>JAJJWX010005351.1:0-1295901 GCA_023529315.1 Papaver bracteatum
CGTTGTGGATATTGAATCACCTTATAATGCTCTGATTGGCCGACCTTGGCTACATGGGATGTTTGGTGTGGCGTCAACCTTTCACCAATGTATTAAATTTCCTCATCCTAATGGTGTTGGAATAATAAAGGGAGACTGGGCTGATGGGAAGAAATGCTATGAAATTGATATGGAATCTTGCGAGGAAAGGGCAGCAAAGAACAGAAACTGGAAATGAAACATCAAGCAAAAACAAAGAGGTGATAAGTTGATGGTTGATACAATAGAGCGGCGAGAGGAGAGAATACTGCGAAATCAACATGAGTTGCAAACTGTAAATGGCGAGCATCTCGCAGATGGAGAGAAAACAACAAAACGCAACAAAAGGGGAGAAGCAGAAGGTAGTAAATAGAAAGGTAAAATGAAGAAATTCAAGAAGTTTATGAATGATGTGTTGAAGAAAGTATTTTAAAAAGATATTTTATTTGAATGAAAGAAATGAAATTGAAAAATTATACAAGAGCTGAAATGCAAATAAAGAGAAGATCAAAGAAAAGAAATTTTATCATAATTGCAATATTAGCAAGAAACGCGAATAAAATTTCGCAGAGACACAAGAATGGGACGAACCTATATGGCGTACACCCTAGTTCGTTGATACAATTCCGCAAGAGGCAAATGTAAGACCTAAAGTGAGTCATATAAGGGGGTATCTCTTTGCGTGGCTCATGGATAAGGTTATACCGTTGTTGGAACCTGAGACACGGAGACTGGGGTCCATCTCTTTGAGATACCTATCCAGGAAAGATACTTTGGATTTCCAACTATATAAGGTTATACCCTGGTTGGACGACCGAGTGTCTCTTCTAAGGGGTGCAGAGTATGAACGAGGCGCCGAGGTACACCGTTGAGCCAAGGATACCCGGGATGGACGAACCTACCCTGGCCATTCTTGGTAAGTCTTGGCTATGATGCACTCGGCCCCAAGAAAACCCCACTTAGGGTGCAGTCTCGTAACTATAAGCTATATAGGCATAAAAGATAAGAGGTTGCGAAAACAACTGGTTGTTGTTAAGATCGGATGGGAGGATCTAGTCTTGTATGGCCGATGTGCCCTCCTTGAAGGGGCAACCAGGGGGAGTAAGGGCGGCACCCTCCAATAGGGAGATGATAAGTGTCTTATGACGTCAATGTCATGGGGCTTTGCATTCGCAAGAACATTTAGGCCTGTCATATTCTCGCGTGACAAATACATAGGAAACAAGCCATAAGAAAAATTTAAGATGAGATCTAATGGGTTTTTACATGAAAGTGTAAAGAAGTCATGCGATTTCATCGCAAGACGGATATATCATGGGGCTTTGTTCTCGCAAGGGAACTTAGACCTGTCATATAGTCGCAGAGAATTGATAAAATACAAGAGCTAAGGCAAGACCAATGGGTCTCTACATGAGAAAATATAAGGACGTCCTGCGATTTTGTCGCAGAAAGAAACGTGGCGAAATAAGACCTTTAATTAGGAAGGCAAACTAAGACCACAAGAGATTAACACATGACTGCGAGATTATGGTTGCGATATTTGCACGATTTTATTAAGAATTTAATATGATCAATCTTTTATATTGCAGACGAATAACAGAGGCAAGTATGGGAATGAACAGACCGATAATATTGTTATTCATCTTTATATAATAGATTTACGCACAGATAGCTGAAAATGTATAAATATATTACTTAACCATATTGCACAAAATAAATTATCCTTTAATATATGCAAGAAGAGATAAGAAGAAGTTCATACACTATAGAACATTAGAAGCTGGAGAAATTCGCAGCAAGTGTACTACAAAGAGAAAAGGATAAGTGTATAGATATTACAGGGAAGAATATAAGAAATCTAATTAGATCCATCGTTGTCTTCGCCAGATTTATTTTCTTCATCTCCGCCACCTTCATCATGACCTTCATCTTCTTCAGAATCTTCAGCTTCGCTATCAGAAATGACAAAATCAGGGAAATTTTGTGGAACTTCATGCAAAATGTCAGGATACTCAGAATGAGGAATTTGATGATCATTGCAGACCAATTTAATGGAGTCATTGCGAACACCAAAAAGAGTGTTACTAAAATTCCTTCTCATATTTCTAACTGTTCCTTCAGTCTTGAATACTTTTCATTGCGAGAAGCTAGAGTTTTTTCGAGCACTCCCTTATCATCTTCAAGTTCTTTAACTCTGACAGAGTATCTTTTTTTAACTCCTGCGAGTACAGAATAACAAATCATAAATTTAGTAGCAAACTATAAAAGACGAAAGACCAATGAGAATGAATAATTATCAACCTTCTCCTTCAGAAATCATGTCTCCAATCAAGGCTGCTTGTTCAGTATGAAGACTAACATCTACACCTAGATTATTTCTGGCATTATCAAGAACTTTCGCAGCCCAAGCAAATTCTTCATCATTGCTAATAAGAAGACAAGAGCGAACTTGGTTCTCTCTCCCAAGAAGATCTCTATTTTAGCCGATAAGTTTATCCCTCTCAATTTTAACATCAGTGAGAATTTTATGGAATCTGCTAGGGCTTGAGCACCATTTTTAGCAATAATATCTTTCTCATCAATAAGATCACTATTCTTACTTTTTAATCTATTAGTTTCTTCTTTCGAATCAAGATAAAGACGCTTAAACTTATTGGTTAAGCCCAAGTTGAATTTGTGCTCAATTTTTAAGAGATAAAGTTTGGATTTAAGTTCATCTATGGAAAGGGATATAGTTTGATCATCTGAGAAACTACTTAAAGAACTATTAAGACGATCAAAAAGGGTATCCTCATCTACAGGTTCAGGGAAAGATCGGAGGAGTGTAGCCTCATAAGTAAGGTCATAAATATCTGCAAAAATGGTTACTTGAATGAGCCAAAATAAGGCAAAAGAATTAAAAGAAAAGAAGGAAAAGTTTATACCATAGATTTGCTGATTAGCCTATTCAAGATCAGAAATATTTTGTTTGTCACTCGAAGCATCAATTTCTAATTGCTTATTCTTCTTGCGAAGCTCAGCAACCTCAGCTTCTAAGTCTCCTCTACTCTTGCGAAGATCAATAGCTTCATATTCCAACTGTTCCCTTTGCTTGCGAAGATCTACAGATTTAGACTTTAAATTCTCATTTTTGTTGCGAAGGTCGGCAAGTCTTTTCTCCAAATCTGAGGCAGCAATAAAAGAAGCTCTTCCAGCCTGCGAAGAAATGTAAAAATTTCTAAGACAAATATAGTTCAAAATCTAAGGTACAAGGAAGAGGCAAAGAAGTGAAAACATACCAGAATGTCGAGTGAATTCAAAAGACTGGGAGTCATAGATCTCGAGATTCCCTGGAAAGAATAATTGTCAACCAATAGGGAAGCATCGCAGACCTTTGCAAGAGCTTGAGATACTTCATTAACAGCTTCATCTCCATAATCATTTGAAATACCATGCGTGACATCGCCAAAAATCTTAGATAATTGGGTCATAGGAGATTCAGGAGAAGAGGAATCCTTCATAGGAGAGATGTCATTATTATCTTCGTCTTTATCATCATCAGCATCATCGTTACTCAGATTTTCTTCGTTAGATTAAGGAGTTAAAGAGGAAGAAAGTTGGGTTTTTATTCTCTTTAAGGGAGGATCACCAGATTCCTCTATGCGAGGAGCATTAGAATTCTCTTTGAGAGGGGCAATAGATTTACCCTTGCGACAAACTGTGGATTTCTCTTTAGTTCTCGCAGGTTTCACATGCTCTATTTCTTCGATTTCCTGCGAACACAGATAAAGATAAGAAATTGAGGCAACAATATATTGCAAAAAGTTATAAAGAAATATTTCTTACTTCATCTGTGAGAGATTTGAGAGCTAAGTAAGTAACAGGTTTCCCTAGCTTATCATAGATGGCTTTCAACCTTTTAATCTGATAAAAAGGAAATAGTCAGCGAGAATCTAAAGACATGAAGAAAATAATAATGGTAATTTATTATGCAAAGGATTAAAAGAACATACTTTTTTATTTCTCGCAGGCCAGTTGAATACCCACGGTTGGAACTCTGCGAGATTCGCAGGTAGAGCATGGGTACCAGAAATATATGAACCCTCTGAAAGTAAACGGAAGATATACCATTTGTCATCGCTAGAATGACGCGGACCTTGATTAGTAATAGTATGCCAATCGATATCCAACATAAGCATTTTATCTTTCGCGACATCATCTTTCTTTTGCAAGCGAACACCCCAACAGGTGATATCCCTCTTCATGGGTATTATGTCATAGTTTATGAAACAATTATCTATAGTATACATTGCGGGAATAATTGGAACATCCTTGAATTTAGGATTCTTCGCAGTATTAGGGTAGCGAGATTTTTTATCAGCACCGCGAGTAGCATACTCCACCAGCAGACGGATGCAATCCCCACCCAGTTGATATATGGCTCGCGAGAATTTTGGATGAGAAAGTATCTCATAGAACAAAGGAAGTCCAGGATCGTAGAGAGGAATGGGAAGACCAGCTTCAAGTTGACCTAGCGAGACTATAACTTTCTCACGAGAACATTGATGATCAGAAAATAATTTGATAGAAAGTTCGGATTTAGTGCTCTGATCTGGAATTGTAGACAAAGTAAAACCTTTATTTTTAAGATTTTCTCGCATCTTACCAAAAGAAACCAAATATTTATGACCAAGAGCAACCATTTTTGAGTATGGGAATGAAGGAAAAGATTGAAGAACGAGAAAGAAATCACAGCAGTAAGAGATGCGCAATTTACGGAAGAACATTAAAATTGCAGAGAGAAGAA
This sequence comes from Papaver bracteatum, assembly GCA_023529315.1. NCBI lineage: Eukaryota > Viridiplantae > Streptophyta > Magnoliopsida > Ranunculales > Papaveraceae > Papaver > Papaver bracteatum. The sequence continues at coordinate 4,805 of JAJJWX010005351.1, forward strand.
AGAAGAAGTAAAAAAAGGGAAAGAAAAGAATGAAAGAAGTATTTATAGAAGAAGAAAGTTCTCAAGAAGATGAATGCAATTAATGCAAAGAAAGGACGTGAACGGTCAGATCGCAGCGGTTGAAAAGGATGTGCCAAAAATTGAATGGAAGAAGAAGTACATGAAAATAGCTGGCGAAGAATACAGAAACGTGTTAAATCAGAAGATTGCAAAAAGATAAACAGATGCGGCATTATAAAAGATTCAATTCTCATGATCTTTCCTCCTTCGCAGAAAAGACATGAGAAGAGGAAAGATGTAGGACCAGAATATCGCCATGATATTACTCTTGCGAGATTAACAACAATTTTGCGAACATCATCGCGAGTTCTTCAACAACACTTCGCGAGTGTCACAGAATGATTTGAAGAATGACGTAGTAGCTGAAGAATGAAGAAACACGGGAAGAGCATGATTATGCTACGATGGTTACAACGCTTGAGAGAATGGACATTATAACTAATGTGATAATATCGCGGGTCAGATCCAAAATTAAAGGACAACTTAGTTGTCATCCACTATGTAACTATCCTATATAAAGAGACCCAGTAGATTCAGAAAGGGGATGATGTATTTTTTGAGTGTTGAGAAAGTCTTGAGGAGAGAGAAAATTCAAGAGAGCGGTTGTATTCTTGATTTCTTCCATTTCTTGTAAATATTTCTGAGAATCAAATAATAAAGTGTTGTTTTTAATATTCAAATATGTCTTAATTACAGTAAGTTCTTATCAAGGGTGTAGTGTAGGATTTCCTGCAACTACACCTCATAATCTTGTTCCTCCTAAAAATAGGGATATTGATGAAACTGATGATGAGTATATGCCTCAGTGCTTTAAGTGTAAAGTTTTTGGTCATTTTACAAATGAGTGTCCAAACCGGAGAAAATACACTGGGAACAAAGGTTTTGCCGCAACTCTTGATGAAATTTCTGACAATTATGACTCTAATGAAGACGAGAAATCAAGTGTTGCACTCCTTGGTGAAAATATTAATTTAGATAATTGTAGCAATACACATATCAATCTTGATATCCTTTCAGAAGATAATCCAACCATTCTGGAAGAAAAAGTTAACCCTTTCCTTGGAAGCTCTGTTTATAATGTTTAATGATCTACTGTGTGCCTAGCGGCTTGCACATCTCTTAAGCCTAATTATTATCCATGTATGCCGTGCTCATATTGTTCATTAAAAGGTCATGAACTCTCGAAGTGTTACAAGTTCAAACACAAACAAAGAAACGTCAACAAACTTCAACGAAGAACAAATCATTTAGCAAGAAATCTTAAACTTGCTCAGAAGACCACTGAGGTATGTAAGATTTTATCTTCGTCTAAGAATTTAGTTTCCAAAGGAAAACCAAAACCATTTGAAAAGAAAGTATGGTCAAATCATTTTGATAGACATAGGTCCGTGGATTTCTCACAAGAGGAAATTGGTGGACAAATTTTTGTTCACCACAACAAAACTTGATTGTGTTGTTTTAAAATCTTGTCTCATGTGCCTGATCAAAAGAGACAATGATTTTGTACCTCTCAGGCTTTAAGAAAAGTTTTTTGTTCTTCTTTCTTTTCTTAAGTTTTTTTTTTGTCTATCAAACAACAGAAAGTGTACTATCGATAATTCTACTCTTCATAGGGATAAGAGTTGATCGTTTACGAACCTGTTTTAGGTTTTGATCCCTGCATTCCTTTTCCTTCTCTAAAAACCACTTTTTATCTCGAGACTACTTGTTGAGTTAATTGTGAGTTCCTCTCACAAACCCATACGTTCATGAAAACTCCAAGAATGATGTCTTCTGATTAAAAAGAAGGTAATGTGATTGTTAAGCCATCAATCATGAAGGAAAAAGAAAAATCTCCATTGCCTCCAACCTTGAAAAGAAAAAGATGGAATATGAGGAAGCCAAGAGCTGTTCCTTCAAATTCTCAGAAGTTTTCTGATATTCTTGGAGTGTTGAAGGAGCTGCAAATGGAGATTCAGAAAATAAAGGCTTTTGTTTATAAGACTTATGAGATTCAGAAGGCCCTGGTTCGACAATAGAAACCAAGAAGGTTTATTGATATAAACTTCTACCTTAATGAACCTTATGTTCCAATGGCTGTTGACGACAAGGATTTCGGGGACGATAAAGAATTCTTCAAAGGTCTTATTACCTAGTAAATCTTCTATTTTTCCTCTTTTGTTGAGAAGAATAACTAGTGTTTGGAATAGCCATTATTGTGATTACACATAGCTATGTCCAAAGTTTTCATCTTCTTGTTTTTAGATTTATTATGCTAAATTCTAAACATGTTTGGAAGATGGTGGTTGCAGTATTAATCTTTTGATTTTATATATTGCAATATTTTGATGGGATATGTGTGTTTACGTCCGTGAACTTAATTGTCCCATATTTTGTCAAAAGTAAAGTCGTTCGTGAATTGATATGCAAATATTGATAAAAGAATGAATAGACTTTTGGCAAAACACAAAAGTTAATCCTATATTGTCAATTATTGATGTACGATAGGTTAAAATATTTTGTGATTCAAGGATTATGTCTATTGTGTGTCATTGTGCAAAAGGTGATGGAACATAGAATGAATCCTTGTATATTCTGCAGTAATTGATCTTCCCTGATCCATTTTTTGTGTATTACTGTGAGACACCATATTGTGTCTTATGTTGAGCACTAGATAACCAAATTGATTATTTTTGTGATTAGCTTAGTTGTGTTCCATAAGGTACTTTACGTAGAGTAAATTGAACTAAATCAATCATCTTGTGTGATTACTTAGTTATGACTCCGTAAATTTTTCTCATGTTGAGAATGATTGACTGGGTTGGTTATTTTTATGATTAACTTAGTCATCACTCCATAGATTTTCTTTTGTGAGTATAAATGATTAAATTGATTACTTTTGTGATTAGTTTAATTGTGTATTCCGATTAGATTAATTATGAGTTCTCTTGTGAATAAAATAATCGAGTTATTAAGTCTCCATAAGTTTACTTGTGTTGAGCATATTTAGTCAAATTAATCTTGGTTCGCTTTGGTTAATATGATTGAATATTTCTTGTTGGATTCCAAATTCATACTTGTATGTAATTTGTTGAGTCTAAAGAAATCCTTCTTTTCTTTTGAAATTAAGGTCGCTCTTGTTGTTCCCTTTGGAATGATATTTTATGGGGGAGAGTTCTTTTGAACTTGTGCTTAATTTCCAAATCTTTGTGGGGAGTGCGGATGTGTATTATTATAGGGGTTATCTTGTATGTTTATAAACTCCTTGATGAATGCATTTAGCTTCGTCTTTATGATTGCATCTAAACAAGATGATATACGTTTACATTTGGTCATGAAATGTCTCTTATGAAAATTTCATTAGGATCCCGTTCTTGTACCTTTGCCAATTTATTGAAAAAAAGGGGGAGAATTAATATGTAGTTCATACTACAAATACATATGGTTTTTGGATCATTATGTAAGGGGGGTGGTTTCCATGTGAGATGGAGTATTGACTAAGGGGGAGTGAAGTCTCACCATAGTATTGTTGTTAAAGTTGTGAAGCAATTGGACTTTGATGCTGTGTAATAATACTATGACATTGTATAACAATGATTGGGAACTCTTGTTTTCTCATTATTATAGCTACGGATTTTCAACAATGATGATACTAAACTTACAACCTTTGGGATCATTGGACTCCTTGGAAGTGACGGAGATTTCAAGTATTGTTGAAGATTAGACATGTGGAATAGGAGCTACAAAGTTTATTTATATATTTTTTTTATTCCATATTTATTAATAGTTTTGCCACTAAAATTTGCAAAGGGGGAGATTGTTAGAGCATTGCTCGGTCGAACTTGCATGCGTTGCTATTTCAAGCATGTTTGTCAATGTTAGTGATCAAAACTATAAAGTCTTGATTTCTAGTCTACTATAGCTAAGGTCTCGGACTAGGATAGAAAGTGTAGTGGAGCTCAAGAACTCCATGGTGATCATCATACAAGACGAAGGACTACTCAAGGAACCAGTGGATCTTCATCGACTAAAAGGTATGTGGAGACTTGAACTTATCTATCACTCAAAATTCTATCTACTATATTTCCTATATTGAGACAAAAGTCATATTACTATATAGACTAAGATTATACAAATATGATATTTCGAGCTGAGTATATCTCGCCTATCTATCTCTCGAAATATGTGTTGGTAAAGCTTTCGCTTTAACCAAGTTTATCTTTACCTAGTGACGAAAGTCATGTTATGTTTCAATCATTTTGGAAATCGCTCTGACGAAAAATAGTTTGTGAATAACAACTATATAACGCCCTCTGAGAATGTTTCAATGATTGAAATGAGAGGTTAGACAAAATAACCATTGCAGGATATAAAAATTGTTGTGGTAACACATATATAAGTGAAACCGGAGTAGTATGCAAACTCAGTGTGCGAACTTAGTGTGCAAACTCAGTCCGCGAACTGGTGGAAGTTCTTGTTCGAGAATTTCTGCTGGAGTTTGTGAACTCCGTTCGAAAAATTAAGTACGCGAACCCAGTCCGCAAACTTGAGTAGGTTATGTCTAAAAACGATGTTTGTGAACTTATCTTAATAAACTAAGGAATGTTATTGCAAATCGTGGCTTTATAGTTCATGAATCGATTAGATTGAATCACATCTTTTTTTCTTCAATTGTGTCTTGTGTAGTATATGAGATCTCATAGCAATTGAACAACTCTCTAACTAGTTCATTTGAGTCATTTGGAATAGTTATGGTGAAGAAGAATATGGTTGATATGAAAGTTATTATTTGGCTAACCATTTGGTTAACCTGGGTTGAACCAACTAATGTACAAGTTTGGGTATGGTTATACAAACCCAAAATCGTCAAGTACATGTATGTATAACAAGTTATGTTTTCGGTCTAACGGTTGATAAATATTAGCTTGTATCTAATCAGGTTTTCATCTAACGGTGAATATTGAATGCTTTGTTACTAAGCTAACATTGATTGCAAACTATATAAGGGAGAACTCTAGCAACTGAGAAACCTAATCCCCACACATTCTGTGTGATACTAGTTGTGCTAAGATAGAGTCGATTCTCCTTTAACATTTGGTTTTCTTCTTCTAAATCCAAGTTAACGACTTAAAGACTTCATTGGGATTGTGAAGCCAGACCGATACTACTTTTGTTGTATTTGTGTGATCTGATCTTGTTATTTCTATCGTACGAGTACAATTTTAATAATTGGTTTGAGATTTCTATATCCGATAGGTAAGATATAAAATTAATCACAAACATTTTCATCTCATCGTTTGTGATTCCAAAACGAGACCTATCAAATGAATGTCAAGGCCTGGTCCAGTTAACAGACCCGACTACCACTTCTACTTTCTAACCGTCCAAATTTATTCACCTATATGAGATCACTACGACAATTTCAGTTGACCTTCTAAATCCCGGCCACATCACCTTTCTCTCCTTGCCAGACTGACCACTAGTTGAAACTTGCACCATCTTAGTGCCAGCCCTTCTAGAATTCGAACCAGCTAAGATTCCCCTATCTGTTCCATTGTCCAACTGTCGTCAGGCCCTGGAACTTGATTCCATCTTCTTTACGCATGCAGAGCATCTCAGCCATCAAATGCACAGCTGGTATGTTGATGTTGCTCGGCAACAGAAATCGCAGTATACATCACTGAGATCCCATTCATTAGCTGTTGTATATCATTCAATGATGAAAATGGGTAAAACCCATATCTACAATATCATTCCCCTTTTCAGTTGCTCCACCTACTCAAGCTCAATTTCGCAACACACAAACCCTGGTTGTCTCCAGTACCGATCACAGCACCTTCCTCCATTTCAGTCCGTCCATTCTCTTTCTCATACACAGTTCCCCTGCTGCTTCTAATTCCGGGAGTTGAACTCGAACCCAGTCTGCCTAGAGACAACGGCGACAACAAGAATCATTTTGATGTCGTTAAATAACGTCTCCATTCTCCTCCAGCAAATGGGTTTTACCCAATTCGATCACCACCAGTGAAACAATGAGTATGAAGAAGAGAATTGATATATTCAATCTTGGTTAAACTCTTACAATTACAGAGAATATATAGATGATGTACACAACATATAGAAAGGAAACAAAACAACTCAAAAGATATCATACTGTATACATCTAATATCTTGCCTAAGATACGTATATACTCCCTAAGAATGATTATAACAGAATATATGCATAATATATAGATTATATATCCTAATACTCCACCTCAAGTTGGAGAATGAAGGTCGCGAATTCCCAACTTGCGAAGAAGAAACTCGAACTGTGGACGCCCAAGCGCCTTAGTGAAAATGTCAGCTAGTTGCACAGTTGTACGAACATGAGAAGTGACAATGGTACCAGCCTGAATATGATCACGAATGTAATGAGAATCAATCTCTATGTGTTTGGTGCGCTCATGAAAAACAGGATTGGCAGCGATATGAAGTGCGGCTTGGTTGTCACAATAAAGTTGCATGGGTTGTGAGTGGAAAACACCAAGAGACTTTAATAGAGACTTGAGCCAGGTGAGCTCACTGTAGGTGAATGCCATAGAGCGATATTCTGCTTCGGCAGAAGATCGTGAAACAGTATGTTGTTTCTTAGTTTTCCAAGATATAGGAGATCCTCCCAAAAATATAAAATACCCTGTAAGAGAACGACGACTAAGTGGACATGAATCCCAATCAGAATCTCAATATGCAATAAGCTGTAAAGCACTATCCCTACGCAATAAAATACCTTGGCCAGGATGACCCTTGATATAACGAAGAACCCGAATAGCCGCATCCCAGTGAGACATACGAGGAGATTTCAAAAATTGAGCCAAAATATGAACTGAATAGCAAAGTTCCGGACGAGTAATAGTCAAATAAATCAACTACCCAATGAGTCTACGATACTGAGATGGGTTCGAATACATAGGCCCGTCGTCAAGAGCTAGACGATAATGTTCATCTATGAGAGAGTTAGCTGGATTCGCTCCAAGAAGCCCCGTTTTAGATAATATATCTAGTGCATATTTTCTCTGCGACAAGAACAAGCCATCAGGTCCTCGGGATATTTCAATTCCTAGAAAATACTTGAGGATTCCCAAATCCTTCATATGGAAGCATTGACTTAAATAGGCTTTAAAAGAAGCAATAGCAGAAGAATTATTCCCAGAAATAATCAAATCATCAACATAAATTAAAACGTGAAGCTCACTGTCATGACGTTTTAATGTGAATAGTGAGTAATCGGCATATGATTGCACAAACCCAATTTTTTTTAGAGCACCTGCAAGTTTATAAAACCAATTGCGAGGAGCCTGACGAAGAACATATAAATACTTACGGAGACAACACACTTTACCGAGAGAATCCCTAGAAAATCCAGGTGGAAGTTGCATATACACTTCCTCATCAAGATAACCATGAAGAAAAGCATTATTTACATCCATCTGATGTATCTCCCAATCACGAGCAACAGCAACCACTAAAAATGTCCGAACAGAAACCATTTTAGCAAACGGTGCAAATGTCTTATGATAATCAACACCCTCCACTTGATTATTACCAAGAATAACTAAACGAGCTTTAAACCGCTCAATAGTACCATCTGAATTATACTTGATCTTATATACCCATTTGCAACCAATTGCCTTTTTGTCGGGAGGAAGATCAACAATATCCCACGTGCCATTCTTAATAAGCGCATCAATCTCTTTGATCATTGCCTCGATCCAACGTGGGTCTCGAACTGCCTCGTCATACCTAGTAGGTTCAATGCAAGCAGTAATGGCTGCCAAAAAATGTGCATGCTTCGCCGAAAAATTAGCACAAGAAACATAATTAGCTATTGGATAAAGCGTACCTGAGGACGTTGTTGGGAGTGAGGAGGTTAATGCGGTGTCTATAACTCGAGTTGTGTTGCAGATGTAATCACGTAAACGAGTATTAGGAATTCTGGATCTGTCACTGCGACGGACAGAAACTTCATGATTTTCAGTATCCACAACGGGTGGAGAACACTGAGAATTAATACTCCCCCTGTCATGTAGCGAACTTGTTTCTTCTGGAAAATGAGCAACACAAGTAGGTGATTTGATTACATCCATATCATTGGACGGAGAAAACTCATGCCCAGTAGTGGGGGAATATACTTCCGTTGGAAAATTAGACCCATTTCCCATATCTTGACAATCCTCGATTAGTGGAGATACATGAGGTTGCATAAAGTCAGCTGGTGGAGTATCCAGTGTCATTTCCTGGTAAGGGAACTTATCTTCAAAAAATACCACATCGCGCGACACAAAAAATTCATGGTTTTCCAAATCAAAAACCCACCAACCTTTCTTTCCATGAGGATATCCAACAAAGATACATCGACGACTTCTTGGATTAAATTTATTCTTGTCGCGAGGCACTATACGAGCATAACACAAACATCCAAAAATTCGCAAATGAGCATAAGGAGGAGTCTTTTCATGTAATAAATCATACGGAGTTTTTCTATTAAGCAACGGAGTAGGTGTACGATTGATAATATATGCAACACTCAAAATGGATTCACCCTAAAATTTTAAGGGCAAATTAGCTTGGAACCGTAGAGATCTTCCGACATTAAGTAAATGACGATGTTTGCGTTCAACACGTCCATTTTGCTGAGGCGTATCTACACATGAGTTCTGGAACTCTATACCATATTCAGCAAAATAAGGAACCAGTGGTCGAAATTCTGTACCATTATCACTTCGTACCACTTTAACCTTCTTATTAAATTGAGTCTTAGCCATATCACAAAAGTTTTTGAAGATTTGAGTCACTTCAGATTTATGTGCCATCAAATAAACCCAAATACCTCTAGAATGATTATCGACTATGGAAAGAAAATAATGTGCACCACAAGAAGAAGGAGTACTATAAGCACCCCACACATCACAATGAACTAAGCCAAATAGGTCATTAGATTTATTAGTACTAATTGGAAAAGCATCACGAGTTTGTTTTGCTTTCAAACAAACATCACATGGTTCACCACGAAAATTTTTACAATCATCTTTACTGACACTAGGAAGCAATGAAACAATTTTATTAGACGCATGACCTAAGCGTTTATGCCATAAATGATAAGTATTTCCTATAGTTACTCGATTTGCCATCGTTGGTGTTGCACTCCGAAATATATATACCCCATCCTCTTGCTCACCCACTCCAATCAAGGTCATCGTAGTGCGGTCCTGTATCAAACATAGCTTATCAGTTAGCGTCACCATGCATTTCATGTCGTTAATAAAACATGCCAAGGAGACTAAATTTCAATTGAGTGCAGGAACAAATAAAACATGATTCAGTTTTAAATTAGGCCCAAACACAACAGTTCCCTCGCATTGAGCGTGCAAGTATGTGCCATTTGGAAGTCCAATAGGAGACAAGCCTATCTGCTGCAAGTGAAGCAATAATTATTTACGTCCGGTCATATGTCTGGATGCCCCTGTATCAAGTATCCAATTACCAGTAAGATTTCCTTTCGAACTCTCCTTGTTCGATGAGTTAAGCATATTCACTATGGCTGTCAATTGAGAATCTGTAGGAGTATTCATAAGTGCTGCCCGATCTTGTGTTGATAGGGAGATGCCACTAAAATTTTCACCACCACTGGTTGGAAAAATAGTGGCATTAGCAACAGCAGAACGTGTCTTTCCTTGGCTGTTATTTGATCCTTGATATGCACGCCCTCCATTTCCTTTACCATGTTTTTCTAGCCACCAATCTGGATAACCAACGAGTTTGAAACAATTTACCGTTTCATGACCAGATTTACCACAATTCTTACAAGTTGGTTTATCTACAGACGTTATGGACATCCTAGAAGTAGGTCCCTTTGTCGCCTTTGGAGCTTGTACTGCAAATCCCACAACTTCCACACGTACATCGCGTGTCCTAGCAATAGCATGGTGTCTTTCCTCCTGCACGACCAATGCATATACACGACTGAGTGATGGAAGAGGATCTTGAGCAATTATATGAGAATGAACAGTCCCATATATAGCATCATCAAGACCCATCAAGAACTGATGAACACGTTCTTCTTCTCGCTGTTTATCCCATTGGGAAGCAAGAGAACATGTACACTTATTACAGCTGCACATGGGAGGTCTAACATGATTACTAAGTTCTTCCCAAAGAACTTTCAGTCGTCCAAAATAAGCAGCAATCGCCTGTCCATCTTGCCTGCATTTGGATAAATCTGAACGCAGTTGGAGCATCCTTGGTCCATTTCCAATCGAAAAATGATTCTTCAAATCATCCCAAAGTTCCTTGGCTGACTCATAATAGGTAATTGTTGATCGCAAATTCGGCTCAATGGATGTAGCAATCCACCCAACAAGCATCGAATTAACACTCCACCAGTCTTCAATATCAGGATCATTTTCTTTAGGTTGCGTGATTTTCCCTTCCAAAAAAGAATATTTTCTTCTGGCTCGAAACGCATTACGCATAGATCGAAACCATTCCTCATAGTTATCATCATTCAGTTTCACCGGAGAAATAACTGTTAGAAAAAACAATGTTTTGTTTTAATCAAAAAAAAAATGCATGGACCATGTTTTGATCCCAAGACCTATTACTCCCTAGATGTTTTTTCATGTGAATGAATTAAACATTAGTCCCATATAGACTAAAACACTTAAAGTTTTAGACTTAAATAGCATTGGTTTAGCCTTAAGGGTATGGCCCTTTGGGTCTTTAGACCTTTGTGTATGGGGAAAGCCCTAGACTATGGCAAGGTTGCCTAAACCTTATTGCATTTCTTATTGCCTTTCCCGTTCGCGCGGTGCTTCGCACAGAAGCACGCACGCTCGCTCGGCTCGGCTCGGCTCGGCTCGGCGTGGGCGAGGGCGAGGGAGAGGGAGAGGGAGAGGGAGAGGGAGAGGGTGTGGGTGTGGGTGTGGGTTTACCCGACCCTATCTTTTTACTGAAATTTTCCACACGCTTCTCCCACACATGCAAAGAATTTTAATTCTTTGCCTTCTCGGTTTTGGATATCCGACAGCCTCGAGAAGCATCTTCCTTCACGCGTGTCACACGGTGCATTTGACACCTGTTCCTCGAGAAGAATCTCGAGAATTTTAAATGTCCGACAAAAAAGAATTTCACTGTATTTTTAGCGGATGCTTTTACTCGTCCGACAAAAGCAAACGCGTGAATCACGGACAGTCTGTCGCACATTGGATTCTAAGTCGAACGTTCAAATAATTTTTGCTATAAATACCAGATGAATTCTTCATTTGAAACCATACCTTTCAGAACTCTTCTCTCTGAAATTCTTCTTCTTCTTTTATTCTTTCAGAAATTTTATTTAAGTTTACAGAAACATTAAATAGAGTTCTTAGTTTACAGAAACATAAAAAACGAGTTGTAGTTTACAGAAACATAATTTTGTAATACTACTTCTCTGTTTACAAAAACATAGTTAGTTTACAGAAACATAAATTACTTTTTACATTTCTCTGAAACTGGTTGTAGTTTCGATTTATGTTTTTGTTTTCATTATTTTTTTGCCAAGTTCTAAGGGTTCTCTCTGTGTATGCTACACATAGAGGAGAACTAACAGTAGTTGTATCCTGGAGGTAATTTGTTAATTGTTATAGCATCTCAGAGGAGTAGCAGGCAATATTACCTTTAGCTCAGCGTATCTCATACGTGCCTCTACTAAGTTTTAAATACTATCATCAGTGCATCTCCGGTATAACAATAACACATCAGTGAGTGTTAAGTATTTTTCTCATGTTTCTTGAGTTGTTTGTTACTATTATCAGTGTAATCAAAGTATTATTTCTCAGTTGCATACGAAATTGTAATTTATTTCCAACAATCTAAAGGTAATAGCTTGCCTGATTGTAATATTGTAATATTGTGATATTGTAATTGTTGTAAGAACATGGGAAAAAATACCGTAGAAAAACCACCAAAGTTCAGTGGTAAGGACTTTAAGAGATGGCAGTCTAAAATGCTATTCTTCCTAAATGACCAAAGGTTAGATGGATATGCTTTAGAAAAACCATCGAGAAAACTTCATCGCCGTGGTAATGAAGATAAATTGGACAGGTGGAATAGGAAGAATTATTTGTGCAAGAATCATATTCTTAATTGTCTTGATGATTCCTTGTATGACTTCTATAATGCAAAAGAAGATTTTAATGCTTTTGATTTATGGGAAGCTCTAGAAGAAAAATATCATGCTGAAGCTGCTGGAAGTAAGAAATTCTTGATGGCTAAGTTCTTAGAATACAAGATGACTGACGAAAAGCCTGTGGTAGAACAGTTCGTTGAACTTCAACTCCTCATCAGTGAGATTCTTCTTTGAAGGCATGAATTTTGATGAAGCTCTACAAGTATCGGCTGTGATTGAAAAGCTTCCACCCTCATGGAGCGAATACAAGAGGAGGCTGCGACACAAGACTCGTGAAATCACCATGGTGGAGCTTGGCAAAAAGATCCAGGTTGAGGAGCTTATGTGCAGCAAGGACAAGAGCATGTTGCTGAGCAAAAACATGACCTACAAAGCTCATGTTTTGGATGATAAAGCTGCTTCAAAGAAAACTCCTGGAGAATCCAGCAAAATTGGTAATAGACGTAACAGACGTCGAAAACCCAGAGGTAACAATTTTAAGCCTAAGGGTGGTGTCACTAAGCACACCATCAAAGGCGACTGTTTTAACTGTGGAAAAACTGGACATATGGCTAAAGACTGTAAGGCCCCTAAAAGGATCAAATATGATCCAAAACAGAAAAATAAGGCAAACCTAGTAGATGATCCTGGATACTTTACTGGCATGGTGTCTGAAGTCGATCTTGTCTCTAGTGTGACTAATGTGAGAGACTGGTGGCTTGATTCTGGAGCCACCAAGCATGTCTGTAAATTCAGAAATGCTTTCTCCTCTTATGCCATAGTAGGAGATGATGAGAAATTGTTCATGGGAAACTCTACCACCGCGAAAGTGGAGGGGAAAGGCAAGGTCGAACTGAAGTTAACTTCAGGAAAAACTCGTATTGAATGACGTATTTTACGTCCCAGGACATATGCAAAAACCTTATCTCAGAAACCATCTTACTAGGAAAAGGATTTAAGATTGTTGCTGAATCTAATATTGTTGTCCTTTCTAAGCATGGTGAATTCGTAGGAAAAGGTTATGTTACCGATAACATGATTAAGCTTAGTGTATCTGATTTGAAATTGAATGTTAATGCATCTTCTTCTGCTTATGTTTGTGACTCTTCACATGTTTGGCATGATAGACTTGGGCATGTTAATCTAAAATCTCTAGAAAGACTTGCTAATTTAGGTTGCATACCAAAAATAAACTTTGATAAAAATCAAAGATGTGAAATCTGTGTTGAATCTAAATATACAAGAAAACCGTTTAATAAAAGGATTGAACGTAAAACAGTTCCTTTGGAACTAATACACTCGGATTTAGGAGATTTGAAATCAACACCAACAAGAAGTGGTAAAAAATGGTACATCACTTTTATAGATGATTACTCACGCTATTGTCAGGTTCATCTTCTTAGAAGTAAAGATGAAGCCTTAGAGGCCTTCAAATTTTATAAAATTGAAGTAGAAACCCAAAAAGGAGTTAAAATTAAAACTCTTAGGTCAGATCGTGGCGGTGAGTATGTGATACCCATAGGTGAGTTTTGTAAACATAATGGAATCATTCATGAAACAACTGCACCATATTCACCAGAATCGAATGGTGTAGCTGAAAGAAAAAATAGAACACTCATAGATATGGTAAATGCTATGTTGACAAGTTCAGGGTTATCTTCGAACTTGTGGGGGGAAGCTATCCTTTCTGCTTGCTATATTTTGAACCGAGTTCCATTTAAAAAATCTGATAAAACTCCTTATGAATTGTGGAATGGTAAACAACCTTCATATGCATACTTTAAAGTGTGGGGGTGTTTGGCCAAGGTGGCCATTCCTCATCCCAAGAAAACTAAATTAGGTCCTAAAACAATTGACTGTGTTTTCTTAGGGTATCCTGAGCATACAATTGCATACAGGTTCTTGGTCATCAGTCCTGACCATAATAACATTGGTCAGAACACCATATTGGAATCTAGAGATGTTGTGTTTTATGAACACATTTTTCCTTTAAGGTCTGGACCTCGAAAAAGGGTCCATGATGACCTCCCGGATGTTCCATCGATTAGTCAAACTCCAACTTTGGAGTATGAGACTGAACTGAGAAGAAGTAAAAGGATAAGAACTGAAACAAGTTTTGGCCCAGATTTTTTGACTCTAACGGTAGAGTCTGAACCCCAAACCTACAAAGAAGCTATGACTTCTCCAGAAGCTCCCTTCTGGGAAGAAGCTTCATTAAATGAATGGGAGTCCATTCAGCAAAATGAAACTTGGGAGCTTGTAGATTTACCTCCTGGTAGTAAATCCATAGGTTGTAAATGGGTGTTCAAAAGGAAACTTAGAACAGATGGAACTATAGATAAATATAAAGCTAGGTTGGTAGCTAAAGGCTATAAACAACAGGAAGGATTAGATTTCTTCGATACTTATTCACCAGTCTCTAGAATCACCTCGATTAGGATGTTGATTGCTATAGCTTCAATTTATGATTTGCATATACATCAGATGGATGTTAAAACTGCATTTTTATATGGTGAATTGAATGAAGAAATTTATATGGATCAACCTGAAGGCTTTATTGTAAAAGGTTGTGAAAACAAAGTATGCAAGTTGAACAAATCTCTTTACGGTTTAAAACAAGCACCTAAACAATGGCATGAAAAATTTGATCATGTTATGATAACTAATGGTTTCAAGGTTAATGAATCGATAAATGTGTTTACATTAAATCTGTGGATGATTCTCATGTTATTGTGTGCCTATATGTTGATGATATGCTCATATTAGGAAGTAACCTTGATATTATTAATAACATTAAAAGCATGCTTAGAGATAATTTTGACATGAAAGACTTAGGCCCTACTGATGTAATCTTAGGGATGAAAATCGAGAAAGACGTCGATGGATATAGTCTTAGTCAATCTCATTATCTTTGAAACCGTATTAAAGAGATTTAATTATGAAAATGCTAAACCTGCATCTACTCCTTTTGATCCCACTTGTAAACTGAAAAAGAACAAGGGTAAGGGTATTGATCAACTTGAGTATTCTCGCATTATTGGTAGTCTTATGTATTTGATGAACTGTACAAGACACGATATTGCTTACTCTGTGAGTAGATTAAGCGAGGTATACTTGCAACCCGAGGCGGGATCACTGGTATGCTCTCTTTAGAGTTTTACGTTACACGAGAGGGACCTCAAACTATTGCTTAAGTTTTGGGAAGTATCTGCTGTCTCTGGAAGGGTATTGTGATGCCAACTGGATATCAGACTCAGAAGAGTGCAAGTCTACTAGTGGGTACATCTTCTTACTTGGAGGTGCGTCTGTTTCATGGAAGTCTACCAAACAGACATGTATAGCTAAATCCACTATGGAGTCTGAATTTATAGCCTTGGAAAAAGCTGGAGAGGAAGCTGAATGGATACGATGTTTCCTGGGAGGAATTCCACTCTGGCCCAAGCCTGTGTCTTCAATCGCAATCCACTGTGACAGTAAAGCTGCTCTTGGTTGCGCAAAGAACAATGTATACAACGGGAAGTCTATACATATACGAAGAAGACACAAGACGGTGAAACAACTACTCTCTACTGGTATTATCTCGATAGACTTTGTAAAATCCAAAGATAATCTTGCTGATCCTTTGACGAAAGGCTTAACCAGAGAGGAAGTTAAATTTACATCGAGGGGGATGGGACTTAAGCTCATTGAATAAATCACCATGAAGGATACTCAACCTTGTGATTGGATTTCCAAAATCAAGGTTCAATGAGACAACTAATTTATGGTGATATTGGGTAAAGCACTATCTTTGTCCCTCCCTATGGTGTAACTGTGCGATAGTGCTACTGCAGAATTAAAGGATGATCTTTTGCGATCTTAATGGGTACCATGGCTTTGATTAAAGCGGGGTGTGGCAGGACACTCTTTATGGACTCACCTTTGTGGATGTTGGAAGTGGGGCCGCTTCCTATGAGAATTTGAGCTAATTCTCTAGAGACATTCATTAAGTCCGGGATTTTAGCCCACGGCCAAAATGGGCACAACCGCAAGAGCTTGGCAGCTGTTTTCTTCGGTTGAGGCATCAAGTGTGGCTGTTATTTCTGAATTGCATTCATTGTTGGCGGTTCAAGACATTGCGTTCACCGTATCAACAAGCAGTTCAGGTAACCTCTCACTAAGTTAAGGTTCAATCTTTGGGACACCTTAGCCTATATTGTTGCCTTATGTTTTCTCGTGTTTTATCGAAATGTTTTATTATTCATGTGGGGGATTGTTAGAAAAAACAATGTTTTGTTTTAATCAAAAAAAAAATGCATGGACCATGTTTTGATCCCAAGACCTATTACTCCCTAGATGTTTTTTCATGTGAATGAATTAAACATTAGTCCCATATAGACTAAAACACTTAGAGTTTTAGACTTAAATAGCATTGGTTTAGCCTTAAGGGTATGGCCCTTTGGGTCTTTAGACCTTTGTGTATGGGGAAAGCCCTAGACTATGGCAAGGTTGCCTAAACCTTATTGCATTTCTTATTGCCTTTCCCGTTCGCGCGGTGCTTCGCACAGAAGCACGCACGCTCGGCTCGGCTCGGCTCGGCTCGGCTCGGCGTGGGCGAGGGCGAGGGCGAGGGCGAGGGAGAGGGTGAGGGTGTGGGTGTGGGTGTGGGTGTGGGTGTGGGTTTACCCGACCCTATCTTTTTACTGAAATTTTCCACACGCTTCTCCCACACATGCAAAGAATTTTAATTCTTTGCCTTCTCGGTTTTGGATATCCGATGACCTCGAGAAGCATCTTCCTTCACGCGTGTCACACGGTGCATTTGACACTGTTCCTCGAGAAGAATCTCGAGAATTTTAAATGTCCGACAAAAAGAATTTCTTTGTATTTTTAGCGGATGCTTTTACTCGTCCGACAAAAGCAAACGCGTGAATCACGGACGATCTGTCGCACATTGGATTCTAAGTCGAACGTTCAAATAATTTTTGCTATAAATACCAGATGAATTCTTCATTTGAAACCATACCTTTCAGAACTCTTCTCTCGAAATTCTTCTTCTTCTTTTATTCTTTCGAAATTTTATTTAAGTTTACGAAACATTAAATAGAGTTCTTAGTTTAGAAACATAAAAAACGAGTTGTAGTTTACGAAACATAATTTTGTAATACTACTTCTCTGTTTACAAAAACATAGTTAGTTTCTGAAACATAAATTACTTTTTACATTTCTCTGAAAACTGGTTGTAGTTTCGATTTATGTTTTTGTTTTCATTATTTTCTTTGCCAAGTTCTAAGGGTTCTCTCTGTGTATGCTACACATAGAGGAGAACTAACGATAGTTGTATCCTGGAGGTAATTTGTTAATTGTTATAGCATCTCGGAGGAGTAGCAGGCAATATTACCTTTAGCTCAGCGTATCTCATACGTGCCTCTACTAAGTTTTAAATACTATCATCAGTGCATCTCCGGTATAACAATAACACATCAGTGAGTGTTAAGTATTTTTCTCATGTTTCTTGAGTTGTTTGTTACTATTATCAGTGTAATCAAAGTATTATTTCTCAGTTGCATACGAAATTGTAATTTATTTCCAACAATAACTATACCCGTGTGATCTGAAGGATGCAGGTAATACGGTGAAGATGAATCAATATTTTTTTTCACCATTGGATGTCGTTTTCTTTTAAGCTTCTTTCCCAGTCATGATGCAATGCTTCGGCACAAACAAAAGAAAGAAAAACTTGGAATAAAAGATTTGATTATTTTGTTTTTGACTCGGATGCCATGAAACAATGAGTATGAAGAAGAGAATTGATATATTCAATCTTGATTAAACTCTTACAATTACAGAGAAAATATAGATGCTGTACACAACATATAGAAAGGAAACAAAACAACTCAAAAGATATCATACTGTATACATCTAATATCTTGCCTAAAATACGTATATACTCCCTAAGAATGATTATAATAGAATATATGCATAATATATAGAGTATATTTCCTAATAACCAGCAAACTCGACTTCCATGCACAGCAGCATCTTTAACCGATTCAATAGGTCGACATACATCCATCTCACTGCATTTAACTCTTGACATTTCCCTCACAATCCAACTAAGCCATGCACAGGAATCTGAACTCCATCCATTTATCCATTGGAGAATTCCCATTGTTGCTGCACTGACGAAATACTAGAGAGTAAACTCATTCCCATTGTCTCAAGAAATTCAACTAAACCCTACTTCAATCGACATCCAAGACCCCACCAAAGAAATCATAGAGCACCAACAGTAAACATCTCATTTTTTCACAATCCAAAACGTTAATCATCCCTACAATTCCACCGCTGCTGCTACTGCTCGAATAAGAAATGAGCATTTCTTTTACTAAAGACAGATGATGCCTTCCCTTGTAGTTCACACGAAAATGTGTGGAGTCAATGGTACCACGTAACTCATCCTTCAAGCCTTAGTGGAGTTTAGGTCCTCCTCCCTTTGTTTGATGCTTTGAATGGTTAGGTGGTGCTGGTGCCCCACTAAAAATAGAGTCAAAGCAACCCATTGATTACCTCTCCTGTTTGGCATAATGAAACACTTGAGGTGCATGTGTAAGTGGAAATGCCATTTTTCTTCCATTTAGTCATTTATTTTCCTAGTGATCATATTTGCTTCTATTTCCTACAACAACATTAAAATAGAGTCATTAGCCAAAATATCGAGTCCTAGCTAGTATAAATGTGGGTATAATATGTAGTATTTATGTGCTTATCACAGACGCATCAAACCTTCTAAATACTCTTCATAGTCGAGACACCAAAGCACACAATATGAACTGAAACCAATCCAAATTTACCGATCGCAACATTAGCTGCCCATTGTTGTTGCAGTAATCGCCTTCTCCTTCGAGCACATGCTGCCAACTCCATTCATTTCCATATGCTCCTCTCATAGCTCATTTGATATCACCGCAAAACCACCGACAGTGTGAATACCCAATGCTGTTTTCTCGGCTAGAGTTGGCACTTCCGATAACAGTTCCATGGAACTGTTTCCATCTCCATTCTCAACTGAAATCCATCATTACTTCATTGCTTCATCTCGACTCCAGCACTTTCCAGTTGGAATATTTTCAACCGCGCTACGAAGAATTTTTTGATACGCAACTGTTTGGACAGTTAAAATCGTTTTCAAAAAAATTCAAATCCAACAGACACCATTAATGTCTGTTGATGAAGAGACCTGACGTTTCGCATTGAAGAGACTTGTCTGTTTCAACAGACGTAAAAAAAACCCTATAAATAGCATCTCCCAGAGTCGTTTTCAATCATCAAATCAAATCAAAATCATCAAAAAAAACTATCTTCTGTTCTTCTTTCTTACAAAGCATCATCAGAAACTTATTTACATGTGTTCTTGATTGGGTCAAGGGGTGCAAACCTTGAATCCAATTTTCGGTTGTAGGGCTTTCACTGTATCCTGAAGGCAGTATTTCACATACCTGTTGCAATCGCCAATTCGTTGGGAGGGTAGAAATATTTGTCTAAAAGAAATCACCAGAGCCTTGAAAGTTTTGAGTACAACCACAATTGATTTCTGTCATTCATCTCCATTGCAGCCCGGTAATTTTTTCCAACATTTCCTCCGCTGCAATATGATTAGTTTTTCTTTTTAGGTTTTTTTTTGTTTTTTAGGTTTTTTTTTGGGTTGAATTCGATGGAGTTGCTTTCCAATCGACCACGACAACACATTAATTCAACCCAACATAGATTCATGTCATCGAATCCACCGGCCACTTTCCAATCTACATAACTTCACCTGAGTTGCTTCATTCTCAACTGAAATGCCTAAAAGTGTGACTGAAAAGTGAAAAAATTCCAAAAGTGTGACTGATTCCGAATATCTTCCAAAAGTGTGACTGATTTTACCTAATACCCAAAGTACCCTTTTATAGCCCGATGTGTACACATTGCCTAAGGATGTCCACATATTTATAGTTGATGTGTACACATTATACCTGATGTCCACATATATATGGCCTGATGTGTACACATCAGGTGAATATGTCCGATGTGTAGACATCGAAACATGGATGTCCACATATGATTATGCCTAGATTTTGGATGTCTACATACAATATGTACACATCGGACACTATTCATGGTGGGGTATCAGTGCCCGACATGTACACATCCTTACGCGATGTGTACACATCCTTACGCGATGTGTACACATCCTTACCCGATATGTGGACATTTGAGGACAAAATCTGGTATTTACAAAAAAGACCGGGGCATACTTGTCCGTTGACTGGTCATGGTCACACTTTTGGAAGGATTTCAAATTTGGTCACACTTTTGGAATTTATTGACTTTTCAGTCACACTTTTAGGTAAAATCCCCTTGGTCAGAGCAACAACACAATACGAAACAGAGTTCAGTTCAATAACTCATCGTCCATCTTCTCTTGTTTCCGAGCTCTCCATATGAACTAGCCAACCCCAGTTCCCCTTCAGATTCAATCGAAGTTGAGCAAAACCCATTCATTCTATTAGCTTCAATCGATTCCATCTCCATTCGCGTCTGCTGCAGTAATGGCCATCTTGATCCCTTTGTGTTCTTTCAACGCCAAGTTCTCTGTCGAGTGTCTTCCTGCACATCTAAGCTTTCTATACATCCACTACATAGTATGGCCTTTTAAGAAACGGCAACTCAAAACCATGGAAGCAACACATGTAGTCTTCAAATTCTGCCAGATTGAGGTAGCATTTTGGTTGTTTTCGTAGCGAACTCCATTTAAGTTCCTTATTTATCCATTTGTTTACGGGTGATCGAATTCACATGTACTTTTTACAAAAGCACTAAAATGGTGTTGTTAGTCAAAACTAGTTTGAAACCCGTTCTACGCACCGGGACTGTTGTAATTTTTTACATCTTTGGTTAATATCAATTGAGGAGGGGCTTCGCCCCGCACCCGTCCTAATAAGAGTTCTAATCCAACGGAAAATAATTAATTAATACTCGATTATATTTAATAAACTCTCTTAAATAATATTTTTAGCCGGTCTCAAGTTGGAGGACAACGTGCCAAATTAATAATTCGCTAAAATTATAAAATAATATATTTTGATTATCTGTGTAGGCCCCATATGAAATATAAATTAATAATCCTATAAATCAATACATTAATGATTTATGAAGATTTATAAAAATAAATCAATACATTAATGATTTATGAAGATTTTTTGGAAAATAATTATTTAATGTGATTACCGTTTTAACGATCTCGTTTCGTGAAGGGGGATCTATTGTAGAACTTCATCACTTTCTTTCCCATTTTTATCAGTTGCCACAACACTCTTAATTATATCTTCATCAGTCAATAGTTGCATAACTTCATTTTCTTCCGGATATTCAGGACATCTTGTCATTCATTGAACTGACCCAGCTTTTTGATCAAACTTGTTTTATTTGTTGATTGAAGTTTACAACGAAGCAAAGCGAGAGATTAAGGGTTTTTTGAAGAATTTAATATTTGAAAATAATTCTCTGATATTAAATTTCTCTATAAGTTAATATTTTATCAATTTATCGGTTAACTTATATCACGCTTAATTAATAAATTTTTATGGTACCAACAATATTAATTTATAGAGTTTCTACTATAGAATTATTACTATCCACCAAATTAAAAATTAACAACTAAAACTATGTATTATGTAACTAAAAATTTCTACTAATCAAACTTATAATATTATTATCATCTACAGGTCTCACATGGTTTCAAAAACTAATTTCAAGAAATTTAATAAAAAAGTAATATATTTTACAAACAAACTAAAATAAATAGATTTAAGTAATCTCAAAAGTAACATAATTTGAACTCTAAATACTAAAGCATTAAACCCGATCAACCTCACATATTAAAAACAAATATAAAATGTTCAATATTGCAAACCTTGGTAACTCACAGAAGTAACTAAGAGCATCGAGGTCGAATTGATGAGTTTGAGATTTTGACTGAGTTCAAATCTCTGGTAGTTTCTGGTGATCACCCATAGCTTTGTTAATTTTTTTGTTTGATGGGTGGAAACACAAACAAATTGAGATTCTCGTCAATATTGCCTAAGCTATTTTTAGTATAAAAAAATCTCAATCACGATAACCTTTTTTTTCTGTATTTTGAGCCGCAACACCATAATCAACAGAAAAAAAATCTCAAACACGGTATCATGATCAACGAAAGTAATAATTGAATTGATCAATAAAACCAACAACCCGTAATAAAAACCACCTGAAAGTATAAAAAGCCGTAATTTAAAAAGGTCATAAACATATTTTTAACAAAAGAATATTTGATTACCTTGAAGCAGACAAAAATTGAAAGAAAATATGGATTATTTTGAGTTGCCCCGATACGATTGCAGTAAAACAACAACTTAAACAACTCTCATTACCCGTTCAGAACTAATATTTACAAAACAGTAAAAAGGAAAAGAAAAAATCACTTAAGCTGATTTCTAAGAAGAAAAGTAGCTCAATGGATTGAATTCTTTTGTATCCTGGAAAAAGAAACAAAAACCACCGATCAGAAGAAGAAATTTTGCAAGCATATGCTGAACAAATCTTTAAAAAAAAAAAGACATTTGTTCAAGCGGTTTTACACATGAGAGAATATTAATATTTTTGGAATTAGTTTTTTAAATCTCCCAAGATATTCTAAAGATATTTTCCTTCTCTAATCTTTTTTCTTAGATTATTGGAATTAAATTTATATTTACCAAAAAAAAATTCTAAGAAGATAAAAAAATATTTATCTATCGATTGTTTTAGGAAAATATCTACAATATTATTATTTTAGGTAGAATATGAAATTAATACTTAACGAATATGAAATTAATACTCACCCGCTGAAGTCAATTTAGGTTTCTCAATCCACATATGCCAAACTACCAATAAACATATAGGTAAGTTAGTAAACCTGGTATTTTCCAAATATACTAAATGTTGCCTACCTCCTTTAGTTTAGCCCTGTAATGTTTTTTTCCCCCAAATGTTTCCTCTACTTTAAGCACTTCATAAATCAAAACTAATCTTAAAAAAATTAGTAATGCATCAAAATTTGAAAACATAATTTAGAATTACAAAAAAGATCCTTGTTCTTGAGAACTCTTGTGGACAATAGGTAATCTAGTGAACTTATCTGCCGATGTTAATATGTCGCCCTCCGCTTCTCTCCCCATCCTGTTAAAAGAAATCAAAACAAAATGAATACTCGGAGTAAACCCTAATTAAATCTTCAAAATCTAAAGTTACAAATTAACCAAAAACAACACAAACACAAAACATAAAATCGAAAGCAAGGAGAATAGAGAGAAATTAAATTCACACCTTGTCGAGAATTTTGTTTTGCGCACCTGTTAACAAATCAATAAAACAAACATAAAAAAAAAATCGAAAGAAAAGAGGATATTGAGAAATTAAACTCACAGCTGGTGGAGAATTTTAATTTGCGCACCTATTAACAAATCAATAAAACAGTGAGTCAAAATCACAAATCATAAGAAAGAAAATAACTACTAAAACACTATATATTCCAACAAACCGTAATCGAATTAAAAACTTTCGACTTGTTCTTTATGGAAAAGAGTATCTACAATTTTATAGAGAGGCTCCGAAAAATGAAGTAGGATCTTTATCGAATGCTTTTAAATATAAGTATCATTGACAAAACAATAAATGCACAAGACTACCTGCTGGTTGTGCATATTTGTGGGCTCAATCAATGCCTTGTCCCTACACAATTCAGAGTCGTGCTTTGTTATCGCCTTGGGATCCCTTTGTTCGGTGAGAATAGTTTGTGTTCAAGTTGTAGCAAGCCTATGGACATTTTTGGTGATCATGCACTTCATTGTGCTAAGGATATTGGGTATAAGTTTCTCCATGATGTTGTTCACGATGCTGCTTTCGACATTTGCTACAAAGCTAATTGACCTGCACGCAAGGAGGCTTCTCTTGGTCTTCATTCGGATGATGGTAAAGATTTAAAACCTGCTGATATTCTTGTTCTCTCAACTGGGAAAACGGGCAAGATGTTTGCATGGATGTTACAGGTGTCTCTCCGTTCAGTGGGGATGGTGTCAATTCATTTGCTCCTGGTAAGGCTATTTATGGTGCGGTTTCACGTAAACGTGCCAAATATCTGGACAAATGCACTTCTCATGGCTATGGTTTGGGAGTTTTTGCTTTCTCTACTTTAGGAGAACTTGGTGAGGATACTCTTGTTTTTTTCAAGCGTCTTAGGAATTGTTTGGTGCGTAATGATGCTAGTTGTGGCTTAGGTAGTTTATTTTCCATCGATTAGGTGTTTCTATTCAAAGAGGAGTTGGTGCCCGGCTTGTGGCTAGGCTTCCAACCCACATCTCTGTGTAATCATTTTTCTCTAACAAGAATTTCAAAATTTATTATTAATTTTTTTTTAAAGTTATTTAAAAAAAAAACGTTTTTATTTTGGATATAATATAAATCTATGTCTAAAAATATATAAAATTTCTACATATTTAATTTGTATTTACATAATTTTAGCAAGTTAAAGCCATAAAAATCATAACATTATTTACGGTAATATTTGTTTACCAATGATGTTTTGAAACAAAACTCATTGTATATTTTTGAATAAATATTAATATTTTTGATTTTTTAATAATAAATGCATAGATTTCTTACCTTAAAAATCATCCAAAAATATAGATGTCCGAAATTAATATATTAGTTTCTTTATTTTTTGGATTATTTATAAAAATACATGAAATTATAAAAATACCAATAAAATGTTTTATAAAAATACATGAAATTATTAAAGATTCAAAAAAATATTTATTTATCCATAAATACGTTGAATTGATTATTTTATTCGTAAATATAAGAATTAATATAGTATTTTATGGATTTTATGGATTTTCTATAATAACTAAATGAAATTATAAAAGATTCAAAAAATATAAATTATTTTATTTTATTCCATAAATATGTTGAAATCAAAACAAAATGAATACTCGGAGTAAACCCTAATTAAATCTTCAAAATCTAAAGTTACAAATTAACCAAAAACAACACAAAACAAAAAATCGAAAGAAAAGAGAATGGAGAGAAATTAAACTCACACCTGGTCGAGAATTTTGTTTTGCGCACCTATTAACAAATCAATAAAAACAGAAAACAGAAAATCAAAAGAAAATAGAATATTGAGAAATTAAACTCACAGCTCGTGGAGAATTTTAATTTGTGCACCTATTAACAAATCAATAAAATAGTGAGTCAAAATCACAAATCATAAGAAAGAAAACAACTATTGAAACACTATATATTCCAACAAACCATAATCGAATATAAATTAAAAACTTTCGACTTGTTCTTCATGGAGAAGAGTATCTACAATTTTATAGAGAGGCTCCGAAAACTGAAGTAGGCTCTTGATCGAATGCTTTTAAATAGAAGTATCATTGACAAAACCATAAATAAAACGTTTTTATTTTGGATATAATATAAATCTATGTCTAAAAATATATAAAATTTCTACATATTTGAAATGTACTTACATAATTTTAGCAAGTTAAATCCATAAAAATCATGACGTTATTTATGGTAATATTTGTTTACCAATGTTATTTTGAAACGAAACTCATTGTATATTTTTGAATAAATATTTATCTTTTAGATTTTTTAATAATAAATGCATAGATTTCTTACCTTAAAAATCATCCAAAAATATAGATGTCCAAAATTAATATATCAGTTTCTTTATTTTCTGGATTATTTATAAAAATACATGAAATTATAAAAATACCAATAAAATGCTTTATAAAAATACATGAAATTATAAAAGATTCAAAAAAAATATTTATTTATCCATAGATACGTTGAATTGATATTTTTTTTATCTTATTCATAAATGTTAGAATTAATATAATTTTTTTTTTATGGATTTTCTATAATAACTACTCCCTCTGTCTTTTTTTATCTGTCCTAATTTCTACTTTGGTCTGTCTTTTTTTATCTGTCCGCTCTGTTTATAGACATACTTTTCCCTTAAACTATCAAATATACCCTTTATTTTTTATAATTACAAAATCATTTCTAATATAAACTTAATTCTAAATCATAAATGTCATCACCATATATAAGGAAAAAATCCATTCAATATGTTTTCATATTAATTGTCATTCCTTTTTTAAATAAAAATATTTATGAGTAGTTATTACATTCCCAATACTTCTATTTAGTTTTGGTAATAAGTTAAAATTAAATAGGTTAGTCAAGGGTTAGTCATGACTTTTTATAGGAAATCCTTATTATTTTGACAAAGTCAATTAAGACACTTATTTTAAGACGGAGGGAGTATATGAAATTATAAAAGATTCAAAAATATATATATTATTTTATTTTATTCCATAAATATTTTGAATTGATTTTTTTTTATTTAAATCATAAATGTCCGAAATTAATATAGTAGTTTTCTGTATTTTCTATATTTTTACAATAAATACACGAAATTAATATAGAAATTTTTCTAAATAATGGGTCGTCCGTTGCGTGTGTCCCAACAGTCCACCCAATCTACACCGCACATTGTCAGATCAACGCACCATATCTAACGAATACGAATGGTTTCTCAATTGGCCAATGAGAGCGCGAGGTGACGCTCACCAACCAATAGGAGAGAGGGTAAGCTCCACCAGTGTTACTTTTATTCTGGAGTGAGGGATGGTATTGAGTTTTTAGGTTGTT
Source organism: Papaver bracteatum (assembly GCA_023529315.1). Lineage (NCBI taxonomy): Eukaryota > Viridiplantae > Streptophyta > Magnoliopsida > Ranunculales > Papaveraceae > Papaver > Papaver bracteatum. The sequence goes on from JAJJWX010005351.1 coordinate 31,791, forward strand.
GATGTCGAGTACTAGCTAATATAAATATAGGTATAAAGTATAGTATTTATGTGCTTATCACACCCCCACACTTATATTTTGCTAGTCCTCGAGCAAATCAGAAGAAGACCCACTACACAGCTAGTCATATAATAAGAGAGAATGAGAGACCCGCTACACATCTGGTCATATCAATTTATTTTATTTATCATTTTTTTTTATTCTTTTTAGACTCGCTACACAGCTGGTCATAATAAGAAAATACATAAAAATAAACCCGCTCATAGCTGGTCATAAGCCTAACAAACATAATTTTTTATTTAGACCCGCTACACAGTTGATCATGAAAAAAATTGATAAAGAAAGAAAAAAAAGACCCGCTATACAGCTGGTCATAATCCTAACAATCATAATAAAAAAAACTTCTTTAATTCCTAAGAAAAGTGAAAACCTGCAAAAATATAAATAATTAACCACTCCCCCACACTTAAACATTACATTGTCCTCAATGTAATTGAGTCATCCAACATAGAAATTAAGATGGGAAATTCAATATATGCAAAATAAACAAATAAAAATAAGAGATAGCATAGAGGAAACAAATTTGATGGGTTGACTCCCATAAAGCGAAAGGTATTTGTTTCCCTACTTGCCAGTAGCACGTCCTCAAACAATGTGGGGTTGGTACCCCAAGGTAAGTTGAGAATCCTATATATAGAGCCTCAAGATTTGGGGATCAACCCAACTAATCCGGTCAGCTGAAAATATGCACCTGCAAACACTATAATCATCCAAAAATATATGTGAATCCATTCCCCTTATAAAACAATCTTTAGTAACCAATTCATGCATTGTCGGGATATGTAAATCATTCACACAAAGAGGTATAAACTGTTCAATAGATTTTTTCTGAGGTGCATGCTCTAAATCAGCGGAAATAACTTCCACAGATATTGGTTCAAATTCAACAAAATGAGACACACGAACAGATGTTCACTCAAATTCATCCGCAGAACAAGGGCTCAATGGACCAATAATATCATGACTCATAGACCCATTATCATCTCCAACGGTTTCATTAATAATATCATCAAGATGAGAAAAATCAGAGCTTGATAGGTCAGACAATGGCTTAAGGGTCAAAGTCGGAGCTTTCTCGACTGATAAAACTAGTCGTGACTCGGGTAAAACTAGAGGTTCTAGTTTGGGCCTCCATTTATTAGTGTCTAACAGCGGTGTGGAGTCTAACAAAGCATTGACTTTACAAATAACACTATCATCATCAAAACCGTACCCAAAATGATCTAAGCAAACCTTTAATGGATCTTCCGAGTGGCTCTTGCAAAAGCCTTGCGATTGTATACTTTCTTTTCGCCCACAACACTTCCGGCTAAGGTACCTAAAAAAAAATCAAATAAAATGCGTAAAAAGAACCAAAAGAAATCTAAAAGAAAAACAAAATAAAATTATGTACAAAAAGATATCAATCAGAGAGTATTTTGCAACCACTCCCCGGTAGCAGCGCCAAAAACTTGGTAGGATAGAAAACCTACAATAAAAATACTTCAATTGAACAATATCTAACTAGTAGAACAATTGCAAGTACAGGTTGTTCCCACGAGGAGTGTGAAATACTCTACCAACTAAGTAATCGCAATATGATATTTTTGGGAGTTTTCAGAAATTCGTACAAAATGAAATAATAAATAACAAAGAAGTAACCAAAATGAGAAAGGGTTGTTAGGATTTTCGGTTTCCACCAATTAATTATGCAAACTATGCTAATCTTTAAAAATATATTTCATGCATTTTCAAATATTGTTTCTCCGCTGTAATTTTCTTCGCTTCATAAATAGTGATTCTAAAGCATTACTTATCAATCCTAAAGCATATCACGTTAAAGAATTTAACCCCAAGCACGCCATATCAATTGAAAAGCAAAAATAATCATGAAAAACACATGAACAATTATATACCAAGCTATATGAAGAAAAACTATTAATCAATCAACTCATTATTAAGCATATAAATGTAGAGTTTTCATAATAAAATTGGTTTCTACCTAAATCCTAACATGGCTCTAGCTATACATGGCTTTCCCAAAATCCATAAACATATTCAAATCAAACTAGCTAAGCAAAAACGGATTCAAAGAAGTAAATATCCAAACCCTAGTCTCATGTTCACGGCGTTGTGCCGCGCTTCTCTTTTTTTCTTCTCTCGAAGTATATATAGGTGCTTTCAAGGAGTTTCATTAATACCCAACGAACTGTCAAGGCTGAAAAAGCGGGGGTCTAACAACCACACCCAATATTTTGAATTAGCAATCTGTATGGAAAAACTCCAATATACTTTCTATAAAATCAACTAGACTGTTATACTCAATCAATAGAAAAGTATATCAAAGAGTTTATATCTCTATCTCTCGATTTAAATCTTACTCAAGCAAACTGCGAGTCTCAATTTAAATACAAGAGAGATAAACTTGGATGGTACCAAAGACCAATACCCAAGTGTCAATTAATTTAAATCAATAACCAAAAGGTCGGATATTCTAATTGATTGAACAATGCACAACCTGTATTATTTCAATTATATAACAAATATAATGCAGAAAAGAAATAACACAGACACCAGAATTTTGTTAACGAGGAAACCGTAAATGCATAAAAACCCCGGGACCTAGTCCAAATTAAACATACACTGTATTAAGACGCTACGGACACTAGCCTACTCCAAGCTAACTTTGGTCTGTACTGTAGTTGAACCCCAATCAATCTCACACTGATCCAAGGTATAGTTATGTTCCTATGCCTCTGTTCCCAACAGGATACTACGTACTTGATTCCCTTAGATGATCTCACCCACAGCTAAGAGTTTCTACGACCCAAAGTTGAAGTATTTAATAAAAAAAATTGTATCACACAGAAAAGTCTACGGTAATAGATAAGTTCGTCTCCCATGAATATACCTACGAGTTTTTGTTCCGTATTTTGATAAATCTAGGTAAACATGAACCAATTGATAAACCAGACTTATATTCCCGAAGAACATCTCAGTATTATCAATCACCTCACAATAGTCTTAATCGATGCAGTGAAAAAATATATTATGGAATCACAAACGATGAGATGAAGATGTTTGTGATTACTTTTTATCTTTCCTATCGGAGATAGAACTCTCAAGCCAATTATTACAATTATACTCGTATGATAGAAACAACAAGATCAGATCAGACAACTACAATAAAAGTAGTATCGCTCTGGCTTCATAATCCCAATGAAGTCTTTAAGTCGTTAACCTAGTTTAGAAGAAGAAACCAAAGGTTAAAGGAGAATCGACTCTAGATGTGAAACTAGTATCACATGTAAGGTATGGGGATTAGGTTTCCCAGTTGCTAGATTTCTCCCTTATATAGTCTTTCAAATCAGGGTTTGCAATCAATGTTAGCTTAGTAACAAAGAATTCAATATTCACCGTTAGATGAAAACCTGATTAGATTCAAGCTAATATTTATCAACCGTTAGATCGAAAACATAGCTTGTTATACACACATGAAATGTACGTTTGTAGGAAAACCGTACCCAAACTTGTACATTAGTTGGTTCAACAATAGTTAACCAAATGGTTAGCCATATGATAACTTTCATATCAACCATATTCTTCTTCACCATAACTAGTTCAAATGACTCAAATGAACTTGTTAGAGAGTTGTTCAATTACAAGGAAATCTCATGTACTACACAAGATACAATTGAAGCAAAAACAATTTGATTCACTAGAATCGGTTAATGAACTATATAGCCACGGTTTTCAATAGCATTCCTTAGTTTATAAAGATAAGTTCACAAACATCGTTTTTAGACATAACCTACTCAAGTTCGCGGACTGGGTTCGCGGACTTAAGTTCCCGGATGGAGTTCACAAACTCCAGCAGAAATTCTCGGGTTTGAGAACTTAGACAGTTCGCGGACTGAAGCTCACGCACTTCTCCAGTTCTGTTGATCAATAAAGTTCGTAAATATTGGTTCAAGGAATAAGGACTTATAAACATATGTGTTTCCACAACAATGCGTATACCCTCCATTGTTTATATTGTCTAAACTCTCAATTCAACCATTGAAACATTCTCAGAGGAAATTATATAGTTGTTATTCATAAACCATTTTTCGTCAGAGAAATTTTCAAAGTGATTGAAACTTAACATGACTTTCGTCACTAGGTAAAGATGAACATGGATAAAGCTAAAGCTTTACTAAAACATATTTTGAGAAATAGATAAGCGAGGTATACTCGGCTCGAAATACCAAATGTGTATAATCTTAGTTTATACATCAAAACGACTTTTGTCTCAAGATAGGAGATAAATATAATTTTGAGTGATATATAAGTTCAATTCTCCACATACCTTTTAGTTGATGAAGATCCACCAGTTCCTTGAGTAGTCCTTCATCTTGTATGATGATTGCCATGGAGTTCTTGAGATTAACTACACTTTCTATCCTAGTCCGAGACCTTAGTGTAGATGGGGAAAAATGATTTGCTTTTTTTTGCGGAATTGAGGAGACGACCGTGCGGAGGAGATTCCTTGAACTGAGCGAAATGTTCAACCTCACACAGATGCACCGCTGTGAAGGGGGTGCTTTAAGTTCGAGAGATGAATCTGTAGTACTCTGGCCTAAACCAAGACAATGGCCATTCCAGAGTAAATTCAGTCACAAGAGAGGATGGGTTGATCTGTAGGAGGAAAGATGAGAAAATGTGTGGAATCAATGATAATCAAAGATTGCAGGTGTATTGTGAATTCTGAATAAGATAATCTATGAATGATTGAAATTACCCAGTTGAGAGTAATTACTCAATTGATGAGTGAGGCATGAAATCGTCGTTGATTTCGTTGCTGCCATTGTTATTGTTTCAATCATGATTCAGGGACTTATTTATATTGCTGGAATTGTAGACACCATGATCCCATGAAGTGTGATAGTTGATGGAGTGGAAGAGTGGAGAGATGGAAATAGTTCTTGAAAACCAGTTGCGCTCATCATGCGGAGACTTGGTTAATTTTCTACCCACTACTTTGTTAACTCCTTCAACCGATTGCACAACTTGCTCATATTCCATCGTGTGTTTGAACACACATGCCATAGAACACCAGACCAAAACCCTAATTGATATCCCCCAAATGACACTATTGATGTCTCGTGGTTAATTTAGTCAGTTGTTGATTTCATGACTTCGTGGGACGATGAGTCCACGTATTTGCTGAGTTAAACATGATTTTGTAAAATGTTCTGCAACTTATGAATTAAGCGCATTTGCTGAGACAGTGATAGGATCCTCATGTTGAGGTGAGCAAGTGTTGGTCGATAATTTGTTTAATATTGATAATTCCAATATTCGTTGATTTGAGTAAATATTGCTCATCTGAGAAAATGTTGCTCATCTGATGAATTATTAGCAGCGTGACCAAAATAAAACATTAATTAAAGTAATGGTAGTTGAGCCGAGCATAATTAATAAGAATACTGATCATGATATCATTGAAAAATTATTAGTGTTTGAATCTGGAATCATGATCCTTAGATTCAGAAAACCTAATTTGATCAATTGATGACCAATTGATAGTTTATTTGAAAATTAACCATGGAATGAAGGAGAACCGGCTTCATGGGACCATGGATCGACCATGAAATTCTCATATGCTCGCGTGAGCAAAAACCAATACTTCCTTGAAGAGTTGGTGAGTTGATGAAAGAATTATTAAATGCCGGTTTAATCATTTATTGAATTACCGATGGGTTCAGTATTAGGTGATAAAACCTAATTAATTATGAAAAGGTGAGGGACCGACCAAGGGGTCATGAAACCGGACCTGGGTGGTCATGGGATCAAATGATGATCGCTCCATCAAATTCTGAAATTATTTGGAGAGCTTTGGACCCAATACGTGCAATTGCGCAAATTAGGTCAAATTGTGAAAACACGTGGGACAGGCTCATTGCGATCCAAAAATACAACCTTGGTCGGTCAAGGTAACATGATTTCATCGTTGAGACATCCATGTCTCAGTCCTGAGAATTTTGATATTTTATGGTGCACGTTTGAGCGACCATTTGAGAAAATATGACAAAATTAGGGTTTTTTGATAAAACCGTCAAAACTTCATCGGATGAAGGAAAATAATGAAAAAATTATGAAGTGTGGGACCGGTCATTTCCAAGGCATGTCCGTCCGGCCAAGGGAGCCATCCCACATGTTTTTCATAATTTTGTAATATTTTTCATGGTTTTAGGGAAATATGATAGAACGAAGGAGTTTTGCCAAAATTAAAGAGTTTTGTTGAAATCAAGGAGTTTCCATGAGATGAAGAAAACATAAAAAAATAATAATAAATAAAATAAGGGACGTGTGGGCGTGTGTGACCTGCTTGGAGCATGGTTGGCCGGCTAGGGCCCGGTCCCGTGCGTTTTCCCTAATTTTATGTATTATTTCATGATTTGAAGAAATTTTCATAATTTAAAGGAATTTCATGGGATTATGAAAACATGAAAAATATGCTAATAAAAGTGGGACGTGTGAGCCACCTAAGGTTTGGCCGACCAGTCATGGCCCGTGCACACGGGTTTCCCTAATTTTTATTATTTTTCATGGGACCAAGGAAATATCAAGAGATTAAGGAGTTTTCATGAAATTAGGGCAATAAAAATAAAATAATGTGGAACCATGGGGTGTGGGGCTGGCTGGGACCAAGGCATGGCCGTTTGGCCAATGGTCAAGCCCCCATCATGTTTCCCTAATTTTATATTATTTCCTTCGCGCGAAGGAAACACCATGAAATTGAGGAGTTTCCTCAAAACAAAGGATATTTGTTCAAGTGAAAGGTTTTTCAGGAACTCAAGGAAAACAACAAAAATATGATAAAAATATGAAACTGGTGTGGGATTGACCACGGCACGGTCGGCCGGTCAGTGGGTCCATGCTCCCAGCACCTTGGTCAATTTTTAATTATTTGTTATTTTTTCATCCTATTGTGCATAGGTTCATCGTTTCGTTGTATTTTAAAATACTCGTTCGTGCAGTGATTGTTAATGCATCATCGTTGAATACACTTGCACCATTCGAAACATGGCTTACTCAGAGGTAGCTTTGATGCCCGTATGTCGAATATTTATTACTAACCCATGGATTTCTGCTAGGAAGAACCATGGTTTGCGTAATGAAATATCTGCGAAAATATTTGAATATTTTCAGAAATTCTGCGGATGAATCCAAGAATTTAGGTTTGAGACAGGGCTTCCTCAAAGGTAGCTCCAATACTCGTGCGTCGAATATTTATTACTAACCCATGGATTTCTGCCGGGAAGAACCATGGTTTGCATAATGAAATATCTGCGAAAATATTTGAATATTTTCAGAAATTCTGCGAATGAATCCAAGAATTTAGGAATAATTAATTTATGACTTTACACTAGCAGAGCAAGCTGTCTAGGAGAATTAATTATTCTGATATGAGCTTGATGAAGTTTCATATCCTTTATATAGTCAGGGTAAACTCGTTGTTTGTATCCTGAAGATGTTATCGCTCTATACTAGCAGAGCAAGCTATCTAGGAGCATTAATTATTCTGATATGAGCTTGCTGAAGCTTCATATCCTTTATATAGTCAGGGTAAACTCGTTGTTTGTATCCTGAAGACGTTATCACTCTATACTAGCAGAACAAGCTGTCTAGGAGCCGTCCATCCCGTGATACTATATAGAAATAATTACTGAAGTGTTCAGTATTCATGAGATATGCCGTTGTCCAGATGTGAGACTACATATCTACATGTACTCTGAGAGAAAGTATTCTCAATCAGAGAATTCGATGAGAGACCCGTGTCTCAATACTCACGTCTGACTGCTGGATCAGAGGTTTGTATAATGATGGGTTTACGATTTTAGCCTTTGTCGAAAATCCACCATCTACATTAATTCCCCTGCTTAGTGAGGAAATCCGTGTTCCTCAGTCAGCACTGAATGGTGATTTTCCGGTCATAACAATACAAGTAATTGAACTCAGTCGTAAGTTAAGATGTTACCGGATTTCGATCGTACGAGCGTACCATGACTTAAAAGATGATTCCAGTAGCATGATAGAATGTCTTTTGATGAGTATAAGTTGGTGTTGAACCGCTGATTTGGATGACGGGACCTTGGTCGTTTAGGATTCGCGGGCCAGGCCCAATAAGGAAATCCTTAGAAAATTAGGTTTTGGAAAGAAAGTTTGATATAAAAGGAATTGTTTCTCTTTTTTTTTTTTTAATTTTCCCACGACCAGTAGCTCCCATCACCTCATCACCTTCACACTCGTACATAAGAGAGGAAGGGAAAAATTTGCTGGAGCTCCATCGCCACCACCGTTGCCGCTACCGTCCAGCCGTTTTCCGCGGGCGCCGACAGGTACTCGTCCAAATTTTTTTTTTTTTTTCTGATGTTTGTTAATGATCATGAGTTCTATGGGTTGTTCACATATTTATCATGATAAAATAATATACCCGTGTATATATAATTGTGGGTTTCGTCAAAAACCTTCATTTTTTGAAAATGTATGTTCGTTTGATCGTTAGTTTTTGAAAACTAATAATAATCCCTGATTTAGAAGGGGTTTTCATTCATAGATGAATATGTAGGTTCAGTGATAAAACTATGTTTATGAGCTCTCATGCGAGCCAAAGTTTTATCATGAAAAGTGAATTTTCATGAAACCGAAGTAAAATCTTCGTTTTAGGGAGTAATGATGATACGGAGGAAAGAGCTTCTCTCGTTATGTATATATGAACATGTGTCCAGTGATAAAAAAAAAATTTGTATGAGCTTTCATGTAAATCAAAATTTTATCTTTTAATGTGTGAGCTTTCACAAAATTAAAATAAACCTTCATTTCAAATACGCATGATGGTGTGAAGGAAAAGAGTTTTTTTTTTTGTAAAACCATGGTTGATTCATGGATTTTTTTTGAAACCGTGGAATGTCCACAATTTATTTTTTATGAGCCTGATATAGGACTAGAATATCGCCATGATATTACTCTTGCGAGATTAACAACACTTTTGCGAATATCATCGCGAGTTCTTCAACAACACTTCGCGAGTGTCATAGAATGATTTGAAGAATGACGTAGTAGCTGACGAATGAAGAAACACGGGAAGAGCATGATTATCCTGCAATGGTTACAACGCTTGCGATAATGGACATTATAACTACTGCGATAATATCACGGGTCAAATCCGAAATTAAAGGACAACTTAGCTGTCATCCACGATGTAATTATCCTATATAAAGAGACCCAGTAGATTCAGAAAGGGGATGATGTATTATTTGGGTGTTGAGAAAGTCTTAAGGAGAGAGAAAATTCAAGAGAGCAGTTGTATTCTTGATTTCTTCCATTTCTTGTAATATTTCTGAGAATCAAATAATAAAGTGTTATTTTTAATCTTCAAATATGTCTTAATTATAGTAAGTTCTTATCAAGGGTGTAGTGTAGGATTTCCTGCAACTATATTTTGGCGCCCGAAACAGGGATGAATTGATGATTGTTTGAAGAAAAAGATAAAAATTGACATTGTGATTGGAAGGAATTTGGAACAATTAATAAAAGATATTACGCAACATTCAACAGATTACTAAGATTAATGGCTAGAAGAAGAAGAAACACATCAGAACCACCAACAACCGTAAGGAGGAGTAAAAGACTTGCAGGTGGGGAAACAAATAAAATGGGAGAATCTTCAAGGATAAGAACAAGAAGAAATAAAACAAGGAATGAAGGAGAAAATCAAATTAAACAGCCGAATCAACAAACACCAATACAAGATAGAGCTGTGGATTACGACAGAGTGAGTGTCCATACTTGGCGATCATATTCGATGGAAGAATCAGAAGATCGACAATTAAGAAATGAAAGAAGAGAAGAAAGAAACCGAGAAGTAAATGGAGGATTAATACATGGATATGATGGAAATAAAACAGTAGATGTTTTAAGATAAAGAATACAAGAGGAAAGGAGGATAGAGGCGGAAGAACGTGAGAATCTAACAAGATAAAACCACGAGTTAAGAATGGAGAATTTGAGATTACAAAGTAGGAGATCAAGAAGTACTGCTAGATCAAGTTCAAGATCATTTAGATAAGAACCAAGGCGAAATTCCCCTATGAGAAATGTTGGAGCAAATATCCAAGAGGAAATGCAAAATCCAAATGAAGAACAACATCACGGAGAAGAAGAGATGATTGATGATCGCTATGTTCCACACGGTGAAACTGTGAATGATAGACATGATAATAGAAATCAAGAGCGTGGAAATAACCAAGATGGTGAAGAAAATCGAGAAGAAGGTAGAAGAATATTACATGGGCGAGAATTCCAAAGAAATCAAAGAATCATTGAGGAGGAAATTGAGAGGCATTATGCTGAACAAGCACGTCTAGCTTTCGAAAGAGAAAGATTAAGAGCAGAAGTTGAAGAACAAGAGTTTCAAGAAGTAATATGGCAGAATAATCATGATAATCGAGAAAGGAGACGCACACAAAATCGCCATAGCAATAATATCAATAAGGAGTATGACAGAATACAAAGGAGAATAAAAAGACAGCTAAGAGAAACGATGAGGAATGAAGAAACTCGCAGAGAAGAAATTGGAAGGCATAATCAGTTGCGAATTCAAGAAGGAGGTAAATAGGAAAATCGCAGGAGAAGACAGAATGAAGATGCTGAAGAAGAAGCACAAAATATCGCAGGACAAGAAAGACACGAGCGCAGAAGGAGAGAAGCTTCACTGAAAAAACCAATTGAACAAAACTCAGCTGGGAATGAACAAATTTTAAGAGAGTTAGTAGAAATAAGGGGAATGTTGAATAACATAAGAGTAGGAGGCAGAAGGCAAATTGATGAAGCCATTGAAGAAGCTGTGAGAACTCCATTCACTCAATAAGTACAATTAGGAGGAATCTCTCCAAAATGCAATTTACCAGCATTAACCAGTATCTTCGATGGGACTACCTATGTTGTTCAACATGTTAAGGCTTATGTTAGGTGTATGCTACAATGGGAAAAACATGATGCTGTGTTATGCAAATACTTTGCATCTAGTTTAACTGGCGAGGCGTTAAAATGGTTCGAAGGCTTACCTTAAAATACAATAACTTTTTTCGATCATTTGCAAGCTACATTTCTGGGATCATATATAAGCAATAATTCTTCATGGTCCGGTATTGAACATGTGTTTGGGTTAAAACAGAGGATTGGCGAAAGCCTGAACCACCTAACCATAATATGGAAGACAATGTGCAGTGAAATGGCAGGAAGAGTGGATGAGATATACCTCATTTTATCTTTCATTAATGCAATGTTCGCAACCAATCTGCTGTACATACATTTTTTTAGAATAAAAAATACCATCACAATGACTGAGCTGCGAGAGATACAAGAAGAATACATTGCTTTAGAGGAAAAACAAAATGAATTGGAATCTTATCCAGTCGCAAACACCAGCACAATAGCGGCAAACGGGAGTTTACTTCATAAAATGATTAACAATGTGGCAAGCACCTCACAGCCACAGCAAGAGAAAGTGGTTATTGAAAACCAGCAGAAGTTAGTAGCCATGGGAAGCCGAGATCAAGAGGAGTATAAAAGAGAAAGTAATTATTACAATCGCGGTGGAAATAATTAATTCAAAGACTTGATCAACCGCAAGAAACTTATGGCGGTCAGAGGAAAAATAATTTTAGAGGACAAGGGAATCAAAGAGTAATATGGGAAGAAATTAAGATGCCACCCATGAATGCTAGCATAGAAAAAATTTGGGAGGCTATTATTCTGATGGAAAATATACCATCCCCTGGAATATGGGAAAAGAGCCACATCAAAATAATCGAAGTCAAGAATTTTGTCCTTATCATCATTTTCATGGACATTCAATAAACGATTGCAGAAATGTAAAAAGAATAATTTTGAGGATGATTGATCAGGGAAAGTTAAATCATTTTCTAATAGGACATCTGCAATCTCAGCAGTTACCACCAGCACCAGATATTCGCAGAGTGAATACTGTAAAAGGAGCAGAAACATTTGTGATAGAGGTTGGAGCCAAGGCGAAGAATTTGTCCTGTAATTCCATCGTACATTCATATAAAACTATTGAGGATTTCCACGACAATGTGTTAAGCAGAGTCTTCGTGAGAGACGCAGATGGAAAAGAGATAATGAATATTGTGAGTGTCTCGCCATTAGAGGAGTGGAAAAATAAAACTATTTCCCTCACTGTATAAGAAGTACCAGAGCCTGGCGAGATGCATGACAACCCACTGGTGGTAAGGTTAGAAATAAATCCAAAACAAATAGAAGATGAAGATGAAGAAAATGATGATGATGAAATTGAGGACTCCTGGGCCATTAACAGAGTTCTAATAGATACTGGAAGTTTAGTTGATATCTTATTTTATCATACTTACAGAACCATGGGTGGAAAAGACTAGGATCTGATACCATCAACCTATAAGATCCATGGTTTCAACGGCACTGCCAACAAGCCCAAAGGGGAAATAACAATGCGAATTCCATTAAAGGGGTTATCCTCTAAGATTTTATTCTATGTTGTGGATATTGAATCACCTTATAATGCTCTGATTGGCCAATCTTGGATACATGGGATGTTAGGTTTGGCGTCAACCTTTCACCAATGTATTGAATTTCCTCATCCTAATGGTGTTGGAATAATAAAGGGAGACTGGGCTGATGGGAAGAAATGCTATGAAATTGATATGGAATCTTGCGAGGAAAGGGCAGAAAAGAACAGAAACTGGAAACGAAACATCAAGCAAAAATAAAGAGGTGATAAGCTGATGGTTGATACAGTAGAGCGGCGAGAGGAGGGAATACTGCGAAATCAACATGAGTTGCAAACTGTAAATGGAGAGCATCTCGCAGATGGAGAGAAAACAACAAAACGCAACAAAAGGGGAGAAGCAGAAGGTAGTAAATAGAAAGGTAAAATGAAGAAATTCAAGAAGTTTATGAATGATTTGTTGAAGAAAATATTTCAAAAAGATATTTTGTTTGAATGAAAGAAATGAAATTGAAAAATTATACAAGATCTGAAATGCAAATAAAGAGAAGATCAAAGAAAACAAATTTCATCAGAACTGCAATATTCGCAAGAAACGCGAATAAAATTTCGCAGAGACATAAGAATGGGACGAACCTATATGGCGTACACCCTAGTTCGCAGATACAATTTCGCAAGAGGCAAATGTAAGACCTAAAGTGCATCATATAAGGGGGTATCTCTTTGCGTGGCTCAGGGATAAGGTTATACCGCTGCTGGAACCTGAGACACGGAGACTGGGGTCCATCTCTTTGAGATACCTATCCAGGAGAGATACTTTGGATTTCCAACTATATAAGGTTATACCCTGGTTGGACGACCGAGGGTATTTTATAAAGGGTGCAAAGTATGACCAAGGCGCCGAGGTACACGGTTGAGCCAAGGATGCCCGGGATGGACGAACCTATCCTGGCCATTCTTGGTAAGTATTGTCTATGATGCACTCGGCCCCAAGAAAACCCCACTTAGGGTGCAGTCTTGCAACTATAATCTATATAGTCATAAAGGATAAGAGGCTGCGAAAACAACTGATTGTTGTTAAGACCGGATGGGAGGAGCTAGTCTTGTATGGCCGATGTTCCCTCCTTGAAGGGGCAACCATGGGAGAGTAAGGGTGGCACCCTCCATTAGGGAGCTGATAAGTGTCTTAAGACGGCAATGTCATGGGGATTTGCATTCGCAAGAACATTTAGGCCTGTCATATTATCGCGTGAAAAATACAGAGGCAACGAGCCATAAGAAAAAGTTAAGATGAGATCAATAGGTTTTTACATGAAAGTGTAAAGACGTCCTGCGATTTCATCGCAAGACGTCTATATCATGGGGCTTTGTTCTCGCAAGGGAACTTAGACCTGTCATATAGTCACAGAGAATTGATAAAATACAAGAGCTAAGGCAAGATCAATGGGTCTCTACATGAGAATGTAAGGACATCCTGCGATTTTGTCGCAGAAAGAAACGTGGTGAAATAAGACCTTTAATTAGGAAGGCAAACTAAGACCACAAGAGATTAACACATGACTGCGAGATTATGGTTGCGATATTTGCACGATTTTATTAAAAATCTAATATGCTTAATCTTTTATATTGCATACGAATAACAGAGGCAAGTATGGGAATGAACAAAACGATAATATTTTTATTCATCTTTATATAACAGATTTACGCATAGATAGCTGAAAATGTATAAACATATTGCTTAACCATATTGCACAAAAGAAATTGTCTTTAAATATATGCAGGAAGAGATAAGAAGAAGTTCATACACTAGAGAACATTAGAAGCTGGAGAAATTCGCAACAAGTGTACTGTAAAGAGAAAAGGATAAGTGTACAGATATTACAGGGAAGAATATAAGAAATCTAATTAGATCCATCGTTGACTTCGCCAGATTTCTTTTCTTCATCTCCGCCACCTTCATCATGACCTTCATCTTCTTCAGAATCTTTAGCTTTGCTATCAGAAATGACAAGATCAGGGACATTTTGTGGAACTTCATGTAAAATGTCAGGATACTCAGAATGAGGAATTTGATGATCATTGCAGATCAATTTAATGGAGTCATTGCGAACACCAAAAAGAGTGTTACTAAAATTCCTTCTCATAATTTCTAACTGTTCCTTCAGTATTGAATACTTTTCGTTGCGAGAAGCTAGAGTTTTTGTAATACCCTGTATTTTTAACTACTGTTTCGGTTCGGGTTTTACCCGGATTGGTTAACCTTGTGCTTAAATTGTTGTTCCTTAGCCTTATCCTTAGCCTAGGTGGGTGGATTGAAATGTAAAATCTACAAGTTAGGGTGTAAATAGATTAATTTATAATAAATAAATTAAGAGAAAATGAAAAGAAAAGGAAAATAATAAAAATGTTAATTAGATTTTTGGAGAGGGGGAGAAGAAGAAAAAAAAAACTATGGTTTTGGAGATCAAGCCAAAGGCAAGTTTTCTCTTGCTCTATCAATTTTTATTATTAAGCATTGAGTTCAATTTTGTAGATATAGGTGAACCTTTTGAATTTAAATCCCTAGTTTGGGTTTTGAGATTGTTTTTGGATCTGAAATCTGAGCAGCAGGAGCTGGTTGCATCTTAGAATGAATTTGAATTGTTAGAAATTATTGAATTTTGGATATGTTATTTATAACTAGTTTCCAAAGACTCGACCAAAGTTTCATACAAATCAGGTGAGTACAGGTACCCAAATCAGCTGTATAACAGAGACTTTATGTACATAATTTTGTCAGAACGTGAGTAGGTTGGATACCATGGATTAGGAGTTTTGTTGCGTAGAATTACTTAAATTTTGGATATGATCCCATTTGTATTATCATGCTTCTGTAAAAATTTCAGAGCAATTGGATGTCCAGAAGTACCCTAATTAGATGAAGTTTCCATTTTGTGACTGTACGTTTTCAGTCTGAATTATGCTTATAAAATCTCTCTTATCTTTATATTTAGCTGTCACTTTTACTTGATATTTTTATGAAGTGTCTCTGATATAGTATTGAGTCTGTGGTAAAAGTTTCACCATGTTCTGATCAGTATAATACATGATTTTGGAAAGTACAGTAGACTGGACTTGCATAGCCTATTCCCTGAATTGTTTCGGTATTGGGTTGAAGCTTGAATTTTGTATGAATATGTTTGGTCAGTCTGAATGGTCATGCAATATGTTTCAGCAGGAATGAATGGAATATGTTTGAGCTTATTTAAGAGCTGAATCTATGTTCAAGTAATTGTGGTTTGTTGAAAGCTATTTCGTATTAAACCATTATGTTGAAAGGCCGGGTTCACAACAGCTATCGCGCTTGGCCTGGAAATTTGGGTTGTCTTTACTTTTGGGGTTGTCTGCACAATAGCTATCATGCTTGTGAGAGTTGGTGTTGAATAACATTGAATGTTTCGTTTGGGTTATATATCGTGAATGTTTCCTCGAGTTTTTAAGACCGAAGGTAAGAGGTAATGTTGAGACGTGTCGGACTACGAATTCTTGATTGTGGTTGTGAGTGTATATATATCTTATAATGAAAATAAAAGAGTAACCTAGCCAACCTTTTCTTCTGCTTTCCATTATTCTTTTGTAGTTGTGAATGATATAATGGAAACTAAAATCTAAATTAGTAGAAATAGCTAGAGATTCTTTATATCTAAGCTCTTCCTTTTATTGTTGATAGTTTTTGGATTGCGATTCGAGGTAGGCGCAACACAATCTAAAACTCTTCTTTTATTTAAGTTTATTTTAATTAAATTTATGTTTGCAAGTTTTCATTAATATATGGATAATAATCGATGTTGTGAGCATGATAATGAATGTTGGGCTGCGGTCCATAGAATGTGATTCTTAAAGATTATTTATGACGGGATACGAGATATCCTTGGAAACGGTATTTTTTTCCTAAACCCACGTGGGGCTCCCTTGGGCGAGCGGATTGATTGAATTTATTGTTGTATTATATTGGGATATGAGATATCCTTGGGGACGGTTTTGTTTCCTAAACCCACGTGGGGCTCCCTTGGGCGAGCGGATTGATTGAATTTAATTATTATTTATGGATGTGGTGTTTCCATATGTGGGCTCCCTTGGGCGAGCGGATTGATTAAATTTAATTATTGTTTATGGATGTGGTGTTTCCATATGTGGGCTCCCTTGGGCGAGCGGATTGATTTAATTTAATTATTATTTATGGATGTGGTGTTTCCATATGTGGGCTCCCTTGGGCGAGCGGATTGATTAAATTTAATTATTGTTTATGGATGTGGTGTTTCCATATGTGGGCTCCCTTGGGCGAGCGGATTGATTGAATTTAATTATTGTTTATGGATGTGGTGTTTCCATATGTGGGCTCCCTTGGGAGAGCGGATTGATTGAATTCAAATATTGTTTGTGGATGTGGTTCGAACAAGTGTCTTGGGTAAATTAACCTTAATAATTTGATCATCCTAAAATTGTTGATTGTGTATTTCGCATCGTCTGATGAACTACGGTCGTGCTTGATCCTTTTGGGTACGTAGGCAGCCGCTTAGCGGTCCAGCACGTAAAGCCATAAAAATTTAGGTTAAATCAACGGTTAGATCTTCCGAAATGATTTTTTTTTTAAGTTTTCCGTTGCGACAGAAATGGTAAAAATAAGCATGAATAAATTATTTAATGTGCTTGGGCTTAGTAGCCGGGCCTCGGCTATGGTTTCCAAGTAGCACTCCGGGTTTTGAAAACCGGGGCGTTACAGTTTTTGCGAGCACTCCCTTATCATCTTCAAGTTATTTATCTCTGACAGAGTATCTCTTTTCAACTCATGCGAGTACAGAATAGCAAATCAGAAATTTAGTAGCAAACTATAAAAGAAAAATGACCAATGATAATGAATAATTAGCAACCTTCTCCTTCAGAAATCATATCTCTAATCAAGGCTGCTTGTTCAGTATGAAGACTAACATCTACACCTAGATTATTTCTGGCATTATCAAGAACTTTCACAGCCCAAGCAAATTCTTCATCATTGCTAATAAGAAGACAAGAGCGAACTTGGTTCTCTCTCGCAAGAAGATCTCTATTTTCGCCGATAAGTTTATCCCTCTCAATTTTAACATCAATGAGAATTTTATGAAAATCTTCTAGGGCTTGAGCACCATTTTTAGCAATAAGATATTTCTCATCAATAAGATCACTATTCTTACTTCTCAATCTATTAGTTTCTTCTTTCGAATCAAGATAAAGACGCTTAAACTTATTGGTTAAGCCCAAGTTGAATATGTGCTCAATTTTTAAGAGATGAAGTTTGGATTTAAGTTCATCTATGGAAAGGGATCTAATTTGATCATCTGAGAAACTACTTAAAGAACTATTAAAACGAGCAAGAAGGGTATCCTCATCTACAGGTTCAGGGAAAGATCGGAGGAGTGTAGCCTCATCAGTAAGGTCATAAATATCTGCAAAAATGTTACTTGAATGATCCAAAATAAGGCAAAAGAATTAAAAGAAAAGAAGGAAAAGTTTATACCATAGAGTTGCTGATTATCCTTTTCAAGATCAGAAATATTTTGTTTATCACTCGAAGCATCAATTTCTAATTGCTTATTCTTCTTGCGAAGCTCAGCAACCTCAGCTTCTAAGTATCCTTTACTCTTGCGAAGATCAATAGCTTCAGATTCCAACTGTTCCTTTTTCTTGCGAAGATCTGCAGATTTAGACTTTAAATTCTCATTTTTGTTGCGAAGGTCGGTACGTCTTTTCTCCAAATCTGAGGAAGCAATAAAAGAAGCTCTTCCAGCCTGCGAAGAAATGTAAAAATTGCTAAGACAAATATAGTTCTAAAGCTAAGGTATAAGAAAGAGGCAAAGAAGTGAAAACATACCAGAATACCGAGTGAATTCAAAAGACTGGGAGTCATCGATCTCGAGATTCCCTGGAAAGAATCATTGTCAACCAATAGGGAAGCATCGTAGACCTTTGCGAGAGCTTGAGATACTTCATTAACAGCTTCATCTCCATAATCATTTGAAATACCATGCGTGACATCGCCAAAAATCTTATATAATTGGGTCATAGGAGATTCGGGAGAAGAGGAATCCTTCATAGGAGAGATGTTATTATTATCTTCGTCTTTATCATCATCAGCATCATCGTTACTCAGATTTTCTTCGTTAGATTTAGGAGTTGAAGAGGAAGAAAGTTGTATTTTTCTTCTCTTTAAGGGAGGAGCACCAGATTCCCCTCTATGAGGAGCAGTAGAATTCTCTTTGAGAGGGGCAGTAGATTTACCCTTGCAACCAACTGTGGATTTCTCTTTAGTTCTTACAGGTTTCACAAGCTCTCTTTCTTCAATTTCCTGCGAACACAGATAAAGATAAGAAATAGAGGCAAAAATATATTGTAAAAAGTTATAAATAAATATTTCTTACTTCATCTGTGAGAGATTTGAGAGCTAAGTAAGTAGCAAGTTTCCCTAGCTTATCATTGCTGGATTTCAACCTTTCAATCTGATAAAAAGGAAATAGTCAGCGAGAATCTGAAGACATGAAGAAAATAATAATGGTAATTTATTATGCAAAGGATTAAGAGAACATACTTCTTTATTTCTCTCAATCCAGTTGAATAACCACGGTTGGAACTCTGCGAGATTCGCAGGTAGAGCATGGGTACCAGAAATATATGAACCCTCTAAAAGTGAAGGGAAGATATCCATTTTTCATCGCTAGAATGACGCGGACCTTGATTAGTACTAGTATGCCAATCGATATCCAGCATAAGCATTTTATCTTTCGCGACATCATCTTTTTTTTGCAAGCGAACACCCCAACAGGTGATATCCCTCTTCATGGGGATTATGTCATAGTTTATGAAGAAATTATCTACAGTATACATTGCGGAAATAATTGGAACATCCTTGAATTTAGGATTCTTCGCAATATCAGGGTAGCGAGATTTTTTATCAGCACCGCGAGTAGCATACTCCACCAGCAGACGGATGCAATCTCCACCCAGTTGATATATGGCTCGCGAGAATTTTGGATGAGAAAGTATCTCATAGAACAAAGGAAGTTCAGGATCGTAGAGAGGAATGGGAAGACCAGCTTCAAGTTGACCTAGCGAGACTATAACTTTTTCGCGAGAACATTGATGATCAGAAAATAATTTGATAGAAAGTTCGGATTTAGGGCTCTGATCTGTAATTGTAGACAAAGTAAAACCTTTATTTTTAAGCTTTTCTCGCATCTCACCAAAAGAAAACAAATTTTTATGACTAGGAGCAACCATTTTTGAGTATGGGAATAAAGGAAAAGATTGAAGAACGAGAAAGAAATCACAGTAGTAACAGATGCGCAATTTACGGAAGAACAATAAAATTGCAGAGAAATTGCAGATAAAAGAAAGAAGAAGTAAAAAGAGGGAAATAAAAGAATGAAAGAAGTATTTATAAAAGAAGAAAGTTCTCGAGAAGATGAATGCAAAGAAAGGACGTGAAAGGTCAGATCGCAGCGGTTGTAAAGGATGTGTCAAAAATTGAATGGAAGAAGAAGTACGTGATAACAGCTGGCGAAGAATACAGAAACATGTCAAAGCAGAAGAGTGCAAAAAGATAAACAGCTGCGGCATTATAAAAGATTCAATTCTCATGATCTTTCCTCCTTCACAGAAAAGACATGAGAAGAGGCAAGATGTAGGACCAGAATATCACCATGATATTACTCTTGCGAGATTAACAACACTTTTGCGAACATCATCGCAAGTTCTTCAACAATACTTCGCGAGTGTCACAGAATGATTTGAAGAATGACATAGTAGCTGAAGAATGAAGAAACACAAGAAGAGCATGATTATCCTGCGATGGTTACAACGCTTGCGAGAATGGACATTATAACTACTGCGATAATATCGCGGGTCAGATCCAAAATTAAAGGGTAACTTAGCTGTCATTCGCTATGTAACTATCCTATATATAGAGACCTAGTAGATTCAGAAAGGGGATGATGTATTTTTTGAGTGTTGAGAAAGTCTTGAGGAGAGAGAAAATTCAAGAGAGCAGTTGTATTCTTGATTTCTTTCATTTCTTGTAAACATTCCTGAGAATCAAATAATAAAGTGTTGTTTTTAATCTTCAAATATGTCTTAATTACAGTAAGTTCTTATCAAGGGTCTAGTGTAGGATTTCCTGCAACTACACATGGCTCATGTTAAAAATCTTTATTCATTTACGTGAGTAAATAAACGTTTTGTTTATATATACATGTAAATATATATTATTTTCTCTAAAATCAAAACTTGAGTTTTGTGCGATATTGCTTAGAAGTAAATAATTATTTATGATGAAATGATGTTTTAGTTTTCATCATTCTATGGTGAATGTTCACGGAGTAGAAATTTTCATGATTTTATGAAAAATCTAAGTTGTTCGTTTTTGTAGGTCTCGAAGAAACGAATGATTTTGAAGTATTAACCCTTGCATTACTATCACTACCGTTAGTGGAAGTGTAAAAAGGTAAGAGTTAAGAGTTACCATTAGACGCTAGTATTTCCTCTGGATGATGTACTGAAGTAGAATGTAATGTGCATTTTTGCAGCTATTTCGCAAATATGACCATATCCCAAGATAATGACACTTCAAGAGATGAAATGTGTGTCGATGATGACATTTCCAGAGATGAAATGTGCATAGATGAAACTTCTGTTAGTGAAGACGAAGATGAAACCCCTGGGATTAAGAACGTCCCAAATATTGATGATGCATTTTTTGAGGAAGATACTCCAGGAACTGAAAAACATTTTAAATATCCAGCGTATCGTCTTCTGATAAATCCCAGGATTGTCACTCAGAAGAAATTTATGACTCCCAAGACAGTCATCCGATTTTATCTTGAACGTGGGGTCTTCTTTGCATCAATTATAGAATTTAAGCTTTCTCGTTGACCTTTGGAGAAGTTTGCTGGATGGGCGAGGCATATGTTGGGTTTTCCTCATGTGAGGGCCATGCTCGATCGGGCGCAGGTGATAAGAGCCATTCAGGCTTCTAGAGATTTGTTCATTTATCATGACGCCAGAGGTATTATGGCTCTGCTTGCTCGTTGGTGTATCCCTACTCACACCTTCATATGCAAATGGGGAGAGTTTACCGTTACCTTGGAAGATGTGGCGGCTCTGATGTATCTCCAAACCACGGGCAATCTCCCTGGGGATCTTTCAGATGAGGAGACCGCCACTTCTCATGTCTTGACAGCTGCAATGGAGGTGCAAACAAGGCTGGAAGTAAAGGATGCTATGCTCTCTGGTTGACACGCTGGTGGCCTAAATATGAGGTTTCTGACAAACCTATCGACGATATATTACCCATTGCTGCTTTCTTATGTTTGTGGTTGTCCAGAGATGTCTTCGAAGACAGTGGTAACTTTTTGAAGCCTTTTGTGATCCCCTTTGCTATTAAAATGGCTCAAGGTGAGCAACTTCCGATAGGTAGTTTGTTCTTGGGCTCCTTGTATTACAACTTAGATTCTTTGATTATAGACTCCAGTGTGTCGAATAGCTTCATGAAGATTGAATGTTATGCTAACACGATGTTTCTTCAAGCTCTAATGTGGGAGCACTTCAAGAATTATGCACTCATTCCACGTAATGTTTTGCAAGGACCGAATACTGATGCTCGCCATATTTTTCCTGAGAAAGAAAATGCTAGGATCATGCATTGGTCCACAAAGCATCCTTGGTCCAAGGAACACCTTATAGACGTGTTGGATGATGAATCTGAGTTCAATTTCTATCCATGGGTGTCAGTGCCTTCTTATGTTTCTCAACCGACGACTTTCAACACTGGAGAGAGCACTATTTTGTCATTTGGTGCAGATCTGAATGATGGCAAGAGATCTTTCATGTTGAGTTACACCCCTGGTCATCTGTTGTCGGTCTCGTACGAATAATTTTCAGTAGAAGAGTATAATATTGATAGAGTAGCTCGTCAAATGGGTATGGACCAGTGCGTTCCAACTATTCGGAGGAGGAAACCATCAGTTGAGCAGCTCATGACTCATTTGGACCATACTCATGTGGAAGGAAGTAAATACTGGTTCCCTTGCTCTGATAGATTCGCCTATGTGACTCCAGGTTATGCAGCCTTCTGGGACGATCAATTTGAGCGATTTCATGAATTCGTGAAAGTCGGTCAGCCTCCAATGAAGGATCGTCCCTATGATGAGATGATTTCTAGTCGACCAAGGTTGAAGTATCTCTCCGGTGATAAGAGAAAATCGTCTCCAGGATGTTCTCAGGTACGCTTTGTTATATAATCTTCATAAAATTATAATAATTGTATTTTGATTATGCTGCTATAATTTACCACAGGACGATCGTGTCGTAAGACCTCGAATCCATGTAGATTTCTCAGATACTGAGGATGTTGTTCATGGCGGAGAAGGCAGGCATAAGAGTTATAAGCTGTTACCCAATACTATAAAGTCCCCAGCTGGCGCTTTGGTGAGTTTCCAGTATTCTCTTTGTTATGACCCTTTCTCGGCCGTATTATTACAATCATGAAACTAATATTGGTATTCTGTTGCAGAACTTTACCCCATCAAGTATTGATGGTCTTCGTTTCTCCGCTCTTGAGCAAACAATTTCTGACTTGAGCGATGAAGAAGTTGTAAGTATCTCTCCCCACAGTAATCATGGTGCTTTATGAATGAAATAATGATTGTTGGGGATATGTCCAGGAAAATGATTCCATGGACGTGGAGAATACAGGTGACGGTCGCTCGAAGGATGGCGATGAAGAGAACTCCTAGGGTTCAAGACCGAATGAAGGTAACGGAGTTGTCGACGTTGATGTGAGCAATCCTGGTTCCTTGAATGCTTTGGAGACCACCCAAGTAAGTATTTCTCTTGTTATTCATCCATAGAAGTATAAACTTGCCGATTCATGAATGAATGAATGAGAATGTATGTGAATATATGACAAGTTTTGCCGAAAATACGTCACCAGAAAATTCAGAACTCAGCATTTTAGGAAAAACGTCGTAGAACCTTCGTCTGATGTCAGATTTTGTTGATCTGCATATGCATATTCAATCCCAGGAAATTTCCATGCTTTTCCAAAGAAGCTTTTTAAGTTTTGAGTACGTTCAGGGCCTGAAAAAGGCGAAATAGTGAACTTCCAAGAGACCTTCAGAAATTTTTCAGATATCATGTAGTTCCGAGTTTCGACCACATCTTTTTGCTCGTTTGTCCGATTGCTATGAAATTTTGACATTGTAGGTAACATAAATATGAAGAGAATGGTATATAACTAGATCCTTTATTCTTCACTAATTGTTCCCAGTTCATCATTTCGTTCAGGGCAGTGTAAAATCGGCACAGGTGAGTTTGTCGTAAAACGTGTTTCTTGTGACCTACTTGTTATTTGCTGACATCGAGTATGTATAATTAAATGAATTGATGATTCTATACCACTTGTATGTTGTAGTTCATGATTTATTTTGGTTTCATGCTTGGGTGATCCTAATCTCATGTAATCTTCGTATTAGGTGTAAAATACCGAAGTTGAGAATGAAGGAACCCAAAATGACGAAACGAACAACCCTGAGGTTATTGATAAGGAGGCGACTATCTATGCACTTCAAATTAGTGAAAGCATTGTTGATAAAATCATGGAGACCCATATTTCCTTTGCTTCGGTGATAGAAGAACCCAGGACACCAGCATAAAATACCGAAGGAACTGTTGCTCTGATTGTAGAAATTTCTCCAGTAATTGAAAACCGTATAGTCGTGCATGAATACCCAAGTACAAGAGTTGCTTTCGATCCTCCATTCGATACATCACTCCCATATCATAAACTAGTTGGTTAATTTGGCGTTCCTACTGGATATGCCAACTTGTACGAGAAAATATGAAAGAAATTCGGCCACATCGTCGTGACTAGAGACTCAAAGCGTGCTTATTATTTAACAATGCAAGTAAGTGTTATCTTGCGTGTTGTGAATGATATATGCAGCAGGGCTAGAAGTACTGTGACTCCAGATGTACTCTTTGATCGGGAGTTCAACTTGGAGAATTCTGAGAGACTTGGCTTCAATGTGAAGTGGCTCCGTAAGAATATGAATTCTATCAAAGACTCGTGTGAAAATAATGTACCCTTTCCAAACAGTGTTTTGACGGAGAAGGAGGACAAGATTGCCAGGATGACCGAAGAGTTGAACAAGGAGAATGAGGCTTTGCAGGCTTTGAAAGATGCAGAGGAGCAAAAGTCTTTTTTCGTTGATTTTCTGTGATTCACTTTCCATAATTTCTTGAACTTCTGAATTACTTAGAGATGTGTTGTTTTATTTGGGTTTTGATATCATGTTTTTGGATTGGTAGATGATTAAGGATTTTCTTTTGGGTTCGATAGAGATTTTCTTTGAAGAAATATGAATTGAATTTTGATAAATTGCTGAATTCAAATACTGATTGCAAGTGTTGCAAACGTTTTGGAGGAATTGAAATACAATGAAAGGAAATCCTAAAATGCCAAATCCAGACGTCATGAATGCTTAAACGCCCAGCACCCCAAAAATCCAACAATCTCAGACAAAAGCCTTAAGCTAATTCTCGTGAATTACTGGTAAGGTTCGCCCATTTATGTTGATCAGTTTGTAATAGCCTCCAATTATGGATTTAGAGACCTTGAATGGTCCTTCCCAATTGGAGTTCCTTGTAGAATGGAGATCCCGTTTAGCAGCCTTGAGAACCCAATCTCCTTATTTGAACTTGTTTGGCATTCCGATCCGTGCCTTGAATATCTTCTGTTGATTTGGAATTCTCCGTGTGATGAGACTCCATGGTTGTGGAACATGCAGACACTCGCGCAGGAGGGAGTATCCCTCATATTGTCTGTCATGTTTAGCTATATCTTCTACGATAAATCACTTGATTGGATGATCAACTCGAAGAGGAACTGGACTCATCCATTGAGTGAAATATTGTTGTGGTGCGATGTTCCACTCATAGCATTTTGCAATTGCTAAGTCATTTGTGGAGTGAAGCCCTTGAACCAAATGAGTATATTTTAAAACTGACGATATGGGCATATAAGAAGGAATAAGACTTTCCTGGGCGTGGAATGTCTTGACAAAAGCATTTGGATTCTCCCCAGACTTCTATGCAAGTTTTGTCAAGGCTTTGACCTCCTCCAGATATTCAAATGATAAGGCATCTTCCGTTTGTTCTTCCGAGTCGGAGTTTTCTTCAGCGGATGAAAGTGCAACTGAAGGTGTGGGCGAAACTTTTCCATTGTGGATCCATACGCGCCCAAGAATCATGTCATATCTAGGGTTTTCCCGGATTATGTAAAATTTGGTCTCAGTGTAAACCGAAGCTTCTGTAACTTTGAGATTGATGAAGCCATATGCATCCCTGGGGATTCCTTCGTGATCTATGATTGTTGTGGGAGCGTGAGTAGCCTCATGTCGAGTAATACCAGCATCTCTTAGAGTCTTCAAAGGAATGATGTTGACAGCAGCACCAACATCAACAAACGCCCTTTTGAATTCATTTTCCTTGATGTGCACTGTAGTGAGCAGTCCCTAGTCGTACATTTCTTTATCAGTGGCTGAAGGTTCAGGAGGTACATATGAAATTATCAGGCGTTTGCCAGCAACTATGTGATTTAAAGCCGTAAACATATCTCCCCTCTGCGCCTTCGATAGATAGATCAATTCGCAGATATGCTCTATTAATGACTGAACTGCTTCCTTGACTAGTGCTTTAGAAATAGAGAAAGTCCTGACAGGGAGAGGATCTTTGTGCACTCCTTCGGCTCCAAGATTAAGTTCTCCTGACTCAACCTTTTCTCTGAATATGCGTTTCAAATTCTTGCAATCAATTGTGGGGTGGCTGACAAACCTATGGAAGCGACAGTACCGAGGATTTTCCATCGCTTCTTCAGTTGGTTCCTTCTTGACATATGGAAATTTGATTGCACCGTCTTGAATCCAGGATTCCAGCAATTTTATGACTTCTTTAATGGAGCAGGGAAAGTCAGGTGCTTCTGGATCCTCTGTATGCTGAGGAGAAGTTTTCACATTATCCTTCTTTTGTTCCTTTGAAGGGGTGGAAGAAGTATGTTTGCGTTGTGGTTCAACTTTTCGTTTGCTCCCTTCTATGACAGCATTTGCGGAAGGCTGAAGGTTGTACTTCTTGTTGAACAGACGTCTGTTTCCTCGAGTGTCTCGTGTTTCTTCAGCCTTTGTAGATTTCGTTCTTTCTAACAGAGCGGGTGCAGTGGTTGCTGATCTCTTTGCAGCTTCGTGGAGCTCTGAGAAAGTTTGGAATAGAAAATTCTCTAGTAATGCTCTGTAGAACGGGTGCATGCCATTGATGCACAAATACACCAGTTGTTGTTATGTGACATTTGGATCATGACAATCCAAGGCTTGGACTCTGAATATTTTTACGAAGTCATTGGGATTTTCACCAACTCTTTGAAACATCCTTCCAAGGTCAGATAGAGTGACTTGCTCTGACACGAAGAAGTACTTTCTTTAGAAGGCGTTAATCAATTCTCCCCAATTATTGATAGTCCCCGGCGCGATGTTGTTGTACCAGGTGTATGCTCTGCCTTTCAAGGATTTTGAGAATTCCTTGAGACGGATGACATGGTTATGTTCATGTTCTCCTAAGGCTTCAAGGAAGCGAGAGATATGCTCTCGAGTGTTGCCAGTTCCATCATACAGAGTAAAATTTGGAGAGATATAACCTTTAGGAAGTGGAGTCCTTTGTGTGGCGGCGGGATAAGGAGGTTGGTGATGATGGACATGTGATGTCTTGTATTTTCCACGATTCTCCAGAAGGCGCTCCAAGTCTTCCCGGGTGATGAAGTTCGATGATTCTATTGTTGACAAATTGTCCGTAGCCTTGTTGGTTTCATTGTCATCCACGGTGTGAATTGGAATTACCTCAGGATCAGTAGAGTCTGAGGGTTTCACCTTCTCTTTCCCTTTGTCTTGAGTTTTC
Source organism: Papaver bracteatum (assembly GCA_023529315.1). NCBI lineage: Eukaryota > Viridiplantae > Streptophyta > Magnoliopsida > Ranunculales > Papaveraceae > Papaver > Papaver bracteatum. The sequence goes on from JAJJWX010005351.1 coordinate 59,389, forward strand.
TCTAACAGTTTGTCAGTAAGAGTCTTCAAGTGATCGAATAGCTTTTGTTGTGCTGCAGCCATGTCCGTGTGATTTTTTGCAAAAGTTTCTTACGCCTTGATGAGATCAGCAAAGGCAAGTGGTACATTTCCTCTGACTTCTTCGGGATGTCGGCCGAACAGAGGGTGGCCTTCCACATTAGTCTGAGGAGGAGTATTGTTACCTCCGTCGGTGTTAGTGGCTGGAACTATTTTCGGGATGTCTTCATTGTTACTGGTGCTAGCAATGTTTGCATTAGCATTTGTAACAGATCATGATCTAAGACTAACCATCTTGATGATGAATTTGAATTTGCAACCGAGAGATTAATCTCCCAGTGTGGTCGCAAATCTGTAGATGGGGAAAAATGATTTGCTGGTTTTTGCGGAATTGAGGAGACGACCGTGCGGAGGAGATTCCTTGAACCGAGAAAAATGTTCAACCTCACACAGATGCACCACTATGAAGGGGGTACTTTAAGTTCGAGAGATAAATCTGTAGTACTCTGGCCTAAACCAAGACAATGGCCGTTCCAGAGTAAATTCAGTCAGAAGAGAGGATGGGTTGATCTATAGGAGGGAATCTGTGAAAATATTTGGAATCAATGATAATCAAAGATTGTAGGTGTATGTGAATTCTGAATAAGATAAGTTCTGAATGATTGAAATTACCCAGTTGAGAGTAATTGCTCAATTGATGAGTGAGGCGTGAAATCGTCGTTGATTTCGTTGCTGCCGTTGTTGTTGTTTCAATCATGATTCAGAGACTTATTTATATTGCTGAAATTGTAGACACCATGATCCCATGAAGTATGATAGTTGATGGAGTGAAAGAGTGGAGAGATGGAAATAGTGCTTAAAAACCATTTGCGCTCACAATGCGGAGACTTGGTTAATTTTCCACCCACTACTTTGTTAACTCCTTTAACCGATTGCACGACTTGCTCACATTCCATCGTGTGTTTGAACACACGTGCCGTAGACCACCAGACCAAAACCCTAATTGATATCCCCCCAAATGACACGATTGATGTCTCGTGGTTAATTTAGTCAGTTGTTGATTTCATGACTTCGTGGGAAGATGAGTCCACGTATTTTCTGAGTTAAACATGATTTTGTAAAATGTTCTGCAACTCATGAATTAAGCGCGTATGCTGAGACAGTGATAGGATCCTCACGTTGAGGTGAGAAAGTGTTGCTTGATGATTTGTTTAATATTGATAGTTCCAATATTCGTTGATTTGAGTAAATATTTCTCATCTGAGTAAGTGTTGCTCATCTGATGAATTATTGGCAGCATGACCAAAATAAAACATTAATTAAAGAGCTAGTAGTTGAACCGAGCATAATTGATCAAATTAGCTAATTTGATCAATTGATGACCAATTGATGGTTTATTTGAAAATTAACCATGGAATGAAGGAGAACCGGCTGCATGGGACCATGGATCGACCATGAAATTCTCATATGCTCGGGTAAGAAAAAACCAAGACTTCCTTGAAGAGTTGGTGAGTTGATGAAAGAATGATTAAATGTCGGTTTAATCATTTATTGAATTACTGTTGGGTTCAGTATTAGGTGATAAAAACTTAATTAATTATGAAAAGGTGAGGGACCGACCAAGGGGTCATGAAACCGACCGTGGGTGGTCACGGGATCAAATGATGATCGCTCCGTCAAATTCTGAAATTATTTGGAGAGTTTTGGACCCAATACGTGCAATTACGCAAATTAGGTCAAATTGTGAAAACACGTGGGACTGGCTCATTGCAAGACAAAAATCCAACCCTGGTCGGTCAAGGTAACATGCTTTCGTCGTTGAGACATCCATGTCTCAGTCCTGGGAATTTTAATATTTTCTGGTGCACGATTGAGCGACCATTTGAGAAAATATGACAAAATTAGGGTTTTTTGATAAAACCGTCAAAATTTCATCAGATGAAGGAAAATAATGAAAAAGTGAAAGAATTATGAAGTGTGGGACCGGTCATGGCCGGCCGGCTAAGGGAGCCATCCCACACGTTTTTCATAATTTTGTAATTTTTTTCATGGTTTTAGGGAAATATGATAGAACGAAGGAGTTTTGCCAAAATTAAAGAGTTTTGTTGAAATCAAGGAGTTTCCATGAGATGAAGGAAACATAAAAAATAATAAAAAAATAAAATAAGGGATGTGTGGGCGTGTGGGACCGGCTTGGAGCATGGTTGGCCGGCCAGGGCCCGGTCCCGTGCGTTTTCCCTAATTTTATGTATTATTTCATGATTTGAAGGAATTTTCATAATTTAAAGGAATTTCATGGGATTATGAAAACATGAAAAATATGCTAATAAAAGTGGGACATGTGAGCCACCTAGGGTTTGGCCGACCGGCCATGGCCCGTGTACACGGGTTTCCCTAATTTTTATTATTTTTCATGGGACCAAGGAAATATCATGAGATTAAGGAGTTTTCATGAAATCAGGGAAATAATAATAAAATAATGAGGAACCATGAGGTGTGGGGCCGGCTGGGACCAAGGCATGGCCGGTTGGCCAATGGTCACGCCCCATCATGTTTCCTTAATTTTATATTATTTCCTCCGCGCGAAGGAAACACCATGAAATTGAGAAGTTTCCTCAAAACAAAGGTTATTTGTTCAAGTGAAAGGTTTTTCATGAACTCAAGGAAAACAACAAATATATGAAACTGGTGTGGGATTGACCACAGCGAACTCATAATGAACTCAAGGAAAACAACCAAAAGCGAACTCATAATTAACCGAAATACGCAACTAAACTAATCACAAGAGTAATCAATTTAATTGTTTATACTCACATAAGAAAACTTATGGATTCATAACTAAATAACCAAACAAGATGATTAATTTAGTTCAATATGCTCGACATAAAGTACCTTACGGAACAACAACTAAGCTAATCATAACATTAATCAACTTTGGTTTTTTAGTGCTCAACATAAGACACATTACGGAGCCTCACATTAATACAAAAAAATGGATCAGGGAAGATCAATTACTATGGAATACACAAGGATTCATTCTATTTTCCATCACTATTTACACAATGACATATAATAGACATCATCCTTGAAAACAAAAGATTTTAACCTATCTTCCATCGAAAATTGACATAATAGGCTTAACTTTTGTATTTGTCAAAAGTCAATTCATTCCTTTAAGCATATCAACTCATGAACGACTTTACTTTTGGCAAGTTATGGGACAATCAAGTTCACGGACGCAAACACACATATCCCATAACAATATTTCAATATATAAAATCATAAAGATTAATACTGCAAAAATCATCTTACAAACAAGTTTAGAATTTAAACCAATAAATCTAAAAATATGAAGATGATAACGTTGGACATAGCTATGTGTAATCACAATAATGTCTATTCCAAACTCTAGTTATTCTTCTAAACAAAAACAAGAAAAATAGAAGATTTACTAGGCATGTAGCTGCAGGAAATCCTACACTACACCCTTGATAAGATCTTACAGTGATTAACACATATTTGAGTGATTAAAACGATATTTTATTATTTAATTCTCAGAAATGTTTACAAATAATGGAAGTAGATTAAAAATACAACCGCTCTTTTGTTTCTCTCTCCTCAAGAATTTATCAACACTAAAAAAAATACATCATCCTCCCTCTGGTCATACCGGGTCTCTTTATATAGGGTAGTTACATAATGGATGACAGATAAGCTGTCCTTTAATTTCGGGTTTGGTTCGCGATGTTCTCGCGGTAGTTATAATGTCAATTCTTACAAGCGCTCTAACCATTGCAGATCAATCATGCTCTTCTCGTGTTTCTCCAATCGTCAGCTATTACGTCATTCTTTGGATCACTCTTTAAGTTATTTTTATGACGCTCGCAAAGTGTTGTTGAAGAGATCGCGGTAGTGATCGTAGGAGTGTTGTTAATCTCGCAAGAATACTGTCATGGCGATATTCTGGTCCTACAAGGCAAACAGTCAGAGTTCATTGAGAACCTCATATATTTCAATGAATCCATCAAAGAAGGTATCACTGATTTCCTTTATTCTCTTGACTGTACACACACCATGTCCATGAGTTAGAATGTTAACTTTTCGATCAACAACCTGAGCAAGCTGTCTAGCTTTGACACAGTCCATAATGAGCTTCTTTTGATTCCGTATCAGAAGATTCTGATTAGCAAGAATTTTGGCCTGACCATCTAGAAGTTGATTTATTTACAATTGAAGATTTGCAAACTCGACCTTTGAATCGTACTGAAAACGAGTTAAATCCTTGACAGAGTCATCAATACAGGAGTTGTGATCCTTTCTTTCAAGCATCTTCTTTAGAACCAGCTCCTAAATTAACTCACGTCCCTGATTGTCTTCCTCAATATCAAGATGCAAAATTTCTTGAGATCTTGTAGAGTTCTCCATATAATTTTAGGGAAGAGTAAAAAACACAATATATAATAATTATATATGCGTTTGTAAACAAGAGTAAGAAACTCTAGTTTCAAAACCCTAAGAGCTCACGAGGGGAGGACGCGGACGTTTGTGGACCGTCAACACAAAAATTTAAACCTAAATAATATACAACATACTTGAGTATTCCTCAATTTATTTCCTTGCACCTCTCAAGTTAGAAGCAAGGAAACAAATACATGGAGTCAGGTAATAGAGTGGAAGCTAATTCCACTATGACCATTGAGAAAATAGTTGTATATATTATCTGACTATTTGATCTTTGTGTTCTTCGCCTTTCTTCGGTTGACTTCCATCCCTGAAGGGTAAAACATCGCGTGTTTAACATATCTGTCAAATGGCTTTCTCTGACGACTAAATCTAGGACCTCTTGCAATTGGTTCAAGAGGATCAGAATAGATAGGGATCCATTTTCTAGACTTAGATTTACCAGAAACCTTATTATAAGTACATGGAATGCTTTCATTAGCAACACAAGAATTTATGCCAGAATGCACTTGAGCCTTGTGATGATTTCTAGAATAGAGATCATTTTTATAAGGTTTCTAATTTTCTGTGGGCATGTGATTTATTATAGTAGTCGATTGTGTTAGAGCATTGCTCGGTCGAACTCGCATGCGTTGCTATCTAAAGCATGTTTGGCAATGTTAGTGATCAAAACTATAAAGTCTTGATTTCTAGTCTATTATAGCTAAGGTCTCGGACTAGGATAAAAAGTTTAGTTGAGCTCAAGAACTCCATGGAGATCATCATACAAGATGAAGGACTACTCAAGGAACCAGTGGATCTTCATCGACTAAAAGGTATGTGGAGACTAGAACTTATCTATCACTCAAAATTCTATCTACTATATCTCTTATCTTGAGACAAAAGTCGTATTACTATATAGACTAATATTATACACATGTGGTATTTCGAGCTGAGTATATCTCGCTTATCTATTTCTCGAAATATGTGTTGGTAAAGCTTTCGCTTTATCCAAGTTCATATTTACCTAGTGACGAAAGTCATGTTATGTTTCAATCATTTTGGAAATCGCTCTGACGAAAAATAGTCTGTGAATAAAAACTATATAACGCCCTCTGAGAATGTTTCAATGATTGAAATGAGAGTATAGACAATTTAACCATTTAAGGATATAATCATTATTGTGGAAACACATATATGTATAAGTCCTTATTGCTTGAACCGAAGTTTGCGAACTTTGTTGATCAAGTGAAACCAGAGTAGTACGTGAACTTCAGTCCGTGAACCCAGTCCAAGAATTAGCGTAGTTCTCGAACCCAAGAATTTCTGCTGGAGTTTGTGAACTTTGTCCGGGAACTTAAGTCCCCGAACTTGAGTAGGTTATGTCTAAAAACGATGTTTGTGAACTTATCTTAATAAACTAAGGAATGCTATTGCAAACCATGGATTTATAGTTAATGAAACAATTTGAGTGAATCACATCATTTTTGCTTCGATTGTGTCTTGTGTAGTACATGAGATTTCCTTGCAATTGAACAACTCTCTAACTAGTTCATTTGAGTCATTTGGACTAGTTATGGTGAAGAAGAATATGGTTGATATGAAAGTTATCATATGGCTAACCATTTGGTTAACTATTGTTGAACCAACTAATGTACAAGTTTTGGTACGGTTACACAAGCCTAGAAACGTGCATTACATGTGTGTGTAACAAGCTATGTTTTCGATCTAACGGTTGATAAATATTAGATTGAATCTAATCAGGTTTTTATCTAACGGTGAATATTGAATGCTTTTTTAGTAAGCTAACATTGATGGCAAACCCTGATTTGAAGACTATATAAGGGAGAACTCTAGCAACTGGGAAACCTAATCCCCACACATTCTGTATGATATTAGTTGTGCTAATCTAGAGTCGATTCTACTTTAACCTTTGGTTTTCTTCTTCTAAAACCAGGTTAATGACTTAAAGACTTCATTGGGATTGTGAAGCCAGACCGATACTACTTTTATCATAGTTGTGTGATCTGATCTTGCTGTTTCTATCATATGAGTACAATTGTAATAATTGGCTTGAGATTTCTATATCCTATAGTAAAGATATAAAAGTAGTCACAAACACTTCGTCTCATCGTTTGTGATTTCACAATATTTTTTTTCGCTGCGTCGATTAAGACTATTGTGGGGTGATTGATAAAACTGAGTTGTTCTTCAGGAATATAAGTCTGGTTTTATCAATTGGTTCTTGTTCACCTTGATTTATCAAAAGACGGAACAAAACTTGTAGGTTTATTTGTGGGAGACGAATTTATCTATTATTGTAGACTTTTCAGTGTGATACAGATTTGTTTATTAAAGTCTTCGACTTTGGGTCGTAGCAACTCTTGGTTGTGGGTGAGATCATCTAAGGGAATCAAGTACGTAGTATCTGAAAAGGCGAGGGTACCCCAATATACCTCAAGCTAAAACTTTTCCTTCCTATAAGTCCTTTCTCCGAAAGTGATTATCTATAGATTGAGTCGAGACAATGCAACTAATAGGTTCACATTTTACGTGATCGTCTATGGATACGAGATTGAGACAATACAACAACGAAATATGTTTACTTGATACAAAGGTTTAGACATAGACAAACACAATAGGATTCACGTATCAAGTAGATAGGAATTAACATTTGTGCAATTTACTTTAATTATAATAAAACAATTATAATGCGGAAATATAAAGTAAATAACACAACAAGATTTTGTTAACGAGGAAACCACAAATGCAGAAAAACCCTGGGACCTTGTCTAGAATTGAATACTCTCAGGATTAAGCTTCTATACAAAATAAACCAACTTCGTATAGTTGAGACCAAGCAACTAAACCTATAGTTCACCTAGTTCCATCTGTATTCCCACACCTCCAACCTGTAAACAAGTCACGTACTTGGGCCAATTCCTTTGGTTCGTATTCCAAACAGTAAAGGAACAACAAATCTATTTGGTATCAACTCTCTTCAACCAAGTGATATGAGTTGCACTAAGGTTCCCTTGTTTGTATTAACATAAACTCCTTTGCCAGGTTCCAAGATTTATCTTATGTTCAATCACCAAAAGGTAATCGTTAAGATTAAGCCAATCAACACTCTTAATCCAAAGAAATGTTATGATGCCAATCTTCTCAATTAATCAAGACAATCTACCACAAGGATAAACCCATTATTAATTGGATCCTTTGTTACCCAAACAAGTATTGTGCACACCAAAGATTATAAAACCAAGTCAGAAATCTTTTATCTCTTCTTTGTCTTCAAATCTTCTCAGATCTTCAATAAACACCTGCACACAACTACTTGAATCTCTTGTGATCAATCATAAACAGAACAGAGTTTGTTAATAATAAATTATCACAAGATCTTGTTTAGATCTAACAATAGTCTAAATATCCCTGTCGAAACCTTGAACTAGTTTGAGTGAATCTTATATCAGAAGAGAAGATTCTCAAGCATAAACAAACTAGGTGAAATCAAATTTCAACCACCGTTAGTCAATCAAATCAATATGTAAACTAAAGATAAACCACAGTATCTAGTTTCCCACCAACAGGTCGCGCTAGAGCTTCTCAATCCCAAAGAAGACTTTAAATTGAGCGGCCATAAGAGGTTTCACCTAATTAGATTACTCTCCTCTCCGATAGGCGGCTTCACCAGTAACAGTACAACATAGGAAGTTTACTATCACGAAGTATTAGTTTGCTAAAAATGCAAACTCAAAGTATTTATATAGATAAGGAAGTTTGGACACCAAGGAATTTCCAAAACTAAAAATTTTCTCAAGATATTTTTCCATATTAACCCAAATTCGGTTTTCATAATTCCTGTGAATGCACTTTCCAAATATAATGATCGAAATCTCCTTGGAAAATATTTAACTAGCAAATGCACATTACTAATTCTTATTTTCCATATATAATTAAAAACCTTAATTAAAAGATTCTTAACTTATTTAAATTCGATCTTGGGATTTACTTCCTTCTTAGATGTTAAGGAATATATTTGAATAATAAAATAATACACATTAATGCGCGTGTTCAAAGTGTGTCGACATCTTATTCTTGCAAGTCCTTTTTCATACTTACTCATTTGAAACCGATTTACCACACTTCCAAACAAGTTTAGAATTGGTTCATATGACTTTCAAGAACTATGTGATTGATTAAGTAACACTCAATCACAAACCATGGGTATAACGGTTCTACCAAAACAAGTTTCGGTTCTACCTCCATGTGAGTACTATGCATAGTCACACTATCTTACCAAAGATACGGCTGACTAGGTACTAGGATCGGTTCCCCACATATATTTGGTATCCAACTTGTATGCACTGCACATGTCCATAGGATCGGTTCCCCCTTGCCTAAAAACGTGTTGCACATGTTCATAGGATCGGTTCCCCTTTCTTCTATAAATCTTGCTGCACCTCATACAAGGATCGTTTCCCCCTTGTGATGTACTGCACCTCTTTATAGAATCGGTTCCCCTTTCCCAAATTTGGTCAGACACTCACAAACCCAATCATACCCTAGGTGATTACTTAAGATCGGTTTCACTAATAAAAGTCATACCAATACATAAGTCAGGCCTCATGTGAATAGTTTTACCAAGAACACAAACAAGTCATGAGCGGTTATATTAATCACACATATTGGTCGTTCATAAGATTTGCAATGAAGAACACCCCCAATAACGCCTGGCGATTTACTTTTCGGTTCACAACACATATCATGAACTTACTTCCTTAAAAAACGTGTAAAAACATTGTTTCCTAAGATAAAATCCCCATATCATACCCATACATAATCACAATAGAATTCATACGATTATGTCGATGTCTCATATACAAAGTTTAATGGTTAAGCAAGAAACTTCATATTGTATCCTTAATACTATGTCTATCTAGAGTGTTCATGCTTCGCAGTTTTATGTTTTCAATATGCACGACTTGAAAGATATGTTAGGGAATGAAACAGTTCAAGTCAAATATCACTAACCTCAAGTGGAAGGATGATGTTGTGGTTGTATCTCCGTACTTCTTCACTTTTCCAAGTCTTCGTAATACTTGTAATATCTCACCCTAAAACTTTCAAGCTAACCTATACGAAGTTGACTCTAGTACATTTAAATCAAGCGACTCTTTAATGAGTTTTGGCTCACTAAAATATGACGACCAAACTTGACATACCAACTCTTGGTGGGTTCAACCGATAAATGCTCTACCAATCTCCCCCTTTGTCAATTTTAGTGACAAAACTCTTACAATCATATGGATAAACAAATTACAATAATTCATTACACATACGCTTGATTCCTGAATTCAACAGCATATAACCTGCATTAATTCAATCCTTAAAATGTCGTTGTTGACATTATAATAACAAAGCTCATACTCCCCCTAAAGGTGACATAGTCTTTGTTATCCCAATCATATGATATGTTAATCCCCCTTAGTCTGTGATTTTCCTTATTCATTAGATAAACGTTTCAAGCACCATAGTCCTCTTCCCTAGTGACACCAATCAACATAAAATTGAAACCAACATCACCTATTTACTCCATATATTTCTCCCCCTTTTTGTCACAAAAATGACAAAAAAAAAAAAGGACAACATGAAAAGGATCTTACAAATCTCAAAATATACTTGCAACCTGTTGAGTCAAGCACGATGGTTTTACATACCATTTTTGATAACTAATATCAAAACCTAAACTACAAATTAATTATGTTTTGATATGTTATCATGGAAATAATTTCCCGAAGAAATTTTCCCAATTAGTTTAGCAAACCAAAAATCAACTAAGAAACTTAGTTCCTTTGCTAAACCGATTGTATAAATACAACCGCTTCATTCGATAAGACCAAAACAAAGATAAACTCCATTTTTCTCATCAGGTTCTAATTATCCATATAACTTAGACATTTAGATTTTAAACAAGCCAAATACTAGGTTAGTTAACTAGCATTTCCTTGTTTAGGCATTCGGCTAGACTTGAATAACCGAAACCTCCACTTTGATAAGTCTAACTAAGATCAGAATTAACTTAGTTTAGCTTATCCGGAATCTAATTGGACTAAACAACTCATCCCATCAATATATTCATTCGTTAAGCCATAAATAATTCATACAAACCAATAAATCAACTTGCATAATTATTTACCTCAACCGGAAGCAATTGAAACAACATATATCAGTAAAGTTACACTATTGCACCAAAATTTTGTAAGCTTAAACAATTGATACCATACAATAAAGCAAAATAACAATTGTTTTACTTAATAGGAAGTAATTGAAATAACATAAATATTAAAGCACCGCAATTGCACCAAACTTGCGTAAGCCTAAACGATTGATATCACACAACAAAGCAAGATAACAATAGTTTTACTTAACCGGAACCAATTGAATCACACAAACATCCACACATACATAATGGAATAAACATATCAATTGTACTGACAATTTCGTTTAAGCAAAAAAATAAAAATAAAAAATATATATATGAAATAAAAATAGGTTTTTCTTAAAACGGGAAAACAATTAACTAACAAGATTGTTACCTCAATTTCGCATCCAACTTCTCCAATATGATAACATCTTCTTCTTCCAGGGAGAATTGATATCGAAATACCATTATGATGTCATCCTTATGCCAAAAATAAAAGAATAACAACAACCAACTTTTACTAGAGAAAGGTTGAAAATCAGTTTTAACAATTGCAAGCAAAAGTTGAAAACCGTCGAAACACATATGCTTTTATGCTAAACCAAAACCGATTCAACATATTGTGACTTTTTTATATATTGTTTCTACAGGAACCCCTCATGATCCTTTGATAAAGCCCAACAACATGCTCTAGAACTTAATCCCGCTAAATCAAAAAGTCACCCAAACCATAAGGGTTCACAACATATTATGAGATCGAATATCAAGGTAATAAAACCGAAATCAAACATCCCATAAACATACATAGCAAATAAATAAAGCATTAAAGCACCGGCTATGTAAATCAAAAACTATCACAAGAAAAATTATAAAACTAACTTTATTCATAAGCACAAGATAGTTTTATTCATAAATAGACACTTAAGTAAAGCTTGAAATAAATCAACAAATGTCTACTCTTATTCTTCCTTGAAGATAAATCAACCTTCATTTGTTTGCTCTTCAGAGTATTTTTCAGAGTCTTGTTCTTGTTATTTAATTAAGAACTCCCCATTAATCTTTAGGATACCATCAAGAGTATTTGAATCATTTCTATAGGAAAATGCCAACTGTTTCTGAATACAGTCTAATTGTCTTCCAAGACGTTGAATATGGAACATAAGATCTCCATTGCTATAGACTTGATCGTATGAGACACTTGGTTCCCTTTATTTTCCAACCATTCGATTGATAATTCTCTGTGAGAGAGTTTTGATGTCTTTCACATCTCTGAAGTTGTTTTCCAAATCTTTTTCATACAGCTTGGTGATAAGACAGGGATAACCAAGGTTTCTATGAAAACCTGTGACATTGAGAGATTCAATAATCTTAATCATTTGATTGAGAATTATTCCACAAATATCAATTCGCTTCTTTCCTTCAAGAAGAAAGTAAATTAATTCAGAAAATTCTCTATTCCATGAGGAGGAATCTCTTGAACATGCAAACAGAGTTTCTACATCCAGTTTTCCAAACACCCTTTGATGGAACGGTACATATTTGGTTAGCATCTTTTCCTTTCTCCATTCAATAGTTTTTCCAGTTGTAAGTTTTGAAATGCTATCATGATCAATTTCAGAACCTGTAACCATATGGCCTTTCACACTATAGTTGATGATTTCAGATATCATCTTTCTGTTGACATGAATAAAAGTACTTCCGACCAAGGTACTAAAAGTAATTTTTTCATGATTAATGTTGTGAATATTTCCATCAAAAACTCTTACTATGTCAGGTGAATATTTTTCAAATCCGAACATATTTCCCCAAATTCGGTCTTGAACAAATTTCACATAATTGGTTTTTGAAACCTCGAGATCGAATCTCTTTTCTTCAGTGAAAGTGGCTTCCCTCAAGGCTTGGTACCTTTCAAAGCATGTGGTGTTTACGAAATCTGTAAGGTTATGCTTTCCTTTGATCAAGTGAGGATGCTTGATTTTATCTACCTCTCCAGGAGGAATAACTTGATTCAAGACATAGTTGTTTATTACATGGTTTTCTTCTATTGTTTTCCTCTTTCTCATACTTGCAGAAATATGAAAACCTCTAGTTACGGTCTTGACTAGTCTTCCCCAATATGGTCGAACACATAGCAAGAGATTATCTTTTATAGGAAGACTTGAGATCAAAAACCAGAAATAACTAGATTTAGGAAATATCAGCAAAATCAGAAACCGAGACTAGTGAGGACACAATTTCGATTTTGTTTCTAGGTCTTTCTTTTGGAAAACCGTTTTCTCATGGACTGGATCTTTATTTTGGATTGATTCCATGTTTTTTTCTTCCAATAGTCTGTTTACTCTTTCATTACCAGAGATCTATAATATCACTTGAAATATGCTCAAGAATTTTAGAGAGTATACATATATATAATTGAACAAAATATGATATTTGTTAAAAATACCATTTGAATCATAAACCCTGTAGAATTTTAAAGATCACTTGCTTCATCAAAACAGTTGTAAGGTGTATGAAGCAATCCAAAGTTAATTGAATTATTAACTGAAAACTCAATCCTTGGAGGATTACATATTTTTCAAAAATGCATCCAAGACAGCGAAACATCAACAGTCTTTGATCTGAAAATGTATACGAATATACTTTGATAGGCTATCCAAAATATATTTAAGATTCCAGATTTCATAGGAACATAATAGCCGAGGTTCATAAAAATCTTAAGTAAAATCTTATACATCTTCGAGATACGATCTGTCTTGTTGACCATTAAATTATTATTTATCATAATGATATACAATCTTATGATAATCAAAGGATTATGTAAGTCATTCACGACATACATATGCATAATTCCTAATAGGTTTAGGAATAATGGTGTTACATACTCCATAAGTGTTTTCTACCTCGAACTCCTGAAGTAGTCAAATCCTTCAATTACGTTAATTGAATCATAAACAAGATTCAAGTCTTATAGGATGATCGCACCAAACACAGATTGTTAGATATTTTTGTGTTTTCCTACTCTGATACTAATTGAAAAGGCGAGAGTACCCTAATATATACCTCAAGCTAAAACTTTCCTTCCTATAAGTCCTTTCTCCGAAAGTGATTGTATATAGACTAAGTCGAGATAATGCAACTAATCGGTTCACACTTTGTGTGATCATATATGGATAAGAGATCGAGACATTACAACAACGAAGTATGTTTACTTGATACAAAGGTTCATACTTAACCAAACACAATATGATTCACGTATCAAGTAAATAGGAATTAACGTTTGTGCAATTTACTTTAATCATAATAAAATAATTATAATGCGGAAATATAAAGTAAATGACACATCAAGATTTTGTTAACGAGGAAACCGCAAATGCAGAAAACCCCCGGGACGTTGTCCAGAATTGAATACTCTCAGGATTAAGCCGCTATACAAAATAAACCAACTTCGTATAGTTGAGACCAAGTAACTAAACCTATAGTTAACCTAGTTTCGTCTATATTCCCACTCCTCCAACCTGTAAACAAGTCACATACTTGGACCAATTCATTTGGTTCGTATTCCAAACAGTAAAGGAACAACAACTCTATTTGGTATCAACTCTCTTCAACCAAGTGATATGATTTGCGCAGAGGTTCCCTTGTTTATCTTAACATAAACTCCTTTTCCAGGTTCCAAGATCTATCTTATGTTTAATCACCAAAACATAATCGTTAAGATTAAGCCAATCAATACTTTTAATCCAAAGAACTGTGTTGATGCTGATCTTCTCAATTAATCAATCCAATCTACCACAAGGATAAACCGATTATTAGTTGGATCCATTGTTACCCAAACAAGTATTGTGCACACCAAAGATTATAAAACCAAGTCAGAAATCTTTTATCTCTTCTTAGATCTTCAATAAACACCTGCACACAACTACTTGAATCTCTTGTGATTAATCGCACACAGAACAGAGTTTGTTAACAATAAATTATCACAAGATCGTCTTTAGATCTAACAACAGTATAAAGATCCCTGTCGAAACCTTGAACTAGTTTGAGTGAATCTTATATCAGAAGAGAAGATTCTCAAGCATAAACAAACTAGGTGCAATCAAAGTTCAACCACCGTTAGTCAATCAAATCAATATGAAAACTAAAAATAAACCACATTATCTAGTTTCCCACCAACGGGTCGCGCTAAAGCTTCTCAATCCTAAAGAAGACTTTGAATTGAGCGGCCGTAAGAGGTTTTACCTAATTAGATTACTCTCCTCTCTGATAGGCGGCTTCACCAGTAACAGTACAACAAAGGAAGTTTACTATCACGAAGGATTAGTTTGATAAAAATGCAAACTCAAAGTATTTATATAGACAAGGAATTTTGGACACCAAAGAATTTCCAAAACCGAAAATATTCTCAAGATATTTTTCCATATTAACCCAAATTCGGTTTTCATAATTCGTGTGAATGCAATGTCCAAATATAATGATCGAAATGTCCTTGGAAAATCTTTAACTAGCAAATGCACATTACTAATTCTTATTTTCCATATATAATTAAAAACCTTAATTAAAAGATTCTTAACTTATTTAAATTCGATCTTGGGATTTACTTCCTTCTTAGCTGTTAAGGAATATCTTTGAACAATAAAAGAATACACATTCATGCGCGTGTTCAAAGTGTGTCAACATCTTACTCTTGCAAGTCCGTTTTAATACTTACTCACTTGAAACCGATTTACCACACTTCCAAACAAGTTTATAATTGGTTCATATGACTTTCAAGAATTATGTGATTGATCAAGTAACACTCAATCACAAACCATGGGTGTAACGTTTCTACCAAAACAAGTTTCGGTTCTACCTCCATGTGAGTAATATGCATAGTCACACTAGCTTACCAAAGATATGGCTGACTAGGCACTAGGATTGGTTCCCCACATATATTTGGTATCTAACTTGTATGCACTGTACATGTCCATAGGATCGGTTCCCATTTCTTCTATAAACCTTGATGCACCTCATACAAGGATCGGTCCCCCCTTGTGATGTACTGCACCTCTTCATATGATCGGTTCCCCTATCCCAAATCTGGTCAGACACTCACAAACCCGATCATACCCGAAGTGATTACTTAAGATCGGTTTCACTAATAAAAGTCATACCAATACATTAGTCGTGCCTCATATGAATAGTTTTACTAAAGAACACAAACAAGTCATGAGCGGTTATACTAATCACACATATTGGTCGTTTATAAGATTTGCAATGAAGAACAACCCCAATAACGCCTGTCAATTTCCTTTTCGGTTCACAACACATATCATGAACTTACTTCCTTAAAACACATGTAAAAATATTATTTCCTAGGATGAAATCCTCACCTCATACCCATACATAATCACAATAACATTCATACGATTATGTCGATGTCTCATATACAAAGTTTAATGGTTAAGCAAGAAACTTCATATTGTATTCCTTAATATTATGTCTATCTAGAGTGTTCATGCTTCGCAGTTTATTTTCTCAATATGCACGACTTGAAAGATATGTTAGGGAATGAAACAGTTCAAGTCAAATATCACTAACCTTAAGTGGAAGGATGATTTTCCGTACTTCTTCACTTCTTCCAGTCTTCGCAATACTTGTAATGTCTCACCCTAATACTTTCAAGCTAACCTATACGAAGTTGACTCTAGTATATTTAAATCAAGTGACTCTTAAATGAGTTTTGGCTCACTAACATATGTCAACCAAACTTGACATACCAAAGCTTGGTGGGATCAACCGAGCAATGCTCTAACAGTATCCTGCTGGGATCAGAGACGTAGGAGCATAACTGTACCTTGGATCAGTGTGTGATTGATTTGGGTTCAACTACAGTCCATGCCGAAGTCATATTGGAGTATACTAGTGTATGTAGTGGCTTAATACAATATATGTTTAATCTGGACTAGGTCCCGAGGTTTTTCTGCATTTGCGGTTTTCTCGTTAACAAAATTCTGGTGTCTGCGTTATTTCATTTTCCGCATTATATTATTTATCTTTATAATTGAAATAACACAGGTTGTGCATTATGGTTCAATCAATTAGAATATCCGACCTTTTGGTTGAAGATTTAAATTGATTGACACTTGGATATTGGTCTTTGGTACCATCCAAGTTATCTCTCTTTGATAAAGACTCGCAGGTTTCTATTTGCTTAAGTATAGATCAAATTGAGAGATTGAGATAATAAACTCTTTAATATCTTTTCTATTGATTCAGTCTAACTGTCTAGTTGATTCTCTAGAAAAGTATATTGGATTTTGTACATACAGATTTCTAATTGAAATATTGGGTGTGGTTGTTAGACCCCCGCCTTTTCAATTAGTATCAGAGAAGGCAAACACGTTCCAGACCTTATAAGTCTGTGTTTGTAGCGATCTGACTCTATGGGCGATAAAGTCTCTTATAACGCTTCACCGGGGTTAAAAACTAATCGTAGAAAAAGTTCTGATAAACTGGTGTTTGTAGGTGAAAATGGTTTCTGCTGATTTCGGTAATTTCGGGTGTGCGGGTGAGAAATAATTTAAACCCTAAACAATGTACTGCAAGGGAGTACTTTAAGTTCGAGAGATCAATCTGTACAAATCCATCCTAAACCAAGAAATGTTCATTCCGGACTTGCTTCGGTCACAAAGTGGAGGAGAATGGGTTGGTTTTGGGAGGGAAGCAAGGAAAGTGATGAGACCAGAATAGTTGATTCTGAAAGAGTAGTTGTGTTACTGTGACTTGTATGAGGAAAGTAGGAAGGCTAACAAGTGGTAAGCTAGCAAGTATTTTCTGAGTGTTGTATATTCCCGAAATGAACTGGTTGTTCTGTGGAAATAGGTAAGACCTATTTATACAAGTCGAAGTGAAACATACTCAGGTAAGGGATGGATAAATTAGTAAGTAAATGGGAGGAGGTGATAACCGCATGCATGGAATTGATGTTCCATAAAACCGTTAACTATGGAATTGATGTTCCATAAGGTTCTTAATGCATGAAATTAATTGTTGAGCGTTTCACCATTGACTCCCTACATTTACTGACCACCACACCCTTATGAAACTTCCTTATGATGGGCATAGTGTACGCCACACGATGTAAACCGCCAAACCAATACCCAAAGAGGATCCCCCAGTTTGTGATATGTGTTTGATGTCTCGAATGTTTTTTTGGAAAACATGTGGCACGTCGTGGTTGCCTGGCAAGTCGATCTTGGGAGACTTGGTAGCTTGGTGACCTTCGATTGTCGAGATCTTGCATCTTAAGAAGCAAGGTATCCATTGATTGTCGCACGCTTTCGTTCGTTGGTAGCCGCATTGGGAAGGCCATCATGGTGGCGCGGCTAGGTTGGCATTCCGTTGGCATGGCATGGTTTGGTGTGGCCAAACTTAGGTTTTCGGGCCAAAGGTTACCATGTGTTGTCTGGTAACCTTGTATGGTTGGGATTTTCTCCTGGGTTTGAAGGGCAACCGTTGATTATTGCATGCCTCCGTTTTGGTAGCCGTGTAGACAAGGCCAGCATGATAGCGCGTTTAGGTTGGCATGCCGTTGGCATGGCATGGTTTGGCTTGGCCAAACTTAGGTTTTCGGGCCAAAGGTTACCATGTGTTGTCTGGTAACCTTGGATGGATAGGATTTTCTCCTGGGGTTGAAGGGAAATCGTTGATTATTGCACATTTTCGTTTTGGTAGCCGTGTAGAGAAAGACAGCATGGTGACGTGGATAGGTTGGCATGCCGTTGGCATGGCATGGTTTGGCGTGGCCAAACTTAGGTTTTCGGGACAAAGGTTACCATATGTTTTATGGTAACCTTGGATGGCTAGGATTTGCTCCTGGGTTGAAGGGAAACCGTTGATTGTTTCACGCCTTCATTTTGGTAGCCGTGTAGAGAAGGCCAGCATGGTGGCACGGCTAGGTTGGCATGCCGTTGGCTTGGCATGTGGGGCCAATGGTTTTCCATGGTTGTATGGCGTGGCTAGCCTAAGCTAGTTGCTGTTTTGGCTTGGCATGTAGGGCCAAGGGTTTTCCATGTGTGTATGTCATGACTAGGTGCGGTTTTTGGCTTGGCATATGGGGCCAAGGGTTTTCCATGGGCGCATGGCATGGCTAGGTGCGGTTTTGGCTTGGAATGTGGGGCCAAGGGTTTTCCATGGGCGCATGGCATGGCTAGCTTTGGCTAGGTGCGGTTTTGGCTTGGCATGTGGGGCCCAGGATTAGCCATGGGCGTATGGCATGGCTAGCTTTGTCTAGGTAAGGTTTTGGCTTGGCATGTTGGGCCAAGGGTTTGCCATGGGCGCATGGCATTGATAGCTTTAGCTAGGTGCGGTTTTTGCTAGGCATGTGGGGCCAAGGGTTTTCCATGGGCGCATGGCATGGATAGATTTGGCTAGGTGCGTCACCAAGCTAGGGTTTTAGGCAAAAGGTCGTTTGGTAACCTTATACGGCCAGGATTTGCTCCTGGGATTGAAGGGCAACCGTTGATTGTTGTACGCCTTCATTTTGGTAGCCGCGTAGGGAAGGCCAGGATGGTGGTGTGGCTAAGTTAGAATAGGGTCATGACGAGGTGCGTTTGGCCTGGCGCGGTAGGTGTGGCTGGCATGGTTCGCCGTTGGCACATGGTGTGGTTAGCATGGTTGGCACGCTTTGACGCGGTTAGTATGGCTGGCATGATTTGCCATTGTCATAGGGGTGCGTCTAGCATGGTTAGCATGCTTTGGCGCGGTTAGTGTGGCTGGCACGGTTTTCCATTGGCACAGAGGTGTGGCTAGCATGGTTCGGTGTGGTTGGCATGGTTTGCCATTGGCACACGTGGGAATTAAGGTTTGGCTTGTCGTAACCCTAATTGAAAAAGATACCCCAGTAATTATTTATAGACACATTAAAGATTTCAATAAATGTTCCTAGTGAATTCTTATTACTTAAATGTTATTGCGTCACTGTCTACTAGGGTTTAGAGTGTTTTACGATTTTAACCCTAGGCTTAAAACCACCATCAACATTAAGTCCCATGCTTAGCTCGGAACATGTGCCTTGTTGTGAGATAAGCATATGATGATGACAAATAAGGACGGAATCGAGACATAAATCATTGCAAGGATGGTCAGGAAAATTCGACTAACCTTTTTGAAGGGCGAAGAGAATTTTGGCTTCCCGTGTTGGCGGCCCTGCGTAAGTTGTACTGGGGATGTAGATCGTGGAGTGGTGAGACGAAATTTACTGGCTTGGTCTGATCGTACATCTCCGAGGCAAAGGGGGCGCGACCTTTCAAGGCAGAGCATAATGGACGGATTGGCACGATAGGGCCACGACATAGGAGCGGGCGGCCTGGCATGGTTCGGCCATGGCAATGGAGCGGATGGCTTGGCCTGGTGCGGCTATGGTAGGGCACGGCTCGGCGAGGTGAGGCGTGCATGGATGGCTAGGCATGGCGGGGTCGCGGTAATGGATTGGATGGCTTAACGCGTGGGGCCAAGGCATGGCGTGAGTGGAATTGGGCGTGGAAATTGGTCTTTGCGGGGCCGGTTTCTTATTTTCCTTTCTTGGCTCAAAATAGGAAATCCTTTCCTTGTTCAAACTCCCACGTACCATGTATATAAAGGAGGGCCGGATTTTCTTCACGCTTATATATATATATATATATATATATATATTTTTATCCCAGCCGTGTAGTAGCAGTAAAGCAAAGAGGACGAGCAAATCCCAGGTATGCCTTCCTATACTTCTTCTTTTAACTTGTTTTCTCTTTTCTTTTGTGTTGGTGTATGTCCTAGTTGTAGGCGTATCTTTTCATGACCTTTTAGAAAATGTTGGTGTGAATCCTAGCCGTATGCAGGTTTTGCACGAGCTCGTAGTAGTACTTAGGCATGAATACCATAGTAATGTTGATCGTCTCAACTCACTGTGCAAAGTAAGCACGCAATTTCCATCCCTTTTTCACGAAAACCTAGTTTTTAGGGTGTTGATGGTGGATTTTAGTTCAGGGCTAAAACCATAAAACCCATATTTCGTGCAGCCGTCCTGCAGAGGATAAGGCCATTTGATAAGTGATAAATACTTATTTGCTTTATTAATTCACCTAGAATGGAGCATGTAGCAACAATCCTCTGAATATTCTGTGAATTTTAGCATTATTGATTAATGCATGAAACGCCTTGTATTTCCTGTGATGTTCCTAGCAGAACTCTCATTGTTGGTGCGGCATGATGACTAATTGTTACTCGCAGCAGAGTAGCATGAATATCCAAGTACCAACAGTGAGGCATGCACGAAATGCCCGTACAAGATGTAAACTCTCGGTGTGTTATACTATCCCGATTGAGTATGTAACTCTTGGTGTGTTATACTAGCCCGATTGAGCGCCTAGACTGTCCATAACAGTCTAGAAATGATCACGATCATCCAACTTCACCAGCATGATTAGGTGGTCCAGATCATATCCAATAACCCCAAGCAGGTAACGCGGACCCCGCATGGCCGGACTCCCAAAAGGGGTGGCATAGCTTGCCAAACCGTCCAAACCAAGCAGAATGGACGAGAAACCATAAATTAGGGTTTGCGGCACATTACATGTGTCGCAAAACGATCTCAACCATCCATCTTCGCAGGTATAGATGGAAGGTGTAGATGTAAATTCAAAGGGCCCAGAGCATGTCAACACAATCACCGTGGGCCCGCCTACACACATGAACAAACGGTCAGGACCAACCATGTTTGGTTATCCCAATTTGTGCGCGCAAAACAATGCATGAAGCATGGCCGGCCAAAACCCTAATTAGGGTTTGTAACGATCACGAGCGTCCGTTTTCTCCTGATCGAATGAAGTGCTTAGGAGACAACTGAGCAGGTCCAGTGAGCATTAACATGATCACCGTGGAACCACCTATCTCCTCACCCGATCGACCAAGGAATATCATGCCTAGTTTCTCTAAGACGCACTCCCAAACTAGTGTGGTCGCGCTTCCCAAATCACAAACTGATCACGACCACTCAACTTCGCCAGACAAATTGAGTGGCTTAGATCATGTTTCCATGTGACAGTCAGGTATAGGCATGAATACCAGCCTACCACCTACACGCCGGACCAAATGGCCGAGACCGACCAAGATTGGTCGTCTCGAAACGCACGCCTTGAAGGTGGCATACCGCGCCCCTTTAAGAATCCTTTGTGGCATAGGATTTCTGTCGCAAATCGATCTCAGCCACTCAAATTCACCGGTAAATTCGAGTAGCCTAGATCAAACCTTCATGGGACAGTGAAGCATGGACATGGACATCAGCATGCCATCTACACATATGCCTGATCGGTTCTCCATGAAACCAAGCTGAAGGAGTACACTCGCGCACCTCCTAAACCCTAATCCGAGGGTCGTACATGTGGGTCGCAAGTCATCTCGTCCGTCCAACTTCGCCAGATCAGACGGACGGCCTAGGATAAGAGTTAGGCGACCAGTAAAGTATCACCGTGATCACTGTCTGCCACTCTACCACACCATGTGGTCAGTTAAGGGAGGAATTGCTAGCGCAGCCTCCAAACCCTCACGTGAAGCAGGAAGGGCATGATGCTCAACAACGATGCTTCATATATGCCTAATACATTCGATGCATACATGCATAGAATACACACGATACTTTACAAGTATCGACTTCCTAAATAACTTAGTTATTTAACTAGCATTACATGCTACCTTCTATGGGTCCCACGATCCGCACACTCAAGACATCAATCATGTCACAAACTGGGGGATACATACTGGGTATTGGTCTGGCGGTTTACAGCGTGCAGCGTGCAACGCTCCATCACAAGAACGTTTCAGGAAGACATGGATGGTTAGTGATGATGGGAGAAGTGGGCAAGATTGATTGTGTGACACTAACACACCACTCCACCACACCATTACTCCACTTCCTACGAGAGACGTGAATAAGGCTCAAATGGCTTGTATAAATATGTTCTCCTCCCTATTTCTGAACAAGAGCACAACACAGAAACCAAGTGTTAATACAACATGTATTCAAACACCCAGAGCCTGCTTGCATTAATCGTAAGCCTGCTCACCTTTCTGTTACAAGTCATAAACAAGCCTACACCTTCACAATCTAAACACCTTCTTCGCTTCCCTCCCTAAAATCAACCCCATCTCCTTCACTTTGTGACCAAAACAGTAGGATAAGAATATAGCCACAACAATACTCTTTTGAAATTTATAACGACATTTCTGCGAGCTCTTCAACAACACATTGCAAATGTCACAAATTAATGATGTAATAGACAACGATAGCATAAAACACGAGAAAGATGTGAAGATTTTGCGGTTGTAGAGAAATCTCGAGAGAACAAGGCAGGAGCTCGAGAGAATATGGAGAAATATTGCGAGAGTGTGGAAAGGGATCCTAAAATAGGGGAAGTGTGAGCTGTCATCCATTATGTAAACACCTATATAAAGAGGAGAGCAGGAAAGAGAAAAGGGGAGAGACAATTTTCGTAAGAGAGAGAAAGATATTTTGCAGAAAGATATTTTTAGAGAGAAAATGTACTTTTCTTTATCATCTTATTCCCCAAAACTAGTTCTAGAACTCCATTAATGGAGATTATCAATGTAAATCAAATGTAAATTTAAACAATCATAGTGAAGAATCATGGATGTAGATCAAATTGATCGAACCATGTAAAAATATGTGTGTATATTTACAATTTTAGTATTTTAATCATCATTTTCATATCAAATGGGTTTAGATCAAGAAATTATTATCAAGATATTACAAGGGGTGTGTTGTGGGATTTCCTGCAACTATATTTTGGCGCTAGAAACACTACCTGCTATTTGATAGATTGAAGAAGATTCAAAGAAATTAGCTACCGGGAGAGTTAGAATTCGTGGGATCTAAAAGTTTGAGAGGAAAAGTGGAAATTTCAATATAGAAATTGTTTCTTCAAGCAAACACCGACAACACAGTGAAAGAAAGTAAAATAAAAAGATAAAGATGACGATGCAAACCTATGTCAAAAAGACAAATCTCTATATCAGCAGAATCTACATCTTAAATCCTTCTTCTAACCTTATTTCTTTCTCTCTTAACATTTAAATATGATTATTTATAGCAAAATTCTTCAAAAAATTTCACAGAAAACTACAATCCGTCTCAATGAAATTTTGATTTTCTCTTAAAAACCTAGTTAAACGTAAGTCTGGTTTATAGATTCGCAACATATAAAACTTGTTTTACAAACCCATTGGATTGATTTTTAAAATAATGAGTTTAGAGGTTAAAAAAAAAAAAAATTACAGAAAACTTATGAAAAAATTTAGGACATGCGAATTTCAATTTTTTTAGATTGTGCGAATTTCTCGAATTTCAGAGCATCAAAAAATTTCGTACTTTTTAGGTTATGCGATTTTAAAAATAAAATAAAATTGATGATTATCCTTGTTTTCAATTTTATGAAGTTGATATAAAACTTGCATTATTCATGGTGATTGCTCGCAGGGAATGAACTCTCACAAGAAAGAAAGATAAAATTGCATGGCTAGAAAAGAAAATAGAAAGGGACAAAGAGAAATCTTATACAAAGGACAACTAAAAAGAATAAGTCATGTGAATCTCGCCACTCTTTCACAAGTTGAAGACAGTACAGTTGGTTAAACCAGAAGCGTACAAGTTTAAGGTCGCAGGATCGATTTTTCCTAATTGCGATATTTTCGCATATTTTTGATGAAATACCAAGGACAAATAAAAGAACAAGTAATAAGTGTTATGCGAAGATATCGCAAAAAAATATTAGAAAAGATGGTTCAAGGTTCAAAGAACAAACAAGAGGTCACGGGTTTGAATTCGCAAAGACTCATATTTTTCATTTTCTTATCATTGGCGAGTAAAAGAATAAAGAAAAATGTTCTGCGTTAATTTCGTAGAGAGGTTCTTGAACAGATGGTCCAGATAACAATATGGGAGATTGTAGTCAAAGGTTCGAATTTGCCTGCGAGCATAATTTTTTTCTTTTTACAGAGGGTGAAAAAATAGATAATCTCTCAGCATCGTTTCATTATTTCACAAGCAAGAGGAAGCACAGTTGGTGATCTGCGAAGTTAATGAGTTCATGGTCGCGAGTTCAAGTCCCAACACATGCATATTTTTTCGCGAAATCCTTGATAATTTCGCAGGTATATTTAACACAGAAGATAGTTCATGATAATTTCGCAGAGAAATCTCGCAAGCAAGAGAACTAGCACAGTTGGTTGAGAGGCTTGAAAGTAGGCAGCAGGTCGCGGGATCAATTCTTGCTTCTCGCAAGTTTATTTTTGTTATGTGAAATTCGCAAGTCAGACTTTGATTATTTCGCAGATAAATTTCTCAAGAAAGAGAAGTAGCACAGTTGGTTAGGAGGCATGAAAGCAAGCAGCAGATCGCGGGATCAATTCTTGCTTCTCGCAAGTTTATTTTTGATATGCGAAATTTCTACATAATTGTCTCTTGAACAGTTAAACTTTAATTACTTCGCAAGATCTTTGATTAATTCGCAAGAGAGGGATAGCACAGTTGGTTTGTTGCGAGAAAATGCAAGAGGCAGGTCAACGGTTCAAGTCTCATCTCTCACTCTTCTTTTTACTGCGAGACGTTCAGACAACTCACATAAGAGCTAAGTACCTTTTCCTAGAACATTTTACTTACCACAAATAAAAGATTTTTGATTTAATTTATAAAAAATGATACTATCGCAAGATTTCAAAAAAGATTTCTAAGATTTCAAAAGACAAAAAAAATTAATTTAATTTACAAAGCACGATACTATCGCAGAATTACAAAAATTTCAGAACTACAAAGATTTCAGAATTACAATGTCTTAGAATTTCTCTTGAATATTTACTTTTCTTCAAATGATATGATATTATGAGAATGAAAGAGTGAATGGAAGAAATGACAGAGATGAAAGAATGAATGAAAGAATAAAGAAATGCGAAAATATTGCAAGAAACGCGAATAAAATTTCGCAGAGACATAAGAATGGGATGAACCTTTATAGCGTACACCTTAGTTCGCGAATAAAATTTCGCAAGAGGCAAATGCAAGACCTAAAGTACGTCATATAAGGGGGTATCTCTTTGCATGGCTCAAGGAAAGGTTATACCGCTGCTGGAACCCGAGTCATGGAGATGTTGGGGTTAAAGAAAACCTATCCAGGAGAGATACTTTGGATTTCCAACTATATAAGGTTATACCCTGGTTGGACGACCGAAGGTATCTTCTAAGAAGTGCAAAGTATGACCAATGCGCCGAGGTACACGGTTGAGCCAAGGGTGCCCGGGGCGTACGAAACTACCCTGGACATTCTTGGCAAGTCTTGGCTATGATGCACTCGGCCCGAAGAAAACCCCACTTAGGGTGCAGTCTCGTAACTATAAGCCATATAGGTATAAAGGTTAAGAGGATGCGAACACAACTGGTTGTTGTTAAGACCGGATGGGTGGATCTAGTCTTATATGGCCGATATGCGCTCCTTGAAGGGGAAACCAGGGGAAAGATAAGGGCGTCACCCTCCATTAGGGAGCTGATAAGTGTCTTAAGACGGCAATGTCACGGGGCTTTACGTTCGCAAGAACACTTAGGCCAGTCATATTATCGCGTGACAAATATTCTACAGAGGAAAAAAGCCAAGAGAAAAAGATAAGATGAGATCAATGGGATTTTACATGAAAGTGTAAAGACGTCCTGCGATTTCATCGCAAGACGGCAATGTCATGGGGCTTTGTTCTCGCAAGAAAACTTAGGCCTGTCATATTATCGCAGGAAAATTGACAAAAAAAGGATAAGGAAAGATCAATGGGTTTTTGCATATAAACGTAAGAACGTCCTGCGATTTTGTCGCAAAAAGAAAAATTGGCAAAATAAGACCTTTAACTAGGTAGGCAAAATAAGACCAATAGAATAATATCAAACATTAACTATTTTCTTTTAAGAATGCAGGAAAGATTTGTTCATCGCAAGAGAGATAATGAGAAGCAAGTACTATTTAGAATCTCTCAGAAATACTATTCAGAATCTCTCAGAAGTATTATTCAGAGCCTCTCAGGAGGACTATTCATAATTTCGCAGTACTATTTGCAACACTATTCGCGGCACTATTTCAGAAGCACTATTTATAATCTCGCAGGGTAATTCATAAATTCGCAGACACATTCAGAATCTCGCAGACTCATCTAGAATTTCGCAGGAATTATGATTATTTCGCAGAATGTGATTATTTTCTTAAAGAGATTATCGCATGAAGCAGAGGCAAGATAAGAATAAAGAAACAATTCGCTCATTCAACATTTTCTCAAGGATTCTACCTTCATAGATAAAGAAATGCAACTATGGATTACCAAGAAAACATTTTATGTTCTTTATCTCCTCGGCAAGAATCATTTCCAAAATGGACAAGAATTTTCACCAAAAATGAAGTAGTAATTTCGCATGAATAGAGGCAATACTTATGACTTTCATTCTAGGACGGATAC
Organism: Papaver bracteatum; assembly: GCA_023529315.1. Classification (NCBI taxonomy): domain Eukaryota; kingdom Viridiplantae; phylum Streptophyta; class Magnoliopsida; order Ranunculales; family Papaveraceae; genus Papaver; species Papaver bracteatum. The sequence continues at coordinate 86,566 of JAJJWX010005351.1, forward strand.
TTCTTATATTTTGAGGATTGAGTACTTCTTATATTTCTTCAAGGATATTTCATAATTCGTATACTTTAAGAGTTGATACTTCTTATTTACTTCGCAAAGATCTGGAACTTCACAAAAGAATAGAGGCAAGTACGTACTTTTCAAGTCCAATATTCTTTCGCTCGTTCCGTCATCAACAAAGATCAAAGACTGCTAGAACAACATATTTTTTCTTAAAGATTGCTTTTCAAGCAATATTCAAGAAAAAAGAGGCAAGATGTAGGATCATAATATCGCCACAGCAATACTCTTGTGAAATTTATAACGACATTTCTGCGAGCTCTTCAACAACACATTGCAAATGTCGCAAATTAATGATGTAATAGACAACGACAGCATAAAATACGAGAAAGATGTGAAGATTTTGCGGTTGTAGATAAATCTCGAGAGAAAAAGGTAGGAGCTCGAGAGAACAAGGGAGGAGCTCGAGAGAACAAGGGAGGAGCTCGAGAGAACAAGGAAAGATCTCGAGAGAATAAGGCAGGAGCTTGAGAGAATATGGAGAAAGCTTACGAGAGTGTGGAAAGGGATCCTAAAATAGGGGAAGTGTGAGCTGTCATCCATTATGTAAACACCTATATAAATAGGAGAGCAGGAAAGAGAAAAGGGGAGAGACAATTTTCGTAAGAAAGAGAGAGATATTTTGCAGAGAGATATTTTTAGAGAGAAAATGTACTTTTCTATATCATCTTCTTCCCAAAAACTAGATCTAGAACTCCATTAATGGAGATTATCAATGTAAATCAAATGTAAATTTAAAAAATCATAGTGAAGAATCATGGATGTAGATCAAATTGATCGAACCATGTAAAAATCTGTGTGTCTATTTACAATTTTAGTATTTTAATCATCATTTTCATATCAAATGGGTTTAGATCAAGAAATTATTATCAAGATATTACAAGGGGTGTGTTGTGGGATTTCCTGCAACTACCGAAACAAGTCTGGAACGACCATTTCTTGGTTTAGGACAGAATTATATAGATTGATCTCTCGAATCAAAAGCACTCACCGCGCAGTGCATTTGTTTAGGGTTTAGATTCATTCCTCATCCACACACCCCAAATTACCATAACCGGAAGGAATATTTTTTCACCCATAAAAAATTGGCGACCACAGTGGGAGATTAATCTCTCGGCTGCAATATCAATTTCCAATTCCCAATTTCATCTTTCAATACCCGATTCAATTTTCGCAATTTCAAGGGGATAGATCTTAGAACAAATTAAATCAACAATACATTTCAAGATGGTGGGACTCAGGTCTGGATCAACAATCAATTCTGATGGATCTAGTGTGGATAACACTCCCGGTGTCGATGCACCTGTAAGTAGAGCTACCGTGGTCAATACATCTCGTGGAGCCGTCACTTCTATCACCAACACTAGCATAGCAGGAGATATTCCAGTAGGTGTAACGCCTCCCATCACCAGATCCAGAGCAGCCGCGAATCCCGACATCTCCTCAAGTGTAACGCCTCCGGTGGTCACCATAGGAACAACTTTCACTCCTTCATCAGGATGAGGAGCTGGAGGGACGAGAGGAGGACCATCTTCCATTACCATTGCAGACTTGATGGACAAGCAGGAAGTTCTTGCTAAGACTCAAACGGATATGGCCGAAACTCAGAAAGAGGTACTCACTTTTCTTAAGACATTAACCGATCGATTTCCACAAGAGCCGCGACAGCCCCTGGAGCCAACAAGGAACGCATTCAACGCACCGGAGAAGGTACTTCAGCTGCGCGGACCTACATGGACCTGATCAGAGAAGCGACATCAGATATGAGCGGTCCTGTCATGGAGATTCCTACAGTGGGGACTGATCCTCACAACGATCTTCCTCAATTCAATAGTCTCACTATGAGCCAGAGGTCAGTGGATCAGGAAGTGTTTTCTCTAGTGGAAAATTTATGCGAACTTTTACACCTCTCGAAGAATCAGCGGGCAAAGACTTTTTTCTGCAATCAACCAGAGGAAGGTCACAACCGTTCCCTACATGTCACTGCATGCACCAAGGATTCAGAATTCAAGACGTTCCTTATCGACGCTCCTCCGCAGAGAGAATCAGACAAGTTCTTTGCGTCCCACTCCCCACGTGGGCGTTAATTCGGGAAGAAGACCGTCTTGCATCATTGAGGGATAAAACCCGCGATGCATCTTTGCTAACGAAGCATTCTTCCCCATCCTGTGAAGCCACGACCCACGTTCACCCGAAGAGGGAACGAACTTTTGTGACGAGTCATGACTAGAAAGGGAAAACGGTATACAAACGCTTCCATTATCAATTAGCAGGGGACACTGTTACCCAGTATCTCCAACCAATGGAATGTTACAACAGTAACGAACCACAAGAACAAGTGCTAGATGCTCCGCAACAACTGCAAGATTGCACCAACTCCACAACTGATGAGATTGAAATCGTTGAGGAATCTCCTAGGCCTATCTCCATCAGCTCAACCTTATGTACGGATAAACGCACGAAGCTCGTGGAACTTCTCAAAGAGTACCGGGACATATTCGCTTGGAGATATGAAGAAATTCCGGATTTAGATGAAAATTGGTCACCCATCATCTACATGTCATACCTGGATCCAAGTCGGTTAAACAGTTGCAGTTTAGACATGAGGAAAATGAATAGATCAGGTGTTGCATAGACTTCAAAGACTTGAACAGGTGCTGCTCCAAAAACGATCCTCCTCTACCTAACATTGACATGTTAGTAGATGCAACTAGCAGACATGGCATGTTCTTCTCCATGGATGGATGTAGCTGCTACAACCAGATAAGGATGTACGAGCATGACGCAAGTAAGGTAACTTTTCGAACTCCTCCCGGAAATTTTTATTATACCATACTGCCATTTGGTTTAAAGAATGCCGGTGCAAAGTATCAATGCTCTGGCAATCTTCCACTAGAGCCGATACCTCAAGGGATCAGCCTCAAGCAGATAACAATGTCATCGCGTCATATCGAGCAAGATCCGGACGAGTCACTTTATCAGACAGTGGTACATGTCTATCATGCTATTTTAGAGAATCTGCGCTTTTGGTCATCCTCTGGAGCTGTTGAACGCTCATCTACAATAACATATTCCCTGATAAAAAGAACCAGGCCTGCCGGTAATGAAGAGCCTCCTAATGTTCGTAGGGGCATAAATCTCACCAACGGGCGATACAACCTTCAGCCTTCTGTAAACAGTTCCCTGAAGCAGCAAGAGGGAAACCACCGAAATACAACATCCCGCGCGTCCGCCAACCCCAACTCCAGTATCACATGCACGACTCCCACAATGATGAAACAACGTCCAAGATATTCCATATCTGTATCGACAACAGAAACATTAAGAGACGCTTTCAGAATTTCCTCTCTCATAGAAGAAGTAGTTGTGTTACCAAAGGAGTGTGACTGGGGACTTCTTAGCGCGTTTTCCATCTCAATCATGGATGCAAGCATGCTATCATTATGATTCCAAGATGTTCAAATACGAGCTCACCCTCAAGAGAACGGACGTATTGTCAAAGATCGGTGATATTCCTGGATATCTATGAAATGCAACGTAGTAAAGACGACCTCATGAAACCAGCGTGAAAACATCTATCAAGCCGAAGACTCAGTGGATACTCGTGGGAAGGGGACTGTGTCCATTGTTTTCATTCCAGAGGCAACATAAATAAATCTATCGGTTCCGGTTTATCCCTCTAATAATGAGATGAGCTCTACCACTATATGAAGACTGCCAAGTTCGTGCCCGTAGATATCACGCCTCTCCCTTCCAGTCTCTTCTGATCACAGATGCTCTCAGGAACTGTTGTTTCTCATCGATTAATGCCATCCGGAGCTTCACCATATCAACGGCCATTACGTACAAAAAACCCACCGGGCATACAAGATAGAGCCACATAGACCACGCTTGGGGACTGAGGCTCAGCATGAAGTTCCTTCACCGTCAGTCAAGGACTTCTTCAACACTAGAGAGATGGTCAGTCGAGAAGCATGGAATTCGCAAGGGTAAATCGAACTGAAGAGGAAGCCACTTCAACGCTCCCTCCAGCAGAAGAAGTTGCTTCGATGGTCTATTCAAGAGCCTCCTCAACGCTCTTTTAGGGACCCACGTTCACTTCAGAATCCTGCTTCAATACTCTCCCCAGGATCCACCTCAACGTTCGCACAAGAAGCCACTTTAACATCCTCTCGAGCCATTTCAACACGCAAGCTACATCAATAATATACGCTTTGGTCAAGTTATCTTTGATGTACTCATTGCTCAACATACGTCTCATCCATCCTTCATAAGGTCCCAGCGGAGCATGACAAACCTTGAAGTCGATAGGAGAAGTGAAGCATGCTCCTAGGAGGAAATGAACACTGCTGGAGCCACACTACGCTCGAACATACAAGGTTCACGTTTGGGCAAAGAAAACACGCCTGTGTCCCACGTTCGAGGAAGACCGATGTTGGTTAGCAAGGCCGGTGTTAGTCAGCAAGACCGGTGTTGGTCACAACAGTAAGGCCGGTGTTGGCAGAAGTAACAAAGATGGTGTACGGGACAAGGCCGGTATTCGGACGAAACAAGACAACAAGGCGTCGAGGAAGCGATGCCCGTCATCAAGGTCAGGGTTCGTCAAATCAGCGAGGCCGGTGTTGGTCAAGGGACAAGTCTGGTATTGGGTAAAGCAATAGGTTTTGATATCTGGTCGAAGCAGACACAGCCGGCCCCAAGCAAAGCAGGCACACGGAGGGTCCCAGTTTATCAAGCACAACCAGCCACATATTGGTCGAAGCAGACACAACCATCCCCAAGCAAAGCAGGAATGCGGCGGGTCCCACTTGATTAGGGACAACCAGCCCTGTATTGGTCGAAGCAGACATAGCCGCCCTAAGCAAAGCAGGAACGTAGCACGCAGTTGACCCATGTTTAACCGAAGCATGCGCAGGATGAGTCCCACGTTCAACCAGAGTAGGCACGCGGTGGACCCACGTTTAACCGAAGCATGCACAACAAGCCCACGATTGATCAAGCAGGAGCAATATCTCCACGAACGAAGCATGCGCAACAGTCCATCAATTAAGCAAGACCAACATCATGCTAGGGGAACGCTTTCCCGGATGTCTCTTGAACTTGGCATGCTCAAAGGACAGGACGACCCGTCTCTCCTGGTAACATCTAACTTTGTCTTATAAGTTTTATCTTTAACTGTCGCAATCTCATGCCTACCCCACAATAGTGTAACCTTTATGTGCTAGGCAGAGCACTTAATGTTGATGGTGGATTTTAGTTCAGGGCTAAAACCGTAAAACCCATATTTCGTGCAGCCGTACTGCAGAGGATAAGGCTATTTGATAAGTGATGAATGCTTCTTCGCTTTATTAATTCACCTGAATGCAGCATGTAGTAACAATCCCCCATATATTCTGTGAATTTTAGCATTATTGATTAATGCATGAAACGCCTTGTATTTCCTGTGCTGTTCCTAGCATAACTCTCATTGTTGGTGCGGCATGATGACTGATCGTTACTCGCAGTAGAGTAGCATGAATATCCAAGTACCAACAGTGAGGCATGCACGAAATGCCTGTAGAGGCTGTAAACTCTCGGTGTGTTATACTAGCCCGATTGAGCATGTAACTCTCGATGTGTTATACTAGCCCGATTGAGTATGTAACTCTCGGTGTGTTATACTATCCCCATTGAGCGCCTAGAATGTCAATAACAGTCTAGAAACGATCACGATCATCCAACTTCACCAGAATTATTGGGTAGTCCAGATCAAATCCAATACCCCAAGCAGGTATTGAAACATTCACAGCCGACCCAATGCGGACCCCGCATGGCCGGCCTCCCAAAAGGGGTGGCATAGCTTTCCAAACCGTCCAAACCAAGCAGAATGGACGAGAAACCCTAAATTAGGGTTTGCAGCATATTACATGTGTCGCAAAACGATCTCAACCATCCATTTAAACAGGCATAGATGGAAGGTGTAGATGTAAATTCAAAGGGCTCAGAGCATGTCAACACAATCACCGTGGGCCCGCCTACACACATGAACAAACGGTCAGGACCAACCATGTTTGGTTGTCCCAATTCGTGCGCGCAAAACAATGCATGAAGCATGGACGACCAAAACCCTAATTAGGGTTTGTAACGATCACGAGCGTCCGTTTTCTCCTGATCGAATGAAGGGATTAGGAGACAATTGAGTAGGTCCAGTGAGCATCAACATGATCACCATGGAACCACCTATCTCCTCACCCGACCGACCAAGGCATATCATGCCTAGTTTCTCCAAAACGCACACCCAAACTAGTGTGGTCGCGCTTCCTAAATCACAAACTGATCTCGATAACTCAAATTCGCCAGACAAATTGAGTGGGTTAGATCAAGTTTCCATGGGACAGTCAGGTATAGGTGTGAATACCAGCCTACCACCTACACACTGGACCAAACGGCCGAGACCAACCAAGCTTGGTCGTCTCGAAACGCACGCCTTGAAGGTGCCATACCTCGCCCCTTTACGAATCCTTTGTGGCATAGGATTTCTGTTGCAAATCGATCTCAGTGACTCAACTTCACTGTTAAATTCGAGTGGCCTAGATCAAACCTTCGTGGGACAGTGAAGCATGGACATGGACATCAACATGTCGTATACACGCATACCTGATCGGTCCTCCATGAAATGCATCCCATGCTTGGATTTTACCAAGCTGAAGAAGTACACTCTCACACCTCCTAAACCCTAATCTGAGGGTCGCAGATATGGGTTGCAAGTCTTCTCGTCCGTCCAACTTTGCCAGCTCATACGGACGGCCTAGGATAAGGGTTAGGCGACCAGTAAAGTATCACCGTAATCATCGTCTGTCACTCTACCACACCATGTGGTCGGTCAAGGGAGAATTTTCTAACGCAGCCTCCAAACCCTCACGTGAAGCAGGCAGGGCATGATGCTCAACAACGATGATTCTCATATGCCTAATACATTCGATGCATACATGCATATAATACACACGATACTTTACAAGTATCGACTTCCTAGATAACTTAATTATTTAACTAGCATTACATGCTACCTTCTGTGGGTCCCACGATCCACACACTCAAGACATCAATCATGTCACAAACTGGGGGATACATACTGGGGTATTGGTCTGGAGGTTTAAAATGTGCAGCGTGTAATACGCCATCACAAGAACGTATCAAGAAGACATGGACAGTTATTGATGATGGGAGAAGTGGGCAAGATTGATCGTGTAACACTAACACACCACTCCACTACTCCATCATTGCACTTCCTCCACTTCCTACAAGAGATGTGAATAAGGCTCAAATGACTTGTATAAATAGGTTCTCCTCCCTATTTCCAAACAAGAGCACAACACAGAAACCAAGTGTTATTACAACACGTATTCAAACACCCAGAGCCTGCTTGCATTAATTGTTAGCCTGCTCACTTTTCTGTTACAAGTCATAAACAATCCTACACCTTCACAATATCAACACCTTCTTCGCTTCCCTTCCCTTCCTAAGATCAACCCCATCTCTTTCACTTTGTGACCGAAATTAAACAAGTCTGGAACGGCTATTTCTTGGTTTAGGCCGGAATTGTATATATTGATCTCTCGAATCAAAATCACTCACCGCGCAATGCATTTTTTTAGGGTTTAGATTCATTCCTCATCCACACACACCAAATTACCAAAACCGTCAGGAATATTTTTTCACCCATAAACATAGGGTTTGATCCTTGTTTTGGTGTGGTCGTGTGCATGGTTCCCATGGTGGGGCACACCTCCTCGGTTGGACAAGAATTTTATGCTGCAAGGTATGGCCTTTGAAATAAACTGGCTTGCGTCTTGGGTGAAAAAATAATTTCCGTGTACTTTCCGTAATAATTTCTCTTCGTATTGTTCCATTGTATTTGTTTGGAAGGTGAAAGTAGCGTGAGATAATTTTTATTATGACATCACTTGAGGAAATTTCTTCTGTACCAAAAGACGTTTGCAATTCCAAACCAAACGTAAATGATGAATTCTTCACCACATCGGCCACAGTTAGGAGAAACCATCCCAACTATGTGTCGATTCTTCTGACCGGCTCGGAAAGTGAGGGAGAAGGCCGGTCGGTTGGTCCAGGAGGCGTAGTAAGGTTTTCCCTTCATATGAAAGAATATAATGCCTCTCCTATTGACTTTAAAATCTCTATGAGTCCGTTGCGTTCCTTCGAGAAATGGATGCGGTTCATGATGAGCCAGGAGCATGTAAGAACCAATTTAAACAAGGTACGGATCATTGATGTTGTTGCGGCTTCCGAAGTGCTTCAGATTAGGAAAGATATTCCATGCTTGGTTGCTTTTATTTCCAGATGGTGTCCGGATACCCACACGGCCGTATGCAGATGGGGTGAAATGACCATTTCCTTGGAGAGCGTGGATGTATTGCTGAAGCTTCCCATAGTTGGAAACCTTGATGTTAAGTTATCCGCAGATGAAAAATAAATGCATCCCGCCCTAGTTGCGAAATCAAAAGGATTCGTTCGGAAAGAAAATGAGACGAAGTGCTTCTATGACTGATGGGTGTCTCAGTGGCTTCTTGACGCGTTAGAGTCGAACCAGAAGAACAATATACTTCATGTTTCAGTGTTCTTGGATCTTTGGCTATCCAGAGATATTTTTGATAATGGCTCGGGCAAGAAAGAGATAAGACATGAACTTATCAAGTTTGCCATAAAATTGGAAAAAGGTGTCGGTCGTTCTCCCCATTTGCAATCTGTTTCTTGGTTATCTATATGCACACTTGGATCAACTGGTTTCGAACATGTGCACCTCAAACGGATACATGAAAGTAGATTCGTAAATTCATGCCACTTTTCTCCAGGCGTGGCTATGGGAGCACTTCGAAAAGTATGCCCCGAAACCGTTGGTTGTACTTCTCGAGTCTTTGGGTGGCTCTAGGATACTGCGCTGGTCGAAAAGGCGTCCCAGGACTGGTTCGAGCCAGGTCGTATTTCTTGACAACTCGTATGCTGTTAATTTTCTTCCATGGGCTCTGGTGCATGGGTCTTTAACTCAGGTCACTACCTTTGCTCCTGATCCAAACATGTCTTTAACTTCTGATAAAGAGGATCTGAGTGTCGGAGAGATGGTGTTCATGCGAAGTTGCACGCCTGGTCATGTGCCGTCTTTCTTCCGAGGATCTTGCAAAGCAACCTCTTACAACATTGATAGAGCAGCTCGGCATATGGGATTTGATCAGGGGGTCCCACTTGTTCATCAGCCGGTCATTCCAGAAGTCCTGTTGCCGACTGTTCTTGACACTGGTGCTCTTATGTCGGGTAAAAGTCTCAATTTCATGCTCGCAGAACAGAATCCATCAACAACCTCCAAGTATAACACATTTTGGCAGGATAAGTTTCTTGCTATCCATGGATTCGTGAACAGCGTGGTAGAGAAACATCGTATCAATCCTTCTTATGTGGTTTTAGTGGAACATCCACTGCTGAGGGACCCCAAGTGAAAATCCGTTAGCCCGAATGCAGATAATCCCCAAGTGAAGGAGTGAAGATCTAAAAATAGTGTTGGTGGTTTTCAGTCGGGTCTGGAGGCTCTCCCGACCTTTAGCTCTTCCAATATGCGAGTACGTATAATTTTCTTCCCGACTTAGTCAGATTACGTATGTCTTTGTCTCATTCCTGAGCTTCTATCCTTGTGCCTAGACTAGGGTCTTAGCAGTATGAATTCCTTTGCTAAACTTGCACGTAGTCAGAAAACAGCACCTCTTGAGACAGAAAGCAACGATACTGAGCTTGCCCATGACGGGGGGGGGGGGGGGGGGGAGGAGGAATCCGAGAAAGATGAAAGATCAGAGTGCAGAGATGTCAGGAGTAGTTCTGTAGTTGAAGAATATCCTACAACTACACCCTCAGTAGAATTTGTAAAACTTAAGAAGTTCTTGATGATGAATGACAATTTTCTTATTAATGCCCTCAATTGATTACAAAGAAGTATCTAAATGGAACTAGAATAGTTACAACTTTCTCTATTCTCTTTCCTAAGATATTTTCTAACACTCACTAAAAGAACCCCTTAAATTTTACATTTGAACTACTATTTATAGGGAAATCTATATAACTGTATGTAAGCTGCGAAATATCGCAACTTATATTCGCAAATCTATTTCATCTTCGCAAATCCTTCACACTTCTTCCGTGTTTCTTCTATTATCGCATTATTTTGTGACACCTTCCCCTTATACTTTTTAGGACATTCGTGAACCAATACCTTGCGATATTCGGTACCTACATCTTGCCTCTTCTCATGTCATTTCTACGAAGAAGTAATGATCGTGAGAACATAACCGTTACTTATTCTTTTTATTAGGATTTGGACACGTCTTTTGTAACCGTCCTTTTCTTAACCATTCCCTTATATAAAATCCTTTTATTCCCTTCCTTATCTTTTTCTTACCTTCTCTTTTTACTTCTGCAACTTCATCTTCTTATCACATTTTTGGTTATCACTTTCTCTTCCTGTTAATCCCATCATGAGTTCTCCAAGGTAATTTTCTTTTATTTCTCGCATCTTTCATTTGTTTATCCCTTTGATTTCTATCCAATTTATTGTTTGATTTTGATTTGTTTCAGCAAAGCTACCCCTCAAGTGAAACCTTCAACTAGAAACTCAAGTCCTAATCTTCGAAGAAGAAAATCCTAGAATCAAAAGGTAGTTAAAATACTTTGTCTTCTTTTTTAAACAATATATTATTGCCTCAGTTTTTAATCTTCCTTTTGATTCGTAGGTCGGTGAAATACCCAACCCCAACAAGAGAACTCGTATGATTAAACCCACACCATCAATTTCAATCGATGACTTCCTTCTTGAGGTTGATGAAGAATTTCCCTCTCCCCCTCGTGAAAATACTTCTTCGCAAACTCTTGCCTCTACTCCATTACCCAGTTTTCAGTCTCCCACCAATGTCAATTTATCAACCCTTCTTCGAGATCAACCTTCGCAAGATACTTTCTCAACTCCGTCTCTCAAAAAACCTATTTTTACCCCTAGTCCTTTGAGTGTTGTTGCTCCAAGTAATTTACAACTTGCTCTGATTCCTTCAAATTCTTCTCCTCTTTATCAAGAAGCTCGAGATGGAATTTATTCAACTTTCCAAATGTTATCTGAGGTCTTAAGTAGTACTGCGAAGTCTTCAAACGTTCGTTCGCAATCTGAATTTTGCGAAGTGCTCAATAATTTCATCAATCCTGATATTTCTATTTCACGTCAATCCCTGGAAAAAGAAGTTGAATTGCTTCGCCAATCTCAGGAATCTTTGAAAGCGGAATGTGAGAATCTTCCTAAAGCGAATCATCAGCTCCAGAATGATTCTCTAGATTGTGCGATCATTCGCAAGAGGAATGATGCATTAAAAGGTATTACTATTATCTCTATATTTTCTTTCTTTTGTTTACTTCTATTCCTCACATGCTTGAAACACCCATTTAAACCCATTCCCCTTTATAGAATCTATCCAGAAATGTAGAATGTTGGTACTTCATCATGAATCAGACGCAAAAGAATCTCAAGCCAAGCATGCAAGTCTTTTGAACCAATTCTCCCACTTATCTAATCTTCATTCATGTTCTCTTGATAATTTTGATGCCATTTTCCAAGAGAATACCCAATTAATTTACGATCAAAAGTTTTTGAATGATGAAATATCTCAGCTCACCTCTTTTTTGACTAAAGATGATTTAAGAATAGAAACCCTATTAGAAGCGAATGAAACCTTATCAAAATAAAGATGTTCGTATTTGAATACAATGACCGTTTCTTCGCAACAATTGAATGTCCTTCAGAGTAAATGTTGCTGTAGTACCAGAATATCGCCACAACGATATTCTCGTAGTAAGAACAATGCTTTCACGAGAAGGTCAAATATTCTTATAAGTATAAATGACGTTGTTCACGAGAGTGTCGTAAGGATTCTTCAGCAACATTTGGCGAGCATCACAGGGAAGCGTCATTATAGCTGACGATTGAAGAGACATGTTATGAGAGTGTTGTTTCATGAGGATTACAAAACTTGACGAAGATTAATATTGTAAATACCACGATGAGATCGCAGAATATATCCGAAAGAAGGGGAAAACTTAACTGTCACCCACAATGTAATTTCCTATATAAAGGGTTCAAGTAAGTCCAGATGAGGATGATGTATTTTTTAGAGTTGAGAAAATCTTGAAGAGAGAGAAACTCCAGAAAAGAAAGTTGTAATTCTGAGTTTGAATATTTTTACGAAAACATCTGAGATCTAAATAATAAAAGTGTCGTTTAATTCTTTAATCTTCAACTAGTTTCACTTAGATTTTTATAGGATCTTAATAGGGGTGTAGTGTGGGAAATCCTGCTACTACATTTTGGCGCCGACTAAGGGGAATCAAAGATCCAAAATCTCTAATTACAATTTGAAGATTTGGAGAAATTGAAGAAATGGCTGGAAGAAGAGGAAGAAATACATCAGAACCACCAACAACAGTGAGAAGAAGTAAAAGACTTGCAGGTGAAGAAACAAGTATATTAGGAGAGTCTTCAAGGATGAGAACTAGGAGGAATAGAACAAGGAATGAAAGGGAAAATTCAATTCAACAACCAAACCAATCAACATCGATACAAAATAGAAGAGTGGATTATGATAGAGTAAGCGTGCATACATGGAGATCAGATTCAATGAGAGAAGAAACAAATCGACAATTAAGAGAAGAAAATGGAGTAGGAAGAAATCAGGAGGTAGAAGAAGGGTCGATTCATCAAGATGAAGATGAAACAGCAGAGGAATTAGGGCAAAGAATACAGGAAGAAAGAAGGTTAGAGGCGGTAGAACGTTCAAATTTAACAAGACAAAATCATGAGTTGAGAATGGAGAATTTAAGGTTACAAAGAAGAAGATCAAGAAGTACTACTAGATCAAGTTCAAGATCATTCAGAGAAATACCAAGGAGAAATTCTCCCATAAGAAATAACGGAGAAAATGTACAAGAAGAAACTGAAAATCCAAATAGAGGACAACGTCAGGAAGAAGAGAGAATAAATAATGATTGTAACGATCCACAAGGAGAAACTTTAAATGGAAGACGAAATATTGAAAATCAAAGAAATGAAGGTAATCAAGATGGTGAATAAAATCACGAAGAAGGTAGAAGAGTATTACATGGCCGAGAGCACGTCAGAAATCAAAGAATTATTGATAATGAAATAGAGAGACATTATCTTCGAATGTGCACGCCTAGCTTGCGAGAGAGAAAGACTGAGGGCAGAAATGGAAGAACATGAGTTCCAAGAAGCAATAAGGCAAAACAATCATGATAATCGAGAAAGAAGACGTACACAAAATCGCGAAAATGGCAATATTCGGGAAGAATATGACAGAATACAGAGAAGGATAGAAAGACAACAAAGAGAATTGGCGAGAAACGAAGAAGTTGGAGGAGAAGAAATTAGGAGACAAAATCAATTGCGAATTTCGGATAGAAATGAGGAGGAAAAACGCAGGAGAAGAGAAAGTGCGTTAAAAAGACCAATAGAACAAAGCCCAACTACAAATGAGCAAATTTTGAGGGAATTAGCATAAATGAGAGGGATGATAAATAATAGAAGAGAAGGTGGAAGAAGGCAACTTGATGAAGTAATCGAAGAAGCAGCTAGAACTCCCTTCACACAGGAAGTACAACTAAGATGAATTCCTCCAAAATGCAATTTGCCAGCACTAAACAGTATTTTCGATGGGACTACTTGTGCTATTCAACATGTTAAAGCTTATGTTAGGTGTATGCTGCAGTGGGAGAATCATGATGTTGTTTTATGCAAGTGCTTTGCATCCAGTTTGACTGGCGAGGCGCTAAAATGGTTTGAGGGATTTCCGAAAAATACTATTAATTGGCGAGAGTCTAAAACATCTAACCATAAGATGGAAGACAATGTGTAGTGAGATGGCGGGAAGAGTAGATGAGAGATATCTTATTTTATCCTTTATTAATGCAATGTTTGCGACCAATTTTCTCTACATACAAATTTTCAGAATCAAAAACACCATCACAATGACTGAACTAAGAGAACTACAAGAAGAGTACATTGCTTTGGAAGAAAATCAAAACGAAATGGAGTCATACCTAATTGCAAATACCAGTTCTGTAATGGCTAATGGAAGTTTGCTTCCCAAAATGATTAATAACGTGGCGAGCACCTCGCAAGTTTAAGCAGAGAAAGTGGCGAATAATGACAAACAAAAACTAGCGGCTATGGGAAGTCTTGATCAAGAAGAATTTGAAAGAGAGAAGAATTATTACAATCGTGGAGGAAATAGTCAAATCCAAAGTCTTGACCAACCTCAAGAAACTTATGGTGGACAAAAGCAAAATAATTTCAGAAATCAGGGGAACATGAGAACCATATGGGAGGAGATTAAGATGCCACCCTTGAATGCTAGTGTAGAAAAAATCTGGGAAGCTATCATTTTAATGGAAGATATACCCTCGCCGTGGAACATGGGGAAGGAACCACATCCTAACACTCGTAATCAAGAATTCTGTCCTTATCATCATTTTCATGGGCATTCGATAAATAATTTGCGAAATGTAAAAAGAATAATATTAAGAATGATCGATCAGGGGAAGCTAAATCATTTTCTAAAAGGGCATCAACAATCGCAACAATTGCCACCACCACCAGATGATCGCAGAATGACTAATGTAAAAGGAGCAGAAACTTTTGTTATAGAGGTTGGAACTAAAGCAAAGAATTTATTTTGTAATTCTATTGTGCATTCTTTCAGAACCATCAAAGATTTCCACGATAATGTCTTAAGTAGAGTCTTCGCCAGAGATATGGATGGAAAAGAAATAATGAATATAGCGAGAATCTCGCCATTAGAAGAGTGGCAGAAACAAGTCCTTTCTTTTACAGAGACAAGAAGTACCGAGCCTGGCGAGCTGCATGATAACCCATTGGTGGTAAGATTGGAAATAAAACCAGAACAAGCAGAAGAAGAAGAAGAAGAAGAAGAAGGTAAAGAAAACAATAATGAAATGGAGGAGTCTTGGGCCATTGATAGAATCCTAATTGATACTGGAAGTTCCGTAGATATCCTGTTCTGCCATACCTACAGAACCATGGGTGGGAAAGATGAAGATTTGATACCATCGACATACAGAATCTATGGTTTTAATGGAACTGCCAACAAGCCTAAAGGGGAGATCACAATGAGAATTCCATTACGAGGAATGACTTCCAAGATTTTAGTCTGTTTTGTCGATATTGAATCACCATATAACGCCTTAATTGGTCGACCTTGGATACACAGGATATTGGGTGTTGCATCTACCTTTCATCAGTGCATTAAATTCCCTCATCCAAATGGTGTTGGAGTAATTAAAGGAGATTGGGGAGAAAGTAAGAAATGTTATGAGATAGATATCAAGTCTTTTGAGGAAAGAACAGGGAAGAACAACAATTGGAAATACAGAATTAAGCAACAACATAGAAGTGACAAATTAATGGTTGATTCAATAGAAAAGCATGAAGAAATAACTAACGAGCCTCTCGTAGAAATCAAGCAAAAAATAAAACGCAGCAAAGGTACAGGTATAAAAAGCATAAAAGGAGGAAATGACAAGCAACTTGTGGGAAAACACTAAATAAAAGAACAGATGATAAGGAAGATGAGAAGAATAAAGTGATAGAAAGATGAAATATGACGAGCAGATCGCTAGAAGTAGAAAGGTAAAGTTGTTTTTTCTGTTTGAGTGAAGAAAATGAAATTGAAAAGTTAAAGAAAAGAAATTATTGAGATTTGAAGCTCGCAAGAAATTTTAAGAAACGCGAATATAATTTCGCAGAGATTAAGAGAATGGGACAAACCTTTATGGCGTGCACCTTAGTTCGCGAATACAATTTCGTAAGAGGCAAATGTAAGACCTACAAGCACGTCACAAAGGGGGTATCTCTTTATATATGATTCAGGGATAAGGAGAGATCTTGGATTTCCAACTTTATAAGGTTATACCCTGGTTGGACGACTGAGAGTCTCTTCCAAGAAGTGAAGAGTATTACCAAGGCGCCGAGGTACATGGTTTAGCCAAGGGTGCCCGGGACGGACGAACCTACCCTGGCCATCTTTGGTAAGTCTTGGCTACAATGCACTTGGCCTGAAGAAAACCCCACCTAGGGTGCAGTCTTGTAACTATAATCCATATAGGCATAAAGGACAAGAGACTGCGAAAAAAAATGGTTGTTGGTAAATCTGGATGGGAGGAGCTAGTCTTGTATGGCCGATGTGCCCTCCTTGAAGGGGCAACTAGGGGGAAGATAAGGGCAGCACCCTCCATTAGGGAGCTGATAAGTGTCTTAAGACGGCAATGTCATGGGGCTTTAAGATCGCAAGATCATTTAGGCCTGTCATATTGTCGCGTAAATTATACAGAGGCAAAAATCCATAAGATAAAAAAGTTAAGATGAGGTCAAGGGGTTTTTGCATGAAAATGTGAAGACGTCCTGCGATTTAATCGCAAGACGGCAATGTCATGAGGCTTTGTTTTCGCGAGAAAACTTAGGCTTGTCATATTGTCGCAATACAATAAAGAAATGCAGATAAGACAAGATCAATGGGTCAATACATGAGAGTGTAAAGACGTCATGCGATCTTGTCGTGGAAAGAATATTATGGCAAAGTAAGACCTTTAAGTAGGAAGGCATGATAAGACCATAAGATCGCAAAAATAATAACACGAGCATATCAAGGTTTGCGACAATATCGCAGAAATTATGAAATTCGCCAAAATATTCGTTTATTAACTTTCTCATATTGCAGATGAATAATAGAGGCAAGCATGGGAATGAATAGAAGGGTAAAGATTATTATTCATCACCATATGAGAAATTTATATTGATATTAAAGTGCAGATAATTAGCAGGTGCAAACTATATTGACCAAGTTATATTTGCAAAAAAAGAGGATGTTCTTTCATTCATACAGATAAAGGGGCAAAGAAATTTACACATTAAATTGAAGAAAGTTGCAACAAATTGAAGAAACTCGCGATTGATTACATAAAAGAAAGAAGTCAGACAGATACATTGTTTCATTTATCAACATTTTTATCTTTATCAGATTCTTCTTTTTCACCGGGTTTCTCTTCTTCATTATCTTTGATGGGTTCTTCATCATCGCCAGAATTTGTTTCTTCGTCGTTATTTTCTTATTCACTTTCGTCAAAATCTTCATCAGAGTCAGAGATACCAAGATCTGGAATTATTGATGGTATTGCATTTTCAAGATCAGTATACAAAGAATGAGGAATTCCATGGTCGTCACAAACCTGCTTGGTGGTATCATTACGAGTAATAAGGAGGGTTCTATTTAAATTTGCAGAAGTAATCCCAAATTGATCTTTTAATCGCGAGTATTTATTGTTGCGAGCAGTAATATCGTTCGCGAGTTGATGATTAATATCTTCTAATTCTCTCATCCTTACACGGCATCTGTCTTCAGAATCTGCGAGAATAAGGCACAGATAAGATAGAAGTTATAAGAAAGAATAATAAAAGAAGCAAAAGGTTAATAGAATAGAGTGGTTAACAACCTTCTTTCTCAGAAATCAAGTCCCTAATTAAGGCCGATTGATCAGCATGAAGACTAGCATCTATACCTAAATTATTCCTAGCATTATCAAGAACCTGTGCTGCCCAAGAAAACTCATCATTGCTAGTAATAAGAAGGCGAGAACGAACTTGAGTTTCTCTTGCAAGAAGATCATTATTTTCGCAGAGGAGTTTATCTCTTTCCATTTGAACTTCGAGAATAATTTTATGGAAATCTGCTAGAGTTTCGCTGCCATTTCTAATTGCTTGATCTTTCTCGTCAACAAGATCACTATTTATACTTCTTAATCCATTGATCACTTCTTTTGATTCATGATAAAGACGCTTAAATTTATTAGATAATCCTAAAGTGTGTCTATGTTCAATGGTTAGGAGATTAAACTTAAATTTAAGCTCCTCTATAGAGAGGGATTTAATTTGTTCGTCAGCAAAATTACTTAAGGAGTTATTAAGGCGAGCAAGAAGAGTATTATCATTTACAGGTTCGGGAAAGGTTTGAAGGAACGTATCTTCGTCAGTTAGACCATAAACATCTGCAAAAATGATTGCTTGGATAAGCTATATAAAAAAAAAATCTAAAGAAAGAAAAAGTAAATCATACCATAAAGTTGTTTGTTGGCATTGTTAAGATCCAAAATCTTCTGTTTATCAACTGAAGCCTCAGTTTCCAACAGTTTATTTTTCTCACGAAGCACAGCAATTTCAGCCTCAAGTTTCTCTTTATCTTGGAGAAGGTTAACAACCTTTTTCTTAAATGAAGCACATTTATTATCTTAATCAGCAGCAGCAGCAAAAGAAGCTCTTCCAACCTGCAACAGAGTTTTATAAGTACAAAAAATTTGACGAGAGAAATCTGGAAATTTAAGAAACAACTAAGAGAACATACCAGAATACCAAGTGCATTTAAGAAGCTTGGAGTTAGAGTTCCAGAAATTCCACGAAGAGAATTATTATCAGATAAGATTGGAGCATCACACACTTTGACGAGCGCTTGAGCTAGCCCATTAAGAGTCTCATCGCCATACTCATTCGAATTTCCACGAGAAGAATCGCCAAAAATCATGGACAGCTGGGTCATGGAAGAATCAGAGGAAGAAGAATTTTTCACAGAAGGGACTTCTCTAATATCGTCAAATTCTTCGATAAATTCATCATTAGATTTATTACTAACGATTGAATCCAATTGGGTATGTTGAGAAGAAGAATGCTGAGTTTTATTTTTCTTCAAAGGAGGCTCGCTGGGTTCTTTATCACGAGGGGCAGAGCGTCTTCCTTCGTTTAAAGCAGTAGATTTCCCTTTACGATTAGTTGAAGGTTTCTCCTTAGGTTTTGGCTCTAAAGGTGGTAATTCTTCAATTACCTACAAACATAGATAAAGATAAGAAATAGGGGCAACAATATATTTTTAATTAATAAAGGAATATTTCTTACTTCATCTGTGAAAGATCTAAGAGCTAGAAGAGTGCTGGGTTTTCTATATTTCTGGTAATTAAGCTTCATTTTGGCAACCTGCAAGATAATGGAAAAGTTAGCGAGAGTGTGAAGAAATAAATAATAATAGCATAAGAAGATGAGAGAGTATACATCGGAAGACCTATCAGGCCAGTTGAAATTCCATGGTTCATAGTGAGAGAGATTCGCAGGAAGTTGGAAAGAACCGGATATATAAGGACCTTTAAGGCATAAGGGAAAAATAAACCACTTATCGTCATTAGAATGATGAGGACCATCATTTGTATTGGTATGAAAATCAATATCTTGCATAAGAGCATCTTCACCAGTGACCTTATTTTTATGCAAACGGACACCCCAACAGGTACTATCCCTTACCATGGGGAGTAATTGGTAATTTCGAAAGAAGTTATCTACAGTATACTTTGCAGGGATAATCAGAATATGTTTATATTTAAGACTTTTATGTTCTTAGGAATATTGGGATCCTTTGCCAGCACCACGAGAGGCATATTCCAATAATAATCTAATACAATCCCCGCCAAGTTGATACACCGCTCGTGAAAATCTCTTATCAGAAATTATTTGGTAAAAAAGTAGAAGTTCAGGGTTGTAGAGAGGAAGTGGAAGACCAGCTTCAAGTTGGCCTAATGAAACTATAATTTTTTCACGAGAACACTGAACATTAGAAAATAATTCAAGAGAAAGAACTGATTTGGGACTTTGATCTGGAATTAAAGATAATTCAAATCCTTGATTTTTAAGTTTTTCTTTCATCAAATTGAAAGCAATAAGATTTTTAGCACCAACAGCAACCATTTTGAGAGAATGGGAATGAAAAAAGATTGAAAAAATGGCGAAAGATATTAGATGCGCGATTTGCGGGAAAGCAATGAAATTTGCAGAGAAGAAGAAGGAAAGAGAATGAGAAGAAAGAAAAAGAGAAGAATGAGAGGAGGTATTTATAGCAGAAGAAGTTTCTCGAGAAAACAAAATATTTAATACAATGAAAGGACGTGAATGGTCAAATAACAACGGTTTAAGATGACGTGTCGAAAAATATATGGGTGATAAAATTATATGAAGACAGCTGGTGAAAGGTTTAGAGACGTGTCAGAATAAAGGTGGAGGTGAAAAGATAGGAGATTACGGCAATTTATTCTCACGATCTTCTCTTCTTCGCAGAAAAGACATGAGAAGAGGCAAGTTGTAGTACCAGAATATTTCCACAACGATATTCTCATAGTAAGAACAACGCTTTCACGAGAAGGTCAAATATTCCTATAAGTATAAATGACATTGTTCACGAGAGTGTCGTAAGGATTCTTCAGCAACATTTGGCGAGCGTCACAGGGAAGCGTCATTATAGCTGACGATTGAAGAGACATGTTATGAGAGTGTTGTTTCACGAAGATTACAAAACTTGGCGAAGATTAATAGTGTAAATACCACGATGAGATCGCAGAATATATCTGAAAGAAGGGGAAAACTTAGCTGTCACCCACAATGTAATTTCCTATATAAAGGGTTCAAGTAAGTCCAGATGAGGATGATGTATTTTTTAGAGTTGAGAAAATCTTGAAGAGAGAGAAACTCCAGAAAACAAAGTTGTAATTCTGAGTTTGAATATTTTCTGTAAACATTTCTGAGATCTAAATAATAAAAGTGTCGTTTAATTCTTTAATCTTCAACTAGTTTCACTTAGATTTTTATAGGATCTTAATAGGGGTGTAGTGTGGGAAATCATGCTACTACAGTTGCGATCAAGAAAATCTCCTTTATTTGTTAAAAGGTGAACTTGAGGAATTAAAGAAGTCTTCAGATGCTGAGAGAAGTTCTTTTGCTGCCGAGAAGAAATCCCTTCTTAATAAGAATATAATCCTGAACACTAAGAGGAATAAACTTAAATAAGAACATTCCCAAGTAAGAAACCTTAATACAAAACTTGCGAAGGATAACGAATTTCTTCATTCTAAAGATCAAAATCTTCAATCCAGACTTGAAGGATTAGTTGGTGATGGTTTTCATAAAGCTATGGATGAAATGAAGAATTGTTGTCTATCTTTAGCTCAATTTCTTACTTCACAAAGAGAAGGTAGTCATTAAAATTTGACTGCCTTTGACATATTTTTGAACTTTGTTATACTCGCATGATTGATTCCTTTGAATTATATTTTACTCGCAGAATCCGAAAACAACCTTCGCAATGCTAAAGCTGCGTTAGAAACTACATGTTCTAAGCTTCAGTCCTCCTGTTCTAAGCTTCGCAAGAGGAATACTTTGCTTTCTACTCGTTTAACTGATTCACGTGATCGTGCCAATCGGAGATTCAACTACCTTGCTTATTCCAAAGACATTGAGGATACTAACCACCAAAAGGCTTTAGCTCGTGAAAGTCATTTAAAAGCTCAAGTCTTCACAAACAATATTATCTTATCAAAATCCTTGCCTCCAGTGAAAGTTAAGCCTCTAGAAATATCTGATGATGAATTTGTTCGTGATCCTGATAGTGACTTTGATTACGAGAGTGATGATGAAGGACTTGATGGTGAGGAATATTCTCCTGTTGCTGCTGATGAAGATGGTGGTGAGAAAGAATCTGATCTCCAAAAAGAAGTTCATGTTGATGGTCCTACCCCTCCTAAATATCCAGCACAAAACATTGACGAGGAGCATTAAGCATGATGGATTATTCTACTGTTATTCCTCTTTTTTACGAACAACTTTGTTTTCCTTTCTTTTAAACCCTTTCTCTTGGTTACTGTTGATTCTCTTTCTACAGACGATCCTTCTTACTGTTTGTTTTCCTTAAGAAGTATACTTTGTATTTTGCGATACTACTTTGATCTTTCTCTAGATTTGCATGACTTAATCATATGAAGATAAATTGCATGACTTGATCATATGAAGATAAATACTATATCTTGAAGACTTAGCTTAGTATTTCCTTTCCCCTTATTATTGCTCTTCAGATGATCAATTATTGTTGTAAATATTAGAATATCTGCCTCTATTTAAGTTGCGAAGTTTCAATTTGTTGCGAAGTTAATGAGAAATCTCCCCTTTGAAGTATAAGAAGTATGAAATCTCCGTGAAGAATTATGAAACATCCTTGAAGAAGTATAAGAAGTATGAAATACCCTTGAAGAAGTATAAGAATTATGAAATACCCTTGAAGAAGTATAAGAATTATGAAATATCCTTTGAAGAAGTATAAGAAGTATGAAATACCCTTGAAGAAGTATAAGAATTATGAAATACCCTTGAAGAAGTATAAGAATTATGAAATATCCTTTGAAGAAGTATAAGAAGTATTGAATCTTTGAAGAGGTATAAGAAGTATTCAATCTTTGAAGAAGTATTCAATCTCTGAAGAAGTATAAGAAGTATTCAATCTTTTGAAGAAGTATAAGAAGTATTCAATCCTCGTAAAACTTAATGAATATGAAATATTCGTCTTTAATTGTAAATAAAATTGCCTCTTTTGTTAGGAATCCGTGATATATATTCTTGTAAAAATTCTTCGACGATATTGATGGAATTGATTTCATTAATTGATGTGGTCTTATCATGCCTTCCTAAGTAAAGGTCTTATTTTTCCACCTCTTTTGTGATAATATTTTTGTGTTTGCGATAATATGAAAATTCTGAATAATCTTGCGAATATACAGTCTCGTGATATTATCGTCTTGCGATGAAATCGCAGGACGTTATCACACTTTCATGTAATAACCCATTGATCTCATCTTAACCTTCGTACTTAATTCTGCGAGTATGTATATATATATACATGTATATACATATACATATATATATATATATTTTTTTTTTACTCGCAGAAATATTATTGTTGCACAAATATGACAAGCCTTTATGTTCTTGCGAACAAGAAGCCTCATGACATTTGCGTCTTATAGCACGTATCATATCCCTAATGGAGGGTGCTGCCCTTTATCTTCCCATTGGTTGCCCATTTAAGGAAGCGTACATCGACCATACAAGGTTAGCTCTTCCCATCCGGTTTTGAAAACAACCAGCTTTTTTTCGCAACCTCTTATCCTTTTTGCCTATAGGGATTATAGTTACGAGGTTGCACCCTATGGGGTATCTTTGGGCCAAGTGCATCATTTGCCAAGACTTGTCAAGAATGGCAGATGTACTTCAAGCCCATCCGGCACTCTTGACTCAACCGTGTACCTCGGCGCCTTGATCGTTTTCTGCACTTCTTGAGAAAGACAGTATGCCTTAGTCGCCCAACCTAAATAATGTTACATCGCAAGATTAAGTTGAGAATCCAAGGTGTCTAACCCGGATAGGTACCCCGCTTTTGGGTTATACCCCGTAATGTTCATGTACTCAGGTTCCTTGGTGGTGTTCTGTTTTCCCTGAGCCATGCTTATAGGTACCCCCTTAAATGACGTACTTTAGGACTTTTCCTCTTACGAAATATTGCTTCGCGAACTAGGGTGTACGCCATAAATATTTGCATGTGTAAAATTTCTGCGGATTTCTTTCTTTTTTGAAATCTAATCACAGTTTGCGGTCTTTTGTTCGCAAATATCTTTTGCGTCTTTCTTTAATGAAAGCTGATCGCAATAAGAATTTTAAAAATTCGTAATTTTGTTAAGTTTCGTGCGAGCAAACCATATTCGCAAATTTTTTCATGAGGTTTATGGATAATACCTTTTTAAATACAATCTATTCCAGGGTCGACCAAGTCTTAAACCCATGTCTCTCCCCTCTGGATCCATCAGCTGATAAGCTCCACTTCCCACAACCTCTTTGATTACATATGGTCCATCCCATTTAGGTGCTAATTTTCCTCCATTTTCTTTCTGGTATGGAGGTGTTTCTCGCATGACCAAATCACCTGGTTGATACTCACGTTCAATAACTCTCTTGTTATACTCTCGAGCTAATCTTTCCTGATAAACTTTCATATATCGCAACACCTTTTCTCTTTTTTCTTCCAAATCATCCAATTCACTTAATATCACCCCTGCACTTAAATTTCTTTCCCAGGATTCTTTCTTTGTAGTCGGAATTATAACCTCTGTTGGAAATACAACTTCTACTCCATATGTTAAGCAATAAGGAGACATTCCAGTTGCCTCTCTTCTAGTTGTATTGTATGCCCAAACTGCGCTAGGTACTTGTTCGCACCACCCTTTGAGATGTCCTTCTAATTTCTTTTTGATTGTGTCTACGATTGTTTTATTTGTTGCCTCTGCCTGTCCATTAGCTTGTGGATATAATGGAGTTGATTTCCCACATTTTATCCTAAAAGAACTGAGTAACATCTCTATATTCTGCCCTTCAAATTGTTTCCCATTGTCAGATACTAATTGTGCTGGAACTCCATACCTACAAATGATATTCTCGAATATGAATGTAAAAACATCCTTATCACGAATATGTTGTACTTCTTTTACTTCTGCGAGCTTCGTGAAATAATCTGTTGCGACTATTAAAAATCTTCTCTGCCCATATCCAGGTAAGAATGGGCCAACAATGTCCAATACCCATTTACCAAAAGGCCAACAGCTTGTTGAAGAGGTTAATGTTGCTCCTGGTGCGTGTGTTCTTTTCCCATGTCGTTGGCATTCTTTGCATCGTCTTACCAATAATTTTGCGTCTGTGTTCATATAAGGCCAGTAATATCCTTGTATTTTTGCTCTATATGCCAGAGATCTTCCCCCACTGTAGGTACTGAATATCGCAAGATAATAGTTCACGAGTATCGTAATAAATAAAGGAGAAAAGAGATATAAAATGATACGATGATAGAAGTAGCGCGATGAAATATGAAGTTTTGCGAGGATGAAGTAATTTTGCGAGTATGAATTGCAATACTTCGCAATTCATATATAGCTTTATAAGTTTTACTATAAATAGGAGCTCAAATATAAAATTCGAGAGGTTCTTTTAGTGAGTGTTAGAAAATATCTTAGGAAAGAGAATAGAGAAAGTTGTAACTATTCTAATTCCATTTAGACACTTCTTTGTAATCAATTGAGAACACTAATAAGAAAATTGTTATTCATCATCAAGAACTTCATTAGTTTTTACTAATTCTATTGAGGGTGTAGTTGTAGGTTATTCTGCAACTACATAATTGGTGCTAGAAACAGGGATTTGAAGAATTCCTGTACCAGAAAAATGACAAGAAGAAGAAACACATCAGAACCATTAACTGAAGTAAGAAGAAGTGTAAGACTCGCAGGAGGAGAAGCAAATATAACAGGAGAACCTAGTAGGAGAAGGAGTAATCGAAAAAATCAAGCTCAAAAAATAAGAGATCATGATCAAGTGAGTATACACACTTGGAGAACTAATACACCAGAAGAAGAAGATAGAGAACCACAAATCAGAGAAAATGGGAGGTTGATGGGAGGAACAATTCTTGAAAGAGAAAGGGAGATGTTAGAAACATTGAGACAAGGAATCCAAAAAGAACGAATGATCGAAGCTGAAGAACGTGCCAATTTAACAAGACAAAATCAAGAATTGAGAATGGAAAATGAGATACTACAAAGAAGGAAATCTCAAAGTGTTGCAAGATCAAATGTTAGAACAGAAATAGAAGGACAAAATTCACCGATAATCAATAATGAAAATAATATGCAAGAACAAGCGCAGAATCAAAGTGAAAGAAATCAAGAGAATCGTTTCATTTTAATACCAAACCACGAACAAAATATGAAGAATTTACGAACAAGACCAAATCCTAGAGAAAACAATCAGAATCGAGAGGAAGAACAGCAACTTATGGAAGAAACTGAGAGACAACAAGCAATACATCAAAACAATCACGAGAATGGAGTAAGAAGACATGAAGAGGCTCGTAACAAACAAAATGTTGAGTATGAAAGAATTAAGAGAATAATTGTAAATCAACAAACAGAAGTGGAGAGGAATGAACCAAATTCTCGAATCAGAGTACAAGTAAATCAAGAAGAAATAAGTCACAGAAGAAGGAGAAATGAAGAAGAAGAAATTCCTGATATTCGCATGAGAAGAATGAGAAGAATAGAAAGAGAAGAACAAGAATTCCAAGATGCTATGCGACTGAACAATTATGATAATTTAGAAAGAAGATATTTGCAAAATTATGCAAATGAAAACATTAATGAAGAATATGATAGAATGCGAAGGATCGCAAGGGAGGAAGCGCAAGAACGTAGAAGAAGAGAAGCTGCATTAAAAAGACCAATGGATGAGAATTCTGAGGCAAATGCACGAATCTTTCGAGAATTAGCAGAAATGAGAGGGATGATAAACAATAGAATAGGAGGAGATAGAAGGCAATTAGATGAAGCAATATAAGAAGCTGCGAGGACTCCATTTGCTAGAGAAGTACAATTAGGAGGAATTCCACCAAAATGCAATTTGCCCACACTTACCAGTATCTTTGATGGGACTTCATGTGATTTTCAGCACATTAAAGCATACATAAGATGCATGTTACAATGGGAGAATCATGATGTTGTGTTATGCAAGTACTTCGCATCAAGTTTAACAGGTGGGAAGCTTTAAAGTGGTTGAAGGACTCCCTAAGAACACTATTACGTCATTCAGTCATTTGCAAGCAACTTTCCTCGGAGCATATATCACAAATCACTCTTCACGGCTTGGTATTGAAGATGTATTTGGTTTAAAACAAAGAGTGGGTGAAAGTTTTAAGCATTTGGTAAGACGATGGAAGACTATGTGTAGTGATATGTCAGGGCGTGTGGATGAGAGATACTTGATTATGTCCTTCATAAATGAGATGTTCGCAACTGAACAATTATATGTTCAAATCTTCAGAAGAAAGAATTCCATAATGATGACAGAGTTACGAGAATTGCAGGAAGAATACATTACATTAGAGGAAAAGCAAAACAGTATGGAGTCATATCCAGTAACAAACACTAGCAATCAAGAGGGAGGAGCAAATTTACTTCCCAAAATAATCAATGTAGTAGCAGGTACTTCGCAAACATCCTCACAAACTTCTTCGCAAATTTCAGAAGAGAAGAAAATCAATGATAGCCAGCCAAAGATGGTAGCAATGGGCAGTAGAGATCAAGAAGAGCATGATAGAGAGAAGAATTTCTATAATCAAATAGGAAACAACCAAATTCCAAGACTACATCAACAACAAGAAAATTATGGGGGACAAAGGCAAAATTATTTTGGACAAGGAAACCAGAGACAAAATTATAACAACGGTCAAGGAGGTCAAAGAATGGTAAGGGAAGAGATAAAGTTGCCACCTTTTAATACAAGTGTAGAAAATATATGGCAAGCAATTATCCTGGTAGAGAATATACCAACTCCATGGAACATGGGAAAGGAACCACCAATGGGTCCAAGAAGTCATGAATTTTGTTCGTATCATCATTTTCATGGACATTCTACAAATAATTGCCATAATATCAAGAGGATAATCTTGCGAATGATTGATCAAGGAAAACTAAATCAATTTTTACTTAAGCAGACACAATCGCAACAATTACCACAGGCTCCAGCCATAACTCGCAGGGAGAACACAACAAAAGAAAAGGGAGAAGAAATCCTACATATAGAAGTGGGATCAAAAGCAAGGAATGTTTTCTGTAATTCCATTGTTCATTCATATAAAACCATAGAGGATTTTCATGATAATGTGTTAAGCAGGGTATATGCGAGGGATGGTGAAGGAAAGGAAGTAATGAACATCGCAAAAATTTCACGACTTGAAGATTGGCAGAAACGTGAAATTTATTTTGAAGCCACTGAAATTCCAGAAGGTTGTGAAGAACATGATAATCCATTGGTAGTAAGATTAGCAATCTACATGAATATGGAAGAAAACGAAGATGATATGGAGGAAGAATCGATTGGTCTTAATAGGATTGTAATTGATACAGGAAGTTCTGTCAATATGCTCTTCTATTCCGCTTACAAAACTATGGGGGGAAAAGATGCAGATTTAATACCTTCTACTTACAGAATTTATGGTTTTAATGGAACTGCCAACAAGCCCAAAGGAGAAGTGAGCATGCGGATTCCATTGAGTGGAATGCGAACTGAAATTCTGTTCTGCGTTGTTGATGTCGAATCACCATATAATGCTTTGATAGGAAGACCATGGCTTCATGGAATTCTAGGCGTAGCTTCCACTCTACATCAGTGCATAAAGTTTCCTCATATGAAGGGTATTGGAATTATCAAGGGTGATTGGGCTGAGGGAAAGAAATGTTACGATACAGAAGTAGAAGTTTGCGAAGGAAAAACTGCTGAGAAAGAAAATTGGAGAAAAAGAGCAAAGGCTGTGAAAAGAAGTGAAAATTTAATGGCATAGGATTAAGGAAAAAGAGAATAAAGTTACTATGATAATCATACAAGAAATTTACGATGACAATAAGGGATTGTGATTTGCGAAGAAAGAAGAAGGAAAATAATAAAAAAAGAAGGTAATTAGTATGTTTGCTCGTGGAAATAAGGTATGTGGCAAAACAAAAATTTTATTTCGTGATAAATTTTATGAATATTGTTTGCTCGCAGGAAATTGGGAAAAATTACGAATTTCAGAATTTATATTCCGATTAAAATTTCATTAATTTGCGAATAAAAGACCGCAATCTGTGATCAGCCTCCAAAAAATAAAGAGAGCCGCAGAAAATTTTATACAGGCAAACCTTTGTGGCGTACACCCTAGTTCGCGAAGCTATATTTCGTAAGAGGCAAAGTCCTAAAGTACGTCATTTAAGGGGGTACCTATAACGTGGCTAAGGGTAACCGGAACACCACCAAGGGCCCTTAGTACATGGTAAATTTTTTGGGGTACAACCCAATAATGGGGTACCTATCCGGGTTAGACACCTTGGATTCTCACCTAATCTAGCGACATTACACAATATAAAATGCGGTGTAAGAGGATTTAGGTTGGGCGACTAAGGCATACTGTCTTTCCCAAGAAGTGCAGAAAACGATCAAGGCGCCGAGGTACACGGTTGAGTCAAGAGTGTCGGGTGAGGTTGAACCACATCTGCCATTTTTGACAAGTCTTGGCAAATGATGCACTTGGCCCAAAGATACCCCATAGGGTGCAACCTCGTAACTATAAGCCCTATAGGCAAAAATGATAAGAGGTTGCGATCAAAAGATGGTTGTTGGCAGAACCGGATGGGAAGAGCTAACCTTGTATGGTCGATGTACGCTTCCTTGAAGGGGAAATCAGGGGGAAGATAAAGGGCAGCACCCTCCATTAGGGAGCTGATACGTGCTATAAGACGCAAATGTCACGAGGCTTCTTGTTTGCAAAAACATAAAGGCTTGTCATATTTGTGCAACAAATGAAGTTCTGCGAGCCTTCTAAAAAAAAAAAAAAAAAAAGAGAAAAGAGAAAAAGAAAGAAAAGAATAAAGAACTCGCAGAACATAACAAAGAAGTTAAGATGAGATCAATGGGTCACTACATGAAAGTGTAGAGACGTCATGCGATTTCATCGCAAGACGGCAATGTCATGGGGCTTTATGTTCGCAAGAATATTTAGGCCTGTCATATTGTCGCAACACTTCCTGAAGAGGCTAAAATACTATACAAAGAAGTTAAGATGAGATCAATGGGTTTTTGCATGAAAGTGTAAGAACGTCCTGCTATTTCATCGCAAGACGATAATGTCACGAGGTTGTATGTTCGCAAGAATGTTCAGACTTGTCATATTATCGCAAATACAAAAATTTTCTACAAAAGAGGTGGCAAAATAAGACCTTTACTTAGGAAGGCATGATAAGACCACATAAATTAATGAAATTCATTGCATTAACATCATTGAAGAAATTATACAAGAATATACATTATGAAGATCTGAAAAGAAGACAACTTCGTCAATATCATTGAAGAAATTTTACAAGAATATACATCAAG
The DNA here is from genome assembly GCA_023529315.1 of Papaver bracteatum. Lineage (NCBI taxonomy): Eukaryota > Viridiplantae > Streptophyta > Magnoliopsida > Ranunculales > Papaveraceae > Papaver > Papaver bracteatum. The sequence continues at coordinate 116,594 of JAJJWX010005351.1, forward strand.
AAATTTTAAAGAGAAGACAGCTCTGTCAATATCATTGAAGAATTTTTACAAGAAGTCCTATCAAAGAAGACAACATCATTGAAGAATTTTAATGAAGACTTAACAAAAGATGCAATTTTGATAGCAATCAAATACAGATAAGTTCATATTCGTAAAAGTTTACGAGAATTGCATACTTCTTATACTTCTCCATATATTGAATATTTCTCCAAAAGATTGAATACTTCTTATAATTCTTCAAGAATATCTCATATTTATTATACTTGTTTAACGGATATTTCATTTGGTGAAGGTTAAATAATCATTATACTTCGTCATATGTTACATAATTATTCACAGATCGAATACTTCTTATATTTCTTCAGTTGGTGAATTGAGTACTTCTAATACTTCTTATATTTCTTCAGTTGGTGAATTGAGTACTTCTAATACTTCTTATATTTCTTCATTTGGTGAATTGAGTACTTCTAATACTTCTTATATCTCTTCATTTGGTGGATCGAGTACTTCTAATACGTAAAAGGGAATTGAGTACTTCTAATAATTCATTTGGTGAATTGAATACTTCTAATACTTCTTATATCTCTTCATTTGACGGATTTGGTACTTCTAATACTTCTACAAAGGTATTGTATATGTAGTATACTTATTAAGGATATTTCATATATTTTACTTTTTATACTTAAAAGGGACGATTTCTTGTTTACAATCGTAACAAGTTGAAACTTCGTAAGATAAATTGAGGCAGATATTTTAATACTTCAAACAATGTTTAATCATTTAAAGAGAAATAATAGGGGGAAAAGGAGATACTAAGCTTTATCTGTGAGTTATATATTATTTCTCTTCATATGATCAAATTGGGAAAATTTAATTAAAGAAAGGTTAAATTATCTTCGCAAAATATCAGAAAGAAAGTATAAATCATCTTCGCAAAATATCAGATGTACTTCTCAAAAAATAGAATTGTTCGCAAAAAGAAAACCAACAGTAACTAAGGGAAGGAATTCAAAAGAAAGAAAGACAGGAGAGTCAATGATAAATTGAAAAAGGAATGTTATCATGCTTCATCAACACTCTGTGCCGGATCTTTAAGATCAGTAGGGTCATTAGCAGCCTTCGACTTTTGCGAGATATCATCCTTGGAAGAATATACAACAGGAACATCTCCTTGAGGAATAGATTCTTTCTCATCATCAAGATCTTCATCATCACTCTCATAATCGAAATCACTATCAGGCTCACGAGCAACTTCATCGTCAGATATCTTCAGAGGAGTAATTTTCACATGAAGCAAGCCTCTTGATAAGAGAATGTTATTCGTAAAGACTTGAGCTTTCAGATGACTTTCACGAAGTATAGATTTTTGATGATTGGTATCTTCGATATCTTTGGAATAAGCAAGATAGTTGAATCTCCGAGTAGCATGGTCACGAGAGTTGATTAAGCGGGTAGAAAGCAAATCATTCTTCTTACGAAGCTCGGAACAGGAGGCTTCTAATCCAGCTTTCGCATTACGAAGGTTGTTCTCAGATTCTGCAAAAAAAAAAAAAAAAAGTTCAAAGAATAAAATTTGCGAGTATAACGAAATTTAAAGATATACCAGAGGCAGTCAAATTTTAATGACTACCTTCTCTTTGCGAAGTAAGAGATTGAGTTAAAGATAGACAACAGTTCTTCATCTGATTCATCGCATTATCAAAACCATCACCAACTAATCCTTTAAGTCGAGATTGAAGCTTTTGATCTTTAGAAAGGAGAAAATTCTTATCCTTCGCAAGTTTGGCATTAAGACTTTTTAATGACGAATAATCTTCTTCAAGTTGATTCTTCTTAGCACTCAAGACTATGTTCTTATTAATAAGGGAATTCTTCTCAATAACAAAAGAATTTCTTCAAAGATCTCAAGACTTCTTTAATTCCTCAAGTTCATCTTTCAACAGAGAAAGAAGATTTTCTTGATCGCAACATTTATTCTGAAGAGTTTGTAATTCTTGCGAAGAAACAATCATTGTATTCAAAAACGAACATTTCTCTTCTGATAAGGTTTTGTTCTCTTCTAATAAGGTTTCTATTCTCAAATTAGCTTTAGTTAAGGAAGAAAAAAGTTGAGATATATCATCATTCAAAAAATTTCGATCATATATTAGTTGAGTATTCTCTTGAAAAAGAGCATCAGAGTTGTCAAGAGCACACGAGTAAAGATTAGATAAATGGGAGAATTGGTTTGAGAGGCTTTCATGCTTGGTTCGATATTCTGTTGCATCTGATTCATGGTGAAGTACCAATCTTCTACATTTCTGGATAGATTCTATAAAGTGGAATGGGTTTTAATGGATATTTCAAACATATGAATAATATAAGTAAATAAAAGGGAAAATATGAAGATAGTAATCATACCTTTCAATTCATCATTTCTTTTGCGAAGTATCGCACAGTCGAGAGAATTATTCTGAAGATGATGATTTTCTTTACGGAGATCCTCGCATTCTGCTTGAGAAGATTTCAAAGATTGACGAAGCAATTCAATTTCTTTTTCTAAGGATTGACGTGAAGAAGAAATGTCTGGATTGACGAAATTATTTAGAACTTCGCAAAACTCATATTGCGAACGAACATTAGTAGACTTCGCAGTATTGGTCAAAATCTCAGATAACATTCGGAAAGTTGAATAAATTCCATCTCGAATTTCCTGAGGAAGATGAGAAGAATTTGAAGGAATAAGAGCAAGCTGTAAATTGTCTGGAGAAATAGCACTCAAAGGATTTGGGGACAAGACAGGTTTTTCAAAAGAAGAAGTTGAAGAAATATTTTGCGAGGGTTGTTTTTCAAGAGAAGAAGTTGAAGAAATATTTTGTGAGGGTTGATCTTGAAGAAGTGTTGATAAATTGACACTGATGGGAGATTGAAAGGTAGGTAATGGAGTAGAGGCAGGAGTGTGTGAAGAAGCATTTTCACGAGGAGGAGAGGAAAATTCCTTTTCAACTTCAGGAAGGAAATCATGAATCGGAATTAATGGTGTGGGTTTAGTTATTCGAGATCTCTTACTAGGGTTTGGTTTTTCGCCAACCTGCGAATCAAAATGTAGATTAAAAACTGAGGCAACAATATATTGTTCAGGAAAGAAGGCAAAGTATTTTAACTACCTTTTGATTCTCATATTTTCTTCTTCGTGGATTAAGGCTTGGATTCTTTAGTTGAGATTTCATTTGAGGAGTTATTTTGCTGAAATAAACCAAAATCAGATAACAAATTATACAGAAATTAAAGAGAAAGAACAAATGAAATGCGCGGAGATAGAAGGAAATTACCTTGGAGAACTCATGAAGATATAGTAGAAGAAAAAATTGCAGAGAAAACAGTAATAGAGAGTATGAGTAGAAGATAGAATTGCGGAAATAAGAAGAAGAAAAGGAAGAGAATATAAAGGAGTTATATAAGGGAATAACTAGAAAAGAACGGTTACAAAAGACGTGTCAAAATTTTAAAAGACTAAGTAACGGTTATGTTCTCACGATCATTTCTTCTTCGTAGAATTGACATGAGAAGAGGCAAGATGTAGGTAATGAATATCACAAGATAATAGTTCACGAGTATCGTAATAAATAAAGGAGAAAAGAGATATAAAATGATACGATGATAGAAGTAGCGCGGGGAAATATGAAGTTTTCCGAGGATGAAGTAATTTTGCGAGTATGAATTGCGATACTTCGCAATTCATATACAGCTGTATAAGTTTTACTATAAATAGGAGTTCAAATGTAAAATTCGAGAGGTTCTTTTAGTGAGTGTTAGAAAATATCTTAGGAAAGAGAATAGAGAAAGTTGTAACTATTCTAATTCCATTTAGACACTTCTTTGTAATCAATTGAGAACACTAATAAGAAAATTGTTATTCATCATCAAGAACTTCATTAGTTTTTACTAATTCTATTGAGGGTGTAGTTGTAGGTTATTCTGCAACTACACCCACTATGATTTCCAGCTTCTCCTCCATGTAACATCTTCAATATTTTTTCTCCTTCTTCACGAGTTAAACATCTTAGAGGTGGTCCATTGAAAGATTTTCTGTATAAAATTCCTTCTCGTAGTTCATAATTTGTTGCACGACTCTTTAATTTATGTGCTTCTAGTCTGTTCCTGGATATTTCTCCTGTTTCGAGATATGCATGAATTTCCTTTCTCCAATCTGCAATATCTTCTACGATGTTATCTGGTAGTTCCCTTTCTACTTCCATCGCAATTGCTTCTTCAATTTCTTCTTCCTCCTTATTTACTGATGGATGTTGAATTGTCTGGATTTTGATATTTCTTGCATTAGTATTTGTCATCATACTTGGAATGAATGAGAAAGCATATGCGAGTCGATTGTATTTCCTTGTGATATGCCTCCATTTTATCTTTGGTATCTTCGCAGATAATTCATCAACGAGTTTCTTGTATTTATTCAAAGAAGACTCATTCGTGGTATATTCCCCTTTAATTTGACAAATTACCAACTGAGAATCACTTGTTATTCTTATACTTTCAAGCTTCTTTTCTATTGCGATATTCAATGCATGCACTACAGCTTCGTATTATGTTTCATTGTTCGTGGATGCAAATTCCAGTCTGAATGAAAATGCTATTTTTTCTCCTTCTGGTGAAATCAACACAATTCCCACTCCATTCCCCTCACTGTTGGATGATCCATCTACTAAAATTTCCCATCTATTTGGTTCTGTTAACAAGTCTTTTGGATTCCTAAATTCTTCTTCAACATCCATCATCTCTTCTACTGCCTCATCTTCTTCCAAAGGAAATTCTTCCAAAAAATCCGCGACAACTTGTGATTTTTGCGATGATAATACTTCATACTTTATCTTGTAATGATTTATTTGCGCATTCCACCTTTCTATTCTCCCTGATCTTTTTGTGTTCTTCATGACTGACTCAATTTGGACCTTGGTTACCACTTTTATCACATGCGCTTGAAAGTATATTCGCAACTTAAATGATGCATAAACCAGGGCTAAGATTAACTTCTCCATTTTGGAATAATTTCTCTCTGCTGTGTTAAAAGTTTTACTGATGTAGTAAATGGGCCTTTCTACTCCTGCGTCCTTTCGCAACAAAATTGCACTTAAGGCGTATTGAGTTGTTGCGAGGTATACCAATAATTCTTCATCTTTCTCTGGTTTCTGTAATATGGATGTATTCGTGAGATACTCTTTGATCCCTTGAAAAGCTTTTTCACATTCATCAGTCCACTTGAATTTTGCTCCCTTCTTGAGTATGTTGAAGAAATGTTTGCACTTATCTGACATTCGCGAAATAAACCTTCCAAGTGAAGCTAAGAGTCCATTCAGTTTTTGCACTTCTTTTACTATTGCAGGTGTTGGCATGTCACGAACTGCTTGTACTTTTTCTGGATCGACTTGTATTCCCTCCTTTGATACTATGTATCCCAAGAATTTTCCCGACGCAACTCCAATTATACATTTTTCAGGATTCAATTTGATGTTGAATTTTCTCATTTGCTCAAATATTTCCTTCAAGTCCCGCACATGATCTTTGGATTCTTTACTTTTTATCAACATATCGTCTACATACACCTCTAAGGTTTTATGTATCCACTTTGCGAACACCTTTTCAACCATTCGTTGATAAGTAGCACCCGCATTTTGTATACCAAATGGCATCTTCACATAGCAATATAAACCTCTTGGATCAAAAAATGCAGTATGTTCTTGGTCTTCTTCTGCGAGTGATATTTGATTGTACCCTTTATACCCATCAAGTGAAGTGACTCTGTCATGTCCTGCAGCTGATTCCACCATTTGTGGTATATATGGCAATGGAAAACTATCTTTTGTACAGGATTTGATTAGATCAGTGAAATCTATACAAATCCTTATCCCTTTATTCTTCTTTGGAATAATGACCATATTCGCAATCCATTCTGGATATTTTTCTTCTATTATGATTCCCGCATCCAACATCTTTTGCAATTCTTCTTCTATTTGTGTATGATAATTTTACGAAATCTTTCTTATTCTTTGTTTGAATGGTCTCACACTTTTATCTATGTTTAATCTATGACACGCCACTGATGGATCAATTCCTGGTATTTCATCTACACCTCCTGCGAATATATCTTTGTATTCTCGTAAGAGATCAATAGTTATTTTTTCTTCTTCTTCGTCCATCTTAGTTCCAATTCGCAAGATTAAAGGCTCCTCTTTACTTCCAATATTTATTTCTTTGGTTGGTTATGCTGCGACATAACTAGGACTTTGCTCTCCCATAGGTGTTGGCTCTCTGATTACTTTCATTGGTTATCCTTCTTTTTCTGGGATCTCACTTGGTATTCCTCTTCTTTATTTTGCTCTTATTGTGTACATCCTGAACTCCTCTTCCTTTTTTGCTTCTTTCGCAAGTTTTCTGCGAAACTGTTTCTTTCTGGCTCTTCCTCCACACTGTTTTACTTCAGTCTGATAACAAAATTTTGCACTATCAAGATCTCCTTTTATCTCTTGTATTCCGCTTGGTGTAGGAAACTTAATTGATTAATGTAATGTCGAAACAACAGCTTTAATCGCATGAATCCATGGTCTTCCTATCAGCATATTATATGGAGATTCCATATCTACCACGCATAAAACTATGTGTGTTTCAATTTCTCCCAGCGATACTCGTAACATTATTTCCCCTTTGGATTTTGTTGTAGATTTCCACAATCCATGGATAAGATATTCTGAATTTTTAATTTCTTCATCTTTGATCCCCATCCCATTAAGTGCATGATAGAATATAATATCAACAGAACTCCCTGTATCAATCAAAACTCGGTTTAATTTCCATTTTTCTATAGATTTTGAAGCTTTCCTCTCTTCTCGCATGATCGGAATTGTGACTACTAATGGTGAAGTGTGGTTCAAGTCTTCATTTGGAATTTCTACTACTGAAAACGTAATTTTATGCTTTTCCCATTCTTTCAAAGTTGTTATTTTCTCCACCTCCATAATCTTTCTTCCTCTACAGTCTCGTTTGTGTATTTTTCCCTTTATGTTGTTATGAAATTCATCAATCATTGTCTTTGTGATCATATTATATTCTTTTCTTTTACAATCTTCATCTGTTGATTCCATTTGATCTTCAAATTTCTGCTATGATGATCTTCAAGTCCCTGTTTCTAGCGCCAATTATGTAGTTGCAGAATATCCTACAACTACACCCTCAGTAGAATTTGTAAAACTTAAGAAGTTCTTGATGATGAATGACAATTTTCTTATTAATGCCCTTAATTGATTACAAAGAAGTATCTAAATGGAACTAGAATAGTTACAACTTTCTCTATTATCTTTCCTAAGATATTTTCTAACACTCACTAAAAGAACCCCTTAAATTTTACATTTGAATTACTATTTATAGGGAAATCTATACAACTGTATGTAAGCTGCGAAATATCGCAAATTATATTCTCAAATCTATTTCATCTTCGCAAATCCTTCACACTTATTCCGTGTTTCTTCTATTATCGCATTATTTTGTGACACCTTCCCCTTATACTTGTTACGACATTCGTGAACCAATACCTTGCGATATTCGGCACCTACAAGTTCTTTCGATAGCAGTGTTGAATCTTCCTCTAATCGATCTGAAAGCGGATCAGTGAGTCTTCTCGATGCCTTTCTTTTTCCTCCTCTCGCTTTTTTTTTAAAGAGTGTCTAAACCGTGATATCGCAGAGCGACACCAGTTCTGAAGCCGGACTCGAGAAGGAAACTGGTGAAGACACGGCTTTGTCTCCAGCCGTGTCAGCAAATCCTGGTAGCTTTGAAACAGAGTCCGATCAAGACGAAAGTGTTGTTGTGACTCCGACGATAGAGATTGTTCATGTGAACCCTATCACAATTGTCGTTAGGGATCCCCTGCCGGTTATTGATGTAGTCGCAGGCGCTACCTTTGTTCCTCCATATCCGGTGCCTTATCCGGATCACGTGTTGATTGGGGGATTTAGCGTGCCAGCTAAGTATGCGGCGTTATACACCAAGATATGGGAAATCCATGTTCATATTTCCACGACCAATATAATTACTAGTTGATACGCGCTGGTCAAGCGTGTGGAGGAAGTCTTGTCTACGATCGACAACATGCGCAACGTGACTGGTCACACAGTTTCTGAGGATGTAATTTCAAGCTGGAGGTTTCATCGCGATATGTGCATGGATTTCGAGTTCAATGCTCCTTGGTTCATTAACGGCTTCTATAAGGTTAAAAAGTTGCTGGTTGAAACAGTAGAAGGTCCTTCCACAGACACGGTAAAGAAACAGGAAGTGGAATTCAAAGTAATTGCGTCGGCAACTGAAATTCAAAAGGGCAGCTCTCTAGAGCACAAAGGAGGCCTTTGCTAAGAGTAGCAAGATGATGTTGGAAAACTTTCCTTGAACACATTCCTGTCTCTTGAACTTCTTGTTTTTTAGTTTTTTTTTTTTGAAAGGCAAATGAGACGCCTAGTTTATGGTTTTTGATTTTCTGGTTTTCTTGGGTTGATAGATAAATGTTATCTTGACGGTTTTGGATTATTCTTTTGAAATGAAATGTTTAGGATTGTTTCTAGTTGTGATTGAAAGTAGCGCAAACATCTCAGGGAAACCATGGAACCGTGTGTTGGTAGATGACATGGGATGAAACATAACATAGTTATCGGTTTTATCATTCTTGTGAAACTTTGAAAACGTAAACCATGTATTTTGTCTAGGTAAGACTTACTCTGTTTCTTAGGTTTTCTGATGAAAGTAGACCTTCCGGGTGTAGGACCAAGCTTTATGAAAAACACGGCCGTGGGAAGTCCCCAGTCATTTCTGAGTTGTTAGATAACCGAGCCGTTGATCCTTGGGCGGATCTTTTTGCTTCTATCCTCTGGGAAGTCCCCAGTCATCCCTTGTCGTGTCATGACTGATAATCAAGTTATTGGGTAACTGAGTCAGAGTGGATCGTCTTCCTCTACCATCTTGACGTCCGGGTCAAAGGACGAGATCGACAGTCGAAAATTGACATTGTAACCCAAAGATCGAACCTCCCGCTGTGGTCGCCAATTGTTTGTAGATAAAAATGCTTTATGCTGATTTCGATAATTTCGGGTGTGCGGGTGAGAAATAATTTAAACCCTAAACAATGTACTGCAAGGGAGTACTTTAAGTTCGAGAGATCAATCTGTACAAATCCAGCCTAAACCAATAAATGGACGTTCCGGGCTTGCTTCGGTCACAAAGTGGAGGAGAATGGGTTGGTTTCGGGGAGGGAAGCAAGGAAAGTGATGAGACCAGAATAGTTGATTCTGTAAGAGTAGTTGTGTTACTGTAACTTGTATCAGAAAAGTGGGAAGGCTAACAAGTGGTGTAGGATCAGAATATCGCCACAAAAATACTCTTGTGAAATTTATAACGACATTTCTGCGAACTCTTCAACAACACATTGCAAATATCGCAAATTAATGATGTAATAGACAACGACAGCATAAAACATGAGAAAGATGTGAAGATTTTGCGGTTATAGAGAAATCTCGCGAGAATGAAGCAGGAGCTCGCGAGAACAAGGCAGGAAATGAAGATTTTATAGTTGGAGAGAACGCTCGTGAGAACGTAGCAGAGCCTGCGAGAACATAGTAGGTCCTGAGAGAACGTAGCAAGAGATCCTAAAATATGGGGAATATGAGTTGTATGTGAGCTGTCATCCACTTTATAAACACCTATATAAAGAGAAGAGCAGGAGAGAGAAAAATGGGGGACATAATCTTTAGAAGAGAGAGAGATTTTGCAGAGGGATTTTTAGAGAGAGAATGTATTTTTCTTTATCATCTTCTTCCCCAAAACTAGATCTAGAAATCCATTAATGGAGATTATCAATGTAAATCAAATGTAAACTTAAACAATCATAGTGAAGAATCATGGATGTAGATCAAATTGATCGAACCATGTAAAAATCTGTGTGTCTATTTACAATTTTAGTATTTTACTCATCATTTTCATATCAAATGGGTTTAGATCAAGAAATTATTATCAAGATATTACAAGGGGTGTGTTCTGGGATTTCCTGCAACTACATTTTGGCGCTAGAAATAGGGACCTGCTATTTTTTAGATTGAAGAAGATTCAAAGAAATTAGCTACCGGGAGAGTTAGAATTCGTGGGATCTAAAAGTTTTGAGAGGAAAAGTGGAAATTTCAATGGAGAAATTGTGTCTTCAATCAAACACCAACAACACAGTGAAAGAAAGTTAAAGAAAAAGACGAAGATGCAAAGCTACGTCAAAAGGATGAATTTCTACATCAACTATGAGTTTAAAAAAAAGGAAAAATCCCTTACTGTTCTATCTTGTTTTATGCTTGATTGTTTATATCCCGAATTTTGGGGAAAATTAATTTGATTATTAAGTTTGCTCTTCACGAAACAATCGTCAAAAATAAGCTTTGTTTTTCATAAAAATTTGATTCTCAATTGTAATCTTACATCAAAATGAGTTCTATTCAAAGATTTGCATCATCCAAATTTAGTTTTACAAACCTATATGATCGTTTTAAAAAAAATAATCATAAAACGTATGAAAAAAAAAAAAATTTGGCCATGCGAATTTCAATTTTTTTAGATTGTGCGAATTTCTCGAATTTCAGAGCATCAAAAATTTCGTTCTTTTTAGGTTATGTGATTTTAAAAATAAAATAAAATTGATGATTATCCTTGTTTTAAATTTTGGGTTCAAAGAACAAACAAGAGGTCACGGGTTCGAATTCGCAGAGATTCATATTTTTCATTTTATTCTCATTTTCATTGGCGAGTAAAAGAATAAGGAAAAAGGTTCTGCGTTAATTTCGCAGAGAGGTTCTTGAACAGATGGTCCTGAGAACAGTATCGGAGATTGTAGTCACAGGTTCGAATTTGCCTGCGAGCATAATTTTCTTCTTTTTACAGAGGGTGAAAAAATAGATAATCTCTCAGCATTGTTTCATTGTTTCGCAAGCAAGAGGCAGCACAGTTGGTGATCTGGGAAGTTAATGAGTTCATGGTCTCAAGTTCAAGCCCCAACACATGCATATTGTTTCGTGAAATCCTTGATAATTTCGCAGAGAAATCTTGCAAGCAAGAGAACTAGCACAGTTGGTTGAGAGGCTTGAATGCAAGAAGTAGATAAATTTTTCAAGAAAGAGAACTAGCACAGTTGGTTGGGCGGCATGAATGTAAGCAGCAGATCGCAGGATCAATTCTTGCTTCTCGCAAGTTTATTTTTGATATGCAAAATTTCTACATAATTGTCTCTCAAACAGTTAAACTTTGATTACTTCGCAAGATCTTTGATTAATTTGCAAGAGAGGGCTAGCACAATTGGTTTGTTACGAGAAAATGCAAGAGGCATGTCAAGGGTTCAAGTCTCATCTCTCACTCTTCTTTTTTGCTGCGATACGATCAGACTACTCACATAAGAGCTAAGTACCCTTTCTTAGAACATTTTACTTGCTGCAAATAAAAGATTTCAAATATTTTAAAAGATACAAAAGGCGAAATCATCGCAAAAAAAAAAAAAAAAATGATTTGATTTACAAAGAGTGATACAATCGCAGAATTACAAATATTTTACAACAACAAAGATTCCAAAATTACAAAAAAAAATGAGAAAATTCAATTTATATATTTCTCAAGAATATTTCTTTTACAGAAAAAGATTTTGATTTAAAAATGCGATACAATCGCAAGATTTCAAAGATTTCTCTAGAATATTTCTTTTACAGAAAAAGATTTCTGATTTAAAAACGCGATACAATCGCAAGATTTCTCTAGAATATTTCTTTTACAGAAAAAGATTTCGGATTTAACAACGCGATACAATCGCAAGGTTTCAAAGAAGATTTCTAAGATTTCAAAAGATTTTAAAGAATATTTACTTGAAATATGATGTTATGAGAATGAAAGAAGTAGCAGAAATGAAAGAATGATTAAAATAATTGACAGAAATGAAAAAATAAAGATATGCGAAAATATCGCAAGAAACGCGAATAAAATTTCGCAGAGACATAAGAATGGGACGAACCTTTATGGCGTACACCCTAGTTCGCGAATACAATTTCGCAAGAGGAAAATGTAAGACCTAAAGTGTGTCATATTAGTGGGTATCTGTTTGCATGGATCAGGGATAAGGTTATACCGCTGCTGGAACCTGAGTCATGGAGAGCTGGGTTCCATCTCTTTGAGATACCTATCCAGGAGAGGTACCTTGGATTTCCAACTATATAAGGTTATACCCTGGTTGGACGACCGAGGGTCTCTTCTAAGGGGTGCAGAGTATGACCAAGGCGCCGAGGTACACGGTTGAGCCAAGAGTGCCCGGGACGGATGAACCTACCCTGGCCATTTTTGGCAAGTCTTGGATATGATGCACTCGGCCCGAAGAAAATCCCACTTAGGGTGCAGTCTCATAACTATAAGCCATATAGGCATTAAGGACAAGAGGCTGCAAAAACAACTGGTTGTTGGTAAATCCGGATGGGAGGAGATAGTCTTGTATGGCCGATGTTCCCTCCTTGAAGGGGCAACCAGGGGGGAAATAAGGGCGGCACCCTCCATTAGGGAGCTGATAAGTGTCTTAAGACGTCAATGTCATGGGGATTTACGTTCGCAAGAACATTTAGGTCTGTCATATTGTCGCATGACAAATATTATAAAGAGGCAAAAGCCAAGAGAAAGGATAAGATGAGATCAATGGGTTTTTACATGAAAGTGTAAAGACGTCCTGCGATTTCATCGCAAGACGGAAATGTCATGGGGCTTCGTTCTCGCAAGAGAACTTAGGCCTGTCATATTGTCACAGAAAAATTGACAAAACAAGGATAAGGCAAAATCAATGGGTTTTTGCATGCATATGTAAGAACGTCCTGCGATTTTGTCGCAAAGAAAAAAGAAACATGGCGAAATAAGACCTTTAACTAGGAAGGCAAAATAGGACCACATAAGAAAGTAAGCAAATAAGCTTGTAAAAATGATTATATGTGAGCAAACAAGCTTGCGAACATATATACTGAAATGAAATTGAGATTATGCACTTTTGATATTTTAATTGTATTATATTATGCGAGACTAATAGTGTAGGAATAAACAGTGGAGACAATAAAACAATGATATACAATGAGCAAGAAAGATGAGGCACAATCAAATGAACTTGCGAGAACATTAAATATGCAAAGAGGAATGCATATACTAGAGACAAAAATAGAGAATTGAAGAACGGAAGCAATTTAAAGCTACATCAATTTTACCGCGGCAAAATGAGCTAAGTAACACAAAAATTAGCGATACATTGCAATAGATAAGCATTCTCATCATACAAGCATCATACTCGCATCATAAAAGCATTGCATAAATATTTCATGGCATAAAGCATCGCATACACATTTCATAACATAAGCATTAGATTTGCACAAGTATTTTACTCTCAGGAGTACTATTCAGAATTTCGCAGCACTATTTCAGGAGCATTATTCAGAATCTCGCAGAGTAATTTAGAATCTCGCAGAGTACTTCATAATTTCACCGACTATTCAGAATTTCGCAGACTCATTCATTATACTATCATGAGGCAAAGGAAAGATAAGGATGAAGAAACAATTCGATCATTCAACATTTTCTCAATGATTCTACCCTCATGGATAAAGAACAGAGGCAACTATGGATTACCAAGAAAATATTTTATGTCCTTTATCTTCTCGGTAAGAATCATTTTTTTTAAGTGGACATTCACTAATGAACAACAAGAATCCTCACCAAAAATGGAGTAATAATTTCGCATGAATAAAGGCAAAATTTCTTATTCTCATTCAAGGACAGATACTTCTTATATTTCGAGGATTGAGTACTTCTTATACTTCTTAAAGGATACTTCATATTTCTTATACTTCAAGGGTTGATACTTCATATTTATTTCTCAAAGCTCCGGAACTTCGCAAAAGAATAGAGGCAAGTACGTACTTTTCAAGTCCAATATTATTTCGCTCATTTTGTCATCATCAAAGATCAAAGACTACTACAACAACAGATTTTTTTTCTTAAATATTACTTTTCAATCAATATTCAAGAAAAAAGAGGCAAGATGTAGGATCATAATATTGCCACAACAATACTCTTGTGAAATTTATAACGACATTTCTGAGAACTCTTCAACAACACATTGCAAATATCGTAAATTAATGATGTAATAGACAACGACAGCCTAAAACAAGAGAAAGATGTGAAGATTTTGCGGTTATAGAGAAATCTCGCGAGAATGAAGAAGGAGCTCGCGAGAACAATGCAGGAAATCAAGATTTTGTAGTTGGAGAGAACGCTCGCGAGAACGTAGCAGGTCCTGAGAGAACGTAGCAAGAGATCCTAAAATATGGGTAATATGAGTTATATGTGAGCTGTCATCCACTATGTAAACACCTATATAAAGAGAAGAGAATGAGAGAGAAAAAGGGGGGGACATAATCTTTAGAAGAGAGAGATAGATTTTGCAGAGGGATTTTTAGAGAGAGAATGTATTTTTCTTTATCATCTTCTTCCCCAAAACTAGATCTAGAAATCCATTAATGGAGATTATCAATGTAAATCAAATGTAAACTTAAACAATCATAGTGAAGAATCATGGATGCAGATCAAATTCATCGAACCATGTAAAAATCTGTGTGTCTATTTACAATTTTAGTATTTTACTCATCATTTTCATATCAAATGGGTTTAGATCAAGAAATTATTATCAAGATATTACAAGGGGTGTGTTGTGGGATTTCCTGCAACTACAAGTGGTAAGCTAGCAAGTATTTTCTGAGTGTTGCATATTCCCGAAATGAACTTGTTGTTCAATGGAAATAGGTAAGACCTATATATACAAGTCGAAGTGAAATGTACTCAGGTCTCATTAAGGGATGGATAAATGGGTAAGTAAATGGGACGAGGTGATAACCGCATACATGGAATTGATGTTCCATAAAACCGTTAACGTATGGAATTGATGTTCCATAAGGTTGTTAACGCATAAAATTGATTGTTGAGCATTTCACCATTGACTCCCTATATTTACTGACCGCCTCACCCTTATGACACTTCCTTATGATGGGTGTAGTGTACGCCGCATGCTGTAAACCGCCAAACCAATACCCAAAGAGGATCCCCCAGTTTGTGATATGTGTTTGATGTCTCGAATGTTTTTGTGGAAAACATGTGGCACATCGTGGTTTCCTGGAAAGTCGAGCTTGGGAGGCTTGATAGCTTGGTGACCTTCGACGGTCGGGATCTTGCATCTTAAAAGTCAAGGTAGCCGTTGATCGTCGAACGCTTTCGTTCGTTGGTGGCCGCATGGGGAAGGCCATCATGGTGGCGCGGCTAGGTTGGCATGCCATTGTCATGGCATGGTTTGGCGTGGACAAACTTAGGTTTTCGGTCTAAAGGTTACCATGTGTTTTCTGGTAACCTTGGATGGCTGGGATTTTGTCCTGGGGTTAAAGGGTAACCGTTGATTGTTACACTCCTCCATTTTGGTAGCCGTGTAGAGAACGCCAACATGGTGGCGCGGCTAGGTTGGCATGGCATGGTTTGGCGTGTCCAAACTTAGGTTTTTGGGCCAAAGGTTACCATTTGTTGTCTGGTAACCTAGGATGGCTAGGATTTTCTCCTGGGGTTGAAGGGAAACCGTTGATTATTGCACACCTTCGTTTTGGTAGCTGTGTAGAGAAGGCCAGCATGGTAGCGCGTCTAGGTTGGCATGCCATGGTTTGGCGTGGCCAAACTTAGGTTTTCTTGCCAAAGGTTACCATGTGTTGTCTGGTAACCTTGGATGGCTAGGATTTGCTCCTGGGGTTGAAGGGCAACCGTTGATTGTAGCACGCCTTCATTTTTGGTAGCCGTGTAGAGAAGGCCAGCATGGTGGAGCGGCTAGGTTGGCATGGCATGGTTTGGCGTGGCATGTGGGGCCAAGGGTTTTCCATTGGCGCATGGCGTGGCTAGCCTTGGCTAGGTGCGGTTTTGGCTTGGCATGTGTTGCCAAGGGTTTTCCATGGGCGCATGGCATGGATATATTTGGCTAGGTGCGATTTTCGTCTTGGCATATGGGGCCAAGGGTTTGCCATGGGAGTATGGCATGGCTAGCTTTGGCTAGGTGTGGTTTTGGCTTAGCATGTGAGGCCAAGGGTTTGCCATGGGCACATGGCATGGCTATCTTTGGCTAGGTGCGGTTTTGGCTTGGAATGTGGGGCCAAGGGTTTTCCATGGGCGCATGGCATGACTAGATTTGGCTAGGTGCGGTTTTGGCTTGGCATGTGGGGCCAAGGGTTTGCCATGGGCGCATGGCATGGCTAGCTTTGGCTAGGTGCGTGACCAAGCTAGGGTTTTGGGTGAAAGGCCGTTTGGTAACCTTAGACGTACAAGATTTGCTCATGGGATTGAATGGAAACTGTTGATTGTTGCACGCCTTTATTTTGGTAGCCGCGTAGGGAAGGCCAACATGGTGGCGCGGCTAAGTTGGCATGAGGCCATGGCGAGGTGCATTTGGCATGGCGCGGTAGGTATGGCTGGCATGGTTCTCCATTGGCACAGGGTGTGGTTAGCATGGTTGGCACGCTTTGACGCGGTTAGTATGGCTTGCATGATTTGCTATTGGCATAGGGGTGCGGCTAGCATGGTTGGCATTCTTTGGTGCGGTTAGTGTGGCTGGCACGATTTTCCATTTGCACAGAGGTGTGGCTAGCATGGTTGGCATGCTTCTATGTGGTTAGTGTGGTTGGCATGGTTTTCCATTGGCACACGTGGGAATTAGGGTTTGGCTTGTCGTAACCCTAATTGAAAAAGATACCCTGGTAATTATTTACAGACACATTAAAGATTTCAATAAATGCGCCTAGTAAATGCTTATTACTTAAATATTGTGGCGTCACTGTCTACTAGGGTTTAAGGTGTTTTACGATTTTAACCCTAGGCTAAAAACCACCATCAACAACTGGCTATTCTCCAGAAAAGGTTAGATGAACAAATCCGGATTAATTCAGATATTATTGCAGAAATTGCATTTCTTATGGATTTGAAACTAGTCATAAATCCTTTAAAGGATATGAGAGATCACAGTAGCTTCTCTCTAAATAAAGGTCACACATCAGCTGATAAATAACGATTAAATATTGTGAAAACTGATATGACTCAGAACTGTTCTGCGAAACTAAAAGGTGTTGGCCCATGTTTGTTTTGTGATTCTTCAAATCACTCACAACATAAGTGTGTGTCGTTTCAAAAGAGATTAAGAGTTGCAAATAATCTTCATGAGAGAACTAAACAACTATTTGCGTCTATAAAATGACATACAAAACTATTCGGAAATTCCAAACAGAATAGTACGAATAGTATGGGAGCTTTTTCTTTAAAATCAACATCACCCTTTCAATGGTTTCTCGATAGTGGATGTAGTAGACACATGACAGGTGACCTCACTTGGTTTTTTTCGTCAGACGGCTATGAAAGTGGATCTGTGTGATGGACCAGAAAATTACGCCTTTGGCACGTCGCCCCGCAGGCCGTAACTCCCCTGGTGCTCCATGATGATGAATCTACGATCCGGGCCTCATACCCAGGAAAATGCACGCTCATTTGCCCTTGCAAGCATGCTCGTGGAGCATGATGCAGCTAACTTAGCTTCCACACCTTTCCAACTTACCCTTGTTCTGCAAAAGGGTTTATTAAGGAAACCAAAAACTTTCTTAAAACTACAAGAACGACCTTTTGAGGCCCTAAACGATGGAATTTGGCTAAATTCTGGTGACCATGTGGATCAATAGATCACATGTCTTGATCTTTGGGATGTTTCCCATCAAAATCGACTCCTCTTGAGCTAAATTATGACCCTAGGATTTTTAGCCTCAAAATAGGCTATAACCTGCTCTTTATAACTTGATAGGAAGTATGAGCATCCACTTACTGGCATCAACTAAGCCTCATCAAGTTTGGACACAATCATCTCTTGCATCGAGCTACCGATCTTAGATGATATGAGGGGCCAACATTCTGGACCGGCAATGCTGAAACTCATTTCGGTTGCCTACGTATCCTTCCCTACTCTAAAGGAATCAAGCACAGACCGTAGTTCATCCTCGAAGGGACAAGCAACTTAGTCCAACTCATTTGCTAGGTTGTGGCCAAGCAATAGTGGTAATGGCCTAGTTCGTATAGGTCGTTCCATAAAAATACATGCAAGTGATGCATGTCTGGTCCGCAATATGGCATAACGATGCCTAAGCATCAAATGCCCTCTTCGTGAGGCTACGCAACTATAAATGAGCCCTAGGCATCATTTATACTCTTCCCGCTAAGCTATGAAGCTTACTTGTTACATAGTCCGCATATGCACCTTCAACCAACTACCCCTCCCTATATATGTTAATTTGACATTTTTAGAACTTTGATTAGGGGAGGAAAAATCTTTCATCAACTCCCCGCAATCATTGCGTTTCACTGTTCATCATAATGATTGCGTTTCACTGTTCATCACAATGATTGTTCTTGCGCAATATTCGTTCGGACAGCCCTCTTTGGCCTGATGCACAATGACTGTACACCACTCGGTGCAATAATTGCGCTTCAAGATCAAGGCCACCACTCAACTAGCCTAATGCATCATGATGATGCAATATTAGCCCTCAGCCGAATTCCAAACATAATGCGCCATTTTGGCGCGGTATTGGCCTTAGGCCAATCTACCTCTTACCAACTAACTGAAGCTTTGGACGAAGCTTCATCTCATCCCATGGCGCATTTTTCAGCATGCACCATGCTAAAAACACGGGGTGTTACACTGTTCACCTCTTTAAAGAATTTCGTCCCCGAAATTCCAAACAAAACTATTGTGGACAAACTCTTCGGTTTGGATTTCCTGAGCAAAAGTCCCTTACCAGATGCTCAGAAATCATAGGTTTATTCAAGTTATCATGAACAACAATTTATACCTTCTGAGAAAATATCCCATACCACCTTCCCATGAATCCAAAAGGTGCCCACAACGTTACAAAGAATCTTAATTGGACAGTGCCAAGAGGATATCTCTACAAGTTATCCTAGATGGCGTCCCATACCACCACCCAAGAATCCCTAGGGTTCACAAGGTTGAAAGGTGTCATCGAAATGACAAGATTTTAGCACAGTACTGTGTGGAACAGTTTTCCAGTTGCCCACCGTCCCTGACGGTCATCCAGGTTGCCACTCGTAAGTGTGATGCTAGACGGGCCTGACAACGCACACCATTGGCTAGTTTCCAATGTGTGGGGAAGATAAGTCCCATTGTCTACCCACCATCCCAGACGGTCTTCCGGATATCCACTCGTAAGTAGGGTGCCACTTAGGCCAGGCAAACTCACAACACATGAACAAACTCAACTCGTTTCGCAAAAATAACTGGCATTGCAGTTACAAACTCTTTCCGCGCAAAAGTTGGCCTACTCTCCAACTTTATTTCCTTTAGAAGGAAACAATGCTCGTTTGACGATTCCACTCCGCACAAGTCCCTAGAGTTTTCTCGGAACTTTCTCTGATACCAACTATGACGGACCGGAAAATTATGCCTTTGGCGCATCACCCACATGTAGTAACTCCTACGGTGCGCCATGATGATAAAGCTACGATCCGGGCCTCATCCCCAGGCAAATGAACGCTCATTTTCCCTTGCAAGCATGCTCGTGGAGCATGATGCAGCTAAATTAGCTTCCACACTCGGATTTTTAGCCTCAAAATAGGCTATAACCTGCCCTTTATAACTTGATAGGAAGTATGAGCATCCACTTACTGGCATGCAACTAAGCCTCATCAAGTTTGGCAACAATCATCTCTTGCGTCGACCTACCGATCTTAGATGATATGAGGGGCCAACGTGCTGGACCGGAAATGCTGCAACTCATTGCGTCTGCCTACGTATCCTTCCCTACTCTAAAGGAATCAAGCACAGGACGTAGTTCATCCTCGAAGGGACAAGCGACCTAGTCCAACTCGTTTGCTAGGACGTGGCCAAGCAATAGTGGTAATGGCCTAGTGTCACATGCCCATTTAATCGCCTAAAATTTTCACGAAACATGACCGGAAATACTATGTGGTTCAGTGAATCAACTTCACCCACAAGTACTCAGCCTTTCACACTTGAATCAAAGTATGCATCTGCCTTCACTCATAATGAAATACGCATCGGAAGTCTTTTCTTCTTTCTCTCTAACTCTTCATGCCCCCATAAGCATAAGAGGTTCTGCCATGCACATCAACAATTCTCACACAAACCAGCAACATAATGAACACAAAGACATGACAAAATTAACCCATTTTATCGTATCAAAGGAAGATTACAAAACTCGTCCATCACATGGACCAAAAACAGGCCATTCACCCTCTTGGTGAATGCCTAACTCTCCCAAACATGAGACTAACTCTCTCCTATGTAGCCTATTGATTTTCATACTCCTTAGGACTATTTATACAGTAGTTAAAATGACCTAAACCGTGCACAACACTTTCACATGCATGGAACATCCATGTGTCCCATCAGGTAGTTTCTATAACCGCCAGCTTGCTTTTCAACCGCCACCTTTTGTGTTGTCAAGCCAACAGATGCCATATCTGTTCTTGGTGGTTATGAACACTTTAATATGGTTATAAAAACACTTTATAACCGTTCCAACTTGTCTTGCTTCATTGGCATGCTCACAAAGCCAATAACCAACTCGTAACCGTCACTTGAGCCGTATTGCACCACTTGTTGCGCCATACTGGATTCTGCCTTGATCCAACGTTCAGCTCTCTTGGACCTGCATGTTTATCATTCACAACTTATGCACGGACAATCCTTATGCTTCAAACATCGAGGCCATCTCCTTAAGCTCACTCTAGTTACTCATGCGTCATATATGCTTCACTTCGCCAATTAGCTTGACAATAACAATGCAACTCTTGCATTGCCAACATGTTTGCACTATTCAGACTTTGGCCCTACCTTGAACCAATGCATAAACTAAATCTTAGTTTATTCCACTCTTCTTGCATCATCCTTGAGTTTGGGCCAACTCAATTCCATGGATATGCATCGATGCCAACATCGCATGTTACATCTGTCAACTTTGGCCATGTCTTGCCTTTCCTCAATGAAGCCTTATTGTGTCGGACAATAAGCTTCATTCCTTAGCCAAATGTATTTAAAATGTAGCGCCACTCTTGCGCTTCATTGGCCCTATAGGGTTATGCCATTCTTGACACTTTACAGTCTATACAGTATACCGCTATTATGGCTTCGCAATGCGCCATTACGGCTGAATACTGACTTGGCCTGCAACTTTGTAACGCGTCATCATTATGCGTCACTTGCAGCACCATAACAGACCTCCCCCACCTAATCCATTCAACGCCCTCATTGAACGCAACAAAGTATACTCATTATACTTGTTCTCTGGCCTTGTACGCTTCTAAGCCCTTCTTAGAAATCAGCAAACTTGTTTGGGCTTCATTCTTGCCAAAACTTTTATGCCTAGTAATAAATGCCATCACTTAGCTTACTGCCTTTCTGTTGATCCGACTAACTTTTACTATTGTTGTCACGTTGTCCTATACTTCAAATTCAACTACAATCACATATCAACACCCAAATGCAAACTGGAAATTCTTCTTGCCAACTCCCTGAATTAGACTTGAATTTCACTTGAATCATTTGTGCCTAAGTGTACACAAGCAATGATTTCTCCAACTTATCAAAATGATCATTACCATAGTCTTACGCCTTCATTCTCCGACTTTAGTTGCACCACGCAACTTGACAGGACTTATACAAGACTTGGCCTTAAGCTTCAATCATGTTGCGCCTTCGCCAAACATGCCATGCCTTAAGGTATGCACTTTATGATTTCATGCCACTCTTGATATGAGCCTTAACCTATGGCTTTTGCTACACTTTGCAAACATCAGCACCTTCACTAGATTTGTCCTTCAAATCATGTTGCAAACTTCACCTTCTCGGACTCGCATCATTTGTATGCCAAAGAACCAGCACCTCGTTGTTCTTGCATCGTCGCGACACCTTGATTGAAATGCATGACTTTGGTATAGTCATGACTTAGGATACGCCTAACATTAGACAGCCTTCCCAAAGACCAGGCATCCTCTTCACACGCCTTTGAAACCAGCACTTTAAGCATCACTTGCTCTTTCAAACTGCTACGCTTTAATGTAGCGTAAAAACAACATCATGTTCTTCCTAACTATGAGTCAATCTTAACTCATTTACTTGATGGACTTACATCTTCATTCTTGCTGCGTTACTCCATGCTATTGCTTCCATATGCCGTCGCACTTCCATATAGCTCTCAACATCAAACTCGACTATTCCACCAACTCCTCTATTTGCTTCTTTCACTTTCAGCGTCTTCTATTGTATATTTTGGCTTAATATACTGTGTAGCATCTTCCACATGAACTAGCTTTACTTTGAACGAAAGAGGAAAGATCTTTCACTTCAAATACACTCATTCACTACTACCTTACATAGACAGACTTCAATCCCACACCAAGGTCCACTCGACCCAAACTGAAAGTATACTCAAACTTGAGCAAATACTCACGGCAACTGATTGCAACTTGTAAGACCTAACAAGCCTTGCAATACTGACTTCAACTTCGCTTCTAAGCAACAAAGGAAGCGAGACAACACCTACTGTCCCCAATGTAGTAGTTCACTTTGCTACATGCATTCTTCCAACTATCAACGTTCGTATGCAACTCCCATAACGAAGCACACTATAATTGATAATTAGTTGAATACTCCTTTTAGACTGATGCTATCATTTTGCTTTAGCTGTCATGAAGATTTCTTCAATAATGGACACATGCCATCTTTATGCATCACCACTACTTTTTCCCTCTTTTCCCATACATCTATGAGTCTCCTCATTTTGCATTTCCAACCGCATCATGCATCTTGGTTATGCCAAAATATCATTTAGCGCATGCTACTGTTGCATACATGCTATGCCAATTAGCACTCAAATCTTGACACAAACTTGTGCACCTTTGCACAACTCGAACGGACTTAACTTGGTGATTCTGAGCATCACCATAGAGCTCAGCAAGTCATATCACTCAATGACTTCCGCGAACAATTATCTTGGACAATATTAACAAGGACAATCCTTGCAAATGAGGCGCCAATGCCTACATTCCATGAAGCAAGAATACCACATTCTTCTTCAAACTTGGAACTCATTTTTACTGTCCACGCACATCTGGCAACTCTTGTCTTTCCCCTCCGCCAAAATCAACTTGAGTAGCAACAATTGTTGATTTGCAGTTGACAAGAACATACGCTTGTGGTTATGTTCAAATGCAGGTCTTTGAACACCCTTGTCAAAGCATATTGATCCCACTAATAAACCAGGTGGAAGCACAATCCTTGTGCTCATCTAGCATCAACGAAGAACTCTTTGCAAACACAAGACCGTGGTGTATCGGTTTTCCCCTAACTTGCGCTTCTGTCTTCAGCCATTCAATAAGATTTATTCTAGATAAGAATTGGCCATCCAATTCTTATTTTATGGCATCACAATTGCCACAAAAATGTTGATTCACAATCAGACTTTGCATTACCACCAAGGTACATGCAATCAAGAGAGATAACTTTAATCTTCCAACCAACTGGCTACAATGAAAACACCTTCAATCTATCGCATAGACATGTTCTTCATCTACTTTTCCTCTGCAAAGGCCAACAACTTCTTCGCATTCAGGAATTTTCGCAAAATTCCCATTACCTCTTGTAATGTACTCGCTACTGATAACACCACAAAGATATGCATTCCAAATGCCTAATCTTTGTATACTTGTGAGAAACATGGACTTTAACACCTGACTTACACCATAGAAGTCATCACACTCCTTAGTTTTGTCATGCCATCACTTGAAAACCCGGTTTTCAATGATTTTTGCTCGTTCGTCTAACACTTTGGGATGGAATTTTGACACCTTTGTCATAAACTTTCATGGCCTGCTACTACTTCAAGCTTCAAGTTTAATCCAATTGATCTTTCTACACAAGAATAACTTCTTCTAGTCTTCATACTAGTGAAACCCAAATAATTCTTCAATGAATTTGACAAACAAATGACACCAACTTGAGTAAAAAGAGAGAAAAATCAGCAACTGTGTCCTCTAACACAGCTCTGATACCCGCTTGTCACATGCCCATTTAATCGCCTAAAATTTTCAAGGGACATGACCGGAAATACTATGTGGTTAAGTGAATCAACTTCACCCACAAGTACTCAGCCTTGCACACTTGCATCAAAGTATGCATCTGCCTTCACTCATAAGGCAATACGCAACGGAAGTCTTTTATTCTTTCTCTCTAACTCTTCATGCCCCCATAAGCATAAGAGGTTCTGCCATTCACATCAACAATTCTCACACAAACCAGCAACATAATGAACACAAATACATGACACAATTAACCCATTTTATCGTAACAAAGGAAGATTACAAAACTCGTCCATCACATGGACCAAAAACAGGTCATTCACCCTCTTGGTGAATGCCTAACTCTCACAAACATGAGACTAACTCTCTCCTATGTAGCCTACTGATTTTCCTACTCCTTAGGACTATTTATACAGTAGTTACAATGACCTAAACCGTGCACAACACTTGCACATGCATGGAACATCCATGTGTCCCATCAGGTAGTTTCTATAACCGCCAGCTTGCTTTTCAACCGCCACCTTTTGTGTTGTCAAGCCAACAGATGCCATATCTGTTCTTGGTGGTTATGAACACTTTAATATGGTTATAAAAACACTTTATAACCGTTCCAACTTGTCTTGCTTCATTGGCATGCTCACAAAGCCAATAACCAACTCGTAACCGTCACTTGAGCCGTATTGCACCACTTGTTGCGCCATACTGGATTCTGCCTTGATCCAACGTTCAGCTCTCTTGGACCTGCATGTTTATCATTCACAACTTATGCATGGACAATCCTTATGCTTCAAACATCGAGGCCATCTCCTTAAGCTCACTCTAGTTACTCATGCGTCATATATGCTTCACTTCGCCAATTAGCTTGACAATAGCAATGCAACTCTTGCATTGCCAACATGTTTGCACTGTTCAGACTTTGGCCCTACCTTGAACCAATGCATAGACTAAATCTTAGTTTATTCCACTCTTCTTGCATCATCCTTGAGTTTGGGCCAACTCAATTCCATGGATATACATCGATGCCAACATCGCATGTTACATCTGTCAACTTTGGCCATGTCTTGCCTTTCCTCAATGAAGCCTTATTGTGTCGGCAAATAAGCTTCATTCCTTAGCCAAATGTATTTAAAATGTAGCGCCACTCTTGCGCTTCATTGGCCCTATAGGGTTATGCAATTCTTGACACTTGACAGTCTATACAGTATACCGCTATTATGGCTTCGCAATGCGCCATTACGGCTGAATACTGACTTGGCCTGCAACTTTGTAACGCGTCATCATTATGCGTCACTTGCAGCACCATAATAGACCTCCCCCACCTAATCCATTCAACGCCCTCGTTGAACGCAACAAAGTATACTCATTATACTTGTTCTCTGGCCTTGTACGCTTCTAAGCCCTTCTTAGAAATCAGCAAACTTGTTTGGCCTTCATTCTTGCCAAAACTTTTATGCCTAGTAAAAATGCCATCACTTAGCTTACTGCCTTTTTGTTGATACTACTAACTTGTACTATTGTTGTCACGTTGTCCTACACTTCAACTTCAACTACAATCACATATCAACACCCAAATGCAAACTGGAAATTCTTCTTGCCAACTCCCTGAATTAGACTTGAATTTCACTTGAATCATTTGTGCCTAAGTGTACACAAGCAATGATTCCTCCAACTGATCACAATGATCATTACCATAGTCTTACGCCTTCATTCTCCGACTTTAGTTGCACCACGCAACTTGACAGGACTTATACAAGACTTGGCCTTAAGCTTCAATCATGTTGCGCCTTCGCCAAACATGCCATGCCTTAAGGTATGCACTTTATGATTTCATGCCACTCTTGATATGAGCCTTAACCTATGGCTTTTGCTACACTTTGCAAACATCAGCACCTTCACTAGATTTGTCCTTCAAATCATGTTGCAAACTTCACCTTCTCGGACTCGCATCATTTGTATGCCAAAGAACCAGCACCTCGTTGTTCTTGCATCGTCGCGACACCTTGATTGAAATGCATGAATTTGGTATAGTCATGACTTAGGATACGCCTAACATTAGACAGCCTTCCCAAAGACCAGGCATCCTCTTCACACGCCTTTGAAACCAGCACTTTAAGCATCACTTGCTCTTTCAAACTGCTACGCTTTAATGTAGCGTAAAAACAACATCATGTTCTTCCTAACTATGAGTCAATCTTAACTCATTTACTTGATGGACTTACATCTTCATTCTTGCTGCGTTACTCCATGCTATTGCTGCCATATGCCGTCGCACTTTCATATAACTCTCAACATCAAACTCGACTATTCCACCAACTCCTCTATTTGCTTCTTTCACTTTCAGCGTCTTCTATTGTATATTTTGGCTTAATATACTGTGTAGCATCTTCCACATGAACTAGCTTTACTTTGAACGAAAGAGGAAAGATCTTTCACTTCAAATACCCTCATTCACTACTACCTTACATAGACAGACTTCAATCCCACACCAAGGTCCACTCGACCCAAACTGAAAGTATACTCAAACTTGAGCAAATACTCACGCCAACTGATTGCAACTTGTAAGACCTAACAATCCTTGCAATACTGACTTCAACGTCGCTTCTAAGCAACAAAGGAAGCGAGACAACACCTACTGTCCCCAATATAGCAGTTCACTTTGCTACATGCATTCTTCCAACTATCAACGTTCGTATGCAACTCCCATAACGAAGCACACTATAATTGATAATTAGTTGAATACTCCTTTTAGACTGATGCTATCATTTTGATTTAGCTGTCATGAAGATTTCTTCAATAATGGCCACATGCCATCTTTATGCATCACCACTACTTTTTCCCTCTTTTCCCATGCATCTATGAGTCTCCTCATTTTGCATTTCCAACCGCATCATGCATCTTGGTTATGCCAAAATATCATTTAGCGCATGCTACTGTTGCATACATGCTATGCCAATTAGCACTCAAATCTTGACACAAACTTGTGCACCTTTGCACAACTCGAACGGACTTAACTTGGTGATTCTGAGCATCACCATAGATCTCAGCAAGTCATATCACTCAATGACTTCCGCGAACAATTATCTTGGACAATATTAACAAGGACAATCCTTGCAAATGAGGCGCCACTGCCTACATTCCATGAAGCAAGAATACCACATTCTTCTTCAAACTTGGAACTCATTTTTACTGTCCACGCACATCTGGCAACTCTTGTCTTTCCCCTCCGCCAAAATCAACTTGAGTATCAACAATTGTTGATTTGCAGTTGACAAGAACATACGCTTGTGGTTATGTTCAAATGAAGGTCTTTGAACACCCTTGTCAAAGCATATTGATCCCACTAATAAACCAGGTGGAAGCACAATCCTTGTGCTCATCTAGCATCAACGAAGAACTCTTTGCAAACACAAGACCGTGGTGTATCGGTTTTCCCCTAACTTGCGCTTCTGTCTTCAGCCATTCAATAAGATTTATTCTAGATAAGAATTGGCCATCCAATTCTTATTTTATGGCATCACAATTGCCACAAAAATTTTGATTCACAATCAGACTTTGCATTACCACCAAGGTACATGCAATCAAGAGAGATAACTTTAATCTTCCAACCAACTGGCTACAATGAAAACACCTTCAATCTATCGCATAGACATGTTCTTCATCTACTTTTCCTCTGCAAAGACCAACAACTTCTTTGCATTCAGGAATTTTCGCAAAATTCCCATTACCTCTTGTAATGTACTCGCTACTGATAACACCACAAAGATATGCATTCCAAATGACTAATCTTTGTATACTTGTGAGAAACATGGACTTTAACACCTGACTTACACCATAGAAGTCATCACACTCCTTAGTTTTGTCATGCCATCACTTGAAAACCCGGTTTTCAATGATTTTTGCTCGTTCGTCTAACACTTTGGGATGGAATTTTGACACCTTTGTCATAAACTTTCATGGCCTGCTACTACTTCAAGCTTCAAGTTTAATCCAATTGATCTTTCTACACAAGACTAACTTCTTCTAGTCTTCATACTAGTGAAACCCAAAAAATTCTTCAATGAATTTGACAAATAAATGACACCAACTTGAGTAAAAAGAGAGAAATATCAGCAACTGTGTCCTCTAACACAGCTCTGATACCCGCTTTTCACATGCCCATTTAATCGCCTAAAATTTTCACGGGACATGACCGGAAATACTATGTGGTTTAGTGAATCAACTTCACCCACAAGTACTCAGCCTTGCACACTTGCATCAAAGTATGCATCTGCCTTCACTCATAAGGCAATACGCAACGGAAGTCTTTTCTTCTTTCTCTCTAACTCTTCATGCCCCCATAAGCATAAGAGGTTCTGCCATTCACATCAACAATTCTCACACAAACCAGAAACATAATGAACACAAATACATGACACAATTAACCCATTTTATCGTATCAAAGGAAGATTACAAAACTCGTCCATCACATGGACCAAAAACAGGCCATTCACCCTCTTGGTGAATGCCTAACTCTTCCAAACATGAGACTAACTCTCTCCTATGTAGCCTACTGATTTTCCTACTCCTTAGGACTATTTATACAGTAGTTACAATGACCTAAACCGTGCACAACACTTGCACACGCATGGAACATCCATGTGTCCCATCAGGTAGTTTCTATAACCGCCAGCTTGCTTTTCAACCGCCACCTTTTGTGTTGTCAAGCCAACAGATGCCATATCTGTTCTTGGTGGTTATGAACACTTTAATATGGTTATAAAAACACTTTATAACCGTTCCAACTTGTCTTGCTTCATTGGCATGATCACAAAGCCAATAACCAACTCGTAACCGTCACTTGAGCCGTATTGCACCACTTGTTGCACCATACTGGATTCTGCCTTGATCCAATGTTCAGCTCTCTTTGCCCTGCATGTTTATAATTCTAAACTCATGCACGGACAATCCTTATGCTTCAAACATCAAGGCCATCTCCTTAAGCTCACTCTAGTTACTCATGCGTCATGTATGCTTCACTTCGCCAATTATCTTGACAATAGCAATGCAACTCTTGAATTTCCAACTTGTTTGCACTGTTCAGACTTTGGCCCTGCCTTGAACCAATGCATAGACTAACTCTTAGTTTATTCCACTCTTCTTTCATCATCCTTGAGTTTTGTCCAACTCAATTCCATGGATATGCATCGATTCCAACATCGCATGTTACATCTGTAGTTGCAGGATTTCCCACACTACACCCTTGTCAAGATTCTATGAAAATTAAGTCATGATCGAGAATGAAAAACAACAATTTTATCAATTCACTTTCAGGAAGATTTATAAGAAATATAAAAACTCAGAAGTACAACTTTTATTTCTGGGTTTCTCTCTCCTTGAAAACTCTCTCCACTCTCAAAAGTACCTCTCCCTTATATGGATCTATCGTGCTCTTTATATAGGGATTTACATAATGGATGACAGCTAAGTTTTCCTCCTATCTCGGATTTACTTTGCGATCTTATCACGATCGTCACAATATTTCTTTATCGCAAACATGATGACCATCGCATGATCAATCATGTTCTTTTTTTATTTCTTCCATCGTCAATTTCCTTCAGTTGTTCTGTAACGCTCATGAAATGTCGTTGAAGAGTTGTCAGTGATGCTCGCAGAAATGTTGTTAATATCGCGGGAATAGCGTTGTAGCGATATTCTGGTACTACATCTTGCCTCTTCTCATGTCTTTTCTGCGAAGAAGAGAAGATATGAGAATCTAAAATTCCATAATTGCTTATCTTTTCATATTTCTTCGTCCTTCGCCAGCTGTTTTCACGAATCTTTTCTTCTAATAAATTTTTGACACGTCTTCTGTAACCGCTGCGATCTGACCACCCACGTCTTTTCTTTGTATTAATTTCCTTCATCTTCTTCGATAAATTTCTTCTTCTATAAATACTCTTCTCATTCCTCTCCTTTTTCTCTTTTACTTTCTTCTTTCTTCTCTCCGTATTCTCTCTGCACTTTTTACTGTTCTTCCGCGAATTGCGCTTCTATAATAGCTGTGATTTATTCCTTCTTTTCAACTTTTTCTTTCATTCCCATACTCAAAAATGGTTGCTGCTAGTGCTAAAACTTTGAAGGCCTTCAATGGAGTGCGCGAGAAACTTAGACTTAAAGGTTTTAACTTATCTTTGATTCCAGATCAAGATTCCAAATCAGAACTTTCCCTTAAACTATTTACTGATTACCAATGTTCTCGCGAGAAAATCATAATCTCGCTAGGACAACTTGAAGCTGGTCTTCCCATCCCTCTTTATGATCCTGAGCTTCCGCTATTTTATCAAATAATTTCTGACGAGAGATTCTCGCGAGCAATATGCCAATTAGGTGGGGATTGCATCAGATTACTACTTGAATATGCTTCTTGTGGTGCTGGTAAAGGAACTCGCTACCCCAAAGCTCTAAATAATCCTTTGTTCACAGATTCCGCCATTGTTTCTTGCGATTATACTGTGGACAACTTTTTTGTAAACTATAGTATTGTCCCTATGAAGAGGGATAGTACATCTTGGGGTGTTCGTTTGAAGAAAGAGAAGGTCGTTGGTAAAAATGCTCTTATAATGGATATTGACTTCCATACATCTACTAACTAAGGTCCTCGTCATTCTAGCGACGATAATTGGTTCATCTTCCCATTAAGTCTTGAAGGTCCTTATATATCTGGTTCTCGCGAACTTCCCGCGAGTCTTACAGAATATCAACCCTGGGTCTTCAACTGGCCTGAAAGATCTAAAGAAGTATATTATCTCAACTTTTCATGTTATTATTATTTATTGTCTTCTTTATATTCTCGCTAACTTTTTTGATTTTCTCAGATTGATAGAATGAAACTCATCTATCAAACTCTTAGGAAACCCAGCATTCTCTTGGCTCTGAGATCTTTTACAGATGAAGTAAGAAATATTTCTTCATAAATTTTAACAATATATTGTTGCCCCTATTTCTTATCTTCATCTGTGCTCGCAGGAAATCGAAGAATTAGAACCACTGCCTCCTCCAAAAATCAAGGAGAAATATCCAAAGGAACCATCTGGGAAATCTATAAAGGAGAAGCCTACTACTTCTTCTAGGGGAAGATCTTCTGCCCCTCGCAATAATGAATCTAGCGATTATCCGCTAAATAAAAGAAAAACTCAACCTTCTTCTTCTTCAACTCCTTAAATAATTCCAGAGAATCCCAGTGTTGTTCTTGATAAGGATATTGACGAGGAGTTTAATGTTGGCGGTTTTCCTTCAATAAGAAATTATTCTTCTTCTGATTCTTCAATGACTCATCTATCTAGGATTTTTAGTGATATCTCCCACAGTATGACTTCTAATGACGAGGATGAAATGATTGAAAAGACATCCCAAGCCCTTGCTCAAGTTTGCGATGATCCTATTTTAGTGGATAATGATTCTCTCCAAGGAATCTCAAGATCGCTGACTCCCAGTCTCTTGAATTCTCTTGGTTCCTTGGTATGTTTTCATTTCTTCAATTTGTTCATATTTTCTCTATTGCTAGATTTTAATTTATTTCTTTTCTTCGCAGGTTGGAAGAGCTTCTTTTGCTATTGCTTCTTACTTAGATAAAATATGCGTCAACGCTGAAGAAAAAGCAGCTAAAGTTCGCCAAGATAAGGAAAAACTAGAGTCTGAAAATATAGAGCTTCGCAAGAAGAATAAACAATTGGAGACGGAAGCTTCTGTTAATAAGCAAAAGATCATTAATCTTGATAGGGCTAACCAACAACTCTATGGTATGACTGATTTCCCATCTCTCTTAATTCCTTTTATTCTATCGCGTCTTATTCAAGCAATCACTTTTAACTTGCAGATATTTATGGTCTTACTGACGAGGCTATAATCTTTCAAAATTTCCCTGAACCTATAGATGATCATACTCTTCTTACTAGTCTTAATAATTCCTTAAGTAATTTCTCAGATGATAAGATTAACTCCCTCCCCATAGACGAACTTAGATCCAAGTTTAATTTCTTAAAACTTGAACACAGATTCAATTTAGGCTTGACTGAAAAATATAGGCGCCTTTATTTTGATTCAAAGAAAGAAATAGATAAATTAAGGCAGAAGAATAGCGATCTTATTAACGAGAAGGATCTTGCCATAAAAAAGGGATCTAAAACCTTAGCAGATTTTCATAAAACTCTCCTTGGCGTTCAAATGGTCAGAGATAAACTTATCCGCGAGAATGAAGATCTTCTTGCGAGGGAGAATCAAATTCGATCTCGTCTCCTCATTAATAGCGATGATGAGTTTGCTTGGGCTGCGAAGGTTCTTGACAATGCTAGAAATGATTTAGGTGTAAATGTTAGCCTTCAAGTTGAACAGGCGGATCTAATTAGAGATATGATTTCTAACAGAGAAGGTTATTATCTAATCTTCTTCTCGCTAATTTCTTGTTTTTATCATTCTTCTTTATAAAATTTCTAACTTGTTGCCATATTCTTGTAGAAGCTGAGAAAGGTTATCTTGAAAGAATCAAGGAGCTTGAAGAGGAGAAGGATCAACTCGCGAATACTCTTGCTGATCGCAATAATAAATATTCACAGTTGAAGAAGCAATTTGGCATCACTACCGCGAACTTCAATAGATCTCTCATTGTTGTTCGCAATGATTCTGTTAATTTTGTTTGCAATGACCATGGGATTTCTTCTTCTATATATCCTGATCTTGCAAAAGAAGTACCCGAAGTGATTTCAAATCTCGACATCTCTGATAGTGAGGCTGAGGATTCTGACGAGGAACAAAATGATAATAATGATGATGAAGGTGAAAAATTTGGCGAAGAAGAAGATTATGATGACAATGATGAAAGGGAAAAATCTAACGATGAAGAGGAGTCTGATAAAGAAGATGGCGATGGATCTAACTAGTTCTTCCTTTTCCTTCTCTTTTTTCTGTAACATTGCCGTAAGTTTCTCTAAATTTACTTCTACCTGTAAGAATCAGAAAACAACTCTTTTTCTGCAAGTTAATCAATTAATATAACTATTATTCTTTTAATTATCTGCGTCCCTGTTTCTATGCAATTTTTATATGATAAATGAATAATAATTTCATCGTTCTCATACATTCCCATACTTGCCGTTATTATTCATCTGCAATATAAAAATTAATTAAATGATTAAATAAAAATTTAAAATTTGCCTTAATATTGGCGATCTTTCCGTCAATAATAATTGTGTGAAATCGCAATTCTCGTAACATATGCTAGTATTATCGAAGTAATCTTGTGGTCTTATTGTGCCTTCCTAATTAAAGGTCTTACTTCGCCACGCTCTTTCTTTCTGCGACAAAATCGCAGGACGTCTTTACATTTGTATGTATTGACCCATTGATCTTGTCTTATCTTTATATCTTGATTGTATTGCGACAATATGACAAGTCTAAGTTCTCTCGCGAGATCAAAGCCTCGTGACATTGTCGTCTTGCGATGAAATCGCAGGACGTATTTACATTTTCATGTAAAAACACATTGATCTCATCTTAACATTGCTCTCGTGGCTTGTTGCCTCTGCATCATTTACGTCACGCGACAATATGACAGGCCTAAATGTTCTTGCGATCATAAAGCCCCATGACATTGTCGTCTTAAGACACTTATCATCTCCCTAATGGAGGGTGCCACCCTTATCTTCCCCCTGGTTTCCCCTTCAAGGAGGGCACATCGGCCATACAATACTAGCTCCTCCCATCCAGATTTACCAACAACCAGATGTTTTCGCAGCCTCTTGTCCTTTATGCCTATATGGATTATAGTTACAAGATTGCACCCTAGGTGGGGTTTTCTTCGGGCCAAGTACATTGTACCCAAGACTTACCAAGGATGGCAAGAGAGTTTCGTACGCTCCGGGCACCCTTGGCTCAACCGTGTACCTCGGCGCCTTGGTCATACTTTGCACTTCTTGGAAGAGACTCTCAGTCGTCCAACCAGGGTATAACCATATATAGTTGGAAATCCAAGATCTCTCTCCCGGATAGGTTTTCTTTAACCCCAACATCTACATGACTCAGGTTCCAGCAGTGGTATAACCTTATCGCTGAGTCATGTCAAGAGATACCCCCTTTATAACGCACTATTAGGTCTTACATTTGCCTCTTACGAAATTTTATTCGCGAACTAGGGTGCACGCCATAAAGGTTCGTCCCATTCTTATGTCTCTGCAAAATTTTATTCGCGCTTCTCGCGAGTATTGTAACTCTGATAGGATTTCATAACTTTGATCATTTTGGTAAAGTTTTTGCGATTCTTTCAAGTAGAATATTTTGTTCAATTACATATTTTCCAAACAAATTATTCATAGAGTTCTCTAAGGTTCATCATTTTACCTCTCTACTTACTATTTTCTAATTCTGCTTTTCTGCTGCGTTTTCCTATTGTCTCTTTTTCTACGAGACGCTCGCCATCAGCTTTCACATCCTCTTTCCATTCTATTTCATCAATCATTAACCTTTCACATTTCTGTCGTTGCTTGATTTTGCACTTCCAATTGCTTTTCTTTTCATCTCTTTCTTCGCAAGACTTCATAACATTTCTTGCTTTCTCCCCAGTCTCCTTTAATAACTCCAACACCTTTTGGATGAGAAAATTTGATACACTGGTGATAAGTAGATGATACACCCAATATCCCGTGTAACCAAGGTCTTCCTATCAAAGCATTGTAGGGTCATTCGATATCTACCACACAGAATAAGATTTTTGAAGATATTCCTTTTAACGGTATTTGCATTTCAATTTACCCTTTTGGCTTGTTAGCTGTACCGTTAAATCCATAGATTTTGTATGTTGATGGTATCAGATCTTCATCCTTTCCACCCATGGTTTTAAAGGTATGATATAATAAGATATCAACTGAACTCCCTGTATCTATTAAGACTCTGTTGATGGCCCATGAATCTTCAAATTTACTATCATTTTATTCATCCTCTTCTTGCATTTGTTTTGGGTTAATCTCCAATCTCACGACCAATGGGTTATCATGCTGCTCGCCAATCTCAGGTACATCTTGCGCAGTGAAAGAAAGAGTTTGTTTCTGCCATTCTTCCAATGGTGAAGCTCTCGTTATATTAATTATTTCTTTCCCATTCATGTCTCTTGCGAAGACTCTACTTAGGATATTATCATGGAAATCCTCCACAGTTCTATATGAGTGCACAATAGAATTACAGAACAAGTTTTTTTCTTTAGCCCCTACTTCAATCACAAATGTTTCTGCTCCTTTTACAACATTCAATCTGCGAGTTTCTGGTGCTGGCGGTAATTGCTGATATTGTGGATGTCCTACTAGAAAATGATTTAGCTTCCCCTGATCAATCATTCTCAAAATTATCCTCTTTACATTCCTACAATCATTTATTGAATGGCCATGAAAATGATGGTAAGGACAGAATTCTTGACTTCGGCTGTTTGGATGGGGTTCTTTCCCCATGTTCCATGGGGATGGTATGTTTTCCATCAAAATGATAGCTTCCCAAATTTTTTCTATGCTAGTATTGAGAGGTGGCATCTTGATTTCTTCCCATACTATCCTCTGATTACCTTGCCCTCTAAAATTATTCTGCCTTTGTCCACCATAAGTTTCTTATGGGTGATCGAGTCTTTGAATCTTATTATTTCCACCTCGATTGTAATAATTTTTTTCCCTCTCATATTCTTCTTGATCTCGATTGCTTATCGCTACCAATTTTTGTTGGTTATCCATCACCACTTTCTCTTGTTGTGGCTGTGAGGTGCTCGCCACATTATTTATCATTTTAGGGAGCAAACTTCCACTTGCCGCTAGAGAGCTGGTGTTCACGATTGGATATGATTCCATATCATTTTGTTTCTCCTCCAAAGCAATATATTCTTCATGTAGCTCTCGCAATTCTGTCATGGTAATTGTATTTTTGATTCTGAAAATTTGAATGTACAGCAAATTAGTCACAAACATTGCATTAATGAAGGATATGATCAGGTATCTTTCATCCATTCTTCCAGCCATATCACTACACATTTATTTCCACCTTATGGTCAAGTGTTTCAAACTCTCTCCAACTCTCTGTTTTAACCCAAACACATTTTCAATACCTGGCCGCGATGAATTGTTGCTAATATACGTTCCTAAAAATGTATCTTGTAAATGATCAAAAGAAGTTATGGTATTTTTTGGTAATCCCTCAAACCATTTCAACGCTTCGCCAGTTAAGCTAGATGCAAAATATTTGCATAGCACAGCATCATGATTCTCCCATTGTAGCATACATCTTACATAAGCTTTCACGTGTTGAACAACACAAGTAGTCCCATCAAAAATGCTGGTTAATGCAGGTAAATTGCATTTTGGAGGTATTCCTCTTAACTGTACTTCTTGAGTAAATGGAGTCCTCGCAGCTTCTTCAATAGCTTCATCAAGTTTCCTTCTACCTCCTTCTCTTCTATTGCTTATCATTCCTCGCATTTCTGCTAATTCTCTCAAAATTTGCTCATTCTCAGCTGAGTTTTGTTCCATTGGCCTTTTTAATGCAGCTTCCCTTCTTCTGCGTTCTTGTCTTTCTTGTCTTGCGAGATTTTGCATATCCCCTTCTTCATCATTATCTCGTCTTTCTCTGTGATTTTCTCTTTCATCATCCTCTTGAAATTGCAGTTGCCTGTCTTCTTCTCTGCGAATTTCTTCATTTCTCCTCATTTCTCTTCGCTGTCTCTCTATTCTCCTTTGTATCCTATCATATTCCTCTTGAATATTATCATTATAGCGGTTTTGTGTACGTCTTCTTTCTCAATTTTCATGGTTATTTAGTCATACTGCCTCTCGAAATTCTTGCTCTTCTACTTCTGCTCTTAATCTTTCTCTCTCGCAAGCCAGGCGCGCTTGTTAAGCATAGTATCTTTCAATTTCTTCTTCAATTATTCTTTTATTCCTTTGATTCTCTCACCCATGCAATATCCTCCTACCTTCCTCTGGATTCTCTTCTTCAATTTGGTTGTTTCTTCCCTATTGATTTCTATTGTTACGCAGATTATAACGATCGCCAATTATCTCTTCTTCTCTATGACGTTGTTCTCCATTTAAATTTTGCACTTCTTCTCTAACATTTCTCATTGGGTAATTTCTCCTTGGCTCTTCCCTGAATGATCTTGAATTTGATCTTATAGTACTTCTTGACCTCCTTTTTTGTAACCTCAAATTCTCCATTCTTAGCTCATGATTTTGTCTTGTTAGATTCGCACGTTCCTCCGCGTCTAATCTCCTTTCTTCCTGTGTTCTTTGCCTCAGATCATCTACTGTCCCGTTTTCACGTCCCACGTGACCTAATTCTACAGCCATTCTTTGATTTCCTTCTCATTCTTCTCCATTCCTTAATTGTCGATTTTCTGCTTCTTCCATTGAATTCGACCTCCAAGTATGCACGCTCATTCTATCATAATCCACATCCCTATCTTGCGTTTGTGCTTGTTGATTCGGCTGTTGAATTGAATTCTCTGCTTCATTTCTTGTTCTATTTCTTCCTGATCTTATTCTTAAAGATTCTTCTAATTCACCTGTTCCTTCACCTGCAAGTCTTTTACTCCTCCTCACAGTTGTTGGTGGTTCTGATGTGTTTCTTCTTCTTCTAACCATCTCTTCAATCCTAACAATTTCTTCAAATTTTCAAGTTGTAATTATAGATTTTTTTAGCTTGATTCTCCCTGTTTCGGGCGCCAAAATGTAGTTGCAGGATTTCCCACACTACACCCTTGTCAAGATTCTATGAAAATTAAGTCATAATCGAGAATGAACAACAACAATTTTATTAATTCACTTTCAAGAAGATTTACAAGAAATATCAAAAATCAGAAGTACAACTTTTCTTTCTGGAGTTTCTCTCTCCTTGAAAACTCTCTCCACTCTCAAAAGTACCTCTCCCTTTTCTGGATCTATCGTGCTCTTTATATAGGGATTTACATAATGGATGACAGCTAAGTTTTCCTCCTATCTCGGATTTACTTTGCGATCTTATCGCGATCGTCATAATATTTCTTTATCGCAAACATGATGACCATCGCAGGATTAATCATGTTCTTCTTTTATTTCTTCCATCGTCAATTTCCTTTAGTTGTTTCGTAACGCTCGTGAAATGTCGTTGAAGAGTTGTCAGTGACGCTCGAAGAAATGTTGTTAATATCGCGGGAATAGCGTTGTAGCGATATTCTGGTACTACAACATCTGTCAACTTTGGCCATGTCTTTCCTTTCCTCAATGAAGCCTTATTGTGTCGGCCAATAAGCTTCATTCCTTAGCCAAATGTATTTACAATGTAGCACCACTCTTGTGCTTCATTGGCCCTATAGGGTTATGTCATTCTTGACACTTGACAGTCTATACAGTATACCGCTATTATGGCTTCGCAATGCGCCATTACGGATGAATACTTACTTGGCATGTAACTCTGTAACGCGTCATCATTATGCGTCACTTGCAGCACCGTAACACCTAGTTAGTATAGGCCGTTCTATCAAAATACATGCAAGTGATGCATGTTTGGTCCGTAATATGGCATAACGATTCCTAAGCATCAAATTCCCTCTTCGCTAGGCTACTCAACTATAAATGAGCCTTAGGCATCATTTATACTCCTCCGGCTAATCTATGAATCTTACTTGGTACATAGTCCGCATATGCACCTTCAACCAACTACCCCTCCCTATATATGTTAATTTGACATTTTTAGAACTTTGATTAGGGGAAGAAAAATCTTTCATCAACTCCCCGCAATCATTGCGTTTCACTATTTATCGCAATGATTGCGTGCAAAGATTAGGCTTGCGCAATATTCGTTCGGCCATCCCTCTTTGGCCTGATGCACATTGACTGTACACCAATCGGCGCAATGATTGCGCTGCAAGCTCAAGGCCACCACTCAACTGGCCTAATGCATCATGATGATGCAACATTGGCCCTCAGCT
Organism: Papaver bracteatum; assembly: GCA_023529315.1. NCBI lineage: Eukaryota > Viridiplantae > Streptophyta > Magnoliopsida > Ranunculales > Papaveraceae > Papaver > Papaver bracteatum. The sequence continues at coordinate 155,817 of JAJJWX010005351.1, forward strand.
GAATTCCAAACATAATGCGCCATTTTGGCGCGGTATTGTCCTTAGGCCAATCTACCTCTTACCATCTAACAGAAGCTTTGGATGAATCTTCATCTCAGCCCATGGCGTATTTTGTAGCATGCGCCATGCTAAAAACACGGGGTGTTACACTCTTAACCCCTTTAAAGAATTTCGTCCCCGAAATTCCAAACAAAACTATTATGGACAAACTCTTCGGTTTGGATTTCCTGAGCAAAAGTCCTACACCAGATGCTCAGAAATAATAGGTTTCTTCAAGTTGTCATGAAAAACAATTTAGACCTTATGAGAAAATGTCCCATACCACCTGACCAGGAATCCAAAAGGTTCCCACAACGTTACCAAGAATCTCAATTGGGCAGTGCCAAGAGGATATATCAACAAGGTATCCTAGATGGCATCCCATACCACCACCCAAGAATCCCTAGGGTTCACAAGGTTGAAAGATGTCATCGAAATGACAAGATTTTAGCACATTACTATATGGAACAGTTTTCCAGTTTCCCACCATCCGTAATGGTCATCCAGGTTGCCACTCGTAAGTGGGATGCTAGCCGGGCCTGACAACGCACACCATTGGCCAGTTTCCAATGTGTGGGGATGATCAGTCCCATTGTCTACCCACCATCCCAGACGGTCTTTCGGATATCTACTCGTAAGTGGGGTGCCACTTAGGCCAGGCAAACTCACAGCACATGAACAAACTCAACTCTATTCGCAAAAGTAACTGGCATTGCAGTTACAAACTCTTTCCGCGCAAAAGTTGGCCTACTCTCCAACTTTATTTCCTTTAGAAGGAAACAATGCCCGTTTGACGATTCCACTCCGCACAAGTCCCTAGAGTTTTCTCGGAACTTGCTCTGATACCAACTGTGACGGACCGGAAAATTATGCCTTTGGTGCGTCGCCCCGCAGGCCGAAACTCCCCCGGTGCGCCATGATGATGAAGCTACGATCCGGGACTTATCCCTAGGTAAATGCACGCTTATTTTCCCTTGCAAGCATGCTCATGGAGCATGATGCCGCTAACTTAGCTTCCACACCTATACAACTTACCCTTGTTCTGCAAAAAGGTTTTTTAAGGAAACCAATTTTTTTCTTAAAACTGTAAGAACGACCTTTTGAGGCCCTAAACGATGGAATTTGGCTAAATTCTGGTGACCATGTGGATCAAAAGATCACATGTCTTGATCTTTGGGTCATTTCCCATCAAAATGGACTCCTCTTGAGCTAAATTACGACACTCGGAGTTTTAGCCTCAAAATAGGCTATAACCTGCTCTTTATAACTTGATAGGAAGTATGAGCATCCACTTACTGGCATGCAATTAAGCCTCATCAAGTTTGTCCACAATCATCTATTGCGTCGAGCTACCGATCTTAGATGATATGAGGGGCCAACGTGCTGGACCGGCAATGCTGCAATTCATTGCGGCTACCTACGTATCCTTCCCTACTCTAAAGGAATCAAGCACAGACCGTAGTTCATCCTCGAAGGGACAAGCGACTTAGTCCAACTCGTTTTCTAGGCCGTGGCCAAGCAATAGTGGTAATGGCCTAGTTCGTATAGGCCATTCCATCAAAATACATGCAAGTGATGCATGTTTGGTCCGCAATATGGCATAACGATGCCTAAGAATCAAATCCCTCTTCGCGAGGCTACACAACTATAAATGAGCCTTAGGCATCATTTATACTCTTCCTTCTAAGCTATGAAGCTTACTTGGTACATAGTACGCATATGCACCTTCAACCAACTACCCCTCCCTATATATGTTAATTTGACATTTTTTAGAACTTTGATTAGGGGAGGAAAAATCTTTCATCAACTCCCCGCAATAATTGCGTGTCACTGTTCATCGTAATGATTGTGTTTCACTGTTCATCGCAATGATTGCGCTTGCACAATATTCGTTCGGCCAGCCCTATTTGGCCTGATGCACAATGTATGTGCACCACTCGGCGCAATGATTGCGCTGCAAGCTCAAGGCCACCACACAACTGGCCTAATGCATCATGATGATGCTACATTGGCCCTCATCCGAATTCCAAACATAATGCGCCATTTTGACGCGGTATTGGCCTTAGGCCAATCTACCTCTTACCAACCAACAGAATCTTTGGATGAAGCTTCATCTCAGCCCAAGGCGCATTTTTCAGCATGCGCCATGCTAAAAACACGGGGTGTTACACTCTTCACCCCTTTAAAGAATTTCGTCCCCGAAATTCCAAACAAAACTATTGTGGAAAAACTCTTCGGTTTGGATTTCCTGAGCAAAAGTACCACACCAGATGCTCAGAAATCATAGGTTTCTTCAAGTTGTCATGAACAAAAATTCAGACCTTCTAAGAAAATATCCCATACCACCTGCCCAGGAATCCAAAGGGTGCCCACAACGTTACCAAGAATCTCAATTGGCCAGTGCCAAGAGGATATCTCAACAAGGTATCCTAGATGGCGTCCCATACCACCACCCAAGAATCCCTAGGGTTAACAAGGTTGAAAGGTGTCATCGAAATGACAAGATTTTAGCACAGTAATGTGTGGAACAGTTTTCCAATTGCCCACCGTCCCTGACGGTCATCCAGGTTGCCACTCGAAAGTGGGATGCTAGCCGGGCCTGACAACGCACACCATTGGCCAGTTTCCAATGTGTGGGGATGATCAGTCCCATTTTCTACCCACCGTCCCAGACGGTCTCATGGATATCCACTCGTAAGTGGGGTGCCACTTAGGCCAGGCAAACTCACAACACATGAACAAACTCAACTCGATTCTCAAAAGTAACTGGCATTGCAGTTACAAACTCTTTCCACGCAAAAGTTGGCCTACTCTCCAACTTTATTTCCTTTAGAAGGAAACAATGCTCGTTTGACGATTCCACTCCACATAAGTCCCTAGAGTTTTCTCGGAAATTTCTCTGATACCAACTGTGACGGACCGGAAAATTACGCCTTTGGCGCGTCACCCCGTAGGCCGTAACTTCCCCGGTGTGCCATGATGATGAAGCTACGATCCGGGCCTCATCGCCAGACAAATGCACGCTCATTTGCCATTGAAAGCATGCTCATGGAGAATGATGCAGCTAACTTAGCTTCCACACCTTTCCAACTTACCCTTGTTCTGCAAAAGGGTTTATTAAGGAAACCAAAAACTTTCTTAAAACTGCAAGAACGACCTTTTGAGGCCCTACACAATGAAATTTGGCTAAATTCTGGTGACCATGTGGATCAATAAATCTACATGTCTTGATCTTTGGGCCGTTTCCCATCAAAATGGACTCCTCTTGAGCTAAATTACGACACTCGGATTTTTAGCCTCAAAATAGGCTATAACCTGCTCTTTATAACTTGATAGGAAGTACGAGCATCCACTTACTGGCATGAAACTAAGCCTCGTCAAGTTTGGCCACAATCATCTCTTGCGTCGAGCTACCGATCTTAGATGATATGAGGGGCCAACATGCTGGACCGGAAATGCTGCAACTCATTGCGGCTACCTACGTATCCTTCCCTACTCTAAAGGAATCAAGCACAGACCGTAGTTCATCCTCGAAGGTACAAGCGACTTAGTCCAACTCGTTTCTATGCCGTGGCCAAGAAATAGTGGTAATGGACTAGTTCGTATAGGTCGTTCCATCAAAATACATGAAAGTGATGCATGTTTGGTCCGCAATATGGCATAACGATGCCTAAGCATCAAATTCCCTCTTCGCGAGGCTACGCAACTATAAATGAGCCTTAGGCATCATTTATACTCTTCCGGATAAGCTATGAGGCTTACTTGGTACATAGTCCACATATGCACCTTCAACCAACTACCCCTCCCTATATATGTTAATTTGACATTTTTAAAACTTTGATTAGGGGAGGAAAAATCTTTCATCAACTCCCCGCAATCATTGTGTTTCACTGTTCATCGTAATGATTGTGTTTCACTATTTATCGCAATGATTGCGCTTGCGCAATATTCGTTTGGCCAGCCCTCTTTGGCCTGATGCATAATGACTGTGCACCACCCGGCGAAATGATTGCGCTGCAAGTTCAAGGCCACCACTCAGCTGGCCTAATGCATCATGATGATGCAACATTGGCCCTCAGCTGAAATCCAAACATAATGCGCCATTTTGGCGCGGTATTGGCCTTAGGACAATCTACCTCTTACCAACCAACGGAAGCTTTGGATGAAGCTTCATCTCAGCCCATGGCGCATTTTTCAGCATGCGCCATGCTAAAAACATGGGGTGTTACACTCTTCACCCCTTTTAAGAATTTCGTCCCCGAAATTCCAAACAAAACTATTGTGGACAAACTCTTCGGTTTGGATATCCTGAGCAAAAGTCCCACACCAGATGCTCAGAAATCATAAGTTTCTTCAAGTTATCATGAACAACAATTTAGACCTTCTGAGAAATTTTCCCATACCACCTGCCCAGGAATCCAAAAGGAGCCCACAACGTTACCAAGAATCTCAATTGGCCAGTGCCAAGAGGATATCTCAACAAGGTATCCTAGATGGCGTCCCATACCACCACCCAAGAATCCTTAGGGTTCACAAGGTTGAAAGGTGTCATCGAAATGACAAGATTTTAGCACAGTACTATGTGGAACAATTTTCCAGTTGCCCACCGTCCCTGACGGTCATCCAGTTGCCACTCGTAAGTGGGATGCTAGCTGGGCCTGACAACACACACCATTGGATAGTTTCCAATGTGTGGGGATGATCAGTCCCACTGTCTACCCGCCGTCCCAGACGGTCTTCCGGATATCCACTCGCAAGTGGGGTGCCACTTAGGCCAGGAAAACTCAGCACATGAACAAGCTCAACTCGATTCGCAAAAGTAACTGGCATTGCAGTTACAAACACTTTCCGCGCCAAAGTTGGCCTACTCTCCAACTTTATTTCATTTAGAATGAAACAATACTCATTTGACGATTGTACTCCGCACAAGTCCCTAGAGTTTTCTCAGAACTTGCTATGATACCAACTGTGATGGACCGGAAAATTACCCATTTGGCGCGTCGCCCCGCAGGCCGTAACTCCCCCGGTGTGCCATGATGATGAAGATACGATTCGGGCCTCATCCCCAGGAAAATGCACGCTCATTTTCCCTTGCAAGCATGCTCGTAGAGCATGATGTAGCTAACTTAGCTTCCACACCTTTCCAACTTACCCTTGTTCTGTAAAAGGGTTTATTAAGGAAACCAAAAACTTTATTAAAACTGCAAGAACTTCCTTTTGAGGCCCTAAACGATTGAATTTGGCTAAATTCTGGTGACCATGTGGATCAATAGATCACATGTCTTGATCTTTGGGTCGTTTCTCATCAAAATGGACTCCTCTTGAGCTAAATTACGACACTCGGATTTTTAGCCTCAAAATAGGCTATAACTTGCTCTTTATAACTTGATAGGAAGTATGAGCATCCACTTACTGGCATGCAACTAAGCCTCATCAAGTTTGGCCACAATCATCTCTTGCGTCGAGCTACCGATCTTAGATGATATGAGGGGCCTACGTGCTGGACCGGCAATGCTGCAACTCATTGCGGATGCCTACGTATCCTTCCCTACTCTAAAGGAATCAAGCACAGACTGTAGTTCATCCTCGAAGGGACAAGCGACTTATTCCAACTTGTTTGCTAGGCCGTGGACAAGCAATAGTGGTAATGGCCTAGTACGTATAGGTTGTTCCATCAAAATACATGCAAGTGATGCATGTTTGGTCTGAAATATGGCATAACAATGCCTAAGCATCAAATGCCCTCTTCGCAAGGCTACGCAACTATAAATGAGACTTAGGCATCATTTATACTCTTCCGGCTAAGCTATGAAGTTTACTTGGTACATAGTCCGCATATGCACCTTCAACCAACTACCCCTTCCTATATATGTTAATTTGACATTTTTATAACTTTTATTAGGGGAGGAAAAATCTTTCATCATCTCCACGCAATCATTGCGTTTCACTGTTTATCGCAATGATTGCGTGCAATTATTGCGCTTGCGCAATATTCGTTCGGCCAGCTCTCTTTGGCCTGATGCACAATCATTGTGCACCACTCGGCGCAATGATTGCGCTGCAAGATCAAGGCCACCACTCAACTGTCCTAATGCATTATGATGATGAAACATTGGCCCTCAGCCGAATTCCAAACATAATGCGCCATTTTGGTGCGGTATTGGCCTTAGGCCAATCTACCTCTTACCAACCAACGGAAGCTTTGGATGAAGCTTCATATCATCCCATGGCGCATCTTTCAGCATATACCATGCTAAAAACACGGGGTGTTACAATTTGTAACATTCGGTGATGGGAGATGTTACTACATAGGCAAAAAGGGAATGATCAAATTACTTGGAGTACCTGAAATTCATGATGTACTCTACGTAAAAGGTATGACTGCAAATCTCTTATCTATTAGTCAAATTTGTGACAAAGGCCATCGAGTTGTCTTCAATGCAAATAGATATGACATTGTGGACAAAACTGGGAAAGTAATTTTTCAGGGAACTCGTGGTAAAAATAAATGTTATCTTCTTGATACTCAGTTCAGCAATTGTTGCAATCTGACTAAGGTGGAATCTACACATATTTGGAATGAACGTTTTGGTCATATCAATTATCGTCTCCTAACTAAAATCATTAACAAAGAACTTGTTAGAGGCGTTCCCAAAATTAATGCAAAGATTGAAGGTGTATGTGGTGCCTATCAAATGGGTAAACAAACAAAAGTTCAACATAGATCATCTCGAGATATTCTCACTAAAGCTCCACTTGATTTAATTCATATGGATCTCTTCGAACCAATTCAACAACCTATGGTTGCTGGTAAGAAGTATGCTTTAGTTATGGATGATTACACCATATTCACGTGGGTGGCATTCCTATCTCATAAGAATGAAATTCTTGGAGAATTCAAGATTATTATTAATAGAATCCAGAACGAACAAGGTCGAAAACTAAAGAAAATTAGAAGCGACCGTGGAACTGAATTCAAGGATACTAAGGTGTTTGACTTTTGTGACAAACTGAGAATTATTCAACAATATTCTCCACCTATTACTCCTCAAGCTAATGGAGTTGCAGAGAGAAAAAATAGAAATATTCAGGAAATGGCCAGGGTAATGCTCCATAACAAAAACTTACTGTTAAGGTTTTGGGGAGAAGTTTTCTTCACAACATGTTATTTGATCAACCGTGTCTACTTACGGTCTAAAACCCTCAACACTCCTTATGAGTTGTGGTACGGTAGAAAAGCTAACTTGCACTATCTTAGAGTGTTTGGTAGCAAGTGTTACATTCTAAAAGATCGAGAGCATAGAGGGAAATTTGATACCGAAAGTGATGAAGGTATCTTCCTTGGCTATGCTGACAGTCGTGGTTCCCAAGTATTTAATCTCCGAACCCAGGTCATGATGGAATCTTCTAATGTTATCATTGATGATATTAGTAATTTCCATCATGATAATTATCTTGCTGAATTGTCTCCAACAGAGACAATTGAGAAAGTCAAAGAACTACCAGAATCAGTTGAATTTATCCCAACTGTTACTGATCATGATATTTTTAGTAATGAGGAGAAGAGCACTGATCAAGATATTCTTGATGAAAAAGAACGTGTTCCTCCACGATACCTCTGGGTTCAAAGGAATCATGATCCCAATAGTATTATTAGAGGAATAGATTCTACAGCTAAAACGAGAGGAAAACTTCAAAATATTTGCAATTTTGGTTGTTACCTGTCACAATTAGAACCAAGAAATATTGATGAAGCTCTTATCGATCCTGCTTGGGTGAATGCAATGCATGAAGGGTTAAATCAATTTCAAAGACAAAACGTATGGGAACTCGTACCTTGTCCCTCCAATGTTAATATTGTTGGTACCAAATGGATATTTAAGAAAAATCCTGATGAATTTGGCACAATTATTAGAAATAAAGCCAGACTTGTCGCTCAAGGATACTCACAAATTGAAGGTATCAATTTTGATGAAACCTTTGCTCATGTGGCACGCCTTGAGTCCATTAGACTTTTATTAGATCATGCTTGTTTTCTCAAGGTTAAGCTTTTCCAGATGGATGTAAAATCTGCGTTTCTAAACGGGATTTTAAAATAAGAAGTCTATGTTGCTCAACCAAAAGGGTTTGAAAACCGTGATTTTCCAGATCAGGTTCTCAAACTCAAAAAGGCTTTATATGTGTTAAAACAAGCACCTAGAGCCTGGTTTGAAAAACTTACCACTTCTCTTATTAGGAAAGGTTTTACAAGAGGTGGAGCTGATAAGACCTTGTTTACCAAATGGAGTGGGAAAAACGTTGTCATTGCTCAAGTCTATGTAGATGATATCATCTACGGATCAACTTCAGAGAAGCTAGCAAAGGATTTTCAAGTTTCACTTGCTAGAGAATTTTAAATGAGCAATGTTGGTGAATTAAAATTCTTTCTAGGATTGAAAATTCAACAACATAAGGATGGAATTTACTTATCCCAAGAAAAGTATGCAAGGGATCTTGTGAAAAGATTCGGCTTGGATAAGTCTTCTCCAAAATTGACACATATGCCTACTATTGGTAAACTACATAGAGATGAGAAATGAGTAAAAGTAGATCAAAAATTGTATCGATCTATTATTGGAAGCCTTTTATATCTAACAGCTACTAGACCTGATATTTCTTTTAGTGTTAGTTATTGTGCCAGGTTTCAGGCTGATCCAAGGGAATCTCATCTTGCAGCTGCAAAAAGGATCATACGATATGTCAATCACACTGTCGGGTGTGGTCTATCCTACACTTTTGATACTAACACTGAACTTTCTGCTTATTCTGATACTGATTGGGAAGGATGTGTAGAAGACAGAAAAATTACATCAGGGGGTTTCTACTATGTAGTACTGAATCTTGTTGCTTGGCATAGAAAGAAACAAAATTCACAATCCATGTATACATGCGAAACAGAGTATATAACTGCTGGGTCATGCTGTACTCAACTTATACGGATAAAACAAATGCTGGATGACTATGGAGTTGATACTGGAGTAATGAAGATCTTTTGTGATAACTCTAGTGCGATTCGAATCACTGAGAATCCCGTTGAGCACTCAAGAACGAAGCACATTGACATAAGGTACCATTTTATTCGAGATCTCTATGAGAATAATATCATAAATATGGAATTTGTGCCTTCTGAACAACAATTGGCTGATATTCTCACCAAACCATTAGACACTGCCACTTTTCAACACTTACGGTAGTCTATTGGTGTTGTTTCAGTTCATTAGCTTTTCCCGTAACTCTTGCCCCTGTACTTATCTTGATCTTTTGGGCAATTGAGTTGGAACTCCAGTAATTTTAAGCCATGTTTGTGTTTGATTCACATAGGTTGATTTTATGTAGTGTGTTTTGTTCAAAATCCTTCTTTTCTTTTGAAATTAAGGTCGCTATTGTCGTTCCCTTTGGAATGACATTTTATGGGGGAGAGTTCTTTTGAACTTGTGCTTAATTGCCAAATCTTTGTGGGGAGTGCGGCTGTGGAATATTGTAGGGGTTGTCTTGTATTTTTATGAACTCCTTGATGAATTCATTTAGCTTCAGCTTTATGATTGCATCTAAACAAGATGATATACCTTTACCTTTGGTCATGAAATGTCTCTTATGGAAATTTCATTAGGATCCCGTTCTCATACCTTTGCAAATTTTATTGACAAAAATAGGGAGAATTAATACGTAGTTCACACTACAAATACATATGGTTTTCATATCATTACGTAAGGGGGAGTAGTTTCCATGTGAGATGGAGTATTGACTAAGAGGGAGTGACGTATCACCATAGTATTGTTGTTAAAGTTGTGATGCAATTAGACTTTGACGTTGGGTAATGATACTATGACGCTGTATAACAATGATTGAGAACTCTTGTTTTCTCGTTGTTATAGCTATGGATTTTCAACAACGATGATGCTAAACTTACAACCTTTGGGATCATTGGACTACTTGGAAGTGACGAAGATTTTGAGTAATGTTGAAGATTAGACATGTGTAATAGGAGCTACAAAGTTTATTTATATATTTTTTGTATTCCATATGTATTAATAGTTTTCCCGCTAAAATTGACAAAGGGGGATATTGTTAGAGCATTGCTCGGTCGAACTCGTATGCGTTGCTATCTCAAGCATGTTTGTCAATGTGAGTGATCAAAACTATAAAGTCTTGATTTCTAGTCTACTATAGCTAAGGTCTCGGACTAGGATATAAAGTTTATTTGAGCTCAAGAACTCCATGGATATCATCATACAAGACGAAGGAATACTCAAGGAACCAGTGGATCTTCATCGACTAAAAGGTATGTGGAGACTTGAACTTATCTATCACTCAAAAGTCTATCTACTCTATGTCCTAACTTGAGACAAAAGTCGTATTACTATATAGACTAAGATTATACACATGTGGTATTTCGAGCTCAGTATATCTCGCTTATCTATTTATAGAAATATGTGTTGGTAAAGCTTTCGCTTTAGCCAAGTTCATCTTTACCTAGTGACGAAAGTCATGTTATGTTTCAATCATTTTGGAAATCGCTCTGACGAAAAATAGTTTGTGAATAACAACTATATAATGCCATATGAGAATGTTTCAATAATTGAAATGAGAGTTTAGATAATATAACCATTGGAGGATATAAGCATTGTTGTGGAAACACATATATGTATAAGTCCTTATTGCTTGAACCGAAGTTTGCGAACTTTGTTGATCAAGTGAAATATGAGTAGTACGTGAACTTCAGTCCACAAACTCAGTCCGCGAACTAGCGTAGTTCTCGAAGCCGAGAATTTCTGTTGGAGTTTGTGAACTCTGTCCGGGAACTTAAGTCCGCGAACCCAGTCCGCGAAATTGAGTAGTTTATGTCCAAAAACGATGTTTGTGAACTTATCTTAATAAACTAAGGAATGATATTGCAAACCGTGGCTTTATATTTCATGAAACGATTCGAGTGAATCACATCATTTTTTATTCGATTGTGTCTTGTGTAGTATATGAGATTTCCTTGCAATTGAAAAACTCTCTAACAAGTTCATTTGAGTCATTTGGACTAGTTATGGTGAAGAAGAATATGGTTGATATGAACGTTATAATATGGCTAACCATTTGGTTAACTATTGTTGAACCAACTAATTTACAAGTTTGGGGATGGTTACACAAGCCTAAAAATGTGCATTACATGTGTGTGCAACAAGCTATGTTTTCGATCTAACGTTTGATAAATATTATCTTGAATCTAATCGGGTTTTCATCTAACGGTGAATATTGAATGCTTTGTTAGTAAGCAAACATTGATTGCAAACCCTGAGGTGAAGACTATATAAGGAAGAACTCTAGCAACTGGGAAACCTAATACCCACACATTCTGTGTGATACTAGTTGTGCTAAGCTAGAGTCGATTCTCCTTTAACCTTTGGTTTTCTTCTTCTAAAACTAGGTTAACGACTTAAATACTTCATTGGGATTGTGAAGCCAGACCGATACTAATTTTATAGTAGTTGTGTGATTTTATCTTGATGTTTCTATCATACGAGTACAATTGTAATAATTGGCTTGAGATTTCTGTCTCCGATAGGCAAGATAAAATGTAATCACAGACATCTTCGTCTAATCGTTTGTGATTCTATAATATCTTTTTTCGCTGGTTCGATTAAGACTATTGTGAGGTGATTGATAAAACTAAGATGTTCTTCAGTAATATAAGTCTGGTTTTATCAATTGGTTCCTGTTCACCTTGATTTATCAAAATACGGAACAAAACTTGTAGGTTTATTCGTGGGAGACGAATTTATCTATTACTGTAGACTTTTCTGTGTGATACAGATTTGTTTATTAAAATCTTTGACTTTGGGTCGTAGCAACTCTTGGTTGTTGGTGAGATCAGCTAAGGGAATCAAGTACGTAGTATCCTGATGGGATCAGAGACGTAGGAGCATAACTGTACCTTGGATCAGTGTGAGATTGATTGGGGTTTAACTACAGTCCAGACCGAAGTTAGCTTGGAGTAGGCTAGTGTATGTAGAGGATTAATACAGTGTATGTTTAATTTGGACTAGGTCCCGGGGTTTTTCTGCATTTGCGGTTTCCTCGTTAACAAAATTCTGGTGTCTGTGTTATTTCATTTTCCACATTATATTATTTATCTTTATAATTGAAATAATACAGGTTGTGCGTTGCAAATTATGAAGTTTAGAAATTTGTTTCCTTTTGGCAAAACAATAGATAGCATAGTGATTCATTTTCCCACAGAAGGTACAGGTTCGTGGAGGAGAAACAATAATTGGCACCTATTTTAACTTCATAGCCATCTGAGAAGGTTGAAAGTTATGTAAACCTTTCTTGACATAACCTTCTACTGGAGGATACTTCTTCATGTGCTGTAATTCATGAAAATTAGTCTGTACAGAAGAATTTCTCCTTAAGACAGAGTTTTCCTTTTCCAAGGATTTGCACTGTTCATGGGCTAGAGTAAGAGATGCATTTAGTTTCTCTTTTTTAACACGAAGTCTGTTAAGATATGATGAATGAGTCTCTATCAAACGCTTTTATCTAATTGAGTCTTCCTTACCAATACTCTCAAGAGCATTAATCTTTTCACGTTGTAGAGTAGTTTCTTGAAGAAGTTTTTCAATGTTATTAGAGAAGGACTCAATGATGTTATAGAGTTCACATTCTCGATCAAGAGAATTTTCAAATTCATCAATAAGCTGATCATGATCTTGAAAATCAATAATCTCAGTGGAATTTTTTGAAATTCTAGTGAGCTCCTTTTCAGCTTTTTCCGAGTGTCACATGCCTCATGAGAGGAGGAAGAGATGTCAACATCTGATTGAACAATCTTTCTACCTAGGGATTTGGAAAAATCAACTAAGGAGTAATCCTTTGAGGTGTTTCCAAGACACTTTGCATAATCGAAAGCTTTAGGAGACATCTAGGTATACGTAAAAGAGATCTTGTCCTCAGACTCAGATTGCCACAAACACAGACTTATCAGGTCTTAAACGTGTTTGCCTGCTCTGATACCAATTAAAAAAGCGGGGCTCTAACAACCACACCCAATATTTCGAATTAGCAATCTGTATGGACAAACTCCAATATACTTTCTAGAGAATCAACTAGATAGTCAGACTCAATCTAGATAAAAGTATATCAAAGAGTTTATATCTCTCTCACTTGATTTGATCTTTACTCAAGCAAATAGAAATCTGCGAGTCTTTATCAAATACAATGAGATAACTTGGATGGTACCAAAGAACAATATCCAAGTGTCAATCAATTTAAATCAATAACCAAAAGGTCGGATATTCTAATTAATTGAACAATACACAACCTGTATTATTTCAATTATATAACAAATATAATGCAGAAAAGAAATAACACAGACACTAGAATTTTGTTAACGAGGACACCGCAAATGCAGAGAAACCCTGGGACCTAGTCTAGATTAAACATACACTGTATTAATCCGCTACAGACACTAGCCTACTGCAAACTAACTTCGGTCTGGACTGTAGTTGAACCCTAATCAATCTCACACTGATCCAAGGTACAGTTATGCTCCTACATCTCTGATCCCAGCAGGATACTAAATACTTGATTCCCTTAGCTGATCTCACCCAAAACTAAGAGTTTCTACGACCCAAAGTCGAAGACTTTAATAAACAAATCTATATCACACAGAAAAGTCTACGGTAATAGATAAATCCATCTCCCACGAAAATGCCTATGAGTTTTGTTCTGTCTTTTGATAAATCAATATGAATAGGAACCAATTGATAAAAAAAACTTATATTCCTGAAGGACAGCTCAGAATTATCAATCACCTCACAATAGTCTTAATCCACGCATGAAAAATGATATTGTGGAATCACAAACGATGAGACAAAGATGTTTGTGGTTACTTTTTATCTTGCCTATTAGAGATAGAAATCTCAAGCCAATTATTATAATTGTACTCGTACGACAGAAACAGCAAGATAAGATCACACAACTACAATAAAAGTAGTATCGGTATGGCTTCACAATCCCAATGAAGTCTTTAAGTCGTTAACCTGGTTTAGAAGAAGAAACCAAAGGTTAATGGAGAATCGACTCTAGCTTAGCAAAACTAGTATCACACAGAATGTGTGGGGATTAGTTTTCCCAGTTTCTAGAGTTCTCCCTTATATAGTCTTTCAAATCAGGGTTTGTAATCAATGTTAACTTAGTAATAAGGCATTCAATATTCACCGTTAGATGAAAACCTGATTAGATTCAAGCTAATATTTATCAACCGTTAGATCTAAAACATAGCTTGTTATACACATATGAAATGCACGTTTCTAGGTTTGTGTAACCGTACCCAAACATGTACATTAGTTGGCTCAACAATATTTAACCAAATGGTTAGCCATATGATAACTTTCATATCAACCATATTCTTCTTCACCATAACTAGTTCAAATGAACTAGTTAGAAAGTTGTTCAATTGCAAGGAAATCTCATGTACTACACAAGATACAATTGAATAAAAAATGATTTGATTCACTCGAATCAGTTCATGAACTATAAAGCCACGGTTTGCAATAGCATTCCTTAGTTTATAAAGAATAAGTTCACAAACATCATTTCTAGACATAACCTACTCAAGTTCGCGGACTGGGTTCGCGGACTTAAGTTCCCAGATGGAGTTCACAAACTCCAGCGGAAATTCTCGGGTCGAGAACTTCTGCCAGTTCACGGACTGGTTTCGAGGACAGAGTTCGCGTACTTAGCTCACGCACTTCTCCGGTTCTCTTGAACAACAAAGTTCGCAAACTTTGGTTCAAGGAATAAGGACTTATACATATATCTGTTTCCACAATAATGCTTATATCCTCCATTGGTTATATAGTCTAAACTCTCATTTCAATCATTGAAACATTCTCAGAGGACGTTATATAGTTGTTATTCACAAACCATTTTTCATCAGAGCAATTTTCAAAGTGATTGAAACTTAACATGACTTTCATCACTAGGTAAAGATGAACTTGGCTAAAGCGAACGCTTTACCAACACATATTTTGATAAATAGATAGGCGAGGTAAACTCGCCTCGAAATACCAAATGTGTATAATATTAGTCTATACAGCAAAACGACTTTTGTCTCAAGATAGGAGATAAATAGACTTTTGAGTGATAGATAAGTTCAAGTCTCCACATACCTTTTAGTCGATGAAGATCCACCAGTTCCTTGAGTAGTCCTTCGTCTTATATGATGATTGCCATGGAGTTCTTGAGCTCAACTACACTTTCTATCCTAGTATGAGACCTTATCTATAGTAGACTAGAAATCAAGACTTATAGTTTTGATCACTAACATTGACAAACATGCTTGAGATAGCAACGCATGCGAGTTCGACCGAGCAATGCTCTAACACTATGGTTATGCTTGATCCTTTCATGGTATGGGTTGGGTACGTATGCATCCGTAATGTAACTATTTGTGGTCCAGCATCTTGCCGCTCATATCATCTAATTGGGATGTGAGCGCGATATTTTGGTAACTCATATGGCCTGGATCACCAATGAGAGACAAGATAATATTTACCATATTTAATGAGATTGTTTCAGTACATTCCTTAGAGAAGCTTTCATAAGCCAATTTCTTCGCAAATATGATGCAAGGCAATGAGGGGATGATCCTGGATGATGTATCTTTGGCACAAACAAGATTAGTGCATGCATACAACTTACCATAAAAGCGGAGAGATGACATGTATATAGACTTTTAATGGCCTATGTGCAAGTCCAATGCATACTTTACGCCTGGAAAGGATTCGAAAGCCTGTGATGCATGCATATGGCATCACCTTTAGCCTTTATGGCCTCTCACCCTTAGAAAAACGGGGGCAATTGTAATTGGCGCATAATTACGAATGGAAACTATGTTGAATGTATCATGCTTGCAAAACATTCTTGGAAAGTCAACTTGCATTTGCGTGGTAAACCTCGAAGTTTTACGACCCAATCATTGTATCAGAGTGGCGCATCGATGAGTTTCGTCCTGTGCATCTTGGCGATGAAGCCATAACTTTCTAGTTTGTCACAAAAAGAAAATGCTTCGATTTGTTTTCTTCCAGCGTCAAGAAGGATATATCGATCAATTGAGGGATACAAAAGATTAGTACCTGAAAAGCATACAAAGAATGCTCACTTGAAAAAAAGGATCGTGTAAAAAATGGTAAAACAAGTATTATTACAGTGACTAAAATACAAACCTTTTCAACTTACCATTACATTCTGCAAAGAGATGATCAAAAAGTTATTAAGATTAAGTACTTAACAATATTAAGAATTTGTCGAGATGACTACGACTTGCTGCCAAAAGCTCTCGTATACCTTTTATTCTACGTAACCCAAAGACTATCATTGGAATTAGATTCCAAAGCTTCCGGAATTGAATTTCATCTGGGAAAAATTTCCTAGCAAATAAATCTTTTATGACGTTATTAGGAAGAGTGAAGTCATACCGCGATGTCTGTATAGTATCATTATCGCTCACGTACGAAATGAAAGTGTAAAAATTGCTTTGATGCCGATACAATTACATTGTAAAACAATATCTTGCATGTACATTAATATTTATACAAAATTGTTTACCCATGAATAATTATCCTTTAGACGTAATACTACATAGGGAGAAACTTATATAAAGCATTATCTCTGAACTTACATTTTATTACATTGTTAGACCTAAGCTCAGACTGAGTAGCCATCAAAGAATATATTAGGATATTATAGAGTGAAGCATTGACCTAACTGATCCCTGTAGGGATATCTATTTTCATTGATTTGCATCAATTAATTATTAATGAACATCAATACACATTCATTTTTGGAGCGAGATACCTCATACAGCTTGAATACATCTCCCTGATAGGTATATCATAAACCCAAGTATCTTGACAAAGGTGAACTTGTGTACCTGTATTCATATTAAACTTGATGTTCATTGATAAAGCCTGTTTATATTGTACTATACCACCCCATAGAGAAGAACTAGTATTTTGTTTGAATTTCTTAATATACTAGTCATTAGATACAATACCATATTTTTCATTTACTAATACCAGCCAAAATGAAATGACGAGGGTATAAAGTAATATTTTCGTGTCAAATCTAAAATAAACATTAACTACAAAAAAATGTTAACTTGGTATATAGTTATATGTTCAGAAGATAACTAACTATGGGATCGTATACCAAGCCTAATTATAAATACAATAGAAAATTATGTGTGATCATTGTAAATTAATGATTGCCAAATATTCATTTACAATAGCTACTGAATAACAAATGATGGTGGTTGTGAACCCCTTTATAGAGTATCGACAAATGTGATTCGTAAGCAAAAATTCCAAATTATGTTGGATTAAAATCTCTTGAATAGTGCAATTTGGATCCAAGACAAAACACCTTAAACGTGCAAGCCTTAATTCTGAAATTTACCGGTTGGTGTCTTCATGCGAAATATGATCGTTGTAAAAACAATTTGAGAGTTTCATTTTTTTCCCTCAAACACTAGGATTGGTTCGATAATACTTTGTTCACCTTATATGATGCATTTGGCATGGTACTTCTTAAGGACTTATATTGCATTCACACACAAAATGTGGAGGAACATATTTGAATTCAGGAAGCCATCTGACTCGATTATGTCAGATTTAACAATCCTTTGTGTTTTTTTGAAATTTGGTACAAAACCAATAATCAGATTTAATTATTAGTTGATGATATCAACTCTATAGGTCTCTTAAGGAGTCCTTAGAAAAACAAAAATCCAAGTTTTGGCAGCATAAATTTTTTTCTTCCATAAATCTACAGTTTAATATAATGCTTGCGTAAAACTTGTCTATGATATGGATTAAAGTTATAATTTTGATGCTTGTTTTCTATAATACTCATACAATTAAGTTAGCATCCATAAATCTTCAAAAGTTGTAATATTTTTCCTTCGTTTCAGGTTTTGTACATATATATTTTCCTGACAAGGTTTTAACGAGGAAACATCTTGTTAACGTTAAATTTTTATTAAAAAATGTTGATATTGTTCTCTTTTTCCTTTGTCCATATATATTTTTCCTGCTGGGTTTTTAATGGTGATAAAGAAATTTAATTCAACATGGTGGTCATCCAAGGGGGAGCTGTATCAATTTTGGTTATTTGGCGGATTCCCACCGTTAACGAGGTCAATCTGTTAGACCGAATCAACATAACCATCTCCTAGAATTTTGTATGTCCTTCTGAACCACATAAGGTTTAATCACAAATACGGTTTTTGTTCACATATTGTAATGTATTCATATCTAGGAAATTTGTTGAAGAAACTACATCAACTAATTTTGCAAATCCTCTCCGAGAAGCTAGCAATCCAAGGCACAAGTCCTCGATACATTTAAAGAAGCGTGAAAACTCAAGAACACTACTATTAGAAGACTAGCACAAAAGAAAACTTCATCACCTAAAAATTTCTTCACGAAAGAACAAACAATCTTTTGCATTCAAGAAATTCGTTCATCGAAATAGGGAAGTCTTGCGTCAAATATTTGCAAGCCAGGATTTAACTGAAGTACTTATCAGGGGGAGAATCATAGTAAGAGGTATTTTATTGGACTATCACGTTGTATTCTTTTCCCATCTTCAAGGTTTTGTCCCACTTGGTTTTTCTTGTCAAGGTATTAATAAGGCAACATTTGCGCGTCCATCATTACTCTACATGTTTTGTACTCTTTTCCTCACCTAGGTTTTTTCCTACCAAGGTTTTAATTAGGCAACATTGAGTAGTGTGGTATCATCCAAGGGAGGGTGTTGTAAATAAATGTAATGTAGATGAAAACACCCTTACACCATCAAACTCTTGGTCTTCCATCTTCCTCACCATAACTTTGTAACTTGTATACACTAAATGAAAGCATGAGTGGATGTCATTAACCTCCATAACTAATGGTATTCAATACCTATTTATAGAGTAGCTTATAAATAGAGTGACAATATCTTTGTACTACACACATCTAATAAGAATCCTTTTCTTCTTTTATCTCTACTTTCAATGTCTCTCTTTTAGTTTACAACAAGCATGTAATAGTTAAATGTTGGTACATGGAAATTCACTAATTGGGATAGGAGGTCCTTACTAAGTTTGTAAGCACGAGTGAAGGAACTGGTGACTTGGGGATTGACTCGATCCAAAAAAAGGATTTGATTCGACCTTAAGTATAATATATGGGGATAAAGGCGAGAATGAGGTAGTCAAAAGAGAGTAAAAGGTTGTTGACCAAGGAGTCAAGGTTGTTTTAGAGAGAAGGAAATGATAGTTTGGTAATAAAAGAAGTCAGAGGATATGTGTCCCCATGAGGTAAAAGAGAGAATAGTATAAATATATGAAGTATGTTGCTCAAATTCCTTCAATCTCCAAATTTTACAAATAAAAATAAAAGTTTTCTTCAAGATCGACAAGAAAATATAATTAGATACAAATTCTTTGAACAAAATAAATACTATTGGCTTTAAGTTTTCCCTAAACTTAGTAAATTTTCACTTACCTTGTCGTCACAAAAATTTTTCTTTTCCGCGTAAAATAACGATAAAGGTATGACTTTTAGATACGACAAAATATTTTTAATAGCTAAAAATTTGTTTGGATAACACTGGAGCTAACCTTAATTTAACTGATATCACAAAAATGCCAAATGCAATGCCTTGGTGCGGCTAGCGGTGCGAGAGAGAAAAAAAATTACAATTAGATTTGGCAACTCCATGTGATTTGACAACCATCAGCAGCGGTCGTGGTTATGGACATCCTTGAACAATAAAAAAACTTCCATCAAATCAGTGGGGGACTAAGACTTACGTAGCATCTACGAGGCGCTTATAAAGAATAAGAATATTGGTTATAGTTGATTTCGTTAATAATAAGTGTATACAACTTCTAAACGAACGCACTGGGAAGGCCGTAAAGATAAAACATAAGCCAACGGTTAGCAATCAACAGATTACGAGAAGTATATCCCAATGAAAATTTCCTATAGCACCCTACTATTCTATATGCTCTGATACATCTTATAAAAAACAGCATAACATTCATCATTCAGGCATATCACTAAGTATACGTAATTTTGCAGGGTCATACGAATGCAGGAAATGCTGCTATGAAACTGAATATATAAATGCGGAACAAGCTGAGTGTGGTGGTCTTCTGATAGCTATGGAATGGGCAACGAAGCTTGGAATACAACACGCATGTTTTGAACTTGATGCGCAGACTGTAGTTGATGCAGTTAATGGAGATCATCAGATGGTCAGATGAGAAAATCAATCTTTCGTTCTAGATATTAAGTTTATGTTATGCAATAATCCTTTATGGTATTGCAGATTTATCAATAAAAATTGTAATAAGCCAGCAAATAAAATAGCTAGGCATGCTAAGATTTACAAAACTTCAAGAGTATGGTTGACAAGTCCACCTACTTTGCTGCAAAAGCAATAATGGAGGACGGAATATCTCTTACTCAAATCCTTTCTTAATGAATTTTCCTTTGGAATTAAAATAAAAAAGTTAATTTTGTTAATTAGAGTTTTCTAACACCTGAGATTACCAAAGAAAATTCTATTTGGATTAATGAAATGTGTAGTAAATTGCTGAGAAAGACTCCTTGACTGGGAATATTGAAAGTTGATGTAAAGCAATTTTAAGAATTCAGTGAGATTGAATAATAATAAGTAATGATTTTTTTGAATGAGTTGGAAAATTTAAACAAATGCTACTAGTAGTTATAAACTAATGAGCTAATTATAATTTGGAGAACGAGATTACTTTCTAATTAAGCAAGGAGCTTCTCTTTCTCTCCGAATTAAATAGTGAACCAAGAATAAAAATCTTAACAAGAATAACACATTCTAAGTAGGATCTCCTAGAGTTAGGGTTTGACTACAGTGTATGAAACCCGAAATTCATCACAACCCATGTGATAATTTGTGATGAAAAGAATCTAATACTTTGTTATAGCATCAAAATATAATCTTTCGATTCTGAGTATTTAAAAGTAGGATCGGCTTGAATTTAACCTTTAGGCTAGTCACTCATTTTCATCCTTCTCCCATGTTCCTTAATTTCCACCTATGATTTTATTAATAACACGTTTGTATATTTTTGACGACATTTGTTAATGACCTTAATTGACGATATTTGTTAATGACCTAAATTTATATTCATCCGGACAAATTAAATAATTAAATTAACTATCACCTCCGTTTCGAAAAAAATATGATGATTTCATGTACAAATTACACATACAACTAGCCTATTATTTTGAAACGGATAGAGTAACATATACTAATATATGATCAGACATTCTTTAGCAAGCTAGCAAGTAGAGCTTCACTCATTTTTTATGGAGAACGAAATTCAAATAGTCATATTCAATTTTGCATTCACTAATCTTACCTCGTCTAAACTGAATACATAGAACTAGTGCTTCCTAAATAAAAAATTAAAAAAAAAATGATAAAAACAGGAACTAGTACATCCGCGTGCAAATTGGGGGTTGGAAAACGGTGTCATTGACTCATAGTAAAAACTTCTCAGAGTCAAAGTCATGAGGATCCAACTTTTCTTATTGACGTGAACTGAAAAGTGATACTGTAATTCTTATTGACGTGAACTGAAAAGTGATAAGAGCCGTTTGCATAACAAAATGCCTAAGTTCTGAAAATTTGGAAGATGCTCAAGCCTCGAACAGATAGGTCAGTTCTTCAAAGCCACTTAACGATTATTCAACCAGAGTCCCTGATAGCATGCAGCGACGGAACCATGAATTTGTGTTCAGGTGGGCTAAAAAAAAAAATTCATACACCCAGATCGCCTCAAATATAAACATAGTGATAAAAGCACTGCATGCTGCTTATCATTTTCTGTATAGTAAGGTTCAGCTCAATGACAATATTTATCATTTTTGGTACCCAACAAATGTATAGTACCCAATATTTCAAATATTAAGGTTAGAGAGCTCAAAATGACAATATTTAAAATTGAACAAAACAAACAAACAAAGTAACCCAAAATGGACAACATTTATAATATAAAAATATTATTACTCTTACCAAAAGCACCGATAATTAGGAATCCCAGAACTAGGTGAGAACTTAAAAACAAACATGGAAAAAGAGGTTCTCGAACCGATGGGGGTATTTATTTTTGAATTTTTGAAAATGTTACTTCAATTGTTTATATCTTTGTATGGTTTTCAAATCAATTCATGAAATTGAAAAGTCTTGTCTTACTTACATGGGTTCGGTGGTTAATGACTAAGAGATATTTTTGATGATTATGTGAAAAGAAAATGGAGGAAATATTATGTAATAAATTTTGATATTTGGGCTAATTTTTAATTTACGTATACATAGACCGTCCAGTACCGTCCCTGATAGCATGGCATTTATAGCAATGGCGGAACTAAAGGCAGGGACGGACACAGAATGACCAATTTTTTGTTTTAGGCCCGGGCTAGTAACTTGGATAAAGCCTAATATTTGGTGAAACATAAAATTTTGAATGATTTTTTTGGGCACCGCCCTTTTTTGGTGGGACAATTATATGATAAAGAATATCACCCTATAGTTATAAGGGGTGTCCTAAAGTGTGGAAATGACTAACCTACCCTTAACCTAATTTAATTTAAACCAACCTAATAACCACCTATATATATAACCACCACCTCCTCCCACCGCCGCCCACCACCATCGATCATCACCTACCACCACCGCCAACCACCACCACCTCTATATATATATATAGCTTAATTTAAATCATTAACAAAGATATTCTCACAAACCCATTACTTGTCATTCGTTTTTGGTTGAAAAAATGAGCAGTAATCATCAAAATAAGTTGAAAATGGAAGTTGCAGAGAGAAGTTCGGCTAGGAATTATGTGAAAAACTTTGTCGAACTAGCCGAACTCAACTTTAATGGAGGTTTTTTTTTTCCAGAGAAAAGTTCATTTACGTCGCAAAAAAAATGTCCCAACCGAATTTTTAGTTCGATTACGTCGCAAAAACAAAATCCAACCGAACTTTCGTCGCAATTTTTTTCTCCTAACCGAACTTTTCCCTGAAAGCAAAAAACTCCATTAAAACTAAGTTCGGCTACCTGCGCTTTCATGAACATTAACCGAACTACATTAGCAAATAAGTTCGGCTACCTGTTCTTCAGATCTTGTAGCCGAACTTGTTTGACTTAGCCCAAATCAAGCTATAAAATTTCTCATTTTCAGAAAATATTGGCCAATACAAGCAACAAAAAACTAAATTTGAAGTATGCTTGGGTGGTTTGAAGGTTCGGATTCAAAAATAAAAAATAATTAAGTTTTTCCAACTATTATATTCTCCTTCTTCTTCCCTCTCAATAACTTGATTTTAAGAAAAATAATATTGATTTAATCTTACACTAATCACTAATTAACCTAACTTAATTACACTAACTAATCATTACACAAACTTAATTAGGAAGGGTAATTTTCATATTAACATAGATATTTGGATAAGGGGTGTCTTCACTTTACTTCTAAATGTATAACTAAAAATAGAACCATGGTCCCCCAAAACAACCATGGTCCCCAAAAAATCGTTCCTCTCATAGGCCCCCCCCCCCGACCAAAGGGGGGTAATCCTAGCTGTAACCCCCCATTTTCTTAAGAAACCTTAATATGTTAGCATTTTATCCCTTAAGAAATAAAACCTATCAAGTTAGTCCACCTTGTCGATTAAGTCTAGGTTTGGTAATGCTTCTTTTTTTTCAAAAAGCACTTTCAAAATACAAATATAGTAATTATTTTTCACATTAGTGTTTGGTATTATATTTTCAAAGTGATTTTAACTTAAAGCACTTCCAAAATTCCTCAATTTTTAAAAGATGTGGGAGATGAGCTTTTAAAAGCTCTAAAACATAAACTTTGACCATAATTGCCCTTGAATTTTTGGTAATTAATTTCTTATTTGCGGACCATGTTCTTTAAAGATTGATATTTTAAATCGATATCACATTCTTTAAATATTTGATTCTATCTAGTATGACTATCTTATCCCAAATTATATATCAATAATAAAAAATAGTTACTTAAAATATATAGATATCTAATTATGTTTAAATCCCCTAAAATAGAATAATACTATATCAAAAGATTATGTATGTTTTTATCATTGTTACAACTACAATAAGTGAATCTATATTTTACCAAACACAATTTGATCATTTTTTTAATCAGCTATAGCTTTTAGTATATAACTTACCAAACACTTAACTGTTTTTTTTTTACACAGAACAATGAAGCACAACACAACAAAAAAACGCTTTTATAAAATCCGCAACATTACCAAACTAATCCTAAGTTAATCCGCCTGTTCCAAATAGTTTAGTCCACAAAAGCCTAAATATCCACCTTCCAAAATCAAAAATCTATCCATGCACGTGGTTTCTTTTGCAGAGGAGGAAGAAGAGAGAAAATGAGAGGCAGAGAGGAAAAAGTTCAAGGGGCTAAAATATTTATTTCACCACTTTCACTAGTTTAGTCGATCACGTCAAAAAAAATTGTCGCAACCTTTTACCACCTTGGTGTTTCATTGTAATATTCTTTTTTAGCCCCCGTAGTTTGAAAACCTGGCTCCGTCACTGATTGATAGAGACCTAATGCGTACAGTTTGTTTTTGATCTACTCGTACAATTTCTTTTTAAAACAATTTAATTGAATAAAAAACAAAAATAAGTTACTTGGTTCTAAGTTAGATATTTAGAAATGAAAGTATGCTAGTTTAGTAATAAGGGTAGAATAGTTTTGAAACATGGAGGTAGTTTAGCCAATTTGACCGCATGAAATATCTTATCCACTATATATCCTAGACTAGATAAAAACAATCTAGCAGTACCAGAATAATTACTAGCAGTCCTAGAAAAATCGATCTTTTAACATAGTTTTACACCATTGAATATCGACAGTAACATGAATAGGTGTTCGTTTTTTGCTCACTTTGTGTATGGATTTGACTCGTTTCCGAACTCGGAACGAGACAAATGTCAGATTGTTTATTTTTTATAATTTGAGTTCGATCACCTAACCCCTAACTCGGACCTGTTTGAGTGAGGAAAAAAATACCTTTAACTCATGGAACAAAGACTTTAACTCGCTTATTTACGAGTCAATTGAATAAGATCAAATTAAAAAAATCAAGCACATTGAGTCAAATCCAAACGAGTCATGCGATTTCAGTCAGATCTAGGCGAGTCATATTCAAACGAGTCAAGTCCAAGGAAAAATAAAATAAAAGAGTTTAAGATGAGACCTTTTTTTACTTAATAATTGGTTCGCTTTTTTGTTACTTTTTTCTCTAACAAAACCTAAATACTAGTGTATTTAACTACTCACGCATCAGAAAAAATTAGTTGACTGCAATGTAGTCAATTTCGGCCGAGATTCCGCCGAAAATTCCGGTTTCGGCATTCAAGGTAGCGAAATGCTTGATTTACCCGAGACGGAGTTTGGCCGAAATTTTCCGAAATCGATCGGAATTCTCGGTTGAATTTCAATTGACTCGGCCGGAATTGGCCAGGAATCTCCGTTGAAGTTTTTGAAATTTGTATGAATCTTGCTTTATCTACTATTTTGAATGAAAATTGTTTATTTTTATGTAAATTGGTTTATTTCATCATATCTACACACAAATGAGTTTGAAGAATGTTTGATATACATACTATAGTTATTAAATTCGAAAACAAAATTTCAAAAGTTACTCCGAGATTTTCACCGAGATAAATTTGTCCCGGTGTCTAGGTCCCGACCGAGATGGACCAAATTCCGAAATCGGCTACATTGGTTTGAGTATCGATCAGTTAATTATGATGTTTGCACATTTAATGAAATTCAGAAGTATGGCTAGAAATTTTTTATTATACAATACGAGGGATGTTGGATTAATGACTTTATTTATAGAACTTAAGGTTATGTTTGAAAATAGAGAAAGAAAACAATTATATTGAAATTGTATTCTATGAAATCAGTATATCATGGAATTAAGTTTGATAATATATACTTTAGACCATGCATTTTTGTAAATGGACCCTATAAGGATACACAAGCTCGTCAATGCTATTTGACCGGTCAAGAGACGATCAAGAGATGATCTAATCCGCTAATGACTCGATTAATTAAAAATAAACCTTAATTAATAGAAATTAGTCTAACACCGATCTAGACATGAAACTAGTATCACTAGATAGATCTCAGAAAAAATTATGCGAAATAGACTGCTCGAACGTGTCATTCGAATACCGGACGGAGAAGAAATCACTCGAATCGTGAGAAGGGAAAAATAGACTTTTTGGAGAAAACCGACATGACCGCCCTTATCCAACTTCTCTGGGTGCCTCAGTATTTTCGTTGGTCTTATCGACAAAACAAATCGAAGAAGATTAATTATTCTTATCTTTTCTTTCTTCCTCTTTATTCTTCTTCTTTCTCTTTCCTTTCTATATTCTTCTGCTTCTGATCGATTTATGAGATGAGAGCGAATCCTAATCGAGGGAATCAGTTATCCGAGATGATTAGATGAAGAAGGTGATGGTACTAAAGTTGTTTGATTTCAGGAAGAAGCTTTCAGGGTTAGTCTTCATTAACAACGGTCGATTCAAGGATGAACCAATGGATTAAGAAATACATGGTAGGCGTGGCTTGTCATCAACTCAGGTGGGAACTCTATAACCTTTTTGTAATCATTAATTTTCTCTTCAAATGCGAGCATGATGTGTCTTTATTTCTTATGAGCATATTTGTGTATAATTGATCGGGAATATTGTGTAATATGCATTGTTTGGATTCTCCAAATGTTATATCTATTTGTATGTCTATTTTAGCCCAGATGAGGAAATATCAATATATAGGGGCTTCGGCTCTCAATATTACTTTTGCAAAATTTCTTGTGAGAATCCGTTTGTTTGCATATTATGCTTGATTGCAAAACCTTCGGGACTTATGATGGTAGTTTCCTGAATCATGGTTTGTATGGGCACTATGTGTGGATGGTGCTATTATTTGAGTCTGGAGTTATTCTGCTGTCGTATTCTCCAATGAGTTTGGTGAGTTCAGGGTGATATATTTTAGGTTAGTTCTAGCATCACTTTTGTAGATCATCCGGTGATGGTCTTTTACGGATATTGTTATTATGGTAGGAAATATCTGAGGAGGTGGAATTAAAATAACCTTTATTTCATGTATGTTATATTACGATGCTTGTTGATTGCTGAGTGAATAATTTGATGTGTGTTTGCGTGATTCCCCACGAGGATTGTCTGTGGTCTCCCCACAACTCCTTGCTAAGTTATAGTAGCATGGGAAGTGTAATATTATGTAGCAAGGGAAGTGCAATATAGCAATATAGCGCAGATGTAATCATATTGCCTTTTATTTTATAACCTAATTTATGTCTTTAATAGCTCAGATGGGGAAATATTATAAACCGAGGTATCTGGGGAATTATTCTTATACATGTTATGTATGATGAATGTTTGATTACTGTTCATTAAAATGTTATACATGTTAGTGATTGCTTGGAAGTTATATGTTTCCATTGGGAACCCTTTTGGGATGATGTGGTCACTCGTTCCCACTTAAGTTTTCGTAATCATAAGAAATGGTGCGCGTGAAGATATCCGTTTTCGTAGCTTAAAGCTTCTAGATCTGTTAGAGATGTTGTGAATCTTTTATATATATATATTCTTTATTTATTCTGTAAAACAACACATTAATATATTCATATCACATGAGAGATTTGTCATGTGTATAATATCACAAGTTGGTATAAGAGCTCACTATTAGATCTTATATCGGCAACAATAGATGGTAGATAGTATCAGATGGTGAACTAGATTAGTATAGAACCGGGTTGGGTTGTGAGATAAATCTTAATCACTAAAATCTAACAATAACTAAAAGATTTGTTTCATTGATTGATTTGTTTGTTTGGCTATGTGTACATTTTATGAAGTAAAAATTGTCGGGTAAACCAATTACTTTATGTTTTGCAAAGAGATTAGAGAATAATTAGTCCAAAATTATGAACACATAGACAATCCAACACTAGAAAAATAACGAGGTTAATTAGCATATCTGAAAGATCCCAAATTTATTTAGGAATTCATTGAGTACCTTACTTTTATGTGGGACTATTAATCTAATGAAATGGAAAATTATTAATGCTTATCTACAGTCGAGTTTTGTAAATTAAACTAATGACAAATTAGAAATATATGTTTTGCATTTAAATCAGATAGTTAATATAAAACTATCTAGGTTAGACTTAAGAAAATGAGGATATATTGCATAAAATAAAATTACTATAATTATTAGATTAGACTTGAGAACTTAATTGTTAAAGTCTTATACCCAAATTACCTTTAGCCCAATAAATGACCCAGTAAATCATTAAAAAAATATATATATACACATGAAGATGTAATAATAGTATTTGGATGCTTAGTACAATTTTAGATTTTCGTATATTAATATGATACTTTATATTAATAGCAAAATCTAAAGACTACTAGGATATATTAGAATTTTATGCAGACTCAAATTTAAAACATATTAAATTACCAAGCCGATATTTAACAAGATATAGTATACGAATTCAATATGAATAAACAAAATCTATTATAAATCTTTACGTGAATGTAGAGTAAAAGTTAGTGTGCCAACTAGACTATCAAACAAACCAATAACGATGATAAAAAGAATAATGAGGATAATAACACAGTTGATAAATAATAATTGAGTAATTAGGTTAATAGCAAATTTATGGTAGATAATATTTAAAAAAAAAGTTTGAATATTGTACTACCTCCGTCCCACTATTAAGTGACCTAGTGTATAACTAAATTTAGGTATACACTAGGTCACTTAATAGTGGGACGGAGGGAGTATAACAATAAGATTAAGATATCAGATAATATAAATTGACGTGAAATCAAATTTGGATTCGTTATATGGATAAATATATGACAAACATGAAACTACATCAAATTAATAAATTACTAAATATTAAACTATAAATATTAGCGCGGAGAACTAAGACATAATTATTCGTTAGAACATAAATTATTGTAGTTGATCCCAGAGCTAGAGCTACAAAACTTAAAATCGTTGTAGAAAGACATATAGGTTCGTTTTTCATTTCATTTTGTTTCGAACTTATTTAAAATGAGTTAGTTTTCATGTTTTTGTAAGTATGAGTTGTACTTGCATTGAGAGGTAGATCGATTTAATTTTCGCGGACGAAAATTCTTGTAAGGTGGGTAGAATGTAAGGATACGCAAGCTCGTCAACGCTATTTGACCGGTCAAGAGATGATCTAAGCCGCTAATAACTCGATTAATTAGAAATGAACCTTAATTAATAGAAATTAGTCTAACAACGATCTAGACACGAAACTAGTATCACTAGATAGATCTCGGAAAAAATTACGCGAAATAGACTGCTCGAACGTGTTATTCGGATACCGTACGGAGAAGAAATCACTCGAATCGTGAGAAGGGAAAAATAGACATTTTGTAGAGAACCGACATGGCTGCTCTTATCCAACTTCTCTGGGTCCCTCAGTATTTTCGTTGGTCTTATCGACGAAACCAATCGAAAAAGATTAATTCTTCTTATATTTTCTTTCTTCTTCTTTCTCTTTCCTTTCCATGTTCTTCTGCTTATGATCGATTTATGAGATGAGAGTGAATCCTATTTGAGGGAATCAGTTATCCGAGATAATTAGATGAAGAATGTGATGGTGCTGAAATTGTTTGATCTCAGGAAGAAGATTTCAGGGTTAGTCTTCATTAACAACGGTCGATTCAAGGATGAACCAGTGGATTAAGAAATACATGGTAGGCGTGGCTTGTCATCAAATCAGGTGAGAACTCTGTAACCTTTTTGTAATCATTAAGCTTCTCTTCAAATGCGAGCATGATGTGTCTTTATTTCTTATGATCATATTTGTGCGTAATTGATTGGGAATGTTGTGTAATATGCATTGTTTGGATTCTCCAAATATTATATATATTTTTATGTCTATTTTAGCATAGATGAGGCAATATCGTTATATAGGGGCTTCAGCTCTCAATATTACTTTTACACAATTTCTTGTGAGTATCAGTTCGTTTGCATACTATGCTTGATTGCAAAACCTTCGGTACTTATGATGGTAGTTTCCCGAATCATGGTTTGTATGGGCACTCTGTGTGGATGACGCCATTATTTAAGTATGGAGTTATTCTACTGTCGTCTTCTCCAATGAGTTTGGCGAGGTCAAGGTGACATATTTTTGGTTTGTTCTAGCATCACTTTTGTAGATCATCCGGTGGTGATCTTTTACGGATATTGTTATTGTGGTAGGCAATATCCGAGGAGGTGGAATTAGAATAACCTTTCTTTCATGTATGTTATATTGCGATGCTTGTTGATTGCTGAGTGAATAATTTGATGTGTGTTTGTATGATTCCACGCGAGAAGTGTCTGTGGTATCCCCACAACTCCTTGCTAAGTTCTAGTAGCATGGGAAGTGTAATATTATGTAGCATGGGAAGTGCAATATAGCTATATAGCGCAGATGACATAACCATATTACATTTTATTTTATAACCTAATTTATGTATTTAACAACTCAGATGAGGCAATATTATAAACCGAGGTATCTGGGGAATTATTCTTATACATGTTATGCATGATGAGTGTTCGATTACTGTTCATTAAAATGTGATACATGTTAGTGATTACTTCGAAGTTATATGTTTTAATTGGGTACCCTTTTGGGATGATGCGTGCTCACCCGTTCCCACTTCAGTTTCAGTAATCACAAGAAATGGTGCGCGTGAAGATATCCGTTTTCGTAGCTTAAAGCTTCTAGGTCTTTTAGAGATGTTGTGAATATTTTATATATATCTATTCTTTATTTATTTTGTAAAACAACACATTAATATATTCATATACCTGAGAGATTTGTCATTTGTATAATATCAGGGAGTTTGGGTTTTGTTATTAGCACTTTATGTAATTATGATTCTTGGAATCGTTAATCTAGGTTTGATGCTTCAATTAAGCTGTAATCCTATCAGCTAAGCAGGTTTAGTATTTGGGGCGTCACATACCCATAGTTCCATGAAAATAAATTTGTAATCAAATGATGAAAAACATAGTATTTTCATGGAAAAATGTTAGTTTCATAGAGTTAAATATTGTCAAACAAAGCCTAAGTGAAAAATATTAGTAATCCAATTTCGTTTTATTAAAAAAATATTTAAATAAAAAAGAGGGTAAAAATTCATAAACCGCGTTTTTTTCCAACTGTACATTATATATTCATACTTCGTATGTTTGGGAAGCCTCTTGAATTATTTATAAAAACGCGCATAAATAAGAGAATCAAAATTTTACTTTTAAACGTAATTAATTTGTCTTTCAATTTAAATGTAATTAATTTGTCTTTCAATTTTTGCATCAGTTTTCTTACATTTTAACAAACTTTGAAGGGAGTTTTATGTATTGCGAGGGCTGGCCTTGGAACCGTGCTCTGTATGCAATTCCTTGAATTGGATTACACACTTTGGGAGCCACACATTCATAATTTACTTGTATTTAACACTAAAGAGAGTAATGCAATTTTATATAAATAACATTTTTTAATTAGAAGGGAAGATTTTATTCAAAAATAGGTAACAAGGAGCACAAATTAAATTTATGTAAATTCCGCTTATTCACAGATTAAAATTTTTCCATTTTTTGTTTCATTTTATTATCTAAAAAATAGTTAAATAAATATGAGATAGATTTGGGTTCATAGGATGTTAATTGTCTAATGGTGCTAGGTTTTGAATCAAATGGGTCATACAACCCTTTGGGACAAACATAGTTAATCGTTAGAGCAAATCCTATGGGAAGTAGAACATTACTTCGTTCACTACTTCAAAAAAATATCATCAAAGGTCATTCACCAAACTTGTAACAAAACTAAAAACACCTAAAATTATTTTAAAATCAATTAGATTAATCTTGCAAAATCTGTTAACATTAGAATTTAATTTTTCTCTTTGATATAAATTGTCGGGTTCCCAATCTACATAGATTTGTGTTTATTCATTTTCCTAAAATTTATAATAATATTTAATTCTTGATCCATTTCTTTTCTTGTCTCTTTACTTATTAACATGAACTATTTCTCAAGCATGCATAACTACACGAAGTTTGGGAGAAATGACAAAAACATAAATCATGAAAAAAAAAGGGGGAATAAAGAGAGATGTGAGAAACTGAATCGATCACAATTAATTCACGTGTAGCATTGCATAATCCCATGAAGTAGGGGAAAAATAATGATAGAAACAGAAACCATGACAAAAAAATGGGAATAAAGAGAGATGTGAGAAACTGAACTGATTACAATTAATTCGCGTGTAGCCTTGTGTTTGGTCAACTTTTTTACAGTTTCATTTTTGTTCCTTCCCCCTACCCGGCAAATCTTAAAATCACAACATCTTCAAAAACTGGCCTTTAAAATTGTTTTAATTTTATTTTATTTTTAAAAAAATAATTTGAAAACTAAAATCAAATTAAAACAAAACAAAGAAAAATTAACCAAGGGTGACTAAATAATTTACATATCTTAGGATACCTTTTCTCACCCTACTACCACTACTTCTTCCACCACCACATTATCGTCACCACTCCACCAGTCTCACCAATACCCACCTTCATTATCCCCATTGTCGATCCACTACCACCACCCACCATCACAACCACCATTAGTACTTAATTTACCTATCGTATGACCCCTTTTCTCACCCTACTACAACTACTTCTTCCACCACCACATTTTCTTCACCACTCCACCAGTCTCACCATTATCTCCACCACTTCCCACCATCACAACCACCATTAATTCTTAATATGGTTAATATCAAATAAATTTATTATGTATCAACAAAAATATATTTATATTTGATTAATTAAAGAAACATTTATTATGAAATATCAATTGAACATTTATTATTAAACTTTAATTAAACGTGATCATTTATAGCGGTAGATTTATGTTCTGCAAGTATAAA
The DNA here is from genome assembly GCA_023529315.1 of Papaver bracteatum. NCBI lineage: Eukaryota > Viridiplantae > Streptophyta > Magnoliopsida > Ranunculales > Papaveraceae > Papaver > Papaver bracteatum. The sequence goes on from JAJJWX010005351.1 coordinate 189,024, forward strand.
TTTGATCGTTCTTTATCTAGCCTAACTTGTCCAAACTTTTTTTTGTATTCTGGAAATGTAATCAATTTAATTTTATACTAAAAACCGTGATTTATTCGATCGGGTACTATAAATAGATGGGATCCCATTTGGGTGATCCAGCGGTCATGATCATATTTTCTTATATGATTTAGCATCCTTCTTAAAATATTTATGTTTTGTCCTTACCAATTGTGCTAAAAATAGCCAACTACATCTATCACAATAAAATGTTGCCCATTTAATTTGTAAAGACACAAAACTACCACTACTATTCATTAACATCCACCACTGTACGTAAAACCAGCCACACCCACAATTGTTTTCCACCACCAGTAATGTTACCACTTCCATCACTCACAAATACCCGCCACTGTTTCCACCACCCACTGCTTCTTTCACTACCACCATTAAAAATTATTAATATAATTTTTAACCGGGTCACTGTAGTATAGTGTTAAAGTCATTGGGTGATGATACCAATTACCTGAGTTTGAAACTCGCCAGCACCAAATTCTTTACCGATCAATATATATATATATATTTTAATAAACTTATTTATTAATACAAGTATGTATTTATTTATTAGATTCATTAAATGAACATTTATCATGAAAAATTAATAATCATTCATCATGAGCAATTAATAGGACAGTAATTAATAAAGTATTTATAATGGTTAGTTGAAAAAACCACGGCCGTTGATTTATCCCTCCTAGACAAATCTCAGCCTCTCTTTATCTAGTCTAACTTAGCCAAGCTTTGTTTTGTATTCTTGAAATGTTGAACTGATAAAAGTTGTTTTTGGGTATGTATGTTTTAGATCTCATGTTTTCTATCCCACGACCAGTTGAATAAGTGGATGCAAAGCAGGAATTGCTCTACCGGTTTAGATAATGGTAGTCAAGTGAAATGTTAATGCTTATCAATGTTTTGGTTTGTATAGCTAAGTTGTAATTTGAAGTCAAGAAAGAATTGCTCTACCTGTTTAGATAATGGTAGTCAAGTGAAATCATAATGCTTATCAATGTTTTTATTTGTATAGATAAGTTGTAATTTGAAGTCAAGAACTCAGATCAATAGCAATGTAGTTCTATGTTTATATTTTTTCCCTCTTTTCTCCTCTTATGATAACAAAACTCAAACATGGTAACAAAGTAGGGGTAGAGAGAGTAAAGAGTAAAGATATATAGTGAGTAAAGGTTCGAGAGATTATTTAGTTGAGATTGTAGTTTTGAAGAGAAAAAGTAGAAGGTATTCTTTGAGATAAGGAAAGCAATTCAGATGCCTAAAAGGCGTTTGGTTGTTTTACCAGGTGAATTTTCATATTTAAGCTTCAACTTTTGACTAAAAATGAATGCTTGATATGTTTTTTCTTTGTTTTTTTATGGTAATAAATGTTAATAATGCCATTAGTTTGTTTCAAGAGAATTTAAGAGCTATTTTTTAAATATATGCGTGATTGCTTGAGAGGAAAATAGAGTTTGAAGGAGATAAAAAAGTTTTGTAAAATTCTTCTTCATTTCTTTTATTGGTTTGTGTTTTCACTCAAGAGGATTTTAAACCCTGTAAGAGAAATCTCTTTTTTATTTTTGGTTTTCGTTGGTATTATAACGTGTGCTAAACCGAAATTCCCTTCTTGCAAGTAAGGCTCCTCATGCTTATCCTTCTTAAATATGCTTGTGTAATTGTTAATTGTATTTTGTTTATATTATTACACAACGAGTCTATATGTTATGACATGGTTGTAGTTTGATGGATGTATTATATTGTTATCTTCAAGTTAGTTTTACTCGCAGTTTTTTGGTTTTATTGCTGTGAGCTGTGGAATATGATGTTTGAGGTGTAATCTGTTCACTTCAATATTTATATCCACTAAGTGTTTATTGTTATTACTCACAGAGGTTGTCGGAATAAACTTGAAATGTATCGTTTTCTTTGAGTCTTTGTTGCTATTTGCACTGATTGATTTTATATCTTCACAAAATTTTAAAGTGAATATTTGGATTGTTTTATCTTATTAGGGGTATTATTCAAGTGTATTTGTTCTTTAGTTGTTGCGAGAAGATACTTGTGTTAGTTTCTGTTTGAAGTATTACCCCCTAAAGGTGCATTCAATTAATTTGTTAGCGCCCAAATTGCTGGTGCTAAAAGAGTTATCTGGCGTCAATTATTTCCAGATGAGGTTGTTTGAATCGCTTGTCCAGGATATGTTTGTTTCCGCTGCTTGTGAAGTGCTAGCTATTTGATATTAATGATGTTTTTCCAGGTGAAGTTTGGATTATTTGCAAAGTTCTCGGGACAGTTTGATATATCTGAGAAGGAATTTGTTAGATGCAATGCATCAAATTTGGTTTCGTTTATTATATTAATAAGCATGTGAAAAAGAACGTATTTCTATTTTGTTGAATGATATGTTTTTATGACAAAGAGTTATCACCAGGCGGCCAACTGAAGAGGCGTCTTATAGAGTTTTTAGACTCTTTGAATGAAACCATATAATTTTTTTTGTTGATAAATCATTCAACGTGATACAGTAGAGCAAACAAGCAATGCTGTAATGGGAATACATTAGATTTTTGTTTTCTCAGTTGTATAACTTGATGTTTGCATCAAGGGAAGGGTGTTAAGTTTTGATGCAAATTGGTCAGATATTATTCTGACTAATGATATGCTTCTACCTTGTAGGATTTAAGTGTTGAACTAATAGAAGTTATTTATGGGTCCATAAGTTTCAAAAAATGTAAGGTTCACGTTTTATGATTCCACAACCAATTAAAAAAAACATCGGAAAATAGGTCATTTGTCCAAATATTTTTAAAACATGGTTCTAATGGACGAGTAAAAATTAGTATGAGTGAAATGGAAACAAAAAAAATAACAAGAATGAAATTGGATTCATCCTGGCTTAAACTTAAAAAAAAGCGAGGATGAAACTGGATGCATCCTGATGTAAATTAAATATAAGAAAAAGTATTTGAAAATGGGCAGGATGAAACTGTTTACATCCTGGCTATTTTTACATTCTCGTCCATTTAAACAGTATCAAATTTTACATGTTTTTTTCACTAAAAAATTATCATTATTGGGTTAATTAACTAATTTTGTGAAAAAAACATCGCAAGTTGTTCCATTTGTTTAGATAATAGTGTGAAGTGAGAATGCACACTCAATCAATGTTTTGGCTTATAAATAGTTAAATTGTAACTTGAAGTCAAGAACTCAAATCAATAGCAAGCAGTGTAGTTCTTTTTTTTTTTTCTCCCTCTCTTTATTTCTCTCCCGATTTATGAATCTCCAACAAATCACTACCAACAATTCAAATAATACCTTTTTTCCAGAACTATGCGTATTGCTCGGACGCTGTTCAAGTACTTAGAATTTATCAATTTTGATTCTTGAACGAGAAATTTACCTTCTAATGTTCGAAAGCTAGCGGTGAAAACACTATCATTTACCAACGTACGGTGCACATGTACTATATTTGTAATCTTAATAATTAGCATACCTCAAAAGGACTTGCATAAACAAAACTAGAAATGAAAATACCATTCTACAACATTTTCCTCTTTAAAAGTTTTTTACGCGTTGAAAACGAGTGTCGACCTGGAGTAATATTGCCACGTGAGGGTCGTGTCTGATGATGATTCTTCCCTGCCCATAGAGAAAAAAGGAGAGAGTAATGACTGCCACTGGGTAGAAAATCTCACCCCCAAGGTTGGCAACGCAGTTGTTTCCCCAGAGAATGAAGACGGCGGAAAGAGAGCAATGCAATGAGCAGAGAAAAAACGGTCGCTCCCTCATTAACTCCCAACTCCTTCAACGGCATAAATAACGAGGAGTCGTCTTCTTTTCCCTCTCCAGGGCCCCACATTTCTCCCTTCTTTGGCCTCGGGCGGGCCTCTACATGTGGGTCCCACGTGGGTTTTTGGAAGGAAGTTGAACGAAAGAGAAGGACTTGTGGCCCAAGTTTATATAGTTTTTGTTTGTTATTGTAATTGTTTTTCTTCTCTTTTTTCAGTTTGTGTAAATTGTCTGTTTCTCTCTCTCTATTGAAAAATCTATAAATATAGCTCGTAACTACACCATTTGCTTCTCACTCATCAGTACCCAACATTCCTCTCCTCCCCCTCTCATATTAAATACCACCACACAAACACATAGAATTTAGTAATTTTCACAAGTCTTCTTCTCCTCCCTCGGCATCAATCAATTCCTTTTCAGTTTAACTTCTCTTTCTTCTAACTAACACCCCCCCTTAAATTTCTCTATCTCTTTCTCTGAACTAGAGGAGGAAGAGTTTTTAGTGCTGTTTCAATCTCTCCGTCTTGTCTCTTTGAATTCCGTAGGTATTAATGTGATTTAAGATACGGGTTTTTATTGGATTCTTGATTTACAGTCTATATATCCCAGAACAACTCTTGGGTTTCTCTGTTTTATTCATGTGCCTAATTTTAGGGGTTTTTTGATTTGTGTTTTAATAGGAAAAAACAAGGAAATGACAAAGCAGAGTGTAATGGTTTCAGAACCACAAACTGCAGGGATTAACAATATGATGGAGATTGTAGCAAAATCATCTTCTCTGTTCTCGTCAATGGAGATGAATACCGATAATGGTTATAACTTTGCAATAAAGAAACAGTTTTTAAAGAAACTTGAAACAAGTGTAGTTGGTGTTGACAAAGGAACAACAAGAATCAATGCTTGGGTTGATTCAATGAGAGCTTCTTCTCCTCCTCGTCTCAATTCGACAATGGACAATGACCAATCCTGGATGGTAAGTTTCAAATCCTCTTAGTCATTTGTTTTTGTCTTCTCTCTGTTCATTCAAATATTGATTTCTTTTGGGTTTTCCTTCAATTTTGAACAGATGCAGCATCCATCTGCCTTGAACATGTTTGATGAAATTATCAAGGCATCAAAAGGGAAACAAATCGTAATGTTTTTGGATTATGACGGCACTCTTTCTCCAATTGTTGCCGATCCTGATCGCGCTTTTATGTCTGAATCGGTGAGTCTCGGTCTCTGTCTTAAACACCAATGAGCCTCTCTTGTCTCCCTGTCTTTCTCTAAAATCTAATTTGCTTGTAATTAAACAGATGAGAACAGCTGTAAGAGATGTAGCAAGGTTCTTCCCAACTGCAGTTGTGAGTGGAAGAAGCAGAGATAAGGTACTGATAAAAAATAATTTTTACCACTAACAAAATTTACTTGGTTTGGAAAATTTGAATCCAGAAATCTAAGTTTTTTTTTTTTTTGTAATTTGTGTGTGCAGGTTTATAGCTTTGTACAGTTAGCAGAGCTTTATTATGCAGGAAGCCATGGTATGGACATTGAAGGACCAGCCAAAGGTCCCAGAAATAACAAAGTGAGTATTTTAGCAAATTATTATTTTGTTTTATTTTTCTTTTATCAATTTTTGAATTGCTTTTTCTAATATGAATGTCTACTAATTTATTTTGCAGACTAATAAACCTGTCTTATTCCAACCAGCTAATGATTTTTTACCCTTGATAGATGAGGTTTGTTTGCTTTCTCTTTCTCTCTCTTTTTAAAATCCATATTATGATTTTGAATGTATTTTTTAATAAATAAATTCTTTGTTTTTCAGGTTACCAAAATTTTGATTGAGAAAGTTCAATCAACCCCAGGAGCATTGGTGGAAAACAACAAATTTTGTGTTTCTGTTCACTTTAGATGTGTAGAAGAGAAGGTAAGAAAATCACTGTCCTACAAGCATTTTAGCAGCATATTTCTGTTTGTTTTCTTTAATGTGCCTGCCATTATCAGTTTAATCTTTTCTAACTGTGGTTCTGATGCATTACAGAGATGGAATGATTTGGCTGAGCTAGTTAGATCAGTTATCAAAGAATACCCTGAACTTAGAATGTCTCAAGGGAGAAAGGTTTTCGAAATCCGTCCTACTATTAAATGGGACAAAGGAAAAGCCCTGGAGTTTTTACTAGAATCACTTGGTAAGACATTTAACCAAGGTCTTTTTTTTTTGGCAATCTACTGTGTCATTTGGCAATTTTACTATGAAATGGAGTTCTAATTTGGCAATCTACTGTGTCATTTTCTCTATCAGGATATGCTAATTCGACCAACGTATTCCCGATCTACATTGGTGATGATTTAACAGACGAGGATGCCTTTAAGGTAGTTAATGCTTTGCAATTATCTTGTTTATTATCTTGTAAAATTCTGGTCATGAGATATGTTATTCACATGATCTTCATTTCGGTGATCAGGTTTTACGCGAAAGAGATCAAGGTTTTGGTATACTTGTATCTAAGTTTCCAAAAAACACAAATGCGTCGTATTCTTTACGTGAACCAGCAGAAGTTAAGGATTTCCTGTGCCGATTAGTCGAATGGAAACGATATTCACGGAGAATGATTTCAAGAGTGTAAGGGAAGGGGAAAAAATTTATGTCTAACAAGATGAAAGGGGTCAAAATGGCTCATTGATCAGTGGATAAGTTGTTTTTTTTTCCTTCTTGTTTAGGAAGAATAGAATAGCAGTGATAGAAGAAAGAAAAGAAGTGGCTTTTCTCCTTTGTTTTTCCTTTGGCTTGAAAAGCCCTCTTAGTTGATTACTAGTTTTTACATGTAATTAGGGGGGAAAGATCTATAAATGATAACTAAAAAATGAAGTAATTTTGTACATGTTGTATTGTTTACAAATTGCATGGAATTTTCTCATCAAGCAACTTGAAGTCTTTTTTTTTATACGAAAGACAAGAGTGAACATCGGCAGCTAAACAGCATGCCCACCCCTGGTTACAGCGACTGAGAGACCCGTGCTAACTTTAGCACTATGATCAGTTTGTAAACAAAATCTAGAGTTATTACAAGAATTCATGTCATAGCGATTTGGAGGAATACTTAAAGCATGCATGATAATAGATAAGTTCTGTCCTCTCCATATAGTATCAGTAAAGAGGGGCGACTGTCTGGCTAGCCTTGCTAAGTTACGGGCAGCAAAGTTTTGTTGATTAGTAATTCTAGAGAGCTTCCCTAGAACAAAGACAATATGGTTGCTTTTGGTGGTGTTGCTTGTATGAGATGTGTAATTGCCTTTGAATCTTTGTTGGACTTCCCATTGGTATTGAACTTGGATGGCTTGTAGAGTATCTTCCGATTCAGCAGCAAAGGTGATGTTAGCTTGCTGCATTGTTTTTCCCCATGTGAGAGCTAGTTGAGCTCCTCTGCTTGACCGCTCTACTCTGCAGAATCCAGTGGTATAGTCTTTGTAGTTTCTGATTCCCAAGCAGTGACCTGAATAAGACATCGCAACAAGAGAGTAGTTCGTATATGATTCTGCTTCACTAGTAGCCTGATATAGATCAGTTGGATCAACATGCATGCTAATAGTGATACCAAATTTGTCAGATAAGTGTCTATTTTGGCTAAGGTTCCCTTGAGGATAAGTGTGAATTTGGGAGTTGAAATATAGATTATTCATGATATGCCCTGGTTTGTGATGGATCCTGGAGTGACTGCAAAGGTGTTGTGTAATATCCTGAGCAGTGGAAATAGCTGATGGTTTAATCCTTCTGAAGACTCAGTCGCATCAATTTTTCCATATGAACCAGCAAATGGTAGCATAGGTGGCATTCCATCTATCCTTGCAGTTGTCAGCATAGAACCAGGAATTTAGCCAATCATGAAAGTACTGAAAGTTGGAGAAGAGGTTGTGGTGATCTCCAAACAACTTTTTCCAGACTTCAGAAGCAGCAGGATAGGATAGAAGAACATGTGTTATATCTTCCACACCATTCTGGCAGAAAGAGCATATAGGATCAATATAGCTTATGATGTTAGCAGTCTTGGCATTGGTTGGGAGAATACTATGAGCACATTTCCAGATGAACGGTTGGATAGAAGGGTTGGTTTCAAGCCCCCAAATTTTACTCCAAGGAGCAATTTGGATATCCATAGCATATTTGTATTGAATCTGCTTGTCATATAGGGATTTGACCAAATTTTTTTTGTTGGCGGTGAAAGGCCATTCAACTTTATCCTGTTCAGAATGATAATGGGGTGTTTGAAGAATGAGGTTTTGAATTTCAGGTGTGAACCACTGGTTTAGAATATTGATGTCCCAGTCCCCATAGGTGTTGAGAAGTTGATTGACAGTGTTGAGATTTTCAGGACAAAGGGTTGGTTTTATGAGTCTACCAGAATAGTTGTAAATCCATCTATCTTTCCAGATGTTGATTTTCAAACCATTGCCCACTTTCCAGATGTAGTGTTTCTGAAGCAGAGCAATTCCTTCAAGAATTCCTTTCCAGATCCAAGAGTCTGTAGTTTTTGGTTTGGTGTCTAATCTTATAACTTCAATGTTGGGGTAGTGAGTAGCCTTCATGGTGCAGCTCCATAGAGAATCAGGTTCAGAGATTAGCCTCCAAGCAATTTTGGAAAGCATATCCAAGTTAAAATTTTCCATATTCTTGAAGCCAAGACCTCCCAGTTCTTTTGGTTTGTTAACAGCATCCCAAGCAAAGTAGTAAACTCCTTTAGATTTGTCATGATCTTTGTTCTAGAAGAAGTCTCTTTGGATAGCATTTATCTCCTTACAAGTAGCCTTTGGGATTTTGAAGCAGTTCATCTGATAGATGCTAGTAGAAGAGGTTACAGATTATATCAGTGTCATCTTTCCAGCAGCTGAGAGATTTGTCTTCCACCCAGCAAATCTGAATTTGAGTTTGTCAACACAAGGCTTGAAAGCTTGGATTTTACTCCTGGTAGTGAAGAGAGGGGATCCAAGGTATTTATCAGATGTGCTAATTCTTTGAACCTTCATAGTATTACTTATATTGTCAACTAAAACAGGATCAGTGTTCTTGCTGAGGATAATGCCAGATTTTGAGAAGTTTATAAGTTGGCCTGAAGAATTTCCAAATTCCTTAAAGATATGAATGAGATTGTTGCAATCCTGAATATTAGCTTTGCATAAAATCATGCAGTCATCAGCAAAGAGAAGGTGATTTATAGCTGGAGCATCCTTACAAAGTTTGACTCCATGGAGTTGTTGTTGGGTCTCAGCATGAGTCAGGTATCTGGAGAGAGCTTCCATGCAGAATAAGAAGAGTTATGGAGATAAGGGATCCCCTTTCCTTAGACCCCTAGAAGGTTTGAAGAATTTTCCTAGAGATCCATTGACTAGAACATCCATGCTAGTGGTGGAGATGCATTGGTGAATTAGGTTGCACCAAAGGGGACTGAAACCCATTTGAGAAAGAACTTGAAGGAGAAATTCCCAGTTAACTCTGTCAAAGGATTTGGCCATGTCTATCTTTATGCCTATTAGACCATTATCTCCTTTCTTTCTCCTTCTGGTATTCATATGATGTATGATTTCGTGGGCTATGGATATATTATCAGAGATTTGTCTTCCATGAATGAAGGAAGATTGAAAAGGGGAAATTAGCTTGGGTAGAAGAGGCTTTAGTCTCTGGGCTAAAAGTTTAGAGATGATTTTATAGGTTGTATTACAAAGAGAGATATGTCTGAATTGAGATGGTGTGGTAGGTTTCTCAGTCTTGGGGATTAGAGATATGAAAGTTGAGTTCATCTCCTTAAGAATGTGACCAGATGTGAAGAAATTTTGAACCATGTGAGTAATGTCTTCTCCCACTATATCCCAATTGGCTTGGAAGAAGTTTGGGGGAAAACCATTGGGACCTGAGGCTTTATTTCCATCCATACTAAAGAGTATGTTTTTGATTTCCAAAGGTTCAAGAGTTTTGATAAGATTTTTGTTTTTTTGTTCTGTAATGGTTGTGGGTATTAAATGAAGGATGAAAGGGTTTATGTGAATGGGTTCAGTAGTGGCCATATTGGCAAAGTGGTTTGTGAAAGTTCTAGTGATGCCAGCATTATCTTGTATCCATGAACCATCCTCTACTTGAATTGAATCAATCCTGTTTCTTCTATATCTTTTCTTGGCAGCAATATGAAAGTACCCATTGTTTCTATCCCCCAGTTTTATATGTTGATCTCTGCTTTTAATCTTCCAATTTTTTTCTTGAACATGATGCCAGTTATCAACTTGCAGCCTTGCAGTCTTGAGATCAGCTCCTCTAGTATTGCTGAACTGATTGTTGGTTAGCCAGTCTAGATGTTGTATACTATTTTCCAGATTAGTCTTAATGTTTCCATATACATCTTTGTTCCATTTCTTCAGCCTGACTTTGATATCTCTTAATTTCCTTGCAATTTTTATGGCTAAAGACCCTTTATGAGTAATCTTCCAGTATTCAGATATGATTTAGCCAAGGACCAAAGAATCTGAAGGGAATTTGACCATGTTTCCAATTTGGGTTGGTATTGAGGATGATTGGGTTGTGATCAGAACCTATGGAAGTGAGATTTGAGATGGTGGCGTTGGGGTGGTTATCTATCCAAGCTTAATTTGCCAGTCCTCTGTCTAATATTTTTTCAGTGATATGAACACCAGTTCTTTTGTTTGTCCAGGTAAAAGGACACTCAGTATAGCTCAGATCAGAGAGGTTAGATTCATCAATCTTGTTTAGGAAGATATCAGCTTCAGTTTGATTAATTAGGTGATGCCTAAATTTCTCATGTTCATGAAGAACAAAGTTGCAGTACCCCATTATGAGCCAAGGTAGAGTGTTAGAAGCATAAGTATTTTCAATCATGTTCCATGAATGTAGTTTATCATTAGTAGTAAATGGGCTGCCATAATAACAAGTAAAAATCCAAGGGTCTCCATGCAAAGGTTTAATAATAGCATTAATATGATGGTCAGAGAAATTTTCAATGGTGACATCTAAGTTAGTTTTCCAAGCAAGAACCAGGCCTCCAGCAGTTTTGGCTTTTCCTTTTGGTTCAACAAACCAAAAGTTAGTGACTCCTATGTTTCCTAAGATTTTCTTTATGTTGTTTGGTTTCAGAAAGAAAGATTATCTCAGGTTGGTGTTTGTTTAGCATGATGTCTAGGTGCCTAATGGTATCAAGTTGTCCTAATCCTTGACAGTTCCAAGATATGATTAAGTAAAATTGCCAGAAGTAAGATATAATAGGTAGGTGAACATAGTGATTGTATATCCTATAATTAAGCTGTATGTCTTAGCTTTGTAGTTTTCTACATTCCAGAAGACGGTCCTCTTTATTTGAAAGATAATAACTTGAATTCATTTTGGAGTTTGTTGTGTATTACCTGGCAGGCTTCAGATGTTGGATCTCCCTTCAGATTACTAGTAGTATCATTAGGCATATGCTCCTCTTCCATTGGGGAATGTTGAATGTTGCTCCTTTTTGCTGCTTGATGTTCATTCCATTTCAACTCTTGGAATTCAGACTGGCTAGATAAATTGAATATCTTTCGTTTTGGATCAACCAGTTGAGGGTGGTGTTCAGCATCTACAACTTTCAAGTTCAGTTCACTTCTTCTTCTTTCCCATAAGAGTTTTTTTCTGCTTTTTATGATCCTCCATCATGTTTTGTTGTATGTCAGCTAGAGAAGTGGGATTTTGAAATTCAGTATCAGTGAATTGGTGCTGGGGGATGTTGTTGGTTCTTGTAAATATGTTTGTGGGATCTAGATTATCCTCTGTTTCTGTAGAGTTTGACACCTTTGTGAAGCACTTTCTAGCAACAACTTTGATGTTTGTTTTCTTATTTCCTTGAGCATTTTTGCTACTGTGATTCTCTAGCAGCTTCTTATGTTTTTTCTGACTATCTAGGGCTTCAAGATTAGTGGTTTGAATATTTCCATTGATAGGTTTGTCTAGACCAGCTTAAAAAATAAGGTGTTGGGTTGGTCCATCCAGTTCTTCACAGTGATTTCTGAGAAGATTCTGCTTTTGCGATTCCCTCAACCTAAAAGCAAACTCTTCTTCTCCAGCTTTATCAGTGTGAAAGAGGATGATTGGTGGTGTTTTGGGGCTAGTAGATGGAGTGATAGTTTTGTTGGAAGAAGAGGGGGTGGTGGTAGTAAAAGGGGAAATGATACCAGATGAAGAATTATACTTATTAGTTGAAGATGGTTGAGTTTTGCTTATAGCTTCAATACATAAAGGACCAGGGTGATCAAGAGTTCTGCATACTTTACAAAAGGTAATACCATTCAAGGAATAAGCTAACTCAAGCCAATGAGAAGTATTTTCATCTTCATAAGCATCAATGCCATACTTAAGAGCTTTAGTAACATCAATGGTGATTTGAACTTCCAGGTTTTTCTCATCATCATCTCTACCATAAGCTTTTTTGGATCCTTGAAAAGTTCCTGCAGGTCTGATCAAATTTCTTATATCAGGTATTATATGTGTTGGGATTCTTTTGACCAGAGCCCAAACACAGACTTTGTAGAAGTTGGCTTCATCTATGAAATCTGGTCCAGCTTCTGGTACCTCAGTTAGGACAATTAACTTGTCAAAGATTCCTCTTGTTCCCCCTTTCCTGAAAACCTTATAATCTTCATTACTAGTTAATATGATTTGATAGAAATTTCTTCTTTTTCTCCATAGAGAGATTTCAACATTTATGTGTAATTCCCAGTTGTTGTTGATGAATCTTGAAATTTCTCTTGTTTCAAAGGAGATTTTACTGCATAATCTCCCAATGTAAACCCATTTCCAGTCAACCTTCTGCTTTGGAAGAGTGTTTGCCTTGTTAACAAAAACTTTTGGGAATAAGTCCTCTGGAATGTTTAAAGAAGTGTTCATTTGTTTAACAAGGTTTTCAATATTTTCAGTGTTTTTGGTTCCTGATGAGGAGGCCATTAAAATGGGGAGTTTGGTATTGATATGAGGGTGGGTGTGGGATATGCTTATATTGAGAACGATTTGAAGTTTTGGCAGGTTTTGATAATTGTTTTGATCAGCTTTAATTTGAATTTTGAATTGGAATCTGGTATTTAGCAGATAGTATAATTTGTTTTTTTGTTGCAGCAGGTATTGAAGATGGAGGGAGAAAACAACAGAGTCTGTGGTATAAGTAGAAGACCAGTCATATGTCCAAAATTTCCAGCTAAGAGAAGACCATCATGTTTTGAGGTTGGTGTGGCTTTGGACTACTGCAACTTGAAGTCTTGAACCACTATTACTATGCAATGTGAAACTGTTATCAGAAATTGAAAATGGAATGTGTACATGGGTTATTTTTCCAAGCTGGCATCATTTTAGCTTTTAAAAAGAGACCTGCATAATTTCTTTGGCAGTATAAGAAGGCCACACCATGAGTGCACAAGTGAAAATTGTATTGTAGTAGGTACCATTTCATAATTGTAGACACCTTGTGCCCAGAGGAAGGATTTGCCACCGGGACTCTGGAAGGAGTATTTCTTGAGCTAGGCGAATGTTATTTCAATCTGACCAGGAAAAGATTATTATTCTTTAATAGCACTAAAAATTTGATCTAAAGTTTTAATCTTCCATAGTCATTGGTATCTAGCCTTTAACTCGAGATCGACATGAAAATGTTGAGAAAAGCATCCTTTATATCGGATAAAATAATTAAAACTTCAAAATCACACACATAAAATCGTTAGAAGCTCTGGTTTTGGTGGCGTTACAAAATCGATAGGCGGGACATTGAAACCTTAACAAGTGCCCATCGAGGTGTATCTCATTCTTAGCATCTTGAGAACCTCCCTAATTATTTTTTTTTAAAAAGGAAGCTTTTACTACACATGATGCATATGATTTGCAATTTTTGGGGATCCAGATTAGTTTTAGTGGTTTCAAAGCACAAAACTCTAAAACACCATCCTCAAAAGTAATAAAACTTTCTTGTCCAATCATGCCAATAGTGGTTACACAAAATTGGTTAAAAAGACCAAAACAGAATATTCCTGGGTGAAATAGATTCTTAGATTTAGATACTGTTTATATAGCCAAAAAACAGAAAAATATTGTTCATTTAGCAAAAATCGATATTTCACCCAGAAAATAAAAAATAAAAAAATATCTTTTACCTAAAGTAACCCTTAACCTTTGATGAATTTGATGATGGCGGTTCGAACTGTGGATATGACTGAAATGGGTATGAATTTGATGAATCAGTAGAAGTTAGGGAGGAAATAGAGCTGTTGCTTCTATGTTTCATGGGTGAGTTCGATGGGTTTCTGAAATTGACGATAAATGGAAGGAGACATAAGTATTGGTTTGATTCTGTGATGGGTATCAGGTTGAATTCAAGAATTAGAGTTTTTTGTCCCCAAATTGAATTAGGGTTCTCTGTAAATGAATCTGGCAGAGTAGGATTTCAATGATGACATGAGATGAGAAGATGGATTCGAGTACTGGGTATTACAGGTTGCAGCAAGGCACAGTTTCAGGTTGAGGAGAATTCCACATTTGAGGAGAAGGAATTGGAGATGAATCTGTTATTTATGGTGGCGATTGAGATGAAGTTTTGTTGTTGGTGGAGTTCAGTTGATAGATGCATGTTAGGAATTACATGGATTCGAATGTCTTGCACTGACGATCGATGTTCATGGGTTTCAGTGGCTTGAGTTTGGCTGAGAGATTACTCGAAATTGAAGTTGCATCTGTTGGAATCAAAGATGGTGAATGAATGGTGAACTAAAATGGTCTGGTTTATATGTATGCTTAGGGAGACTGTCTGAGATGGGTTTATGGTGAAAAAGAGAAAGGGAATCTGGAATTATTGAATTAATGGGTTCTGATGTTTTGAGGAGTTGCAGTTGTTGACTTGTGATGAGAAGATAAAAACGAAGAGAATAGTTATAGGGAAATGGTGGTATGTGATTGAAACTGTTGTTGAAGATTTTGATGAGTTTGTGAACTGAAAGAAGATTGGTGGTGTTGACTGAAGTGAATGCAGTGTGCAACTGGTGTTGGTTGGATATATTGTGTGTTGGTTTGAGATTATGCCATTAATGAAACCAAGAAGTGGGTGTGCTGATTTTGGCGACTGGATATTGCTGTTGTGTGCGGTATTGCAACTGCAATTAAGTGTGAAGCTGAGGACTAGGATTTGACACAGATAAACAACAATGGTTAAAGCTCATTCTTGAGCTGAGACATTTGTTACAGGTGCAATGTTTAGGGGAGTTAAGTTGGTTTTTCTATTTCCGCAGCTGAGGAAAGAAGAGAATATGCTGGTAAGGATTGAGAAACTAGAAATGATTCCATAGCGTCTCGACATATTGTCCATCTATGAGGTGAGGCCCTCTCTTGCAGTTTCATATCCCACCTGGAGCGGTTGAAAATTGTTTTTCTATACTCAGCATGTTACTTCTTGTTGCAACCAAGTAGCGGATGGGAGACTTAAATGGGTTGTCAAGCATAGGGCGTATCAAAAGGTTAACGATTATTACAAGTTCATGCAAAACCTCCGAGAGCAAGTACATGGTGTACTGTTTCAGAACTTTAATTGTATTATGAATCTTTTTCAGTTTTCAGTGTACATTCTTTTTTCAGTTCTCATTGTACATTCTTTTTTTCAGTTTTCATTGACTTGAATGCAATCAGTTTTTACAGGCTAGGATGTAACCGGGTTTCATCCAAGCCTGGTTACACATTCTGACAAAAAAATTACAGTTTTATATAGGCTAGGATGTACCCGGGTTTCATCCAAGCCTGGTTACATTCTGACAAAAAATTGCAGTTTTGTACAGGCTAGGATGTAACCGGATTTCATCCTGCATATTCTGGAAAAAAAATAAGATTTTTGGCCAGGGTGAAACTGGTTTCATCGTGTATATTCTGTCAAGAAAGAATATTTTCAACCTGTAACCTGACAAAAACTCTGAAAATAGTTTTATACATGATGAAACCAGTTTCATCCTGCATATTCAAACACATATATAAGGAAATTGAAGTATATGCATTTTTCAGAAACATCAATAGGTATTTTGAATTAACAAATATCCACTGATCACAAATGTATGCGAAGAAAGAGTTCAACAACAAGAAAAAGTACTTCCAAATGAGTATCCTACATTAATAATTTTTTTAAAACAACCTAAATACATCAAAATAATTTAGTCTTCCTTAGTGCAGCCTATTGTCTTTCCGTAAATACCAGTGAACCCAACAACTCAACTGTCGGTTTCATGTTTGCTCGGAACATTTTCTTTCCTTTCTTTTCGGCATCCACATCATCCATATTCCTAGTGCTTGATTCAATACCCACGTTCACATCATGCTTATTCTTCGATCTTCTTTCAGCACCATCACTCTTCTTACTCTTCTTGTTACTGCTTCCTGCAACAATTTGGCATAAAACCAGTTAAATCATATTTTAAAATATGGATGAAACTCAATTACATCCTATATATTAGAGCTAGATGAAACCAAGTTTCTGCAGGTATCAGATGAAACCAACTTACATCTTATATATTATACATGTTAACATGGTCTAAAGAATCAAATACAAGGAGTTTACGCTGATATCTACGCTGCTATTAGTCCCATAAATATTAAAATTAAGACCACCAATATATGCAATCTGGTTTGCATATATTGCAAAGTACACTATATAAGAATCCACATCATTTCAATGCCATAGACACTCAGCCATATACTAAAGTACTACTATAATCATTTGCACAATACACCAAAAGCATTTGCGCAAATGATTTAATAGAATGAAACACATACAACCGTTCTGAATATAAACCAGTTTCATCCAACAATATCATGTACATATATATATTAGCTAAAACTATATAATGCATGATGAAACCAGTTTCATCCAATAATATCATGTTTTTATTTCATCCTGATATAAACCTGCTGAAATAAATTCAACACTGAAATAAAACCAAGTTCGCCCAATTTCACTTCAACCAATTTAACATTGAAACTGGATGAAACCAGTTCCATCCAGGTTTAACCTGTCTTATGAAACCAAACTTATCTAACCAATTTCATTAAAACTGGATGAAACCAGTTCCATCCAGGGTTAAAAAACCAGATGAACTAAAGAAAATGAAATCAACCAATTAAACCAAACAAACATGCAGTTCAACACAGAATAAACCATAGATGATGAAAACCCAATTCAATTTCATGAGAACAACCAATTCAACTCAAATGATTCTTGCAATTTTGAAAATGAAAACAAAATAAAGTTAGGGTTTAAAAAATTACTTGTTTTAGGAGACATTCTATTGTAGAGTGGACGCCCAATTCGCCTTGAAAGTACACTGAACATATACAAAATGTAACCCTAATTCTTATAAAGCACTGAACCGATTGATGAAATTGGTTTCTGGTAGTGATGATTGTTAGACGGTGGGGGAAAACCAGTTCTGGTAGCGATGATTGTTAGACGGTGAGGAAGAAAACCAGTTTTTGGTTCGGGGAGACGATGAAGACTATGAGGAAACTCACTGGAATTTGTTTCTGTGAGAAGATGGAGAAGGAACTTATTTGGTGGTTTTACTGAAGATGGAGAGGAACGTGGGTGGTTTTGATGAAGGGAGACGGTTACATAAGGGTAGTAATGTCTCTCCACATTAAAAGATTCTTTTGGACATTTGACCCGGATCTAATTTCTATCCATACATTTGACCCAGAAAAGGGTGCTTTTTTGGCCATATAGCTCATTTTCTGTAGTGGTTAATGTTTTTTTTTTCTTTGTTGCAATACTGGAGAATCGGCCACTCACTCCTATCTCCACTGAAATTTGGAACTACCTCCTAGGCTAAAGGTTGGATAGTATTGCGATTGCCTCTCTTCTTATCTTCCAAGGAGCGCCTTCTCCTCTCTACGGACTGGGTAAGTTCAAACCGGGTTATAGGTTCCACTATATATGCCGAGGAAAGCTGCGAAGTACATTGAGAACGGTAATAGTAAGATGTCACTGTTGTATTAAAGTGGTGCTACCAATAAGTTTGTCGTAATGACTTGATTTTTTTGTTGAAAAATACAACTAGGTAGGAGGAGGCCTTTAAAGGCTACGATTTTGGAAGTAATATGAATAAAGCGCAGGAGTACACTTTAGCAGTGATGAATGAGTTCTCCAATACATTTTATGTATAAATCGTAACCATTTTTGGGCAACTGTGTGTTATAAATGGCTTCGCTTCATTCTAGTTTCTATTTTGTCTTCTTTCGAAAGCCTTTCTTTCTCATGGAGTTTGTTGAATTATTGGTTGATTCCCTCCTTACGCCTACCATTCTTTTGCCTTTATTATGACAAGTCCCTTTGTTTGTACTGCAATTTCATTTGGAAACATGTAAAGATGCGATTTAAATGAGCCGACTCTAAGCCCCAATGAAGTCTCTTCAACTGAAGACCATCATGATGTTGCGATTTCTAACGCATGAGCTAGCACAACGCCAGCTTTGCGCTCATCTTATATTCTATTCGTACCAGAAGAGGAGTGCCTTGACATCTAAATAAGCTAAGCTAGCTCATTATGAGGAGTTTGCTCCATGAAATTTATTAGTGCTGCTATGGTGATTGGTGAGAGTTTATGATTGCCAAAAGCGTTGTGCACCAATGGAATTGAATCCAAAAATCGCTGATATCTTTACGATTCTGCTAATAGCTCAAGTAGATCGGTCGATTTATTTATAAAAGAAAATCTTATTTAAAACATCATTTTAAAGTGATATAGCTAGGGTGATATTATACGTATGGAATTGTAAACATATGCAGCGTAGAACCACAAAAACTGTTATAAAATTTGTTATGTTTGGATTTTATAAAAAAAATGATTGACTTATAAGAAGAGCGGATCCTCTTTCTGTAAAGATTAAAGAATCGTTGGCTTGGCTTGGCTTGGCTTGACAATACCACCTCTTTTATTGGACGAAACATAATTAAGTTATTTCTGTTGGATTTCTCACCGTGCTTCCTTTTTCACACACAACATTAGATTTTCACCCTCTTCTCAAGACAAATGAGTGCTTTCGTATCTTCAGAATTACTTTAAAAAGATTATCCCTCCTTAAACAAATAGCACTACAAAAAGGACAATAAATTTTGCTATAAATTATATACTCCCCTCGTCCTAGTTCAGATGCAAAAATTATATTTTGCACAAAATTAAGAAACACAAAGAGGATTGTTTTTTTTCCACAATTACTCTAAGATAGTATTTAAGGTTCCTAATTTTTAGATGTTTAGGTTTTTTTTTTTAATTGGAAAAAAATCAAATGAAAGAAAGTATATAGAGAAAAGTATTTAAAAATGTGTATAGAAAATTGAAATACACAATTCTCCATGTTATGGCATGATTCCAAGTTAGGGGCAAATCAGGATAAAATGTGGAAAAATATGAAGTATGGCAAGTATTTTAGGACAAAAAAAATTCCCTATTTTGGCATCTAAACTAGGACGGAGGGAGTAGGTTTTAGCTTGTTTGTATATTTTATTTTATTGATGTAATTATACCAAGGGTTTTTGTTATTTTGTGCATCCTTGCACAAGATAACATAACAGCCAATCATTGGCATTGGAAATGATAAATACCAATAAAAAAAAGAGATATAATATGTTTTGCATTGGAGAAGGGAAAGTGTACACTTGTATAGAGAAAATTTTAAAAAATCCATGATTATTTCCCTTCTCCAATGCACAAAACACTATCTCTCATGTTTTTTTATTGGTGTTTATCATTTCCAATGCCAATAATTGGCTGTTATCTTGTGCATGGGTGCACAAGATAACAAAACCCTTATACCAAAAGAGCTACGGACCCAACGTTCTTGAGTTCCCCAAATGAAAAAAATAACTAGAAAGGAGCTAGCAAAGTAAGTCAGGTCACATCCCCTCTGCAAATCGGGAGATTACTGAGTTAACTCAGTAATGGATAAAATTCAAAAAATTTACTTCTAATTCATCAAAATCTCCACGATTGCTAAAGGCTAGTACCAGCTTTGCTAAGGCTGGATCCAATCCATATAAAACAACAAAGTTTTGGCCGTTAGATCTATGGATTGGTACTAACCTTTAACAATCATGAAAATCTATAGCTTTAGAATAGTTCGCTTTTCACCAAATCATAGATTTCTTTTTTGTTAAGCTTGAATTATTTTGATTCCATTTAAAATTTCATTTCATCAATGCGTAACTATTTTTCCTGATTTTTTCTATTCAAAATAGTTTTTTTGCTTTGTTTTTTTTTTCTGAGTTTTTCTATTGAGCATTACTTGTTGTTGTCCTTTTACTGAGATATGATTTTGTAGGCCCCCCTTGATCTTTAAAGATGGTTTCTATCCGGTATTGGATATTTATTTACAATATATGCATCCTTTTGACGGTATTGTTAAATCCTATAGTTTTGAGCAAGACAATATTGTCAAAACAAGTAGTATTGCAAGAAAATACAATTTTCAATCGGAGTGTGTTGCAGTATAATCATTTAGAATACCAGATCCCACATCAAGTTTCAAAACCCAACATAGATATTCTGTTTCAACTAATTCAGAAGCTTGAAACTCAAAAAATTCAAAAAACCCATCTTCCCCCATAGAGCTCCTTAATTATAGGAATATTCAATATTCTTCTGAAGGCATGCAGTCAAACCACAACAGAATCCTTATCAAAATATCCACGAATATTGTCCAGCTACTCTTAAGGAAACAAAATATTTTCTTTCCTCTCTGTCAAACTATAAATCTAAGTGCAAAACAAAAGTCCTATATTTGTTTTTCTCATCACAAAGAGCCTGCAAACCCTAATAGGAAGCAAACTAATTGTGAAAGAATGAGATCTAACATCATTAACATCAAGGTTAACGATATCACTGAGAAGATGAGAAGTACATCAATTAAGAAATCTCCTGGAAGTTCATCTAGAGGTGCCATTGGTTCTTCAAAGAATATAACTGAGGCGGATGAGGAATGGTCAAATAGTATGATATGAAAACTCATAACTGATGAAGAGGATATTGAAACAGCTGATGTCAAGGATGAGCTGAATCTCCTTTGGAGAAATTACAAGAAGAGAGTAAGTAGGGTTGTAGGAAAGCACATGTATGTCTTTAAGTTCAATACTCCGAAGGATATGAAGGATGTCATTAAAAAGTCTTCATGGAATGTTCAGAGATGCCTGCTTGCACTCCAAGAGTATACTACTAAAAAACAATACTAGGATTACACCTTTACTACCCAAGAATGGAACGTTCAGTTTAAGGGTCTTCTTCTTGAGCATCATCATGTAGCTGTTATCACTGAAGCTATTGAAGATCTAGGGAAAAAGATATCTACCAACCCGCCTAACTGCAGACCTAGATCAGGGAATATGATCACTGCAAGGATTGAAATGGAGCATAATAACCCATTAAAAAGAAGAGAATGGTGCAACACCAATTTTGGTGGTATAGTATGGATCAAATATCATTGGGTTAAACAACCACACAGTCTGTGTAATAAATGCTATACTGTGGATCATAATGATGAAACTTGTGAAGAGTTTGCAAAAATTCTAAAGGAAAGAGCAATGACACATGAGGAATATGAACAACATATCAAAAAAGAATGGTGAAAATGCTGAGAAGGCTGATGAAGAGGAAAATAATATAAATGAAGATTATGTGCTCACTGAAAACAATATGGAAGAAAATGAAACCTTGGAAGAACAAAGAATCAGCAAGAGAGCCAGAAACCAACTAGATAATACACTAGGAACTAATCCATCAATCTCAGGCCCAATTGTTGCTACTCATGGAGGGAACACGCATAACAATGATCATACTGATAACAACAACACTCACACAGATTTCATGGAGGGAATTATCATGGATTTTCCTAAGGAATCAGCGGATGACACAAAGTTGGAAACCATATAAGATCAAGGGAGCTATGCAATTAAGGTAATTTACTGGTTTTACTATTTTAGTTTTCCTCATATCTACATATTTCATCTTAGTTGTGTTCATTCCTTTTATTTTGCTATTAGATATTCTCACAATAATTCTCAGTTAGATATTTTTCCTACTGTTAAAATGCGAGTCCTAGCTTGGAATTTCCAGGGTTTCAATAATAAAACCACTAGGGATCATCTAAAAGATTTATTATAAAGATATGACTCTGACATCATCTTTATATCTGAAGCTAGAATAAGAGTTGATAAAATGTCTAAGTTGATTAAACCTTTTAAATATCCAAATAATAAACTTATCTCTTCTAGAGGTCTTGCTGGAGGCTTAATTCTTCTTTATAAGGATGGGTTCCATTTCCAAATTGTTAATGCAGGTACATGGATTATAAACTGCCTTGTTCATGATAATCCTTCTAAGCCAGAATGGCTTCTTACTTGTATGTATGGTTCTTCTTATCTGTTGCATAAATAAAAGCAATGGTCTTATATTAAGGAGCTAGAACAATCCATTCAGAGGCCTTGGGTAGTTATTGGCGACTTAAATTTAGTTTTTATTAATGAAGATGGGATTTCCATACATAATACTTCCTCCTCTTCAATATATGATGCTTCCTCTGCAAGAAATATGGCATATTCTTCTAGAGACTCTTATTATGTTAATATGATTTATGAGGCTGGCTTGGAAGACACGAGCTACACCAAAAAAATCCTTCACTTGGTCTAGAAATGTTCATGGTACTGGTGTGATAAGGTCGAGATTTGACAGAGTAGTCATAAATAGTGAATGGGTATTACATTTTCCTGATGCAAAGCTACTCCATCTACCTCAATTGGGGTCTGATCATTTCCCCATCTTATTAGATTCTACAACTTCAAATGGAGATAGAAAAGTGAATTGTAAGTACTTCCAGTGCTATGAAAGGGATGATAGCTTAAAAGAACAAATAATTGATGCATGGAATCAACATGTTAATGGGTCTCATGCTTACCAACTATCTAAAAAACTGGTGTTTACCAGAAAATTTGTTTCTAAATGGAATAAAGAAAAGTTTGGTAATATCCATAGCAATATACTTCTTCTGCATCAACAAGTTGAAGCCATTAATCAAGAGGAACATCCCCATAATGATACCAATACTCATATTCAACAAGTTGAGCAGCAGATAGAGCACTGACATCAAATCCAAAGTGAATTTTGGGGTCAGAAGGCTAGATATCATTATTATTTGGAGAAGGACAGAAATACAAAGTACCACCATACTAATGCACACAGGAGGAGATCAAGAAATAACATAGCTTCCTTAAAATATAACAATGGTCATTGGTGCTCCAACAGATTAAAGATAGAAAATCTTCTCATTGATCACTATAGTTCTCTGCATATTTCAGTTTCTCCTGCCAGAAATGATGAAATCCTTAAATGTATACCTTCGATCATTACTTCTACTGATAATGCTGAGATGATAAGAGTACCAGATACAACAAAGATCTTTAAGGCTTTGAAAGATATGAAATCTTGGAAAGCTTCAGGACCAGATGGCTTCCCACCTGGTTTCTTCAAAACACATTGGGATATTGTTGGGAATGATGTGATTCAAATGGTTAGACAATTCCTTCAGACAAGCTACATCCTAAATGAGATAAATGCTACTAATATTTATTTGATTCCAAAAACCAAAAACCAAAAACAAGCAGTTTCCTTCTGATCTTATACCAATTGCACTCTGCAATACTTCTTATAAGATTATTTCAAAAAATCTTCTTTCTTCTATAATGAAAAAAGTGATGAATAAAATGATCTCACCACTACAAGATGCTTATGTACCAGGAAGGCAAATATCTTATAATATTCAGTTATCTCAAGATATTATTCACACTATGAAGAACAAAAATGAAGAAAATAAATATATTGCTCTCAAGTCTCAAATTAGATATGTCAAAAGCCTTTGGTAGGCTTGAATGGTCTTTTTTGAAGGATGTTATGCTACAAATGGGTTTCTGTGAAGAATGGTGTCATCTTATCATGCAATGTGTCAGCACTACAAATATCTCAACTCCTTATTGGTGCTCCCTGCAATGCTTATCATCCTTCAAGAGGTATTAGACAGGGTGACCCCATGTCACCTTATCTTTTCATCATTGCTATGGAATCTTTTTCAAGATAGTCATACACAGCTGAACATAATCACAATATTGAGGGTATTAAAATAGCCACATGTTCTCCTTCTATCTACCATATATTCTTTGCAGATGATTGCACGTTTTTTTCCAATGCTAATTCATACAATGTAAACAATAATCTTCAAATCATTGAGAACTATGGAGCTGCCTCAGGACAAATGGTTAACTTCAACAAATCTAGTGTCTTTTTTAGTATAAATGTACAACAAAGATTTAGCAGAATTTTTTCAAGAAGGCTTAAGGTACCAAGCATGAATCCAAATAAAAAATATTTGGGTATTCCACTCTTAATTGAAAAAAATAAAAATCAATGCTTCACACGTCTGCAAAAGAAGGTCAATAATAATCTCTCCATATGGGGTGGTACTACTTTTTCTCAATGTAGAAAATCTCAAATGATTAAAAATGTTACTAATACCATTCCTGCTTATACAATGAGATGTCTACAGATTCCTATAAAAGTCATCAACAACATCAATGCTTTACAAATGGATTTCTGGTGGGGTTTTGATGAAAAGAAAGGTACTTACACTATTTCATGAAAATATTTGAAAAGGCATAAGGAAATTGGTGGTTAAGGGTTCAGATATTTGAGAATTTTGAATCAAGCTCTACTTGTTAGAGAAGCTTGGAGAATATGCACTAACTCAGATGTTCTCTGGGTTAAATGCATGTCAGCAAAATATTTTCTCTGTACAAGCATGTTACATGCTAATAAAAAGAATGATTGTTCTTGGGCCTAGAAGGGTGTGCAAAGGAACATAGATTTCATAAAGAAACACAGATGCTGGAGATTAGGTAAAGGTAATCAAATAAAGATATGGATTGATTTTTGGGTCATAGGCCTGGATTGTCCACCTACACCAAAACAAGAAGCTACAGATAGTGAAAATTTTGTTTGGGTTAAGGATTTATTTCTGCCAAATGCTAGGCAGTGGAATGTGGATTTAGTGCAGAATATTTTTCAGCCATACACTGCTGCTCTTATCCTAAAGATGAGAATACCTTTTACATATGAAGATAAACTCATTTGGAAGCTGAATAAAAATGGCAGTTTTACTCTTAAATCTGCTTATAACAAGCTGTTTGAAAATAGTTTGGGAAACTTACAAGTTTCAACTGTTATTCAAAACACAAATATTAGCTGGAAGGAGTTTTGGAAAATAAACACTTCGTCAAGATTTATACACTTTATCTGGAAGTGTCTTAGTGATATTATTCCAACCAGAGTAAGGTTAACAAGATAGAATTGGCATTTCTCCAAGTTATTTCCTTTTTGTGATCAAAATGATGAAGACATAATGTGTGTTCTATTCAACTTCCCTTTCTCTAGAGCAGTTTGGATGTTAGTCCCAGGTGGCAGTCATGTTCTTTCAGCAGCAGCAAATATTGGGGTTGAAACTATGTTTGAAACCTAGTATAATCAAAGTATGGTGCAGAATGGTCAGCGGGACTGGCTAAATATGGCAATTGTGGTTACGTGGAGTATTTGGAATGAATGATGTGAAGTAGTATTTCAGAATGAATTGGCCAATCCTCGAGATACTTCTTCCAAGGATATAAGTTTTGCTATCTATATTGGAAAGCTCAATGACAGAGATATATCTCTGCATAATGTAGATTATACACCTTCTATCCCCCCTGCACTTTGGAAACCTTCTCCTGCACCTTACTTGACTCTTAACTGTGATGCTTCTTTTGACTTAAACACTGAACTAACTAGAATTGGTCTGGTTTTACGTGATTTTACAGGAAATTAGAAGGGAATCCTTGCAAAATGCTATGCATGAGTAGAAAACTCAGAACACGTAGAATATCTCGCTCTCTTGGAAGCAGTTACATGGAGTAAGGAGTTGCTGATATCTCATCTTGTGTTGCAGACGGATCTGAAGAACATTGAGGGATGCATCAATAATAATTCTCCTGTCATTGATTGAGAGAATGAAACTCTTCTGCTTAATGCTATGGACACCTTAAATACCAACATGTCTAGTTGGAAATGTTTTTTTATTCCTAGAGTTTGTAATAAAGTTGCTGATGAGCTTGCGAAATTCAGCAGAAAGTTTAGAGTTGAGAGAATATGGTCAGATAGTCCACCTACTGCCATTGAAACTCAGTTGTCTTTAGATTTCTCGAACCTTGAATCTTAATAAAATTACAGTTTGTTTGCAGTAAAAAAAAAAAGTAAGTCAGGTCACTTATGGAGGAAACTTCTGGTTATTAACAAAAAGGAAAAAAAATATAAGGTCAGTTATGGAGAAAAATAACAGTCAGTAAGGTCAATTCAGACTAACATTACATATTAGTGAACTTGATGGTTTTTTTTTGTATGTAGCATGTTCACAAAAAAAAAGAAGAAGCAAATTCTCACTTTGATTCCTTGCGTCCTTACTCACTTGATTACAATTATGGAGTTTTATCAAAATTATACCAAATGCTAAGGACTAAAAAATTATGATTGGAGTACAAGATATCTCGACTAGTTTTGGGTCTACAGAGTTTATTTGGGGGAATTTTAAGAAAATGCCACACTTTGGTTTTCCTGTTTAATAAAGTGCCACCATTTTTTTTTTAAATTTATTAAATGCCACTACCGTTAACTTATCCACTAGGATCCACATGTTTCGTCTTTCTCACTGTCTTGGTCAAAAAAGGGGTCGCATTTTACATGTTTACCCTTGAAAACCCTTTTATACATATCACAAGGTCACAATAAATCTTATGATTCTTATCACCCGTAAATAGAAAAGAAGAAAACAAAACCCTATCTCTATAGGTGAGATTAGGGTTTCGGTGAGAATCGACGATAAAGATGAATATTATGAGTCTGAGATTGAAGCAAATGGAATATAATCAGGATATCTGATCCTCGTGGTGTCGATTTGTGTGTTGATTCAAACTCAGCAGATGTGGTAAATTGAGTTTAGGGTATTTTAAATTAACTCTAATTTTGTGTAAATTTGATTTAGAAATGAACTATTTGTGATGGGTTTGTTCTTAATTGTATAGGGTTTAATTTTAGTTAGTAAAAATTAGGAATCAGGGTTCATCCCTAGTTGCTACTGTTGTTTCTGGCCAGCCATGAACTCAGATGGGTGTTCACCGAATATTTGTAATAGATTTTTGAAGATCAAAAGAGTTGGGAGATTGTAAGAAGATTAATGGGGCTCGATTAATGAAGGGTTTTTTATTGATTATTTGAGGTCGTGAACGAATGTGGTCTTGGTTTGAATTTTAAGGCTTAGAGATTAGAGAAGAATTTATAGGTAAAGAAGGAATTATAGATGGGACAGGGGTTCACTGATTGCAGGGTTTGATGGAGTTGGTTCAGATGCAAATTAGAGAAGAATTTGGACTTCATATTGAATCTGGTAAGTAATAGAAGAGATGGTTATTGACTGATTTTTATCAAGAAGACAGGGGACAAATGGTGATGGTGTTGTTTTCTGTGATTGTCATGATTACAAGATGGATCTCTGTAGCTCAAAATAACAAGAATTCTAGGAAGAGGTTGTTGGCAGAATTTCAAGAAGAATAATGAATGAATGAAATGAGAAGATGGGTTGCTTACGAATTGGAAGAATAAGCAATTATGGGTTTGAATCTAGTATTGTGTTTCGAAATTTATAGAGGAAGAGAAGAAAATGATGCAAGTTTGCTATGAGTTTGAATATGCTAAGAGGGGATGATGTTGATTCGTGTGTATGGTTGTGAAATGGCATTGTGGGTTGTCTGATGGATGTTTATAGTGATACATGAAGGTGAGCTGATGATGTTGTTAATATAAGATGGAATTGATGAATTGGTGATTGTCAGTTGTGTTTGTTTGTTTGAAGGTTGTTTGAGATGTAATGGCCAGAAATGATGATTGTTGCTGTTAAGAACTGTGACATTGGTGGTGCTGAGATATAGGGTCTGGATCTGGTTGTCTGTGTTGGTGTCAGTAGATTGAATGGCCTGGACAACTAGGTCTAGAAGTATTTTATATTTAATGATTTTTCATTTGAAAGCATGATTTTTCATTTGGAAAGATGTTTTTTCAATATTTGATTTCTTATTGATGGATCTCAGGCTCATGTACGACTGTGTATTGATTGTTAGTAACCATCTTTGGAATTGTACTGATTTATCTATGACTCACGACTTAACTCGGTAATGACTCGCTATGATGACTTCATTTAACTCAGTTGTTTGAGTGAGACGATTTGAGGACGTAGATGTCTTTTACTAATCTGGATAACTGCCGCCTGTGCACTAACTGATGTCAACAGTTTTTTTGGATGGAAAAGGTTAAATGTGTGGCATTAATCTGAAAAAAACGTTGGCATTTTCTTAAACATGAAATTGAAAGTGTAGCACTTTATTAAAATCCCCTTTATTTGGGGCCTAACAATTTTTTCTCCCAGTTTATTCAAATGATTAATCAATGTCTAAAATGGGTGAAAAGATTAATGTAAGCTCAAATTATCCCTAATCCTAAACTCATATAATAGAAAATTTTCTATTTTCAGAAGAAAATACAAACAAAACCTAAAAAACTTTTCATTTTCTTATAATAATCTTTACAAATCTTAACCCTTATCAATTTTTTTTATTCTTTTGTCAACAATCACCGATCCCCATTTTCTTAAACTCATTTATTCATTGGTCTAGGCATCTAAAACCTATTTTTTTACAATCTCTGATTCTACCCAGAATCGATTTATATTAAAGCATCGTATATACTGATTATGGTATTTTCTTCGTCTCCATGAAGAACATGCACAAGAATCAATTTATAGGGTGATTAGCATCTACCGATTATGGGTAGAATCAAAATATAAAAATACATAGTAGAAATCGGTTTATAAGTGCATTAACATAAACCGATTCCTAGTATTTTTTTAAAGTTACATATTAGGTCACAAGAATCGATTTATAAGATGTTCCTCATATATTGATTCTCGGGTTTGATTTTTCAGTATAATTTTATATTCAGAGTCAGATTACATATATTGTTTTATATACCGATTATGCAGCATCAGTGGCTCCGCAGTTGCCTTATATATCGATTTATTTTTTTGTAGAGATGGATTTCGGCCACTTGAGATGTTTTAATCGGGCCATGGAACAAGAAGATGGTGTCAGGCAACCAGGGATTGTAAAGAGGACCATGTACAAATTCACCTATGGTAGGGAGACCAAGTTGGAGAAGGCATTGGCACTTTCTGACAAGCTTGCATTGGAAGAGCTCATTGAGCTCATCAAATTTTCCAGAAGAAAGAGGGATGAAAATGAAGCTCGGAGGGAACACGACAGAGAGGTGAATACTCTATGGGCAGAAATAGACAAAATTATAGCAGACACTGTTACTGCCAATGCTGTTGTTGATGCTGCTGCCAATGCAGGTGGGGATACTACTGCTACCAAATGTCAGTGTTGCTAGTGCTGACAATACTGGTGGTGTTGATGCCTGATCCTCGATAACTTTATACTATTATGAACTATTTAAGTTTGGATTATTAAATTACTTGTTTTAAGTTGTAAGTTTAATGTTCTAAGATTTAGGGTTTGGATAATTATGTTTATGGTATAATTATGATATGCAATGGATCTATGGTACAACTGGTTTTTAATCATGATTCAAATTTTTTTTAAACACAAACATGGAATCGGTTTATGAAGGTGTTATGTATGATCCAATTTTGCAAGTCTTGGAGAAGTCAATTTCCTGTATCTTTTTTATACACAATCGGATTACGTATGCTCCAATATCCACCGATTGTAGTTGGTGGTAACTTTAAATTTTGTAGTTGATTTTCAAATCCATAATCGACTATAGTGGACAATGACATATACCGAATCCTTTTGGCAACAGTACGGAATCAAGTTTTATGGACTTTTACGAGTATCGATTATGCTCAATTATTTCACTTTTGTCAAGAAAAATAGTCATTGGGATATTTCTCTATATAAAGAGACCTCATACCCAGACCCAATTTGCCCCAAACTTGCTCATTCTATTCACTCTTACTCCATACACACTGCAACTACCCATTTCATACCTATACATACAAGCATGGCATTATTTGATTCCGTAGAAGATTTGGCCATAGTCAAAACATGGTACAATGAAACCTGACGTGAAGATCCTAGATGTAAGGGTTATACCTGAAATCTTTGGGGCAGGGTGTATCTCAAATTTGTGGTAGATTATGAAAACACAAGGATCAGAACTTGGCGACAAATATACAAAAGATTCCAACTTTTCCAAAATGAGATTAACGGTTATGTATGCATACAAGAGAAGATATTTTGTTGTAGCCATTTAGCCATTTGTAAGTATTTACCAATTTCCATTGCATGAGCTTGGTTTTTTAATCTTCTACTTGAACACTAAAATATTAAGTTTGTGTTTTGTTTGTGTAGGAGGAAGTCGCAAAAAGGCATTACTTGGAGGAAAAAAGTGAAAAATTCATATTTTCAGAAAGTTATGAATTCATGAAGTCCAAAATTCCAGAGTTCAACCCGTACCATATGTCATTCACTGTACCAGACGAAGATTCCTCCAATGAAGATTAAGAGTTTTTGAAGTTTTTTTTGTAAAATCTGTGAGTAGATCTCCATGTAAACGCTCACGAGACTATAACTCGTCCACTAGGGTCGCCTAGGGATTTAAAGGCTTTATGCACATGCTAAGTGCACCCGTGATGTCCACGAAAGTGGCTAGTTTGATTTGAAATGAATGAATATGTCTTAAAAATATGAATAATTTTTTTTCTTATGTGCAACAATAGGTTAATATAAGTTTGATAACTCACTGATTGTTAGAGTCGCTTTGTAATTGTACATACCTTAAGCAATTCTTGATGTCTCATGTAAATGAAGAACACCAACCCAGAATCGGTCCATAAGTGCACTAATATATACCGATTCTGGTGGCGATTTTTCTAAAAAGAAATGAAATTTTTTCAGTAGTTCGATTTTTGGAAGTTCAATTAACCTTAGTTGGTTTTACATCTACAACTGTTAATTTTCACCAAAAATTATTGATTAACACTAATTAATTAGGGGTTAACTAGACATTAGTGAAAATAGTTGGCTAAAGGGCTTTTGGAATCACTTCAAAATGTCTTCTTCTTCTTTTTTCTAGTGATAGGCCCCAAATAATTCACCTAGGCCCCAAACTAGTCAGGAAAAATATGAGGTATTCCAGATATAACCGTTAATCATTGTTTTAGACCACGGAGGTACGATTTTCCATAGCTGAAGGAGTATAAAAAAATGAGAGAAAACAAAAGTGTTACAAATAAAAATACAAAATACCCATCTGGCTATTTAGGTTCGATTTCAAAATTTTGAATTAGGAACGTTTGGACAAAATTGTAACTTGATTTAGGAACGTTTATATTTGTCCCTAGTTTACGTCTATCCTAAAGATAAAAAATTCCCATCATGTATTTTTAGAAATAAGTGGGGGTCAGGGAGACCCCAACCAACAAGGAAAAAAATAGAAAGAAAACAAAAGAACGAAACAAACACAATAAAAAAAGAAGAAGAAACAACTGATCCCAAGTAGGAACATCCTCATAGAATACTCTGAATATTTGTAGTAAAATATTCTTGTGATATCCTCTATAATGTACTTCTTCATTTCATTGGTGAATAAGTTGGATGGATTTAGATAAAACTATAGGTAGGATTGTAGCAAGCAAGCATGTCAGCTGTGCCATTTGCTTCACTGTAGGTATGAGAAGGAGTGCAATTTTTAAGTTGAGCTCGGGCTCTTTTGATGTACTACCACACATGTTGATAGGTCCACGAAGGTTCCCCTCCTTCTTCTTTTAGATAGCTTGAAGTTGTCATTGAATCAAACAGTAGAGTGATTATACGTAAAACATGTTGATGAGCAAGTTTGAGACCCGCTAAAGCATTGCTCGATTGAACTCACAAGTGTTGCTATATCAAGCTTGTTTTCAGATTTAGTTGATCAAAACTATATCTTGATTTCTATTCTACAATTAGTTAAGTCTCAGATTAGGATAGAAGTGTGTAGTTGAGAATCGTACATCACTGCGTTATACCGTTTGTAGGCGAAGATCAAACGAAGCTTTTGAAGAACTTCTTCAACAAAAGGTAAGTGAAGAATGAACCACTTATTTCTCAAGTTATATTCATCTTTTATCTATGATACGTTGTCGCATGAATAATTAGACTATTGCAAGCATATCAAGAATTTCGAGTCAAGTTTATCTTGGTAATTAGTTCTCAAAATACATATAATTAGTCAAGTAATGAATATTTATTCATACTTAATGAATTTTAGTTAAGAACAGTTTATTTTTCATAATCTAAATCGTGATTCAAGATTATCATTCAAATATAGCCTGGAACAGTGATATGTGTCATTGATGTTATTTGGGAATATTTCGAATCGATATAGAGAGAAATATAGAACTACTGTAAATCTGGATACATGACAGTATGTATACCATTTCACATACTAGAGAAAAGTGTTATAGGTTCGTGAAAAAGTGGGGGTCTAACAACTACACCCAATATTTCTCTTAGCAATCTGTATGGACTAACTCCAATATACTTTCAAGAGAATCAACTAGACAGTGAGACTCAATCTTAAGAAAAGTATATCAAAGAGTTGTATCTCAATTTCTCAATTTAATCCGTAATCAAACAAATAGGAATTTACGAGCCCGATTGAATATAAGAAATAACTTGAACAGTTCAAAAACTAATGTTCAAGTGTCAATCAATTTATATCAATAACCAAAGGTTCGATTATCTAATTAATTGATCTTACGCACAACCTGTGATATTTCAATTATATAAATAAATATAATGCGGAAAAAAAATAACACAGACACCAGAAATTTTGCTAACAAGGAAACCGCAAATGCAGAAAAACCTCAGGACCTAGTCCAAATTTGAACACCACACTGTATTAAGCCGCTACAGACACTAGCCAATTCCAAGTTAACTTCAGACTGGAATGTATTTGAGCCCTAACCAATATCACACTGATCAAGGTACAGTTGCGTTCCTTACACCTCTAGAACCACGTCAGATTCTGTGCACTTGATTCACTTACCTGATCTCACCCACAACCAAGAGTTGCTACGACCCAAAGTCGAAGACTTGATAAACCAATCTGTCTCACACAAAAAAGTCTATTATATAGATAAATCTGTCTCCCACAGATAAACCTATGAGTTTTATTCCGTCTTTTGATAAATCAAGGTGAACAAGAACTAATTGATATACCGAACTTATATTCCTGAAGAATAGCCAAGAAATATCAATCAACTTACAATAATCTTAATTTTATGGTAGCGAAACAAGATATTATGGAATCACAAACGATGAGACGAAGATGTTTGTGACTACTTTTTATCTTTCCTATCGGAGATTAAATCTCGAGCAAATCTTAGAGAAGATAGTACTCAATCACGATAGAAAACAGCAAGATCAAAACACATAACTACAGAGAAAATAATTGGGTCTAGCTTCACAATCCCAATGAAGTCTTCAAGTCGTTAACCTATAGGGTTTCGTGAAAAACCTAAGGTTAAAGGAGAATCAACTCTAGTCGCAACTAGTATCACACAAGAGGTATGGGGATTAAGTTTCCCATTTGTTAGAGTTCTTTGATAGCATTGAAACAAATCAATCAATATTCACCATTTGATGAAACCTGATCTAAGAGCCAAGCTAAGTTTGCTTGAAACCAAAGCAATATCTCTCCATCGTTAGATGGTCTTAGCTTGTTATACACAAATGAAAAGTTACTTCATTGAGATATGAGTAACCGTAGCTAAACGTGTACACCGTATTGGATCAACAATAGTTAACCGAAGTTATCCATATGAACACTTTCTTATCAACCACGTTCATCTTATCAACAGCTAGTTCAAATGACTCAAATGAAACTAGTTATATAGTTTTTCAATTGTTTATATTATCATAGAAGTATACAAGACACAATTGAAGAAACATCGATTTTGTTTCACTCGAATCAATTCATGAACATTATATCCACGGTTTGAAAAAGATTGCATTCCTTATTATATAAATGTATTAGTTCATGAACAAACCGATTCTACATCTTAACCCTCTCAAGTATGCAAAAGGGTACGCATACCAAGGCTCCCGGACTTTACCCGACCTTCCCAGTACGCATACGGTATGCATACTATACCGGTCTTGGATCAACATATATGCAAGTAAGCATACTATGTATATAATCCAATTATGGTTAAGTGTTTTAAACTCTATTTCAGTCATTGAAATATTCTTATAGGATGACAATAGTTGTTTTCACTAACTATTAGCATCAAAGCGATTTTCAAGTTATTGAAATAATCAATACAAAATATTCTGAGTCTACATCAAATGACTGTATCACAGAAATCATGTAAGATGTTACTTGGATATTTTCACATGATCATCTTTTTACTTGCGTCAAGAATATAAGATGAAATTGGTTGAAGCGAAATATTACCAACACATATTTCGAGAAATATGTAAGCGAGTTAAACTCAGCTCAAAATATCAAATGTGTATAATCAAATACTATATAGTAATACGAATTTTGTCTCAAGAAGGAGATAAAGCAGAAGTAGAATTTCTGAGTGATAAATGAGTTTCAGTCTCCACATACCTTTTGTCGATGAAGTTCCACAAGCTCTCCTTAGTAGTTCCTTTTCTAGAATTGACGAACGTCGTGAAGTCTAAAGCTCAACTACATAATCTATCCTAGTCCGAGACATTACTATAAGTAGACTGATCCTAAACTTGACAAACAAGCTTGAGATAGCAACGCTTGTGAGTTCGACCGAGCAGTGCTCTAACAATCTCCCCCTTTGTCAATTTTAGTGACAAAACTATCAATACGTATGGATTACAAAATAAATAAACTTTTTAGCTTCTCATCCAAATGCTTGATCTCATTGGTTCTTCAACATTACTAAAAATCTTCGTCACTTCCAAGTAAACGTGTTCAACTCAGCATCATAGTTGTTGAAGATCCGTAGCTATAACAATGAGAAAACAGTTGCTCTCAATCATTGTTATACAGTGTCATAGTATTATTACACATCATCAAAGTTCAATTGTATCACAACTTTAACAACAATACTATGGTGATATGTATCACTCCCCCTTAGTCAATACTTTATCTCACATGAAAACCACTCCCCCTTATGATAGACACATTTTTGTGTTTGATTTATCTCGATTCTATATATTGATAATGCTCATTTTTGTATTTATTATGGTACTTTATGTGCGTGTAGGTATTTTTGGCCAATAAACATTTTTGGAAAAATCGGCTCGAAAAGTTATCTAAAGCACCCAGAGGAAATGATATTGGCACCCACAGTTTGGATAAGGGGCACCTCCAGAGCACCCCCAAAGATAGCGGCTATTCGCACCCCTATGCTGGATAAGGGGCGACCCTTTCTTCTTCACAGATTTTTGGCGGGAAAACTGAATTTAAAAATTCAGTTTTGCAGTGTGATTTACAGGCAGGATTCGCTGGAGTTTTAGGCAGATTTAATGGCTGTCGTGGATTGGTACTACCCTGTTACGACTAAACATGGTTGGTAGGTCTTCTAGAATCGAAAATATAGGCTGCTACATCGAGTTTGGACAAAACAGAAGCTTTGAGTTTCACGGGTCTGTTGAGGTTTCATGGACCGGTTTTGGAGTGATTTAACTGCGGATTTTTGTTGGGATGTACTTCTTAGAGTATAGCATGGTTTGTACGTGTGTTTTTATCGGACAGATTGGGCTGTACAACTCTGTGGAGCGGAACAGAGGTGAAGGTTTTTCACGGGATTGTGTTTGATTATATCTGGCAGTTACGGGAGATTCAAGGCAAGATAACCCTCCCTGAGATTCGTATATATCTAATAGAGGTACTGGAATGATTTGTACGGCTCAGAAACGCGTAGAGAAGAATTTGGAAAGTGGAGAAGTCCGAGACTTTCTACCAAAGAAAGGAAGGAATTAAATCGAGTTTTAGGGCTTCTGATGGATATATATAGGTTTCTGAGAGGTCAAGGAAGGTACGTACACTTTAGGGGAAGTTAAGAACATAGCAGAGCACAAAAAAAAAACACAAGTTGCAGAGATACGGGCGAGAGGTTGAAGAAGAACATAGAACAGCACTTAATAGCAGTCGCAAAATCCGTGGCCGTTTCTTTCAAACTCAATACCTTTTGTCACAATTTCGGTAACAATTACTTTCAGTTCGCAACAGTTCTGTGTTAGGGTTCTGTGTAACAGTGGCTATGTAACAATTATAACTGTTACAAACACGCTGTTTTATACCTTCTCTTCTTTTTAATCAACTTTTGAGCATTAAGGATGTATTTTGAGAACATGGTTAATATGAGGAGCTAAAACCCTTTGCTGAGGCGATGGAGGAAGATATTTTTCCAATATTTATGTGGTAATGTTTATTTAATTAATTATTACAATTCTTTATGATTATTTGCCTTGATGAGTAAACTGATTTATTGATTTTTGTTAAAAAATTGTGATTTCTTTTGATAGAGCATGCTTTCCTGGGTTTGATGTTCTATGCCTTTGATAAACAGTTGTTATTTCTAAAAATCTAATTATTGCAATATATTAGAATCACTTGAATGTATGAGTTGTATGATTATTATTAATTGAATCACATAAAATTAGAAAATAGTGGAATCCTAAGTCTCGGTATCTATACAATGTTGATAACAACTTTGAATTGAGTTTTTCTTATTTTTGGTTTTATTTAAATCTAGAATCGAACTTTCACAAGTCTTTAACGAAACTTTTTCTACAACAACATAAAAATCATATCAATTTTTGGCGCCGTCGATGCAGACTTGTCTTTAATTTAGGTTTTAGATTTTTTTTTTTTTTTTTACTTTGGGTATTTTTGTTTTTGTTGTGCAGGTTTTGCTTGAAACGGAAGGTGAAAAGTTGGACTTGCCATAACAGGAGAAAGCCGAAGATTTTATTTTTAAGGACTTTTATTTTTGGTAGTTTTTATTTATTTTTGGACTTGTAATTTTCTTTTATTTGTTTGTGTTTATTTTTAGTATTTTATTTGTAAAAAAAAAAAGAAAACACTGCACACACTAATTGCATCCCTCGTCAGATCACCGAGTTTAGGAAAACTCGTGGATTAGTAAGCTGAACCCGTGCCTGAGGCCTTTTGGGAGTTACCAGCTGAAAGTCCACAAACCTCAGCCTCGTACCTTTGTGTATATTTTGCTGTGGTAACCCAAGCTTACCTAAATTAGTGAGCCCAGCATTGCATGTGCACATATTTTGCTGAATTATTATGTATGCCTGAACGTAAAAGAGACGCTTTTGGTCGGTTTGTTTAAGTGAAACCTAGTGGTTCTATATTAGGAAACAAGAGTCTTGATTACCTTAATCTAGAGGGTCATATATTTGAACGTCCTGATCTTAGTGAGGAAAGTACCCCTAGTACTCCAATAGTCAAGCAATGACAACTGTAAGAGATGTAAGAGATTACATGTACCCAACTAGGTCCACCAGACCATCGTGCATAAGATTACCAGCCTCTTTGGCTAATTATGAGTTGAAACCTAGTACTATTCAGATGATCCCTGTATTCTTAGGGAAAGATGATGAGAACCCATACTTTCATGTAAGGGACTTTGAGGAAATTTGTGGAACGGTTAGGATTAGAGACCTTAGTGATGTAATTTTAAAACTTAAATTGTTTCCTCTTTCCTTAAGATATAAGGCTAAAACTTGGCTAAATAATTTACCCTCTGATTCCATAACAACATGGGATTGAATCACTTCTGTGTTCTTCCAAAAGTTTTACCCAAAACATAAAACCTCGTCTATTAGGTAGAAAATTAGCACCAGTATGCAACAAGAAGGAGAGTCTCTTTATAGGTTTTTAGAAAGATTCAATGATCTCTTGGCACAGTGTCCCCATCATGGGTTTGAAAAAATGAAATTAGTGCAAATTCTTTTTGACGGGTTAGATTACTCGACCAAATCCTTGGTTGAGTCATTATGTGCTGAAGGGTTCTTAAATAAAACAGCTGATCAAGCATATTCCTTTTTAGAAGATGTAGCTGAAAAATCCCAATAGTGGGAATCATGTATAGAGCCCCCTAAAAGACTTTTGGTAAATATAAATAACACCAATATGGTAGACTCAATCTTTGAGTCAGATGCTAAGTTTGCTGCCTTATCTAGACGGTTAGAAGCTTTAGAATTAAGTCAGTCTAAACATAAGTCTTTTATTGAAACTGATGATAGCCTTAGAAACTCTCAAGTCTCTAGTTGTGGAATAGAGCCCAATAACTCATTTTGGGAAGGACAGATTAGTGAAGAGCAAGCTTATGCTCTTTATAACAACTCTGGATTTGAAAACCGTCAGAAGTTTGACCCATATTCCGAGACCTATAATCCCGGTTGGAAAAAGCATCCTAATTTCTCATAGGTCAGATTAGTAATTCTCAGGCACCCCTAGGTTTTGGTTATTCTAAGAATCTTTCTGGTGCATCCCAATCTAAAAACCCTTCTGAGAATAAAATATCTAGCTTAGAGGAAGCTCTTATTATGCTAACAAGAAACCATGAAATGTTATCGAACAATCACTCTAGGTTTCAACAAGAAACCAAGTAGAGTCTATCTAAGTTAGAACATCAAATGGGTCAAATAGCTAAAACTCTAAATGAAAGAGAGAATGGAAGGTTCCCTAGTCAGCCTAATCCAAATCTCAAAGGAATGAATACAATTAGAACCCTTAGGAGTGGCAGAGTAGTATATAATCAGGTAACCATGCCCGATAGTGAACATATTGTAGTTCACCCCTCAGGACCACCAGTAGCTGATGAGACTGACAGAGTTCCCGATGATACCAATTCGGTTCCTGGGAGGTCTTATTCTGTGCCTAGAGCCCCATTTCCTCAACTACTAGTACCAACCAAAAAGGAATCCCATTTTAATGACATATTGGAGGTTTTTAAGAAAGTTACCATAAACCTTCCTTTATTAGATGCAATTAAGCAACTTCATGCTTACGCTAAATTCCTTAAGGATATGTGTACAAGAAATAGAAAGCTAAATATCCCTAATAAATCCTTTTTAGCTACTCATGTAAGTTCAATCATCCAGAATACCACTACCCCTAAATACAAAGACCCAGGTTCCCCTACTATTTCTTGCACGATAGGTAATTACCGGGTAGAAAAATCTTTACTTGACTTAGGAGCTAGTGTGAACTTACTTCCGTACCATGTGTACCTTGATCTAGGGCTAGTTGAAATAAAACCTACCAAGATAACACTTCAGTTAGTTGATAGGTCAGTGAAAATTCCACGTCGAGTCATAGAGGATGTTCTAATTGAGGTTGACAAGTTTATATATACAGTGGATTTTGTCATCCTAGATACTCAACCTGTCCCTGATCCAGAAAACCAGATACCTGTGATTTTAGGTCGCCCATTCTTAGCTACATCCAATGTGATCATTAATTATCGAAATGGTATCATGAATTTGTCTTTTGGTAATATGACT
The DNA here is from genome assembly GCA_023529315.1 of Papaver bracteatum. Classification (NCBI taxonomy): domain Eukaryota; kingdom Viridiplantae; phylum Streptophyta; class Magnoliopsida; order Ranunculales; family Papaveraceae; genus Papaver; species Papaver bracteatum. Next base: position 228,548 of record JAJJWX010005351.1, read on the forward strand.
ATTGAGCTTAATATTTTCAATATTTGTAAGAAACCATCTGAGTTAAATGACTCGCCCTTCGAAGAGGTGAACATGATAGAAGCCTTAGTTCAGGAGTCATTACCAAATATCTTGTCTGAAGACCCATTAGAAAGTTGTCTATCCCATTTTGGTTTAGATTTTGATGACGATAGCACCATTGAACAAGTGAATGCTCTATTAGATTCTACTCCTGTGTTAAATACTGATAGATGGAAAGCTAGGTTCGAACCGTTGCCAGCTTCTGAGACTACCCTAACTCCTTCTTTAGAAGATCCCCCTAAGTTGGACCTTAAACCACTACCAGATACCCTGAAGTATGTGTTTTTAGGCCCATCTGAGACTTTGCCTGTGATTATAGCTTCCGATTTAGATAGTGATTAGGAAAGTAGGCTAGTAAAAGTACTTCAAGAAAATAAGGAAGCTTTAGGGTGGACTATAGCAGACATTAAGGGTATTAGTCCTACTGTGTGTATGCTTCAGATTCATTTAGAGGAAGACTCCAAGCCTTCTGGGAAGATGCAACGTCGACTGAACCCTAACATGAAATAGGTAGTTCGAAAAGAGGTGCTTAAGTTGTTAGATGCGGGTATTATCTACCCAATTTCATACATTAAGTGGGTCAGCCATGTTTAGGTTGTCCCCAAGAAATCAGGTATCACTGTAGTCCAGAATGATAACAATGAGTTAATACCAACCCGAGTGACCACGTGATGGCGTGTCTGTATCGACTATAGGAAATTTAACAAGGTCACAAGGAAGGATCACTTTCCCCTTCCTTTTATCGACCAAATGCTAGAGCGATTAGCTGGACATAGTTATTATTGCTTCTTAGATGGATACTCCGGTTATAATTAGATTGTTATTTCCCCAGAAGGCCAAGAGAAAACAACTTTTACATGTCCCTTTGGTACCTTTGCGTATAGACGCATGCCTTTCGGGCTATGTAATGCCCTTGCGACCTTTCAGCGTTGTATGATGAGCATCTTTTCTAATATGGTAGAACGGTTTTTAGAGGTCTTTATGGATGATTTTTCAGTGTTTGGTTCATCTTTTGATGAATGCTTGCATCATTTGACATTAGTGTTGACTAGGTGTAAGGAAAAGAATTTAGTGCTTAATTGGGAAAAATGCCATTTCATGGTTAAATCAGGAATCGTATTAGGACACGTCGTTTCTTCAAAGGGTATAGAGGTAGACAAAGCCAAAGTTGACCTTATTAATACTTTACAGGTCCCAAAAACCGTAAAAGATATTAGGTCATTCCTAGGGCATGCAGGTTTTTACCGTCGATTCATTAAGGATTTTAGCTTGATTTCTAGACCTCTTTGCAATTTGCTTGCAAAAGATGCTAAGTTTGTCTTTGATGATGCTTGTTTAGAGGTTTTTGAGAAGCTTAAAAATTTACTCACTACCGCCCCGATAGTCCAGGCACCTAACTGGAACCTACCCTTTGAAATTATGTGTGATGCTTCAGATTATGCTATAGGTGTTGTGCTAGGTCAGCGTGAATCAAATTACTTCATGTGATTTACTATGCTAGCAAAACTCTGAATGATGCCCAAATGAACTATGCAACTACCGAGAAGGAACTGTTAGCCATCGTGTTTTCCTTGGATAAGTTTAGATCCTACCTATTAGGTTCTAAGATCGTAATCTATACTGATCATGCTGCTTTGAAATACCTTTTGTCTAAGAAGGATACCAAACCTAGATTGATTAGGTGGATCCTATTGTTACAAGAATTTTCTCCAGACATTAGAGACAAAAAGGGTGCAGAAAATGTAGTGGCAAACCACTTGTCTAGGCTAGTTGTTAGTTCCCCTAATGATTCCCTTCCTATACGGGATAGATTTCTTGATGAACAATTATTCTCTGTTTCCCAATCACCTTGGTATGCAAATATAGTGAATTATCTTGTTACTGGTCGAATACCTCAACATTGGGGTAAACAAGATCGTTCTAGGTTTTTAGCCGAGGTTAAGCATTTATTTTGGGACGATCCTTATCTTTTTAAGTATTATCCAGACCAGATTATTAGGAGATGTGTACCTTAGAGTGACCAGTCTATTATTATCTCCTTTTGTCATGAACATGCATGTGGGGGTCACTTTAGTGCTAAGAAGACTGCTGCTAAGATTCTGCAGTGTGGATTTTAATGGCCTTCGTTGTTTAAAGACTCCCATAGTCATTGTGTTTCTTGTGAGCGTTGCTAGAAGTTAAGAACCATTTCCCGTAGAAATATGATTCCTTTGAACCCTATTTTAGTAATTGAGGTCTTTGATGTGTGGGGCATTGATTTTATGGGTCCATTTCCTGATTCTTTTGGTTATCTTTACATACTTGTCGATGTAGACTATGTGTCTAAGTGGGTTGAGGCGGTTCCATGTAAAACAAATGACTATAGGGTCGTAGTCCAGTTTTTGAAAGAGAATATACTTAAACTTTTTGGTACGCCGCGAGATATAATTAGTGATGGAGGTTCACACTTTTGTAATAGACCGTTTGCTCTTTTAATGAAGCAATATGGTATTACCCATAAAGTAGCAACCCCATATCACCCACAGACTAGTGGTCAGGTAGAGGTTTCCAATAGGAAAATTAAGCGTATTCTAGAAAAAACAGTTAATCCTAATAGGAAAGACTGGTCGTCGAGGCTTACTGATGCCTTAAGGGATTACCATACTGCGTTTAAGACACCCATTGGAATGTCACCTTATCGTTTAGTATTTGGAAAGGCATGTCACCTACCTGTTGAGTTAGAACATAGAGCCTATTGGGCTATAAAGCAGTTAAACTTTACACTTGACAAGGCAGGAGCTCATAGAAAGCTCCATCTCAATGAGTTGGACGAGATTCGTAGAGATGCATACGATAGTGCTAAGGAGTATAAGAACAAAATGAAACTTGTGCATGCTAAGTATATTTTAAGAAAGTCATTTTCTCCAGGTCAAAAAGTTCTTTTGTATGATACTCGTTTGCATCTATTTTCCGGGAAATTGCGCTCTCGGTGGACCGGTCCTTTTGTGGTCCGTACTATTTTTCCTCATGTCGCTATTGAAATTGAGACAGTGGATGGTAGTAGTTCTTCTAAGGTTAACGGTCAAAGATTAAAGCCCTTTTTAGAACATGTTCCTACAGGTGATGTTGAGGAGGTCCCTATTTACCTTGATTGACCATCGAGGTATTTTGCATTTGTATGTTGTATATTATTTTTGCTATTTGTTTTTAGGTTTTATTTTTATTTCTCTCCTTATTCTCCATGGAAGGATTATTACGCTTCATCCAGGTACTATCTTTCTGACTTCTCTCTTTACAGATTCCTCGTGTTACTTATACTTTTGGTACTGTTCTTTAATTAGAAACATTGAGGACAATGTTAGATTTAAGTTTGGGGGTGAGGAAGAAACTTTTTGTTAGTTACAATAAATAAACTCCAGAACCTAGAAATTTATGCTTATTAAGGATGGCACTAACCAATCTAAGTGGATGGAAACATCTAAAGAGTCTATTCATAAAAGCACAAAGCTCAGGTGTTAGAAATAACATGATAGTTTCACCATATCTCGTTGAGTCCGTGTTTTCCCTGTCTCCGTCGCCTAAACAAGCGTGGAACGCAGGATCCATGTGAACTATCATGTAATCTGCTGACAAGAAGCATGCGCTTAGATCCAAAAGATCAAATCATGCAGTTAAAAAAAAAAGTTAAAAGTTAAATGTTAATGTTCAGTAAATAAATCGACCGCTGGTTCCCTTGTATACGCCAGACGAGTTGATCTAGAATTAAGATTATCGACCACTGGTTCCCTTGTATATTCCAGTTGCGTTGATATTAGTCAGACCAGTATCTCAGTCCATTAGGATAGGTTCATTTTGGCAGTGGCCTTCAGACAGATATGAGAAACACCGTTCACCTAGTCAACATCAAAACCATCTATGTTTTTCTATATCCATCTCTTAATCTATCCATGTTATTTGTTGACTCCGGATATTGATGTCCATAGTGCGACTATCTGAGTAGAGCTCTGTCACTTTATATGAATTTTAGTATGCTTGAGTGCAAACTCGTGTACATCAATTGGAATTTCGCATCAGGGTACTTCCTCCTGTAGTCAATAAGTATGCCAACCAAGGAGATTCTTTAGTGCCTTCCAAGGTTCTGAGTAGATAGATAGGGTCTGAAGTAAAGGTTTTGTGGGTATATCTTTGGTAAGCCCTCCCGAGACTATAACTCGGCCACTAGGGACACCTAGGGGTTTAAAGGCTTATTGCATACGCTAAATGCAATCGACGATGCCTGCGTTAGTGAGTTAGGATTTTATTTCTATTTTATTTTTGCTCGAGGACTAGCAAATAATAGGGTTGGGGGTATTTGATAGACATATTTTTGTGTCTGATTTGTCTCGATTCTATATATTGATAGTGCTCATTTTTGTACTTATTATGGTATTTTATGTGCGTGTAGGTATTTTTGGCCAATAAACATTTTTGGAAAGATCGGATCGAAAAGTTGTCTAAAGCACCCGGAAGAAATGATTTTGGCATCCACACTTTGGATAAGGGGCACCTCCAGAGCACCCCAAAAGACATCGGCTATTCGCACCCCTATGCTGGATAAGGGGCGACCCTTTCTTCTTCACAGATTTTTGGCGGGAAAACTGAATTCAAAAATTCAATTTTGCAGTGTGATTTACAGGCAAGATTCGTTGGAGTTTTAGGCAGATTTAATGGTTGTCGTGGATTGGTACTACCCTGTTACGATTAAACAGGGTTGGTAGGTCTTCTAGAATCGAAAATATAGGCTGCTACATCGAGTTTGACAAAACAGAAGCTTTGAGTTTCACGGGTCTGTTGAGGTTTCATGGACCGGTTTTGGAGTGATTTAACTGCGGATTTCTGTTGGGCTGTACTTATTAGAGTATAGCATGGTTGGTACGTGTGTTTTTATCGGACAGATTGGGCTGTACAACTCTGTAGAGCGCAACAGAGGTGAAGTTTTTTCACGGGATTGTGTTTGATTATATCTGGAAGTTATGGGAGATTCAAGGAAAGATAACCCTCCCTGAGATTCGTATCTATCTAATAGAGATACTGGAATGATTTTTACGGCTCAGAAACGCGTAGAGAAGAATTTGGAAAGTGGAGAAGTCCGAGACTTTATACCAAAGAAAGGAAGGAATTAAATCGAGTTTTAGGGATTCTGATGGCCATATATAGGTTTCTGAGAGGTCAAGGAAGGTACGTACACTTTAGGGGAAGTTAAGAACATAGCAGAGCACAAAAAAAAACACAAGTTGCAGAGATACAGGCGAGAGGTTGAAGAAGAACATAGAACAACACTTAATAGCAGTCGCAGAATCCGTGGCCGTTTCTTTCAAACTCAATACCTTTTGTCACAATTTCGGTAACAATTACTTTCAGTTCGCAACAGTTCTGTGTTTGGGTTCTGTGTAACAGTGATTCTGTAACAATTATAACTGTTACAAACACGCTGTTTTATACCTTCTCTTCTTTTTAATCAACTTTTGAGCATTAAGGATGTATTTTGAGAACATGGTTAATATGAGGAGCTAAAACCCTTTGCTGAGGCGACGGAGGAAGCTATTTTTCCAATATTTATGTGGTAATGTTTATTTAATTAATTATTGCAATTCTTTATGATTATTTGCCTTGATGAGTAAACTGATTTATTGATTTTTGTTAAACAATTGTGATTTCTTCTGATAGAGCATGCTTGCCTAGGGTTTGATGTTCTATGCTTTTGATAAACAGTTGTTATTTCTAAAAATCTAATTATTGCAATATATTAGAATCACTTGAATGTATGAGTTGTATGATTATTATTAATTGAATCACATAAAATTGGAAAATAGTGGAATCCTAAGTCTCAGTATCTCTACAATCTTGATAACAACTTTGAATTGAGTTTTTCTTATTTTTGGTTTTATTTAAATCTAGAATCGAACTTTCACAAGTCTTTAACGAACCTTTTTCTACAACAACATAAAAATCATATCACCTTACATAATGATCCGTAAACCATATGTATTTGTAGTGTGAACTACACATTAATTCTCCCCCTTTTTGTAACTATAAATTGGCAAATGTACGAAAACTAGTGGGATCCTAATGAAATTTTCATAGAGATACTTCATGACCAAAAGAGAACATATAAACTTTGTTTTGATGATTTCACATAGCCGAAACTAGTGTATTCATCAAGGAGTTTATAAAGATACAAGAAAACTCCTATAATATTCCACAGCCGCACTCCCCCACAACGATTTTGCAATTAAGCACAAGTTCAACAAGAACTCCCCCCCATAAAATGTCATTCCCGAAAGAACAACAAGAGCGACCTTAGTTTCATAGGAAAAGAAGGATTTCTTTGGACATTAACAAATCACGTGAAACATGATGTAATCCAAAATACTCAATTAAATTAACCACAAGATAACCCATGATAAATTTAATCGGAAATGCTCAACATAAGAGAACTTACGGAGCCACACAGTATATTCACAAGAAATGGATCTGGGAAAGATCAATACTGCGGAATATTCAAAGATTCATTCTATTTTTCATCAATATTTGCATAGAAACATATAATAGACTTAATCTTTGTAGACAAAAGTTCATCATGTATTCCATCAATATTTGCATAATGACATAATATGCTTAACTTTTGTTGTCAAAAGTTCATTCTATCTTTTATCAATAAAGACATATGATAGACTTACTTTTGAGCAAGTATGGGACAATCATAGTTCACGGACGCAAACACACCTATCCGATAACAAGTTGCAATATATAAAACCATAAAGATTAATACTGCAAAATCATCTTCCAAATAAACTTTAGAATTTAAATAAATAAATCTGAAAACATTGCAAGATGAAAATCGTTGGAAATAGGTGTGTACTCACAATAATTGCTATTCCAAACCCTAGTTATCCTTCTTAAAACATAATAATAAATTCTCATAAGAAGTTTCCACTAGTGGAAAATACAATAAAAAAGTCTGCCAGAAATGCACTTAAAATTGATAAAAATGACTGCTTACGGGAGCCATAATATTGTAGTCTTATTTCCCAAAACGACGCCTGGGAGCCCTAGTATTCATTCAGTTACGACTACCTTCAACAGTCTACGTCCTAAAACTAATAGAGACAGTCTTTTCTCGGGATCATATTATATAAAAAAAATATGAAACTGGTTCAGCCAAATCCATAAATGATTCAGCTGAATCTGGAACTAGAACCAGCTATAATAACGAACAAGAAACTAAAATTGAAACTACATTCAAATACAACCTGAATTCTTAAGTTGAAAACATTCTCCATTCAATTGAAATTTGAATCCATTGTATGTACAACACTTAGGGTTCAAAATCACCAAAAAATTGTAAACAAAACATGAATTGACACCCATACAAGTTCTAAGTTTCCTAAAGATAAGTGCAAACCAACAAAGTGATAGACTATCTGATGATGAAATGAGACGCACAACTCAGAATTGCATACATGCAGCAAAAACAAAACTTGGGCATTAGTTTCCAAACTAATTTCAACATGATAAGAACGTACAATTCAAAGATGATATAAAAAAACAATGTGCAATTAATTCGCCATACATTTACTTTACCTACACAAGTGCGGTATACAAAGCAATACCTGCTTATGTTGTTATTCAATAAGATCGTAAACAAAGGAAGCAAGCAAATGAATAAATCAGATGTTACACTTTGTCTTGGAATTCCAAAAAAACACGCAACATCAAGAACATCTTAAACCTGCATCATTATATTTGAATACTTATCAGTAATTATCCCAAAAGAAATTAGTCACCGCTTTTAAACTCGCAAGACTAAGATTGTGTAAGACTAATACAAGAAATGCTAGGTTATGCTAAGGGATTACTCTTTAAGTATTCCGAACAACCTGATTCATTTTGCGGTTTCAACTAGAACTAGAAATGAGTACAACTCAAATGTCATGTCCGTGAACCATTAATTCATTCTACGTTTTCCACTACTCGAATATCCTTTATGTGGAGAAATTAGAAGTGCAGTTTCTTAAAACAAACATAAGAAAATAAATGGAGCCAACGTATACCTTGTCACCCATGAACTTAGGAAAACATCTTGGGTTAATAACTACGCATCTATTACATAAGTATAAACTTTGACAGTCAATGGTTGAGAAAATTTCTGTAATAGATTCACGAAACAAGTGCAATTGTCTATACAAACTTGAACAACATTGAACTATGTTGTTTTAAATATCCACATAAACCTACCTTGTTGAGGAGTAGGGTTTCCAATAGTACTGTAAAGGGTATTATTGAAAGTTTATTCACATGCACAAGAAAGTCATTTCATCCGGATTAGATTTTCAATACTAAAACCAAACTAAAATAATCAGATTCTAAATTTTCTTTAAAGTGACCATATTATAAAATCAAAATACTATAGTTAACCTGGTAGATTCCAATGGAATTGAATCCAAAACTTACATTAAGATGTCCAATAAGCACACCATTTAGGATCCCGAATAGCATTAGGGTTTCAGTGTCAACTGCCTTGGTCACAAAAATATTTTTGTTGAAGTTAGACGCCAACTAAATAATGTTGTAGCTGCAAATAAAACAGAAGGTTGAAGTTAAAAAGAGTGCATCAGAGGATTTCAAATCTATGGGATCAAGATCGAAAATTCACCACAGAGGTCTCGCGAGTTCATAACAAATCACATGGCAAGTAGGAATCAATGAATAATTCTTTCAATCTCTACTAAGAATCAATGAATAATTCTTTCAATTCTGATGGTTATACCTATAATATGAGGCTGGAAAAACCATATATATGCATTTGCTTCCTAAAAAAATGAAAAATAAAAAATATCAGAGGCATGAAACATATGTATTCTATAGAAATTCTTAAGCATGTGATGCCACCAACACACTACACCTTTAGTCTGTTTTAGACATAACATGAGAGTGATGGATTATTTGTGTCAATGAGTGAGCAGTTTTACCTCATGTGACTGCTGAATTCGATGGAATTTGCAGTAAGATCAATAATTTGACATATAGATAAAAATAAAGAAAACTAAGGAAATTAAGAAAAAGCTTTTGCACTTACCAAGCAAGCTCAGACCCTGTATTTGCATGAAATATATTAATCAGGGTTCATATTATTGTCCCGCTCAGGTATGTTATCCTGTAATCCATGACCATCACCTGTACACCTCAAATAAATCTCACCATTTACCCAAATCCTACAAGTCCAAAACAAGAACACATGCACAAATAAATAAACAGTACTGATGACTTTAATAGCTGGCAGCACAAAAACAACTTCAAAGTAAACTAAATCATATGCAAATGAACAAGCCGAAATCCTAAAGGAGAGATACCTTGTGAACATGAAGTAAACTAGTCAAACCAAGGAAACTGACAACAAACATGAATATATAAACACTACAAAAGAAAATAACCCAAATGATTGTCATCTACAGTACGACGACGTCATGCGAAGTAGACTATCTTGTGTAGTTAAACACTACACCAACATTGACTCTTATTCTAAACACTACATTTAGTCAAAATATCAGGAGCATCCGATAAGGAATGATATCATTGTATCAGCACCGTTGCAATAAATGTAAATGAAAATTCCTTCCATGTTCTCAACCTACCTAAAAGACTAAACTAGCCTATTCTGTAACATGTTTTGAGATGGAATGGAACCTATTCTGTTCATAACATATTAAGTACACATCAACTTCAAGATTTAGTTGGATAGATTCTGTAAACCACCATACTATTCAACATTCAAGCTGTGACATCCAAGATGAGTGTAGAAATTACATTGGGGGATACAGGCTTGCAACCAATGATACTTTGCCATGACCCATGAGAATAAAAGAGAACCTCATAAAAAAACAAGTCCTGCAAGTTTGTGGTTATTATAATTGCAGAATTCCCACTAAACTTCCAAAGTTACAAAATATTTTAGTTAGATAATAATACAGCAGAAACAATAATAGCAGCATTTCAACTAATAAAGTTCTCGAGTTCAACTAGATTATAAGTTAATGCATTTCAATAGAAACAATAATAGCAGCATCTACAACACAATACTTACCAAGTGGTTAATTTTGACAAGCTCTACAATTGCATTAACATTTTTATGCAACTCCTGAACTCTATATCCATAGATTTATCTCTCTCGCGTTCCTGGAATAAATCAAAAGATATACACATTAGGATTAAAAACACTATTAATCAAGAAATTTATCCAAGTACTCAGAAGTGGCACATTAAAATACTGAATATACGTGCTAATAATGTGCTTAACGATACATGATATATTACTTAGTTATAACTACCGCCTCCCCATCTGTAACATCCACCCCCTAATACTACCAGTCTTCTCCTCCACCATCTCCATAGTCCATACTACATAATTTAAAAGTAAAACACCAACACAAGCCAACACCCACATCAACTTCATATTATGAACCCTTACTACTATAATTCAACACCACAAATGTCACCATTATCATCCCAATACTACTACAAGTCAACCATCACCACCTTATCACTACAATAATTTACCAACATAACTGAATTTCAAGGATATACTAACTAAGCAATACCACTTATTTCCAATAGATCTTACACAGACAATGAAGCTGAGGTCCCCTCCCCTGTTAAGATATCCATTACACTAACCAGCAACCGACTCCAAACCCCTAAAGAGTAAACCAAGATTCTTCAATTCAAATAAGAAAACAAAATAAGAATCTCAAACCCGAACTTTATTTGCTGATGCTTAAGAAAATGAAACAACAAATCCATCAAAATTCAAAACAAAATCAAAATCGGAAAACACTATGGATAAATCAGGAAAAAACAAATCTAACATAGATCAGCTCAACATACAATTTTCTTGAACAGCTTGTTGTCCCTTCTCCGTTGTCCATACCAATATGCTTCAGCGGCAAAATTAACAAAATCAATAAAGTATAAATCACAGTTACAAGAAAACAGAAAATAAGAAAATTAGGGATTTCATTTTGTGTTTCTTACCCTACAATTAGCTGTTTGTAGATGTAATACTGAGAATTACCCATAACACATTTAAAACCAACACCAGATAGGTTTTCATTTTGATTTATGTTTTAATTTCTTCAATTGGTTCAAAAATAACAGCAATTATGAATCAATTGACAACCTTGAACAGATCTGGGGAGGATTTTAAATTAGAAACGTGAGTTTTTACCCAAATCATTACCTAACCACTTGAGAGATTTCATTCTCTCATTCCGTTCCACTTGAAAACAAGAAATAAAAGCAGCTCAGCTGCTGATTAAAAACCGAGAAATTCAGATGGAGAGGTTATGAAGAACAGCGGTGCTGCTGTTGAAGTCAGAGAGGATGAAATTGACATGGGTATGGACTGGAATTTGTATCAGGTTTTTTTTGAGAAGATGCAAATGATGGTCATCTTGAATTCAAGATCGAAAAGCAGTTAGGTGTTGTTTCTGTGAAATTGAGATAAGGAAGATGTTGGATCTGAGAGCTGCAGTTAGAAAAGATGAATCGATTGAAGAACGAGAAGAAATATTTGAATAGGTTTTGAGCTGTGGTGATGAATATCAAAGAAATTGATTGGGTTTGAGTCCATAATTGCATAAATTGAGTTTAGGTCATAAATAAGAAATGGGTCAGTTTGAGATCGAGAAATTAAGAAAGAGAAGTTGCTTCTACTGATGTTGGTTGATTAACAGAGATGGATATATGAGGAGATGAGGTAAAGAGTTTGTTTAATGATGAACATAGCTCAGGAGATAGGCTTTTTCGTTTTGAAGGTGAGAAAGAAAATTTTGTAGTTATCTTGGGAATTCGTGGAGAAGATGAAGAAGTTCAACATGGTTTGGGTATATGATAAAATAAAAAAATTCTCTTGTTTATTTTTTTGTTTCACCGTTATTGTTGAAGAGGGAGTTCAATTTATAGTTTCATGGAAGAGATGAAGATGGAGAAAAAGTTGCTGAGAGAGAGAGAGTTTAGATAACTGAGACAGAGAGAGAAGTGATAGAAAAGAAGCAGGTTTGTCTCTAGAAGGAACTACGAAATCTAGTTTCCTCCACAGACTTAGTTAATGTGGGACCATAGAAACTAGTTCCTCCGACAGTTTTAATATAAATCCACGTGTAAGTTTTATATATTTCCTAAACTTCCCCTTTACGTTAAGACTGCTATAGGGTCTTGATTTTCTTTTGCTATAGAAAAGGCTGCTTTTGGAAGCCCATTATATAAAAAAATCCTAGGGTAGTCTTATTTATAAAGCCCAAGCAGAATTTATAAATCCATTTTCCACTAGTGTTCCTAGACATTAAGGCCTCTAAAAAAAATTCTTTATCGTCCCCGAACTCCTTTTCGTCAACAGCCATTGGAACATAAGGTTCATGAAGAAAGGAGTCAATTCCAACAAACCTTCTAGACTGATGTCGAACCAAGGCCTTTTGAATTTCGAGAGTCCTCAAAACAATAGCCTTTATTTGTTGAATCTCCTTTCTTGTTTCCTTCAGCTCTTCAAGAACCCCAGAAAACTTTTGTAGATGAGAAGGAACAACTTTTGGTTTCCTTACATTCCTCATTTTTCTTTTCGAAGTTGAAGGTACATGAAATTTATATTTTTCCTTTATGATTGATGGATTAACAATCATATTAACATCTTTTCCATCAGAAGACATAAAACTTGGATTCTGCATACTAGTATGAGATTGTGAGAGGAATTCACAAATCAGACTCAATAATCAATCTTGTGATAAAAAGAGTTTTCAGAGAAGGAAAAAGTAATGTAAGGTTACAGAACCTTTATACACTTAAAGGATTTACGTACGTACAACTCAGAACCCTAAAGAAGGAAGAATTGTCGATTTTAACCCTCTTTTATTTCTCAAACAGAGTAAAGTCCTTCCAATATCAATTAAAAAAGGTGAAAACAATACCAAAAAGAAGAAACAAGAAAATATTTTTCTCTTTTCCTAAAGCCTGAAATGTGCAAACTCTTATCTCTTTGTTTGGAACCAGGAACATGAGACAAGATACACAATCAACACATTTAAGTTGTGCTGGGTTGAAAAACAATCTGTCCACCATAACCTTTTTGAATGGAATTCTTACCATGTTTCACAAAATGTTTAGACCAAATTATTTTCTCTAGTGGTCTAATTAACTTATTCGGGGAAGAGATGATATTACATACCTCAGACGATTTCTGAACAAGTTTGAGCTTGTTTGCTAATCGATTTTCTCTTCGTTGAAGTTTGTTGACATATCTTATCTTATGTTTGTACTTGAAACATTTGGAGAGTTCATGATCCCTGAGAGTACAATAAGAAAATGTCAATGTGGAGGATGGTTCAGACGTCATGGCTGTGTAGGATGCTAGACAAATGTTAGAACCTGAAATATTATAAACATAATTTCTAGATAATAAATAGAAGTCCATTTTATCCTCCAAGGTGGTTGAAGTTTCTCCTGGAAGAATATCGAGATTGATATACGTATTGCTACAATTATCAAAATCAATATTTTACTGAGGAGTGCAACACTTGATTTTTTATCTTCATTATAATCATAATGATCAGACATTTCATCAAGAGTTGCAGCAAGACCTTTGTTTCTAGTGTATTTTCTACGATTTGGACACTCATTTGAAAAATTTACCAAAGCCTTTACACTTGAAGCACTGTGGCATATCCTCGTCATCAGTATCGTCAGCACCTTTTTTTTTTTAAATAGGAACACGATTATGAGGTTTAACTGATGACTTAGGTTCATCTCTAGTGAACCATTTACTTCTCTTCAAAAGAAGATCTCTAAGCTGTCTAGTGATCATAGATACTGACTTGTCAAGATCTTCATCTGATGAATCAGTCTCAGAAAGATCATCTTCAGAGATGCCAATACTTTTACTTTTATCAAGTAATTTAGTTTTTTTTTGTGCTTCGAAAGTAATATCATTTCCAGACTTGGATACATGCTCATGATAAAAGATCTTTAACTTCCCAATGAGAGTATTTATGGAAAGCACATCAAGTTTATTTCCTTCAACGATGGAATGTTTCTTAGAATCATATCTAGATGGAAATGATCTGAGAATTTTCATCATAATGTCCTTTTTAGGAATAGTCTTACCCAACGCAAAAGTTGCATTAACAATTTCAGACGCTTTGTGATTAAACTCAACAAATGAATCTTCATCTGCCATACAAAGGTTTTCCCAATAGGAATTTAGGTTTTGAAGCCTAGCTTCTTTTTTCACAGGTATTCCCTTCAAATACAGTTTTTAAGATATCCTAAGCATATTTAGACCAAGTGCACGTAGTCACATGGTGCTGAAGATCTGGGGTAATGGCATGGATGATTGCATTTAATCCTTCAGAATTTTTCTTTGCAGCAAGAATCTCGACAGCATCATAATCACCAATATCATTTGGAACCGTTATAGTGCCTATTGTAATAACCAGAGGATTATAGTCATTAACATCGAAAACTCATGATTAAAAATCACGCGCTTGAAGAAAGGCACGCATAGAAATTTTCCACCACAAGTAATTCGAGCCATCAAAAACTGGCGGTATGTTTATAGAGATAGCATTTCTGTCCATAGAGTCAGATCGCTACAAACACAGACTTGTAAGGTCTTGAACGTGTTTGCCTGCTCTGATACCAATTGAAAAAGTTGGGGTCTAACAACCACACCCAATATTTCACTTAGAAATCTGTATGGAATAACTCCAATATTGTAGGACCAGAATATCGCTACATCTATTTTCTGCGAGATTAACAACACTTCATAGCGAGCATCACCGCAAGATTTTATATCAACATTTCACGAGTGTCACAAAAGCCTTCAAAAGAGAGACGTAATACCGGACGACTGAAGAAAACTTGAGAGAAGCATGTTAGTTCTGCGATGGTTATAAAACTTGCGAGATTTAACATTGTAACTATCGCGGTACAATCGCAGAATCAACCCGAAATAAGAGGAAAACTTAGTTGTCATCCACTATGTAACTACCCTATAAATATAGACTCAATGTATCCAGAAAAGGATGATGTATTTTTGAGAGTTAAGAAAGTATTGAGGAGAGAGAAACTTCAAGAGAATAGTTGTAATCTTGAATTCTCTCATTTCTGTAAACATTTCTGAAACCAAAATAATAAAGTGTCATTTTTCATTTTCAATTATGAGTTGATTATATCAAAATCTTAATAAGGGTGTAGTGTGGGAAATACTGCAACTACATTTTGGCGCCCGAAACAGGGAGAATCAAGTTAAGAATTCTCTAATTACAGTTTGAAGATTTGAAGAAATCATTAGAGTTAAAGAAATGGCTAGAAGAATAAGAAATACATCAGAACCACCAACAACTGTGAGGAGGAGTAAAAGACTTGCAGGAGAAGAAACAAATGAATTAGGAGATTATTCAAGGATAAGAACAAGAAGAAATAGAACAAGGATTGAAGGAGAAGATCAATTCACACAACCTAATCAACAAACACCGATCCAAAATAGAAATGTGGATTATGATAGAGTGAGTGTGCATACATGGAGATCAGATTCGATGGAAGATGTAGAAGATCAACAATTAAGAGACGGAAGAACAAAAGAAAGAAATCAAGGAATGGTTGAAGGATTAATTCACGGAGGAGATGAAAATGAAACAGAAAATAATCCAAGACAAAGAATACAAGACGAAAGAAGATTAGAGGCGGAAGAGCGTGCAAATTTAACAAGACAAAATCACGAGTTGAGAATGGAGAATTTGAGATTACAAAATAGAAGATCAAGAAGTACTGTTAGATCGAATTCAAGATCAGTAAGGGAAGAATTAAGGCCAAGTTCCCCAGTAAGAAATGCTAGAGGAAATATCCAAGAAGAAGTGCGAAATCTAAATGAAGAGCAACGTCATAGAGAAAAAGAGGTAGTAGAAGATCGCCATGATCCGCGTGGTGAAAATTTGGATAATAGACTTAACAACAGAAATCAAGAGGGAAGAAACAACAAAAATGATGAAGATAATCCAGAAAAAGGTAGGAGGATATTACATGGGCGAGAGATCCAGAGAAATCGAAGAATAATTGAAGAACAAATTGAGAGACATTATACTGAACAAGCACGACTAGCTCGCGAGAGAGAAATATTGAGGGCAGAAGTAGAAGAACAAGAATTTCAAGAGGCATTACGACAAAATAAACATGAAAATCGAGAAAGGAGACGGACGCAAAATCTCCATAATAATAATATTCAGGAAGAGTATGATAGAATACAAAGGAGAATAGAAAGACAGAGAAGAGAAATGATGAGAAATGAAGAAATTCGCAGTGAAGAAAATAGACAGTATAATCAGTTGCGATGGCAAGAAGAAGCTGAAGCAGAAGATCGCAGAAGAAGAAATATGGATGTAGATGAAGATATACAAAATCTCGCAAGACAAGAAGTACATGAACGCAGAAGAAGGGAAGCAGCATTGAAAAGACCAATGGAACCAAATTCAGCTGCGAATGAGCAAATTTTAAGAGAGTTAGCAGAGATGAAGGGAATAATAAATAACAGAAAATAAGGAGGTAGAAGGCAACTCGATGAATCTATTGAAGAAGCTGTGAGAACTCAATTTACTCAAGAAGTACAGTTAAGAGGAATACCCCCAAAGTGCAACTTACCAGCATTAACCATCATTTTTGATGGAACTACATGTGATGTACAACATGTTAAGGCTTATGTTAGGTGTATGCTGCAATGGGAGAATCATGATGCTGTATTGTGTAAATATTTTGCATCTAGCTTAACTGGCGAGGCGTTAAAATGGTTTGAGGGATTACCAAAAAATACTATAACTTCTTTTGATCATTTACAAGCTACA
This sequence comes from Papaver bracteatum, assembly GCA_023529315.1. Taxonomy (NCBI): domain Eukaryota; kingdom Viridiplantae; phylum Streptophyta; class Magnoliopsida; order Ranunculales; family Papaveraceae; genus Papaver; species Papaver bracteatum. Next base: position 245,509 of record JAJJWX010005351.1, read on the forward strand.
TTTCTGGGAGCATATATAAGCTGTAGTTGCAGGAATTCCCACACTACACCCTTGTTAAGATTCTATAGAAACCTATTGGAAATCACTTAAACTTCAAAGATTTAAATGACACTTTACTATTCAAATTTCAGAAATGTTTACAGAATTGGAAGAAATCAATATTACAAATATTCTCTTCAAGTTTCTCTCTCCTCAAGACTCTTTCAACTCTCAAAAATACATCATCATTTTATGGATCTATCGGGCCCTTTATATAGGGATTTACATAATGGATGATAGCTAAGTTTTCCTCCTATTTCGGATCTATTTTGCGATCTCGTCACGATCGCTATAATATTCTCTATCGCAAGAATGATGACCATCGCAGGATCAACATATTCTTCTCTTATTTCTTCCATCGTCAATTTCTTTTGGATATCCTGTGACGCTCATGAAACGTTGTTGAAGAATTGGCAGTGACGCTCGCAGAAACGTTGTTAATATCGCAAGAATAGCGCTGTAGCGATATTCTGGTCCTACATCTTGCCTCTTCTCATGTCTTTTCTGCGAAGAATAGAAGATCATGAGAACTTTTTTTTTTAAATGCCATAACTACTCATCTTTTTAGACTTCTCCGTTCTGACACATTTCTATGTCCTTCGCCAGCTGTTTTCACGAATTCTTTCTTCCAATAAATTTTTGACACGTCTCCTCTAACCGTTGCGATCTGACCACCCACGTCTTTTCTTTGCATTAATTGTCTTCATCTTCTTCGAGAAATTTCTTCTTCTATAAATACTCTTCTCATTCCTTCCCTTTTTATCTTTTACTTTCTTTTTCTTTTTCTCCATACCCTCTCTGCAAATTTTACTATTCTTCCGCGAATTGCGCTTCTGTTATTGCTGTGATTTCTTTCTTCTTTTCAAACTTTTCTTTCATTCCCATACTCAAAAATGGTTGTTGCTGGTGCTAAAAACTTGAAGGCCTTTAATGAGATGTGCGAGAAACTCAAAATTAAAGGTTTTAACTTGTCTTTAATTCCAGATCAGGATTCTAGATCTGAACTTTCTCTTAGATTATTTACTGATGATCAATGTTCTCGCGAAAAAATCATAGTATCGCTAGGACAACTTGAAGCTGGTCTTCCCATTCCTCTCTATGACCCAAAACTTCCATTATTTTATCAAATAATTTCTGACGAAAGATTCTCGCGAGCGATATATCAACTAGGTGGAGATTGCATCAGATTGCTGCTTGAATATGCTTCTCGCGGTGCTAATAAAGGAACTCGCTACCCTGAAGATCCAAATAATCCTCCATTTAAATATGTCCCCATTGTTTCTGCGGATTATACTGTGGACAACTTCTTTGTAAATTATAGTATAGTCCCTATGAAGAGGGATAACACCTGCTGGGGTGTTCGTTTGAAAAAGAGAAGGTTCTTTGGTGACAAAGCTCTTATGCTGGATATTGATTTTCATACATCTACCAACCAAGGTCCTTGCCATTCTAGCGATAACAAGTGGTTCATCTTTCCATTATGTCTTGAAGGTCCTTATATATCTGGTTCTCTCCCATTACCTGCGAATCTCTCAGAGTATGAGCCATGGGTCTTCAACTGGCCTGAAAGATCTAAAGAAGTATATTCTCTCATATTTTTATATTATTATCATTTACTATCTTCTATATATTCTCGCTAACTATTTTGATCTTTCTCAGATTGATAGAATGAAACTCAGCTATCAAACTCTTAGGAAACCTAGCACTTTCTTGGCTCTGAAATCTTTCACGGATGAAGTAAGAAATATCTCTTCATAAATTTTAACAATATATTGTTGCCCCTATTTCTTATCTTCATCTGTGCTCGCAGGAAATCGAAGAGTTAGAACCATTAATTCCCGCAAAAACTAAGGAGAAATATTTAAAGGAGAAATCTGGGAAATCTTCAAAGGAGAAATCTACTGCTCCTTCCAGGGGAAAGCCTTCTGCCCCTCGCAATGAAGAATCTAGCGATCCTCCATTAAAGAGAAGGAAAACTCAATCTTCTTCTTCTTTAACTCCTTAACTAATTCCAGAGAATCCAAGTGTTGATCTTGATAAGGACAATAATAACGAGTATTTTAATGTTAGCGGCTTTCCTTCAATAAAAAATTCTTCTGATTCTGATTCTTCAATGGCTCACTTATCCAGAATTTTTAGCGATATTTTCCATGGTCTAACTTGCAATGATGAATATGAAGTCATTAACAAGACATCCCAAGCTCTCGCCAAAGTCTGCGATGCTCCCATACTAGTGGACAATGATTCTATTCAAGGAATTACAATATTGCTGACTCCCAGTCTCTTAAATTCTCTTGGTACCTTGGTATGTTTTCATTTCTTCAATTTGTTTATGTATTTACTCCGTCGCTAGATTCTTAATTTATATTATTCTCTCGCAGATTGGAAGAGCTTCCTTTGCTGTTGCTTCTGATTTAGATAAGAGACGCGCCAACTATGAAAAGAAGGCTACTAAATTTCGCCAGGAAAAAGAAAAATTAGAATCTGAAGTTGTTGAGCTTCATAAGAAGAATAAACAATTGGAGGTTGAAGCTTCAGTTGATAAACAAAAGATCTCTGATCTTGACAAAGATAACCAGCAACTCTATGGTACTACTTATTTCCCTTTTTCTTTTGATTCTCCTTATTCTATCGCGGCTTATTCAAGCACCCAATTTTAACTTGCAGATATTTATGGTCTCACTGACGAGGCTACATTCTTTCAATCTTTCCCTGAACCTGTAGATGATAATACTCTTCTTGCTTGTCTTAATAATTCTTTAAGTAATTTCTCAGATGATAAAATTGAATCCCTCTCCATCGATGAACTTAGATTCAAGTTTAATCTCTTAAAAATTGAACACAGATTCAATTTAGGTTTGACTGACAGATACACGCGCTTTTATCTTGATTCAAAGAAATAAATAGATAGATTAAGACAGAAGAATAACGATCTTATTGACGAGAAATATCTTTCCATAAAAGGGGATCTAAGACCCTAGAAGACTTTCATAAAACTCTCCTTGATGTTCCAATGGACAGAGATAAACTTATCCGCGAGAATGAAGATATTCTTGCGAGGGAGACTCAAGTTCGATCTCGTCTCCTTATTAATAGCGATGATGAGTTTGCTTAGGCTGCGAAGGTTCTTGATAATTCCAGGAATAACTTAGGTGTAAATGTTAGCCTTCAAGTTGAACAAGCGGCTTTAATTAGGGATATGATTTCTGAAAGAGAAGGTTGTTTGCTGTTCTTCTTCTCGCTAGTTTCCTGTTTTTATTATTCTTCTTTACAAAATTTCTAACTTGTTGTTATATATTCTCGCAGGAGCTGAAAAAAGATATCTTGAAAGAATTGGGGAACTTGAAAATGAGAAAAATCAGCTCGCGAATACTCTTGCTGCTCGCAATAATAAATATTCACGATTGAAAGAGCAGTTTGATATTACCACCGCGAATTTCAATAGATCTCTCATTGTTGTTCGTAATGATTCCGTTGAGTTGGTCTGCAATGATCATGGAATTTTTCCTTCTATATATCCTGATCTTGCAAAGGAAATCCCCGCAATAATCACAAATCTTAACATCTCTGATAGCGAAGCTGAAGATTCTGACGAGGATGAAAATGATAATGATAATGACGAAGGAGAGAAATATGGTGGAGGAGAAGAATCTGATAAGAATGAAGATAGTGATGATAATGATGAAAGGGAGAAATCTGGCGATGAAGAGAACTCTGATAAAGAGGATGGCGATGGATCCAGCTAGTTCCTCTTTTTCCTTCTATCTTCTTTGTATATTTAATTTCTTCCTTCTGTAACATTGCTATGAGTTTCTCCAATTTTGTGAATTTCTTTTGCTTCTACCTGTACAAATTAGAAAACAGTTCTTTTTCTTCAAGTCGATCAATCAATATAATTATTATCCTTTAATTATCTATGTGCACTTATCTATGCAAATTTTTATATGATAGATGAATAATAATTTCATCGTTCTCATGCATTCCCATACTTGCCTCTATTATTCATCTGCAATATGAAAAATTGATTAAATATTAGACATTAATAGTAAATAAAATTTGCCTTAATATTGGCGATCTTATCGCCAGCAATAACTGCGTGAAATCGCAATTCTCATAACATCTGCGAGTATTATCGCAGTAATCTTGTGGTCTTATTACGCCTTCCTAATTAAAGGTCTTATTTTTCCATGCCCTTTCTTTCTGCGACAAAATCGTAGGACGTCTTTACATTTGCATGTATTGACCCATTGATCTTGCCTTATCTGTATTCTTTTGATTGTATTGCGACAATATGACAAGTCTAAGCTCCCTAGCGGGATTAAAGCCTCATGACATTGCCGTCTTGCGATGAAATCGCAGGACGTCTTTACACTTTCATGTAAAAACCCATTGATCTCATCTTAAATTTTCTATTTTGGTTTTTTGCCTCTGTATAATTTACGTCACATGACAATATGATACGCCTAAATGTTCTTGGGATCATAAAGCCCCATGACATTGTCGTCTTAAGACACTTATCATCTCCCTAATGGAGGGTGCCGCCCTTATCTTCCCCCTGGTTTCCCCTTCAAGGAGGGCACATCGGCCATACAATACTAGCTCCTCCCATCCAGATTTACCAACAACCAGCTGTTTTCGCAGCCTCTTGTCCTTTATGCCTATATGGCTTATAGTTACAAGACTGCACCCTAAGTGGGGTTTTCTTCAGGGCAAGTGCATCATAGCCAAGACTTACCAAGAATGGCAAGGGAGTTTCGTACGCCCTTGGAACCCTTGGCTCAACCGTGTACCTCGGAGCCTTGGTCATAATTTGCACGTCTTGGAAGATATTCTCGGTCGTCCAACCAGGGTATAACCATATATAGTTGGAAATCCAAGATCTCTCTCCCGGATAGGTTTTCTTTAACCCTAACATCTGCATGACTCAGGATCCAGCAGCGGTATAACCTTACCCCTGAATCATGTCAAGAGATACCCCCTCCTATGACGTGCTATTAGGTCTTACATTTGCCTCTTGCGAAATTTTATTCGCGAACTAGGGTGCACGCCATAAAGGTTCATCCCATTCTTTAATCTCTGCGAAATTTTATTCGCGCTTCTCGCGAGTATTGTAACTTTGATCTTCTTTCTTTTTGTAAAATATTGCGATTCTTTCAAGCAGAATATTCTGTTCAATTACATATTCTTCAAACAAATCATTCATAGAGTTCTCTAAAGTTCATCATTTTACCTCTCTACTTACTATTTTCTGATTCTGCTTTTCTGCTACGTTTTACTGTTGTTCCTTTTTCTGCGAGACGCTCTCCATCAGCTTTCACATCCTCTTTCCGCTCTATTATATCAATCATTAATCTTTCACATCTCTGTTGTTGTTTGATTTTGTACTTCCAATTGCTATTCTTTTCAGCTCTTTCCTCGCAAGACTTCATATCAATTTCATAACACTTCTTGCTTTCTACCCAATCTCCTTTAATTACTCCAACACCATTAGGATAAGGAAATTTAACACACTGGTGGAAAGTAGATGCTACTCCTAATATTCCGTGTAGCCAAGGTTGACCAATCAGAGCATTGTAAGGTGACTCAATGTCAACAACACATAACAAGATCTTGGAAGTTATCCCTTTTGAGGGAATTCGCATCTCAATTTCCCCTTTTGGTTTATTGGCAGTACCATTAAAACCATAGATTTTATATGTTGAGGGAATTAAATCTTCGTCTCTTCCACCCATTGTTTTATAGGTATGATAAAATAGTATGTCAACAGAGCTGCCTGTGTCTATTAGAACTCTATTGATAGCCCAAGAATCTTAATTTTCATCACCATTTTCTTCATCTTCTTCCTCTATTTGCTTTGGGTTTATCTCTAGTCTTACCACCAATGGGTTATCATGCTGCTCGCCTGGTTCTGGTACCTCTTGTGCACTGAAAGATATAGTTTGTTTCTGCCATTCTTCTAATGGCGAGACTCTCGCGATATTCATTATCTCTTTTCTATCTGTGTCTCTCGCGAAGACTCTGCTTAGAACATTATCATGGAAATCCTTTATTGTTCTATGTGAATGTACAATGGAATTACAAAACATATTCTTTGCTTTGGCTCCAACTTCTATTACGAATTATTCGTCTCCTTTTACAGTATTTACCCTGCAAATTTCTGGTGCTGGAGGCAATCGCTGAGATTGTGGATGTCCTACTAAAAAGTGATTTAACTTTCCTTGTTCAATCATCCTTAAAATTATTCTCTTTACATTCATGCAGTCATTTACTGTGTGGCCCTGAAAATGATGGTAAGGACAAAATTCTTGACTGCGATTGTTAGGATGTGGTTCTTTTCCCATGTTCCATGGAGATGGTATATTTTCCATTAAAATGATAGCTTCCCAAATTTTTTCTATACTAGCATTGAGAGGAGGCATCTTAATTTCTTCCCATATGAACTTCTGATTCCCTTGACTTCTGAAACTGTTTTGCCTCTGTCCACCATAAGTTTCTTGCGGCTGATCAAGCCTTTGAATCTTATTATTTCCACCGCAATTGTAGTAATTCTTTTCCCTTTCATACTCTTCTTGATTTATACTACCCATAGCTACCAACTTCTGCTAGTTATCAGTATCTACTTTTTCTTGTTGTGCTTGCGAGCTGCTCGCTACATTGTTTATCATTTTAGGAAGTAAACTCCCATTTGCTTCTCCGGAATTAGTGTTCGCGATGGGATATGATTCTATCTCATTTTGTTTCTCCTCCAAAGCAATGTATTCTTCCTGTAATTCTCGCAGTTCAGTCATAGTGATTGTATTCTTGACTCTGAAAATTTGTATGTACAGTAGATTGGTCGCGAACATTGCATTGATAAAATACAAGATAAGATATCTCTCGTCAACTCTTCCTGCCATCTCACTGCACATTGTCTTCCATATTATGGTTAAATGTTTCAGACTCTCGCCAATTCTCTGTTTTAACCTAAACATATCTTCAATACTCGGTCGTGATGAATTGTTGCTTATATACGCTCCTAAAAATGTATCTTGTAAATGATCAAAAGAAGTTATGGTATTTTTTGGTAATCCCTCGAACCATTTCAACGCCTCGCTAGTTAAGCTGGATACAAAATATTTGCATAGCACAGCATCATGATTTTCCCATTGTAGCATACATCTAACATAAGCTTTGACGTGTTGAACAACACAAGTAGTTCCATCAAAAATGCTGGTTAATGCTGGTAAATTGCATTTGGGAGGTATCCCTCTTAACTGTACTTCTTGAGTAAATGGAGTTCTCGCAGCTTCTTCAATAGCTTCATCAAGTTTCCTTCTACCTCCTTCTCTTCTATTGTTTATCATTCCTCACATTTCTGCTAATTCTCTCAATATTTTCTCATTCTTAGCTGATTTTTGTTCCATTGGCCTCTTTAATGCTGTTTCCCTTCTTTTGCATTCTTGCCTTTCTTGTCTTGCGAGATTTTGTGTATCTTCTTCTTCATCATCATCTCGTATTTCTCTACGATTTCCTCTTTTATCTTCCTCTTGATATCGCAATTGCCTATCTTCTTCTCTGCGAATTTCTTCATTTCTCCTCATTTCTCTTCGTTGTCTCTCTATTATTCTCTATATCCTATCATACTCCTCCTGAATATTGCCATTGTAGCGATTTTGTGTACGTCTCCTTTCTCGATTTTCATGATTATTTTGTCGCACTGCTTCTCGAAATTCATGTTCTTCTATTTCTGCCCTTAATCTTTCCCTCTCGCGGGCTAGATGTATTTGTTCAGCGTAACGTCTCTCAATTTCTTCTTCAATCATTCTTTGATTCTCTCGCCCATGTAATATCCTCCTACCTTCTTCTGAATTTTCTTCTTCAATTTGGTTGTTTCTTCCCTCTTGATTTCTATTGTCACGCGGATTATAGCGATCACCAATTATCTCTTCTTCTCTATTTTGCACTTCTCCTCGAGTATTTTCTCTAACATTCCTTACAGGTGAATTTTTCCTTGGTTCTTCTCTAAATGATCTTGAATTTGATCTAACAGTACTTCTTGATCTCCTTCTTTGTAACCTCAAATTCTCCATTCTTAGCTCATGATTTTGTCTTGTTAATTTCGCACGCTCTTCTGCCTCTAATCTCATTTCTTCCTGTATTCTTTGTCTCAAATCATCTACTATTTCACGTCCTTCATGAATTAACCCTCCAACCATTTCTTGATTTCTTTCTCTTTCTCCTTCTTCTTCATTTCTTAATTGTCGATTTTCTGCTTCTTCTATCGAATCCGACCTCCAAGTATGCACACTCACTCTATCACAAACCACATTCATATCTTGTGTTTGTGTTTGTTGATTCAGCTGTTGAATTGAACTTTCTGCTTCATTTCTTATTCTATTTCTGCTTGATCTTATCCTTAAAGATTCTTCCAATTCACCTGTTCCCTCACCTGCAAGTCTTTTACTTCTCATCACAATTGTCGGTGGTTCTGATGTATTTCTTCTTCTTCTAGCCATTTCTTCAGCCCTAACAATTTCTTCAAATTTTCAAGTTGTAATTAGAGATTTCTTAACTTGATCCTCCCTATTTCTGGGCGCCAAAATGTAGTTGCAGGAATTCCCACACTACACCCTTGTTAAGATTCTATAGAAACCTATTGGAAATCAATTAAACTTCAAAGATTTAAACGACACTTTACTATTCAAATTTCAGAAATGCTTACAAAATTGGAAGAAATCAAGATAAAAAATATTATCTTCAAGTTTCTCTCTCCTCAAGACTCTTTCAACTCTAAAAAATACATCATCATTTTCTAGATCTATCGGGCCCTTTATATAGGGATTTACATAATGGATGACATCTAAGTTTTCCTCCTATTTCGGATCTATTTTGCGATCTCGTCGCGATCGCTATAATATTCTCTATCGCAAGAATGATGACCATCGCAAGATCAACATATTCTTCTTTTATTTCTTCTATCGTCAATTTCTTTTGGATATCCTGTGACGCTCGTGAAATGTTGTTGAAGAATTGGCAGTGACGCTCGCAGAAACGTTGTTAATATCGCAAGAATAGCGCTGTAACGATATTCTGGTCCTACATAAGCAACAATTCATCGCGGCCAGGTATTGAAGATGTATTTGGGTTAAAACAGAGGGTTGGCGAGAGTCTGAAATATTTAACCATAAGATGGAAGACAAAGTGCAGTGAGATGGCGGGAAGAGTTGACGAGAGATATCTTATCTTGTCTTTTATCAATGCAATGTTCGCGACCAATCTGTTGTACATACAAATTTTCAGAGTCAAGAATACAATCACTATGACTGAACTGCGAGAACTACAAGAAGAATATATTGCTTTGGAGGAGAAACAAAATGAAATGGAATCATATCCCATCGCGAACACCAATTCAGTAACACCAAATGGGAGTTTACTTCCTAAAATGATTAACAATGTGGTGAGAAGCACACAAGCACAACAAGAGAAAGTGGAGACCGATAACCAGCAGAAGTTGGTAGCTATGGGCAGTTGAGATCAAGAAGAATATGAAAGGGAGAAGAATTATTACAACCGCGGAGGGAATAATAAGATTCAAAGGCTTGATCAGCCGCAAGAAACTTATGGTGGACAGAGGCAAAACAATTTCAGAAGCCAAGGAAATCAGAGGATAATATGGGAAGAAATTAAGATGCCTCCTCTAAATGCTAGTATAGAAAAAAAATCTGGGAAGCTATCATTTTGATGGAAAATATACCCTCTCCGTGGAATATGGGAAAAGAACCACATCCTAATAATCGTAGTCAAGAATTCTCTCCTTACCATCACTTTCATGGTCACACAGTAAATGATTGCAGAAATGTAAAGAGAATAATTTTAAGGATGATTGACCAAGGAAAGCTAAACCACTTTTTAGTAGGACAACCACAATCTCAGCGATTGCCTCCAGAGCACCGAGAAATTCGCAGTAGGTAACACTGTAAAAGGAGCAGAATCATTCGTAATAGAAGTTGGGGCTAAAGCAAAGAATTTGTTTTGTAATTCCATTATACATTCACACAGAACAATATAGGATTTCCATGATAATGTTCTAAGCAGAGTTTTCGCGAGAGATACAGATAGAAGAGAGATAATGATTTCCAAAGCAAGTAGAAGAATAAGATGGTGGAAATGATGATGACAATGAAGATTCTTGGGCTACCAATAGAGTTCTGATAGACACAGGCAGCTCAGTTGACATACTATTTTATCATACCTATAAGACCATGGGTGGAATATACGAAGATCTAATTCCATCCTCATATAAAATCTATGGTTTTAATGGTACTGCCAATAAACTTAAAGGGCAAATTGAAATGCGGATTCTATTGAAAGGGATAACTTCCAAGATCTTGTTCTGTGTTGTTGACATTGAATCACCTTACAATGCCCTGATTGGTCGACCTTGGATACATGGGATATTAGGTGTAGCATCTACTTTCCACCAGTGTGTTAAATTTCCTCATCCTAATGGTATTGTAGTAATTAAGGGATATTGGGGAGAAAGCAAGAAATGTTATGAGATTGATATAAAATCTTGCGAAGAAAGAGCTGAGAAGAAGAGCAATTGGAAGTACAACATCAAGCAACGACAGAGAGCTGAAAGATTGATGATTGATTCAATAGAGTAGCGAGAGGAAGAAAATGGCGAGCTGATCGCAGATAAAGAAGAAAGAGCAAAACGTAACAGAAAAGCAGAACCAAAAGATAGTAAGTAGAAAGGTAAAATGATAAAATTTAAAGAAGCTTATGCAAAATTTGTTTGAAGAAAATGCAATTGAAAAGAGTACTCTGTTTGAAAAAATTGCAAAATTTTACAAGAAAATCAGAAAAATGAAATTTTATCAGAGTTACAATGCTCGTGAGAAACGCAAATAAAATTTCGCAGAGATTAATAGAATGGGACAAACGTTTATGGCGTGGACCTTAGTCCGTGAATACAATTTCGCAAGAGGCAAATGTAAGACCTAATAATGCGTCATATAAGGGGGTATCTCTTGACATGACTCAGCGATAAGGTTATACCGCTGCTGGAACCTGAGTTATGCAGATGTTGGGGTTAAAGAAAACCTATCCAGGAGAGGGATCTTGGATTTCCAATTATATAAGGTTATACCCTGATTGGACGACTAAGGACCTCTTCTAAGAAGTGCAAAGTATGACCAAGGCGCCGAGGTACACGGTTTAGCCAAGAGTGCCCGGGGCATACGAAACTACCCTGGCCATTCTTGGTAAGTCTTGGATATGATGCACTTGGCCTGAAGAAAACCCCACTTAGGGTGCAGTCTTGTAACTATAAGCCATATAGGAATAAAGGACAAGAGGCTGCAAAAACAGCTGGTTGTTAGCAAATCTGGATGGGAGGAGCTAGTATTGTATGGCCGATGTGCCCTCCTTGAAGGGGCAACCAGGGGGAAGATAAGGGCGGCACCCTCCATTAGGGAGCTAATAAGTGTCTAAAGACGGCAATGTCATGGGGATTTATGATCGCAAGAACATTTAGGCCTATCATATTATCGCGTGACAAAAGTTATACAAAGGCAAATAGCCAAAAGAGAAATGTTGAGATGAGATCAATGGGTTTTTACATTTAATGAGTGTAAAGACATCCTGAGATTTCATCGCAAGACGGCAATGTGATAAGGATTAATTCTTGCAAGAGAGTTTATACTTATCATATTATTGTAGAGATGTTGAAAAAATATTGATAAGACAAGATCAATGGGTCAATGCATGCAAATGTAAAGACGTCCTGCGATTTTGTCGCAAAATGAAAAGATGTGGCAAAATAAGACCTTTAATTAGGAAGGCATAATAAGACCATAAGATTATTGCGATAATGATCACAAAATTTATGAGATTTGCAATTCTACGCAAAAAACATAAAATTATGCAATTATTTCTAGCGATAACATCGCCGATAATCAGGCAAAATTAATTTGATTCACAACTAATATCTAATCTCTACTCAATTTTTTCATATTGCAGATGAATAATAGAGGCAAGTATGGGAATGCATAGAATGATGAAATTATTATTCATCCATCATATGATAAAATTGCATAGATAATACATTTATACAAATGATTAAAGGATAATAATTCTGATTGATTGATTATGTTGCAGAAAAAGAATTGTTTTCTAATTCATACAAATAAAAGCAAAATAAGTTTACACATCAAGTCGGAGAAACTCGCAACGATGTTACGAGAAGCAAAAAGTAAATGTACAAAATTTACAAAGAAGAAAAAAAGAAGGAACAAAGACTAAGTAGATCCATCAACACCTTCATCAGAACTCTTTTCTTTTTCAAATTTCTCTTCATTGACGGATTTGTCTTCTTCATTATTATCATTATCATATCTATCTACGTCGGATTTCTCCTCCTCGCCAGATAATTCTTCATCATATTCGCTAGACTCCTCAGCTTCGCTATCAGAGATAACTAAATTTTGGGAATCATCTGGAATTTCCTTTGCAAGATCGGGGTATGTAAAATGAGGGATATCATGATCATTACAGACTAGTTTAACAGTATCATTACGAACACAGAGAAGGGCATTTCTAAAATTTGAAGATGAGATTTTCAATTTTTCCTTCAATCTAGAATACTTTTCATTGCGAGAAGATAGACTTCCGGCGAGTTGGTTTTTCTCTTCTTCTAACTCATCAAATCTTTTACGATAGTTCTTTTCGGATGCTGCGAGCAAATGATGACAAAGTTAACACATATAAGGATAATTCAATTAGGAAATAATTCAGGGAAATCATAAGAGTGATAACCTTATCTTTAAGAAATCATGTCTTTAATTAAAGCCGCTTGATCAGCATGAAGACTAACATCTACACCTAAATTAGTTCTGGCGTTATCAAGAATCTTCGCAGCCCAAGCAAACTCATCATCACTATTAATAAGGAGACGAGATCGAACTTGGGTTTCCCTCGCAAGAAGATCTTCATTCTTGCGGGTAAGCTTATCTCTTTCCATTTGAACGTTAAAAAGAGTTTTATGGAAGTTTGCTAGGGTCTTGGAGCCATTTTTAACGGCAAGATCTTTCTCGTCAATAAGATCACTATTCCTTTTTCTTAATCTATCTATTTCTTTCTTCGAATCAAGATAAAAGCGCTTATACTTGTTGGTCAAACCTAAATTGAATCTGTGTTCAATTTTTAAGAGATTAAATTTGGATTTAAGTTCATCTATGGAGAGGGATTCAATCTTATCATCTGAGAAATTACTTAAAGAATTATTAAGGTTAGCAAGAAGGGTATCATCATCTACAGGGTCAGGAAAAGATTGGAAGAGTGTAGCCTCGTCAGTAAGACCATAAATATATGCAAAAATGGTTGCATGAATAAGCTGCGATAGGGTGAGAAGAATTAAAAGAGAAAAGAAATAAATAATACCATAGAGTTGTTGATTGGCTTTATCAAGATCAGGGATTTTTTTCTTGTCAAATGAAGCTTCAGTCTCCATCTGCTTATTTTTTCTGCGAAGTTCAATAACTTCAGCTTCTATTTTTTCTTTATCTTGACGAAGATTAGCAGCTTTCTTTTCATAAATAACACGCCTATTGTCTAAATCAGAAGCAACAGCAAAAGCAGCTCTTCCAACCTGCGATAGAACTATATAAATCAATATTTGACAAAGATATCAGTAGATACACAAAAAGGATGAACAAGTAAAAACTTACCAGGCTTCCAAGTGAATTCAAAAGACTTGGAGTTAGCGATCTTGAAACCCCGCGAAGGGTATCGCTGTCAGCTAGTATGGGAGCATTGCAGACATTGGCGAGAGATTGGGATATTTCATTAAAAACTTCATCCCCATACTCATTTGGGATACCAAACATATTCTTGGCAAAAAATTTGGATATATGAGCCATCGAAGAATCAGATGAAGAAGAATTCTTTATAGAAGGGAAGCTGTTATCATTGAAATCCTCGTTATTATTATCCTTGTCAAAATCAACACTTGGATTTTCTGGAGTGGGTTGAGGAGTTGAAGAAGAAGAAGGTCCTTGGATTTTCTGGAGTGGGTTGAAGATTTGAAGAAGAAGAAGGTCGGGTTTTCCTTTTCTTCAAAGGAGGATCTCCAAATTTTTCACCACGAGGAGCAGAAGGATTCCCTTTGGGAGGAACATCAGATTTATCCTGATCGCCAGATTCTTCACTGCGAAGGGCAAAAGATTTTCCTTTAGGAGGAACATTAGATTTATCCTTTGAAGGTTTCTCCTTAGTTCTCACGGGTTTTATTGGCGCTAGTTCTTCAATTTCCTGCGAGCACAGATGAAAATAAGAAATAGGGGCAACAATATATTGTTAAAATTTATGAAGAGATATTTCTTACTTCATCCGTGAAAGATTTAAGAGCTAAGAAAGTGTTGGGCTTCCTAAAAGATTGGTAGCTGAGCTTCATTCTATGAATCTGAGAAATATCAAAATAATTATCAAGAATATAAAAACATGAAGAAGATAGTGAATAATAATAATAATGCAAAAAGTTGAGAGGATATACTTCTTTAGATATTTCAGGCCAGTTGAAGACCCATGTCTCATACTCTGAGAGATTTCCAGGTAATGGGAGAGAACCAGATATATAAGGACCTTCAAGACACAGCGGAAAGATAAACCATTTATCATCGCTGGAGTGGCGAGGGCCTTGATTGGTAGGTGTATGCCAATCAATGTCTAACATAAGAACCTCATCATCAGCGACCTTTTCTTTCTTCAAGCGGACACCCCAGCAAGTACTATCCCTCTTCATAGGAACTATCTTGTAATTTTTGAAGAAATTCTCCACAATATAATCTGCAGAAATAATGGGAACATCCTTAAATTGAGGATTCTTTGGAGCTTCAGGATAGCGAGAACCTTTATCAGCACCGCGAGAAGCATATTCAAGCAGCAATCTAATACAATCTCCACCTAATTGGTATAATGCTCGCGAGAACCTCTCGTCAGATATTATTTGATAGAATAATAGGAGTTCTGGGTCATAGAGAGGAAGGGGAAGACCAGCTTCAAGTTGACCTAGCGATACTATGATTTTCTGGCGAGAGCATTGATGATCATAAAATAGTTTTATAGAAAGTTCAGTTCTAGGGCTTTGGCCTGGAATTGTAGACAAGGTAAAACCTTTACTTTTGAGCTTTTCTCGCATCTCATTAAAAGCAGTCAAGTTTTTAGCACCAGCAACAACCATTTTTGAGTATGGGAATGAAAGAAAAGGTTAAAAAATAAGAAAAAAATCACAGCGATGACAGACACGCAATTTACGGAAGAACAGTAAACTTGCAGAGAAGTTACGCAGAGAAAGAAGAAGAAAGTAAAAAGAGTAAAAGAAAACAATGAAAGGAGTATTTATAGAAGAAGAGGTTTCTCGAGAAGATGAACGCAATAAATGCTAAGAAAAGACATGAACGGTCAGATCGCAGTGGTTATAGAGGACGTGTCATAAATTCATTAGAAGAGAGAATATGTGAAAACAGCTGGCAAAGGGTACAGAAACGCGTCAGAACAGGGAAATATGAAAAGATAAATAGTTGCAGAATTTTAAAAATTCTCATGATCTTCTCTTCTTCGCAGAAAAGACATGAGAAGAGGCAAGATGTAGGACCAGAATATCGCAACATCTATTTTCTGCGAGATTAACAACACTTCATAGCGAGCATCACCGCAAGATTTTATATCAACATTTCACGAGTGTCACAAAAGCCTTCAAAAGAGAGACGTAATACCTGACGACTGAAGAAAACTTGAGAGAAGCATGTTAGTTCTGCGATGGTTATAAAACTTGTGAGATTTAACATTGTAACTATCGCGGTACAATCGCAGAATCAACCCGAAATAAGAGGAAAACTTAGATGTCATCCACTATGTAACTACCCTAAAAATATAGACTCAATGTATCCAGAAAAGGATGATGTATTTTTGAGAGTTAAGAAAGTCTTGAGGAGAGAGAAATTTCAAGAGAATAGTTGTAATCTTGAATTCTCTCATTTCTTTAAATATTTCTGAAACCAAAATAATAAAGTGTCATTTTTCATTTTCAATTATGAGTTGATTATAGCAAAATCTTAATAAGGGTGTAGTGTGGGAAATCCTGCAACTAAAAATATACTTTCAAGAGAATCAACTAGATAGTCAGACTCAATCTTAAGAAAAGCATATCAAAGAGTTGTATCTCAATTTATCAATTCAATCCTCAATCAAACAAATAGGAATTTGCGAGACCCATTGAATGTAAGAAATAACTTGAATGATTTTTTTTTTTTAAGGAAAAACAACTTTATTAAAAATCAGAAACCAAAAGTACAAGACCAACAAGGCCTATTATAAAAAAGGAAGAAAAAGGGAACTAACCTAAAGCAACAAAGGAAAAGAAAAATTATTCAAACCTATAATAAGGTTGGTCAGGAAATTCCAAATGAGTAAGAGAAGTAGGTCTATCACTATATATCTGAATTTGGCCCTTAGGTAGATACACTCCCTTCTTAGTAAAGTGATCTGCTGAAAAATTCACCTCTATACACATGTCTGTAGCAAATAGATTGTAGCCCAGTAATTACTCTCTGCTATCTAGATACCAGAAACCAAGGTATCTTATTGTTTATCAAAGCAACAACACAAGCTTTAGAATCTGTATGCAAAATCACCTTGAATTTATGGTTATTCGATGCCCATTCCAAAGCACTAATACTTGCAATAAACTCAGCAACATAATTTGAAAGAATCCCCAAGCCACCTGACTCAACATAAACAAATTCACCTGTATGGAATCTAACAATAAAACCATATCTAGCATGCCCTGGATTTCCCCTTGAGGCACCATCACAACATAGAAGAATTTCATCCACATTAGGGAGATAAAAAATATTTCAATAATTCTTACTCTCTTCATTTTACTGTAGTGTAAATGAAAAAAATTTAATATGTGGTCTTCAGTGTCAGAACCCCACATAGTGCCTTTCATTCTTCTTTTGCAGTCCTATACAGTTTTCATTTTTTATTTTTTATTTTTGTAAAATTTGGCTTGTCATTCTCAAAACAGATGTTGTTTCTTAAGAACCACAATTCTACCATGAGAGTGTAAGAGCAAATAGACCATATCTCTTTTATCATTGGGCTAGAGGATTTGCTACTTTTAAGAACATCTTCAAATGAAAGTGGATTGAGGAAGTGAAAAATACCTCCCAGCCAACTCCATAACTGCTTACTGAAGTTGCAATTCCATAAGATGTGATTCAGTGAACCAATGTCATTGTGGAAAATATAGTATCTGGAAACCATATTAAAACCCTTTTTGATCATGTTTTTCTAAGTTGCACATGGTTCTCTTGTAATTTTCCAGATGTTGGCTGAAGTAGAGGGCAATACTGCTGCATTCCAAATTTTTTTGTACCAGTGCAACTTTGGCATGGGAGAACTGATCTTCTTCATTGCATCAACAACTGTGAAAAGACCAGAATGACTGTTACTTCATATTAAGGTATCTACACAATTTTTGAGAACATGGAGTTGCTCGGCATGAAAAACCTGGAGGAAATATTCAGGAATCATCCATTGGCCATTCATAATTAAACTGATAACTTTCTGATTAGGATTTTGAGATATCAGAGGATGATTTGGATGTATTTTACTTATGGATTCATCAAAAATCCATCTGTCATTCCAGAAAGAAATTTTTCTTCCATCACCAACTGCCCATCTAGTAAGATCATTGAATTCTTGTATTATCCATTTAATGCCAGGCCAAATAGAAGATCTTTTATAATAAGTAATCCAATTGCCAGACTTGTCAGTATACTTAACTAAGAAGAAAAGAGCCCATTCATCTTCATATTGAAACATTTTCCAGAGGAATTTTATTAATAGAGCTTTGTTCATGTCTTCTAGCATCCTGATACCCATACCACCTTCTTCAAAAGAAGTACAAACCTTGTTATATTTTAGAGTGACACATTTTTTATCTTCAGCATTACCAGACCACAAGTAATTTCTAATAATTCTTTCACAGGTATTCACTACTTTTTTTGGCCATTTATAAATGGACATGTTATACACTGGAATACTGCAAAGGAAAGATTTTACCAGAGTTAGTCTAGCTTGAAAACTTTATAATCTTCCACTCCAAGTAGACAATCTTTGTTGCATATACTCCACTAGGTTCCAAAGATGAACATATTTGACTTTCCCTTGAACTAGCATCACACCAAGATATTTGTCAAGGAAATGAGAGATATTTATCTATTTCTAACATAATAGGTACCACACACAAAACATCTACTTTTATAAGTATTAATAATTTGACCAGTTGTAGTTGGTACTCCAATAAAAGATTTCTGAGATGAGTAATACTTCTGTATTCCCATTGCAGAATAAGATTATATCATCAACAAAGAGTAAATGTGTGGGATGAATTCCATTTCTTATCACCATATGTTGAATTTTATTCTCATGAACCATTTTGTGAATATTCCTACTTAAGATATCTTCAGCTAGAATAAAAAGAATTGGAGAAAGGGGATCACCTTGCTTGAGTCCTCTACCAACTCCAAAGAATCCATTAGGGCCTCCATTTAGCATGATAAATATTTTTGTAGTGTTGAGAAGGACCATAAACCAATCACAGAATTTACTGGAAAAACCAAAACTTGTAAGTGCTTTATATAAGAAATACCAACTCATGGTATCATAAGCCTGAGAGATATCCAATTTAAGCCCCAAGTTGCCTCCTCTTATTTTAACTGGTAATTCATTAACAAGCTCAGAAGCAAGCATGACCTGTTCATGTATACTCCTATTTTTGATGAAATCACATCGCTGAGGAGACACTAGTTTTGGTAAGTAGTTAATGATTCTCATGGTAACAATCTTAGTAATTATTTTGAAGCAAAAATTGTTGAGATATAGGTCTAATATGTTTAGCATTCTTAGCACCATGAACTTTAGGAATCAGAACAAAAAAATTTGGAATTCATCCCACTAGGAATGACGTTGTTCTTCCAACAATAATACACTGTAGCAACTAGATCATTCTTAATAACCTCCAAAGCATATCTGTAAAATGCACCAGTGAACCTATCTGGTCCTGGGGCCCCATCTTGATTTAGAACAAAAGTTGCATTTTTAATATTTTCTTCAGTAGGCATATTTTCTAAATATGAATTATCCTCAGTAGTTATGACTTTAGGTGCAGTTTCAAATAAGGAATCATTTATACTAACATTCTGATGAGCAAACTTGGTACTAAAATAATCAATCAATACATTTGATATACCATTTTGATCAGTAATAATATTACCAGAGGAGTCTTCTATTTCAGATATTGAATTTTGAGCATGTCTTAGCTTGATGCTTGTATGGAAGTATTTAGATTTCACATCACCATCCTGTATCCAGCTGATTCTTTCCTTATCTCTCAGAAAAGTGTTATAATTGTTTGCAGCAATGTCACATTGTCCTTAGCAGTAACCAAGTTGTTTAACAGACTGATATTAGTGGGATCACTATTAGATTTTAAGGTTTCCTCCAACACATTTTCTTCAGCTTTTGTAAGAGTTTCCTTTACATCACCAAAGACCTCCCAATTCCACACCTTTAGGAATTTTTTAAGTCTTTTAAGCTTATATATAAAAACATAAATGGGATTGCCATAAATTTCTTCATTCCGTGAATTCCAAATCACTTGCATAAAGTCAGGATAAGTCAGCCACATTTTTTGAAATCGAAAGGGAAGATTAGGAGCTCTAGGAATGACAACATCAGAACCCAGAAGAGGACTATGATCAGATACTCCTCTAGTACCAACTTTATAATTCTAACCATTAAATTTATCCAACCATTAAATTTATCCAACCATTTCAAGTTATATAGATCTCTATCAAGGTTGCAGAGAATCCTTTTATTTCCAGCCCTACCATTACATCAGAAAAATTCTAGACCACTTTTAGGAGCTTGTAGCAAACCACAAAAATCTACACATTCCTGAAAATCTCTCATTGCTGTTGAAATGGGATTCCTACCTCCTCTTTTTCTCATTAATATAAAAAATAGTATTAAAATCCCCCAAGATTAACCAGGGCTTATTCATTAGACTAATATCACACAAGTCTTGCCACAGTTCTCTTTTGTTAATAGTATATGAATTAGCATGTACTTCAGTAACAAGCACTTCACCTACTTCAACAATAATGCATTGACTGGTAGCCTTGATAACAAAAGGAGCAGTAATTGAGCAGTTTCAGAAGAGCCAAATATTACCTTTAAAATTATCCTTAGAGTTATGAATTTTTTGATGATGCATCCCAGGGAGCTTAAAGTGAAAATTTGATGTTTTAATTTTGGGTTCAACAATCCATACAAGAGAGGGATTATTAGAATTAACTAAACTTCTCAATTTGTCCTTGGCCTTTTGTCTTTTAAGGCCTCTAATATTCCAGAAGATGATATTCATTTAAAAGGTGGGGGTTGAGGAGATATACTCCCATTGTAAATCATATGCTTAAGAGATTCTTTACTAGCTTTTCTAGTGACTACTGCTGATTTTAAAGGAGGTTTTTTCTTTAAAGTTTTACTAGAACTCACTTCATCACTTGGCTGAGAACTAGTAGAAACTTTTGGAATAATAGTAATAGTTTGAGAAATATAACCAAATTCTAAAATATTTGCTGCACTAACCTCCTTGATTTCACCATCTTCAGAGTCAGTGAGATTATTTTCATTCCCTTGTAACACTTCAAAAGGATTACTTGTAACATTGATGCCAATAGTAGGATTGATAATTTCCAGTGCAGTATGTATATCAGTTACTTTATTAGAAAGATTCTTCATTAGAAAATTTAGGATCCTGGATAGATTTAGTCATTTACATAATATTATGAGGATTTGGAGTAATATCAGAGTTATAAGGAGTTTAAGCTTGGCTAGAGGGCTGCTGATCAACAGGCTTCAAACTTGAGGATGGATATCTTTGATTCTGTTCAATAATAATCTCTTTCTCAATTTGATTAGAACTTCCTTCTTTTGAAAATTGTTGTGTAGCTCTACATTCAGTAGTTAAATGACCCATAATTTTGCATTTAGTATAAAATTTAGGGAGTTTAGGGAGAATTACTCTTTGAGAAAAAGCTCCATACCTAGTAATTATCCATAATTTATTAGGAATTATCTTAGACAAATCAATCTCAATCAAGACTTTCGCATAATATCCACTCTGGAATTGTAAGGTAGCTGCATTAACTTTGATTGGAATTCCAATTGCTCTATTGATAGTAAACAGGGTTTCTTCATCCCAATATTCCAAACTGAGACCCGGAAATTGAAACCATACCATTGCTTTAGATGTTCTCTGATTTTCAGGTTTGAAATTTGGACTCTAGTTTCTTACCCTAAGAATCTGATCTTGAACCTCCCATTTTCCAGAAGTAATATAAGTTTTATCTTCAATATTTGATAATTTGATTGTGTAAAATCCTTTACCCAGTGGAATGAGTTGATATATGTCCTTTAACTTCCATTGATTACGAAGAATCAAAGTAGGATCCGAAAATTTAAGATGAACAAAATCTAAACGACCAATTAATGAAAACTTCCAAGCTTCATATCGTGAATCATCCTTCTCAGTTAGCAAGTTAACATATGGATGAATTTCATAGGTTTTTGAAAGATCTACAATCAAAGGATTCATTGTAGACCTAAAAAAAATTCCTCCAAAAATTTGAAAATCGAGACGAAAACAGGATAACCTAGCTAATAGTGGAGATGAAAATGATTGAAAAACCAATCATTAGGAAATCCGAGTAATGAAAACACATGGTATAACGGATTATTTCCTTGAAAACGATGAAGATTCGAAAGTGGAAACGAGTTAATCGCCTGATTTCCAGAGCGTGATTATTAGTGATAGTTGTATTATTAGTGATATTTTCTCTTATGAAGTTTCACTTGAACGGTACCAAAGACCAATGTTCAAGTGTCAATCAATTTCTATCAACAACCAAAGGTTGGATTATCTAATTGATTGAACTTATGCACAACCTGTGATATTTCAATTATATAAACAAATATAATGCGGAAATGAAATAACACAAACACTAGAAATTTGGTTAACAAGGAAACCACAAATGCAGAAAAAACCCGGGACCTAACCCATATTTGAACACCACACTGTATTAAGCCGCTACAGACTTTAGCCTACTCCAAGTTAACTTCAGACTGAAATGTAGTTTCGCCTTAACCAATCTCACACTGATCAAGGTACAATCGCGTTCCTTACACCTCTAGAACCATGCCATATTCTGTGCATTTGATTCCCTTAGCTGATCTCACCCACCACTAAGAGTTGCTACAACCCAAAGTCGAAGAATTGATAAACCAATATGTCTCACACAGAAAAGTCTATGGTATAGATAAATCTATGAGTTTTGTTCCATCTTTTGATAAATCAAGGTGAACATGAACCAATTGATATACCGGACTTATATTCCCTAAGAATAACCTAGAAATATCAATCACCTCACAATAATCTTAATTGTATGGTAGTGAAACAAGATATTGTGGAATCACAAACGATGAGACAAAGATGTTTGTGACTACTTTTTATCTTGACTATCAGAGATTAAATCTCTAGCAAATCTTAGAGAAGATAGTAATCAATCATGATAGAAAACAACAAGATCAGAACACGTAACTACAGAGAAAATAGTTGGGTCCGGCTTCACAATTCCAATGAAGTCTTCAAGTCGTTAACCTACAAGGTTTCGTGAAAAACCTAAGGTTAAAGGAGAATCGACTCTAGTCGCAACCAGTATCACACATGTGTGGGTATTATGTTTCCCAGTTTCTAAAGTTCTTCTTTATATAGTTTTCAAATCAGGTTTTGATAGCTTTAAAACAAAGCAAACAATATTCACCATTAGATGAAACCTGATCTAAGAGCCAAGCTAAGTTTACTTGAAACCAAAGAAATATCTCTCCATCGTTAGATGGTCTTAGCTTGTTACACACAAATGAAATGTACCTTCATTTAAATATGAGTAATCGTACCTAAACGTGTACACCTTGTTGGATCAACAATATTTAACCGAAGTTATCCATATGAAAACTTTCTTATCAACCATATTCATCTTACCAAAAACTAGTTCAAATGACTCAAATGAAACTAGGTATAGATTTTTTCAATTGTTTATATTCACATAGAAGTATACACGACACAATTGAAGCAAAATCGATTTTGTTTCACTCGAATCAAGTCATGAACATTATAGCCACGGTTCGAAAAAGATTGCATTCCTTATTATATAAATGTATTAGTTCATGAACAAACTGATTCTACAACTTAACCCACTCAAGTATACAAACAAGTACGCATACCAAGGATCCCGGACTTAACCGGACCTTCCCAGTACGGATACGGGTATGCATACTATACCGGTCTTGGATCAACATATATGTAAGTACGCATACTATGTCTATAATCCAATTACGGTTAAGTGTTCTAAACTCTATTTCAATCATTGAAACATTCTTAGAGGATGAAAATAGTTGTTTTCACTCACTATTAGGATCAAAGCGATTTTCAAGTTATTGAAATAATCAATACGAAACATTCCGAGTCTACATCAAATGACTATATCACACAAATCATGTAAGATGTTACTTGGCGATTTTCACATGATCATCTTTTGACTTGCGTCAAGAATATAAGATGAACTTGGTTGAAGCAAAAGCTTACCAACACATATTTTGAGAAATATGTAAGCGAGATAAACTCAGCTCGAAATATTAAATGTGTATAATCAAATATTATATATGACTTTTATCTCCAGAAGGAGATATAGTGGAAATAGACTTTCTGAGTGATAAATGAGTCTCAGTCTCCACATACATTTTGTCGATGAAGTTCCACAAGCTCCCCTTAGCAGTTATTCATCTTCAATTGATGAACACCGTGAAATCTAAAGCTCAACTACACAATCTATCCTAGTCCGAGACATTACTATAAGTAGACTAGAAATCAAGACTTGTAGTTTTGATCACTAAACTTGACAAACAAGCTTGAGATAGCAACGCTTGCGAGTTCGAATGAGCAGTGCTCTAACAGCTCGGAACCGCAGTACATGTAATCAGTACACGTACCGGAGTAGCTATATATCGACAAAACTTTTTGGTACGCATACCTGGTATCCATACCATAAAAAGTTTGTTGCTCGTGAGCCAGGAATGGTACGCATACCTAGTATGCATACCGTAAAAGAACTGTTGGTTTTGAAACCAAGAATGGTTCGCATACCTAGTCTCTAAAAACACTATATAGACATAATTGACCACATTATAGCCTATGCCTATGACTCAAGTGTAAAGTCTTAAGTTTCATATGAAAATGATTAAGCTTATGGTTCAATCGGTTAGTCTTGGCTAACCATCCATGAACAATGTCTTTATACACGGTTCGGTTACGGATCATCCTAACCAGAGTGTATATCTTGGTATGTTAATCTCATTTCAAATATTCATCGAACAATGGATATTGTTTGATTGGTTCCAAATCTATCTTAGCTTAAACCTAAAGCAACCTATACTTTGAAAGTATATATAAGGGAGAACCCCAATAAACTAGGATTTTTGAATCCCTAACACTATTTTTTGTGTGTCCTAGTTGTAAACTAGAGTCGTCCTCTCCCTAAAACCCTTCTAGCATTTAACGACTAAAAAAATTTCACCCAGGGATTCATAAACCTAGGTCCAACTATCTTTATCTTTATAGTTCGTGTATCCTAATCTTGTTTGGTTGTTGAGATGCTCACTCAAACAAGATATATATAAATCACAAAGTTCTCTTCGTCACAAAATTTATGATTCTACAGGTTTAATACTTGTGCGGTGAATAATAATCTAGGCTGCTCTTCGGGAAGCATAAGTCCGTATTTTGAGGTTATCTAGAATTTGTCTATTGCTATCGATTTCCAATCTCATCTTGATTCATTGATCAGAAAAAAAATCACATATAAGTTTATCTGTGGGAGGCAGATTGGTTTACAGTTTTCAATTTAGTTGAAGCAACTCTGAGGCTGTAAAGGACGTCATCTAAGGGAATCATTTGCACGGAGTCCTGCTGGGATTCAAGAGGCGTAAGGAGCGCGACTGTAACTGAATTGCTGTGAGGGTTTAATTTGGTCTCAACTATATTCCAGTCCGAAGTTAATTGGTTGTAGGGTAGTTACTGTAGCGGTTTAATACAATTTGGTGTTCAAATCTGGACTAGGTCCCGAGATTTTTCTGCATTTGCGGGTTCCTCGTTAACAAAATTTCCGGTGTCTGTGTTTTTTTTTTCCGCATTATATTATTTGTCTTTATAATTGAAATGTCACAGGTTGTACTTAAGTCAATCAAAGTAGATACATCCATCCTTGTTTGTTGGATACGACTTGATTGATTCTTGGATATTGATTTTTGAGATCGTCCAAGTACTCTTACACATATTCAGGTTCACAGATTTGGTTCTGTCAACTTTCTGATTGTGAGAGAAAGAGATATAACTCTGAATATTATTCCTTGATTGAGATTTATTAAGTTGAACTCTCAAAATTGTATTTAGTTTTTTTCCATACAAGTTGTCTAAGAAAACGTTGGTAGTGTATTTTGGTACCCCACGTTTTCAAGACCAAACTCAATGCCTTGTAACTTATGCAAAGTGATAGTGGCTGGGTCAAAAATGCCAGTCGTAGCAGTAAGAGCAGTACCATGCTCATTTCGAATTATGACACCACATCCGACACCTTCCGCACACAAATAACCATTAGTAAACAACCACTTCTCCCACCCTTGGTTTTTTCCAATTGGAAACCTTTTTAACTCAGCAGTACACCTCATTCTACCAGCCAGATCACGCGTCTCGCAGCAACCAATCATACAGATCTTGTTGCAGGCCATATGTAGCCTAACATCTTCAGTAATTTTGTGTATTAGAATCCCATCAGGCATACTGGTTTGAGCGAAAAAAATAAATATAAGTGAGGTATTTTAGTCAGCTTATGATCGGATAGACTACTCCACAACAATCCCCTAAAATTTGAAGGATAACATCTCGACTTTACAAACATAAGGATGAAATATTCACCCATAGTGATATTATTAGTCCATAAAATATGGATCATCACTAATATATGAATGGATTTTTATCTGTAGGACTTGCTTTTACGGGTTTTCTATAAATTCTTTTCCATTCTCCATTTCTATGTGTACTAAAAAAAAAAATTTGGTGTAAGAATAATCTTTTTTTAGTGTTGCTCCTTGTACACGAACATGAGTGGCATGTGGATTTTTTTTTTTTTTTGATAATAAAAGTGGCATGTGGATATTACCTCGAATTAGTGACATTTAGACCAAAAAAAAAAAGTGGCATGACATTTAGTGGCATGTGGATAACTGGTAGTGTGGGTTTTTATTCTCTTTCTTGTTCCCGACTCTAAACGAAAACCCCTTTTTTTCTTGCCGTCGCCTGCTCAGATTGGCTCTTTAGGAGCAGATCTGAGCAACCATGTTACCAGATCGATCTCCATCATGTTGTTTATTGCGATACTAGCGTTAGTTTACCGTTTTGTAATGTTTTATTTTGTGTTCTTCGTGTTCTAGTTTTTGCTGCGTTGCAATTTTGGATTTCTTTGTCTTGTCTTTGGGTTGTTAGTGCGTTTAGGGGTTGGGATCTGATGAAAAGAAGAGACCAAAGCTTTCCACCACTCAAATACGGCCGTCAAGCAATCTGCAGTTTCAGCTTCAACTCCGGCGGCTATGTTTACATCGGTGATGCTTGATCTATTTTCAAACAGATCAACTCTTTTGTATGCTGTTAGTTTTAGTTTTAGGTTATTCAGGTCTGCAATGGTGTTTTCACCCATGGGTCATGTGGTAGTCTATGTAACATGATTCTTATGTTCAGGTCCCTATCTGTTTGTTACTTGCCCCAAGATTGGTGATGATCTTTGCACGCAGGAACTGCAGCTCCGACGATTTTTCCGGCGAGCTATCTATGTTCCGACAGGCAAAGTTTCTGATGAACCATCCTTGGAAGGTCTTGGGTTTCAGACGAAATTTAAAACTTGTTCTTGGGTTGTGGATCATGTCTCAACGATCCAAGCTCTCCCGTATGTAAGCGGGTGTTACGGTTACTATATTTACTGGTCTCTCCCGTGTCTAATCGAGCGTTACTACTGTCATTGGTTTCTGGTACACGTGATTCTGTTAATTGAGACTTTGTTACTGAAGATTCGTCGCTTGGTCATGTTTGAAAGTCATTTGCAGTCGGTCCTGTTGTTGTTCTTAATTTGTTGTGTCCTGTAACTTCAGGTTAATACCTGCTTTATCTATTAAAAAAAAAAAGACCAAAAAAAAAAGTAAATTTCTAAATAAAAATTTATGGTCTACTTTGTTTGGTTTAGGTTTGGTTGTAAAGGGTAAAAGAATAATTTATTATAATAATAATAATAATAATAATATTAAAAACAAAGAAGCAAAGTTTACATAGAGGTGGTTGGTAGCCGGGCGACAAGTTGGGCACCAACCTCTTTTTGGATAGCAATGCTTATTAATATTATTATTATTATTATCATTTTTTATTTTATTTTACTGTTTTTTTTATTTAATATTATTACATGAAACTAGTTGGAAGCCTAACAAGCTAGGCTCCAACGACATACTACTGCATTAATTGAACAGGTTGCTGTGCTAACCTACCAGCGAGCCTCAAATTGTTTTTATTATTATTATTATTATTATTATACTATCATTATTATTATTATAACTCAATATCGAAGTCAATGTTACAGGAGATGGTGGGCAACCTAGCAACAAGCTGGGCGCCGACACCTTTTTGGATAACGATCCCTAACCTATGAAAAAGGGAATTGCCCATTTTGAAATTGGCATCATGATGAGCCATGCAATTCCTAATTCGCTTCAGAAAAATTACAAAATCTGAACCAAGTTCACCAAAGGTGGAAAAGGCTAGTACCCCAAACCCATAACCGAGTGAAGAACAAACACTCAAGTATTTGTTGTTCTTGCGGGTAACAGCCGCAGAAATGGCATGACCAGGAATGAAATTGCGAGTACGAGCACTAGTGAAAGGGGAAACTCCATTAACATCAAGGCAAACATCCCTGCCATCTTCCCAATTATAAGCCATGTAATCAGCTGGGCGAAAATCCTTGCCATTGATGACGCCTAAAGAAACCTCCTCCTTCTCCTCCTCCTTATTATTTATTTTTTTTAAACAAAATCCATGTTCTTTTTATTTTTATTTTTTTAATTTAATATTATTACATGAAACTAGTTGGAAGCCTAACAAGTTAGGCTCCAACGACATACTACTACATTAATTGAACAGGTTGCTGTGCTAGCCTACCAGCGAGCCTCATGGGTAACCTTGCCAAAGGGAGCCGAAGCGGGAGGGGGGGGGGGGAGATTGTGTCACAAGGGGGCAAACTAACACTACCTTCCATGTTAATTCCTGCAATATTACGCCATTGGGGACTTGAACCTGGGACCTCCTGGAATACATGAAACTTCGGGGAACGGGGATGACCAGCTGAGCTAGGGCCCGTTCTTATTATTAAGGATACCGCGATGGGCATTTTATTAGAAAATATAAATATGTTCAGAGTACAACTTCAGTGGAGGGTGTAGGTAACCGAGCAACAAGCTGGGAAGAAAGAAGAAAACCCACTACGTGAAAAGAATCTATGGTTGAATAAGGAGTTGGATTCCACTTGGTGTGTTTCCTTCTTTACTTCGATGGGAAGAACAAACTACACATGGATCTTGAGTTGAAACACTAAAATGGACCCAAATATGTTTTTGGCGAGCCCTACTTTGGCTTTGAAACGTGGAAAGATGAAATCCACTAGCTGCTACCTATGTTTTGCAGCTCATCATTGGAGCTCAATTTCTAATAAACTAAGCCCCAATAAGCTACAATAATTGGCGGAAAGAAAGGATTCCCCAAAGCCGAACAACTCATCATTTTCTTTCACCAAAACACTAGCCCCTCACTCATCATATCTAAATGAGAAACAAAAAAAGAAAATGAAAAGAAAGAAAGAAAAATGTACAAATTAATAATGAGTCTTTCAGGTGTAATAATCCCAGGCATCATTACTAAAATAGGATTTAATGCAATGTAGTTATGGTCTGAATTGAATCACTCTTGTTCCCACCAAATCAGACCTAACTATCAAAGCTAACAATAAATAAAAATGTAGCAGAGGAGTTTCTTTTTTCTTTGTTTTTGTTCAAAGTAACCAACCTTTGGGATTAGAATCTAAATATTGTAATCGAGACATTAACTTTGGGATTCATAATTCTAGTTTAGCATATGACAACTATCATGCGATGAACACTTGAATACAAACTTGTCTTGGATATCGACTTATTATTCAAATGTCGATGTAGGAGATTGCCTTTTAGGTATATTGCATGGCAGCTTATAAGCTTCCCAGGGTTTGGTCCTCGGACATACGTGTCGACGTCGAGTAATATTTAGATTATGTTCTCGACACGTGTTCACCGCAGGTGAAATGGTCCCAAGAGATACTGATCCTTGACAACATTTTTATTTTCTTAGGTGCATAGGAATATAGTGAGGAACTTTAGTTAGTTCACATGTAGTACCCATGTGAACAAGCTTTGCGTCTGTTATGGGGAGCATAACAGGAAAAACTTGAACAATGTGGTACTTGAAAATCTTAATATAAACACAGGCAATGCTAATTGGTGTAAATTTAGGAGTTTTCTGCTGCTATAAGAATCTTAATCAGTATCATGAAACCAGATGGTGAAACACTTTTGAACCAAAAAGCATGAACTCTTCCAAAGAGATCCACTATCGCATTATTGCACAACAATTAAAGGAGAGTATCTTATCTGGTTGTTAGGTTTAATCTAATTCCCCAGAGGAGGTTATATAACCAATTTATTGTATTGCGATGGTTGCATGAAAGGCATATTAGTAACGTGACCTTCCTTGCTTCCAACACCCGAAAACCTTTGTACCTATTGTCATTAGCGGCAAAAGAGAAATCACCAGAACTCCACGAGATAACACAGGGCCGGTCCTGATAGGCAAGCAAGGTAAGCTCCACTTGCCGGCAACACAGGACCGGGGACAACAAAAAGCCCATTTTTGATGGGGGGTTTTCAATAAATAAAAAGACAGATGAACTAAATTATTATTTATATAAATTTGAAGGGCTAAAAATGACTTGTATAAATAGCTTAACTACAATAGAAACGATTTTAGTTTCTTTCTCGTCTGTTTCATTCTCTTCCCAGTCATGGATCCTTCTTTTTGTTCTCCATCTGTTTCATTTTCTTTTAAATAGATTTTTATTTAAAAGCAAAATTTTTTTTTGTCACTTTAATTTTCTTCCATAAACTCTATAAATTTTCTTCATGATCACTTTTGATTATTGATTTTTTTTTCATTTTAACTTTACTAGTTTATTTTTGTAGTAGTATTATATTTGTAAATCAGAAATGCAAACTAACTACGCCATTCGTTAAAAAAAAATTCTTCGCGGCCTTTGGCCGCCTCACATATTAGTGACATTCTAATCGTGCACAAAAAAAAATAATCCTGGCTTGTATACGGGCAAAAAAAAATCATTCGCTTCGGGGCAAATTATTTTCAGGAACAGCCTTCATAGATAGAAAAATTACAAAGGGTATTATCATTTGTGGGAGCTAGTTTTCGAAAAATATATACCACCCACAAGCATCTCACGAGCTAAACGGTTGTCAATAATGTAGACATTCATAATAATTGCAGGTAAAACAAATGGCCAGGAATATTATCCCTCCAGAAGCTTTGGTTCCTTAGATCCCGGCCCCCACAAACATGGAGTGCGTATAGTTAAAAAAAGATAAGTTTATCTTGTATGACCGGTATAGAGTCTATTTACATTTCTAATTTCACTCAAGAGTAGATAACAATAACATTATCTCCTGTGATACACTTGGCCTATTAAAACACTGACAAAATGGGATCTTCCTTTTCAAGCCATTAATTGGCTTTAAGGAGAAAGATAAATCCATTAGCCATTTATCCTTTAAGGAGAAAGATAAGGCTCTTCTTAGTACAATAATCAACTTAACTTGATCACTTTCATGATTGAATCTAGATGATTTTAAGCATAGTCATATCAGATAGCGTACAGGAAGAAGAAGCAACTATGGTTTTTTGTTGCATGTCTTATTCGGCTGGTATCCTTATATAAAAATTGATAATTCATCACAATGTGTCAGTCACTAATTTGTTTTTGTGGCTAACATGCTAACATGCATTTGTGTTTGTGTAAAGCAAAGTACGTAGCAGACAACAGTCAACAAAAACATGTATATATATATACACGTATGGGATTTAGGGTACTTGTGAACATGACCAATCTTGTGCCTTGGGAGTTATGCGTGTACTTAGGTTAAACAACACATAATCAGAATATTGATTTTCATTTTACTTGTCCTTGGGCCGAAGTTATGCGTACAGGTTAAAGAACATAGAATCAGAATTGGCTAGGTTCGATTAGGTTGGTTGTAATCAACTGGAATCCTTAATCTTCGTGATACTTGTGCGATGAGATCAGTCTTGCGCTTTGGGCCGAACTTAAAGACAGTATATATATAATGTAGAACTTGTAGAAGAAAAGCAAAACGGAGTTTGCTTGAGATGAGAACAGACGAAAGAGACGAGAAAACAGATGAAAGTAAACTAGGTTTGCTGAGAAAAGATAATAGATTACTCAACTGAGTTATATTCAATGAATTGATAGTAAAATAATTGTGTTCTCAAGGAACGATGTAGCCTGTTTATATAGGCACTAATAAGAGTTCTAAAAAAAGTAAAACACTAAAAGAAGAAAGTAATAACACCCTAAACTAGGAAAGCTAAACTTGGCTAGCAAGAATAGGAGATTCTAGATAGAGACGTAGAGATGTTCTACATCAGTCCACCCTCCTTGAAAAACAACTTGTCCACAAGTTAAATAATGAATCAAGAAAAATCATTCTCCAACTTGTCCACAAGTTGAATAATGAATCAAGAAAAATCATTCTCTCCATAGAAGGTGAAAATTTCCTGCACATTGAATATGTTAGAAATGTTCCAATCGTATGGAAGATCCACAACATAAGCATTGTCACTTATCTTCTTTAAAATCTTGAAAGGTCCATACTTCTTCATTTTGGTTTTGTTGTAAGTACCAACTGGAAACCTTTCTTTTCTAAGATGTATCATTACCAACTCTCCTTCTTGAAAAGTTTTAAGTCGCCTGTACGTGTTGATCAACATCTGCTTTGTACTTAGCATTAGCTCTAATTTGGTTTTAACTTCGTGATGAAGTTGAGAAGCTTTGTCAACCAGTTGATCAGCCTTAACATGAGACGTGGAAGGTTTAGGTAACACAACCAAATCCAAAATATGATTTGGTACCTTTGAATAAACAATTGTGAATGGAGATTTACCCGTAGAACGGTTCACAGAAGTGTTGAATGAAAATTCCATATGAGGAAGGAAAGTTTCCCATTGCTTCTCTTGAGATTCAGTAATCTTAGCACGGATTAAATTCCCCAATGATATGTTGACAACTTCAGTTTGTCCATCAGTCTGTGGATGGGCAGTAGTACTGTATTGTAGTTTAGTTCCAAATCTCATCCATAAGGATTTCCAAAAATAGCTAAGGAATTTGGTATCTCGGTCTGAAGTGATTGACGTTGGTACTCCATGCAAACGTACTATCTCCTTGAAGAATAAATAAGCTACATTGGAAGCATCAGTAGTCTTCTTACAGGCAACAAAATGTGCTATTTTTGAATATCTATCCACAACCACCATAACTGAATCATTCCCTTTAACAGTACGTGGCAAACCAAGTATAAAATCCATACTTACATCAACCCAAGGTGCTTCAGGTATTGGTAATGGAGTATATAAACTAGTATTTTGAATGGTACCTTTTGAGTGTTGGCATACCATGCATTTCTGAACAAACTTTTGCACATCTCTTTTTAAAGAAGGCAAAAAAAAAACGTTCTTCAACTAACGCAATTGTTTTATCTCGTCCAAAATGACCACCAAGCCCACTGCCATGTAGTTCATGAATTAAATGAAGCCTTAAAGAACCTTGTGGAATACAAAGACGAACACCCTTGAAGAGAAATCCATCTTTAATAAGAAAATCATCTATCCCCGAAGACATAGTTCCACAGTGCTCCCATATTGTTTTAAAATCTTCATCATCACCATACAAGTCTTTGATGTAATTAAAAGCAACACTCTCACTGCGAATAGTGATCAGAAGGTGAGCTCTTCTACTCAATGCATCAGCGACTTGATTCAATTTACCACTCTTGTTCTTAATAGAAAAAGTATACTGATTTATGGTAGATAACCATCTATCATGCATTCGATTAATTTTAGCTGAAGTTTGTAAAAACTTCAAAGCTTGATTGTCAATGTTGACAATAAATTCATCATGAACAAGATAAGGATGCCATTGTTTTAAAGCTTGAACCAGATCAAATAATTCAAGTTCATAAGTCGACCATTTCTTCTTAGCATCTGAATTTTTTTCACTATGAAAAGCAACTGGGTGATTATCTTGAGAGAGTACTGCTCCAATCCCCACTATAGATGCATCACAATCAACTTCAAAAGGTTTGGAAAAATCTGGCATTACAAGTACTGGTGCACTACACAATTTTTCTTTAAGAAGATTAAAGATCTTATCTGCCTCCTCCGTCCATAGAATTTTCTCTTTCTTCAAACAATTAGTCACTCTAGCAGCTATAGAGCTAAAATTACGAATAAAACGCCTATAAAAAGATGCCATACCGTGAAAACTTCGAACATCTTTAATGCATGTTGGAGTAGGCCATTCAGAGATAGCTTTAATTTTAGAGTCATCAACTGAAATTCCTTTGTCAGAAATAACATATCCCAAAAAGTTTACTGACTTGGATAAAAAAGTACACTTTTTGAGATTGACGTAAAGTGCGTTTTCAGTAAGAGCTTGAAATACCTGTGATAAATTAGATAGATGCTCCTCTTCATCACGGCTATAGATTAAGATATCATCAAAATACACAATGATGAACTTACCAAGAAAAGGTTGTAAGACTTGATTCATTAGTCTCATGAAGGTACTGGGTGCATTGGATAGTCCAAATGGCATTACTAACCACTCGTATAACCCTTCCCGAGTCTTAAAAGCTGTTTTCCATTCGTCTCCTATTCGAATACGAATATGATGATAGCCACTACGAATATCAATTTTAGAAAATACTTTAGAACCAACAAGCATATCAATTAAATCATCAAGTCTTGGTATTGGAAACCTATACGGAATAGTAATCTTGTTGAGAGCTCTACAATCAAAACACATTATCCATCCTCCATCTTTTTTATTGACAAGAAATGCTGGACTTGCATAAGGACTCTTACTCAACCTGATCAAACATTTTTCTAATAAATCATTCATCTGACCTTGTAGAATCTCATGCTCTTTAGGGATTAATCTGTAATGAGCATAATTAGGAAGGGATGCACCTGGAACAAAGTTTATCTGGTGTTGTAAATCTCTTAAAGGAGGCAAAGATTTTGGTAGCTCATCTGGAAATAAACCAAGGAATTGATTGATCAAAGGTTTCACCTTTTCTGGTATGACTATCATCAGTTTAGACTCTTCATGTGAACTAAGAGAATGTGCATGTAACTGCTTAAATTTTTTTGCGACTAATGCACTTGTCTTGCCATCACAATGCTCCCTATAAATAGCTTCAAAAATTTAGAAGGAACTAAAGTTTTCTTCTTGCCATTCTTAAAAAAGGTATATGTATTTTCGTAACAATTATGAACAACACGTACATTGTATTTCCAAGGTTCCCAAAATCTTCCATTTTAGAAATACCTCATAAGTCTATAATCCTATAAACCATCATGTTCGCCATTCCCTGTGTGTGCTTCATTGCCAAAAATGGAACTGCACTCTCACAAGTATTAGCTAGCTAGAAGGAGTACTACAAATTTTCCAGGAAAAAGCACTTGCAGCGGAAGATACCAAGATACCAACCTCGCTAGAGTCTTTATCTAAAGATTCTATACTCATATTCACCAAAGTCTTGTTAAACTCTAGTTTCATCGTACATGCTACATCCTACGATTTTGACATCTAACCAGACTTGTTACTAACGTAATGATCAATTCATGACCACAAAAAAATTATCAATGACAATATGCTGCATTCATATTGATAACATCACATAAAACTTCATCTTCATATCCAATAAACGAGAACTTAACAAGACATTGATGTGTAATATCTTGAGAAGAAGAACTATTCACCCAACCAACAGAATAGGGTTGAGGATGTGAAGTCACTGGTAAACCTAAATTCTTAACTACATCAGCTGCAATGTAATTATCCATACTTCCACTGTCGATGATCATATCAATGATTTTCCCACCAAGAGAACATTTGGTTCTGAAAATACTATTACGCTGAGAATGAGAATGTTGAGAAAGTAGTAATGGCCGTGTCACTCCAATGTAATGATCACCATACATCTGAGAAACTTCATCTGCTTCAATAATTTCATCAACATCAGATTCGTCCGACTCTCTTATAGTATTATTAACTAAACCATTATACTTGTGTAAATCCTCTTGATCACCTTTTACCAAACCATGAATTCGACAACATTCTGATGAAGTATGACCTGGTAATTGACACTTGTTACATTTTTATCCTCTGAATTTAGCATAAGGATTCAAGTTCTTTTGTGGAGGAGGAAAAGATATTTGGTTTTTATTTGAAAATCGGGTATTCGAAGTATTACTTGGCATAGAAGTAACGGTCTGATAAGGCTGTATGGATTGATATTCAACCGGAATAGGGAGAATAGGTGAAGAATTAATTCTGTGGTGTAGGAGAATTTGTAAAATTGGTAGCTCTAAACTGTGGTCGACTAGAGTTATCACCTTGATACGAAGGGTTCTCACTGTAATTACTGTATGATGAGGAAGTTTTGAAGTTACCTTGATACTTGGAATTACTCTGTCTAGCATTTTTTTTTTTTTTGGAGAACGAAGAACATGTCGTTCAATTTTAATGGCTTGTTGAATAGCTTCATCCATAGTATAAACTGTCTGAGTCATTCCTTATTGAATTACCCGATTCAAACCTTCGATAAACCTGGCTACCAGTTGATCATCAGTTTCTTTAAGCTCATTACGTGCTATTAAGTTTTAAAACTCAGAGAAGTACTTTTCTACTAACCTAACACCTTGTTGAAAAGTTTGAAGCTTTATAAAAAGTTGTTGTTTATAGTCTCTCGGCAAAAACTTATATTTTATGAGGCTTTTCATTCTTCTCCATGATCTCACTGGTGGTTTACCAAAATTCCTTCGATCTTCACCAACCTTAGACCACCAAGCAGCAGCTCCTCCCTTGAGTTTGTAGGCTACTAGCTTTACTTGAACATGTTCCGATACATCCATGAAGTCAAAAAAAGATTCAACTTCATAAAACCAATCTAGTAGTTCCTCAATTATGAACCTACCATTGAATGTAAGAATGTCAGCCTTTAGTTTGTAATCTGGAAGAGATCTAGAATATTTTTGATTTGTACGTATACACCTTTCGCCAGACCAATTTCTTTCTAAGTATTCTTCAGCATCATCCTCACTACTGCTATACTGAGGGTATGGAAACTTCTTGTGATAGTTTTCTCTTTCATATTGTCTATTCTTTTTAACTCCTTCTGAAGTATGGGTATTACGGAAATCATTATACTTCTTTTCTTCTCGTGAAATATATCTGGACCTAGAATGTCGTCCTTCTTCCGGTGACTTGTTCTCGTCGTCAGATTTGTCTTCACCTTCTGTTTTTTTTTTCTACCATCAGACTTATCTGTAATGTTCAACTTTTTTTGTATATATTCTAAGATGCTCTGAATACTTGCAACGTTCTTGTCGAGTTGAACCAACCTGCCTGTAGCTTTTACAAACTCTTCTCTTGTGATTTGGTCACCCAATGAAACTAACTTTTTTTTTTTAATTTTTTTTTCTAGGGTTTATGTAGCGGAAGCGATTAAGGACCTGTTTTGAGATAAAAATCTCAAAACGCTGGCTCTGATACCACTTAATATAGCACTTGTAGAAGAAAAGCAAAACGGAGTTTGCTTGAGATGAGAACAGACGAAAGAGATGAGAAAATAGATGAAAGTAAACTAGGTTTGCTGAGAAAAGATAATAGATTACTCAACTGAGTTATATTCAATGAATTGATAGTAAATTAATTGGGTTCTCAAGGAACGACGTAGCATGTTTATATAGGCACTAATAAGAGTTCTAAAAAAAGTAAAACACTAAAAGAAGAAAGTAATAACACCCTAAACTAGGAAAGCTAAACTTGGCTAGCAAGAATAGGAGATTCTAGAAAGAGACGTAGAGATGTTCTACATCAATATTGGATCGAAGTTGGCTAGCTCAACGAGGTTGGGTTTAGTCGGTTGTGAATATTGATTTTCAATAATGAAGAACATATTATAATCGGCTAGGTCCACTTAGCCAAATTTGGGGATGAAGCTCGACGCCTTCTTAATGAGGTACATGAAGGAATCTGCGGCCCACACATGAACGGACACATGTTATCCAGGAAAATTCTTCGGATGGGATATTATTGGACGACGATGGAATCAAATTGCTTCAAGTATGTGAAAAGATGCCATAAATGCCAAATACATGCCAATTTATTACATATTCCACCGACCGAGTTGCACCCTCTTACATCACCATGGCCTTTTTCTGTTTGGGGCATTGACGTGATTGGGAAGTTAAATCCTTCTGCATCCAATGGGCATGAGTACATCATAGTGGCAATTGATTATTTTACAAAGTGGGTTGAGGCAATATACGCAAAGAATCCTACAGGGAATCAGACTGTTAAATTCCTTACAAACAACATTATATGTCGTTACGGATTGCCAAATGAGACTATATCAGATAATGGGTCCAACTTTGTTATAAAGGAGGTAAAAAAGGAGTGTGCAAAGTACAAAATCTAGCTAAGGAACTCAACCGTTTACAGGCCGCAAACCAATGGTGTTGTGGAAGCTGCAAATAAGACATTAGGAAGAATCTTGAAGAAGATGACAGAAACATACAAAGATTGGAGTGAGAAGTTACCTTATGCATTATGGGCCTATCATACATCAATCCGCACACCCACTGGTATGACTCCGTACTCTTTGGTTTATGGCACAGAAGCAGTTTTGCCCGTTGAAGTTGAAATTCTCACCTTACAAGTAATAAAGGAAGGCACGATACCCGAAGATGAATGGATAGAGTCGAAGGTTCAACATCTGAATTTTATTGATGAAAAGAGGATACGTGTTGCATGTCATGCACATGCTTACCAGGAGAGGATATCTCGAAGATTCAACAAGAAGGTTCATTCGCGAGGCTTAAAGGAAGGAGATTTAGTGCTTAAATAAGTCAGACCTATAAAACATTCTGACCCAAGAGGAAAGTTCAAGCCTAATTGGGAAGGTTCGTACATCATCAAAAGCATCTACCCAGGATCTGCAGTCCGATTAACTGATCTATACGGACATGATGAGCCGAAGCTCACAAATGTCGACCAACTGAAGAAATACTACACCTAAGGTAAGTGACCAAACCTATCTAAGGGAGGCGAACGCTCATACAATTTAAGGAGATTTTTTAAGAGTCCAATATCTCTCTCATAGTGTCATTTAGAAAATGAGTAGGGGCAGGGTCATCACAGTTTTTAGCCCCGTTCTGTCAGTTAGCCAATAAAAAAAAAAATCAAATCAAGAATTATTGTTCTCAGTCTTATTGAGTCAGTCAAAAAAAAAAAAAGATCAATCAAGAATTATTGTTCTCAATTCTATAGAGTCCGTCAAAAAAAAAAAGAATCATTATTTTCAATTTTATAGTGTCAGCAAAAATAAGG
The DNA here is from genome assembly GCA_023529315.1 of Papaver bracteatum. NCBI lineage: Eukaryota > Viridiplantae > Streptophyta > Magnoliopsida > Ranunculales > Papaveraceae > Papaver > Papaver bracteatum. Next base: position 284,592 of record JAJJWX010005351.1, read on the forward strand.
GGCACCGCCATCATCATACTGGGCCCACGTCAGTAGAATAAGTCTTTTGAAGTCATAGAGAGAGATATGTTTGTCTGTATGTCATCACTAGTCTTGTACACTATCTCCTAAAGTTTTATGAGCAACGAACGTCCAAACGGATAGATTTGAGTAGAAAAAAAAAAGGGGTGTGTAGTTAATAAACAACCACTTGAGAAAATTGGTCGGTATTTGAAGAAATCAACGAAGAATAAGAAGCGTCGAGGAGAAATGGTCAACAATTGAAGGAGTTGGAAAAGAGTGGTAAGCCGCATGATGAAACAAGGATAGAAGAAGGTAATCCAACATATATGTACTCGGGAATTTTTGGGCAAAACATCAAACAGTTGGGGATGGTTGGAGGTGATCAAATTGACTCTTGAAAATTCGACGGTGCCGGTGTAATACCAGTGTTCTCCCTCCCTACACGGTAAATCAGGAAGTTGGGATCCTATGTATCATAATCAGGTATTATTGTTTTCAATTTTATAGTGTTTAAAAAAAATAAAAAAAAATAAAAAAAAAAAACCTCTAGTTGTGTGGAAGCCGATGAGGAAAAATCTAGGTAAACATAATAATAATAAATTAAACCATTTAGATTGTCTGAGGCAATAATTCCATGCAATTAGTTGTATTTTATTGTATTTCTCTTTAGGTTTTTCTTTTTCTAAGATTATTTTCTACAGAGACACGTACTACTAATCACTCTCTTCTTGTTTGAAGCATAGCCTCCAACTCATCAATTCTTTGATCTTTTAAGGACTCCCATTAAACAACAACTGCGACTTGATCATACAACATATCAATCTGTAAGTCTTCGCGGAAAAACTTTTGCTTTAAAGGAGAACTTACCTCCCGCTCGAAGGAAGTAAAGGATTGGCACCATCTCTTGAACTCATCAATACGGAAGAATGTGAGGCGCATGGTTGGTCTTTGAACAGAATAAAGTGCGAAACAAATTAAGGAAGGTGTTCAGACCATGGATATATATAGAGAGGGGTTTGAAATTAATTAAGTAAGATGTTCAAAAGAGGATGTTGACTACAGACAAGTGGGAGAGCTTCGGTATGCAGAGGAGGGGCAAAGCTTTTATCTCAAGACATTTCATGAGAATTATTGTAATGAGTTGGTAAGTACTTCCCTGTTTTGGCTGCGCAACATTACAAACGTCTTGACTCGACTAGTTATGGCGATGTATATACGCGTAAAATTAAAATGCTTAGAGACGGTCCGGGTGAACTCCATAGTGTCATCCCGGATGGCTCAAGGTGAATTCAGCAGTTTTATGTACGAAATTTGGGTGTTCAGCTTGGCCATTCGGTTGTATACAACCTCTGCCAAAGAGGGGCAACTGTAGACACCCTAATTTCGTACGTAAATTTTAATTGCGTTTCCGTATGATCGTATATGAGATGGTATAGGCAGCGAGCCGATTGAATGCCCAGAGTGAGGTCCGTATGTACTACGTCCGGGATGACTAGAAATGTTCCCATCAGGTCCAAATTTTAAAAGATCAACAGTCCAAATCAGGTCCGTTTAGTATCCTACTAGCTAAACGTCCACTAGCTAGAAATGATCAAGTATCCTTTAAGTCGGGCTAGTTAAGGTCCACTATCTCACGTCCATTAAAGCGTGAGTGAAATATGTCAAGCCAGTCCAATTAGTTTAGACATCTACCCAAGTGAAATGTACGTCCAAGTAAAATGTGAAAAAGTGTCGACACCGTTTGCTTTGTTCCCAAGACTTTCCATCAACTAAAATCTTAGATTAAGTGAAATATATTTTGGTTTTGGTAATGATATCCAAATAATTTGAGAAAGAAAATAATATTTTACGAAAATATGGAAATGAAATTTAGGTTTTTAATTGGTGCCATTGGGTTTAGGTCATGAAATCCTAAGGTTTTAGTTGAAGGGAAGAAACTATAAATAGGGAGCCAATTCTTGTGGTTAGGGGCGGAAGATTTAAGAAAAAAAAATTAGTAAGAGACGGAGGGATAGAATTAGAGAAAGAAACAGAGCTAAAAAAATTTGAGTAGGAAAGGAAGAATAGGAGACATTAGTGGGTGTTTGATCGGCAATTAAGTTAAGTTGGAACGGAGTACGATCAAGTTTGGGGAGCAGTACCCCCTTTGTTGAATCATTCTGATCTAAGCAACATCAGAGTCATTGAGTAGCGAAAACAGGTCTGTGCTATAACTCTTCATCTTTTATGTGAAAACTTCAATTATATGATGGGTGCATACGAATATTAATGAGAAGTACAGTTGTTTCCTTTGCTAAACAAATTCTTTTCTTACTATGTTCCTTATTCCTTGCGAGTCTAATAAAGTCTGGGTATCATCTTATTACTGTTAGGATTGAGTTCGTATGCCAAATATGTTATATAGCTTGATTCGTGTTATAATTAGGTTGATCCTATACTGCATGATTTTGCTATGATGTCTGCAAGTGATTTTCCATCACGATTTGTTTTGCTTCGTCATACTTTGGTGTCATATCACGCATATTTTGGTTCACTGTAATGCTTGCATTTTTGATCACTTTAGATGCATGTTTGTGTCCCGACTGATGATATTCATACATGCTATCCACCTCATATAGTTTAGCGTATTCACAATCATCTAGGTCCCTGTGTAGGTGATAGTACTACTCTACATGTTTGTCATCGTTAATTAATAAGAAGAGTTAAGAGCATAATAGTCATATCTGTTTCATACAATGGTTGCATGAGTAGTTTGTTTTAATTAAAGAAAAAATTTGCATACTGCTAGTATATAGTTAGGTGAATAGATATTTGGAGTTTGATGATTATTATAATAATAATAATGAATTGATGATTGGTTAATAATAATAATGATGATATGATGATTGATTAATGAAGTGATGATTATTATTAATAATAATAATGATATGATAATGATGATGTGATGATTGATTAATAATAATAATAATAATAATAATAATACTCCCTCCGTCCCTGTATAAAAGGCGGAGAAGTAAAAATCTTTAGTACCTATATATAGGCAGAAAACTGTTTTCAATGTGTTTTCTTCCTTGTATACCCTTATTTAAGTTTATTGATATCAGTAAAGATATTTTTTACTAACAATAATTCCCTAGGATAATTACTACTATATAAAACGTTCTCATCATACGTTTTACTCCTATATTTATTGTTTAGCCAATTTCTCTCACCTGATTCTCTTATACTTACCTTGTTTAGTGGAAAACAAAATTCATTGAATTAAAAATTTAAGATATTCATTAACTATCTGAATCTTTAATACGGGTAAATCAGGTAGTTTTAGGAAAAATTAGGAAAACTAAAATTTTTCTTAATTGACGAGATTTACACTTCTCCGCCTTTTATACAAGGACGGAGGGAGTAATAATATTGGTTTTATCGTTTTGGCTTGATTTTTGATAATAATAATAATTCCTCCATTGATAATAATAATAATTAGTTTGTTTTATTTGGCAGGTGATAGTTCGTGTTATGAATTTCATATGTTTATTTCTTAGTTCATTAAAAGTTAGAACCCTTGAATCCCAAATATAAAGTAGAGGCCAAGTTTCGGCTTGGACGGGCTAGGTGCCTCACACCTTCCTAGCCCGTATCTTGATTCCCAGACTAAATCTCTGATAACTGGACCAATGTTACCTTTTGGGTCCCAACTCCCTAAGTTGGGTGGCGGCTTCGATAATAATAATTTCCCTTATTAATAATAATTTCCTTGCGTGATTCCCATTTTAGATATTGAGAGATCCTCACCGATTTCGACGGTATCTACAATCATGTATAGTTCCGAGAATACTTAAATGCCCTTTTATAGTATAGTGGTACTAGCAACCAATTATTAGTTTGTTTAAGAATGGGATACTGCAATAATCGATAGATAAACAATATTACATAATTATCGATTGTTAAAATGAAAAATCGAATTTCATGTGTATCTGACATTTTCAATTTTGGGCTCCTCTAAAAATCGGTAGAAAATGGAATAAGTTAGTACTGCCGATTGAAGTATTTAATCGGTAGATATTCATATGGGCCTAAACTACTGATTATGTTATTACCTATACACCCCTTCGACGAATAAAACCACCCAAAACCTAATTTCATTCTCATTTCCTTTCTTTTCAACTCATCTTCTCCTCTTCTTCTTCATTCCCCATTGTAGGGAGAAAAAAATTCCTTCGTTTTTCAACTTCAATTCATCGTCTTCGTTCATTGACGAATCAAAACCATCGTCAATTGTTCTATAAAAAGATGATGAGAACTAATGAACCCAAAAAAGCTCGAGTGAAAAACGTCTACCGTGGTGACGATCCAAAAATCGACGAATTATCAAAGAACAAAGCGATTGTAACTGCAAATGAAGAAGATAAAGCCGCTGATGTAGGTGGTGGTGGTGATTCTGATACTTGTCCCCTCAATCAACTTCAAATGGCCCAAATTATGTAAGATTTTACCATTATTTGGGTTTATGTTGCTTTATTTTGACGAATCAATGATTTTTTTTGTAGGGTATACGGTGTTTTTCCCAGAATCAGAAGATAGATCTGTTTTTAAACTCCTGATTACGCTCGTGTTCTTCAATCTTCGTGAACATCGATCATAATCGGGTGATATATTTTTAGGTTTTCTTCCGATTGTATGGCGTTAGTTATTACTGAACCCTAAAATATGCATAATTGGTAGTCAATTTTTTTGTTGTCTACCGATTATAACAGATGATTAGACGATATAAAGACACATAGATTCGATGGAATCGGAAGATAGGGTATAGTATTTTTCTTCCGATTATATTTTCCTCATCAAATTAGAATTTACTGTCTCTAAAATGCAGCATAATCGAAAAATATGTATAATTTTTGGGCTCCAATTTAGTTACAATCGGAAGTTGTGTTGTTTATTAATCCTCCGATTATGAGTATCTTCATGATTTTAGATATTTTCGTTTGAAAATTGAACAATAGTCGGTAGATAACAATGAACCCGTGCTACCGATTATGTATAATCGTTAGTTATGAGTATAGTTTTGACTCTGATTATGTACAATCAGTTGTTGTTTGTGTTCTTTTGCTTCCGATTATGTAGTTAGTAAACGTATTCTTACGAACCGATTGTTTTTTAATTTTGCTGTTTAGGGATAAGCGAGGTAAGAAAGCCGCCCAAGATACAGTTGTCTTAGGGCCTCATCGTGAAGGGGGTAAGAAAGTAACTGCTAGTACATGAAGAGAAATGAGTGGTCAAGGAAATTCAAGCAATGATGGAACTCAAGAAGGAGTATACCCAAGCTCTCCACAAGTAACTCAAGAAGGAGTAGAAACAAGCGCTCCAGAAATTAGAGTACAATGAGAAGGACAACCAAGTAGTATATAATGAGAAGGAGGAGTAACAAAGAAGCCAATCGCAAAGAAAGCATCACACCTTGTCCCTATTCATTTGAAGAAGAAGGATTTTGAAGAAGAAATCCCGGGGCTACCGAGAGATGTAGGAGCATTGTTATTTGGATACCAAGACTCGTGGGCTAAAGAAATCTACGAAACCGAGGTAATAATCATATTCTCTTTATTAACATATTGTCGTTTTATTCGTAATACTACTCTATTTAATTTGTAATATGTTGTGCGTTTAATAGTATCAATCCGATGAGATTCGTCTACTCAAACCCACAATCACACCAACAAAAGTAATGAAATATTGGCCTTTAGACGGTAAATGTGAAAGGTTCAAGATAATTATAGCCAACTCGGGGTTATCTATTGCTGCCGAGAATTCAATATTGGAACATGATCGGGTCGCAATATCGACTTTTGTGGAGAGATTATATCCCGAGACTAACACCTTTCATATGCCATTTGGGGAGATGACCATTACTCTAGATGATGCGAAGAAGAATCTTAATATCAATGACCATGGTGTAGCTGTCAAGTATAACTACACAAAGTAGTTAAGTTGGGTACAACTTTATGATTTGTGTAAGAAGTGTTTTGGTTGGGATAGAGAGACATCGGACACTGAGTTCAACAAATGCTTTACTTACAAAACTAGAAAGTTCAACATGGGTCAGTTTATCAAGATGTTCAAAGGTACATCCGAGAAAGAAAAGAAAAGACCGTTAAGTGATGCTAAAGTGGATGTCGCGGCCACCTCTTATTTATTGTGTGTATTGGGATGTGTCATTTTCCCCAATGCTAGTGGCAATCGAGTAGACGCCAACCTTCTATAACTATTGCATCCTCTCGATAAGGTCGCCGAGTATTCCTAGGGCACGACATGCCTAGCATTCTTGATGGGGGAGTTGAGAAAGGCGTCGAGGCCTAGCCAAATTGGAGGGAACGTGATTCTATTCCAATTATTTTATTAACTCTATTAATCCATTGATCGTTATGGTGGTTTTTTTATTTTCTTTAATTTAAGAATCAATTTATAATACTTGGTTTGATATGTATATGTAGACATGGATCTATGACCACTACCCTAGTCTGAAATTGGCAGATATGAACACAGAGTGGGAAAAAGGTACATCGAGAGGAATAAAGTACAAGTTCAATGACAACCGTTAAAGGAAAAAAGAGCAGCAGTTGGTTCACTTGAGGGAGAAGTTAGACTCAATGAAGGCCTCAGAGGTATGCTTTGATCCATATAAGGAAGACCGAGCTAGTGGACATATAGCGGGTCGTTCCGAGTTGTGCCTTTATTTTGGACCGTTGTGGCACCCCATAGGTTATGTTATGTACAATGGCTCAAGGGTGATGTGACAACACGGTTATGTATAAGGAGTACCATGGCATCACATAAGTGGCAAGTTCAAGTTGGACGTGGAGCATTCCCAGTCTAATACAAACACCATCAAGGTAGTTTACTCTAGTTCACCATCTGTTATTGACCATTGGGATCATAGGATGAAACACTTGGTCAACTCTGGGAGACCTGTCAACCGAGGTGATGAAAATGCTCCAAGTTATATGGAGTGGTACCAGGAGCATTACCATCTTCGTGTAATCCGCGAACTTAAAGAAAAGACGACCTCGGCGGCAGCCATTTACAAATGTATCATCAAAGATAAACCAAGTGGTTATGATAGACTTGTGCGTATTGTTATGTCTTTTCCATTTAATATTACGACTCAATTTTTTAGGTAAACTCCATTTGATGTTATGTTAATTAAAAAAATAGGTGAATAGGTTCTGAGCTTTGTCCAAATTGTGCATTGATTGCATAACGGATGGACATCCTGTGCCAATTGAGAATATAAAAAAATACAGGGAGATGATTGATAATGTTGATAATGAAGAGTATGCAGCTGAGTTTGGGAAGAAAGTCACGAAGAACCAGCCCAAGAAAAGAACATCAAAGACGAAAAATTGATCTTAGGCTTCATCAAGCTCTGTTGCTGGAGACAATATTGAGGAACCTGAATGTGATGATGGTTATGATGCTAGTTGTCCTGGTCCTGTTAAGCATTCTAAAACTTTAGCTAAGAATACTTTGTAAATAAAAGTAAATCTTAATGTGTTGTTAGATGTGTTGGATTATGTTGTTTTAAAAGTTTCTTTCGGATTATGTTTTAAATACTTGTTTTGGATTATAACTTCTTAAGTTTATGGGTTACCAACTGGTACGCAAAAATGGTTGACTAATTATGGGTTATAAAATGAATAAGTGAAGATGTGTATAATATTGCATATTTCAAAAGCATTTATAGGAAGGTTGATACGCATAACATGTGCGTTAGACACCATCTTTAACCTTTGATGGTAGCCTCAGCGAGACCATCTAGTATAGGATGCTCTGCATGGATCATATTAAACATGCAATAATCATCAAGTTCTTTTGATGTAACCTCTCTAGCATTAACAAGGGTGGTGATCCCCTACATGTATAATATGTGCTAAGATTCTTTCAAAAACGCATAATTTCTTGTGAACAATTGAAAAGACGAGGGTACCCAAATACACTACAATCTTTTATTTATCAACTTATAAGTCCTTTACCAAGTGTGATCGTCAATGTACTGAGTCCAGACAATACATCAACTTCGGTATACATTTCGTGTGATCGTCAATGTATACGAGATCGAGATAATACAACAACTAGATCACTTCTGTGATTGACTATAGATTCAAGATCGAGACGATACGAAAACGAAGTGATCACTCGATAATAGGTTTGGTAATAACCGAGACTCTATAGGATCAATATCAAGTGTTACGGATTAACAAACAAGTGCAATTTACTTTAATTATTATGAACAATTATAATGTGGAAAAATAAAGTAAATGGCACAACAAGATTTTATTAACGAGTAAATCGAAAATGCATAAAAACACCGGGACCTTGTCCAGTTTTGAATACTATCATAATTAAGCCGCTATACAAAATATAATACCAACTTTATATAGTTGAGACCGAGTAGACTACCCCTAGCTACTTAGTTTCCCAAATATCCCCGCGCCTTCGACTTCTAGAGTCACGCACTGAATCACCAATCATTTAGATCGTATTCCAAACAGTAAAGGATAATCTGTTTGGTAACCACTCTATTTAATCTTGGTAATAGGATATTATGAGTCGTTGACAAAGGCTCTTCTGCTTAATATAATAAATTCCTTTGTCTGGTTATATCAATATATCTTTTGATTACCGAAATAATCAAACTATAGATTCGCAATCAATCAATATAGATATGAAAGAGAAACTATAAAGTGATGCCGATCTCACGCAACTAAATAATCAAGTCTATCAAAGATAAACACGATTCTAGTTGGATCCCATCTGATCAAGGTTTGTGCACAAATTCACAAGATAGGAAAACTAATAAGAAAAACTTTGTCGTCTTCAAATCTCCGTTTGTCTTCAATAACCTAAACAACACCTCTTTAAACCTCTTGTGATCAATCACGCACAGAAAAGAGTCTCTTAACAATGGATTATCACAAGATGTCTTTAGATCCGAAAATGGTTCTAAAGATCCCATCAATACTTTGATCTAGTTTGACTGAATCTTATGTCAGAAGAGAAGATTCTCAAGAATAAAAAAACTAGGTGAAATCAAAGTTTCAACAACCGTTAGTCAATCAAATCAATAATCAAAAACTAATAACACAACAATTATTTAGTTTCCCACCAACGGTACTCGTAGAGCTTCTTGATCCCACAGAAGTCCTTAAATGAGCGGTCGTAAGAGATTTCACCTAATTAGGATACTTTCCTCTCTAGATAGACGGCTCCACTAGAAACAAAGAATAAAGTTCGCCTGGCTCTTAGGGTAGTTTTCAAGAAATGCAAACTCAAGTATTTATACACCAAGGTTGTTTGGACAACAAGGAAATTCCAAAAACGAAAATATTCTCAAGATATTCTCATTAAAGTACCCAATTTCAGTTTTCCTATTTCCACTTAAATCCCAAACCATATTTCCGAAAACTCTCATACAAAACTTTTATTATTGGTCTAGCACATTAACTAATAATATTTTTCAGAGGATATGCTTTAATTGCTGGTAATTAAAACATATATGATGAAAATCATAATTAAATACTTTTCACTTTTTTGGACATGGGATCACCTTGAGTATCAACGAATATCTTTGAACAATAAAAGATAAGAGTTATGTACATGTTCAAATAATTTCGAAATCTAGAATTTTCTCAGCAAACCCTAATTCCAAGCTTCACACAAAATATAAACAGATATGTGAATATTGGAAATTCTGTTTTTCTCTTTGGGATCGGTTATACCAACTTCACAATGTAAGTTGTGATCAGTTATACCATGTTTCCCAAACCATGTTGTGACTGGTTACACCTTGCTTCCCAGAGGTAGCTTGTGATTAGTTATACCTTACTTCCTGAGTTAGCTTGTGATCGGTTACGCCTTGCTTCCCAAAGGTAGCTTGTGATCAATTACAACTAACTTCCTAATTCATCTTGTGACCGGTTATACCTTGGATCCCAAAGTAACTTGTGACCAGTTATAACTTGCATTTCAATATAGCTTGTGATCGGTTACACCTTGATTTCCAATGTAGCGCACAACTATCTATATTATATAGGTTATGATAGGTTATACAATAATTCTTAACAAGTTAAGATAGGTTCTACCTTGTCATCTAATATTGGTCATTCAAAATATATTCAATAAAGAACCCGACCAATCATGATTTCCTTTAGATTATGAAATAAGCTCATATATGTACTTCCTTTAAACAAATGTTATAAAATATTGTTTCCTAGGGTAAAATCATACCAATATAATGCATACATAGTCAAACAACTATGTGCAATAGATTATGTCGATGTCGTATTTACGAAGTTCAAAATATAAGCGTTATACTTCGTAATTCAATAAATTCCTTGACACTTTGATCATAATGTCATGACCAAATTTAACCACTAGAGTATTATATATATATATATATATATATATATATAAATATTCGCATGTTATGTTTTTCAAAATAATCTGACTTGAAAGATACGTTAGGAATGTAAACAAGATCAAGTATATATTACTAACCTCAAGAGGAAGGATGATGTTGTCGTTGTAGTCGTTACTTCTTCACATTCTTCAGGTCTTCGGAGTAATACTTATACATCTCAACAATCCTAGACTTGCTAGTCTAACCTACACGAAGTTGACTCTAGTATTTAATCAAGCGACTCTAGATGAGTTTTGATATTAAAATATGACAACCAAACTTAACATACCAACGCTCGGAGGGTTCAACCGATCTATGCTCTCACAACAATAAATAATTCAACTCTTTGAATCATCCACAAAGACATAAATGGTCCTCATTCTGCATGGATATGTACACAAATGTCACATTGTTTCTTTTGAAAGAATGGTTGTTTACCATTTGCATCTTAGCATGGTCTCAATCATGTTTAAATTCTTTATTACTTTAAACACATAATGAGAGGAGTGCTTGTAGTAGCAGGAAATCCCACACTACACCCCTCACAAGAATTCATACAATAAAGTCATTTTAAGATGAACAATCACAATATTTATTGATTAACCTCACAAATTTTACAAGAAAGGAAAGAAATCAAACTAAGAAATTAACAACTGTTCTGAACTTTCTCTCTCCTAATGACTTGCTCAACACTCGAAGAAGATCTCTCTCTTCCTTATGCTTATTCTGCTCTTTATATAGGGAATTACATAGTGGACGACAACTAATCTGTCCTTTATTTTAGGATTTGACTTGCGATACTCTCGCAAGAATTCTATGGTCAATATTCGCGAGCACTACAAACGTTGCAGAGTCATCACACTTTTCTCATGTTTCTGCAATCTTCATCTGTTATGTCATTCTTCAAATCATTTTGCGACACTCGCAAAGTGTTGTTAGCTAAACTTCACAAATGTGTCCTTCTTGCGTTATTCTGATCCTACATCTTGCCTCTTCTCATTTTTTCTCTGCGAAGGAGAGAATGTCATGAGAAATTGTTCTTCAAAATGCCGCAGCTGTTCATTTTTTCTTTCAACTTCTTTTTCTATCGACAAGGCTCCGTGAATTAAGCATAACCGTCAACACGTGTTGAATATTCCTTTAATTACTGATACGTTTTATCATTAACCGGTCATCTTATTTTTCCTATTTAAAGAGGGATCTGGAAGAAAGAGAATTTTCTTCTTTTGTTTCGTTTTCGTTTTCATCTTCTTCATCTTCTGCAAATCTTCATCATCTTCAAATTCCCTTATTTACCAAATTCATCTTCTGCTACTGTTCTCATCTATTTCCATGGAGTCACCAAGGTTAGTTCTTCTTCTTTTTCTTCTATTGATTTTGCAGAAACTGATCTTGTTTTGTTGAGATCATCTTGTTTGTTCTTTGTGTAATTCTCATACTGTTTCTGTTTCAGCAAAAACACCTCCAATACTAAATTTACAGTTCAAAACCCTAATGCTCCCAGAAGTTCGCAACTCAAAGTTCCTGCGAGAAAGAGAAAGTCTGCGAATGACAAGGTAGTAAGAAACACCATTATTTTTTAATAACAATATTGTTACCTCTGTTTCTTATCTAAGTTGTGATTCATAGGGTAATGTAGATGCCACTAAACCTCTTAAAATATCTCACCAACCCAAAACTATTGAAACTTCTGTTTCCTTTCCCAAACTCGGTCTTTCAACTTCTTCTCCAACACTTTCACAAGCTGAACCTCTACTTCCTGTCTGCGAAACCATCGCAACAGATGCTAATATTTCAACCAATCTTGTTATGGATGAAATTCCCTCTGCCGAGTTTGTTGCGAATGACACTTTTTCTTCTCCAGCAACCAATACTTCTCAAATTAATTCTACTATAACCTCAGCCATTGATCTTCCTCAGATTTCTCCCTCAAATGACATCTCTTTAAAAATAATGATGATCATCAGCTTTATATTATTACTGCTACTCCATCTGAGTCTCTCCTTTTTTCTAAAGAAACTGCGTACGGAATGGATATTTCCTTCAAAGCCTTATCTGATATCTTGGATGATGTCAAGAAATCTTCTGTGGACCCTGTCAAGTCTGGTGCCTGCGAAATTTTGGGTAAATATTTTGGTTCTGATAGGATAGTTTTGCAAACATCCTTGGAGAAAGAAATTGAAATTTTGAAGAAAAGTCTTCAAACCAAGACCCTTGAATGTGACACTCTTCGTCTTGAAAATCAGAAACTTCAAAATGTTTCTTTAGACTGCGAGCTTCTTCGAAGGAAGAATGATGAACTAAAAGGTATGAATTTCTTATCTTCAACTTTAACTTGCCTTTTCACAAATTTAATCTTTCTATGTTGTTTATTCTTAAAATATTTTTTTCGCTTGTTAAGCTTTAAACCAGAAACGTATAATGGAAAGATTTCAGTTTGAATCTGACGCTGAAAAAATTCGCGTTGATAGAGATATTTGGATGGATCATTATAACCGATTTGATAATCTTCATACATATTCAGTTTATCAAATAGATAATCTTACCAAAGAGAACACTCAACTAGTTCAAGAGCAAAACTTATTAAGTAGCGAAATATCTCGCCTCTCTTATTTTTTGACTAAAGCTAACTTATAGATGGAAACTTTATCAGATGAAAATAAAACTCTATCTCATGAAAAGCGATCTCTATCAAATACGGTGGCGATATCTTCGCATAAACTAATTGTTCTCCAAAAAGTGTGTGATAGTCAAGAACAATATCTTCGCTTGCTGAAAAATGAACTTAAAGAAGTAACTGAATCATCTATTGCTGAGAAAAATTCACTCATGCAAGGTAGGATAATTTTAAGTGTAAAAGCAAATGAACTCCAAGAATAGTACTCCAAATTAGAAGAATCTTATTCTTCTCTAGCGAAGGAAAACACTTTTCTCATCTCCAAAGAAAATAACTTAAAATCCCGACTGAAGGGTTTGGTTGGAGATAAATTTGATGACGCAATAAATCATTGGGAAAATACTTGCTTGGCACTAATTCAAAATATAATTTCGCAAAAGGAAGATAGTCATTTTTACTTCCTCAGACATCCTTCTTTTGTAGAACTTCATTGCAATATTTCCCTTGCGAGGTGTTCGCCTGAATAATTTTTGTTCTTATTTTTTGCAGAATCTGAAAGAAAGCTTCATTATTCCGTTTCTTCTTTGGATTCAAAACTTTCCAAACTTCGCAAAGAAAATGGATTACTTTCTGCTCACCTTGGCCGTTCTCGCGATCAGGCAGAAAGAAAATATGATTATCTTGAATATTTCAAAAACATGGAGATTAGAAACCGTGATAGAGCTTTCCTTCTCCAAGCTCATCTTAGTGCTGAAGTTCTTGTGAATGAGATTTTGCTTTACAAATCTCTTTCTACAGTATCACTCAAACCTCTGGAAGTAGATGAAAATGAAACTCCTCGAGCCGTCGATAGTGACCTTGATTATGGAAGTAGTGAAGATAATGTTTCCCAAGAAGATTTAGAAGAAGAAGAAGAAATCCCTAATAAAGAAGGAGATGTTGGTGATCAAATAACTACTGGTGATAATCCAACTGAGGAAGAAACCAGAGTCGACCAAAATGAGGAGAACATTGGCAAAGATGATAACGTTGGTGGAGATGATATGGCTAACGAAGAAGATATTGAAGCTTGAGTTATAGTTTTATTTTCTTGAATTATTCTTCCTCTTTCTTTTCTTGCGAACGATGTACTTTGGATTACTTTTGGATTCAATTATACTTTTGGTATTTTAAGTACATGCGAGAAAGATAATGTCATCTTGTTTATTAATTCCCATACTTGCCTCTCATTATCTTTCTAGTGATGAATGATCTGCATAAAGAATAGTTAGTATTTATAAATCTTTTGTGGTCTTATTTTGCCCTCCTAGTTAAAGGTATTTTTTTGCCATCTTTTCTCTTTGCGACAAAATCGCAGGACGTTTCTACACTTTCATGTAGAAACCCATTGGCCTTGCTTTAACTTTTTTTTCTTTGTATTTTTGCTACGACAATATGACAGGTCTAAATTTTCTTGCAAAATCAAATCCCCATGACATTTTCGTCTTGCGACGAAATTGCATCGCGTCTTTACACTTGCATGCAATGACCCATTGATCTCGTCTTATCTTCTCTTTTGTATTATTGCCTCTTCAGGAGTGTTGCACAAATATGACAAGTATTAATACTCCCGTGAGTAAAAAGTCTCATGACATTTGCGTCTTAAGACACTTATCAGCTCCCTAATGGAGGGTGCCGCCCTTATCTTCCCCCTGGTTGCCCTTTCAAGGAGACGTAAATCGGCCATACAAGACTATATCCTCCCATCCAGTCTTAACAACAAACAATTATGTTTGCAGCATGTTATCCCTTTTGCCTATATGGATTATGGTTACGAGACTGCATCCTAAGTGGGGTTTTCTTCGGGCCGAGTGCATCATAGGCAAGACTTACCAAGAATGGCCAGGATAGTTTCATACGCCCAGGGCACTCTTGGCTCAACTGTGTACCTCGGAACCTTGGTCATACTCTGCACCCATTATGAGATCTCTTATTACCTTAGTCGCCCAACTCAAGTCATATGCTCAAGTTGAGAATCCAAGGTATCTCTCCTGGATGGGATTTCATTGACCCCAAATCTCCATGACTCAGGTTCCAGAAGCGGTGTAACCTTATCGCTAAGCTATGAAACAGATACCCCCTTCTATGACGTACTTTAGGTCTTACATTTGCCTCTTGCGAAACTTTATTCGCGAACTAGGTTGTACGCCATAAAGGTTCGTCCCATTCTGGATCTTAAATGATCATTTCTTGCGAAATTTTCACATATTCTTATTTGATCTCGAATAATCTCGCAGTAATTTTTTCACAATTTTTTTTTGTTAATACTTAATTTGTTGCATCATACATCGTTTCATCAACTAGGGATTCTCAAAGTTCCTCATGGGTAATATCTCTTTAAATATAGCCTATTCCATGGTCTACCAAGTCTTTGACCAACATCTTTACCCTCTGGATCCATCAATTGGTATGCCCCTGTTCCAATTATCTCTTTTATAATGTAAGGTACATCCCATTTTCTCGCTAATTTTCCACCACCTTCTTGCTGATAATTTGGCGTCTCTCGAAGAACCAAATCACCTGGCTGAAATTCACGTGGTTTGACACGCTTATTGTATTCTCGTACTAATCTCCGTTTATAATTCTCCATATGCTGTAAAGCTTTTTCTCTCTTATCTTCTAATTCATCCAATTTTCTTAGGATCATTCCATCACTAAGATTCTTCTCCCAGGCCTCTCTTTTCGTCGTGGGTATAGAAACTTCTGTTGGTAACACTGCCTCAACCCCATATGTTAGACAGAAAGGTGACATTCCATTTGCTGCTCGCCTAGTTGTGTTGTAAGCCCATACTGCATTATGTACTTGTTCGCACCATGCTCTATTATGTCCCTCTAACTTATTCTTTAATATATCTGCGATTGTCTTATTTGTTGCCTCTGCTTGCCCATTAGCCTGTGGGTATAAAGGAGTGGATTTTCCACATTTTGTTTTAAATGAAGTAAGCAACATTTCTATATTCTTCCCTTAAAATTTCTTCCCATTATCAGATACCAATTGTGCTAGAATTCCAAATCTGCAGATGATATTTTCAAAAATGAATGTAAATATGTCTTTGTCGCGAATGTGCTGTACTTCTTTTACTTCTGCCCATTTTGTGAAATAATATGTTGCGACAATTAAGTATCTTTTTTTTCCAGATCCTGGTACAAATGGTCCCACAATATCTAACCCCCACTTTCCAAAAGGCCACACACTGGTTGAGGATGATAAGGGTGCTGCAGGTGCATGTATTCTCTTTCCATGTCGCTGACAATCTTCGCAACGCCTTGATACTTGTTTTGCATCTTCATGCATATATGGTCAATAATAACCTTGTATTTTTTCTCTATATGCCAAAGATCTTCCTCCGCTGTGGTTGCCAGCATCTCCACTATGCAGCATTTTTAACAGTTTATCTCCTTCTCCTCGTGTCAAACATCTAAGTGATGGTCCATTAAATGATTTTCTATACAATATCCCATCTCTTAATTCATAATTTGTTGCACGACTCTTTAATTTGTGTGCCTCTAATATGTTTATTGATATTTCTCCTCTTACTAAATATGCATGAAGTTCTGTTCTCCAATCTGCGATATTGTCATTTGACCCTTCTTCAGCACCTTATACTATCATTACATCTATTTCTTTCTTCCTTTTCATTATTGAGGCGATAAAAGTGTCTGTATCTTTATGCATCTCGCAGTTGGATCTGTCATCATGCTTAAAATGAAAGCATAAGCATTTGCGACCCTATTATCCTTCCTTGATATATGCCTCCATTTTATTTTTGGGATTTTCGCTGACAATTCTTCAACAAGTTTCTTGTATTTCTTCAAGGATGGTTCATTTCTTGTGTATTCTCCTTTTATTTCGCGAATGACTAGCTGCGAATCACTGGTAATTCTAGCATTTTCTAATTTCATTTCTATTGCGAATTTTAGGGCATGTACCACAGCTTCATATTCAGTTTCATTATTAGTGGATGTGAACTCCAACCTAAATGAAAAATCCATCTTTGTTCCCTCTGGTGAAATCAAGATAATTCCCACTCCATTACCTTCCCCATTTGAGGATCCATCCACCAATATCTCCCATCTATTTGGTTTTGTTAACAAGTCTTTAGGGTCTCCTTGTTCTTCTTCTACATCCATCATCTCCTCAACAACTTCATCATCTTCTAAATGAAATTCTGCTAAAAATTCTGCAACAACCAGCGACTTTGGTGAAGATAACATTTCATATTTAATTTCGAAATGTCCTACTTGCGCATTCCATCTCTCTACTCTGCCTGATCTTTTTGAGTTCTTCATTACTGATTCAATTGGTATCTTTGTTAAAACTTTAACTTTATGTGCCTGAAAATATATGTGGAGCTTAAAGGTCACATACACCAATGCTAGAATTAGTTTTTCAATTTTAGAATAATTTCTTTCTGCGACATTGAACGTCTTGCTGATGTAGTAAATTGGTTTTTAAAATCCTGCATCTACTCACAATAACACAACACTTAATGCATGCGAAGTTGTCACAAGATAGATTAGCAACTCTTCTCTCGGTTCTGCCTTTTGTAAAATAGATGTATTCGCCAGGTATTCTTTTATTCCATGAAAAGCTTTCTCACATTCATCTGTCCATCTGAATTTTGTTCCCTTTTTTAGTATGCTGAAGAAATGTTTACATTTATCAGATGATCGCGAGATGAACCTTCCCAGCGAAGATAAGTGTCCATTTAAATTTTGCACATCTTTTACCGTTGCTGGTGTTGGCATATCGCGAACTGCTTGCACTTTTTCTGGATAAACTTGTATTCCTTCCTTAGATACAATGTATCCTAAAACATTTCCTGACGCAACTCCAAAAATGCATTTTTCTGGATTTACCTTGATGTTAAAATGTCGCATCTGTTCAAAAATCTCCTTCAGATCTTGTACATGGTTTTTAGATTCTTTACTTTTTATCAACATGTCATCTACGTACACCTCTAATGTTTTGTGTATCCACTTTGCGAATACCTTCTCTACCATCCTTTGATATGTTGCTCCTGCATTTTGCAAACTAAATGGCATTTTTGTGTAAAAATATAATTCTCTTGGAGCGAAAAAAGAAGTATGTTCTTGATCTTCTTCGGCGAGAGGAATCTGGTTGTATCCTTTATACCCATCTAGAGAAGATATTCTATCATTTCCTGCTGCTGATTCGACCATTTGAGGTATATCTGGTAATGGAAAACTGTCTTTAGGACAAGATTTGTTTAGATCAGTAAAGTCTATGCAAATTATTATCCCATTATTTTTCTTTAGAACCACGACCATATTTGCCATCCACTCTGGGTATTTTGCTTGTCTTGTAATTTCTGCATCGAGCATTTTATGCAGTTCCTCTTCTATTTTGGGATGGTAAGTTGTTGCAATTTTTCTTATCCTTTGTTTAAATGGTCTTGCGTCTTTGTTAATCTCCAATTTATGACATGCAACTGATGGATCTATTCCAGGCATTTCATCCATGTTCCATGCGAAAATATCTTTATATTCTCGCAAGAAATTGATGGTTCTTTCTTCCTCATCTGTATCCATCTTAGTTCCAATTTTCAACATTTTAGGTTCTTCTTCAGTTCCAATATTTACTTCTTTTGTTGGTTCTGATGAAGTCTAACTTGCTTCAGGTTCTCTCATTGGTGTTGGTTCTTTTATAATTTTCGCTGTTTTATCTCCTTACTGCGAAATTTCGCTAGGTATTCCTTTTCCTTCTTCTGCTCTTATCATGTAGATTTTAAACTCATATTATTTCTTTGCCTCTTTCGCCATCTTCCTGCGAGATTTTCGCTTCTTTACTCATCCTTCATAATTTTTACTTCAATTTGACAACATAGTTTCACACCTTCAATATCTCCCCTAATTTCGCCAACCCCGCATGGCATAGGAAACTTGATGCACTGATGTAATTTTGATGCTACAACTTTGATTGCGTGTATCCATGATCTTCCCAGCAGCATGTTATATGGTGACTCCATATCCACCACACATAACGTTATTTGTGTTTCAA
This sequence comes from Papaver bracteatum, assembly GCA_023529315.1. Taxonomy (NCBI): domain Eukaryota; kingdom Viridiplantae; phylum Streptophyta; class Magnoliopsida; order Ranunculales; family Papaveraceae; genus Papaver; species Papaver bracteatum. The sequence continues at coordinate 303,720 of JAJJWX010005351.1, forward strand.
TTTCTCCCAACGAAATTCTCACTGTTATTTCTCCTTTTGGTTTAGTTGTGGACCTGCCGAAACCAGGAATATAATATGTTGAATGAGACATTTCTTCATCTTTGTATCCCATTCCTTTGTACGCATGATAAAATATTACATCCACTGAGCTTCCCGTGTCTACCAAAGTTCTATTCACCGCCCATTCTTCCATAGATTTTGCTGATTTCTCCTTTTCTTTTCGCATAGATGTTACTGTAATTACCAAATGAGATGTGTGGTTCATATTTTCTTCTGGTATCTCTGCCGCTGTGAATGTAATTTTCTGCTTTTCCCAATCCTTCAACGGAGATATTTTTTCTACCGTCATAATCTTCTTTCCTTCAAAATCTCGTTTATGTATCCTCCCTCTAATGTTTTCATGGAATTCATTAACCATTGTTTTTGTGATTACATTACACTCCAATCTTCTTTTATTCTCATTGATCTTAACCATCTTTTCTCCAACTGATTTGTTATTTTCTTTTATCATTTTCTCGATTTAAACAGTTTTCACAATAATCTCCACAATCTTTATTCAAATTTTCTTGATTTGATAATCTTCAGTCCCTGTTTCTAGCGCCAATATGTAGTAGCAGGAAATCCCACACTACACCACTCACAAGAATTCATACAATCAAGTCATTTTAAGATGAACAATCACAATGTTTATTGATTAACCTCACAAAGTTTACAAGAAAGGAAAGAAATCAAACTAAGAAATTAACAACTGTTATGGTATTTATCTTTCCTAATGACTTGCTCAACACTCGAAAAAGATCTCTCTCTTCCTTACGCTTATTCAACTCATTATATAGGGAATTACATAGTGGACGACAGCTAATCTGTCCTTTATTTTATTATCTGACTTGCGGTACTCTCGCAAGAGTTCTATTGTCAATCTTCGCGAGCACTAAAAACGTCGCAGAGTCATCACACTTTTCTCATGTTTCTGAAATCGTCATATGTTATGTCATTCTTCAAATCATTCTGCGACGCTCGCAAAGTGTTATTAGATAAACTTCACAAATGTGTCCTTCTTGCGATATTCGGATCCTACAGAGGTGGTGTTTCTAATACTTTTGAAAGCGTTGATTGTGAGAGATGCTGTCACTTTGCATTCTTCGAGTCTTTGTAATTCCCATTTTCTTGTTCACTCAAATAAAGAGATATCCATGTGAGTTCTTTAAAAATGGAAAATCATGTAGTAACATGGTTATGTCAAAACCTAAATGAGTCAGTACGCAATATTACATTATCGATGTATCCAAGTATTAGTGATTTACAGTTCACTAGACTAATTATCTCATTATATTCTCTAAAATGTGATTCATTTCACATTTATTAGAGGTAATTTGTAAATACATTTCCATCATCACCGTGAGTTTTCATACGATAATCGTTTGCACAGATTTCGTAGGAACTAAACAAGTTTTTATTAGCACTTGGTTCTTATAGAGCTCCTGTAAATTTCAATTTATATACTAATTAGGCAACAAAGATTGGGCATTTCTTCGTTCCACTATTAGTTGTTGAAAAAGAGGGGGTATAACAACCACACCCAATATTTCTCTTAGCAATATATATGGAATAACTCTAATATACTTTTAATAGAATCATCTAGACAGTCGGATTCAATCTTAATAAAAAGTATATCAAAGAGTTATATCTCGATTTATCGATTCAATACACACTCAAACAAACATGAATTTGTGAGCATGATTGAACACAAGAGAAATAACTTGAACGGTACCAAAGACCAATGTTCAAGGATCAATCAATTTCAATCAACAACCAAAGGTTGGATTTACCAATTGATCGATTTAATGCACAACCTGTGATATCTCAATTATATAACAAAATATAATGCGGAAAAGAAATAACACAGACGCCATAAGTTTTGTTAACGAGGAAACCACAAATGCAGAAAAACCCCGGGACCTAGTCCAGATTTGAACACCACACTGCATTAATCCGTTACAGACACTAGCCTACTACAAACTAACTTCGATCTGGACTGTAGTTGAACCCCAATCAATCTAACACTGATTCAAGGTACAGTTGCATTCCTTATGTCTCTGATCCCAGCAGGATACTATGCACTTGATTCCCTTAGCTGATCTCACCCATAACTACGAGTTGCTATGACCCAAAGTCGAAGACTTTAATAAACAAATCTGTCTCATACACAAAAGTCTATTGAATAAATAAATCTTTCTCCCACAGATAAACCTACTAGTTTTATTCTGTCTTTTGATAAATTAAGGAGAACATGAACCAATCGATAACCCAGACTTATATTCTCGAAGAACATCCTAGAATTATCAATCACCTCACAATAATCTTAATCGATTAACGAAACAAGATATGTGGAATCACAAACGATGAGATGAAACTGTTTGTGATTACTTTTCTATCTTTCCTATCAGAGATATAAATCTCAAGCCAATCTTATGATTGTACTCAAACATGATAGAAACAGAAAGATCAGATCATGTAACTACAAAGAAAATAGATGGGTCTGGCTTCACCATCCCAATGAAGTCTTTAAGTCGTTAACCTACAGGGTTTCGTAAAAAACCTAAGGTTAATGGAGAATCGACTCTAGCTTATACGACTAGTATCACACAGAAGGTATGGGGATTAGGTTTTCCAGTTGCTAGAGTTATCCTTTCTATAATCTCCAAATCAGGGTTTTCAATCTAAGTTACCTTGGTAACAAAGCATTCAATATTCACCGTTAGAGGAAATCCTGATTAGATTCAAGCTAATATCTTTCAACCGTTAGATAGAACTTAGCTTGTTATACACAAATGAAATGCACTTTCATTTAGGTTTGGGTAACCGTACCTAAATGTGTGCACTTAGTTGGTTCAACAATAGTTAACCAATGGTTCGCCATATGAGCACTTTCATATCAACCTTATTCATCTTCACCATAACTAGTTCAAATGACTCAAATGAACTAGTTAAGAGAGTTGTTCAATTTCTTAGATCTTATAGAAGTATACAAGACACAATTGAAGAAAAATTAATTTTGATTCACTCGAATAAATTCATGAACATTATAGCCACGGTTTGAAAAGATTGCATTCCTTATTATATAAATTTTTTAGTTCATAAGCAAACCGATTTTAGAAAGTAACCTACCTAAGTACGCAAACGGGTACGCATACTTAAGTAACCAGATTGAGTTTGTTTTTCACTTTCAAACTCCAGCAGAAATTCATGGACGTGAACTTTCCACCAGTATGCGTACGGGTACGCATACTCACCCGGATTTCCAACAACCGCCAGTACGCGTACGGGTACGCATACTTTGGGTTCCCAGTTTTGGACTTTTAGAAAAATGTGAGAACACACAATTTTTATATCCAAATATGGTTACATGTTCTAAACTCTCATTTCAATCATTGGAACTTTCTTATAGGATGTTATATAGTTGTTATTCACAAACTATTTTTCATCAAAGCGAATTTCAAGTTATTGAAATAATCAACATGACTTTCGTCACTAGTAAAGATGAACTTAGCCAAAGCAAAATCTTACCAACACATATTTCGAGGCATAGATAAGTGAGTTAAACTCGGCTCGAAATAACACATGTGTATAATTGAAGTCTATATAGCAATTCGACTTTTGTGTCAAAATATGAGATAAAATAGATAGACTTTTGAGTGATAGATAAGTTCAAGTATCCACATACCTCTTTGTTGATGAAGTTCCACAAGTTCCCTTGAGTAGTTCTTCGTTTTCATTCGATGAACGTCGTGGAGTCTAAGGCTCAACTACACTTACTATCCTAATCCGAGACTTAGCTATAAGTAGACTAGAAATCAAGACTTATAGTTTTGGAAACTAAACTTAACAAACAAGCTTGAGATAGCAACGGGTTGCGAGTTCGACCGAGCAATGCTCTAACAGTTGTGATGATCCAATTATCAAATGATACTATTGTTGATGGTGGATTTTCATTTAAGGGTAAAATTTTAAAACCTAAAAATTATGTGCTAACATCTTGTAAAAGATAAGGCCATTAATAAGTGATGGATACTCCTTCACTTTATCAATTCACCTAGAATGGAGCATGTGGCAACAATCCCATTCTGTGAATAAAATACACGAAATTCATCCAGGTTGGAGCATGTAGCAAAAATCCCATATACCCTGTGAATTTCCAACATTATTAATTAATGCGCAACCAACCATGTATTTCATGTACTCAGTATCAGTACGGCATGACGACTGAGTGTTGCTCTCAGCAGAGAAACACGAATCTCCAAGCATTATAATGAAACATGTACGAAATACCCGTACAGGATGCAACTCTTGGTGTATTATACTAGCCCGATTGATCCACTCTCGGTGTGTTATACTAGCCCGATTGAGCATCCGGACTGACCGTATCAGTATGGATATGATCACGACCATCCAACTCCACCAGTATGATTGGATAGCCCAGATCGATTCCATAACACCCAAGCAGGTATGGAATATCCGCTGCCTAACCAATGCAGGCCCACCATGGTCGGCCTCCCGTTGGCCTAGCTTGCCAAAAACGTCCAAACCAAAGCAGCATGGACGAAAACCCTAAATTAGGGTTTGCGGCACAGTACATGTGTCGCAAAATAGTCTCAACCATCCATCTTCGTAGGTATAGATGGAGTGTGCAGATGTAGATTCAAAGGGCACGTAGTATGTCAGCAGAATCACCGTGGACCCACCTACATACCTGACCAATCGGTCATGACCAACCATGGTTGGTCATTCCAAATCGTGTGCCTGAATGGAGCATGACGCACGACCTTAAAACCCAAAATTAGGGTTTTGAATCACGAGCGTTCATTTTCTCCGGCATGAATGGAGGGTCCGAGATTATATCAAAGAAGGTCCGGTCATACCAACATGACCACCGTGGACCCGTCTATCCCCTCACCTGATCGGATAAGACCAAACTCTCTTTTTCTCCTCAGTTCGCGCGCCTCCAACATGCATGGTCGCTCCTTCCAAATTGCAAACTAATATCAGCCGCTCGATTTCGCAGGACGAATTGAGTGGCTTAGATCATGTTTTCGAGGGATGGTAAGGCATAGGAGTGAACACCAGCCTACCACCTACACGTTGGAGAAATCGGCCAAGACCGACCAAGCTTGGTCGTCTTGGAACGCCCGCCCGAAGTTGGTACGGCATGCGGATTTTGCAGCACCAATTTTCTGTCGCAAATTGATCTCAACCACACAACTTCGCAGGACGAATTGAGTGGCCTAGATCACACTTTCGTGAGACAATGAGGTATGGGCGCCTACACCGTCATGTTGTCTAAACACATGCATGACCGGCCTAGCCAAAGCTGTGTCCCAAGCTTGGATTCGACCAAGCTGAAAATTAATGCTTGCGCACCTTTTCATAAACCCTAATTCCATCAACGGTCGCAGATGAGTGTCTCAAAGATCATCTCGTCTGTCCAACTTCACCGGCTTGTCTATACAGCCCTGGTCAGGAGTTAATTGGTAAGTGTGGCGTCATGGTGATCACCACCCGTCACTCTACCACACCATGTGATCTGTCAAGGGAGGGTTTACATGCGCAACTTCCAAACCATCATATGAAGTAGGCTGGACATGAAGTTACTTTGAGACTCTCAAACAACGATGCTTCATACATGCTGAATATACTCGATGCAGTACCTGCATAGTATATACACGATACTTCACAAGTATCAGTTTCCTAAATAACGTAGCATTACATGCTACTTTATGTGGGTCCCACGATCCACACACTCGAGACATCAATCATGTCACAAACTTGGGGATACATACTGGGGTATTGGTCTGGCGGTTTACAATGTGCAGCGCACAACACACCATCACAAGAACATGTCAGGAAGTCATGGACGGTTAGTGATGATGGGAGAAGTGGGAAAGCATGGTCGTGTGACACCAACACACTACTCTACTACTCCATCACTCCACTTTCTCCACTTCCCACGAGATACGAAGGTTAGGCTAAAAGTCTTGTATAAATAGGTTATCCGCCCTATTTTTCAACAAGAATGGCACAAGACGAGATAACAGAGGCAAGTGTTGATACAATCGTACTCAAACACCGGAACTGATAGATTACATCCTGCAAGCAAGTTCAGCTTTCTGATAAAAGTCATACATAGCCAACACCTTCACATTCTCAACACCTTCTTCGCTTCCCTCCCTAAGATCAACCCCATCTCTTTCACTTTGTGACCGAAACAAGTCTGGAATGGCCATTTCTTGGTTTATGCAGGACTTGCACAGATTGATCTCTCGAATCTACACGCACTCACCGCGCAGTGCATTTGTTTAAGGTTTAGATTCATTCCTCATCCACACCCCAAATTACCAAAATTAGCAGGAATAGTTTTCACCCATAAAAAACTATATAAGGAAACAATTCAACAAGTAGTTATACATTTTCTTAAGAGATTCATGTAATAAGTGGTGTGCCCATATTACGTAACAAAAGAAAATATATCTCATTTACTCTAGAGTGCCACAGTTCATGAAGATGATATACTTTTCATCATAATGTACGGGTAATCCTTATAACTCAATTGCTCTAGAGTATTTTAGTCTCGTGGAAATGATATACTTTTCATTCCATAAGAGAAGATAATAGATATATTTCTTCGCAAATAATATTTATTTATTTTAGCTGACGAGTTATCAGTTAAACTATCATGTAACTAATACTTTAGGATCAAATCATATAAAATCTAGAATCTAACCACATGAAATCGATTGAAGAAAGATAATAAATTAAGAAAAAAAATTGGGTAATTTTATTGACTAGGAAAAATTCTTGTTTCCACAAAAGTTGATGACTAGGGGTATGACCTTTTCCTAGGATATAAGAAGTTTATTGTCCTTTAAACTCCTTATATATTTTGTAGTTAACTAATACTATATGATACTTGCATTACAATGCTTGTATTCCAACATTAGTTGGTATGAATTAGAATTTCATCTTTGTCCCATGCTCAGTAGATACATTTACTTTATATTATTATTACTGAAGCCAGAATTACATCATTGCCCGTATAATAAAAAATATATTTATATTTTCACCATAATTTAAGTGTTTGCTTTCACATGTTTCAGTATACCAACACCGGTAGGGTTCAACATGTTTAACCTTGCCATGGTTATCTTAAATTTAGATTTTTTCTTATTCCAGCAGGTGTAACAATGTTGTTTAAGAGAATCTCACACGCCTCTCAACTACTTACTTGATATTGAATATCTTAGTAAAGATCATGAATCTCTTGCCATCGTACTTCCACCTATACTGGTTCTTTAGTATAACAGATGAAGTAGAAAAAATAAAAAATGGAAAGATTTCTCTGAAACCCGACAACTTTTGTGACTTTCTTTACACAAAAATTGGGACGTGATAATATGCAACATTATTAGTACCTAAAAATTACTTCTAAGAAAAACAAATGCACCGCCGTGGTACTTTTTCTTTAGGTTCTAAAATCAAAATCGAACAAGACAATCCTAAACTACGAAAATAGCCGTTTCGTCCTACTTCGGTCACGAGGAGAGGAAGATGGGATGATCTTAGGGGAGGAAAGCATAAAAGTTTAAGAACGTGGTATTGAATCGTGTGTTCCGGGTATTGAAAACTATGAAGAGTAACATAACTTTTTGGGTATGGAAGCTTGTTCTGTTTTCTGAATAGGCTAAGAAGCATATTTATAGTTGTTTAGAATACACTCTGCTTTTCTCGTAAGTAGTGAAGGTAGTGAGGTTGTGGAGAGATGGAGAATATGGAAGTAAGGTGAGGTATTTTAGGGAGTTTTTGGAAAACCCCTTTTACCGTAACCATTATATATCTCTCCAACTGCTATAACCGTCACCACTACTTGTAACGTTTCACATGGGGTGTTGGCACGTCGCACGTTTTCTGTAAACCGCGTCCAGACCAATACCCCATGAAGAATACCCCCATGTGACATATTTTGATGTTTTGTAGAAATTTAGAAGAGTCATGAACTACATCTTGTTTAGGCAAAATCATAGCTATGCTTAGGGATACACAAGAAACCAATCCAACCGACCAAACCACCTGAACAAATATTAATAAAACCGAACGAAACCGAACCCGAGATATCCAACAGTCCTTAACGATGGAGGTTCTTAACAAACCGACCTATTTCCAATGCTACACGATTTAATATCTATACCGACCGACCCTAACTCAAAACTAACCGATCATTCAAATAACTTTCATCCATCGATGCATATAATTAATGTTACCAGTTAATCTTGGATATGACGCATATTTACCTAGATTCAAGACATATACGAGTATTTTTTTTTCTCTTCCAATTTTTTTTTGTCTAAAGCAAAGGGAACGAGATTTTGTTCCATCTTATTTTTCCATTAAGTTCTTGTTGATGGTGGTTTTTAGTTCAGGGCTAAATTTATAAAAGTCTATCTACTTGATCCGGAATCAGATATAGTAGACATTGATATGTCTATATTCTGCAGGTAATTTGGAGAATATATCCAAATATGATGAGTGCCTATATCTCTTTTCATATTATATTAAAACTCAAGCTCCTAGATGAATTGTCTACTAGTATAGAGCCTAATGAGTGTATAAGCTCATAGCTTCATTACTTACAAATGCTGGAGCCTGCTGAGTACTTTTCTTGTGCTTATGTTCCCCGGAAGTACCCTTAATATTGGTATGGCATGACGGATTTGTGTTCACTTGCAGCATAGTAGCACAAACCTCCAAGTACCAAGGTTAAGGCCCTTGCACAAAATACTCAGTCAGAAAGCAAAGATTAAACAGAGCCACGAAGTAGGAGCAACAACGAGGGAAGAGTGGCCATGCCATAGGCTAGCCGGTGCCACTTTACCACGCCCCATGCTACCCAACCGGCCCGTATTTCTGTGTCGTCCAATCAGGTCGCTTTAAAAATGCCACACTCCCAATGAGTTGTGGCTGGGGCCATATTTTTCGGCCATATTCTCCATCGGCCAATCATGCCACATTAAACCTACCACGCGCACCAGAAGTGTGGCCACACTCTTTCTTGGCCGACCTCCTTTTTTTGGACCAATTAGGTTGCTCTAAACCTGCCACAATATTAAAAGAGGTGGAATTGCGTCAAGTGGTCACCATGATAAATTGGCTTCCAAAAGATTGTACAAACAACATGGAATGTTTGGTAAACAATTTTAGTATGAGCTACATGCCTAAAGTTTCGTAAGGATATATAACATAACATACTAAAAATTCAAATCAATCGGAGTACCAAGCTAAAAGATACAACTGTTTATGGGTGAAAATGGTTTCTGCTGATTTCGGTAATTTCGGGTGTGCGGGTGAGAAACGAATTTAAACCCTAAACAATGTACCGTAAGGGAGTACTTTTAGATTCGAGAGATCAATCTGTATAAGTCCGGCCTAAACCAAGAAATGGTCGTTCCAGACTTGCTTCGGTCACAAAGTGAAGGAGAATGTTGGTTTTAGGGAGGGAAGCAAGGAAAGTGATGAGACCAGAATAGTTGTGTTACTACGAATTTTATCAGAAAAGTGGGAAGGATAACAAGTGGTAAGATAGCAAGTATTTTCTGAGTGTTGTATGCTCCTGACTGATCTTTTTGTTCGGTGGAAATAGGTAAGGCCTATTTATACAAGTCGAAGTGAAACGTACTCTGGTCTCATTAAGGAATGGAAAAATGGGTAAGTAAATGAGAGGAGGTGGTAACACATGGAATTAATGTTCCATAAAACCATTAACGCATGGAATTGATGTTCCATGAAACCGTTAACACATGGAATTGATGTCCCATAAAAGAGCATTTCACCATTAACTCCATGTATTTACTAACCGCCTCACCCTTATGACACTTCCTTATGACAGGCATAGTGTACGCCGTACACTATAAACCGCCAAAGAGGATCCCCCAGTTTGTGATATGTGTTGATGTCTCGCATATTTTTGTGGAAAACATGTAGCATGTTGTTGTTGCCTGGAAAGTCCAGCTTTGGAGACTTGTTATCTTGGTGACCTTCGACGGTCGAGATTTTGCATCTTAAGAGGAAAGGTAACCGTTGATCGTCGCACGCTTTCGTTTTTTGGTGGCCGCATAGGAAAGGCCAGCATGGTGGCGCGACTAGGTTGGCATTCCATTGGCGTGGCATGGTGGCGCGGCTAGGTTAGCATGCCATTGGCGTGGCATGGAGGCGCGGCTAGGTTGGCATGCCATTAGCGTGGCATGGCATGCCTTGGCGCGGTTTGGCGTGACCAAACTAGGGTTTTTGGGTCAAAGGTTACCATGTGTTATCTGGTAACCTTGGACGGCTAGGATTTGCTCCTGGGATTGAAGGGCGACCGTCGATTATCGCACGCCTTCGTTTTGGTAGCCGCGTAGGGAAGGCCAGCATGGTGGCGCGGCTAGGTTGGCATGCCGTGGTTTGGCGTGGCCAAACTTCGGTTTGCAGGCCAAAGGTTACCATGCGTCGTCTGGTAACCTTGGATGGCTAGGATTTTCTCCTGGGATTGAAGGGGCCGTTCATTGTCACATGCCTTTGTTTTGGTAGATGCGTAGGGAATGTCAGCATGGTGGCGTAGTTAGGTGCGTTTGGAATGGTGGGGACAAGGGCTTGGCATTCCGCTTGGCACGTGGTGCGGGTGGCATGGCTAGGTCCAAGGAGAGGTACGGTTTGTCTTGGAATATGGGGCCAAGAGTTTGGAAAGCTGTTGGCACATGGTGAGGATAACATGGCAAGGGCTAAGGCGAGGTGCATTTTGTCTTGGCATGTTTGGAAAGCCGTTGGAACATGGTGCGGCTAGCATGGAAAGGTCCAAGGCGAGGTGCGGTTTGGCTTGGCATGTGGGGCTTGGATTGGCATGGTGGGGCAAAGGTTTAGGCAAGCCATTGGCTAGGATCGTGACCAAGCTAGGATCATGGCCAAGCTAGGTTTTTGGCTCAAAGTTTACCATGTGTTGTCTGGTAACCTTGGACGGCTGAGATTTGTGTCTTAGATAGAAAGGTGGTCGTTGATTATTGCAGGCCTTTGTTTTGGCAGCCAGCGTTCTGCATGGCGTGTTGGGACGACAAGAATGGTTGGCATGCTTTAGCGTGGATATGTGGATGGCATGATTTTCCATTGGAACAATGGTGCGGCTAGCATGGTTGGCATACCTCGGCGTGGTATTTTTGGATGGCGTGGTTTGCATTGGCACATGGGTGCGGCTAGCATGGTTGGCATGCATTGGTGCGGTAGGTGTGGATGTCATGGTCTTCCATTGGCACAAGGGTGCGGCTAGCATGGTTAGCATGCCTTGGAGTGGTAGGTGTGGATGGCATGATCTGCCATTGGCATAGTGGTGCGGCTAGCATGGTTGGCATGCCTTGGCGCGGTAGGTGTGGCTGGCATGGTTTTCCATTGGCACATGCGATGTGAGAATTAGGGTTTTGGCTTGTCGAAACCCTAATTAGTATTTAAAAATGGTGCCCCGGTAATTTTCTCGGAGAAAAATTAAAATGTTCAATAAATGTGCTTGGTTTGGACATTATTACTCAAGTTATGTGACGTCACTGTCTGACTAGGGTTTTGCGATTTTACCCCTAAGCTAAAAACCACCATCAACATTAAGTCCCCTGCTTATCTCGGAACATATGCCTTGTTGTGAGGTAAGCATTTAATGGTGACATACGAGGATAGAATTGAAACGTAAATCATGCAAGATGGTCAGAAAAATCCATCTAACCTCTTTTTTTCGGAAAGCAGGGTGAATCTGGGATCCTTGTGTTTGGGAAGCTTTGTGTAGATTCTTTTGTGGTGTTGACCATGAAGTGGTGAGATGGGGAATCGTGAGTTCAGTCTGGATACTCATCATCTTGACTAGGTCAAGGAACCTTATGATGTTGTCTTGGCGAGTTTTTGGTGCTGGCGCGGCAAGTCACGGCATGGGCGGCTTGAAATGATGGGGCCACGACAATGAAGCGGATGGCTTGTCCTGGTGCGGCCATGGAAGGGCATGGTTCGGAGAGGCGAGGCGTGTATGGACGGTTCGGCATGTGAGGCCAAGGCATGGCACGGTCTTGGAAGGGCAAAGCAAGAGAGACTTAGAGAGGTAAATCATAGCATACGGCTTGGCATGTGGGGCCAATGGGTGGCGCGGTCTTGGGAAGGAGAGCATGGTGGATGGCTTGACGTGTGGGGCTAAGGCATGGCGTGGACGACTTTGGCGTGGTAATTGGTCCTTGCGGGACTGGTTTCCTTTTTTCTTTACTTGGCTCAAATAGGGAATCCTTTCCTTGTTCAAACTCCCATGTACCACGCATATAAAAGGAGGTCCGGCTTCTCCTTTTGTTTCACGCCTATTTATTTATCCCAGCCGTGTGGTACAAGTAAATCAAATCGAACAATAGAATCCCAAGTATGCCTTCCAATACTTATTCTTTAACTTGTTTCTCTTTTCTTTTGTGTTGGTATAAACCTTAGTTATATGCGTACTTTTTCATGAACTTGTAGAAATATTGTTGGCGTGAACACTAGCCGTAGGTATGCTTTGCTTGAACTTGTAATAAATTTTAGGCGCGAATGATGTAGTGATGTTGGACACCTCAATTATTGTGCGAAGTAGGTGTGCACGAGGATTGTCATTCCCTTCCCATGAAAGAACTAGCTTTTAGGGTTTCCTCCTCTTTTTGGTGTGGCCGTGTATAGTTCCCGTGGTGGGGCGCGCCTGTTCTGCTGGGAGAAGATTTATGATGCATGGAGTGGTGATGCAGAGTTTGTCAGTCCCTATTTCTTCATATATGTGCAAAATGGCTTTGAAACCAATTGGATCGCGTCTCGTATGGTCTTCCCTTGTCTGATAAAATAACTTCCATGCACCTTCGTAATAATTTCTCTTCATATTGGTCCATTGTAGTTGTTTGGAAGGTGAAAGTAGCGCGAAAGAATTTTATTATGACATCACTTGAGGAAAGTTCTGTTGTACCTAGAGACGTTGGAAACTCCAAGCCAAACGTAAGTGATGAATTCTTTACAACATCATCCACGGTTAAGAGAAACCACCCCCAGTACGTGTCGATTCTTCTGACCGGTCCAGAAAGTGAGGGAGGAGACCGGTTAGTTTGGCCAGGAGGCGTGATAAGGTTTTGTCTTTAGAAGAACGAATATCGTGCCTTTTTTATCGATTTCAAAACATCTGTGAGTCCATTGCGTCCCTTCGATAAATGGGTGCGATTTATGTTGAGCCAGGAGCATCTAAAAATCAATTTGACCAAGGCGCAGATCATTGATGCTGTTGCAGCTTCCGCAGAGCTTCAAATTAGGAAAGATATTCCAGGCTTGGTTGCTTTTATTTCCAGATGGTGTCCGGACACCCATACGGCCATATGTAGGTGGGGTGAAATGACCATTTCCTTAGAGAGAGTGGATGTATTGTTGAACCTTCCCGTGATCGAAAACCTCGATGTTAGGTTGTCTATGGATGAAGAAGAAATGCGCGCCGCCCTGGTCGCGAAATCAAAAGGATTCGTTCGGAAAGAAAACTAGACGAAGTGCTTCTATGACTGGTGGGTGTCTCAGCGGTTTCCCGACGCGTTATAGTCGAATCAGAAGAATAATATACTTCACATCGCGGCATTCTTGGATCTTAGGCTATCCAGAGATATTTTTGACGACGGCTTGGGTAAGAAAGAGATAAGACATGAGCTTATCAAGTTTGCCATAAATTGGAAAAAAGCGTTATTCTCCCTGTTGGCGGTTTGTTTCTTGGTTCTCTGTATGCACACTTGGATTAGCTGGTTTCGTACATGCGTGCCTCAAACGACTACATGAAAGTGGATTCGTATATTCATGCCGCATTTCTCCAGAATGGCTGTGGGATCATTTCGAGAAGTATGCCCCAAAACCATTGGTTGTACTTCCCGAGTCTTGGGGTGGCTCTAGGATACTGCGCTGGTCAAACATGCGCCCAAAGACTGATTCGAACCTGGTCGGACTTCTTGACAACTCCTACGTGGTTAATTTTCGTCCATGGCCTCCGGTGCATGCGTCTATAACTCAGATCAATGCCTTTGCTTATGTTTTGAATATATATTTGTCTTCTTATAAAGAGGATCTGAATGTTGGAGAGATGGTGTTCATGCGGAGCTGCACGCCTGGTCATGTGCCGTCTTTTTTCCGAGGATCTTGCAAAGCAATCTCCTACAACATCGATAGAGCGGCTCGGCATATGGGTTTTGACCAAGGGGTCCCACTCGTTTGTTAGGAAGTTGTTCCAGAAATTCTGTTGTCAACTATTCTCGATGCTAGTATTCTTGTGTCGGGTAAAAGTCTCCCTTTTCTGCTTGCAGAACGAAATCCATCAACAACCTCCAAGTATAACATATTTTGGCAGGACGAGTTTCTTGCTATCCATGGATTCGTGAATGGTGTGGTAGAAAACAGTCGTGGTAAGCCTTCTCCTGCGGTTTTATCGGAACATCCACTGCTGAGGGATCCCAATAGAAAATCCTTTATCCCGAATGCAGATAGTCCCCAAGTAAAGGAGCGAAGATCTAAAAGCCGTGCTGGTGGTTTTCAGTCGGGTCTGACGGCTCTTCTAACTTTTAGTTCTTCCAATATGCGAGTACGTATAATTTTATTCCTGACTTAGTCGGATTACGTATGTCTTTGTCTCATTTCTGAGTGTGTGTTCTTGTTCCTTGCCCAGGGTTTTAGCAGCGTGAACGCCTTCACTAAGCTTGCACGTAGTCAGAAAACTACACCTCTTGAGACGGAACGCAGCGATGCTGAGCCTACCCATGGAGAATGGGAATCCGAGAAGGATGAAAGCTCAGAGTCCAGAGATGGCAAGAGTAGTTCTTCCGATAGCAGTGCTGAATCTTCCTCTAGTCGGTCTGAAAGCGAATCAGTGAGTCTTCTTCATGCTCTTCTTCTTCCTTCATTATTCCCCCCCCCCCCCCTCATTTTTTTTTAAGAGTGTCTAAGCCATGATATCACAGAGCGAGGTTGGTTCCAAAGATGAACTTGAGAAGGAAAATGGTGAAGACACGACTTTTTCTCCATCCATGTCAGCCAAGCCTGGTAGCTTTGAAACATAGGCCAATCAAGATGGAAGCGCTGTTGTGACTCAAACCACAGAGATTTCTCATGTGAATGTTGGCGCAATTGTTGTTAGGAATCCTTTGCCAGTTATTGATGCAGTCGCAGGCGCCACCTTTGATCCTCCATACCTGGTTCATTATCCGGGTCACGTGTTGATTGGGGGATTTAGCGTGCCAGCTAAACATGCGGCGTTATACACCAAGATATGGGAAAGCTACGGTCATATTGCCACCACCAAGAAAATTACTAGTCGATACGCGCTGGTCAAGCGTGTGGAGGAATCCTTGTCTTAGATCGACGACATGCGCAACGTGGCTGGTCACATGGTTTCTGAGGATGTAATCTCAATATGGAGGTTTCATCGTGATATGTGCATGGAGTTCGAGTTCAATACTCCTTGGTTCGTTGAAGGTTTTTCTAAGGTTGAAAAGTTGCTGGTCGAAGCAGTCGAAGGTCCTTCCGCAGACATGGTAAAGAAGCAGGAAGCGGAATTCAAGAAGTTGTGCAGGCAGCTAAGTTGAAGTGGGTGGCTCTCCAGAGCACAAGGGAGACCTTTGCTAAGAGAAGCAAGCCGTTGTTGGAAAACTTTCCTTGAATACATTCCTGTCTTTTGAACTTCTTATTTTTTAGTTTTATTTTTTTTGAAAGGAAAATGGAAACGCCTGGTTTATGGTTTTGATTTTCTGAATTTTTGTGGTTGACAGACAAGTATTACCTATGAGGGTTTTGGATTATTATTATGGAATGGATCATTTAGGAATGAATTGTTTTGGTTGTGATTGCAAGTGATGTAAACATTCCAGGAAAACCTTAGAACCGTGTGTTGGTAGATGACATGGGGTAAAGCATAACATGGCTATCGATTTTATCATTCCCATATCGATTTTATCTTGTCTAAGTAAGACTTACTCGGTTTTTAGGTCTCTTGATGAAAAGTGAACCTTCCGGGTGTAAGACCGAGTTTTATGGGAAACACCGCCGTGACAATGGAAAGTCCCCATTCGTTATTGAGTTATTTGATAGCTGAGTTGTCGGTTCTTGGGCGGATCATTTTCTTCTAACTTCCGGGAAGTCCTTAGTTATCCCTTGTCGTGTCATGACTGATAATCGGGTCGTCCGGTAGCTGAGTCGGAGTGGATCTTCTTCTTCTACCATCTTTATGTCTAGGTCGAAGTACGAGATTGACGGTCGAAAATTGACATTGTAACCAAAAGACCAATCTCCCATTGTGGTCGCCAATTGTTTATGGGTGAAAATGGTTTCTGCTGATTTCGGTAATTTCGGGTGTGCGGGTGAGAAACGAATTTAAACCCTAAATAGTGTACTGTAAGGGAGTACTTTTAGATTCTAGAGATCAATCAGTACAAGTCCGGCCTAAACTAAGAAATGGCCATTCCATACTTGCTTCGGTCACAAAGTGAAGGAGAATGGGTTGGTTACTATGACTTTTATCAGAAAAGTGGGAAGGTTAACAAATGGTAAGCTAGCAAGTATTTTCTGAGTGTTGTATGCTCCTGAATGAACTTGTTGTTCGGTGGAAATAGGTAAGACCTATTTATACAAGTCGAAGTGAAACGTACTCTGGTCTCATTAAGGAATGGAAAAATGGGTAAGTAAATGGGAGGAGGTGGTAACGCATGGAATTGATGTCCCATAAAAGAGCGTTTCACCATTAACTCCCTGAATTTACTAACCGCCTCACCCTTATGACACTTCCTTATGACGGGCGTAGTGTACGTCGCATGCTGTAAACCGCCAAACCAATACCCAAAGAGGATCCCCCAGTTTGTGATATGTATTGATGTCTCAAATGTTTTTGTGGAAAACATGTAGCATGTTGTTATTGCATGGAAAGTCCAGCTTGGGAGACTTGTTATCTTGGTGACCTTCGACGGTCGATATTTTGCATCTTAATAGGAAAGGTGACCGTTGATCGTCGCACACTTTCGTTTGTTGGTGGCCGCATAGGGAAGGCCAGCATGGTGGCGCGGCTAGGTTGGCATACGATTGGCGTGGCATGGTGGCGTAGCTAGGTTGGCATGTCATTGGTGTGGCATGGAGGCGCGACTAGGTTGGCATGCCATTAGCGTGGCATGGCATTCCTTGGAGCGGTTTGGCGTGACCAAACTAGGGTTTTTGGGTCAAAGGTTACCATGTGTTGTCTGGTAACCTTGGATGGCTACGATTTTCTCCTGGGATTGAACGACGACCGTCGATTATCGCACGCCTTCGTTTTGGTAGCCACGTAGGGAAGGCCGGCATGGTGGCACGGTTAGGTTGGCATGCCGTTGGCATGGCATGGTTTGGCGTAAACTTAGGTTTTCGGGCCAAAGGTTACCATGCGTCGTCTGGTAACCTTGGATGGATAGGATTTTCTCCTGGGATTGAAAGGGGACCGTTGATTGTCGCACGCCTTCATTTTGGTAGACGCGTAGGGAAGGCCAGCATGGTGGCGTGGTTAGGTGTGTTTGGCATGGTGGGCCCAAGGGCTTGGCATGCCGTTAGGCACGTGGTGCGGCTGGCATGGCTAGGGCCAAGGATAGGTGCGGTTTGGCTTGGCATGTGAGGCCAAGGGTTTGGCAAGACGTTGGAACATGGTGCGGCTAGCATGGCTAGGGCCAAGGCGAGGTGCGGTTTGGCTTGGCATGTGGGGCCAAGGGTTTGGCAAGCCATTGGCACATGGTGCCGCTAGTATGGCTAGGGCAAAGGCGAGGTGCGGTTTGGCTTGGCATGTGGGGCCAAGGGTTTGGCAAGCCGTTGGCATATGGTGCGTCTAGCATGGCTAGGGCCAAGGCGAGGCGCGGTATGGCTTAACATGTGGGGCCAATGCGAGGTGCAGCTTGGCTTGGCATGGTGGGTCCAAGGGTTAGGCAATCCGTTGGCTAGGATCGTGGCCAAGCTAGGTTTTTTAGTCAAAGGTTACCATGTGTTGTCTGGTAACCTTGGATGACTAAGATTTGTGTCTTAGATGGAAAGGTGGCCGTTGATTATTGCAGGCCTTTGTTTTGACAGCCAGCGTTGTGCATGGTGTGTTGGGACGGCAATCATGGTTTGCATGATTCAGCGTGGAGATGTGGCTGGCATGGTTTGCCATTGGCACAGTGGTGCGGCTAGCATGGTTGGCATGCCTCGGCGCGGTAGTTGTGGATGGCGTGGTATGCCATTGGCACATGGGTGCGGCTAGCATGATTGGAATGCCTTGGCGCGGTAGGTGTGGCTTCCATGGTCTGCCATTGGCACAGTGGTATGGCTAGAATGGTTGGCATGCCTTGGCGCGGTAGGTGTGGTTGGCATGGTTTGCCATTGGCACATGCGGTATGAGAATTAGGGCTTTGGCCTGTCGAAACCCTAATTAGCATTTAAAAATTGTACCCCGGAATGGAAAAATGGGTAAGTAAATGGGAGGAGGTGGTAACGCATGGAATTGATATTCCATAAAACTGGTTAACACATGGAATTGATGTTCCATGAAACCATTAACGCATGGAATTGATGTCCCATAACAGAGAATTTCACCATTAACTCCCTGTATTTACTAACCGCCTCACCCTTATGACACTTCCTTATGACAGGCGTAGTGTATGCCGCACGCTATAAACCGCCAAACCAATACCCAAAAAGGATCCCCCAGTTTGTGATATGTGTTGATGTCTCGAATATTTTTTTGGAAAACATGTAGCATGTTGTTGTTCCCTGGCAAGTCCAGCTTGGGATACATGTTATCTTGGTAACCTTCGACGGTCGAGATTTTGCATCTTAAGAGGAAAGGTGACCGTTGATGGACGCTGCCACGCTTCCTCTCTCCACATTCCTTGATATATGCGTGTAGATAAGAGATTTAAGTATTTAATGTTGATTGGATGCGTCATCTACCTCTGTCCCTTTCCAGCTGCGTCTTGGATATTAGACTCATACTTCTTCCATCTCTACCGTCGAGGTCTTCTTTCTTGAGGCGAGATAAAGTAGATCTGCGGAGGTATCCTTTGCTGCTTAGGTTCCTTTGTCCAGCGAAGGCCATACAGTTCAGTTATTATGCGACCACTAAGATCGTGACACGTGCTCCATAGAATATTGATATTCACAGTTTGCCATTTTTCTTTCATATCCATTCGGTTGAAGTGGAAGAAAATTTCCGTTACGCCGCCATTTATGCACGTACCGCTTGGGTGGTACCTACATGTAATTTCATGTAATAACTTCCCCATGAATTTCGGTCCCTCCAAGTTTTTGGATTATTCAGCCGCCTATAAGAGGAGAATAAAGAGAAGGAATTTTCCCTAACTCTTATTCCTTCCTTTTGAACTGTCGCTCTCATTCTTCTTCTCTGAAATTCTTCTTCTGGCGTTAACTGCTTCTTCGATTCTGATGCGTGTCGTAACCACAACAAATTAATTAATGTTTTACTACCTAATTAACAAGTAATATAGGGCAATCAAGATCGTTCCTACGAGGAGCAAGAGATTATTAGTTGTAAAATTGTCACAAAAGGGGGGTTTTGGTTCTTATATTTAAAAAGCAAAAGAATTAAACAAAGTAATTAAAAGTGTAAGTTGAATTCAATAAGAGAGAATAGATCAAGGAATCCTTCTTCGCTGCAAAACAATGATTAAAGTTATGTTATTTTCCACTTTTTATTATTCATAGATTATTACCAACCGTAGGATAGCAGGTTCGCTTAGCTAACCCCAAAATTCCTTATTTCACTGAGTAACAGGTTCACTTAGTTATCAGATTCTATTCAAAAGAACCACCTTGAGGTTCGCTTACAAGATGTAATTCTCTGAACGCATTAAGATTTATGAACTTAGGTTTAGTACTAGTAGTTAGACTCGGTTCGCTTGGTCCACTTTCTAGCGTTGTTTTCACACACAATTGCTCCATGGAATCCCTCCGCAAGGTCTCGTGTTTTCTACTTGTGTAAAGAGTCAAGAAACGATTACGTATTCCCTAACTTTCACTAGCTTTAGATTAAATTAACAAATCAATTTAGCGTGCACTCCAAACAACCTATCAATCAATCGTAAACATTAATATTAGTAAAAACAAACGATAATCATATGAAAAACTTCAAGATAGAATTGAAAAAAAAACTCAAACCATATGTTAAGAACTAGGAATTCATCCCCAATCAATAAGAAAATTAGCTACTCATAGTTTGGAGTTCACACAATAATAATAAGGAATAAGGAAGAAAGAAAAACGTATTGAAAAGATGATGGTTGCTCCTTCCTCCAATCCTTGTGCACTTTAACTCCTTCTCCAAAGTAGATGTGTCTAAAAGTTGTAGAGAACTCCTTTATTTATAGGCTTCAATACTCTCCAGATCTTTGTAGGAAAAGAATCCACATTCCATAAGAACACCACTTTCCCAATTTGAGCCATATTCCAATTTCTAGTCCAATTCTCCAAAATTCCAAGTTTTCATCCAATTCCCAATTCTCCAAAACTTCCAAGTTTTCATCCAATTCCCAATTCTAAGTCTTCACACAAATGAGAGAAGTCCATACAAAATTCTGTAATTTTGGCTCGCCGGAAAATTGGGTTTTGGCCGGAAGTTGGCCGGAATTCGTCACCGCCGGCCACCTGAAAATTCTATCAGTCGACGGAATATTCCGTCAGTCCACCGTTAGGACTAACGGTCAAGCAGGTCAAACTAACGGTCGTCGTCAGTCAGTCGGGTCAAGGCAGAAAGAGTCAGCTGATCAGAATCCGTCTTACTGGTCTTACTCACGAGCTAAATCGGTCACCGATACTGAGTTGACTCGTCGGAGGGGAAAACTGGCCGAGTTCTGTTTAATTACAGGACTTTCCGGCCAAATTCAGGCCTCACTTTTCATCTCCATATAACTGCACACCTAAAATACATCTACACAATTCAAGCTTACCATCATTCCCTGCATTGCAGCATTGACAGCACCATCTAACTCGGACCAATACCCATTCTCAATCTAACCACTTTAGCTTTCAACTCGAGCTACAATCATCATAGCAACACCACAGAATTCATCTTGATTCACTGCAGCTCAAATCTCTCATCTGACTTTGAAAACCCATTCTCTGATTCGATTACAGCCACAAACCCTCTTCTCGATCTAAGTTCTCAACTCGATTCAAAGCAACGACTTCGATCTCTTCAATCATCCGAAATCCATATGAATATTAGCCTCAGATCCCCTTAATTCTCCTTCTTTGTTCACTAATTTCAAAACCCATCAACAGTATCAGTAGAAATATCAACTGATTCCAGTTCTTCTTCAAAACCCTGTTTATCTCAGAGAGCAACTCGACCATCAAATCTTCAAACCCTCGATTTGATTTCAATTCTTCAAATTACAGCAAAACCCTATCATCTTCATCACGAGTCCATCCACAGCAACAACACTGCAACCCCTAGCTCGTCTATCTGTAAAGTTCGAATCAATAGCGACGGCTTCACCAAATCAAACCCACTTTAATTCTCAAGCCATACTTCTTCAGGGAGATTCAATTTCTCCTGAATCTCTTCTCAATTTCTCTCGGACACAGCAGTCACAGATGCTCTTGATTTCATCTCCACAGCTGCTTGCGCAGCTTTTCTCTTTTCTCAATTTCCGTGAATGATTGAATGAGAATATGATTTAGGGTTATACTATTTGGTTTGGGATCGAGTATTATGGGCCGCACAATGATTTGGTCCGAGTAATATTATGGTCCACAATGACATACCATATTTAGCTATCTAAGCACCATGATCGACTAATCTGGAGATTTTAACACTTCCGGGCTATCCCTTAACTGTGGCTGGGCTCCAGATAGTGTTCTTCCCTAAATGACAAATTTTCCCTTTCTGCTCAATTTTGGTGATTTCTCATTCTTTTCGTCTGCGCGACTCCAGAGTACCTAATAGCTCAAAAACACACGTTAAATACATAATTTACAAGAATAATATCAAAGAAAGCATAAACTACTAGATAGTAAATTAGGTGTATTCTACACCTATCAAATTCCCCCACACTTAGACTTTGCTAGTCCTCGAGCAAATCAAACTAGAAACTTACAACTTCAAAGCGTTCTAGCTTCCCAAGCATCCAAAGAGTTATGAGGACATAGAGTTTCCGCATACTAGTAATAAGAAGTTAGAAATACTAAAAAACATATTCTCATACTTAAATGTTGAGTGAGAAATAACCACACCATAATGAGAGAACGCGTGTTTGAGAAACGATCAATAAGCATTTCGCCTCAACTTCTGCCTCACCAAAAGGGTTTTATGATAATTGCACTCAAAAAGACATAATTTTTATGGGTCTCACATGTGTGCAGGTAGGAATGAAGAGATAATTCCTGCAACACGTTGAATGGTGGGAAGGATAACTTCCGAAATTTTGAAAAACTCACATCTTTTAACATTTTGAAAAACATTTTTTCTAACGATCTCTAAGAAAGGAAATCAACCACTATTATCGAAGATGAGATTACTTACTTACCTTCACATCCGATTGCCAATTATGATAACACAATTCTCACGGAATCCAAAAGAAACGTCTTTCGCTCCTATCTTCTTGGTCTTCGTCTTCAACTATTGATGATAAACACTTGAACTTCATAAATCCTTGACAACTTGTAACCTTTTTCCTTAAAATCCATGTCGCTTGAAACTTCCTTATAGATTTTACTTCCCCACGGCTTATTAAATAAAAACAAACAAACACAATAATAGATATTTCTCATGTCTCATATTTTTCAATCAAATATTTTTTTATTTTATTTTTTTGAAACAAGAGAAACAAAATACAAATCAAAGTGAAAAATAAAACAACCATGGCCGTGGAAAAGTACTTTACCGCTTGATTCTTCACAACTTGTATCGTCTCGAAATCAAAAACTTCAATAATTCTCACCTTTTACTTTTTTCGTTCTTGTAAATTAGTCTTCATACTTGAATATAGAATTACCTCATTGTATTGTAAGTCTTCCACATATATGTAAAAATCTGCTCATTGTATGTTGCTTTACTTGGATTTGAAATTTAGCTCTTTTCTTGTTCCGTTGCTTGTAAACCTCAAACGTCTTCAACTTTCCTTGTAGATTTTGATGTCGCTCCCTTGTTGTTGATGATTATGGTGTTTCTATGGACCCGTTGTTGAGAGAATGGTGCTAAATGCAAATCAAACTACAAGAAGGAGGCTTTCATCTATAGACGTCACCCTCATGATTAACAAAAATTAGAATTCAAGAGATCAAAATAGTGCTGAAATTGGTGTGAAATTGGGTAGCTCACCATTCTACCCGGAATTAACGTACGGTGACACACACTCAAAAGGAGCTCTTTAGTCATGGAAGAATTTCTGGTCGGTGCCTTGGTTGATATGAATTGGGTAGTCTCCACTAATGATTGATCAGCAACTCTAATAACGCACTTCTCCCTGCACCAAATTTGCATCACCGGCATGATTAAATCCATTATTTAACACTCTACCAAATAAGAAATCCGAACGTAGTTCCCTAACACTTCCAAGTTCAATTATGTCGGTCAGAATTATTTATGTAAACATACCTAGAAGTATGCTAGTGACTCTAAAATCTCTAAAAGTTGAAGTTTTTATGCAATTTTTTTTTTAAATATATGCTTAACCACTCCCCCACACTTAAACCTTACATTGTCCTCAATGTAATTGAATCTTCCAAGTAAAGTCAAGGTGGGAAATCTTAATATGATATGGAACAAGAAAAATAAACAAACGAAACAAAAAGCAAATAAAAACAAAAGGATAATAAATACAAAACCGGTGGGTTGCCTTCCACTTAGCGCTTGTTTTAAAGTCGACGGCCTGACATAGCTCTTGCTTCACATTACTCCTCTAGAGCGAGCACATCTCGAAATCCAATCACGTCCACATGCTCCGTTGGAAAGTTTTCATAATATGGCTTCAACTTATGGCCGTTGAATTTCAAGGGTTGTCCTGTTTTTTCACTAACAATTTTAACTGCACCATGATCATAAACATTAGTAACAATAAATGGTCCCACCCAACGGGACTGAAGCTTACCTGGAAATAAACGTAAACGAGTATTAAATAAAGAACTATTTGCCCCACAACAAAACTTTTCCGAGAAATCATCTTGTCATGAAAAAGCTTGGTCTTTTCTTTGTAAATCCGGGCACTCTCGTAAGCATCATTACGTATCTCCTCTAGCTCATTTAGTTGCAACTTTCTTTGTTTCCTCGCTTCATCATACTCCATGTTGAATTTCTTTATCGCCCAATAAGCCTTATGTTCAAGTTCAACCGGAAGATGACAAGCTTTTCCATAAACCAACCTATATGGAGACATACCAATCGGTGTCTTATACGCCGTTCTATACGCCCAAAGTGCATCATTAAGCTTAAATCTCCAATCTTTCCTTGTCGTATTCACCGTTTTCTCAAGAATGGACTTGATCTCACGGTTTGAAATTTCCGCTTGTCCATTAGTTTGTGGATGGTAAGGCGTACCAATCTTGTGTGTTATGTTGTACTTCTTGAGGAGAGCGTGAAAAGACTTCTTGAAATGTGAGCCTCCATCGCTTATCACCACTCTTAGTGTGCCGTGCCTAGTGAATATGTTTTCTCTTACAAAATCACAAACAACTTGAGAATCATTAGTTTTGGTGGCTCTAGCCTCCACCCATTTTGAAACATAATCTAAGGCAAGAAGTATATAAAAGTTTACATTAGAATTGACAAAAGTGCCCATAAAATCGATTCCCCACACATCAAAAATATCTACGGCGAGAATTGGTGTGAGTGGCATTTGATTTCTAGCACCTAGATTGCTCGTTCTTTGACATCTATCACACGATTTACAAAAAACATATGAATCTTCAAACAAGGTGGGCCAATAAAATCCACTTTCAAGAACTTTGAGAGCGGTACGTTTAGAACCAAAATGGCCACCACAAGCCAAAGTATGACAAAAAGAGAGAATAGATTGAAATTCGGAGTTAGGTACGCACCTTCGCATTATTTGATCAACGCCATATTTCCATAAGTATGGTTCATCCCACACATATTGCTTCGCTATCTTCTTAAGTTTTATCTTTTGGAAGTTGGACATTGTACTAGGTACCTTTCTTGTCACCAAGTAATTCACTATATCCGCATACCAAGGTGTTGATTCTTCCAAGGAGAAAAGTTGTTCGTCCGGAAAGCGGTCTTGTAATGGAAGTTATTCTTGAGACATAACAAGTATACTAAGATGATCCGCAACGTTATTCTCCACACCTTTCTTATCTCGAATTTATATGTCGAACTCTTGTATTAATAGTATCCACTGGATTAGTCTTGGCTTAGCTTCTTTCTTCTTTAGTAAGTATTTAAGTGCGGCATGATCGGAATACACAATAACCTTTGTATCCACCAAATATGATCGAAATTTTTCCAATGCAAACACTATATCTAATAACTCCTTTTCCATGGTAGAATAGTTGATTTGTGCATCATTGAGGGTCCTAGATGCATAATATATAACATGGGACAAATTGTCCACTCTTTGACCCAAAACGGCTCCAACCGCATAATCACTAGCATCACACATTAGTTCAAATGGAAGATTCCAATCCGGTGACTTGATAATCGGCGCACTAGTCAACATTGCCTTTAATTTATCAAAAGCATCCTTGCATTCCTTGTTGAAGTCAAAAGGTACCTCCTTTTGTAGTAACTTGCACATCGGCATGGAGATTTTGGAGAAATCTTTGAAAAACCGCCTATAAAAACCTGCATGACCAAGAAAAGAACGAACCTCCCTCATCGAGGTGGGATATTGTAAGTTTCTTATTAAATCTATCTTTTACTTGTCCACTTCGATCCCTCGAGAGGACACAATGTGACCAAGTACTATGCCATGGTTTACCATAAAATGACATTTCTCCCAATTAAGGACAAGGTTTGTGTCTATGCATCGTTTAAGAACTAGTTCAAGGTTGTCTAAACAAATATCAAAAGAATTGTCGTAAACACTAAAGTCGTCCATAAATACCTCGATGAAGCGCTCCACGTAATCCGAGAATATACTTACCATGCATCTTTGGAAAGTAGCCGGTGCATTGCAAAGACCAAACGGCATCCATCTATACGCAAATGTTCCAAACAGACAAGTGAAAGTGGTCTTCTCTTGGTCCTCCGGTGCAATCACAATTTGGTTGTATCCCGAATAACCGTCCAAGAAACAATAATACAAATGCCCCGCTAACCGATCCAACATTTGATCAATGAAAGGTAAAGGAAAGTGATCCTTTCGGGTTGCGGAATTCAGCTTTCTATAGTAAATGCACACTCTCCAACCGGTTTGAACTCATGTAGGAACAAGTTCATCATATTGATTTAGAACAACCGTAACACCGGACTTCTTTGGTACAACTTGTACCGGACTAACCCACTTGCTATCGGAGATTGGGTAAATTCCCCCCGCACTTAGAAATTTGAGTATCTCTTTCTTCACAACCTCCATCATAGGAGGATTAAGCCTACGCTGAGCATCACGTACCGGATTCACATTCTCTTCCATTAGAATCCTATGCATGCACATGGATGGACTAATGCCTTTGATGTCCGCAATTGTCCACCCAATAGCCGTTTTGTGCTCTTTCAAGACTTTAAGCAAACATTCTTCTTGTACCGGTGTGAGGTTCTTTGCAATAATCACCGGAAGCTCATCTCCATCTCCCAAGAACGCATACTTCAAATGGTCCGAAAGTGGCTTCAACTCTAGTTTAGGCGTCTTCACAATAGATGGTACAAGTAATTCATCATTCACGGGTAAAGAAATATATGAAACATTACCCTTAGCTTCTTGTAATGCCATCAAAGCACCACATGTCTCCACCAATTCCTTGGAAATTTCAACATCCAAGTTAGGCAAGCCGTGGACGTCCAATTCAATGCTCTTTTGCAACACCACATCAAGTTCATCCTCTTGATTCAATTCCACCATTTGTTGCGCTAATGAACCAACCACATCAATGGAGTAAGCGGAATGCACATCACTTGGGTAGTGCATGGCTTCGAATATGTTGAAGTGTATTACTTCCTTGTCGAACTCCATAGTGAGTGTACCCTTATCAACATCAATTTTCGTCTTTGCGGTCTTCATAAATGGCCTCCCAAGAAGTAGAGAAGTAGTCGAACGATTCTCATTGTTGTCCATATCCACCACAAAGAAATCCACCGGAAAAATTAACTCATTCACTTGCACTAGAACGTCTTCTACAAGTCCATTTGGATATATGTTAGACTTGTTTTCTAATTGGATAATAACTCTTGTCTCTTTCAATGGTCCAAGATTCAAGGAGTCGTATATATCGGCCGACATCACACTAATGGAAGCTCCCAAATCAAGTAAAGCATGTTCAAACCTTTTCTTACCAATAGTAATTGGCACCGTGAAACCATCGGGATCCATGCACTTTGTAGGCATCTTCTTCAAAAGCATAGCCGACGCACTCTCGCCAACTTTAGTAATTTCATTATCAAGCAACCTATCCTTCTTTGTGCATAATTCCTTCATGAACTTATCATACCTTGGCATTGTCTTGATGGCCTCGATGAAGGGGATGTTGATTTCTATCTTCTTGAAGATATCCATGATTGCCTTGTCTTGAGCTTCCTTATTGGACTTAGCAAAATGACTAGGAAAATGAGGTGGAGTAGTAAAAGTAGGAACCGGTTCCTTGGATTGGGAGGTTGGTGATGAATTCTCCTTTGGTACGGCTTCCTCCTTGTCTTTGACTACCTCTTCACTAGCTTCTTCATGATGACTTGGACTCTCTACTTGTCTTCCACTTCGTAAAGTAACCGCATTAACATTCTCTCTTGGGTTCACAAATGGTTGTGAAGGAAGCTTTGTGGATGTTTGAGCTTTCATTAAGTTCATATCGGTCGCCAATTGTCCCATTTGAGTTTGTAAATCCTTGATTGTCGAACCGGTCCTTTGTTCCAAAGCTTTGATTGCCGAATCGGTCTTTTGTTAGTTTTTTTGTAATATAGAAGTGAGACCTTGCATGCTTTGCATTATCACATTCAACTTATCATCATTCGAAGAATCTTTCTCCTTGACTTGTTGTGGTTGGAATTATTGTTGTTGAGGTTGGAAAAGTGATTGGAATCCACCTTGTTGCGCATATGGATTAGGATCCGCCACTTGCTTATTTGCATAGTTAAAGTTGGGATGATCCTTCCAACTGGGATTGTAAGTATTTCAGTATGGATCGTACCTTGGCCTTTGATTTGGATATAAAGCATTTACTTGTTCGGTTTCATCATCCGGAATAATTACCGCGGCCAACCGTTGCACTACCCTCTCGATGTTGTTTAACCGTTGATCGGATTTCGGAGATGAGTCACTAACTTCATGCACCAACTTAACCATTGGTTCACCTCTTGCATAGAATTGTTGCGAGTTTGCCGCCATATTTTCAATCAACTTGGTAGATTCGGCCACCATCTTGTTCACTAGTGCACCACCACCCACGACGTCAAGAAGATATCTATCACTTGTTTGGAGACCTTCATAGAAGTATTGGATTATCATGGCGTCACTAAATTGATGATGCGGACAACTTGCCACCAATCTCTTGTACCGATCCCAACATTCATATAATGACTCTCCCACATGTTGTTTTATCCCACAAATCTCCTTGCGAATTTGAGTAGCTTTTGATGCGGGAAAATATCTCTCAAGGAAAATTTTCTTCATCCCATTCCATGTTGTGATACTTCCGGAAGGCAAATAGTACAACCATTCCTTAGCATTGCCCGCCAAAGAGAACGAAAAATCTTTCAACTTTTCTCCATCCGCATTAATATCCTACGGAAGCATGGCCATGACTATGGTATTGAAGTCCATAAGATGTTTGTTTGGGTCTTCATTCACCATGCCATGAAACTTTGGTAATTCTCTAATCAACCCCGGCTTGATCTCGAAAGTTGAGTTAGTTTGG
The DNA here is from genome assembly GCA_023529315.1 of Papaver bracteatum. Classification (NCBI taxonomy): domain Eukaryota; kingdom Viridiplantae; phylum Streptophyta; class Magnoliopsida; order Ranunculales; family Papaveraceae; genus Papaver; species Papaver bracteatum. Next base: position 332,823 of record JAJJWX010005351.1, read on the forward strand.
ATACACCATTGTTGTGTATCGAGCTTGTGAGAAGCTAGGTCCTTGAGTGTACGATAACCCATTGCTTCTTCTTCTATGTCCGAATCTGCGAATTCACTTGATGTAGAACGAGGAAGCGGAGTATTAACCGCTCGAATGAAATCCTTTAGTTGAGTGTCGGATCGAAGACGTATTCGACTCGGTCTTCCCTTTTTAAGCATTCACCAAAGAGATAGTACCTAAAACAAGATTCAAAAAATTAAGTTAGATACGGTATAAAATCTAACAAAGCAAGAATAAAGCAAAAAAAAAAAAAAAAAAAAAACAACTAAAACAACTAAAATCGTCCGCTGCTCCCCGTAAACGACGCCAAAATTTGATGCGTGTCGTAACCACAACAAATTAATTAATGTTTTACTACCTAATTAACAAGTAATATAGGGCAGTCAAGATCATTCCCACGAGGAGCAAGAGATTATTAGTTGTAAAATTGTCACAAAAGGGGGGTATTGGTTCTTATATTTAAAAAGCAAAAGAATTAAACAAAGTAATTAAAAGTGTAAGTTGAATTCAATAAGAGATAATAGATCAAGGAATCCTTCTTCGCTGCAAAACAATGATTAAAGTTATGTTCTTTTCCACTTTTTATTAGTCATAGATTATCACCAACCGTAGGATAGCAGGTTCGCTTAGCTAACCCCAAAATTCCTTATTTCACTGAGTAACAAGTTCGCTTAGTTATCAGATTCTATTCAAAAGAACCACCTTGAGGTTCGCTTACAAGATGTAAATTCCTGAACGCATTAAGATTTATGAACTTAGGTTTAGTACTAGTAGTTAGACTCGGTTCGCTTGGTCTACTTTCTAGCGTTGTTTTCACACACAATTGCTCCACGGAATCCCTCCGCAAGGTCTCGTGTTTTCTACTTGTGTTAAGAGTCAAGAAACTATTACGTATTCCCTAACTTTCACTAGCTTTAGATTAAATTAACAAATCAATTTAGCGTGCACTCCAAACAACCTATCAATCAATCATAAACATTAATATTAGTAAAAACAAACGATAATCATATGAAAAACTTCAAGATAGAATTGAAACAAAAACTTAAACCATATGTTAAGAACTAGGAATTCATCCTCAATCAATAAGAAAATTAGCTACTCATATTTTGGAGTTTACACAATAATAATAAGGAATAAGGAAGAAAGAAAAACTTATTGAAAAGATGATGGTTGCTCCTTCCTCCAATCCTTGTGCACTTTAACTCCTTCTCCAAAGTAGATGTGTCTAAAAGTTATAGAGAACTCCTTTATTTATAGGCTTCAATACTCTCCATATCTTTGTAGGAAAATAATCCACATTCCATAAGAACACCACTTTCCCAATTTGAGCCATATTCCAATTTCTAGTCCAATTCTCCAAAACTTCCAAGTTTTCATCCAATTCCCAATTCTAAGTCTTCACACACATGAGAGAAGTCCATACAAAATTATGTAATTTTGGCTCGCCGGAAAACTGGTTTTTGGCCAGAAGTTGGTCGGAATTCGTCACCGACGGCCACCTGAAAATTCTATCAGTCGACGGAATATTCCTTCAGTCCACCGTTAGGACTAACGGTCAAGCAGGTCAAACTAACGGTCGTCGTCAGTCAGTCGGGTCAAGGCAGAAAGAGTCAACTGATCAGAATCCGTCTTACTGGTCTTACTCATGAGCTAAATCGGTCACCGATACTGAGTTGACTCGCCGGAGGGGAAAACCGGCCGAGTTCTGTTTAATTACAGGACTTTCCGGACAAATTCAGGCCTCACTTTTCATCTCCATATACCTTCACACCTAACATACATATACTCAATTCAAGCTTCCCATCATTCCCTGCATTGCAGCATTAACAGCACCATCTAACTCGGACCAATACCCATTCTCAATCTAACCACTTCAGCTTTCAACTCGAGCTACAATCATCACAGCAACACCACACAAAATTCATCTTGATTCACTGCAGCTCAAATCTCTCATCTGACTTTGAAAACCCATTCTCCGATTCGATTACAGCCACAAACCCTCTTCTCGATCTAAGTTCTCAACTCGATTCACAACACCGACTTCAATCTCTTCAATTATCCAAAACCCATATAAATATTAGCCTCAGACCCCCTTAATTCTCCTTCTTTGTTCACTAATTTCAAATCCCATCAACAGTATCAGTAGCAATATCAACTGATTCTAGTTCTTCTTCAAAACCCTATTTATGCCAGAGAGCAACTCGACCATCAAATCTCCAAACCCTCGATTTGATTTCAATTCTTCAAATCGCAGAAAAACCCTATCATCTTCATCACGAGTCCATCCACAGCAACAACACTGCAACCCCTAGCTCGTCTATCTGTAAAGTTCGAATCAACAGTGACGGCTTTACCAAATCAAATCCACTTTAGTTCTCGAGCCATACTTCTTCAAGGATCTTCAATTTCTCCTGAATCTCTTCTCAATTTCTCTCGGACACAGCAGTCACAGCTGCTCTTGATTTCAGCTCCATCGCTGCTTGCGCAACTGTTCTCTTTTCTCAGTTTCAGTGAATGATTGAATAAGAATATGATTTAGGGTTATACTATTGGGTTTGGGATCGAGTATTATGGGTCGCACAATGATTTGATCCGAGTAATATTATGGGCCACAATGACATACCACATTTAGCTATCTAGGCGCCATGATCGACTAAGCTGGTGCTTTTAACACTTCCGGGATATCCCTTAACTGTGGCTGGGCTCCAGATAATGTTCTTCCCTAAATGATAAATTTGCCCTTTCTGCTCAATTTTGGTGATTTCTCCTTCTTTTCGTCCGCGCGACTCCAGAGTACCTAATAGCTCAAAAACACACGTTAAATACATAATTTACAAGAAAAATAGCAAAGAAAGCATAAACTACTAGATAGTAAATTAGGTGTATTCTACACCTATCAGATTCTTCGGGTGTTTTTGGCTTTACGACACAAGTAAGTACTGTTCATCTTCTTACCATATTTGGTTGTGTGTCTCCTGCTTAGACTAGGGGATTTGTTGATGTTGATGTTTTTTTCTCGCATGTGAGGATTGTAACTCTTGTTTCCTTGTTTGGACTGTATTGGAACATGGGTTTTGTTTCATTTTAACCATTGATAATGATTATGCTATGATCATTATATGCCCGAAATCTTGCTTCCCGTGATGTACGATGCTTGTTTTTCCATTATAATGTAATCATACCTTTTCCCTTGGTTGGTTTAGTGAAACCCATGCCCAAAGTACTTTAGTTTTTTGATGAACTGCATATTTCTTCTGCCATTATTGATGGAGAAATTCTTCCTGCTGGTGTCAGTTATTATGAGACTCCCGAAGAAGCCTGCGCGTAAGGGTCCAAATATATCTTTGTCAACGGATCCCCCTTCGCGGATGGATCATACAGATGCTACGACTTCTCCTCCTCCTGAGGATTCTGAGGTTCCTGCTGGAGCTGAGATGTCTGCAGTTCCTGACGAGGATGTGGGACCTGAGGTTGATGCTGATGATCTTCCTCCTCCTCCTCTTCATTATGAGTTGTTGAGGCTTCAACTCCTTGATAAGGATAGCTATGCTTATTGGACTATTGCTGAGATCACCAAGTCTTTTCTCCTTCACAAGTTTGAGGTCTCCTTCGTCAATGGCCCTGGCGTTCTTACTGAGACTCTTATCCGAGAATTTCCTTATGATAAGAATAACCTTCTTATTAGCGTTTGCCAGCTAGCCGCAGGTATGATCCTCCCCATGTTTAGTAGAATGGACCCCTTCTACTATGATGTCTTGTCTTCGAGGGATGATCCAGTAAACAAAACTCAAGTTAGAGGAGTCATGCAATATACTGGAAATTTCTGTCATGCCCTTCGTGAGTGCTGGTACCGTAGTAATGGTAATATAACCATGGAGTCCTATGACCCCTTTGCTTAAGGAAGGTCTAAGTGTGAGGATTACACCCCTGCCAACTTCAATGCTACGTATGCCGATGCGATTCAGAAGACTAATCTTCTTCCTTGGAGTGTTGGTCCTCGTCGTATTCATGTTACCGCTAGGAAAATCATGGAGGGTAACAGCCTTCGTTTGCTGGAGGATATTGATAAGACTGGTTTGAATACCATCCCCTACACTTTTAGGCTGTCTTTGCCGAAGAATGACCGCATCCGCCTTGATCATGATGATCGCTGGGATCATACTCCTATTCGTATAGTTGGTCCTTGGGCCTATGGTTTCACCTCTGCGGACCCTTATATCCCTCGTTTTGCTCGCTCTTTGCCGGAGAAATATGACGGATATCAACCTTGGGTCTTTAATCCTGCTGCTTCTCATGAGGTACCTTTGCATGTAATATCTTTGTTTAGCTTGATATCTTCGTTTCTCTAGATATATTTGCTTGCTGTGGGAGCTTTGTATTCTTAGATATCTTTATCTTCTTGGGCCTCTTTATATGCTTAGGACTCTTTGTCTATTTTTTTGATGGTTTTGCTTCACAGTCCGCTGCTGCTTCTTCTGTTGGGGCTGCTTCGAGATCTGCTGGTAATTTCGTAGCTGCAAGGACTAGGAAGAGGAAAGATTTGTCTGAGATGCCTACGGAGGTAAGGATTATTATCATACCTTTGTGTTTGTAGGATTCTCCTTGACTTGCCCCTAATTCTTGGTTGTCGTATGTGTTTCTTTGTAGTCTTCTCAGAGGAAGGGTAAGTTGAAGACCTTCATCGATCTTGATGCTTTGGATGAGGAGGATAAGTCTGCTGGTGAGGACATGGAAGATATTGAGGATACTGGCCTTAGACCTCATCTGGATGATATCGAGGAAGATTTTGCCAAGGGTAACCCTAGTCGTGCCCGAGCTCCTTTATTTGAGGGTGCGGATCTTCTTGTAGGTGCCGGTTATCAGTTCGTAAATCCTGTGAGTGTCCATGCCCATGCTGTTACATCGTATTTGAGGATACCTTCGTTTTCTGCACCTAGCGTAGCCTTGCCCGCTACTTACGTTGCTGCTGAAGCTGCTGTGGTGGCTTCGAAGAGTCTTCCTTCTCTCCTGCCACCTATCTTCAATCAAGTGGTTCTTTTTCCAAGGTTGTTATCCCTACTGCTAGGGCTGGTAGTTCAGATTCGTATTCAAAGAAGAAGGTTGTGATTTCACTAGGCATCTTCTCCTTCAATGTTTCCCCCCCTTCGCTTGGGAGTGCTCAGTCTGTCTCCACTGCACTTTCTAGCAAAGATGTTAGACCTCCACATTCGTTACCAGATTGGACCATGATTGGTAATCTTCCTTCTGCCGGTGAGCTGGGTTTGAGTAATTCTCAAGGTATTTCTTTTGTTCCTAGCTCGTCCACCATGCCGTCTCTTCGTCGTGGTGAAGGCTCAGTAATCGTGCCCTATGTTGGTGCTGAATCAAGTCATGGTAATCTGCTGGAGATCTTGAGCTTAGGTAGCTCTGATGATGCTATTCTCGAGGATGTATTGCGGGATTATAAAGGTCCCTTCTCAGCTGGAGTTTATCATCATCATCTTGATAGTTCTATTAAAGTTGCTTCACAGTTGGATATGCTGACTGCGCAGTACCGCGCAGCTAAGGACCTGTTCTTCGACCCTGATTGTCTTCGTTCTATCCAAGTCTTTGGTGAGATCCACAGGGGTAGTATCCAAGAGATGGAAAATTTTATGGATACCTACGCTGTAGGACCAAAATATCGCTACAACGATATTCCTGCGATATTAACAACATTTCTGCGAGCGTCACTGCCAATTCTTTAACAACGTTTCATGAGCGTCACAGAATATCCAAAAGAAACTGACGATGGAAGAAATAAAAGAAGAATATGTTGATCCTGCGATGGTCACCATTCTTGCGATAGAGAATATTATAGCGATCGCGATGAGATCGCAGAATAGATCTGAAATAGGAAGAAAACTTAGCTGCCATCCATTATGTAAATCCCTATATAAAGGGCTCGATAGATCCAGAAAAGGATGATGTATTTTTTGAGAGTTGAAAGAGTCTTGAGGAGAGAGAAACTTCAAGAGAATATTTGTAATCTTGATTTCTTCCAATTCTGTAAACATTTCTGAAATTTGAATAGTAAAGTGTCGTTTAAATCTTTGAAGTTTAATTGATTTCCAATAGATTTCTATAGAATCTTAACAAGGGTGTAGTGTGGGAATTCATGCAACTACATTTTGGTTCCCGAAACAGGGATTGAATTAACAAAAATTGAAGAGAAAGCGAAGAAGAAGATAAGAATTGCTCAAGATTAAGGAAATCATTAAGTAAATTGGTGAGATAATTGAAGGGAGAATGATCAGAATCAAAGAGGATTGTAGAAAATTGGAGTGTGATGTGGTAACAAGAACAATGATTGATAGATTTCATGAAAATATTAAGGGGAAGATACTCAAACGGGATTTTGAAGGAAGGAAAATTATGACGGTGGAAAAAATATCACCATTAAAAGATTGGGAAAAGCAAGAAATCACATTTACAGCAGAAGAAATACCATAAGAAAATCTAAGTCATACATCTCCCTTGGTGGTCACAGTAACCACTATACCAATGAGAAAGGAGAAATCAATAAAATCTGTAGAAGAATGGGCTATGAATAGAACTTTGGTGGACACAGGATGTTCTGTAGACATGATATTTTATCATACTTTCAAGAAAATGGGATATAAGGATGAAGAAATGTCTTATTCAACATATCATGTTCATGGCTTTGGAAAGACATTAACAAAACCTAAAGGCGAGATAATGGTACGAATTCCATTAGGGGAGATTGAAAAACAAGTAACGTTATGTGTGGTAGACGTGGAATCACCATATAACATGATATTATGAAGACCATGGATACACGCAATCAAGGCTGTAGCATCAACGTTGCATCAATGCATCAAATTTCCTATACCCATTGGAATTGGAGAAATTAGAGGAGACACAGATTTTGCGAAATTATGTTACCAAATTGAAGTAAGAAATTGTGAAAAACGTCCAAAACTGCGAAAAGCTCGTAGAAAATTGGCGAGAGAAACAAAGAAGGAAGAAGAATTTAAAGTTTACATGATAAGAGCAAAAGAAGGAAAAGGAATACCCAGTGAAATCCCACAAGAAGGAGATGAATTCACGAGAATTATGAAAGCACCAACACCAATGGGAGAACCTGAAGGCAGTTATATCGCAGCAGAACCAACAAAGGAAATAAATATTGGGAGTAAAGAAGAGCCTAAAATGCTGAAAATTGGGACTAGAATGGAGGCAAATGAGGAAGAAAGAACTATAAATCTTTTGCGAGAGTATGCAGATATCTTCGCATGGAGCATGGATGAGATTCCAAGGATAGACCCGTCAATAGCATGTCATAAATTAGAAATCAACAAAAACATAAGACCATTCAAGCAAAGAATAAGGAAGATCGCAACAACATATCATTCTCAAATAGAAGAAGAATTACAGAAGATGCTCAACGCAGGAATTATAAGGCAAGCAAAATAACAGAGTGGATTGCAAATATGGTAGTGGTCCCAAAGAAGAATAAGGGGATAAGAATTTGTATAGATTTCACTGATTTAAACAAGGCTTGTCCAAAAGATAGTTTTCCATTACCAGATATTCCACAGATAGTTGAATCAGCAGCAGGAAATGCTAGAATATCATCGTTAGATGGGTATAAAGGATATAGTCAAATCCCTCTCGCTGAGGAAGATCAAGAACATACCGCATTTTTTGCTCCAAGAGGATTATATTGTTATACAAAGATTCCATTTGGCTTACGAAATGCTGGTGCAACGTATCAAAGAATGGTGGAGAAGGTGTTTTCAAAGTGGATCCACAAAACATTAGAAGTGTATGTAGATGATATGCTAATCAAAAGCAAAGAAGCTGAGAATCATGTGCAAGATTTGAAAGAGATTTTCGATCAAATGCGGCAATTCAATATTAAAGTGAATCCTGATAAGTGTACTTTTGGAGTAACTTCAGGGAAATTTTTGGGGTATATTGTATCAAAATAAGGAATACAAGTTGATCCAGAAAAGGTACAAGCAATTCGCGATATGCCAACACCTTCAACGGTAAAAGATGTGCAAAAATTAAATGGACTCTTATCCTCGCTAGGAAGGTTCATTTCGCGATCTTCAGACAAGTGCAAACATTTTTTCGATATACTCAAGAAGGGAGAAAAATTCAAGTGGACAGATGAATGCGAAAAATATTTTCAAGGAATAAAAGAACATTTAACGAACATAACTATTTTACAGAAAGCAGAACCGGGAGAAGAATTATTGATTTATATTGCAACAACCACATATGCGCTAAGTCTTTGTGTTGCTGAGTAGATGCAGGGGTAGAAAAACCAATTTATTTCATTAGTAAAACATTCAATTCTGCAGAGAGAAATTATTCAAAGATTGAGAAACTAATTCTAGCATTGGTACATGCAACTTTCAAACTTCGCATCTATTTTCAAGCACATAAGGTCAAAGTGTTAACGAAAGTGCCAATTGAGTCAGTAATGAAAAATTCAAAAAGATCAGGCAGAGTTGAGAGATGGAATGCACAAGTAGGACACTTTGATATACAATATAAAATTTTATCCTCGCCAAAATCACACGTCATCGCAGAATTTTTAGCTGAATTTCCTTTAGAAGATGATGAAGCTGTGGAGGAGATGATGGATGTAGAATAGGAATGTGGAGATCCAAAAGATCTATTAAAAGAACCCAACAGATGGGAAATATTAGTGGATGGATCATCCAACGGAGAAGGAAATGGAATTGGAGTTGTTTTCATATCACCAGAAGGAGAAAAAACAGCTTTTTCATTTAGATTAGAATTTGCATCCACTAATAATGAGACAAAGTATGAGGCTGTGATCCATGCTTTAAAATTTGCGATAGAAATGAATTTGGAAAATGCCAGAATCACCAGCAATTCACAATTGGTTATTCGTCAGATAAAAGGAGAGTACACAACAAATGAACCATCCCTGAGAAAATACAAAAGACTCGTTGAAGAATTATCTGCGAAAATTCCAAAAATAAAATGGAGACACATATCAAGGAAAGATAATAGGCTCGCAGATGCTTTCTCTTTCATATCTAGTATGATGACAAATCCATTGGCAAGGTTCATAAAAATTCAAACACTTTCATTTCCATCGATAAACAAAGAAGAAGAAGAGACAGATGTAATGATGGTTGAAGCTGGCGATGGAGAATCCACGAGCAATATCACGGATTGGCGAGCAGATCTTCATGCATACTTGGCGAGAGGAGAAATTCCAAGAAATAGATTAGAAGCACACAAGTTGAAAAGTAGGGCAACCAATTATGAGCTAAGAGATGGAGTGTTATACCGCAGATCTTTTAATGGACCATCACTAAGATGTTTGACGAGAGAAGAAGGACAAAAAGTATTAAAGATGTTACATAGTGGTGACGCTGGTAATCACAGTGGAGGAAGATCTTTAGCATATAGAACAAAAATGCAGGGTTATTACTGGCCGTATATGCATGAGGATGCAAAGCAACTCTCAAGGCGTTGCGAGGATTTCCAGCGATACGGAAAAAAGATACATGCACCAGGGGCACCATTATCATCTTCAAAAAGTGTATGGCCTTTTGGGAAATGGGGGTTGGATATTGTGGGACCATTTTTACCTGGTTCTGGATAAAGAAGATATCTGATTGTCGCAACAGATTATTTCACAAAATGGGGAGAAGTAAAAGTAGTACAACATATTCGCAATAAAGATATTTTTACATTCATCTTTGAAAATATAATCTGCAGATTTGGGATTCCAGCACAATTAGTATCTGATAATGGAAAGAAATTTGAGAGACAGAATATAGAATTGTTACTCAATGCATTTAAGATAAAATGTGGAAAGTCTACTCCTTTATACCCACAAGCAAATGGTCAGGCTGAGGAAACTAATAAAACAATTGCAGACATCTTGAAAAAGAAGTTAGAAGGATACCACAGAGCATGGTGTGAACAGGTGCATAATGCAATATGGGACTACAATACAACTAGACGAGAAGATACTGGAATGTCACTTTTTTGTTTGACATATGGAGTTGAAGATGTGTTACCAACAGAAGTCGCTATTCCTACAACAAAAAGAGAGGCTTGGGAAAGAAATCTAAGTGCTGGAATGATTTTGAATAAATTGGATGAATTAGAAGAAAAAAGAGAAAAAACTTTGCAACATACGGAAAATTACCATCGAAGATTAGATCGTGAGTACAACAAACGTGTTAAGAAACGTGAATTTCAACCTGGCGATTTAGTGCTACGAGAAACACCAAGTTATCAGCGAGAGAGTGGTGGAAAGTTGGTGAGAAAATGGGATGGACCATATATCATCAAAGAGATAATTGGAACTGGGGCATACAAACTAATGGATCCTGAAGGAAGAGATGTGGGTCAAAGACTCAATAGACCATGGAATAGATTATTTCTGAAAAAGTATTATCAATGACATCTTCTACAAGATAAGAGATACTGGTATGTTATATTATGAAACAGGTAATAAATTCTTCTATATCTATTTACAACTGAAAAATTCTACTGATAACAAATCACAACAAAACCAGCGAGCATTATCGCAAGAAAAGCGAATACAAATTTCGCAGAGATTAATAGAATGGGACGAACCTTTATGGCGTGCACCCTAGTTCGCGAATAAAATTTCGCAAGCGGCAAATGTAAGACCTAATAGCATGTCATAGGAGGGGGTATCTATTGACACGACTCAGGGGTAAGGTTATACCGTTGCTGGATCCTGAGTCATGCATATGTTGGGGTTAAAGAAAACCTATCCGGGAGAGAGATCTTGGATTTCCAACTATATATGTTTATACCCTGGTTGGACGACCAATAATCTCTTCCAAGAAGTGCAAAGTATGACCAAGGCGCCGAGGTACATGGTTGATCCAAGGGTGCCAAGGGAGTACGAAACTCCCTTTCCATTCTTGGTAAGTCTTGGCTATAATGCACTTGGCCTGAAGAAAACCCCACTTAGGGTACAGTCTTGTAACTATAAGCCATATAGGCATAAAGGACAAGAGGCTGCGAAAACAGCTGGTTGTTGGTAAATCTGGATGGGAGGAGCTAGTCTTGTATGGCCGATGTGCCCTCCTTGAAGGGGAAACCAGGGGGAATATAAGGGCGGCACCCTCCATTAGGGAGCTGATAAGTGTCTTAAGACGGCAATGTCATGGGGATTTATGATCGCAAGAACATTTAGGCCTGTCATATTCTCGCGTGACTTAAATTATGCATAGGCAACAAGACACAAGAGAAATGTTAAGATGAGATCAATGGGTTTTTACATGAAAGTGTAAAGACGTCCTGCGATTTCATCGCAAGACAACAATGTCATAAGGTTAAATTCTTGCAAGAGAGTTTATGCTTATCATATTTTCGCAAAGATCTTGAAAGAACATGGATAAGACAAGATCAAAGGGTCTTTACATGCAAATGTTAAGAAATCCTGCGATTTTGTCGCAAAAATAAAAAGTTTGGCAAAATAAGACCTTTAATTAAGAAGGCAAAATAAGACCAAAAGAATAATCTTACCAATTAACTATTCTATTTTAAGATTACAGGAAATATTCATTCATCGCAGAGAAATGTATATGAAGGCAAATTCTTAACATTGTAGATTCCTTCAGAATTTTTTAGAACATCGCAACAGTATTCATCGCAGCGCATATACAAATAAAGGGCAAATTCACCATTTCAAGAAAGATAATAAAGGGCAGATAGGGGAATGGGGAAGTAACATTTCATTATCTTCCTTGAAAAGCTTCCAAGTAAACTAAGTTGAAAGTTAAATTCTAAAAAGGTTTCAAAAGTTACATCGCTCGCAAGAAAGAAGGAGAAAAAGAAAGCAAAGATAAAATTCAAGTTTCAGCAAATGGCTTCGCCAGATTCATTCTTCTTGCTCATCAGATTTATTATTTTCGACAGAGTTATCAACTTCATAAGCATCCTTTTCATCGCGAGTCTCTCCTTCTTTCGATTCTTTATCAGCGATTACTTCGCCACTTGCAGTTACTTCTTTGGGAGGACTTCTTGCTTCTTATTCACCATCTTCTTGGGTGGTATTTTCTTCATCATTAGTAAACTCTAACTCTTCATCCATGGGAAGAGGAATTTCATCATCATCAACCTTTAGAGGAGGAACAGATACATGAGGGGGAGAATGGGAGAGCAAGATCTCATTCACAAGAACTTCAGCACTGAGATGGACTTTGCGAAGGAAACCTCTGTCACGATCCTAATCTCTATATTTTTAAAGTACTCGAGATAATCAAGTCTTCTTTCTGCTTTGTCGCGGGCATCAAGATAATTGGAAAGAAGAGACTTGTTTTCTTTGTGACCTTTATCCAATTTAGCGGTTAGATCAGCAATGGTAGAATGAAGATTTCTTTTAGATTCTGCGAGCAACAAAATAATAAAAGATCAGTTAGACAAAAATCCCACAAGGAATATAACACAAAATTTTATGAGAAGATCAACAAGAGAGGCAGTCAATTGACTACCTTATTTTCACGAAGTTAAGTTTTGGATTAATGAAAATAAACAGTTCTCCCATTGATTCATGGCATCATCGAATTTATCGCCAACCATACCCTTCAGACGAGATTTCATGCTTTCTTCTTTATTGCGAAGATATGAGTTTTCCTTTGATAATAAAGAATGAGATTCCTTTAATTGAGAGTATTGATCTTGAAGTTCACTGGCCCTTAAACTAAGAGTTAATCTACCCTTGATAAGTTTATCCTTCTCGGCAGCAGATGATTCAGTTAATCCCTTGAGCTCATTCTTGAGAGAACGAAGAGATTGCTCTTGATTATTACATGTGCTTTGAAGATTACTTAATTTCTGCGAGGAAATCGCCATCAAGCTTGAAAATATATGTTTTTCTTGGGACAAAGTTTTATTCTCATCTGATAAAGATTCCATCGCCAAATTAGCCTTAAAAACAAATATGAGAGGCGATCAACCTCGCCACTTAATAAATTCTGCCTTTGCAATAATTGATTATTCTCATTAGTAAGATTATTTATGTGATCAATTGAATAAGTGTAAATATTGTCTAGTCTAGTATGTTGATCCATCCAAGAATCTCTTTCAACGCGATCTTCTTCAGCGATAGATTCAAATTTGAGTATTTTTATGAAACGAGTCCGATTTGAAACTAATATATGAATCAAGAATTTAAGAAGGAAGCCTGAGTACAGAAAATATGTAAATAAAACAGAAAAACAAAAGAGCAGAGGCAAGAAAAATGTACCTTTCATCTCGTCATTTTTTCTGCGAAGATTCTCGCAGTCTAGAGAAGAATTGCGGATCATATGATTCAAAGTATCACATTCAGCAGTTTTAACTTGAAGGCTTTTCCTCAGAGATTCAATCTCATTTTCCAAAGACGCTCGCGAAGCATTACAATCAGAGCCAAAATACTTGAAAAGAGTCTCGCAAGCTTCCTGTTGGAGAAGGTCAGTGGAAGACTTTATATCATTGTATAAAATGTTAGACAAGATTTTAAAAGCAACATCAACACCTGCAAAAGTTTCGTTTGATGAAGGAAGGGGTGTAGAAGGTGAAGTAGTAATGAGATCAAGTTGACGATCATTTGTGATGGTTGAGTTATCAGGAGGAGGAGTATGTGGAAAAACAACAGTTGAAGGCCGTAAAGGACTATAAGGAGTCTCAGTCACATCAATTTTAGAAGCCTGATTTGTCAAAGAAGTAGAAGTATGGGTAGCGATATTCTCGCAAACAAAATTAGAAATATTTGGTTGCGATGGTGTGGGAGTAATCCTCACGGATGTTAATGTTGGCATAATGAGATCTTCCCCAAGTGTCTTAAAATGGCGACATATCTTGGGAAGTTTAATAGGGTTCTCGTCATTCTGCGAATAATAACTCAGATAAGAAACAGAGGCAACAATATTGTTATTAAAAAATAGAGGGTGTTTCTTACTACCTTATCATTCACAGAACTCCTCTTCTTCTTTTCAGTTGGTCTTTTGCGAATATTAGGGTTTTGAGTTGTGGATTGTGTGTTAGAGATAGTTTCGCTTAAAAGAAGACATGAAGAATCAAATAAGAAAGGTTGGAGAATAAAAGTAAAATTGGTTTAAATAAATATCATAAGTCAAGAAACATACCTTGATGACTCCATTAAAGCAGTAGCAGGAGAATACGAAGAAGAAGAAAGGTTGCAGACGGAAGATGAAGTGGACAAAGGAAGAAGATGAAGAAACGGAAGAATAAAATTAGTTTTGAAACTTAATTCTACCTTTTATAGGCAAAAGGGGGTGGACCTATTGAGCAGAGACGTGTCAATAAATGGAGGAATTCACAACACGTGTATGAAAGGATAGATTAACGGAATCTTGTCGAGGAGAAAGTATTAAAGGGGAAAGGAGTTGCGAGGGTAATAAAGAATATTGGTTCTCATGATCTTCTCTTCTTCACAGAAGAGACATGAGAAGAGGCAAGATGTAGGACCAGAATATCGCTACAACGCTATTCCTGTGATATTAACAATGTTTCTGCGAGCGTCACTGCCAATTCTTTAACAACGTTTCACGAGCGTCACAGAATATCTAAAATAAACTGACGATGGAAGAAATAAAAGAAGAATATGTTAATCCTGCGATGGTCACCATTCTTGCGATAGAGAATATTGTAGCAATCGCGATGAGATCGCAGAATAGATCCGAAATAGGAGGAAAACTTAGCTGTCATCCATTATGTAAATCCCTATATAAAGGGCTCGATAGATCCATAAAAGGATGATGTATTTTTTGAGAGTTGAAAGAGTCTTGAGGAGAGAGAAACTTCAAGAGAATATTTGTAATCTTGATTTCTTCCAATTCTGTAAACATTTCTGAAATTTGAATAGTAAAGTGTCGTTTAAATCTTTGAAGTTTAATTTATTTCCAATAGATTTCTATAGAATCTTAACAAGGGTGTAGTGTGGGAATTCTTGCAACTACATACGCCACTTTCCTTCCTCGTCTTGCTGCCTTTTCAGTAAGTGATTCTTACCTGAGTGTTTTTCTCCTTAATTTGACCCTTCGTCCGCTCTTATGCTCCTTTGTTTTCATCTTTGTAAGCAGATTGATATTAGATATACCTTATTCAAGGTTTATAGGACCAAGTGTACTCATCTGATTGCCTTGTTGGAACATGCTCACCAAGATTATGCACTTGCCTTTGCAAAGCATCCTTTGTCAAGTGATGCTGCTTTGGTTGCTAGGATAGCTTCGCTGGAAGATGACTTGAGGAAAACGCAGAGGTCTCTGGAGGCATGCTTGTTGACCCTTCAGAGGGATAATGATGCCGCCAAGGTTGCTGAAGATGGTCGTAGGGCTGTTGATGCTTCTTTAGCCTATGAGTCCTCCAAATCCATAGGTTCATTTTTCTCCACTTTAGCTATTTCTTTAATTTTGATGGTTGCGTAGTCCTAAGGCAACCTTCGTCTGCCAGCTGGTGGCTTAAGTGAACTTAGGTATCTCCAAGATCAAGTGGCCAAGTTAACTTCTGACGTTTGGTATTACCAAAAGAAGTCTGATAGGTTGACGAATATAATTGTTCATAATGAGGCCTAACTTTCCCTTGAGTCTGCCCATAATGCAAACTTGGTGAAGCAGATTGCTTCGCTTCGGAAGGAGCATGACGAAGCCATTAGATGGAAGGAGAGTCTCATTATAAAGCAAAAGGAGGATATTGCCTTAGTTGAGAAACGTCCCTCGTCCCAAGACGTCATTCGGAAGAAATACTACGCCGAATTTGAAGATGCTTGTGCCTCCTTAGCTAAGGTTATTGCGGATCTTAACGTATTGGGTTCTGAGGTTCGTTTTCTAAAGAATAAACTCGTGAATGCTGGCTTCGAGTCTTCCTCCATGTCTTATGCATCCTTAGCAAAGAGGTTTGAAGAGTTAGAAAATGTATACCAAGCTTTGTCTTCTGAGAATGCTTCACTCCGGATATATGTAGATGATCTTCGTACGGAGAAGGATACCCTTGTAGAAGATCTTGAGGTTACTGAGGTGGAATTTTCCGAAGCTTAGCTTAGCCTATAAAAATACCTTATCCATGCCGGAGGTAGCTTATGATCTGTATCTTCCGTAGTAGTCTTCGTAGCTTTATCTGCCCTTTATTATGGCTGATATCCTTCGCATTCACAGGTCTCCAGGAGCAGTTGGTAGGTGCTAATGCCAAGATTAATATTCTTGAGGGTAATATATCTGCATTGGAGATATCTCGCCAGTTTGATGCCGCTGCTAGGCTTAAGGCTGAGTCACTTCAGCAAGCTAATGATCATCTTAGCGCCCAGGTTACGGAGATTCATCGGAAGTTGGCTTCAGACTCGGAGGTTCAAGCTTCTCGGATGGAGGAGCAATACAAGCGTTCTTTCATTGATTACATCAACAATGCTTTTGTTGAGGCTGAGCTCCAAGCTGAAGGAGTTGTCTTTCCCCGTCTTCCTTATCCTTGATCATGTTATTTCTGCTTCAATTTGAACTTCTTTGTTTGTAGTTTTCCCCCAGCTGAGGGACCTTTGATGTTTCTGAAACACCCTTTGTTACATTCTGAACCTTCGTCATCTGCAACTGTTAAGACATATTAGTTGTATTTTGGTAACACTTGTTATGGTACCTTCATTTTTTGTATGAAAGTATGTAGAAAAACCGTGTCTAGTTATTCGCACATTCTTGTTGTAACAAGGTGCTAAGGTTTTGTGTGACCGTGGGCGGAACATTCAACGTCCTACCAGGATATCCTTTGGCCAGAAGGTACCGTGGTGGCAAGGGTCCCTACGTGGGATGTAACCCTACATGTTCAGCGAGGATGCTTTACTTTCGACAAGGTATCTCTCTTCATTGGATATATTGCTTACTTTCTGCCTTTTGAGGGATACATTCGCCCTTAGGATCCGATATTGACATATACGCATTTATGTCGTGCCTTGCCTCAACATCAATTCTGACGGAGGGTGGGTGTAATTTCTAACCCAAATTGCTTTTTAATCAACTTACACTTTTCTTAGCAAAAAGTATTTTTTTCATTGATTAGTTAAGGTTGTATTACCTCCGATCAGGGATAGAACATGGTGGGTTGTAGCCCCTTCCCTTCTTTTCCCGAGTGACAACCATTCACTTAGGGTAGTACTTCCTTAAGTACATTTCATTCCAAGGGTGCTGCAATACTTTTCCTTTGAGGTTCCTCAGGTAGTATGATCCTTTCCCGGCGAAAAGTCGTGTATGATGTAGGGTCCGTCCCATGTGGGAGCTAATTTTCCCCATTCCTTGTTCTTTTGATATGGTGGTATTTTACGTATGACGTATTCTTCAACCACAAAGTTTCTAGGAATTACCCGTTTGTTGTATTCACGAGATAGCCTTCGTTGGTAGTTCACCATTCTTTGCAGAGCTACTTCACGCCTTTCTTCGAGGTCGTCCATCTTTTCCAGCATAAGATCCGTTGTCAGGTTCTTTTACCATGCCTCTGTTTTCGCTGTTGGCAGTATTATCTCCGTTGGGATGACTGCTTCGGTTCCGTAGGTTAGCAAGAACGAAGTTTCTCCCGTGGCCGCCCTTCTTGTGGTACGGTAGGCGCATAGGACGTTGTGCAGTTGCTCGCACCATCTTTTCTTGTATGGTCCCAGCTTCTTTTTCAAGTTCATTGGTATCATCTTGTTAGTGGCCTCCGCTTGTCCATTGCTCTTAGCGTATATTGGAGTAGACTTGTTTTTCTGAATGTTGAAGGTGTTGAACAACATGTATATGTTCTTTCCTTCCAGCTGCTTGTCGTTGTCAGAGACTATGGCCTCTGGTATCCCGAACCTGCATATGATTTGCTCAAACAAAAATTTAAAGACATCTGTGTCCCTAATTCTTGCCAAAGCCCTTGCTTCCACCCATTTGGTGAAATAGTCTGTAGCCACTATTAGATATCTTCTTTTAAATGTCCCCTCTATCAAGGGTCCAACAATGTCAACCCCCCATTTGGCGAATGGCCATGGTATGATGACCGAGTTAAGCTCTGTTGCTGGTTCTTTAATTTTCCTGGCAAAGCGTTGGCATTTTTCACAACGCCTTGTTATGTTCTTTGCGTCTTCGTCCATGCTTATCCAATAGTATCCTTGTGTTTTGGCTTTGATTGCAAGAGATATTCTTCCGCTGTGATTGTCGTCTTCTCCGATGTATATGTCATGTAAAATTATCTTACCTTCGGTTTGTGAGAGGCACCGCATCAAAGGTCCGAGGAATGACCTTCTGTATAGTATCTCATCCCGTAGACTATACATTGTTGCTTTTGACTCGATTTTTCGAGATTCTTTGGTATCTGCAGGTAGGGTACCTTTTTCGAGGTACTGGTGGATTGGAATTATCCAATCATCTTCTGGTTCACCTTCGTTGCTTCCGTATGACATGGATTAATCTTCGTCAGACTTATAGGCTTCGTTATCCGGCTCTTTGGCTCTTTCATCTTTCATTGCTTTCTTCGCTCCCCTCATGCCCCTGGTATGGATGGCCAAGGCTTCTTCTGCTGAGGTTAGTCCTTCTATCGAAGGTTCGTAGATTCTTCCTATCTGGATGGAGGTAGCATTTTTTTCCCTCAGCACTGATGATATGAATGATAAGGCATCTGCGTATCTGTTGTCTTTCTGACAGACATGCCTGAATGTGATCTTGTTGATCTTTGATGCATGCTCCTACGCTAGCTTTAGGTACGTAGATAGTATTGGATCCAAAGTTTGGTACTTGAGATCTATTTTTCTAATGCCCAATTGTGAGTCACTAGTCAAACGAACATCTGATAGGCCCAGTTCCTGTGCTAGGCGCAGGCCGTGTATGACCGCCTCATACTCCGTGATGTTGTTGGTGTATTGTTTGAATTCTAACCTGAATGCGTGGATAAGTCTGTCTTCGGTGGGGGTTGTTATCACAATCCCTATGCCCGCTCCTTCTCCGTTGGATGAGCCATCTACGAAGATTTCCTACCTTCGTGAATTTTGCGGTTCCAAGATGTCTTCTGGGTCCGTCTTTTCTTCCTTCATTCTGGGGATGTCGTCTATCTACGCTTCATCGCTCAAAGGTAGGTCTGCCAAGAAGTCTGCTAAGATTTGTGATTTCTCCGCCTTCCTGGTTTCAAAGATTATGTGAAACTGCTTGACCATGACATTCCATTTTGCCACTCTTCCGATTTTTTCCGTGCTGCCGAGGATCTTATTTATCTGAGCCTTTGTAAAAACTCGAGTGGTGTGCGCATCAAAATATATCCTTAGCTTTTGTGTTTCCACTACTAAGGCATATATAAGTTGTTCCACCTAGGTGTAATTACGCTCCGCTGAATTGAGTGTTTTGCTGATGTAGTACACGGGCTTTTCTCCCTGCCCTTGGTCTCATACCAATACTGCACTTACGGCGTAGCTTGTTGCTGATTGGTATAGGGAAAGTATCTCACCTGCCTCCGGATTCTGTAGGATGGGTACGAACGCCAAGTATTCCTTGATCTTGTGAAAGGCTTGTTCGCACTCTGTGGTCCATGTGAACCTGCTTCATTTCCTTAGCGTATCGAAGAATGCTTTGTACTTGTCTGATGATCTTGCTATGAAACTCCCCTTGGAAGCTAAAATTACATTTAGCTTTTGTACTCCTTTTAGAGTTTGCGGTGATGGAATATCCATTATGGCTCTGACATTTTCAGGGTCCACTTCGATTCCACACTGAGTTACTAGATATCCCAAGAATTTTCTTGAGGAGACTCCAAACGTGCATTTCTTCGGGTTGACCTTCATGTGAAATCTCCTCATGACTTTGAATATCTCCCTTAGGTGTGAGAGATAGTCTTTTGCTTCTTTGATTTTGACGAGCATGTCATCCACGTAGACCTCCAGTATTTTGCCTATCCATGGTTTGAATATTTTGTCTACTAATCGTTGGTATGTTGCCCCCGCGTTCTTTAGTCCAAAAGGCCTTCTTGTATAGGAATACAGGTCTTATGGGTAAAGAACGCAGTATGCTCCTGGTCTTTTTCTGCAAGAGCTATCTAGTTGTAGCCTGAGTATCCATCCATGAAGGATAGTCTTTGGTGGCCTTCGGTTGCGTTGACCAGTTGGTCAATGTTTGGCAGCGGGTAGCTGTCCTTGGGGCACGCCTTGTTGAGGTTGCTAAAGTCGATGCAAATGCGTACACCTCCGTTCTATTTAGGAACGATGACCATGTTGGATATCCATGTGGGATATTTGTCTTCTCGTATGAATCCTGCTGTAAGTAGCTTTTGCAACTCCTTTTCGACCCCTTCGTGGTAGATGTCCGCTATTTTTCGTACGCGCAGATTGAACGGTGGTATCTACGGTTTTAGCCGAAGATGGTGTGAGACCAAATTCGGGTCGATTCCTGGCATGTCCTCCATTGACCATGTAAAGACATCTGTGTACTCTTCTAGTAACTATTGTAGATGCACCTCCTCTTCCTCTTCAAGTAAAGTTCCGATGTTGAGTATCTTTGGCTCCACCTTTGTTCCGATGTTGATCTTCTTTGTTGGTTCCACCGGTGAGCATATTTGTTGCTCAGGCCGTTGAGGAGTGCTTTTCTGTAATTGTCATTTGGTAGAGGTATCTGCAGTTGTAGTGGCAGAGATACCTGCTTCATGATCAGAGGTGCCTTTGGGGACCGAGGATGCTACATCATATCCCTTTTTGTTACTTGCCTTGCGCCTCTTTATCTCCTGATGCTGAGCCGCACTTCTTTCTTCATTGAGTCTGATTTCTTCTAGGTTGCATAGCCTTGCGTCTTGCTGATCACCTTTGATTTACATTTCTCCCATAGGTGTAGGAAAGCATAGGTACTGATGGTATGTCGAAGCCGTTCCTCGTAATATGTGGGCCCATAGCCTGCCCATGATGGCATTGTAGGGCGAAGGTGATTCCACCACGCAGAAGCGTGTGTTGGTAACTAGGGGTCTTGCGTGTACCTACAAAATAATTCCTCATTTTGGTCGAGAGACTACTCCATTGAAGTCGTATATTGTGCAAGTGGAAGAATCCATTTGCTCCGATGTCAAACCCATGCGTAGGTAGGGTTCGTAATGACATTTAACGAACTGCCCCCATCTACAAGGACCTTTGTAACATTCCATCTGTGCATTGGAAGTGTGATCACCAGTGGGTCGTTGTGCATCCCCATCTCCTAGTTGATGTCTTTTGTTGAAAATATTAATGGCGTGGCCATCTAATCTTCCCAAAATCTGGTAGGCGGTCCGCTTAGCTTGAACACCTCATGGGATTCAATCTTCTTCATGTTTCGAGCTAGCTCCAGTATATCTTCAAGTGTTTCTTCTTGACTTCCGCTGGAGAAAGTAATCATGTTGATGTATTTTTTATCCCGAGGAAGCTCCACCTTTTTCTTTGAGGCCTCCTCGGTCTCTGTTGGTTGTAGTTGCACGTACTCCATGAACTTACCTTCGTCGATAAACCTTTAGATCATGATGTGTAGGTGATAACAAGTATATGTGGTATGTCCGTAGAACTTGTGGTACACACCATACTCCTTAGACTCCTTCGTTTTATCTGGCTGCTTTCCCCTAGTGCCAGGGTATGGGAAGCCCAGCTTTCCTCCCTCCTTGCTTAGGATGTGAAAGAAAGTTGTATTCAGCTTCGTGTAGACTTTGTCAGCAAATTCTTCTCTTCTCTTACCTATTTTCTCATCTCTATATTTGGAACGTTTGTATTGATAGCTAGCTCTGCCCCCAGTTTCATTCTGTCGCTTAGGTATCTCCGGAATTGGTTGCAAAGAGTTTGTTCGTTGCGGAGCTGCTGCTGCCTTTGCTTGTGCCCTGGGGTTGTCCTTCTGGATATTCTCAAGCATGATGTAGTGATCTTCAACGACCCTGAGATCTCCTTCTGAATCGAGGGATCTGTTGTGAAGTTCCACGAAGATGGCTGAGGTTCTATCAAGTCCGTACTTATAGCAGTTAATGCTAATTTCTGGATTGACTTTCCCGATTGCTTGGAATGTTTTTTTCCATATGTATGTGTACTACATGAGTGTTTCCCGGGGTCCGATAGATAAAGCAAATAGCCTATCTAACCCTGCCTTTGTTGATTTGTTGTACATGTATGTTTCCAAAATGACCGTAGACAATTGCTCAAAGGAGTCAATTGATTTTGCCTGTAGATTATCATACCAAGTAAGTGTTGATCCTGTTAAGCTGGCCGGAAAGTACCTACAAAGTACTACCTCATCTATTTCCCAATGGGCAAGGACGCGAGTGTAATACCGTAGGTGGGCTACGGGATCCGAGGTACCATTGTATGCTTGGAACGTAGGTACTGGCAATTTCAGAGGAATGAGTTCCCCTAAAATGCGAGACGATAATGGAGACGTGGTTGCCTCCTGTAGTGTTTCTTATAACCTTGCACCTGCTGACCATTTTTTAGGCCTCGTATCTCCCTCCGTATTTTCTCCATTTGCTCCATCACCATGTTCACATTGTGAGCATCTTTGGATAGCGCCTTGTCGTAGTAGATTTGAGAGGGTTTGTATGTTTAGTCCACCTCATCCTGGTCGTGGTGTGGTTTTCCAGCTCCATTAGGTTGATTTTCTGTGTTGATATTCAGCCTTCGTATTCCTGAGATAGTTCCGTTGTCATTCCTCTTTTGGGGAGGGAGAGCTTGGGATCCTTCGATCTGTGTGTCCAACATACCTTTAAGATTTTGGTTCTGCTGGCCATCTTCTGCAATACATCTTCATTTTCCTTGTTGCGGAGCATCAAGGCTGCTACTTGTGCCGCCATCTGATCTTCGTTGTGGGCTCTACCTCCTTACAAAGTGCTATCGACTGGATCTTCAGAGTTTTCTTCCACTTCGTCTATGATTGGTGCATCTGGATCTATCTGGATTGGTGTTAGGTTTCCCAACCCTCGCCCTGTAGGAACTAAGGTCCCAAGTAACCCTGCGTTTGCCACAGGTGGCTTAGTTTTAGCTGGATGCTCCGGTAACGTCATGTCGTAGATAGGTTGATCTCCCGATGTTTGCCCCATCCCCTTAGTAGGAATATGTGTCTTTGTAGCAATTTTTCTTCTCGCTATCTCACTTTGTCCGTCCTCTGCTTCATTCTTTGGTTTGCTTGAGATGGATTTTGGGATCTCCCTCTTGTCAGTGCTGGTCGTGAGCTTGTCGGTACATCATCCGGTTTCTGCATGCCTTCGGCTTTTGATACCCTGTGGTCACAAAGAAAGTGAAGAAATCTGCTACTTGGGTACCTTCGGCAAAAGTAGGAATAAATTCTCTGACACAGAAGGTGGCTAAGCATCTTTTTCAGAAAAAGTACTGAAATAATGTTTTTGATAGACAGGTATTAAATTCTTATGACACCCTTGGAAAAAACAACCTTAAAACGTTGAAAATCGAAAAAAAAGGGTGTCAGATCTTGTAGAAAACGAGGTTATTAAATGCTTTAGAAGATCTTTCTTCCTTAAAATATTATTGAGATTCCTTTGTCAGTCGAAGGTTCTCAGATCTAGAATATGTTTTGCCAAAAAGGGTTGTTTTAGTATCAAACAATGATTTTGGCGTTTTGCGGACACGCTTTTAAAAAAAAAAACATCTTTGTAGATCTGTAACAAGGTGTGTTTCTAGAGGCTATGAACTCAACAACATACATAAATAACATACGAACGAATTACGAGAGAGTGAGATTCACCGTTAAAACACAGATCCCTTCGTTTCCGAAGATGCAAAAATTAAAAGTAAAATTGCGTCTATACTCACGGTCGTGAGAAATTACACGGTGGGCGCCAAAATATGACTACTTATTTTCCTATAGTCTACGTAAATGTATACAACTCAAAGGATCTGATGCTAAGTAGTATCGATACCTCTGTTGAGCTGATAATGGTAAGTAATAAGAGATGTGTAAGGTCTCAACAATAACGAAGAACATAAAGATAATGTAAAAAGCATCTAAGTTATAATGTGGTTCGACATTCGTCTACGTCCACGGGGAAATGAGTGATTGTTTTGTATTAAGTTGTAGTGGTTACAAAGATCTTAAATGCTTCCCAAAGTAATAGAGAGAACTCAAGTTGTAGTTGTTACTTAAGTTCTAAACATTAAAGAGGTATAAGCTTAAGACTAGATCTCCTTCTCCTTCTAGGTATTGAATTGAATGCCTTTTGTTTATTGGTGAAGCTTGGTATTTATAGCTCCTGGTATATCTTTGCTGCCTCTGGGTCCATCATCTGCTGATATACCTTAGGTGTCAGTGGTACCTTCGTTCACCGCGCACTTCCTCCAGTAGAATCATGCCATCTAAGCTAACCCATGTTCCTTCGGGAACTACCCAACCTCAGTGTAGGTTGTACCTTCATTCACCACCAGCTTCTGCCAATGGGACGCTGCCACGCTTCCTCTCTCCACGTGCCTTGATATATGCGTGTAGATAAGAGATTTACGTATTTAATTCTGATTGGATGCATCATCTACCTTTGTCCCTTGCCAGCTGTGTCTTGGGGATTAGAATCGTACTTCTTCCATCTCTACCGTCGAGATCTTCTTTCTTGAGGCGAGATAAAGTAGATCTGCGAAGGTATCCTTTGTCCAGCGAAGGCTATATAGTTCAGTTATTATGCGACCACTAAGATTGTGACACGTGCTACACAGAATATTGGTATTCACAAGAACAGGTGTTGAAGTATGGCTCGAGTTAAAGAAGAAACTGGCCTAGTTGGCACAGTTATTGGCAGTTATGGAATTTCCCTATGTGAGAGATGGCTATCCCATGTGTGTGCAGATGTTGTGCTTGGTTTTTGGACATTAAAATTTATGTACAAATAGTGCAAAGGCATGGGAAATTCAGGCTTACATAGGAGATTGTGATACTCAAATTGAGAGAGTCTTGATAAGGTTAAGGCTTGGTTTAAGAGGAACAAATCTATGTAAGTCCCTAAGTGGGCAAGTTTTGTATATCTTCCCTTTGAATCCAATAAAATGGGTTAATTGTGTCATGTTCTAAGTGTTCTTGGTTGGATGAGTTTTTTAGCGAATGTATGGCAATGTTTGAGTTTGGTTAAGTCTGAACCTTTGTATCAAGTAAACACACTTTGTTGTTGTATTGTCTCGACTCAGTCTATAGACAATCACTTATGGGGAAAGGACTTATAGGAAGGAAAGTAATATCTTGAGGTATATTTGGGGTACCCTCGCATTTTCAATTGGTATCAGAGAAGGAAAACATGAAAAGATCTAGCAATCTGTATTTGGTGCGATCCATCCTATAAGAATTCTCATGAATCGACTTCAATTAACGTACCACCAAGATTTGATGGAAAAAACTATCTATGGTGGAAATCTGTTATGCGATATTTTATTCAATCACGAGACTTTAATACTTGGATATTAGTCGTCGATGGTTATATTCTTCCAAAGATAAAAAATTCGGAAACTGAGCTTAAACGCCTAGTAGATTTTTCAAACGAAGAAAAGGCACTAGCTAAGCAGAATTCTGATGGTTTGAATACTATAATACATGCTTTCAGCCGTGATCTACAACATCATGTATCAACATGTCAAACTTCGAAAGAAGCTTGGGATAATCTTCAAATCATCTTCGAAGGAAATATTATATAGAAAGAAGCTAGACTTCAAACTCTTACATCTGATTGGGAAAACCTTCGAATGGATGACAACGACACTTTTGAAGAGTTTCATCTTAAACTCTCTGAGATAATTAATGCCTCTTTCTCTCTTGGAAAGACTATTTCTAAAAAAGATATAGTGTACAAAATTCTCAGATCGTTGCCTCCAAGATACATTTCTAAGAAGCATGCAATCATAGAAGCAAATGATCTCTCAACTCTCTCACGAAGCACACTCGTTGGAAAGTTAAAGATCTTTGATCATGAATCACAGTCTATTCAAAATAAAGGAATTGCTTTTAAAGCTGAAAAAAATCCCAAAGTTCCAATGGAAAGGAATAGACAGTTGGATGATTCAGATGAACATATTGCATGAAACTATGATGATGAAATCGAACAATCATTATCTTTGATTACTATACAGTTTCGAGATCTCTTAAGGAAAAGAAATAAGAGATTCATAAAGGATACTCACCAATCTTCTAGACTACATGATCGAGTTCCTATAAAAAGAAACATGAAGAAGATGATGAATATCAACCAATATGCTTCAAGTGTAAAGGGTTTGGTCATATTTCTAAATATTGTCCCAATCCTAAGAAATACACTGGAAGTAAGGCATTGTCCGTAACTCATGATGACACCTCTGTTTCATACGACTCTGAAGAAGAGGAAACAACTAATATTACATTAGTTGTCAATCTTATTCCTTCCTCCTCCATTAGTGATTTACCCATTTTAAGAATGGACATGTCTTCTGATGTTATTAAATCACCTATTGGTAAAGGGAAAAATAAGATAATATGTAAAAACTGTCTCAAAAACAGAACTGCTAAGAGTTGCATAGGAAACCCAAGTCAACGTCAAGATACTTCGCTAGTTCAAGGTAGCGAGAAGAGAATTTCTCATACGATGCTAGATAAAGAACCCTCTGGTTGTTCAAAGTTCCATAATGAGTGAAATTCTCATACTATTACCACTTGATCGGTAGTAGAATTCTTTCCTCACCATGTGTGCCAAATTTGAGTGAGGAATAAGAAAATCAAGGCACTTTTTGAGTAGATTATGGAAATAATATCTAATTGAAAAATATTTGTTATTTTCGAATCTTAGGAATATTATATTTTCGGAAGTATGAGAAATATAAAGAGATCCTCCTCTTTCTGTGGTCTTTCCTTGTCCGAACCATGAGTCTGGACCCAACATCTTTGTATGAAAAGATGATAGATCAAAATGATCAACCTAAGATTAAGTCAGGATCTTCTCTTGAGATTAGGAGTAAAATCAAAAAAGGGAGATTGTCTTAGCAAAAAGGAAAGAGAGAATACGTTGAAGAAAGATCAGTGTATTGAAGCATTGATACTATTTTGTGATCAATCAAAGACAGAACTACATGCTCTTGCAGAATCCTTCACGAAATTGTTTCACCTGCAAGAGGTTTTGGTCAAGCAACAATGTTTTATACTTGAAGAGATTCACAAGATGAATAATGAAAGTAGAAACCCACCTTTATGTGGCACTGATATGAAGGACTGAGTTGTATTAGAAAAATAGACATCAATTTTTGATTTCTTTCATTAATTGTATAAGTCTATTATGAATAAAGTTATGCTTATAATTTTTCTTGTGATATTTTTTGATTTACATAACCTGTGCTTGAATGCTTTATTATTTTCTATGGATGTTTATGGGATGTTTGATTTCGGTCTTATTACCTTGATATTCGATCTCATAATATGTTGTTAACCCTTATTGAAAAAGCGGGGGTCTAACAACCACACCCAATATTTCGATTAGCAATCTGTATGGACAAACTTCGAGTTACTTTACTAGAGAATCAACTAGACAGTCAGACTCAATCTAGATAAAAATATCTCAATTTGATTTACTCAAGCAAATACAATCTGCGAGTCTTAATCAAAGAGAGATAACTTGGATGGTACCAAAGACCAAGATCCAAGTGTCAATCAATTTATATCAACAACCAATAAGGTCGGATATTCTAATTGATTGAACAACGCACAACCTGTATTATTTCAATTATATATCAAAATATAATGCAGAAAAGAAATAACACAGACACCAGATTTTTGTTAACGAGGAAACCACAAATGCATAAAAACCCTGGGACCTAGTCCAGATTGAACATACACTGTATTAAGCCGCTACAAACATTAGCCTACTCCAAGCTAACTTCGGTCTGGAATGTAGTTGAACCCCAACCAATCTCACACTGATCCAAGGTACAGTTATGTTCCTTCACCTATTATCCCAGCAGGATACTGCGCACTTGATTCCCTTAGATGATCTCACCCACAACCAAGAGTTGCTACGACCAAAATTTGAAGACTTTAATAAACAAATTTGTCTCATACAGAAAAGTCTACAAGGATAGATAAATTCGTCTCCCACGAATAAACCTATGAGTTTTATTTCATCTTTGATAAATCAAGGTGAACAAGAACCAATTGATAAAACCAGACTTATATTCCCGAAGAACATCCCAGCTTTTTCAATCACCTCCCAAAAAACCTAATCGACGCAGCGAAGAAGATTATTGAGGAATCACAAATGATGAGACGAAGTGTTTGTGACTACTTTTATATCTTGCCTATCAGATATTGAAATCTCAAGCCAAATATTACAATTGTACTCGTACAATAGAAGATGCAAGATCAGATCACAAAACTACGATAAAAGTAGTATCGGTCTGCCTTCACAATTCCAATGAAGTGTTTAAGTCGTTAACCTGGTTTTAGAAGAATAAAACCAAAGGTTAAAGGAGAATCGACTCTAGCTTAGCAAACTAGTATCACACAGAATGTGTGTGTTCGAGCATAGCTCGGTTAAACCCACTAGCATTGGTATGTCAAGTTAGTTGTCAATTTTAGTTGCCAAAATACATTCTTGATTTATCATACTAAAGATAGTTTCGGACTAGATTAGGTCTAAGAAGTTGAATCGAAGTTATCCTTAAAGGATGAAGATTGAAGATTGAAGACTACAAGAAGACATCAACAAGCACTTCCTCAACAAAGGTATATGATTGATTTCATTTGGATTCTTGTTTAATTCTACCTTTTTATTCTATCGAGATAAATGCTCACTCTATGGAACATTTCCAATGATGGTAAATGTACATTTATGTATATATACTTGATTTTATTTGATTCATGACCTTGGTGACAATAACCTTTATCCCTATAAAGGATCTCATGCTATAGTGAATGATCTTGTGAATTCAGCGATCCAAGAATCACTCAATTCCGAGTTATAACGATGAAGTTATGAGTGACTTAAGTTCATTAGTAGGAAACGTTCCATGGGCCATTGAGTCCGCGAACTTGGTCCGCGAACTTGGGCCCAGTACGTGACTAAAAGGGGTTTTTGGTCATGTTAGTGTTGTTTCTTTATCTAGGAAAGTTAGTTATTGGTCCAAACACTTTTGATTACCATATTAAAGTGTTTATGATTCCTGCCTAAGTTAAAATGTGATTTATTCACATAAATATAATTTTTGCTGAATAAATTATTTATTTAATTATTTTGGCAAGAGTTTTAACTTGGGAAAGACTCATATTTTTAGTAGAGTCTTGTAAAAGGAAAATAGCTAAATAAGTATTTGCTTAGCTTCCAAGCTATTGTTCACTATAAATAAAGAGTTCATGAGTCTACACGGTTTTCATCCCCTTTGGAAAATTGGTGTTAGTTTCATAAGGTTGTTTTCCATGTCTTTTGTTCTTCGTGAACAAGAGTGAGATAAAAGTCTTTGTATTGGGGATCACAAAGCCAAGTTGAATCTAGTCTTCGTGATTGATTATACAACTTGTAATCTAGGTTTTTCACCTCTTATCTATTCTAAGGTTTTCTCTTCTGATATAAAATCATTCAAGAGTTGTTGATCATAAACCCTAGGTTTTGATAGATTTTAGTTTCCGATCGTATACCAACACTTGTTAGTCGAAATCGGAGACTAGAAAGAAAAACTTCTTTTGAGGCATCTCGTAAAAATCCTTGAGAAGTTTTAAACAAGATATCTCTAGATTTATCTAGTTGTTCTTGTTGTAGAATTATTAGGGTTTTCTTAACTTGAAAATTGATCTTTGGAATCACCCAAGTTCAGTTATGAAAATCAGGTTCACGGACTTCTTGTGAGTACGCATATTGATTGTAAGTTAAAACCCTAATCTACAAGATTTCCAAAACCTTGATTTACATCTAAATGGAAATCAAACTTGTGTTTTGCGCAAACAAAATATTGAATCATATCAATTGTGTTGTTGTATGTTCTAAAGAGAGCCTTGGGTTCTGCTAAAAGATTTGTGTGAAGAGTTCCTAGAGAGAATCGGTGTTCTGCTAGGAGTTCTATAAGAATACAGCTGAAGAAGGTATTACATCTAGTCCGAATAGGTAGTAGGAAATTGGTGTATCAGCTTATAATCAGTGTGTGTTCATTATGGACTAGGTCCCGGGGTTTTTCTGCATTTGCGGTTTCCTCGTTAGCAAAATCTGGTGTCTGTGTTACAGTCAAACCTCGATAAATGAATGGCCTCGGGACCAAGAAAAAATATTCGTTTAACGGGATTATTTATTTATCGATAAATGAATATTTATTCATTTAGACGATATTTTGTAATTAAGAAGTTAAATTGTATAAAAGAAGATGTACAAATGCGGCTAGAGGGCAAAAGAAATTTCAGATTGTTGTCATTATTGTAAGATTTGGTTCGAAGATTTAGATGTTCCAGAACTAGATAATAGTCAATTAGAAGCAGATATCCAAGGATTAACTGGTGTCATTTTTGATTTACGTTATAGAAATGTGATGGACGTCGAACATGTTTTAAACTATCCTAATGAGGATGATGCAGTGATGGAATCTCCAACAGACGGAGAAATTATTGAGTCAGTAATGAATAACGAGAATGATACTGAACCAAATGATAGTAGCGTTGTAACAAATGTTTCATCTGAAGATGCCTTTTAAGCGATAGTCACTCTAAAAAATTACTTGATATATCACGAGTAAAATATTCCAGAAATTGTGCTAAAAAATTACTTGATACATCACGAGTTAAATATTCCAGAAATTGTACAAGCATTGCATAAAATTAATGATGCGATGCATTTTGGTTTAGGTGAAAAAGAAATACTTTTAACCATAGAAGAATTTTTTTGAGTTTATTTCTATATATATTTTTATATAAAATTTACTAATTATATATTTTGAGTTTATTTCTATATATATTTTTATATATTATATGGAATTTAGTAATTATTTGTTTATATTTTTATACGGCCTTTAAGGATTCAATTTTATTTATTCATTAATGCATTGAGCGAGGTTATTCATTTATCACATTGGCCCAAGTCGGGACCAGAGAAAATTATTCATTTGGCGAGGTTATTCATTTATCGAACATTCTTTTATCGAGGTTTAACTATATTTCTTTTCCGCATTATATTTTATTTATATAATAGAAATATCACAGGTTGTACGTTAAGATCAATCAGTTCTTGTATCCGACCTTAGGGTTGTTGAGTGAATTGATTGATACTTGAACAATTGATTTTGTTATCTTCACATTGTTAGACCAGTCTGGACTAACCCTATTTCAAGTGGATACTGTGTTGAAATATTCCTTTAGTGATTGTTGCTTAAAGAGGTTTCTACACAGTGGATATTGAATATGTTGTGATTAAAACAAAAAACTTTGTTTTAAGAGATTCACACTAAAATCAGGTTTATGGACTTGCTTCTGTATAACTTTGATTGTGTTGAAATAGAGATATTAAACTCTTTGACATACTTTACTCTAAATTGAGTCTGACTGTCTAGTTGATTCTATAGAAAGTATATTGGAGTTTGTCTATTTATATTGCCAAACGAAATATTGGGTGGTGTTGTTAGACCCCCGCTTTTTCAATTGGTATCAGAGCAGGCAAACACGCTAAAACCTCATAAGTCTGTGTTTGAAGCAATTTGATCGTTATGGACAGAGGTGTTATCTCTATAAACGTACCACCAGTATTCAATGGCATGAACTATTTATGGTGGAAAATTGCTATGTGTTCGTTTATACAAGCGCGAGATTTTAAATAATGGGTTCGTATTTTTAATGGCTATGATCCTCCATCAGTCACAGTAGACGGTGTAACTGTTGCAAAGGATATTGGTTAATATAATGATATTGAGATTCTTGCTGCAAAGAAAAATTCTGACGGATTAAATGATATCATCCATGCCATTACCACATATCTTCAGCACCGCGTTACTATGTGTAATAAGTCTAAAGATGCTTGGGATATCTTAGAAACCGTATTCGAAGGGAATGCTGCAGAAAACAAGTAAGGCTTCTAAATCTAGATTCTGACTGGGAAAACCTTCGCATGTCTGATGATGAAACCTTTGATGAGTTTAACCAAAGACTTTCTCAAATAGTTAACGCCTCATTTTCATTGGGAAGAACTATTCCAGAGAAAGTTATTGTTTGCAAAATTCTCAGGTCTCTACCGTCAAGATACGAGTCTAAGAAACATGCCATTGAAGAAGCAAACGATCTTTCTACACTCTCCATAAATACTCTTGTTGGAAAGTTAAAGATCTTTGATAATGAACACGCATCTAAAAAGGAGGTGATTTCTCTTAAAGCTGCAAACAATTTTTAATTATCTAAGGATAAATCTGGTTCGCCGGATACTAAGGATGATACTCCACGATAATTTAGAAAACTCTTAAGAGACAAGAAAAAGAGTTTTTCTAAAGGTGCAACATCTCCTAGTGATGATGTACAATGCTATAATTGTCGTGGTTTCGGGAACTTGTCTTCAGTATGTCCTAGCTGGAACCGTAGACAATCGGAATATGCAGCAGCAGCCACTCTTGATGATGGACCTGAATTTTATAATCCTCAAGAGTTGGCAGGAGAGGTTGCATTAGCTTCCAGAAAAATTATTTCGGATACTGATTCTGATTCTGACGAAGAATTGTTCCATGATGATCCAGTTGCTAATAATCTTCTTAAGGAATGTCATAAGAAACTCTCGGAAGCTGAAAGAACTATTTTCAGTGAGAAAGTTAAATATGAAAGACTTCATAGTCGGAATAAAGACTTGCAAGACCAACTTGATTCTAGTGGTGCAAGAGATTATCTCAACGAAATATGAAAGCTTAAAGAAGAAATTGCCGAAGGTCGAGATCGGGAAATCATTCTTCAACCAAAGCTAGATAACTTGGAGAACATCGATATGAACTTGTTATTTGATACGGAACGAGAAGATCTCAAAGTTCAATGTGAATCATCAAAGAATGATCTAGTTATTGCGCTTGATAAGGTCAAAAGTTTGGAAGAAGAAAACTCAAGCTTAAAAGAGAGTTTGTCTAGAAATAGCAGCTCAGATAAATTAACCTCGATATTGGGAGCATGTAGAATTCATCGTGATACACGAGGATTGGGCTATGAAGGAATAGACGCTCCTAGTATTTGTAAAGAGGTAAAATTTATCAAAGCTAAAGATTCTTCTCAATCAAAACCTTCCACGGTTGACAAAAATAAAGTATCTTGATCAACTACTGATAATGAAAAGAGGAAATCCTGTCAAGTTCCAAATCAAGCACATACGCATTCAGGTAACACTAAAGATAACTTTTTCCATTACACTAAACATTACTTTTATTGTGGAAAACCAGGTCACTTGCAAAGGAATTGCAAATTTCTTAAACGAGATAAATCCAGATCTGATTCTGTTAAGAAGACAAGATATGATGTTCTAAACTGGAGAAAAACTGAGTCTCATAAAATCAGTTCTTTTAGTATTCCCCCGAAGAAGTTTTATAACTACATTGGGGATAAAAAGAAATACGTTGCTCCAAAAGTTACTCAGAAATGGGTACCAAAGAAGATAAATAAAGCAACAAGTAAGAAGGATCTCCCAGATAAGAGTTCGACAAGGGATAACATCTTAAAAAGGTATGAAACAGTTATTGAAAGTTTCAAGGGAGCACTTAAATTCCTAGAGTCCGTGCATGATTTTGTTTCAAATACCTGTGGTGAGCAAGATTTTGTTCACCTCAACACAACCTAATTGTGTTGAAAGTGCATCCTCACCAATAAGCCCTTATAAATACGATGAGGATTGCAAAAGAATTGGGGCTCACAAATTATGTTGGTAAACTTTCTCTTTAGCCGAGTTCATCTTTACCTAGTGACGAAAGTCATGATATGTTTCAATCATCTTGGAAATAGCTCTGACGAAAAATAGTTTGTGAATAACAACTATATAACGCCCTCTGAGAATATTTCAATGATTGAAATGAGAGTTTAGACTATATAACCAATGGGGGATATAAAAATTGTTGTGGCAACACATATATGTATAAGTCCTTAGCACTTGAACCGAAGTTTGCGAACTTTGTTGATCAAGTGGAACCGGAACGTGAGCAGTCAACTCAGTCCGCGAACTGGCGTAAGTTCTCGAACCCGAGAATATCTGCTGAAGTTAAAGCTCAGGTGCAGTCCGCGAACTGACGGAAGTTCTCGACCCGAGAAATTTTGCTGGAGTTTATTAACTTCAACCGGTTAGCTTGAGTCCACGAACTCAAGAGGTTATGTATGAAAACGTTATTCGTGAACTTATCTTAAATTACTAAGGAATGCTTTTGAAAACCGTGGATTTATAGTTCATGAAATGATTCGAGTGAATCACATCGTTTTTGATTCAATTATATCTTGTGTATTACATGAGATCTCATAGAAATTGAACAACTCTCTAACTAGTTCATTTGAGTCATTTGAACTAGTTATGGTGAAGAAGAATAAGGATGATATGAAAGTGCTCATACCGCGCATATGATTCGTAATTACCTAACTTGATTTGTGATTAAAATTCTTAAGGTTATAAGCAATAATCAAAGGCATGGATGTTGGTTTTATTACCATGAGACAGTTCTAATTTTTTAGTAACACAATCTCATGAGAGACTTTCAATGATTGGTTCTTAAATCATATCTCCTTGTAGGATTTTTAAAATCCAATATACAAATCCTTTTCCCTAGAGAAAGGTCACTCTTGTTGTTCTTTAGGGAATGACATTTTATATGGGAGAGTTCCTCAATGAACTTGTGCTTAATTGGTATATCTTTGAGGAGAGAAGCGTTTATGGAACATGTAGGGGTTAACTTGTATCTAAATAAACTCCTTGATGAAGTCACTAAGTTTCGACTATGTGATATCGTCTAAACTAAGTTGATATGTTTCTTTCTTTTGGTCATGAAATATCTCCGTGAAAATTTCATGAGGATCCCACTAGTTTTCGTACCTTTGTCAATTTATATTTACAAGAAGGGGGAGAATTAATGTGTAATTCATACTACAAATACATATGGTTTATGGATCATTATGTAAGGGGGAGTGGTTTTCATGTTGAGATGGAATATTGACTAAGGGGGAGTGATACATATCACCGTAGTATTATTGTCAAAGTTTTTATACAATAAAACTCTGATGCTGTGTAATAATACTATGATGGATTTTCAACAAGTACAGGATGAACACACGTAGAGTTGAAGAACCAAGGAAATCAAGATTGTCGATTTTGCTTTTAACAAGTTCAAACCATATGTAAAATGGTTTTGTCACTAAAACTGAAAAAGGGGGAGATTGTTAGAGCATAGCTCGGTTGAACCCACTAGCGTTAGTATGTCAAGTTAGTTGTCAATTTTAGTTGCCAAAATGCATTCTTGATTTAGCATACTAAAGATAGTTTCGGACTAGATTAGGTCTAAGAAGTTGAATCGAAGCTATCCTTAAAGGATGAAGATTGAAGATTGAAGACTACAAGAAGACATCAACAAGTACTTCATCAACAAAGGTATGTGATTGATTTCATTTGGATTCTTGTTCAAAACTACCTTTCTAATCTATCGAGATAAATGCTCACTCTATGGAACATTTCCAATGACGGTAAATTTATGTATATATACTTGAGGTTATTCGATTCATGACCTTGGTGACAATAACCTTTATCCTTATAAATGATCTCATGTTATAGTGAATGAGCTTGTGAATTCAACGATCCAAGAATCACTCAATTCCGAGTTATAACGATGAAGTTATGAGTGATTTAAGTTCATTCGTAGGAAACGTTCCATGGGCCATTGAGTCCGCGGACTTGGGCCCAGTATGTGACTAAAAGGGATTTTTGGTCATGTTGGTGATGTTTCTTTATCTAG
The DNA here is from genome assembly GCA_023529315.1 of Papaver bracteatum. Lineage (NCBI taxonomy): Eukaryota > Viridiplantae > Streptophyta > Magnoliopsida > Ranunculales > Papaveraceae > Papaver > Papaver bracteatum. Next base: position 368,728 of record JAJJWX010005351.1, read on the forward strand.
GCAAGTTAGCTATTGGTCCAAACACTTTTGATTACCATATTAAAGTGTTTATGATTCCTACCTAAGTTAAAATGTGATTTATTCACATAAATATAATTTTTGCTAAATAAGTTATTTATTTAATTATTTTGGCAAGAGTTTTAACTTGGGAAAGACTCATATTTTTAGTAGAGTCTTGTAAAAGGAAAATATCTAAATAAGTTATTTGCTTAGCTTCCAAGCTATTGTTCACTATAAATAAAGAGTTCATGAGTCTAAACGGTTTTCATCCCCTTTGGAAAATTGGTGTTAGTTTCATAAGGTTGTTTTCCATGTCTTTTGTTCTTCGTGAACAAGAGTGAGAGAAAAGTCTTTGTATTGGGGATCACAAAGCCAAGTTGAATCTAGTTTTCATGATTGATTATACAACTTGTAATCTAGGTTTTTCACCTCTTGTCTATTCTAAGGTTTTCTCTTCTGATATAAAACCATTCAAGAGTTGTTGATCATAAACCCTAGGTTTTGATAGATTTTAGTTTCCGATCATATACCAACACTTTTTAGTCGAAATCGGAGACTAAAAAGAAAAACTTCTTTTGAGGCATCTCGTAAAAATCCTTGAGAAGTTTTAAACAAGATATCTCTAGATTTATCTAGTTGTTCTTGTTGTAGAATTATTAGGGTTTTCTTAACTTGGAAATTGATCTTTGGAATCACCCAAGTTCACTTACGAAAATCAGGTTCACGGACTTCTTGTGAGTACGCATACTGATTGTAAGTTAAAACCCTAATCTACAAGATTTCCAAAACCTTGATTTACATCTAAAGGGAAATCAAACTTGTATTTTGTGCAAACAAAATATTGAATCATACCAATCGTGTTGTTGTATCTTCTAAAGAGAGCCTTGGGTTCTACTAGAAGATTTGTGTGAAGAGTTCCTAGAGAGAATCGGTGTTCTGCTAGGAGTTGTATAAGAATACAGCTGAAGAAGGTATTACATCTAGTCCGAATAGGTAGTAGGAAATTGGTGTAACATCTTATAATCAGTGTGTGTTTATTCTGGACTAGGTCCCGGGGTTTTTATGCATTTGCGGTTTCCTCGTTAACAAAATCTGGTGTCTGTGTTATTTCTTTTCCGCATTATATTTTATTTATATAATAGAAATATCACAGGTTGTACTTTAAGATCAGTCAGTTCTTGTATCCGACCTTAGGGTTGTTGAGTGAATTGATTGATACTTGAACAATTTATTTTATTATCTTCACATTGTTAGACCAGTCTGGACTAACCCTATTTCAAGTGGATACTGTGTTGAAATATTCCTTTAGTGATTGTTGCTTAAATAGGTTTATACACAATGGATATTGAATAGGTTGTGATTAAAACAAAAGACTTTGTTTCAAGAGATTCACACTAAAACTAGGTTTATGGACTTGCTTCTGTTTAACTTTGATTGTGTTAAAATAGAGATATTAAACTCTTTGATATACTTAACTCTAGATTGAGTCTGACTGTCTAGTTGATTCTATAGAAAGTATATTGGAGTTTGTCTATTCAGATTGCCAAATGAAATATTGGGTGGTGTTGTTAGACCCCCGCTTTTTCAGTGTGGGGATTAGGTTTCCCAGTTGCTAGAGTTCTCCGTTATATAGCCTTTCAAAACAGGGTTTGCAATCAATATTAGCTTAGTAACAAAGTATTCAATATTCACCGTTAGATGAAAACCCGATTAGATACAAGCTAATATTTATCAACCGTTAGATCGAAAACATAGCTTGTTATACACACATGTAATACACGTTTGTAGGCTTGTGAAAACCGTACCCAAACTTGAACATTAGAATTTTTTCAACAATAGTTAACCAAATGGTTAGCCAAATGATAACTTTCATATCAACCATATTCTTCTTCACCATAACTAGTCCAAATGACTCAAATGAACTAGTTAGAGAGTTGTTCAATTGCTTAGATCTTTATGTACTACACAAGACACAATTGAAGCAAAAATAATGTGATTCACTCGAATTTATTCATGAACTATAAAGCCACGGTTTGCAATAACATTCCTTAGTTTATTATGATAAGTTCACAAACATCGTTTTTAGACATAACCTACTCAAGTTCGCGGGCTAGGTTCGCGGACTTAAGTTTCCGGATGGAGTTCACAAATTCCAGCAGAAATTCTCGGACAAGAATCTACGCCCATTCGCGGACTGACTTTGCATACTACTCCAGTTTCACTTGATCAACAAAGTTCGCAAACTTGGGTTCAAGCACTAAGGACTTATACATATATGTGTTACCACAATAATGCTTATATCCTCAAATGGTTATATTGTATAAACTCTCATTTCAATCCGTGAGAGAATTGCTCGGTTGAACCCACCAAGCGTTGGTATGTCAAGTTTGGTTGTCATATTTTAGTAATCCAAAACTCATTTAAGAGTCGCTTGATTTAAATGTACTAGAGTCAAGGTGAGACATTACAAGTATTCCGAAGACTTGAAGAAGTGAAGAAGAACGGAGCTACAACCACAACATCATCCTTCCACTTGAGGTTAGTGATATTTGACTTGAACTGTTTCATTCCCTAATGTATCTTTCAAGTCGTGCATATTGAAAACATAAAATTGCGAAGCATGAACACTCTAGATAGACATAGTATTAAGGAATACAATATGAAGTTTCTTGCTTAACCATTAAACTTTGTATATAAGACATCGACATAATCGTATGAATGCTATTGTGATTATGTATGGGTATGAGGTGAGGATTTCATCCTAGGGAACAATGTTTACATGTGTTCCAAGGAAGTAAGTTCATGATATGTGTTGTGAACCGAAAAGGAAATCGCCAGGCGTTATTGGGGATGTTCTTCATTGCATATCTTATGAACGACCAATATGTGTGATTAATATAAACGCTCATGACTTGTTTGTGTTCTTGGTAAAACTATTCACATGATGCCTGACTTATGTATTGGTATGACTTTTATTAGTGAAACCGATCTTAAGTAATCACGTGGGGTATGATCGGGTTGTGAGTGTCTAAACTTATTACTGGGAGAAGGGGAACCGTTCCTGGTAAGAGGTGAAGTGCATCACAAGGGGAACCGATCCTTGTATGAGGTGCAGCAAGGTTTATGGAAGAAAGGGGAATTGATCCTATGAACATGTGCAACACATTTTTGGGAAGGGGGAACCGATCCTATGGACATGTGCAGTGCATACAAGTTAGATACCAAATATATATGGGAACCGATCCTAGTACCTAGTCAGCCGTATCTTTGGTAAGCTAGTGTAACTATGCACAGTACTCACACGGAGGTAGAACCGAAACTTGTTTTGGTAGAACCGTAAACCCATGAGTTGTGATTGAGTGTTACTTGACCAATCATGTAGTTTTTGAAAGTCAGATGAACCAATTCTAAACTTGTTTGGAAGCGTGGTAAATCGGTTTCAAGTGAGCAAGTATGAAAAAGGGCTTGCAAGAGTAAGCTGTCGACACACTTTGAACACGGTGCATTAATTCTTATTTTATATTATTCAAAGATATTCCTTAATGGCTAAGAAGGAAGTAAATCCCAAAATCGAATTTAAATAATTTAAGAATCTTTTTAATTAAGGGTTTTTAATTATATATGGAAAATAAGAATTAGTAATGTGCATTTGCTAATTAAAGATTTTCCAAGGAGATTTCGATCATTATTTTTGAACAGTGCATTCACAGGAATTATGAAAACCGAATTTGGGTTAATATGGAAAAATATCTTGAGAATATTTTCGGTTTTGGAAATTCCTTGTTGTCCAAACTTCCTTGTCTATAAATACTTTGAGTTTGCATTTCTAGCAAACTAATCCTGCGTGACATATACTTACTCTTTTGTCTTTGTTACTGGTGAAGCCACCTATTGGAGAGGAGAGTGATCTAATTAGGTGAAATCTCTTACGACCGCTCAATTTAAAGTCTTCTTTGGGATTGAGAAGCTCTAGAGCGACCCGTTGGTGGGAAACTAGATATTACGGTTTATCTTTAGTTTTCGTATTGATTTGATTGACTACGGAGGTTGAAATTTGATTGCACCTAGTTTGTTTATGCTTGAGAATCTTCTCTTCTGATATAAGATTCACTCAAACTAGTTCAAGGCTTCGACAGGGATCTTTAGACTGTTGTTAGATCTAAAGACGATCTTGTGATAATCCATTGTTAACATACTCCGTTCTGTGTGTGATTGATCACTAGAGATTCAAGTAGTTGTGTTCAGGTGTTTATTGAAGAACTAAGAAGATTTGAAGACAGAGAAGATATTGAAGATTTCTGACTTGGTTTTTATAATCTTTGGTGCGGACAATACTTGTTTGGGAAAAATAGGATCCGACTATAATTGATTTATCCTTTTGGGTGATTAAATATAAGATAGATCTTGGAACCTGGGAAAGGAGTTTATGTTAATATAAACAAGGGAACCTTTGCACAACTCATATCACTTGGTTGAAGAGAGTTGATACCAAATATATTTGTTGTTCCTTTACTGATTGGAATACGAACCAAAGGAATCGGTCCAAGTACGTGACTTGTTAACAGGTTGGAGGAGTGGGAATACAGACAGAACTAGGTGAACTATAGGTTTAGTTGCTTGGTCTCAACTATACGAAGTTGGTTTATTCTCTATAGCGGATAAATCCTGAGAGTATTCAATTTTGGACTAGGTCCTGGGGTTTTTCTGCATTTGCGGTTTCCTCGTTAACAAAATCTTGCTGTGTCATTTACTTTATATTTCGCCATTATAATTTTTTTATTATAATTAAAGTAAATTGCAAAAACGTTAATTCTTATTTACTTGATACGTTAATCCTATTGAGTTTGGTTAAGTCCGAACCTTTGTATCAAGTAAACACACTTTGTTGTTGTATTGTCTCGATCTCGTATCCATAGACGATCACACAAAGTGTGAACCAATTTGTTGTATTGTCTCGACTCAGTCTATATACAATCACATTCGGGGAAAGGACTTATAGGAAGGAAAAGTAATAGCTTGAGGTACATTTGGGGTACCCTCGACTTTTCACAATCATTGAATCATTCTCAGAGGGCGTTATATAGTTGTTATTCACAAGCTAATTTTCGTTAGAGCAATTTCCAAAATGATTGAAACATAACATGACTTTCATCACTAGGATGAACTTGGCTAAAGCGAAAGCTTTACCAACACATATTTCGATAAATAGATAAGCGAGATATACTCAGCTCGAAATATCATATGTGTATATTCTTAGTCTATATAGTAATATGACTTTTGTCTCAAGATAGGAGATATAATAGATACACTTTCGAGTGATAGATAAGTTCAAGTCTCCACATACCTTTTAGTCTATGAAGATCCACTGGTTCCTTGAGTAGTCCTTCGTCTTGTATGATGATCGCCATGGAGTTCTTGAGCTCAACTACACTTTTTATCCTAGTATGAGACCTTAGATATAGTAGACTAGAAATCAAAGACTTTATAGTTTTGATCACTAATATTGGCAAACATGCTTGAGATAGCAACGCATGCGAGTTTGACCGAGCTATGCTCTAACAATCTCCCCCTTTGTCAATTTTAGTGGAAAAACTATTAATACATATGGAATACAAAATATATAAATAAACTTTGTATCTCCTATTCCATATGTCGTCTAATCTTCAACAATACTTGAAATCTTCGTCACTTCCAAGTAATCCAATGATCCCAAAGGTTGTAAGTTTAGCACTATCGTTGTTGAAAATCCGTAGCTATAACAATAAGAAAAGCAATGGTTCTCAATCATTGTTATACAGTGTCATAGTATCATTACACAGCATTAAAGTCCAATTGCATCACAACTTTAACAACAATACTATGGTGATACTTCACCCCCTCTTAGTCAATACTCCATCTCACATGGAAACCACTCCCCCTTACATAATGATCCGAAAAACATATGTATTTGTAGTGTGAACTATATATTAATTCTCCCCATTTTTGTCAATAAAATTGGCAAAGGTACAAGAACGGGATCCTAATGAAATTTCTATAAGAGAAATTTCATGACCAAAGGTAAATGTATATCATCTTGTTTAGATGCAATCATAAAGCCGAAGCTAAATGCATTCATCAAGGAGTTTATAAAGACACAAGATAACCCCTATAATATTCCAAAACCACACTCCCCACAAATATTTGGCAATTAAGCACAAGTTCAAAATAACTCTCCCCTATAAAATGTCATTCCCAAGGGAATAACAAGAGCGACCTTAATTTCAAAAAGAAAAGAAGGATTTCTTTAGACTCAACAAATCACATATGAGTATGAATTTGGAATCCAAAAAGAAATATTCAATCATATTAACCAAGGAGAACCAAGATTAATTTGACTAAATATGCTCGACACAAGTAAACTTATGGAGACTTAAATCAATTAGATTAATCACAAGAAAACTCACAAATAATCTAATTGTCATACTAATTACAATAGTAATCAATTTAGTTGCCCACACTTGACACAAGAAACCTATGGAGCAATGACTAAGTTAATCACGAATAACCAACCCAGTCAAAGATATGCTCAAACATAAGAAAACTTATGGAGTGCTAACTAAATAATCACACAAGATGATTAATTTAGTTCAATCATGTTCAACATAAAGTACCTTACGGAACAACAACTAAGCTAATCACAAAGCAATTAACTTTTGTTGTTTTAGTGCTCAACATAAGACACTTCATGGAACAACATAGTATTTACACAAAAATTGTGGATCAGAGAATCGACCTTATACCGTGGAATAAGAAAGGATTCATTCTATGTTTCCATCACTATTTGCACAATGACACACAATAGACATAATCCTTGAATCACAAAATATTTTAACCTACCTTACATCAATAATTGACAACATAGGCTTAACTTTCTTGTTTTGTCAAAAGTCTATTCATTCTTTTATCAATATTTGCATATCAATTCACGAACAACTTTACTTTTGAAAAAATATGGGACAATCAAGTTCACAGACGTAAACACACATATCCCATAACAATATTGCAATATAAAATCAAAAAGATTAATACTGCACAAATCATCTGCAAAACAAGTTTAGAATTTAAACCAATAAATCTAAAAACAAGAAGATGAAAACCTTGGACATAGCTATGTGTAATCACAATAATGGATATTCCAAAACACTAGTTATTCTTCTAACCAAAACACGAAAAATAGAAGATTTACTAGGCAAACTAAACCCGGTTTGCAACTAAAGATTGAACAAGAATAAGTTCATCAGATGCTTTCTTCAGTTCATTCTTTAGAGACTCAATATTCCTTGTTGCTATTCCGAGTTTTTCACAAACGAATTCAAAGTCTCTAAGAAGATTTCCTACCAGTTGCGAAGACATATGAACTGGTAGATTGTGATCAATAGCCTGATGAAAAATAATGAAAACATGATCTTCATGAAACTCAATAGTCTTGCCCTCCTTAATCACATCTTTGTTGCTTTCCTCCATTGTCCTAAAAATTCAGTAGAATCTTTTTAACCTTATAGAATAAAGTGTCAATTAATGACAAATATATAGGGAGGTTCATATTAAACCCTAAGCAATAAGATGTCCGTGTGGTTCTTGTGAATGGACACAAGTAGTCATAGATGACCAAAATGTGGAGAAGCAAACAAACAAAGGAGAGACGGTTCAACAAGGAATTATCTCCCATAAACATTAGAACAACCTTCAAAGAGAAACGCAAAAATAATTTTTGAGATCAACAAGAGAAGGGCATACACCTTTGAAATCTTTCTCAAGACACTTTCTTAAGAACACAGAGCATCCTTCTTATTCTAAAAGAGGGATACTACATGAGGCAGTCATGGTGTATTAGGATGAGCATTTTGCTCATCATTATTGACTTCTTATTTTTCTCCTTTATGGGAAATTTGAAACGAATCACTCAACAGAGTTGAAGAAGTTTCACTAGGAGAGGAACAAGGAGTACCTGAATCAAATGCTTTCCATGTTTTTTTGATGCCCCGTTTGAGTCTGTTTATGTTTATCTTAAGTTCTGAGCCTCGATTATTAATATGTAAGAAATCCGGGACTGAATTATTGGATTTGCAGCCTTCTTTAGTGAGAGACAGGTAGCTTGAACCTTTTTTATTTCTCCTGTACCTTTTTCTCTTTTCAGTGTTGTTAGGGAAATCAGTTACCCTTCTACTACTGAATACATTTTTTGTTTCAAAGACACATGTAGTTGCAGGTTTTCCCACAACACACCCCTTATCATATCTTGATATTAATTTCTAGGTCTACCTATAAAAATGGTAGTAAAATTGCTAAAATAATAAACGGACACCAATATTTTTTACATGGTTCGATCAATTTGATCTACATCCATGATTCTTCACTATGATTGTTTAAATTTACATTTGATTTACATTGATAATCTCCATTAATGGAGTTCTAAATCTAATTTTTGGGAAGAAGATGATAAAGAAAAAATACATTTTCTCTCTCTAAAAATATCTCTGCAAAATATCTCTCTCTCTTCCAAAATTACACCCCCTTTCTCTCTCCTGATCTTCTCTTTATATAGTTATCTTCATGGTGGATGACAGCTCACATTCAACTCATATTTCCCATTTTTTTAGGATTTCTGCTATGCTCCTCACAGGCTCTGCTATCGTGCTCGCGAGATCTACTTCTATAACCGCAAAATCTTTATTTCCTGCCTTACTCTCGCGAGCTCCCGCCTTGTGCTCGCGAGCATTTTCTCTAACTACAAAATCTTCACATCTTTCTCATGTTTTAGGCTGTCGTTTTTTATTACATCATTGTTTAAACCACTTTGTGATGCTCGCTAAATGTTGTTGAAGAGTTTTCTGTGATGCTCGCAGAAGTGTCGTTAATCTCTCGTGAATATAATTGTGGCGATATTCGGGTCCTACATCTTGCCTCTTTTTTCTTGAATATTGCTTGAAAAGTAATCTTTAAGAAAAAATCTGTTGTTGTAGTAGTCTTTGATCTTTGTTGATGAAGGAAAGAGCGAAATAATACTAGACTTGAAAAGTACGTACTTGCCTCTATTCTTTTGTGAAGTTCCATATCTTTGCTAAGTAAATAAGAAGTATTAACTCTTGAAGTATTCGAAGTATGAAGTATCCTTGAAGAAATATAAGAAGTACTCAATCTTCAGAATATAGAAGTATCCGTCCTTGAATGAAAATCATAAATATTGCCTCTATTTATGCGAAATAATTACTTCATTTTTGGTGAAAATCCCTGTCCATTTTGGAAATGATTCTTGCCGAGAAGATAAAGAAAATAAAATGTTTTCTTGGTAATCCGTAGTTGCCTCTGTTCTTTATCTATGGAGGTAGAATCCTTGAGAAAATGTTAAATGAACGAATTGTTTCTTTATTCTTGTCTTGCCTCTGCCTCATGCGATAAAATAATCATATTTTGCTAAATAATCACATTTCCTGTGAAGTTCTTGAATAGTTTGCGAGGTGCTAAATGAGTTTGCAAGTTTCTGAATGTGTCTGGAAGATTCTAAATGTATCTGCAAGTTTATGGATAACCTTGCAAAATTATGAATAGTGTTCCTGAAATACCACCGCGAGATTGTGAATAGTGTCGTGAATAATGATGCGATGAATAGTGTTGCGAGATTGTAGACAATCCTCTTGAGAGACTCTGAATAATATTTCTGAGAAATTCTGAACAATACTTCTGAGAGATTCTGAATAGTATTTCTGAGAGATTCTAAATAGTACTTGCTATCTCTCTTGCGATGAACAAATCTTTCCTGCATTCTTAAAACAAAATAATTAATGTTTGAGATTATTCTATTGGTCTTATTTTTCCTTCCTAGTTAAAGGTCTTATTTTGCTAATTTTTCTTTTGTATCTGCGACAAAATCGCAGGATATCTTCACATTTGCATGTAAAAACCCATTGATCTTGGCTTATCCACATTTTTTCAACATCTCTGCGACAATATGATAAGTTTAAGCTCCCTTGTGAGAACTACATCTTATGACATTGCCGTCTTGCGATGAAATCGCAGGACGTCTTTACACTTTCATGTAAAAACCCATTGATCTCATCTTTTTTTCTTTCTCTTATGGCTTGTTGCCTCTGTATAATTTTCGTCACGCGACAATATGACATGCCTAAATGTTCTTGCGATCATAAAGCCCCATGACATTGCCGTCTTTAGACATTTATCATCTCCCTAATGGAGGGTGCCGCCCTTATCTTCCCCCTGGTTGCCCCTTCAAGGAGGGCACATCGGCCATACAAGACTAGCTCCTCCTATCTGGATTTACCAACAACCAGTTGTTTTCGCAACCTCTTGTCCTTTATGCCTATATTGCTTATAGTTACAAGACTGCACCCTAAGTGGGGTTTTCTTCGGGCCAAGTGCATCGTAGCCAAGACTTACCAAGAATGGCCAGGGTAGGTTCGTCCGTCCCGGGTACTCTTGGCTCAACCGTGTACCTCGGTGCCTTGGTCATACTCTGCACCTCTTAGAAGATATCCTCGGTCGTCCAACCAGGGTATAACCTTATAAAGATGGAAATCCAAGGTACCTCTCCCGGACAGGTTTTCTTTAACCCAACGTCTCTATGACTCAGGATCCAGCAGCGGTATAACCTTACCCCTTAATCATGTAAAGAGATACCCCCTTATATGACGCACTATTAGGTCTTACATTTGCCTCTTGCAAAAATTTATTCGCGAACTAGGGTGTACGCCATAAAGGTTCGTCCCATTCTTATGTCTCTGCGAAATTTTATTCGCGTTTCTCGCGATATTCTCGCGTTTCTTCATTATTTCATTTCTGTGAATTCTTTCATTTTTTTCATTTCTTCTTTCATTCTCATAATCATATTTGAAGTAAATATTCTTTAAAATCTTTTGAAATCTTAGAAATATTCTTTGAAATCTTGCGATTGTATCGCGTTGTTAAATCAAAAATCTTTTTCTGTAAAAGAAATATTCTAGAGAAATCTGTGAAATCTTGCGATTGTATCGCTCTTTGTAAATCTTTGAAAATTTTGGAGATCTGTAAATTTTTTTGCAATGATTTCATTTTTTTATAATCTTTTAAAAACTTTGAAATCTTGCGATTGTATCGCTCTTTGGTAAGTTAAATCAAAAAATTTAGAAATTTTAGAAATCTTCTTTGAAATCTTGCGATTGCCTCGCTTCTAGTAAACTAAATAATTTTTTTTTTAGCTTTTTTTTTTATTTTGAAAATATTAGAAATGTTCTTTAAAATCTTGCGATTGCATCAAAAATCTTTTATTTCCTGTAAATAAAATATTCAAGGAAATGGTACTTAGCTTTTATGTGATTTTCTGTTGCTGCCGTCTCTCGCGAAGTATTTGATTTTCTTGTGAAATGAGAAAAAAATGAGAAATGATCTGCCTCTTGTTTACTCACGCAACATACCAACTGTGCTAACCCCCTCTTTCTAAATTAACTTGTGAAATAATCATCAACTTTCTTCATTCTTGGCGAGGTAATCATCAACTCTTTTCTTTGCCTCTGCGAAATTATAGTACACTTGATGAAACTTTGTTTTCTCTGTGCGATTTTAACTCTCCTCTGCGACATTATCAAACACCTTGTGAAGTAATTAAAGACCAATTGTTCGAATAACTATTTTTGTTGGTTTTATTGCTCGCAGCTTCTTTGTTGATGCAATTCTCAGGAAAATGTTTGCGAAGTAAATACTTGCGAAGAAAATACTTGCGCTGAAAATATCTGCGAGAATAATACTTATGAGAAATATTCCACTTTTCCCTTTGTACTTAATTCCATTCTTCACTGGCCCATTTGAGGTTAAATTTTGCTGTAGACCTCGTGAATCATGTGCACTTCTCATTTCACTATTAATTGATAGTATAATTGGTTTTGACCTTAATTGCGAGCACTACACCCACTACACCCATTATATCATCCACTTGCGATCACTATACCCATTATAAGATCTTCTTGCGAGCACTACACCCAATCGCGAGTACGTAAGGAGACCCCATTATACTTGATATTGATTTCACTTGGTGAAATGATTAACAACATTATGCTTGAGAACAAAGATTGCTCGTTTGTATTTTACTTGTTATCTCTTGTTTTATCCACTTGGTGAAATATTCTTGCGAGCACTATACCTATTATATTTGAGACCCATTATATGCGAAATGATTTTTGCGCCTTGTAAATTAATGTAGATGCCTGTGCGTCTCCATTTTTCTTTGTCTTTACTTGTCAACTTCTTTGGCCTGCGATACTATCGCATTGTTCTTCCCTTTTTCTTGCTTCTTTCCAGATCATTTTTACCTGGGACTCATGTTTCAAGTTAGCAATTGATCGTCAAAAGCTATTATTGCAAGTGCGCTGATGTACTCGCAAATTAAAATACAATTCTTAATAATTGAACTATTAAAGTTTAAGAGATCAAAGTTAAGAATATTTCCTTTTGATGTGTCATTGGTGACGTCGTTGGTCATTTTTACTAACTTTATTTTCATTATCTTGACGATATTCAATAGTCTCTCATTATCGCAGAACCTGCTCGCAAGTTGCCTATATCTCTCGTTATCACTTCTTTTGCATACATTCTTTTGACTCATCGTTAACTCATCATTCCCCTCCTTCAGCGAAGTCGTCGCACCTAGTAATTCATCCGTGGAGACATCTTGACCTGTTTTATGAGATTGTTCTCAATCGTTTGCTGTAACATCGAAACCATTACAAGAGATTATTGTTTGTCTGGTTGAATCTTCAAATTAAATCCAAATTTTAACATTTAACATTTTTAAAATTAGTTGATTGATTTTTGTGAACAAATATTTCTGGAATTTTTAAAACATTCATGAAATTCTGACGATTAACAGAATCTAAAATTCATGACTTTTTTTTTTTTTTTTTTTAAATCACAAGATCTGGATTCTTGAGGGAAAAATTAAAGAGATTGAGTTAGAATAGGTCTTCATGAATCAATTGTTGGTGAATATTTTGACCAATTTCCATTTGCTGACTATCTTCCCCACTGATTTTCACGAGCACATCTTGTAATTTGTATTTCTCTTGCATTTAATTTTACCAAACTTCTAACATCACTTGTTATCTGTTGATCGAATCTTTTCTTCAGAATTTTCTCTCTAATCCACTCTTAACAATTAACTTCTCTTTATTTTCTTCAATCTAATCCACAACAATCCCTGTTTGTAGCGCCAAAATGTAGTTGTAGGTTTTCCCACAACACACCCCTTATCATATCTTTATATTAATTTCTAGGTCTACCTATAAAAATGGTAGTAAAATTGCTAAAATTATAAACGGACACCAAGATTTTTTACATGGTTCGATCAATTTGATCTACATCCATGATTTTTCACTATGATTGTTTAAATTTACATTTGATTTACATTCATAATCTCCATTAATGGAGTTCTAAATATAATTTTGGGGAAGAAGATGATAAAGGAAAAATACATTTTCTCTCTTTAAAAATATCTCTGAAAAATATCTCTCTCTTCCAAAATTACCCCCCTTTCTCTCTCCTGCTCTTTTCTTTATATAGGTATCTTCATGGTGGATGACATCTCACATTCAACTCATATTTTCCATTTTTTAGGATTTCTGCTATGCTCCTCACAGGCTCTTCTATCGTGCTCGCGATATCTACTATCATGCTCGCAAGACTCTTCTATAACCGCAAAATCTTCATTTTCTGCCTTGCTCTCGCGAGCTCCCGCCTTGTGCTCGCGAGCATTTTCTCTAACTACAAAATCTTCACAACTTTCTCATGTTTTAGGCTGTCGTTATTTATTAGGTCATTCTTTAAACTACTTTGTGACGCTCGCGAAATGTTGTTGAAGAGTTTTCGGTGATGCTCGCGGAAGTGTCGTTAATCTCTCGTGAATATAATTGTGGCGATAATCTGGTCCTACAACACATTTAGAAGTTAATTTACCACGAATGTTAATTGTGTCTTTTACTCCAATTAAATGAGAAACAAGTCTGATAAATTCTTTAGACATCCATGCGAGAATGTTATGAAGTTTTTTATTCCTTAATCGAATACGACATTTATGCTCAGAATGTCCCTTGATCCCACAATAGTGGCAATTATAAGGAATGTTCTTACCTCGATTCGCATGTACTGACTTTGGAGGTTGATAGACTCTGCTCACTTTGTCTTTAACTGCCGGTGAAGGAGTTTCACTTTTGCCATTTGTGGAAACCTTTTGAGAAGAATAACTAGCCTTGACAAATCTCACCTCTTTGCTAATACATGGAGCATATATTCCCTTATAGCCTAATCCCCGTGTATCTTCAAGTCATCTTCCAACCTCTTGATTTTATCAAGAGAAGCAGTTAAGTCATCCTCAAGGCATTTTTCTCGGGCAAGACATGCACTTTCTCTGTCCTCAAAACATGTTTGCTGGGAGATAACCTTTGCTTCAGATTTTGCAAGTTTCTCTTCCAACAAAAAATACTTTTGATAAAGATTATCACATTCAAGTGATTTTATACGTAGGTTTACTTCAAAATCCTTGAGGATCGATTCGTTAGAATGATTTGAAGAATAAACACCTGCGTAACATCTTATGAGTTTCTTGTTTTCTCGGCAGAGGGGAGTCAGAAGAGGTAAGATATGAGAAGTTGTAATTTTCTTCATATTCCACGAATCCAAAAACTTGACATATTCTGAGACTTCCTCATCAACATCTCTATCAATATCTGAATCACCTTCATCAGAAAGTTCATCCAACTGTTCTTCTTGGAGAGTTTCCCAATCAATAGTTTTTGCATTAGGAGAATGTTTAGATACTGATTTAGACGTGACAGTTTTCTCAGGTGAATCCAAGATTTTAGACTCATCTGGTAATTTCTGAACTGGTACGTTATTAGAGATACTACTCTTGTCCATAAAGTCGGATCGCTAAAAACATAGACTTGTAAGGTCTTGAACGTGTTTGCCTGCTCTGATACCAATTGAAAAAGCGGGGGTATAACAACCACACCCAATATTTCGATTAGCAATATGTATGGACAAACTCCGAGTTACTTTACTAGAGAATCAACTAGACAGTCAGACTCAATCTAGATAAAAATATCTCAAGGAGTTTATTATCTCTATCTCTTAATTTGATTTACTCAAGCAAATACAATCTGCGAGTCTTAATCAAAGAGAGATAACTTGGATGGTACCAAAGACCAATATCCAAGTGTCAATCAATTTAAATCAACAACCAATAATGTCGGATATTCTAATTGATTGAACAACGCACAACCTATATTATTTCAATTATATAACAAAATATAATCCGGATAAGAAATAACACATACACCAGAATTTTGTTAACGAGGAAACCGCAAATGCATAAAAACCTCGGGACCTAGTCCAGATTAAACATACACTGTACTAAGCCGCTATAGACACTAGCCTACTCCAACCTAACTTCTGTCTGGACTATAGTTGAACCCCAACCAATCTCACAATGATCCAAGGTACAATTATGTTCCTACGCCTCTGATCCCAGCAGGATACTGGGCACTTGATTTCCTTAGCTGATCTCACCCACAACCAAGAGTTGATACGACCCAAAGTCGAAGACTTTAATAAACAAATATGTCTCACACAGAAAAGTCTACAAGGATAGATAAATTCGTCTCCCACGAATAAACCTATGAGTTTTGTTCCGTCTTTTGATAAATCAAGGTAAACATGAACCAATTGATAAAACCAGACTTATATTCCCGAAGAACATCTCATCTTTATTAATTACCTCACAATAAACTTAATCGACGCAGCGAAGAAGATTATTGAGGAATCACAAATGATGAGACGAAGTGTTTGTGACTACTTTTATATCTTGCTTATCGGAGATAGAAATCTCAAGCCAATTATTAGAATTGTACTCGTATGATAGAAGATGCAAGATCATATCACACAACTACGATAAAAGTAGTATCGGTCTGGCTTCACAATCCCAATGAAGTCTTTAAGACGTTAACCTAGTTTAAGAAGAAGAAAACCAAAGGTTAAAGGAGAATCGATCCTAGCTTAGCAAACTAGTATCACACATAATGTGTGGGGATTAGGTTTCCCAATTTTTAGAGTTCTCCCTTATATAGTATTTCAAATCAGGGTTTGCAATCAATGTTAGCTTAGTAACAAAGCATTCAATATTCACCATTATATGAAAACCTGATTAGATACAAGCTAATATTTATCAACCGTTAGATAGAAAACATAGCTTGTTATACACACATGTACTTGACGATTTTTGGTTTGTGCAACCATACCCAAACTTGTACATTAGTTGGTTCAACACTAGTTAACCAAATGGTTAGCCAAATGATAACTTTCATATCAACCATATTCTTCATCACCATAACTAGTCCAAATGACTCAAATGAACTAGTTAGAGAGCTGTTCAATTGCTTAGATCTTTATGTAATACAAAATACACAATTGAAGCAAAAATAATGTGATTCTCTCGAATCTATTCATGAACTATAAAGCCACGGTTTGCAAGAACATTCCTTAGTTTATTATGATAACTTCACAAACATCGTTTTTAGACATAACCTACTCAATTTCGCGGACTGGGTTCGCCGACTTAAGTTCTCGGATGGAGTTCACAAACTCCAGCAGAAATTCTCAGAAAAGAACTTCCACCAGTTCGCGGACTGAGTTTGCATATTACTCCGGTGTTACTTGATCAACAAAGTTCGCAAACTTCGGTTCAAGCACGAATGACTTATACATATATGTGTTACCAAAACAATGCTTATATCCTCCAATGGTTATATTGTCTAAACTCTCATTGCAATCATTAAAACATTCTCAGAGGGCGTTATATAGTTGTTCTTAACAAACTATTTTTTATCAGAGTGTAGATGGGGAAAAACGATTTGCTGGTTTTTAAGGAATTGAGGAGACGACCGTACGGAGGAGACTCCTTGAACCGAGTGAAATGTTCAACCTCACACAGAAGCACCGCTGCAAAGGGGGTGCTTTTAATTTGAGAGATCAATCTGTAGTACTCCGGCCTAAACCAAGACAATGGCCGTTCCAGAGTAAATTTGGTTACAAGAGAGTATGGGTCGATCTGTAGGAGGGAAGATGATAAATGTGTGTAATTAATGGTAATCAAAGATTGTAGGTGTGTTGTGAATTCTGAATATTATAAGTTCTGAATGATTGAAATGGCTCAGTTGAGAGTAATTGCTCAATTAATGAGTTGTTGATCTCGTGTTGTCTGTGAGATGTGAGATCTTTGTTCTTTCAATCATGACTCAAAGACTAATTTATATTGCTGGAATTGTAGACACCATGATCCCATGAAGTGTGACAGTTTATGGAATCAAAGAGTGGGAAGTGGAAATTGTGTTTGAAACCAGTTGCTCATCGTGCGGAGACTTGGTTGATTTTCAATCCACTACTTTGTTAACTCCTTCAACAGATTACACGACTTGCTCACATTCCATCTGTGTGTTTGAACACACGTGTCGTAGACCGCCAGACCAAAAACCCTAGTTGATATCCCCCAAGTGACACGATTGACGCCTCGTGGTTAGTTTAGCCAGTTGTTGAATTCATGATTTAATGGGACAATGAGTCCATTTATTTGCTGAGTTGAATATGATTTGCAAAAATGTTCAGAAAATCTTGAATTGAATGTGCCTGCTGAGACAAAGATAAAATTTTGACATTGAAGTGAGCAAATGTTGCTCATTAGATGAATTGTTGAATATTGATAGTTGAACCAATATTCCTTGGTTTGAGAAAATATTGCTCGTCTGAGCAAGTGTTGCTCATCTTTTGAATTATTGGTAGCGTGACCAAAATAAAATATTAATTAAAATACTGGTAGTTGAACCAATATTCCTTGGACTCAAAAACCCTAATTTGATCAATTGATGGTTTATTTGAAAATTAACTATGGAACGAAGGAGAACTGACTTCATGGAACCGTGACCATGTATCACCCATATGCTCGTGTGAGCAAATACTGAGGCCTCTTGAAGAGTTGGTGATTTATTGATGAAAGAATGATCAAATGTTGGTTTAATCGTTTATTCGAAAATGCTCCTCTGAGCCTTAGGTGATAAAACCTAATTAATTATGAAGAGATGAGAGACCGACCAAGGGGTCATGAAACCGTCCCTGGGTGGTCACGGGATCGAATGAAGATCGTTCCATGAAAATCCCAAAATTATTTGGAAGAGTTTTGGACCTAATACGTACAATTGCGCAAATTATGTCAAATTGTATAAATACGCGGGACCGGATCCTAGCGAGCCAAAGATCCAACTTGGTTGATCAAGGTAACATGCTCATGTCACCAAAGTGTTCGTATCTTAGTTCTGAGAATTTTGATATTTTCAGATGTGCATTTGAGCAATCATTTGAGAAAATATGAAGAAATCAGGGGTTTTTGATGAAACCGTCAAAACTTCATGAGATGAAGGAAAAAAAAAAGGTGAAGGAATCATGGAGTGTCGAACTGGGCATGGCCGGCCGGCCAAAGGGCCCAATCCCACACGTTTTTCCAATTTTTATAATATTTTCATGATTTTAGGGAAATATGATAAAACCAAGGAATTTGTTAAAACCAAAGAGTTTTTGTTGAAATCAAAGAGTTTTGTTGAAATCAAGGAGTTTCCATGAGATTAGAAAAACATAAAAAATAATAATAATAAAATAAGGGAGTGTGGGACCGGCTCGAGCCTGGTTGGCCGGCTAGGGCCCGGTCCCGTGAGTTTTCCCTAATTTTATGTATTATTTCATGATTTAAAGTAATTTTCATAATTTGAAGGAAATATCATGAAATCAAGGAATTTCAAGGGATTATGGAGACATGAAAAATATAATAATAATAAAATGGGACGTATGGGGTCAGCTAGGGCTTGACCGTCCGGCAAGGTCCCGGTCACACGGGTTTTCCTAAATTTTATATTATTTTTCATGGGATCAAGGAAATATCATGAGATTAAGGAGTTTTCATGAAATTAGGGAAATAATAATAAAATAATGAGGAACCATGAGGTGTGGGGTCGGCCAGGATCAAGGCATGGCCAATAATCACGGCCCCACAATATTTTCCCTGATTTTATATTATTTCCTTGGTGTGAGGGAAACACCATGAAACTGAGGAGTTTCCTCAAAACGAAAGATATTTGTTCAAGTGAAAGGATTTTCTTAAACTCAAGGAAAATATAAAAAAATATGAAACTGGCGTGGGATTGACCACGGTACGTCCGGCCGGTCAGTGGGCCCATGCTCCCAGCGCCTTGGTTAACTTTTAATTATTTATTATTTTCCTTCCTATTTTGCATATGTTCATCGTCTCGTCGTATTTTGAAATACTTTTTCGTACAGTGATTGTTAGTGCATCATCGTTGAGTACACTTGCACCATTTGAATTGGGGCTTACTCAGAGGTAGCTCAGATGCTCATGTTGTTGAATATTTATTACTAACCCATGGGATTCTGCTGGAAAGAACCATGGATTGAAGTAACAAAATATTATAAAAGTATTTGAATCCAAGAATTTAAGAATAATTAGTTGATGGCTCTATACTAACAGAGAAAGTTGTCTAGGAGCATTAATTATTCTGACATGAGCTTGCTGGAGATTCATATCCTTTATATAGTCAGGGAAAACAGTTGTTTGTATCCTGAAGACGTTATCGCTCTATACTAGCAGAGCAAGCTGTCTAGGAGCCGTCAATCTCGTGATTCTATATAGAAATAATTACTGAAGTGTTCAGTATTCATGAGATATGTCGTTGTCCAGCCGAGAGACTACATAACTGCATGTACTCTGAGAGACAATATTCTCAGTCAGAGATTTGATGAGAGACTCGTGTCTCAATACTCACATCTGATTGCTGGATCAGAAGTTCGTATAATTATGGGTTTACGATTTTAGCCTTTGTCTAAAATCCACCATCTACATTAAGTCCCCTGCTTAGTGAGGAAAGTTGTGTTCCTCAGTCAGCATTGAATGATGATTTTCCGGTCATAAACAATATAAGTAATTGAACTTAGTCGTAAGTTAAGACATTACCGGATTTTGATAGTACGAGCAAACCATGACTTGAATGAAGATCCTAGTGGAATGATGGAGCATCATTTAATGAATATAGATTGGTGTTGAACCGCTGATCTTGATGACGGGACCTTGGTCATTTAGGATTCGCGGGCCGGGCCCAAAAAAGAAATCCTTATTTTAGGAATACACGCTCGATTGTTCGTTAGTTTAAGGAACAAACAAAATATACCTGAGTCTAACGATATAAAATTGTCTATGAGCTTTCACGAAAACCAAAATTTTATCTTTGTGAGATTTCACAAAATGGAATAAACTCTCGTTCAAAAGGTGAATGCTCGTACGATAGAAAAGTTTTTTTTTTTTTTGAAAAGACGTGCGTCTGTTAATAAAAATTTTGTCTATGAGATTTCATGAATTTTTTTATTTTCGATATGTGAGCGTTCACAAAATTTTGAAAATATACTCTCGCTTCAAAGACAGATGCTCGTGCGAGGGAGCAAAATATATATATATATTTTTAAATTTACGTGAGTTTCACGTTAAATATATGTATTTTGTAAAATCAATGTTTTGATTTTGAACAACTGTTGAAAGTAGACAATTATACATGGTGAAATAATGTCTATATGTGAGTTTTCACAATTGTAAGATGGACGTCTGTCCAATTTTTGAAAAACCAGTGGATGTTAAAATTCACGTGGGTTGTTCATGGTTTGATGAAAATCAAGTCATGATTTTGAATAATAAATTTTTCTCGTCTTTGCAGATTTGAAGGGACGAGCAAGTTTTTCGAAATTTTGACGTTATAATCACTATAGCTAGTGAAATTGTAAATAGTCAAGAGTTGGATTGTTACCATTTCAGCGCGTGGTTGTTATTGATATATCCATGACTCCATGTATTTCGCCTCAGATAGTGATGACTTTTGGTTACAACCACCCTTCTGGAAATATCAAGTCAAACGCTCCAGAAATATCAAGTCAAACATGAAGACTTTCTCCTAAGAACGCTCCAGAAATATCAAGTCAAACATGAAGACTTTTGCAGATGTTCATCTTGGGATGAATCAACCTTTCAGACGCTGGAAAGCTGGTACTTTGTATGTCTCTCGATCATATGTGAGTCGTACCTTGTCACCAGAAGTACCGCCGACTTCAGGAAATGAGACTATCGGCTGACAATGAAGGAAGGATTTGCGTTGATGGTGTTGATCCTGATTCAGACGTGGATGAACGACGAATTTCTTCATAATTCGTCATCAGAAAATTCAGAAGTTAGGTCTTCATTGAAATTGTTGTAGAATCTTCGTCCGATGTCTGATTTTCACAGTCTACCCATGTATCCTCATGCCCAGGAAATTTCCAAACTTTATCAAAGAATCTTTTTGTGTTCCGAGCATGTTTAGGATCCGAAATCGACGAAACAGTAAACTTCCAGGAGACCTTCAGAAAAATTTTAGCTGGCATGCAGTCCAATGTTTTGTCCACAACCTTTTGCTCGTTTCTCCAATTGCTTTGAATTTTGGATATGCTGTAGAGGACATCCATACGAAGAGAATGGTTTATGACCCATTCCAAAATTCTTTACCAATTGCTCCCAGATCTTAGGTTTGTACAGGACAGTGTAAAATTATCTCCGACGAGTTTGCTGTAAAACATTCATGTTGTGTATTTAGACCATTCGCTTGTGTCTTGAACGGTTGGTGAAGAATTTTAATGTCATTGATTTGTTTGAGATCAGGACCCCTTGATTGATACATGAGCATGGTGCTTGCAGTGCCATCTTTCTTTTGTTAGTCGTAGAAACATCACTTCTGAAACCCTGGTCACGGGACCATACCTGAGGCTGCTCTCGAGATGGGATGATGTAATGACCATGATCTCATGTCCCGGTGGTAGCATTAATTTTATGATGAACAATTAGCACATGAGAGTCTGGTGCCATGAGTCTTGGACTGTGAAACTGATCGTCATGATCAGTGGACCGTCAATCCCTAGTATTTTGTTAAATCTCTCCTTTTCGTTTTCTATTCTTCCGGCAAGACTTAGATTGAGGACCCGGGTGGAAAATTGATGTAAAGACCCAGGTGGTAGAAGTTGGAGGTACCATAGTGAAGCACTTATCGAAAAGACCTGGTGGACATCGATCGACTGTAGACGTTATGAATCCCGTCCACGAATTTCTGCTTGCATGTAGTATGCTCTGGAAGCTGTAGGAACCTCACACGACGTCAGAATTCGATGCTTGACCCCAACTTTTGAAGCTAAGGGACTGAGTTATTACATTATAGAAGAATCACTCAATTTGGATTTGTAGAAGTCCGCCAACGAAGCGTGCACATTTGCAATTTGTAATCCCGTACAAATTATTTAGGTTTCGTAGACCTGACGGTAAAGGCCATATATTTCATCTCATATGTCCAATTAATGCGCAATTTTAGTATGTTGTATAAGTTACATAGATGAACATCTTTAGTTGAGGAAGCATTTTCCTATTCCTCACCTATTGGTACATGTTTGCAAAACCATAACCTGAAGTGTGTTGTATCTCATTTGTAGAGGTGATGAGAACATCTTGTAGAAGACTTTGGATTATGTACCCCAGTCGTGCCAGCTTTGGGAAGACTTTCATGTGAGTGTGTTATCAGGTCTACACATTTTGATATGAATCATTGGTTCTTAGAGAAATCCGCTTCATGTGTAACACTTCAGAGAATGATTAGTTGATGAAGCCCTAAGGATGTTGCTCCTGAGACCGTCGTTGGTGCTGAGACTATGAATGATCACGCTCCAGAGATCCTTGTTGATACTGAGATCATGGATGGTGTTCCCCTAGAGATTATTATTGATGCTGATACCACGGTTGAAGTTGCTCCAAAGACCGAAAAGGATAGAACCATGATTATAGATATAATCTTTGCTCCTTCTTCTAGTGAGCCTTTTACATTCACAAACTAGTTGATGAGTTGAGCATCGGTAAGATGAAGATGTACTGAAAGTTCAACCTGAATGTTCCTGAAAGTATAACTTTACTACGAACTGGCTTTGTCAGTGAGTCGTCATTGTTACGGTAGATAGGATCATCAATTTTTGTACTAGATGTGATTAGTGAAGAGAGAAAGTTCCTCAATCAGGCAGGGTCTTGTGATGTAGAGAAATCTCGTTGATAAAGTTTGACGGAATCGCCTTAGGTTTCCAAGTGTACATTGAAGGAGTTAGTGTCATCCATGTATGAATGATGTTGTATCTGTTTCAGATGTCTTATCATGGGATAATTAAGACTTATCGATTGTAGTTTAGTAACACTTTGATCGTGCTGGTGTTGAATCAATGTGTCATCGTCTAGATATTTGTGATGAAGTTGTACTCTTTAATTAGGAGTACAATTTGATGGCTTCTTAGATGCTTGATAAGTGCCTAAAATATATCATTTGTATATCAATTTCTTATGCTCTTCTTAGCTATTTTTCTTGTATTTTTTTATATTACGTTTATTTTGTATTTTATAGGTACTTTGGAGTTATGTGGTACGAAAGAAGATAAACTGGAGCTTAATTCATTGCTTGGCGATATTGGAATTGACGGATTCAAAATCGGGGAAGAACACAAGGCTATATTACATAAGAAGCTGGAATTTCTGAAGGACCGGACACTTGCACTCAGGCCAGCCAAATGAAGTCAGCTGAAAACTGTGTTAAATACATACACAGGTTGGATCAGGGCCACCAATCTCCTTATAAAGCTAGATGCTGAAGTAATTCATAGTTCACGACCACGACCCTGCCAAGTCTTTCACGCCTGCTGCAACATGAGT
Source organism: Papaver bracteatum (assembly GCA_023529315.1). Classification (NCBI taxonomy): domain Eukaryota; kingdom Viridiplantae; phylum Streptophyta; class Magnoliopsida; order Ranunculales; family Papaveraceae; genus Papaver; species Papaver bracteatum. The sequence goes on from JAJJWX010005351.1 coordinate 392,615, forward strand.
TCAGGTTTGTTGTTTCTACGGGTTAGGACGTGATTCCAAGGGCGAGCAGAGAAGATTTAAAAGATATGAACAGAGATCTGAAGCCGAGAAAAGTCAGCTTAAGAAAGTGTTTGATGTCATGATTAAGGAAGAGATTAGAGTCCGTGCAGGTTCAGGACATATGGGTTGATTTCACAATCACAAAAGATGAGAAGAACTTGAGCTTAAGGATGGAAATACATGGAAAAGAAATGGCAGTTCCTGCCGTATGATGTGTGATGAATTTTTTTGAGTTCTGAAATGATTAGAAGTGATGGGTTTGTGTCAATTTTGAAATGTATGGTATAGGGAAGGAGTTTATGCAATCTATAATATAGAAACAGTACACAACCCTCATTAGTGCGGGACAGGCACGTAAGATGTTTGCTGAAATGCCAGAACCACACAGCTCTTGCCAACTTCAACTGATCCTACTTTGCCGTCAGTTAGACCATGGTTCTGATGGATATTTTCTAAGGGTTCGGACATGGACTCGAAGCCAATAAATAAATCGAGGTTGGGTATGAGTTGTCATGGGTTTTGGGTAATGTTTAAAGTCAGGTAAACAGTGAAGAAATGGAGCTGCTGCTGTACATGATGAGCTGTTCGAAGGGTTAATCTGCCAAGGATTCTTGAGTTTGAATACAACAAGAAATAATTGGAATATGTGTTGTTGTGTCTGCATTTCAAGGAGTTTACAATGGGACTGACAAGGGTTTTGTTGAATCAAGAAGAATAAGTAACGATGGAAGTTTAAAGCTCAGTATGGATCGAGTGTATGGATTTTGGGTCGAGTATTGGGCTGTGTTTCAACCGCCAAAACAATCAACCAAACTGGTGTTGTAACCATGGTCCCAGTGCACATCTATCAGGAGTTCAAAGAAATATTCTAGGTCAAGATAAAGGAGAGCTGTATGGATGGAATAATAATTGATTCTGGTGAAGGTTTCTTGCCGAGAAGATAGCCAGGAAGAGGGCTGAAGGCCGTGGGTTTGTAACAATGAATGTCTAAGATTTGAAGGTGATTTAGAGTTATGCTTAGTAAGGAAAACTCGCAATTCCAGGGGCAGGGCTCAAGAACTATAAAATGAGGCGCAATAAACTCACAAGGGATCATCTCATACCCCCCTGCGACTGCCTTCACCATCACCAACACAGAGGATCTCTCTGCTCCTCTCCAAACCCTCACACCCATCATCATCTGCATACATCTGCATATCCATTCCATCTCATATACCATCTGCATAACCACCTCCTCTGCATAACTATCATCTCATATTCCACCAACAGCATACACCCACCTGCATTCCATCCACAAGTTCTGCATCTCCATCACTCCACCTCATACATACAACACCATCAGCACCAGGCCCTGTCACAGTCCACCTCTCCTTACGACGCTACCACCAGTTCGCCTCCATAAACCACTCTCATATGTTCACAGTAGGACCTGGATCTGACGAGCACCTCCATCTCCACAGCGCCAAGGAAGAAACAGCTTGCATACGCCACCACCACTCCATTATCAACAGGCCACACCTTCGCCAGCACCATCAGTCCACATTCATCTCCACTTGCAGATGTTTCGGTTTTGTATTCCTATTTTATTTGCTTCATTGTGTGCCATGAACTCCAGTAGCTAATTGCATCTTGATTAGGGACGATTTCGACGTCCGAACATGAATTCAAATTGATATTTAAAGTGCCTGTTTTCTCGCAATTATTTCGTTATTGCTTATTCTTTACCGTGCCATAAGTGTTTATGAGTTATTTATGAATCGTTTAAGTTGCAAATTAAATTGTTTTATGGATGATAAGATTGCTAATTCGAGAACTCTTCGACCCGTAATTGTCTAGATGTTCCGAGTACAAGTAGTAATATGTGGTTATTGACGATGGGATTTTGTTAAATATCCATGTGTATTGAATGACACTAGTAGATGAATCGAGCTTATGTGTTTGTCACTAGGAATAGCCTATTTCACAGAGTTTAATGCACTTGTTTGAGTCACACCTAGTAAGCGTACCTCTAGGAAACTTGGCAAGTAAAATCCGGTAGTCGAGCGCTTCCGTGTCCGGTGAATTAGGATATATTGCGGAGTATTTGAGCGTACTAAATATTCTAGGGTTATTAGTAATGGGTACTTTTCAGAAACTATCTATATCATTAAGATTCATGTTTGGTGACTTAGAAGAAGTCTTGATCATTCACATCCTCATTTGCACTTTTCTCATTCAGAAATTGAATCGACAACTTAGACTCAACTCTCCCTGTGGATACGAACTCGACTTGCCTCACTACTTCTTTATAGATTTGTGTAGCATAAGAGAATTATTATTGATAGGTTGAAAGCCTCGTCATCCTTAAGCATCAAATGCCTTAGGGGTTTGATTATCTCGGCACTGGAGTTTCTTCTGTTGATTCAGCATCCCTTTCGTTGTGGTAGTGGGATTCGACACTTGTGCATACATCAAAGCCTTCTAATTTTGTGGAACACATGGACTTGTAGGAAAAACTCCCAAAGTATTTTTCTCCAGGTTTGGACATCATCTCAGTAATAAATGTTTCAGTGCTTGATTCGGAGAAACGTCAGATTCAACCACTTGGTAAAATACTAATGCGGTGAAGCTACCATTCATAACATCTTGTAGAGTTGCTAGCATAATTAAGTCCCCATGCTAGGTTAGCATGTGAGGAAATAAAATACATATACATGGAATGAGACTTGCCTAAATGCGGAACCTCTTGATGAATGTCTATGCATCTTTTTGCATGTTCTTGCTTCAACCTCGTCAAAGTTTGAAATTCCTCAAAGTACTCTGATCATGGAATGTCCGTCAAACCTTCTGGATCAGAACTTTCTTCGTTGGAGAGATGTGTAAATAAAGGCGCTTTGTAAGTATCCATCTTTTCAGCGTGGATCCACGCTCATCTGAAGGAAATATCATATCCTGGATCTTCCCGATTATGCGAAACTTGGTTTCTATCCAGGTTGGACTTATGTTCACTTTGAGAGTGATGTAGCCATAAGTATTTCCGAGCGCTCCTTCAAGGTATCTGATTGAAATGGGAGCATGAGTAGCTTCTTGTCGAGTGATGCCTGCGGATCTGAGGGTTTTTAGTGGAATGATGTTGATGGCGGTGCCAGCATCGATCAACGTTCTTCCAAATTCGTTTCTTCTGAGATTGACTGTGGTAGGCAGTCCCCAGTTATACATATCTTGGTATGTGGCTGTAGGCTCAAGAAGTATTCCCGAAATGGATTTCTTGACACGATGTGGTTTAGTACTATGAACATGTCTCTCCTTTGTGCCTTCGACAGATATAGCAATTCTACATATTTGCTCGAGCAACGACTGACCTGCTTCTTTGAATTCATAGAGCGCAAGGTTCTGACTGGAGATGTAGTTGCATGAATTCCCACACTACACCCAACTCAAGAATTTATCAATATTTATGACACAATTTGAAGATTAAGGACCTACTTTATTAATATGATCTTAAAAGAATTACAATGATCAAGAACACAAGACACTTAATAAGATTTTCTCTCTCCTAAAAATTTCTTAGCACTCAAAATTTCATCTCTCTCTCTGGAACTATTCATTTCCTTTATATAGGCATTTACATAGTGGATTACAGATCATGACAGCTCATTTACAGCTAAGATTCCCTTTAGTTTCGGATCTAAGTTCTTGCGATACATCGCAGTTTGCACCGCCTTAATCTTTCGCAGGTTTTATTGATTCATCGCAGAAATGTCACGCCTTTCTCATGTTTCTGTCGTTTTCATCCGATATGTAATTCCTTACGTCATTTGAGATGTATTGCAGAATATCATTGATGTATCGTAAACATGTCTCGCAAAACTGTTGTTTATTTCGCAAGAATATTGTTGTGACAATATTCTGATCCTACATCTTGCCTCTTCTCATATCTTTTCTGCGAAGAAGATAAAGATCATGAGAATTTAAATCTCTTGATTTGCCGCAACTCCCTATCTTTTCACACTACCTTCAATCTGACACGTCTCTCTATCCATCGCTAGATATTCTACGCGTGTTTCTTCTTTCATTTATTCCTTGACACATCTTTTTTCAACCATTGAATTCTGACCATTCACATATTTTCTTCATTGAATGCACTGATGTTCTCGAGAATCTTCTTCTCTTATAAATATCTTCTTCGCTAATCTCTCCTCTTCTTTTTTACTTTCTCTTTTTACTTTTTCTCTGCAACTCTTCTGTTCTTCATCTTCTTCCGCAAATTCCGGATCTACTACTGTTTCAATCTTGTTTCTTTATTCTTCTTCATCTTAATCATCATTCCCATACTAAAAAATGGCTCCTGCTAAAAAATTAGGTCAACCTACTTTCCAAAAACACCAACAAAAGTTCCAAACCTTAGGTTTCACACTTTCTGAGATCCCTGGTCAATCTTCAGACACTGATCTCTCCATTGATCTAGTTTCAGAATTTCCTTCTTCCAATGGGAAAATCCTTATTTCTCTAGGTCAACTAGAAGCTGGCCTTCCTATCCCTCTTTATAACCCAGATCTCCCTCTTTTTTATGAAATTATTTCTGACGTTAAATTTTCACGAGCAATCTTCCAATTAAGTGGAGATTGTATTCGTCTCATTCTCGAATATTCCTTTCGTGGAGCTGGTAAAGGATCTCGCTATCCTGAATCTGCGAAACATCCTGATTTTAAAAGATATCCCAATTATTCCAGCGAAATATACCGTGGAAAATTTCTTTGCGAATTATCAAGTGATTCCCATGAAGAAAGATAGCACGTGTTGGGCTGTTCGTTTGAATAGGAATAAAAAGGTTGCGAAGGACAAACTTCTTATGCAAGATATAGATTATCATTCAAGTAAAAACCAAGGTCCACGCTTCTCAAAAGATGATAAGTGGTGTAGATTTCCTCTCCTTCTTGAAGGTTCATATATTTCTGGCGCTCTCGATCTTCCTGCGAATCTTGCAGCGTATTGTCCTTGGGTTTTTAACTGGCCTAAAAGGAATTCTGATGTATATTTCGCAGAATTTATCATTATTCGCAAATTTGGATAAATGTATCATTCTTATTGATTATATTGAGATATCGTTTATTAGATTGAAAGAATGAAGCTTAACTATGTCAATACTGGGAATCCCAATCTCCTTCAAATTTTGAAAACCTTCACAGATGAAGTAAGAAACAATCTTCTATAACCTTTAACAATATAGTGTTTCCCCTGTTTCTTATCTTTATATGTGATTGTTTTCAAGGAAATACCATTTGTCGCGGTGGTTGAAGCCAAAGATAAAGGCAAAAGAGTAGCAACTCCAAATGAAAGTTCTGGTGCTTCTCCTCGCCGCAATAAAAATCAAACCACTGACGGTCCTCCAAAAAAGATAAGAAAAACTCAACCACTTCCTTCTGATAATTCTCAACTCAAAGAAACTTCTACTATCGCTGAAAAAGATAATGAAATCAAAAAAAATAGTGGAATTAATAATGATGCCTCTGTGGGCCCTTCAATGCATATTTCTTCCGCAAGAATTAAATCTGCGATGGGTCTTTCTCAACCTGAGACTCCAATATATCAATTGTCAAACATTTTTAGAAATCTCCTACAAGGTGTTGGAGATGATGATATTACTCGTACTTGCGACTATCTCTCAAAGATCTGCGACGCTTCAATCTTGACTAATAATAAAGATCTTAAAGGATGCTCAAGATTTATTAACCCAGGTTTTCTTCATGCGTTAGCTTCGTTGGTATGCCCCTTTCCTTCATTTTTCTTGTAGTAAACTTTAAATTTGTCATGAGTATCAAAAATCTTTTACTTATCTTACTTATTTTCTCTTTTATGTCACAGATTGCCAGAGCTTCTTTTTCTGTTGCTTCAGAATTAGAAAATAGATTATAATCATCACAGAAAAGGCTTACTGATTCACAATCTGAATCTGTGAAACTTCTCGAGAAAAATAAGCAATACGAAGCTGAAATCTCCATTCTTCGCCAAAAATGTAAACAGTTGGAAGTAGCTAGAAATACTGAGCTTCTTAATAAAAATATATCGCTTGAAGTAGAAATTCAAGTTCTTCAACAGAAATTAGTTGATAAGGAGAAATTCTGCAAACAAGTTATTGGTATAAGTCTTCCCCCCTTTTTTTTTTTTTTTTTTTTGAGCTTATTTGGGCAACCATTTTGCAGATGCCTATAATCTTACTGATGAAGCCATCATTCTTAATTCTTTTTATGAACCCATAGATGAAACCACTCTTCTTGAGCGTCTTAATGACGCTTTAAATAATTATTCAGATGAAAAAATTAATACTTTGTCCATTGATGAGATTAAATATCATATCTCCCTTATGAGAATGGATTATAGATCTGTCTTGATTACATCCAATAGTTTAAATACTTGCAGAGATGAATTTAGAGAAAAAATCAAAGTCTTAAAAGCCAATAAGAGTGAACTTGAGAAGGATAAAGAACACATTACTCTTCAAGGCGCTGAAGCTCTATCAAAATTTCGCAATACCCTTATTGATATTGAACTTGAGAGAGATAGACTTAAGGATGAAAACATTAAACTTCTTAAAAGAGAAAAACAAATCCATTCCCATCTTCTCATTCAAAGTGATGATGAATTCGCATGGGCTACGACAATTCTTGATAATGCTAGGAAAAACTTAGCGATAGATGTCAGTCTTCATACCGAGCAAGCAACATTGATACAAGAAATGATCCATGAAAGAGAAGGTTATTTATTATTCCTCTAATATCTTTGTATTTCTTGTATATTCCCAACCAGTTTCTAATTTATTGTTGTATCATCGCAGAATCTGAAGGAAGATATTCCAAAAGGGTAGCAGAACTTGAAGAAGAAAAAAGTGGTCTTGCAAAAAATCTTGCTTCCCGTAATGAAAAAATCTCAAGACTGCGAGAGAAAATAAAGATATCCAACTCAAACTTGCGTAATAATCTTCTCACCGTTCGCAATAATGCTATTGAGAAAGTTTGCAAAGATAACGATCTTCCTCTTAGTTTGTATCCTTGTCTTATGGATAATATCCCAGCCAGTTCTCAAGTACCAATTATTTCTGATAGTGAGGCTGATACAAATGAAAATGAAAGCGAAGATGAGGAAGGAGCTAATGATGAAGATAGTGAATACGAAGACGAAGATGAAGATAATGATGGAGATAAATAGCTTTGTTTTTTCTTTTTGATTTTCTCCTGTATTTTTCTCTTTCTTTCTTGCGATAATTATTTGCGACAACTTGTAATATTCTGCGAATTATCTGCAGCTCCTGATATCTTTCAATATATAAATTCTTTTTTGCTTCTATCTGTTTGTTATTTATATGAATTTATCATATAATGATGAATAACAATATTTACCATTCTATGCATCATTCCCATACTTGCCCCTTGTTATTAATCTGCAATATGATAAATGAATTATCGCAAATAATGCTGCAAAAAATCTGTTATATGTTTCGCAGATATAATCTCTCTTGTGGTCTTATTTTGCCTTCCTAGTTAAAGGTCTTATTATGCCACTTTTATGCGACAAGATCGCAGGACATTCTTACTTTCATATGTAATAATCCATTGATCTTGTCTTATCATTTATTTTGATCTATGCGACAATATGATAAGTCTAAGCCATCTTGTGAGATTAATCTCTCTTTTCTTTTTAAGACTTATGATATTGGCGTCTTTGCGATAAAATCGCAAGACGTTTTTGCGATTTATATCCTCTTATCCTTGATTTCATTTATCTTGTCTTTTGTTTTCATCGCAAAAACCCATTGATCTCATCTTAACATTTCTCTTTAGGCTTTTTGGCCTGTCATGCGGCAATATGACGGGCCTAAATATTCTTGCGAATATAAAGTCCCATGACATTGCTGTCTGTGTCATGCGACAATATGATGGGTCTAAATACTCTTGCGAATATAAAGTCCCATGACATTGCCGTCTTTTTTGATACACAGCTCCCTAATGGAGGGTATCGCCCTTATCTCTCCCCCCTGGTTGCCCCTTCAAGGAGACGTACTTCTGCCATACAAGACTAGCTCCTCCCATCCGGTTCTAGAAACAACCAGTTGTTTTCGTAGCCTCTTATCCTTTATGCCTATATGGCTTATAGTTACGAGACTACACCCTAGTGGGGTTTTCTTTGGGCCGAACACATCGTAAGTCAAGACTTTCCATGGATGGCCAGGGTAGGTTCATCCGTCCCGGGCACCCACAACTCAACCGTGTACCTTGGCGCCTTGATCATACTTTGCATTCCTTAGGAGAAACTCTCGGGCGCCCAACCAGGGTATAACCTTATATAGTTGGGAATCCAAGTTATCTCTCCCGGATGGATTTTCTATAATCCCAAATCTCCATGACTAGGTTCCAGCAGCAGTATAGCCTTTCCCATAGTCATGCAAAGAGATACCCCCCTTATGACGCACTTTAAGGACATTGCCTCTTACGGAATAGAATCCGCGAACTAAGGTGTACGCCATAAAAGTTCATCCCATTCTTATATGTTTTTAGGCGATTTGCGCCCGTCTTATGCATTTGCATTAAAAATTCTTATATGATTTGAAATCATCATCTTTTTCTTTCAATTGAAAAATTCTTATTTTTGAGCAAAGTTTTTCTTTTAATATTCTGTTTGCATATTTCTTGCTATTTTTGTTCTTCAACTGTTCGCAGCATGACATTGCTGCATTTCTTTTCTTCTGTGACGAATGATTATTCGCAATACTTTGTTATTTGTTTACTTTCTTGCGAGAAATGAAGATTTCAATTTTTTTCTCAGCACCTTGCACTTGTTTATTTTCCTGCGAAGAATGAAGATTTTAACTTTTTCCCATCTTTTGCGCGATTAATCACCATTGATTCTTTTGGCACAAACTATTCTTGTAATATATCCTTTCCCCACAACTCTATACTGTCCACCATTAATTTCTCTGCTCTCTGAGTTTGCTTCCTGTTATGTTGCCAATTACGATTTCTGGCGTTTCTTTCTTCGCAAGTATTAATGTCAACTTCATAACACTTTTTCCCTTCAAACCAATCACCTTTAATTATCCCAATACCATGAGGATGCGGAAACTTTATGCATTGATGATATGTGGATGCTATGCCCAAGATTCCATGGAGCCATGGTCTTCCAATTAAGGAATTATAAGGAGATTCTATATCCACTACATAGAACTTAATTTTTGAAGATATCTTGTTCAATGGGATTTCCATAGTGATTTCTCCTTTTGGATTATTCGCAGTGCCATTAAAACCATAGATCTTGTAAGTTGAGGGGATTAATTCATCATCTCTTCCACCCATTGTACGGTAGGTATGATAAAATAAGATGTCTACCGAGCTGCCATTATCAATTAAAACCTTATCTATTGCCCAAGAATCACTTGCTGCGTCACCATCATCTTCTTCTCCCTCTCTGTACTTTGGATTTATCTCTAACTTTACCACCAACGGGTTGTCATGCATCTTCCCTGGCTCTGGTATTTCTTGTGCAGTAAAAGAAATAACTTGTTTCTGCCATTCTTCTAACGGAGAAATTTTCGCAATATTCATCACCTCTCTTCCCTCTATATCCCTCGCAAATACTCTACTTAGCACATTATCATGGAAATCTTCTATTGTTTTCTGCGAATGTACAATTGAATTGCAAAATAGATTTTTTGTTGTAGCTCCTACTTCAATGACAAATGTTTCTGCGTCTTTCGCAACATTGACTCTATGAATTTCTGGTGCTTGCGGCAATTGCTGGGGTTGTGGATATCTCGCTAGAAAATGATTTAACTTCCCTTGTTCAATCATTCGCAGAATAATTCTTTTTACATTTCTACAATTATTCACAGAATGGCCATAAAAATGATGATAAGGACAGAACTCTTGATTTTGGTTGTTAGGATGTGGTTCTTTCCCCATGTTCTAGGGTGAGGGTATATTCTCCATCAAAATAATCGCTTCCCAAATCTTGTCTATACTGGTATTTAGAGGTGGCAATTTGACATCTTCCCATATAATCTTTTGACCTCTTTGCTCTCTTGAATAATTCTGCCTATGTCCACCATAAGTCTCATGCGGTTGATCAAACCTTGGTACCTTATTATTGTTATTGCGATTATAGAAATTTCTCTCCTTTTCCAATTCCTCTTGATCTCTACTCCCCATTGCTACTATCTTACGTTGATTATCAATCTCCATTTTCTCTCGCTGATTTTGGGAGGTACTTGCTACTGTATTAATCATACTTGGTAATAAACTTCCATTTGCTGCGGCTGAACTTGTGCCTGCGAGAATTGGATATGACTCCATCTCATTTTGTTTTTCCTCCAAAGCGATATACTCTCCTTGCAATTCTCGCAGTTCTGTCATAGTGATTGTGTTTTTGACTCTGAATACCTGGATGTATAATAGATTTGTCGCAAACATAGCATTTATGAAGGATAAAATGAGATATCTTTCATCTACTCTTCCAGCCATTTCACTACACATTGTCCTCCATATTATCGTTAAGTGCTTTAAACTCTCGCCAACTCTCTGCTTCAATCCAAACACATCTTCAATTCCAAGTCGTGTAGAGTTATTACTTATGTATGCTCCTAAGAAGGTAGTTTGCAAGTGCATGAACGAAGTTATTTTATTCTTGGGGAGACATTCAAACCACTTCAATGCTTCGCCAGTTAAACTTGACGCAAAGTATTTGCACAAAACGACATCATGGTTCTCCCATTGTAGCATGCATCGAATATAGGCTTTGATATGTTGGACGGCACATGTAGTCCCATCAAAAATACTGGTCAACACCGGTAAATTGCATTTTGGAGGTATCCCTCATAATTGTACCTCTTGAGTAAATGGAGTTTTCGCAGCTTCTTCGATTGACTCATCAAGTTGTATTCTTCCTCCTTCTCTTCTGTTACTTATCATTCCTCTCATTTCTGCTAATTCTCGCAAGATTTGTTCATTCCTATCAGAATTTTGCTCCATTGGCCTTTTCAACGCAGCCTCTCTTCGTCTGCGTTCATGCCTTTCTTGTCTTGCGATATTTCGCGCTTCTTCTCCAACATCTTGATTTTGCATTCTTCTACGATTTTCTTCTTCTTGAACTTGCAAGTTAATTTGTCTTTCATTCTCTTCTCTGCGAATTTCCTTATCCCTTACTGTTTCTCTTCGTTTCCTTTCTATGTCTCTGCGAATTCTCTCATATTCCTCATTGAGATTACCATTATTACGATTTTGTGCACGTCGTCTTTCTCGATTATCATGATTATTCTGACGCAATGCTGCTTGAATTTCTTGTTCTTTTACTTCCGCTCGCAATATCTCTCTCTCTACCGCTAAATGTACTTGCTCAATATAATGTCTCTCAATATCATCTTCAATTATTCTGCGATTTCTTCGAATTTCTTCATCATGTAACATTCTCCTTCTCTCTTCTTGATTTTCTCCCTCATTTTGATTATGTATAATATCCAAAGTTTCACCACGTGGAATATAACGATCATTTATCAAATTCTCGCCAATATTTTGTATAGGGTGATTTTGTCTTGTTTCTTCTCTATATGATCTTGAACTTGATCTCATGCTGCTTCTTGATCTTCTGTTTTGCAACCTCAAATTTTCCATTCTTAGTTCATGATTTTGCCTTGTAATATTTGCACGTTCTTCTGCCTCTAATCTTCTTTCCTCCTGTATCCTTTGTCTTAAGTCATCTACTACTTCATGCCCTTCATGAATTACTCCTCCATCCACTTCTTGATTTCTTTCCTCTTCTTGATTTTCTGCCTCTTCTATCGAATCCGACCTCCAAGTATGCACACTTACTCTATCATAATCCACATCTTTATCTTGTGCTCGTGTTTGTTGATTCGGTGGTTGAATTGAATTTTCTGCTCCATTTCTCATTCTACTTCTTCCTGATCTGATCCTTAAAGATCCTTCCAATTCACCTGTTCCTTCTCCTGCAATTCTTTTACTTCTTCTCACTGTTGTTGGTGGTTCTGATGTATTTCTTCTTCTCCTAGCCATTTCTTCAAACTCTAACAATTTCTTCAAATCTTCAAGTTACAATTTGAAATTTCTCAAATTGATTCTCCCTGTTTCTGGACGCCAAAATGTAGTTGCAGGAATTCCCACACTACACCCAACTCAAGAATTTATCAATATTTATGACACAATTTGAAGATTAAGGACCTACTTAATTAATATGATCTTAAAAGAATTACAATGATCAAGAACACAAGACACTTAATAAGATTTTCTCTCTCCTAAAAACTTTTTTAGCACTCAAAATTTCATCTCTCTCTCTGGAACTATTCATTTCCTTTATATAGGCATTTACATAGTGGATTACAGCTCATGACAGCTCATTTACAGCTAAGATTTCCTTTAGTTTTGGATCTAAGTTCTTGCGATACATCGCAGTTTGCACCGCCTTAATCTTTCGCAGGTTTTATTGATTCATCGCAGAAATGTCACGCCTTTCTCATGTTTCTGTCGTTTTTATTCGATATGTCATTCCTTACGTCATTTGAGATGTATTGCAGAATATCATTGATGTATCGTAAACATGTCTCGCAGAAATGTTGTTTATTTCGCAAGAATATTGTTGTGACAATATTCTGATCCTACAGGAGAGGTGATAGGTGTGTAAAAAATACCTCTCTAAGTATCGATTGGTTATGCTTTCTTAGCTAGTTTTATTGTAAAATTGTATTATTAGCTTTCTTTTATATTTTATGGGAATTTTGGAGCTTATTCCCGAAAAGAACAAGAAATCGTCCAATTTGCCAAAGGAGAGACGGAATTATCATTGCATGGAAACTACTACGGGAAGTCGCATGGGTATATTTTCAAAAACTGTCGATGAACTTAATGGGTTGGAGGTACCGAGTCCAACATGGGCTTAATATGGGCTATATGCATTTTCTGGAGGAAAGTATAAACTCTATGGAGTTCACATAAGGGTAGCACACATGTGTGCTGGTGAAAGAAATATATAGGAAAGAATAGAGTTTGTTGTGACTTGGGATGGTAGATCGTGCAGATGGAGAGCCAAGATGGTGATCGATGGTTGAATGGCCGTGACGAAGCGATGCTCGAGATGTAAACTGAACTGGAGGTTGAAGTCAGGGAAAGAAGGAATGCGTTAATGGCAGTATTAATGATGAACGAACGGTGATAGCTGCTGCCACTATCAGTGATCGTTATTAACCGGACAGTGCTGTGATGGCAGTGAAATGACGAGTAAAATATGAAGTTAGGAATGACGACGATAAAGCTAAGACATTGATCGTGTTTTTCTGTATGCTCATGGGTCGACTGATGCTTACAAAGGGAATAAATTTTGGCGAGAATAACTCCATTCTAAGAGATCGATGGTGTTGGCAAGGAATTTCGGAAACGATGGAGGAAAGGAAAATGAAGTTCATGTTAACTTGAGGATTAAGGACTGAGCTGTAGTAGCTCAATGATAATCTGTTTCCACAGAAATCAGTGACGAGAAGGACTTAATGGCGATGGCAGTTGATGCATGGTGAATTCTGTGGCGTAAGCAGGGTTAACGAAGAATGAAGGTGTTGCTGACAAGAGAATCTGAGCTGCGGACAGCGATGAAGAATGGAGATGTTGCCGTGTAATCGCTGAGGAAGTTCAAAAATACACGGAGTGATGCTGCTGGAATGAGAGATAGTTAATGGCAGTGATGGAACTCGAGCTTAACAGTGGTGGTCGATGGAGTCGATAAGAGACTAGGGAGATGGCTGAGTTCGAGAGGGAAGATGTTGTGGATGATGATGATGGGAGTTCATTGATTTAGCAGAGAATGGAGTTTGGAAGTGGCATGAAGAATATGGTTCTGGTGCTTGACCGGTGATCGGAAGAGAGAAGCTTTTGAGATAGTACCAAGCTCAGCTAAGCCAGTGATGAAGATAGGGAGTCCTTAAGTTGGGTTAGAAAATTTGATCTCGGGAAGCTATGAATGGCCGAGATGAGAAGTAAGAAGAAAATCCGGAAGAAATATTTCTTCTCGTGAACGTGAAAGGTTACACTATTGACTCCATCTAAATTTAGTTCATTTTTTTCTACAGAGTGGTCTTGATCAACGAGCCCAATAGGCTATCGAGCCAATACATTTTGTACAAACGAAATTAAGGGTGCGGCTCTTTCAGGCTTGGCGGTGACTTTGGCCAGAGTTTGCAACCTATTTCTCCCGGGATTTGATGCACGGGATATAATTTTAAGGAGGTTCACTATCCTATTTTTGCTAGGTTTCCTAGTTTCTTAAGAGGAGGTGCACTATCCTATTTTGGCTAGGTTTCCTAGTTTTCTTAAAGAAGAGGTTACAAAAATCTATATATAGAGAAGCCTAGAGACAATCTTCATATCTTCTTTTCACCGTTTTTATCCCCCTTAGGGGGAGAACTATATCTTTTCTATTATTTTTATATTATAAGGATGAATTCAAAGTTCTAATGTGAAGCTCAATTATTTTGCAAGTTTGTTTCAAGTTTTAAATTGATTCATTGTGGATTGTTTTTACCATATCGAAGGTTTATGATTGGTTCTTAGATTGGTTTGGGTGCGCAACCAGATTAGTTTATTAATCATTCTAATGTTAGTAGAGAGTTGAGTCAACCCGTAATTATCTCTCATCTCCTACACAAGTAGAAATCGCAAGACCTTACATAGGGATTCTGTGGAGCAATTGCGAGTAAAGACAACACCAGTAAGTGGACCGAGCATACCGAGTTTTACTGCTGGGATCAAACCTAAATTCACAAATCTTAATGCGTTCTGGGAATTTACATCTTGTAGTCGAGCGCTTTCGTGTCAAGGTGGTTCTTTTGAATAGAATCTGGTAGTCAAGCGCTTCCGTCTCCGGTGATATAAGGAGTTTTGGGGATTGCTAAGCATACCTGATTTCCTACGGTTGGTGATAATTGTTTCCAACAAGAGATAAACGGGTACAATGTTGAGTTAACGGTTAGTAACTGCGAAGGATTTCTTCAATATCTTTATCTTATTATCCTTTTTATCCTTCTTTTATATTTTCGCCGATTTAGATAACATAACAATTGCATTACTCTTCGTGGAATGATCCTTACTACCGCTATATTATATTTAATTAGTGGGAAATATATTTTTATTTTGTTGAGTAAACGACGCTCACCAAAATTGGCGCCGTTTCCGGGGAGTAATTGCTAATTGGTATGTTATTCTTTTTGGCTTAAAGGTTTTGTGGGTATATCTCTCGTAAGCCCTCACGAGACTATAACTCGTCCACTAGGGACATCTAGGGTTTTAAAGTCCTGTTATTCATGCTAAGAGTAACCGTATCCTCACGACATGGAGTTGTATTTTATTTTTGTTTCGTTTTGTTTTCTCGAGGACTAGCAAAGTTTGGGTGTGGGGGAATTTGATAGGTGTGTAAAAAATACCTCTCTAAGTATCGATTGGTTATGCTTTCTTAGTTAGTTATCTTGTAAAATGGTATTATTATCTTTCTTTTATATTTTATGGGAATTTTGGAGCTTATTCCCGAAAAGAACAAGAAATCGTCCAATTTTCCAAAGGAGAGACGGAATTATCATTGCATGGAAACTACTACGGGAAGTCGCGTGGGTATATTTTAAAAAACTCTCGATGAACTTAATGGGTTGGAGGTACCGAGTCCAACATGGGCTTAATATGGGCTATATGCATTTTCTGGAGGAAAGTATAAACTCTATGGAGTTCACATAAGGGTAGCACACATGTGTGCTGGTGAAAGAAATATATAGGAAAGAATAGAGTTTGTTGTGACTTGGGATGGTAGCTCGTGCAGATGGAGAGCCAAGATGGTGATCGATGGTTGAATGGCCGTGACGAAGCGATGCTCGAGATGTAAACTGAACTGGAGGTTGAAGTCAGGGAAAGAAGGAATGCGTTAATGGCAGTATTAATGATGAACGAACGGTGATAGCTTCTGCCACTATCAGTGATCGTTATTAACCGGACAGTGCTGTGATGGCAGTGAAATGACGAGTAAAAGAGGAAGTTAGGAATGACGAAGATAAAGCTAAGACATTGATCGTGTTTTTCTTGATGCTCATGGGTCGACTGATGCTTACAAAGGGAATAAATTTTGGCGAGAATAACTCCATTCTAAGAGATCAATGGTGTTGGCAAGGAATTCCGGAAACGATGGAGGAAAGGAAAATGAAGTTCATGTTAACTTGAGGATTAAGGACTGAGCTGTAGTAGCTCAATGATAATCTGTTTCCACAGAAATCAGTGACGAGAAGGACTTAATGGCGATGGCAGTTGATGCATGGTGAATTCTGTGGCGTAATCAGGGTTAACGAAGAATGAAGGTGTTGCTGACAAGAGAATCTGAGCTGCGGACAGCGATGAAGAATGGAAATGTTGCCGTGTAATCGCTGAGGAAGTTCAAAAAGACACGGAGTGATGCTGCTGGAATGAGAGATAGTTAATGGCAGTGATGGAACTCGAGCTTAACAGTGGTGGTCGATGGAGTCGATAAGAGACTAGGGAGATGGCTGAGTTCGAGAGGGAAGATGTTGTGGATGATGATGATGGGAGTTCAGCCCCAGTTTAGCAAAGAATGGAGTTTGGAAGTGGCATGAAGAATATGGTTCTGGTGCTTGACCGGTGATCGGAAGAGAGAAGCTTTTGAGATAGTACCAAGCTCAGCTAAGCCAGTGATGAAGATAGGGAGTCCTTAAGTTGGGTTAGAAAATTTGATCTCGGGAAGCTATGAATGGCCGAGATGAGAAGTAAAAAGGAAATCCGAAAGAAATATTTCTTCTCGTGAACGTGAAAGGTTACACTATTGACTCCATCTAAATTTAGTTCATTTTTTTCTACAGAGTGGTCTTGATCTACGAGCCCAATAGGCTATCGATCCAATACATTTTGTACAAACTAAATTAAGGGTGCGGCTCTTTCAGGCTGGGCGGTGACTTTGGCCAGAGTTTTCAACCTATTTCTCCCGAGATTTGATGCACGGGATATAATTTTAAGGAGGTGCACTATCCTATTTTTGCTAGGTTTCCTAGTTTCTTAAGAGGAGGTGCACTATCCTATTTTTGCTAGGTTTCCTAGTTTTCTTAAAGAAGAGGTTACAAAACTCTATATATAGAGAAGCCTAGAGACAATCTTCATATCTTCTTTTCACCGTTTTTATCCCCCTTAGGGGGAGAACTATATCTTTTCTATTATTTTTATATTATAAGGATGAATTCAAAGTTCTAATGTGAAGCTCAATTATTTTGCAAGTTTGTTTCAAGTTTTAAATTGATTCATTGTGGATTGTTTTTACCATATCGAAGGTTTATGATTGGTTCTTAGATTGGTTTAGGTGCAAACCAGATTAGTTTATTAATCATTCTAATGTTAGTAGAGAGTTGAGTCAACCCGTAATTATCTCTCATCTCCTACACAAGTAGAAATCGCAAGACCTTACAGAGGGATTCTGTGGAGCAATTGTAAAGACACCACCAGTAAGTGGACCGAGCATACCGAGTTTTACTGCTGGGATCAAACCTAAATTCACAAATCTTAATGCGTTCTGGGAATTTACATCTTGTAGTCGAGCGCTTTCGTGTCAAGGTGGTTCTTTTGAATAGAATCTGGTAGTCAAGCGCTTCCGTATCCGGTGATATAAGGAGTTTTGGGGATTGCTAAGCGTACCTGATTTCCTACGGTTGGTGATAATTGTTTCCAACAAGAGATAAACGGGTACAATGTTGAGTTAACGGTTAGTAACTGCGAAGGATTTCTTCAATATCTTTATCTTATTATCCTTTTTATCCTTCTTTTATATTTTCGCCGATTTAGATAACATAACAATTGCATTACTCTTCGTGGAATGATCCTTACTACCGCTATATTATATTTAATTAGTGGGAAATATATTTTTATTTTGTTGAGTAAACGACGCTCACCAAAATTGGCGCCGTTGCCGGGGAGTAATTGATAATTGGTATGTTATTCTTTTTGGCTTAAAGGTTTTGTGGGTATATCTCTCGTAAGCCCTCACGAGACTATAACTCGTCCACTAGGGACATCTAGGGTTTTAAAGTCCTGTTATTCATGCTAAGAGTAACCGTATCCTCACGACATGGAGTTGTATTTTATTTTTGTTTCGTTTTGTTTGCTCGAGGACTAGCAAAGTTTGGGTGTGGGGGAATTTGATAGGTGTGTAAAAAATACCTCTCTAAGTATCGATTGGTTATGCTTTCTTAGTTAGTTATCTTGTAAAATGGTATTATTATCTTTCTTTTATATTTTATGGGAATTTTGGAGCTTATTCCCGAAAAGAACAAGAAATCGTCCAATTTTCCAAAGGAGAGACGGAATTATCATTGCATGGAAACTACTACGGGAAGTCGCGTGGGTATATTTTCAAAAACTGTCGATGAACTTAATGGGTTGGAGGTACCGAGTCCAACATGGGCTTAATATGGGCTATATGCATTTTCTGGAGGAAAGTATAAACTCTATGGAGTTCACATAAGGGTAGCACACATGTGTGCTGGTGAAAGAAATATATAGGAAAGAATAGAGTTTGTTGTGACTTGGGATGGTAGCTTGTGCAGATGGAGAGCCAAGATGGTGATCGATGGTTGAATGGCCGTGACGAAGCGATTCTCGAGATGTAAACTGAAATGGAGGTTGAAGTCAGGGAAAGAAGGAATGCGTTAATGGCAGTATTAATGATGAACGAACGGTGATAGCTGATGCCACTATCAGTGATCGTTATTAACCGGACAGTGCTGTGATGGCAGTGAAATGACGAGTAAAAGAGGAAGTTAGGAATGACGAAGATAAAGCTAAGACATTGATCGTGTTTTTCTTGATGCTCATGGGTCGACTGATGCTTACAAAGGGAATAAATTTTGGCGAGAATAACTCCATTCTAAGAGATCAATGGTGTTGGCAAAGAATTCCGGAAACGATGGAGGAAAGGAAAATGAAGTTCATGTTAACTTGAGGATTAAGGACTGAGCTGTAGTAGCTCAATGATAATCTGTTTCCACAGAAATCAGTGACGAGAAGGACTTAATGGCGATGGCAGTTGATGCATGGTGAATTCTGTGGCGTAAGCAGGGTTAACGAAGAATAAAGGTGTTGCTGACGAGAGAATCTGAGCTGCGGACAGCGATGAAGAATGGAGATGTTGCCGTGTAATCGCTGAGGAAGTTCAAAAAGACACGGAGTGATGCTGCTGTAATGAGAGATAGTTAATGGCAGTGATGGAACTCGAGCTTAACAGTGGTGGTCGATGGAGTCGATAAGAGACTAGGGAGATGGCTGAGTTCGAGAGGGAAGATGTTGTGGATGATGATGATGGGAGTTCATTTGATTTAGCAGAGAATGGAGTTTGGAAGTGGCATGAAGAATATGGTTCTGGTGCTTGACCGGTGATCGGAAGAGAGAAGCTTTTGAGATAGTACCAAGCTCAGCTAAGCCAGCGATGAAGATAGGGAGTCCTTAAGTTGGGTTAGAAAATTTGATCTCGGGAAGATATGAATGGCCGAGATGAGAAGTAAGAAGTAAATCCGGAAGAAATATTTCTTCTCGTGAACGTGAAAGGTTACACTATTGACTCCATCTAAATTTAGTTCATTTTTTTCTACAGAGTAGGCTTGATCTACAAGCCCAATAGGCTATTGAGCCAATACATTTTGTACAAACGAAATTAAGGGTGCGGCTCTTTCAGGCTTGGCGGTGACTTTGGCCAGAGTTTGCAACCTACTTCTCCCGGGATTTGATGCACGGGATATAATTTTAAGGAGGTGCACTCTCCTATTTTTGCTAGGTTTTCTAGTTTCTTAAGAGGAGGTGCACTATCCTATTTTTGCTAGGTTTCCTAGTTTTCTTAAAGAAGAGGTTACAAAACTCTATATATAGAGAAGCCTAGAGACAATCTTCATATCTTCTTTTCACCGTTTTTATCCCCCTTAGGGGAGAACTATCTCTTTTCTATTCTTTTTATATTATAAGGATGAATTCAAAGTTCTAATGTGAAGCTCAATTATTTTGCAAGTTTGTTTCAAGTTTTAAATTGATTCATTGTGGATTGTTTTTACCATATCGAAGGTTTATGATTGGTTCTTAGATTGGTTTGGGTGCGCAACCAGATTAGTTTATTAATCATTCTAATGTTAGTAGAGAGTTGAGTCAACCCGTAATTATCTCTCATCTCCTACACAAGTAGAAATCGCAAGACCTTACAGAGGGATTCTGTGTAGCAATTGCGAGTAAAGACAACACCAGTAAGTGGACCGAGCGTACCGAGTTTTACTGCTGGGATCAAACCTAAATTCACAAATCTAAATGCGTTCTGGGAATTTACATCTTGTAGTCGAGCGCTTTCGTGTCAAGGTGGTTCTTTTGAATAGAATCCGGTAGTCAAGCGCTTCCGTATCCGGTGATATAAGGAGTTTTGGGGATTGCTAAGCGTACCTGATTTCCTACGGTTGGTGATAATTGTTTCCAACAAGAGATAAACGAGTACAATGTTGAGTTAACGGTTAGTAACTGCGAAGGATTTCTTCAATATCTTTATCTTATTATCCTTTTTATCCTTCTTTTATATTTTCGCCGATTTAGATAACATAACAATTGCATTACTCTTCGTGGAATGGTCCTTACTACCGCAATATTATATTTAATTAGTGGGAAATATATTTTTATTTTGTTGAGTAAACGACGCTCACCAAAATTGGCGCCGTTGCCGGGGAGTAATTGCTAATTGGTATGTTATTCTTTTTGGCTTAAAGGTTTTGTGGGTATATCTCTCGTAAGCCCTCACGAGACTATAACTCGTCCACTAGGGACATTTAGGGTTTTAAAGGCCTGTTATTCATGCTAAGAGTAACCGTATCCTCACGACATGGAGTTGTATTTTATTTTTGTTTCGTTTTGTTTGCTCGAGGACTAGCAAAGTTTGGGTGTGGGGGAATTTGATAGGTGTGTAAAAAATACCTCTCTAAGTATCGATTGGTTATGCTTTCTTAGCTAGTTATCTTGTAAAATGGTATTATTAGCTTTCTTTTATATTTTATGGGAATTTTGGAGCTTATTCCCGAAAAGAACAAGAAATCGTCCAATTTTCCAAAGGAGAGACGGAATTATCATTGCATGGAAACTACTACGGGAAGTCGCGTGGGTATATTTTCAAAAACTGTCGATGAACTTAATGGATTGGAGGTACCGAGTCCAACATGGGCTTAATATGGGCTATATGCATTTTCTGGAGGAAAGTGTAAACTCTATGGAGTTCACATAAGGGTAGCACACATGTGTGCTGGTGGAAGAAATATATAGGAAAGAATAGAGTTTGCTGTGACTTGGGATGGTAGCTCGTGCAGATGGAGAGCCAAGATGGTGATAGGTGGTTGAATAGCAGTGACGAAGTGATGCTCGAGATGTAAACTAAACTGGAGGTTGAAGTCAGGGAAAGAAGGAATGCGTTAATGGCAGTATTAATGATGAACGAACGGTGATAGATGCTGCCACTATCAGTGATCGTTATTAACCGGACAGTGCTGTGATGGCAGTGAAATGACGAGTAAAAGAGGAAGTTAGGAATGACAACGATAAATCTAAGACATTGATCGTGTTTTTCTGGATGCTCATGGGTCGACTGATGCTTACAAAGGGAATAAATTTTGGCGAGAACAGCTCCATTCTAAGAGATCGATGGTGTTGGCAAGGAATTCCGGAAACGATGGAGGAAAGGAAAATGAATTTCATGTTAACTTGAGGATTAAGGACTGAGATGTAGTAGCTCAATGATAATCTGTTTCCACAGAACTCAGTGACGATAAGGACTTAATGGCGATTGCAGTTGATGCATGGTGAGTTCTGTGGCGTAAGCAGGGTTAACGAAGAATGGAGGTGTTGCTGACGAGAGAATCTGAGCTGCGGACAACGATGAAGAATGGAGTTGTTTTCGTGTAATCGCTGAGGAAGTTCAAAAAGACACGGAGTGATGCTGCTGGAATGAGAGATAGTTAATGGCAGTGATGGAACTCGAGCTTAACAATGGTGGTCTATGGAGTCGATGAGAGACTAGGGAGATGGCTGAGTTCGAGAGGGAAGATGTTTTGCATGATGATGATGGGATTTCAGCCCTAGTTTAGCAGAGAATGGAGTTTGGAAGTGGCATGAAGAATATGGTGCTGGTGCTTGACCGGTGATCGACAGAGAGAAGCTTATGAGATAGTACCAATCTCAGCTAAGCCAGCGATGAAGATAGGGAGTCCTTGAGTTGGGTTAGAAAATTTGAGTTCGGGAAGCTATGAATGGCCGAGATGAGAAGTAAGAAGGAAATCCGGAAGAAATATTTCTTCTCGTGAACGTGAAAGGTTACACTATTGACTCCATCTAAATTTAGTTCATTTTTTTCTACAGAGTGGGCTTGATCTACGAGCCCAATAGGCTATTGAGCCAATACATTTTGTATAAACGAAATTAAGGGTGCGGCTGTTTCAGGCTTGGCGGTGAGTTTGGCCAGAGTTTGCAACCTACTTCTCCCGGGATTTGATGCATGGGATACAATTTTAAGGAGGTGCACTCTCCTATTTTTGCTAGGTTTTCTAGTTTCTTAAGAGGAGGTGCACTATCCTATTTTTGCTAGGTTTCCTAGTTTTCTTAAAGAAGAGGTTACAAAACTCTATATATAGAGAAGCCTAGAGACAATCTTCATATCTTCTTATCACCGTTTTTCTATTCCTAACTTCCTCTTTTACTATCTCTTTTCTATTCTTTTTATATTGTAAGGATGAATTCAAAGTTCTAATGTGAAGCTTAATTATTTTGCAAGTTTGTTTCAAGTTTTAAATTGATTCATTGTGGATTGTTTTTACCATATCGAAGGTTTATGATTGGTTCTTAGATTGGTTTGGGTGCACAACCAGATTAGTTTATTAATCATTTTAATGCTAGTAGAGAGTTGAGTCGACCCGTAATTGTCTCTCATCTCCTACACAAGTAGAAATCGCAAGACCTTACGGAGGGATTCTGTAGAGCAATTGAGAGTAAAGATAACACCAGTAAGTGGACCGAGCGTACCGAGTTTTACTGCTGGGATCAAACCTAAATTCACAAATCTTAATGCGTTCTGGGAATTACATCTTGTAGTCGAGCGCTTCCGTGTCAAGGTGGTTCTTTTGAATAGAATCCGGTAGTCAAGAGCTTCTGTATCCGGTGATATAAGGAGTTTTAGGGATTGCTAAGCGTACCTGCTTTCCTACGGTTGGTGACAATTGTTTCCAACAAGAGATAAACGGGTACAATGTTGAGTTAACGGTTAGTAACTGCGAAAGATTTCTTCAATATATTTATCTTATTATCCTTTTTATCCTTCTTTCGCCGATTTAGATAACATAACAATTGCATTACTCTTCGTGGGAACGATCCTTACTACCGCTATATTATATTTAATTAGTGGGAAATATATTTTTATTTTGTTGAGTAAACGACGCTCACCAAGAGGCTTTATTTGTACTCCTGATATTCTCCATTTCTCCTTCTGTTGGCTCTCTCCTGATGAACGACAATTTAATCGCACCATCTTGAACCCAAACTTCCAAGAAGTCAATCACTTCTTCATGATACGAGAGAAGTATAAGTTTGTCCGATCATTTTCGTTCGATCCCGGGTCTAGGTTTGTGAAAGATTAGTTATCCTTCCGTTATGCTTTTGTAGGATGAAATGTTCGATGTCGCATGTTTGAGCAGAAGCTTTCCTTTTGCCTCCTTGAGAAACAACGTTCATGGAAGGTTGGGCATTGTGTTGTTTGTTGACCAGGCGTCGGCTTCTCCGAGGTTCCTCGACCTTATAGACTTTTCTTAGTAAAGAAGGTGTAGTAGTCGCTGATCGTTTGGCTACTTCATGAAGTTACGAGATAGTGTGGAACCGGAGGTTTTCCAGCGAGGCTCTGTAGGCCTGGATCATTCTGTTAATGCACAAGTCTATAAGTTGCTGCTATGTGAAGTTTGGGTCGTGGCCGTCCAAGGCTTGAACTGTGAACCATTTCACATAATCATCAGGATATTCGCTTCTCCTTTGAAACATCCTTCTTAGATCATAGAGATTGATTTACTCTTACACGAAGAAGTATTTTCTGTAGAAAGCATTAATCAACTCTCTCCAATCGGTGATACTTCCCGGTGCGATATTATTGTACCAGGTGTATGCTCTGCATATCTGAGATTTTAAAAATTCCTTCAGACGAACGACATGTTGTGCTCGTGTTCGCCCAATAATTACAGAAACCGAGAAATATATTTTTGAGTATTGCATGTTCCATCGTAAAGAATGAATGTTGGAGCGGTATAACCTTTGGAAGAGGAATCCTATGTATGGAAGCAGGATATGAAGGTTGGTGAAGATGGACAGATGATGCCTTGTCTTTTCCTCGATCCTCTAAAGTGCTTCAGGTCTTCACGAGTGATGAAACTTACGGGTTCCATTGCTGGAGAGTTATATGCAACTTTGCGGAATTCCTCATCATGTACAACATGGATTTTAGATAAGCACACAAATCAAAACTTTAGCTTTTCCTTTCTAGCGTTGTGGCTGAGTTCGTTCAGACGCAAGCTTGTCTGTGAGAGCTTTAAGATAAGCACACAACTCTTTTTGTGCTGCAGCTACGTCAGTCTGAACCTTCATGAGATCAACTATGGTAGGATGATTTCCTATGGTTTCTTCAGGAGATCAACCGAAGAGTGGATTTTTGATGGCGCCAATGCCGTCACTTGCAGGGGTGATCACTGGAGCATCAGTGCTTGGAAAAGTGGCGTTAGCGATACCACTAGAACTTGTGATATTAGGATCGGGTTTTGAACCCGGATTGGCAGACCTAAGACCGACCATCTTTGTGAGAATTGAGATTGTAACCGAGAGAATGATCTCCCACTGTGGTCGCCAATCTGTAGATGGGGGAAAACGATTTGTTGGTTTTTAAGAAATTGAGGAGACGACCGTATGGAGGAGACTCCTTGAACCGAGCGAAATGTTCAACCTCACACAGATGCACCGATGCAAAGGGGGTGCTTTTAATTCGAGAGATCAATCTGTAGTACTCCGGCCTAAACCAAGACAATATACGTTCCAGAGTAAATTCGGTCACAAGAGAGGATGGGTCGATCTGTAGGAGGGAAGCTTAGAAATGTGTGGAATCAATGGTAATCAAAGATTGTAGGTGTGTTGTGAATTCTGAATATGATAAGTTCTAAATGATTGAAATTGCCCAGTTCAGAGTAATTGCTCAATTGATGAGTTGTTGATCTCGTGTTTTCTGTGAGACGTGAGATCGTTGTTCTTGTCGTTGTTCTTTCAATCATGACTCAGAGACTTATTTATATTGCTGTAATTGTAGACACCATGATCCCATGAAGTGTGACAGTTTATGGAATCAAAGAGTAGGGAAGTGGAAATCGTGTTTGAAACCAGTTGCTCATCGTACAGAGACTTGGTTGATTTTACATCCACTACTTTATTAACTCCTTCAACTGATTGCACGACTTGCTCACATTCCATCGTGTCTTTGAACATACGTGTCGTAGACCACCAGACCAAAAACCCTAGTTGATATCCCCCAAGTGACACGATTGACGTCTCGTGGTTAGTTTAGTCAGTTGTTGACTTCATGATTTAATGGGACAATAAGTCCATGTATTTGCTGAGTTGAACATGATTTGCAAAAATATTCAGAAACTCATGAATTGAATGTGTCTGCTGAGACAAAGATAAAAATCTGATGTTGAAGTGAGAAAATGTTGCTCATTAGATGAATTGTTGAAAATTGATAGTTGAACCAATATTCCTTGGTTTGAGCAAATATTGCTCGTCTGAGCAAGTGTTGCTCGTCTGATGAATTATTGGTAGCGTGACCAAAATAAAATATTAATTAAAATACTTGTAGTTGAACCGAGCATAATTAATAAGAATACTGATCACGAGATCGTCATGAAATTATTAGTGTTTGATACTGGAATTACAATCCTTGGACTCAGAAACCCTAATTTGATCAATTGATGGTTTATTTGAAAATTAACTATGGAACGAAGGAGAACCGACTTCATGGGACCGCGACTATGTAGCTCCCATATGCTCGTGTGAGCAAATACCGAGGCCTCTTGAAGAGTTGGTGATTTATTGATGAAAGAATGATCAAATGCTGGTTTAATCATTTATTCGAAAATGCTCCTCTGAGCCTTAGGTGATAAAACCTAATTAATTATGAAGAGGTGAGAGACCGACCAACGGGTCATGAAACTGGCCCTGGGTGGTCATGGGATTGAATGAAGATCGTTCCATGAAAATTCCAAAATTATTTGGAAGAGTTTTGGACCTAATACGTGCAATTGCGCAAATTAGGTCAAATTGTGTAAATATGCGAGACCAGCTCCTTGCGAGCCAAAGAGACAAACTTGGTCGATAAAGGTAACATGATCATGTCACAAAAGTGTTCATATCTCAGTTCTAAGAATTTTGATATTTTCAG
Source organism: Papaver bracteatum (assembly GCA_023529315.1). Classification (NCBI taxonomy): domain Eukaryota; kingdom Viridiplantae; phylum Streptophyta; class Magnoliopsida; order Ranunculales; family Papaveraceae; genus Papaver; species Papaver bracteatum. The sequence goes on from JAJJWX010005351.1 coordinate 419,186, forward strand.
ATGTGCATTTGAGCAATCATTTGAGAAAATATGAAGAAATCAGGGGTTTTTGATGAAACCGTCAAAACTTCATGAGATGAAGGAAAAAAAAAATACAAAAGTGAAGTAATCATGGAGTGTCGGACCGGCCATGGCTAAGGCATGGCCGGCCGACCAAAGGGCCCAATCCCACGCGTTTTTCCAATTTTTATAATATTTTCATGATTTTAGGGAAATATGATAAAACCAAGGAGTTTGTTAAAACCAAGGAGTTTGTTAAAACCAAGGAGTTTTTGTTGAAATCAAAGAGTTTTGTTAAAATCAAAGAGTTTTGTTGAAATCAAGGAGTTTCCATGAGATGAGGAAAACATAAAAAATAAGGGACGTGTGGGACCGGCTCGAGCATGGTTGGCCGGCTAGGGCCCGCAGCTGTGAGTTTTCCCTAATTTTATGTATTATTTCATGATTTAAAGGAATTTTCATAATTTGAAGGAAATATCATGAAATCAAGAAATTTCATGGGATTATGGAAACATGAAAAATATAATAATAATAAAATGGGACATGTGGGGCCAACTAGGGCTTGACCGGCCGGCTAGGGCCCGGTCACACGGGTTTCCCTAATTTTATATTATTTTTCATGGGATCAAGGAAATATCATGAGATTAAGGAGTTTTCATGAAATTAGGGAAATAATAATAAAATAATGAGGAACCATGAGGTGTGGGGCCGGCCAGGATCAAGGCGTGGCCGGTTGGCCAATAATCACGACCCCACAATATTTTCCCTAATTTTATATTATTTCCTTGGTGTGAGGTAAACATCATGAAACTGAGGAGTTTCCTCAAAACGAAAGATATTTGTTCAAGTAAAAGGATTTTCATGAACTCAAGGAAAATAACAAACAATATGAAACTGGCGTGGGATTGACCACGGCACGTCCGGACGGTTAGTGGGCCCATGTTCCCAGCGCCTTGGTCAATTTTTAATTATTTATTATTTTCCTTCCTATTTTGCATAGGTTCATCGTCTCGTCGTATTTTGAAATACTTGTTCGTACAGTGATTGTTAGTGCATCATCGTTGAGTACACTTGCACCATTTGAATCGGGCCTTACTTAGAGGTAGCTCAAATGCTCGTGTTTTTGAATATTTATTACTAACCCATGGTATTCTGCTGGGAAGAACCATGGATTGAAGTAACGAAATATTATAAAAGTATTTGAATACTTTCAGAAAATATTTGAATATTTTCAGAAATTCAGTGGATGAATCCAGGAATTTAAGAATAATTAATTGATGGCTCAATATCATTTGCATCTTACATGATTTTAAGTGAGATCCCCAACATCTTACAAGACACTAATTTCATTGTGAAATTCTCTACCTCAATATCATTTGCATCAAATGAAAGCACATCAATAACAAGGATATTATCATGCCCCCTCTCTAACAAGTACCACCCTCAAATTCTTGACGAAATTTCTAGAGAAACCATTTTTGGTTCCCCTCTATGAGAACCCACAAAGCTATGAAGTTAACATAAAAATGGAAGATAAACCCAATGGAAAACAAAACATACATTCTTTTCTTTTTATTTTGTTTTAGACCAGTTACCCAAAACACCCCTGATCTTTCTTTAAAAATTGACACGTATGCAATGACATGGAGAAGTGCATGTAGTGCTATTTTGACACCAATGTTTATGATCAAAGAAGCCATGCACAATTGTTAAAGGCACTCCCGAATGAGTTATTTACAACTCCTGGAGATTATATTAAACTTGGTAAAAGTTCATGTTCAAAATATCTAGAGTTTTCATAAAATCTACTAATCATCACTTTTAGTATTACCAATGAATAAGGTGTTACTTGTATTGGACTTCTAGCACTATAAATTCAAAATTTGACCAACGAGTTTAATTAAACCCTAGGAAATTTGGGGTCTCACATCATCAACCCCTTAAAAGAACTTCGTCCCGAAGTTCAAAATAAAACCAGAAGTACAAAGACTTACCTTTCATCATCGCACATGTAGAAGACTGGTGAGTTCCAAACGCACATTCCCATTTGAACCGGAACTGCTCTGATACCAACTGTGATGGATCAGAGAAGAAAAAAAATTGCTTCCAACGGGCCGGGTTACCCCCCACTTGGAAAACTCTGACTCTCTAATATTCCACTCGTGAAATCGGACCTTCAATTTTTTTTTCGAATTTATCAAGCACACGTGCTTTTATACTGCAAGAGTCATAAAATCCCACAAATTAATTTCCATCTTTACGAGAAAAGAAATATGTCTCAGATGCTAGACTAGACGCCATTGGCTTGTTTCCAATAGTGAAGGATGGGCAGTTGCCAATTCTACAACTCAAATGGCCATTTGCCATTTGCCAATTCTAATAATTGGTAATTTACACAGCCGGTTGCCAAAATCTACATGGGCAAATTTCCCAAAAATAACAGACGACCAGTTGTCAAATTTAACACGGGCCAGTTGCCCAAAAATAATCGACGGCCAGTTGCCAGAATTAACACGGGCCAGTTGCCCAAATTAACACGGGCCAATGGCCTAAACTATCACGGGCAAGTTGCCAAAATTAACATGGGTCATTTGCCCAAATTATCACGGGCCAATTGCCCAAACTAACACGGGCCAGTTGCCCAAATATATACTTTCCAAGGTCGCAATCATCTCTGAATTGATGGTATGAAATGCAAGGCAGTAACCAAGACTTTCAGATGATATGAACAACCCCGTAGATTTGTGCTGAAGCGCATATCGGCTGCAGACGTACCCTCTCCGTTTCTCGAAGGGATCAAGCACGACCGTAGTTCGTCGACTTTGGTTTATAGATAGTATGAACTACCCTCACTAGTAGTAACTATCTCTTGTCGCAACAATAACTTAGAAAGTATGAGTTGCATAGAAACATCTGTCTCTACCACATTGCATCACCAAAAATTACCTCAACAACTATCCATTAATAAACAAGGTGTCCGTACATGCTTGTACCTATACTTGCCACTCACAATCAACAACAAACTGCAATTGTGTGATATATTATTCCAAGCCGTACCTATTTATCAGTTAATTAATTCTCAAGGTATACATATACATATATATATATATACTTAGAAAATACAATGCTAAGATTAGGCTACTGTGAAAAGCTTCCCCGAGTCCAATTATATTGCACAATCAACACCCAACGATGTTTACTAGACTCGTTTAATTGTATTTAGACAAAATCCAATTTGATAAGAGCACATTTAATTTCAGAAGCTATTATGCCCAGGCAATATAAAAAGGATAGACCAAGCAATTATGACTGCATAAAAGGTTACTAAACAAACAACCATTAAATATATGTAATACTAAGCCAACCAATCAATACATATAATCTTAATTAAGAGACATTATAACCAGCAAACTTAGGCTAGTTAGCCAAACTGAAGTACCTCGGAAATATTGCTGCTACTAATAAGAATACACCTTTCACATCTTTCTTATGAGATAGCTATTAAATCTCCTTCCTTGAAATCTTCTTCATGAATTTCTAAATTATCCGATCCCGATACCATTCAATAAGACACCCACTATACACTACCCATCCAACCGAATTCCTTTTTGCAAGTCCAATGAATTTAACATACTTCAAGCATTTGGCGGTATCAACACTAACCATATAACAGCTGAAAATATAGAGATACACTTACCGAGATATGCATACCAGTAAAATGATAAATGACACATATCCAGGAAAATAAGAGTAACTGACATTCATACCCATAAGCAATGAGTAGGTAACACAATTATCTAATTTCAAACATAACAAGCACATACCCACCGATTTCAGCAGCTCTAGGCTTAAAACAAATACTACATGTTTCATCTACTGCGTGTGTAAGATAGAAGCTACAGATTTCGTACATCACATACCATATACGTTAAGTCATCACTTTATCATCAACTAGAATGGGAAATGTGGTAAGCCTAGTTCAATTCGTCGTTCTTGACTACCTACATTTAACAATTCTTATAGTCTTCATCCAAGTTCGAATGCAAGAATAAATCATCTCACTAGAACTACACCATGCCTTATATCACATACAGATTGTATACAAATAAATCATTCAAATGGTCACTCAAACAGCCACCAACATGTGATGACAAAACTTGTCATTTTAGGAATTTCAGCTTTGACTGCCCATATTAAAAATTCTCTAGAGGCTTCATTATTCAATGAAAATAGGTAAATAGTATGTAGTTGGAAACTAGAGGTGTCCCTTTATAACTTCTTAGAAGACTCCCATGATTGGTTAAGAGTTAAACTACTCCAAAACCAACCCAAAAAAACTCAGCCACGTGCTGTCCTTCAGGAAAAAAACAGGTGCGACTGCCTACACATTTTAATTTGTAACTTCTATACTACAAATCCAAATGACATGCCCTTTTGGCAGGTTACAGAGGATATCCCAATAAACATTTCTCGTGAAGAAACTATTAACTAAAACCCTACCAATACGCACCTAAACTCGCCTCCAAAAAGGTTATTCGCACAGTCATTGTATAAGTTCTCTAAGGAATTCTATCAAACATGCTATCCCCATGCAAAATTCAGAAATCTCAATAGAGAATTTATTCAATTCTTAAACATCCACATCTACCAAAGAGCATATTACATATAAATAAAACACAAAACCAACACATCAATTCATGAAATTGAAGTAAATCACCAACAACCCATTTCACTAATTTGTTAGAGGAATTAGTTCATAATATCAAAAACCCAAGCATCAAGGTTCAATCATGGAACTACAACGTACTAAAATGTTATATAGTGCTTTGAAACATTTGATAAGACATATTCTTAATAGAAGTTCATGTATTCACTTAGTATGAAATCAAAAAACATTTCACACAATTCCCAAACATGCATTTCTTTCCTATATGATTCATATTAGATCATGAATACAAAATACACACTAATCCATTTGGTTCAATCATAAGAAATAAAGAATTATCTATGAATTAGATGAAACCCCCAAATTTCAAACATGAACCCTAATTTAAAGGTTCCACATAACTCAAACCATAGATCAACAATTCGTGGTGACTATTAAGAACCCATCTCTTCAATTGTTCAAGGTATATGATTTTAAGTGAGATCCCCAACATATTACAAGACACTAATTTCATTGTGAAATTCTCTACCTCAATCTCATTTGCATCAAATGAAAGCACATCAATAACATGGATATTATCATGCCCCCTCTCTAACAAGTACCACCCTTCAATTCTTGACGAAATTTCTATAGAAACCATTTTTTGTTCCCCTCTATGAGAACCCATAAAGCTATGAAGTTAATCCAAAAATGGAAGAAGAACCCCATGGAAAACAAAACATGCATTCTTTTCTTTTTATTTTATTTTATACCAATTACCCAAAACACACCTCATCTTTCTTTAAAAATTGACACATATGCAATGACATGGAGAAGTGCATGTAGTGCTATTTTGACACCAATGTTTATGATCAAAGAAGCCATGAACAATTGTTAAAGGCACTCCCGAATGAGTGATTTCCAACTCTAGTAGATTATATTAAACTTGGTAAAAGTTCATGTTCAAAATATTTAGAGTTTTCATAAAATCTACTAATCATCACTTTTAGTATTACCAATGAATAGGGTGTTAAAAGCACTTGTATTGAACTTCAAGCACTATAAATGCAAAATTTGACCAACGAGTTTAATTTATGAGTTAAATTAAACCCGAGGAAATTTGGGGTCTCACATCATCAACCCCTTAAAAGAACTTCGTCTTGAAGTTCAAACTAAAACCAAAAGTATAAAGACTTACCTTTGATCATCGCACATGTAGAAGACTGGTGAATTCCAAACGCACATTCCCGTTTGAATCAGAACTGCTTTGATACCAACTGTGACGGATCAGAGAAATTTTTTTTTCGCTTCCAATGGGTCGGGTTACCCCCACTTGTCAAACTCCGACTCTCTGATACGCCACTCGAGAAATCGGACCTTCAATTTTTTTCGAACTCTTCAAGCGCACATGCTTTATCATAAAACCCACAAATTAATTTCCGTCTTTACGAGAAAACAATATCTCTCAGATGCTAGACTAGACGCCATTGGCTAGTTTCCAATAGTGAAGGATGGGCAGTTTCCAATTCTACAACTCATATGGCCAGTTGCCAGTTGCCAATTCTAATAATTGATAATTTATACGGCTAGTTTCCAAAATCTAAACGGGCCAATTTACCAAAAATAACAGACAGCCAGTTGCCAAAATTAACACGGGCCAATTGCCCAAAAATAGTCGACGGCCAGTTGCCCAAACAAACACGGGCCAATTGCCCAAACTAACACGGGCCAGTTTCCCAAATATATACTTTCCAAGGTTGCAATCATCTCTAAATTTATGGTATGAACTGCAAGGCAGTAACCAAGACTTTCAGATGATATGAACAACCCTGTAGATTTTTGCTGAACTGCATAACGGCTGCCTACGTACCCTCTCCATTGCTCGTCGACTTTTGTTTATAGATAGTATGCTCATTAGTAGTAATTATCTCTTGTATCAGCGATAACTTAGAAAGTATGAGTTTCATAACATTATCTGTCTCTACCACATTGCATCACCAACAATTACCTCGACAATTATCCATTAATAAACAAGGTGTCCGTATATGCTTGTACCTATACCTGCCAGTCACAATCAACAAAAAACTGAAATTGTGTGTTATATTATTCCAAGCCATACCTATTTATCAGTTACTTAATCCTCAAGGTATATATATATATATACTTAGAAAATACAATGCTAAGATTAGGCTACTATGCAAAGCTTCCTCGAGTCCAATTATATTGCACAGTCAACACCCAACAATGTTTACTAGACTCATTTTATTGTATTTAGACAAAATCCAATTTGATAAGGGCACATTTAATTTCAGAAGCTATTATGCCCAGGCAATATAAATAGGATAGACAAAGCAATTGTGACTGCATAAAAGGTTACTAAACAAATAACCATTAAAGATATGTAATACTAAGCCAACCAATCAATACATACAATCTTAATTAAGAGACATTATAACCAACTAACTTAGGCTAGTTAGCCAAATTGAAGTACCTCGGAAATATTGCTGCTACTAATAAGAATACACCTTTCATGACTTTCTTGTGAGATATCTATTAAATCTTCTTACTTGAACTCTTCTTCATGAATTTCTAAATTATCCGATCTCGAAACCATTCAATAAGACATCCACTACACACTACCCATCCAACCAAATTCCTTTTTGCAAGCCCAATGAATTTAACATACTTCAAGCATTTGGCGGTATCAACACTAACCATATAACAACTGAAAATATAGAGATACACTTACCGAGATATGCATACCAGTAAAATGATAAATGACACATATCCAGGAAAGAAAGAGTAACTTACATTCATACCCATAAGCAACGAGTACGTGACACAATTATCTAATTTCAAACATAGCAAGCACATACCCCACCGATTTCAGCATCTCTAGGCTTAAAACAAATACTACATGTTTCATCTACTACGTGTGTAAGCTAGAAGCTATAGATTTCGTACATCACATACCATATACGTTAAGTCATCACATTATCATCAACTAGAATGGGCAATATGGTAAGCCTAGTTCAATTCGGCGTTCTTGGCTACCTACATTTAACAATTCTTATAGTCTTCATCCAAGTTCGAATGCAAGCATAAATCATCTCACTCGAACTACACCATGCCTTATATGACATATAGGCTGTATACCCAATAAATCATTCAAATGGTCACTCAAACAGCGACCAACATATGATGATAAAACTTGTCATTTTTGGAATTTCAGCTTTGACTGCCCATATTAAAAATTATCTACAGTCTTCATTATTCAATGAAAATAGGCAAATAGTATGTAGTGGGAAACTAGAGGTGTCCCTCTATAACTTCTTAGAAGACTCCCATGATTGGTTCAGAGTTTAACTACTCCAAAACCAACCCAAAAAAACTCAGCCACGTGTTGTCCTTCAGAAAATAAATAGGTGCGACTTCCTACACATTTTAAGTTGTAACTTTTATTCTACAATTCCAAACGACATGCCTTTTTGGAAGGTTACAGAGGACATCCCAACAAACAATTCTCTTGAAGAAACTATTAGCTCAAACCCTACCAATACGCACCTAAACTCGCCTCCAAAATGGCTGTTCGCGCAGTCATTGTAAAAGTTCTTTAAGGCATTCTATCAAACATGCTATCCCCATGCAAAATTCAGAAATCTCAATAGAGAATTTATTAAATTCTTAACCATCTACATCTACCAAAGAGCATAAGACATATAAATAAAACACAAAACCAACACATCAATTCATGAAAATGAATTAAATCACCAACAACCCATTTCACTAATTTGTTAAAGGAATTGGTTCATAATATGAAAAACCCAAGCATCAAGGTTCAATCATGGAACTACAACATACTAAAAATGTTATATAGTGCTTTGAAACATTTGATAAGACATATTTTTAATAGAAGTTCATGTATTCACTTAGTATGAAATCAAAAATTATTTCATACAATTCCCAAACATGCATTTCTTTCCTATATGATTCATATTAGAACATGAATAGAAAATACACACTAAGACATATGTTTCAGTCATAAAAACTAAAGATTTATCTATGAATTAGATGAAACCCCCAAATTTCAAACATGAACCCTAATTTAAGGGTTCCACATAACTCAAACCATAGATCAACAATTCGTGGTGACTATTAAGAACCCATCTCTTCAATTGTTCAAGGTATATGATTTTAAGTGAGATCCCCAACATATTACAAGACACTAATTTCATTGTGAAATTCTCTACCTCAATCTCATTTGCATCAAATGAAAGCACATCAATAACATGGATATTATCATGCCCCCTCTCTAACAAGTACCACCCTTCAATTCTTGACGAAATTTCTATAGAAACCATTTTTTGTTCCCCTCTATGAGAACCCATAAAGCTATGATGTTAATCCAAAAATGGAAGAAGAACCCCATGGAAAACAAAACATGCATTCTTTTCTTTTTATTTTATTTTATACCAATTACCCAAAACACACCTCATCTTTCTTTAAAAATTGACACATATGCAATGACATGGAGAAGTGCATGTAGTGCTATTTTGACACCAATGTTTATGATCAAAGAAGCCATGAACAATTGTTAAAGGCACTCCCGAATGAGTGATTTCCAACTCTAGTAGATTATATTAAACTTGGTAAAAGTTCATGTTCAAAATATTTAGAGTTTTCATAAAATCTACTAATCATCACTTTTAGTATTACCAATGAATAGGGTGTTAAAAGCACTTGTATTGAACTTCAAGCACTATAAATGCAAAATTTGACCAACGAGTTTAATTTATGAGTTCAATTAAACCCGAGGAAATTTTGGGTCTCACATCATCAACTCCTTAAAAGAACTTCGTCCCGAAGTTCAAAATAATAACCAGAAGTATAAAGACTTACCTTTGATCATTGCACATGTAGAAGACCGGTGAGTTTCAAACGTACATTCCCGTTTGAACCGGAACTGCTTTGATACCAACTGTGATGGATCAGAGAATTTTTTTTTTTCGCTTCCAATGGGTCGGGTTACCCCCACTTGGAAAACTCCGACTCTCTGATACGTCACTCGAGAAATCGGACCTTCAATTTTTTTCGAACTCTTCAAGCGCACATGCTTTTATACTGCAAGAGTCATAAAACCCACAAATTAATTTCCGTTTTTACGAGAAAACAATATCTCTCAGATGGTAGACTAGACGCCATTGGCTAGTTTCCAATAGTGAAGGATGGGCAGTTGACAATTCTACAACTCATATGGCCAGTTGCCAATTATAATAATTGATAATTTATACGGCCAGTTGCCAAAATCTTCACGGGCCAGTTTCCAAAATTAACACGGGCCAGTTGCCCATAAATAACCGACGGCCAGTTGCCAGAATTAACACAGGCCAGTTGCCCAAACTAACATGGGCCAGTTTCCAAAATTAACATGGGCCAGTTGCCCAAATTATCACGGGCCAATTGCCCAAACTAACATGGGCCAGTTGCCCAAATATATACTTTCCAAGGTTGCAATCATCTCTAAATTGATATTATGAACTGCAAGGCAGTACCCAAAACTTTCAGATGATATGAATAACCCTGTAGATTTGTGCTGAACCGCATAGCGGCTGACTACGTACCCTCTTCGTTGCTCGTCGACTTTTGTTTATAGATAGTATGAACTACCCTTACTAGTAGTAACTATCTCCTGTCACAGCAATAACTTAGAAAGTATGAATTGGATAGCAACATCTGTCTCTACCACATTGCATCACCAACAATTACCTCAACAATTATCCATTAATAAACAAGGTTTCCGTATATGCTTGTACCTTTACCTGCCACTCACAATCAACATCAAACTGCAATTGTGTGGTATATTATTCCAAGCCGTACCTATTTATCAGTAACTTAATTCTCAAGGTATACATATATATATATATATACTTAGAAAATACAATGGTAAGATTAGGCTACTGTGCAAATCTTCCTCGAGTCCAATTATATTGCATAGTCAACACCCAACGATGTTTACTAGACTCGTTTAATTGTATTTAGACAAAATCCAATTTGATAAGAGCACATTTAATTTCAGAAGCTATTATGCCCAAGCAATATAAAAAGGATAGACCAAACAATTGTGACTGCATAAAAGGTTACTAAACAAATGACCATTAAATATATGTAATACTAAGCCAACCAATCAATACATACAATCTTAATTAAGAGACATTATAACCAACAAACTTAGGCTAGTTAGCCGAACTGAAGTACCTCGGAAATATTGCTGCTACTAATAAGAATACACCTTTCACGTCTTTCTTGTGAGATAGATATTAAATCTCCTTCCTTATAATATTCTTCATGAATTTCTAAATTATCCGATCCCGAAACCATTCAATAAGACATCCACTGCACACTACCCATCCAACCAAATTCCTTTTTACAAGTCCAATGAATTTAACATACTTCAAGCATTTGGAGGTATCAACACTAACCATATAACAGCTAAAAATATAGAGATACACTTACCGAGATATGCATACCAGTAAAATGATAAATGACACATATCCAGGAAAATAAGAGTAACTTACATTCATACCCATAAGCAACGAGTAGGTAACACAATTATCTAATTTCAAACATTGCAAGCACATACCCACCGATTTCAGCATCTCTAGGCTTAAAACAAATACTACATGTTTCATCTACTGCATGCGTAAGCTAGAAGCTACAGATTTCGTACATCACATACCATCTCAACTGGAATGGGCAATGTGGTAAGACTAGTTCAATTCGGCGTTCTTGACTACCTACATTTAACAATTCTTATAGTATTCATCCAAGTTCGAATGCAAGCATAAATCATCTCACTAGAACTACACCATGCCTTATATCACATACAGACTGTATACCAAATAAATCGTTCAAATGGTCGCTCAAACATCCACCAACATATGATGACAGAACTTGTCATTTTAGGAATTTCAGCTTTGACTGCCCATATTAAAAATTCTCTATAGGCTTCAATATTCAATGAAAATAGGCAAATACTATGTAGTTAAAAACTAGAGGTGTCCCTCTATAACTTCTTAGAAGACTCCCATGATTGGTTCAGAGTTTATCTACTCTAAAACAAACCAAAAAAAATCAGCCACGTGTTGTCCTTCAGAAAAAAAACCGTTGCGACTGCGTACACATTTTAAGTTGTAACTTCTACAATACAAATCCAAACGACATGCCCTTTTGGAAGGTTATAGAGGACATCCCAACAAACAATCCTCGTGAAGAAACTATTATCTAAAACCCTACCACTACGCACCTATACTCGCCTCCAAAAAGGATGTTCGTGCAGTCATTGTATAAGTTCTTTAAGGCATTCTATCAAACATGCTATCCCCATGCAAAATTCAGAAATCTCAATAGAGAATTTATTCAATTTTAACCATCTACATCTACCAAAGAGCATAAGACATATAAATAAAACACAAAACCAACACATCAGTTCATGAAATTGAAGTAAATCACCAACAACCCATTTCACTAATTTATTAAAGGAATTGGTTCATAATATCAAAAACCCAAGCATCAAGGTTCAATCATGGAACTACAACATACTAAAAATGTTATATAGTGCTTTGAAACATTTGATAAGACATATTATTTATAGAAGTTCATGTATTCACTTAGTATGAAATCAAAAAACATTTCATACAATTCCCAAACATGCATTTCTTTCCTATATGATTCATATTACAACATGAATAAAAAATACACACTAAGCCATATGCTTCAATCATAAGAACTAAAGATTTATCTATGAATTAGATGAAACCCCCAAATTTCAAACATGAACCCTAATTTAAAGGAACCACATAACTCAAACCATAGATCAACAATTCGTGGTGACTATTAAAAACCCATCTCTTCAATTGTTCAAGGTATATGATTTTAAGTGAGATCCCCAACATCTTACAAGACACTAATTTTATTGTGAAATTCTTTACCCCAATATCATTTGCATAAAATGAAAGTACATCAATAACAAGGATATTATCATGCCCCCTATCTAACAAGTACCACCCTCAAATTCTTGACGAAATTTCTAGAGAAACCATTTTTGGTTTCCCTCTATGAGAACCCACAAAGATATGAAGTTAACATAAAAATGGAAGAAGAACCCAATGGAAAACAAAACATACATTTTTTACTTTTTATTTTTTTTTAGACCAGTTACCCAAAACACCCCAGATCTTTCTTTAAAAATTGACATGTATGCAATGACATGGAGAAGTGCATGTAGCGCTATTTTGACACCAATGATTATGATCAAAGAAGCCATGAACAATTGTTAAAGGCACTCCCGAATGATTTATTTCCAACTCTTGAAAATTATATTAAACTTGGCAAAAGTTCATGTTCAAAATATCTAGAGTTTTCATAAAATCTACTAATCATCACTTTTAGTATTACCAATGAATAAGGTGTTACTTGTATTGGACTTCTAGCATTATAAATGCAAAATTTGACCAACGAGTTTAATTTATGAGTTAAATTAAACCCTAGGAAATTTGGGGTCTCACATCATCAACCCCTTAAAAGAACTTCGTCCCGAATTTCAAAATAAAACCAAAAGTACAAAGACTTACCTTTGATCATCGCACATGTAGAAGACTGGTGAGTTCCAAACGCACATTACCGTTTGAACCGGAACTGCTCTGATACCAACTGTGATGGATCAGATATTTATTTTTTTCGCTTCCAACGGGCCGGGTTACCCCCCACTTGGAAAAATACGACTCTCTGATACGCCACTCATGAAATCGTACCTTCAAAAAAATATTCGAATTCTTCAAGCACACATGCTTTTACTGCAAGAGTCATAAAATCCCACAAATTAATTTCCGTCTTTACGAGAAAAAAATATCTCTCAGATGCTAGACTAGACGCCATTGGCTAGTATCCAATAGTGAAGGATGGGCAGTTGCCAATTCTACAACTCATATGGCCATTTGCCAATTCTAATAATTGATAATTTACACGGTCAGTTGCCAAAATCTACATGGGCCAATTGCCCAAAAATAATAGACGGCCAGTTGTCAAAATTAACATGGGCCAATTCCCCAAAAATAACCGACGGCCAGTTGCCAGAATTAACACGGGCCAGTTTCCCAAATTAACAGGGGCCAATGGCCCAAACTATCACGGGCCAGTTTCCCAAATTAACATGGGTCAGTTGCCCAAATTATCACGGGCCAATTTCCCAAACTAACACGGGCCAGTTGCCCAAATATATACTTTCCAAGGTTGCAATCATCTCTGAATTGATGGTATGAACTACAAGGCAGTAACCAAGACTTTCAGATGATATGAACAACCCTGTAGATTTGTGCTGAACCGCATATCGGCTGTCGGCGTACCATCTCCGTTGCTCGAAGGGATCAAGCACGACCGTAGTTCGTCGACTTTAGTTTATAGATAGTATAAACTACCCTCACTAGTAGTAACAATCTCTTGTCGCAGCAATAACTTAGAAAGTATGAGTTGCATAGAAACATCTGTCTCTACCACATTGCATCACCAACAATTACCTCAACTATTATCCATTAATAAACAAGGTATCCGTATATGCTTGTACCTATACCTGCCACTCACAATCAACATCAAACTGCAATTGTGTGGTATATTATTTCAAGCCGTACCTATTTATCAGTTACTTAATTCTCAAGGTATACATATATATATATATATATATACTTAGAAAATAGAATGCTAAGATTAGGCTACTGTGCAAAGCTTCCCCGAGTCCAATTATATTGCACAGTCAACACCCAACGATGTTTACTAGACTCGTTTAATTGTATTTAGACAAAATCTAATTTGATAAGAGCACATTTAATTTCAGAAGCTATTATGCCCAGTCAATATAAAAAGGATAGACCAAGCAATTGTGACTGCATAAAAGGTTACTAAACAAATAACCATTAAATATATGTAATACTAAGCCAACCAATCAATACATACAATCTTAATTAAGAGACATTATAACCAACTAACTTAGGCTAGTTAGCCAAACTGAAGTACCTCGGAAATATTGCTGCTACTAATAAGAATTCACCTTTCACATCTTTCTTATGAGATAGCTATTAAATCTCCTTCCTTGAAATCTTCTTCATGAATTTCTAAATTATCTGATCCCGAAACCATTCAATAAGACACCCACTACACACTACCCATCCAACCAAATTCCTTTTTGCAAGTCCAATAAATTTAACATACTTCAAGCATTTGGCGGTATCAACACTAACCATATAACAGCTGAAAATATAGAGATACACTTACCGAGATATGCATACCAGTAAAATGATAAATGACACATATCCAAGAAAATAAGAGTAACTTATATTCATACCCATAAGCAACGAGTAGGTAACACAATTATCTAATTTCAAATATAACAAGCACATACCCACCGATTTCAGCAGCTCTAGGCTTAAAACAAATACTACATGTTTCATCTACTGCGTGTGTAAGCTAGAAGCTACAGATTTCGTACATCACATACCATATACGTTAAGTCATCACTTTATCATCAACTGGAATGGGCAATGTGGTAAGCCTAGTTCAATTCGTCGTTCTTGAGTACCTACATTTAACAATTCTTATAGTCTTCATCCAAGTTCGAATGCAAGCATAAATCATCTCACTAGAACTACACCATGCCTTATATCACATACCGATTGTATACCAAATAAATCATTCAAATGGTCGCTCAAACATCCACCAACATGTGATGACAAAACTTGCCATTTTAGGAATTTCAGCTTTGACTGTCCATATTAAAAATTCTCTACAAACTTCATTATTCAATGAAAATAGGCAAATATTATGTAGTTGGAAACTAGAGGTGTCCCTCTATAACTTCTTAGAAGACTTCCATGATTGGTTCAGAGTTTAACTACTCCAAAACCAACCCAAAAAAACTCAGCCACGTGCTGTCCTTCAGGAAAAAAACAGGTGCGACTGCCTACACATTTTAAGTTGTAACTTCTAGACTACAAATACAAACTAAATTCCCTTTTGGAAGGTTACATAGGACATCCTAACAAACAATTCTCGTGAAGAAACTATTAGCTAAAACCCTACCAATACGCACCTAAATTCGCCTCCAAAAAGGCTGTTCGCGCAGTCATTGTATAAGTTCTTTAAGGCATTCTATCAAACATGCTATCTCCATGCAAAATTCAGAAATCTCAATAGGGAAGTTATTCAATTCTTAACCATTTACATCTACCAAAGAGCATAAGACATATAAATAAAACACAAAACCAACACATCAATTCATGAAATTGAAGTAAATCACCAACAACCCATTTCACTAATTTGTTAAAGGAATTAGTGAAATGGAACTACAACATACTAAAAATATCAAAAACCCAAGCATAATATCAAAAACCCATTTCACCAACAATTCATTTCTCTAATTTCCTAATATCAAAAACCCAAGCATCAAGGTTCAATCATGGAACTACAACATACTAAAAATGTTATATAGTTCTTTGAAATATTTGTTAAGACATATTCTTAATAGAAGTTCATGTATTCACTTAGTATGAAATCAAAAAAACATTTCATACAATTCCCAAACATGCATTTCTTTCCTATATGATTCATATTAGAACATAAATAGAAAATACACACTAAGCCATATGCTTCAATCATAAGAACTAAAGATTTATCTATGAATTAGATGAAACCCCCAAATTTCAAACATGAACCCTAATTTAAAGGTTCCACATAACTCAAACCATAGATCAACAATTCGTGGTGACTATTAAGAACCCATCTCTTCAATTGATCAAGGTATATGATTTTAAGTGAGATCCCCAACATCTTACAAGACACTAATTTCATTGTGGAATTCTCTACCTTAATCTCATTTGCATCAAATGAAAGCACATCAATAACAAGGATATTATGTTTCCCACCCTCCAATTCTTGACGAAATTTCTAGAGAAACCATTTTTGGTTCCCCTCTACGAGAACCCACAAAGCTATGAAGTTAACCCAAAAATGGAAGAAGAACCCCATGGAAAACAAAACATGCATTCTTTTCTTTTTATTTTGTTTTAGACCAATTACCCAAAACACCCCTGATCTTTCTTTAAAAATTGACATGTATGCAATGACATGGAGAAGTGCATGTAGTGCTATTTTGACACCAATGTTTGTGATAAAAGAAGCTATGCACAATTTTTAAAGGCACTCCCGAATGAGTGATTTCCAATTCTAGGAGATTATATTAAACTTGGTAAAAGTTCATGTTCATAATGTCTAGAGTTTTCATAAAATCTACTGATCATCATTTTTAGTATTACCAATGAATAGGGTGTTAAAAGAACTTGTATTGGACTTCTAGCACTATAAATGCCAAATTTGACCAACGAGTTTAATTTATGAGTTAAATTAAACCCGAGAAAATTTGGGGTCTCACACAATCACTTTCGGAGAAATGACTTATAGGAAGGAAAAGTTATAGATTGGGGTATATTTGGGTACCCATGCCTTTTCACAAGGTCTGGCCATGTTTTATGAGAGTGGAAAGTTATGCCAAGGACTCGTTCAAGGTTAGGATAAGCAGTAAGTGTGTGGAAATCTAGGCCACAGACTTGGCCGCAGCTCTTCAAGTTGTTATGAGCGTGGAAAGATATGTCATGGACTTTCCACATCTGGCCAAGGTGTTATGAGAGATGTAATACATGCCATGGACTTGGCCGTAACTACCCAAGGTACAATGATCTTTACGCAACTAACTATGACGTAATCATTGTGTGGGTATAGTCTAGGGTTTTAAATTGTGGAAGCATTTCATGCCCAAATTTAGAACATGATACTATTCTGGCAATAATTTGAATACAAAAGTGCAAATATGACATGTTCAAGGAACTCGGCTGTAGGAGCTTGCGACTTCAGACGATGTTAGATACGACTCTGTATTATATATCATTCTTTCAGTAACATATATATTTTGTATAGGCAGAGGTAATCGGGCTTACCGTTCGCCGCGCAGAGCGGAGAGCCAGCCAGCACACAAGAACCAAACACCACTCATACGCCAACACGTTTTGTCCGACAAAGAAACAACCGTCTCCAGTAGAACTCTTCACCAGCATCAGTGGAAACCCGAGGACAATATTGCTCTATACTAACGGTCAATCCTTCTAAGAGTTGTCCAATCAGTATGATACAAGATAGTATAAAAGAAAGTATAGTACTGGTACTGAAATAATCCATACCTATTGTTTGTACCATATTAAATTAGTATATTAATATTGACTTATTTGAGAAGCCCAGTTGGCTTATTATTGAAGCCCATTTAGTTTATTGTGGAAACATAACTGGCTTATTTGAGAATCCCAGTTGGCTTATTATTGAAGCCCATTTAGTTTATTGTGGAAACATAACTGGCTTATTTGAGAAGCCCAGTTGGCTTATTATTGAAGCCCATTTAGTTTATTGTGGAAACATAACTGGCTTATTTGAGAAGCCCAGATGGCTTATTATTGAGGCCCATTTGGTTTAATGAAGAAACCATTTTAAATCCTGAAAGAAGAGGATAATTATATTTAATTATTATATAAGATAATGATTAAGATAAGTCAAAACCCTAGCAGAGAAGGAGGAAATTAGTTTTATGATTATTTTAGATAATTATAAAAAGGTTAATTATTATTTAAGATAATAATGGAGATAAATAAGGATGGTGATAAAGGTTATCATGAATCTGGCTACTGTTTTGGGTTAAATACAAGTAAAGGAGGTTATTAAGTTAACTATGAAACCCTAAACCTAGATTCATTTTCTGCCTATAAATAGAAGCAGAATCCTAGCTAAAGGGACAGATTTTCTAATCCTTTTCCATACAATATACCTGTGAAGAAAACTCTCTCTGACTTTAGTATCGGAGTGTTTTTTTTTTGCAGGTACCCCCACCATTCATCATCAATCATGCCAGCAATTTCTTGAGAATCTGAATCAATATTTGGAGGTCAATCATTCACAATTTCATCAACATTTTTGGTGATATCAAACCAACGGTGTAGATTTAATCCATCTACTCGTATCTCGAAGAGTGTTGGGGTGAATATTTTTGCACCAACATCTTTTGGCGCCGACTAAGGGGAGTACGAGCAAAAAGATCGTGTTTTTCCCCTGCAAAAGAAGTTTTTTTTTATCTTTCAAGCTATTTTGAAAGGAATGTTTCAGTAACAGATCTTGAAGTGCCGCAAAAGTCTCAGCAACAATTGAACAGGGTGTTGCAGATCTGTACAGAAACTGTTCTCGTGTTGCAGATCTGTTCAGTAACAGCAACTTTTAATCTCGTGTTGCAGATCTGTTCAGAAACAGCAACTTTTAATCTCGTGTTGCAGATTTGTTCAAAAACAGAAACTGTTAATCAGGTGTTGCTGATCTATACAGGAACTGTTCTCGTGTTGCAGATCTCTTCAGAAATAGCAACAGTTACATTGGTGTTGCAGATCTGTTCAGGAACTGTTCTCGTGTTGCAGATCCGTTCAGAAACAGTCCTTAGTGTTGCAGATCTGTTCAGAAACCGCAACATTTAACGTGGTGTTATAGATTTGTCAAGTGAGCAGCAACAGATAAGAACGTTACTGAGAACATTGAGACAGAAACTCCTTTCTGTTACAAAGTCAGTGTTACAAAGTACAACAAAACAGAAAAGGCTTACATGGAGTCTTCAAGAGCAAATCAGCATGGAAGGAATGGAAGGGCACCTATCGGAAATCCTCCAACTCAAAGCGTCGTCAATCGGACAATACGGAGCGTCGTCGTCCAGCCTTTGCAAGATGGAAGAGAAACATCGGTTTCATCAACAACATCGGGGGCACGTTCTGTAAGAACCTGCCTGAGTTTCAGAGGAAACAACATTTGGGTACGTAGAACACTGCCTCGGACTGATAGCTAGAACCTCAATCATCAGGAAGGAGTTCGAAACCTGCATCCAAGCACTCAGGGCATTCATCTTGAAACAGTTGCTAATAGAGGTGTACGACATCCACCACGTACAGGGCAAGTTAACAATCTGCAAGTGACACCCATTGATTTGACGCTACGTGAGTGTTACCAGGAGTTAGAAAGGGAAAACAAGCGGCTCTTGATCGCATTGGAGAAAAGGAAGGAGCTAGAAGAAGCGCACGCCTCACGTTCCGAGAGAAACATGACAAACCGTCGTACACGCCGAGAACATGACACCGCTCGCGGAAGGAATGAGACTCCTGATGGACGACAAACCAACCGAGATGATGAAAGAAGAATAGAGGGTACCAGAAATGATCCTCAACACAGTCGTGGTCCACATAACAATGGATACTATGATCGCTACGTACCGGATGAGGAACAGTATCAAGAGCAAGACAGACGATCAGGTCTAAGCCATAGACGACCAAAAAGGCGCTGGCATAGAGACGATCAAGTCACCAGAGATCATTCAAAAAGATCCAGGCGCGATAGAGACCGTCCATAGAAAAGAACAGAACCGCTCAGGAATGAGAGGATCCGTAGAGAAACTGAGGGTGACTCTCCACGAGACGAGGAGCTTAGCAGAAAGAAGCTTAATGAAATGATTGAAGAAGTGTTAGCTCAGAAACAATCCAAAGACGAGAGATAACAAATATTGACAATGAAAAAGTCGATGGATTCACCATTTGTTGATAAGATTAAATGTTTCCGCCTGCCTTTAAACTTCATCCAACCTCAATTCAAGGAGTTTTTTGATGGAAGGAATGGCGATCCTGTCGAGCATATTCAACATTTCCAAGATTCCATGAGTTTGTGGGGATATAGTGATGAATTTCTCTGCAGAACCTTCCCGATAACCTTGACTGGTAAAGCTTTAACCTGGTTTTCACAATTAGAGTCAAATTCAATAGAAAACTTTGGAATGTTGTCGGATGCATTTTTCGAACAATATAAGATTAATCTTGGGAACAAAAAGGGAAACAGCCATTTGTTCCTCTTGCAACAGGAGTCAAATAAAAACCTCTTAGAATTCACACGGAGGTTTCGTCAAGAGGTTAGTGAAGTGGGGAAAGTCGATCCCAACCTTCTAATTGAAGCATACAAGAATGCTTTGCCTTACGAAGAGTTTGGGATATACAACTCTTTAACTGTCCAACCAGTCGGAACACTCAGGGAGTTATACGACAGGGCAGATAGATACGGAAGAGCTGAGAAGGAGAAAAGGGACAAGATGTCACGAGCAACGAAAGGGTCCAGAGAGGAAGGACATGCCAAACCAAAGAAGCAATTCGAGGGTGATTCTAAAAAGAAAAGTCATGATGAATCCAGAAGAAGATCTAGAAATGGAGAGGACACCCGAAAAAATCAAGGAAAAGAAAAGGTGAAGTTTCCCAGTCTAAACATCGGACTTAGAGAGATTTACAAGAATATTAAGGGCTCACTCCCAGCTCCAAAGCCGTTTCCAATAGAAAAAAAGGATAAGAGAGACAAGAACAAATATTGTGATCATCATCAAGATCATGGACACAATACAGACTCCTTTCGTACGCTTGCGGCTGAAATCCATAGAATGATTGAAGACAGAAAGCTGCAGCAGTATGTGAAGAAGGATCTAGCACGGGTCAACACTCTAGATATAAGAGAGATCAGAGTAAGCCATGCAAGAGTTAATTCAGCATCAAGAAAGGCACATGAAAATGCGACCCGTCTGAAGTTGCGACACATCCATGACTGGAGAGTATCAAACAAAGTTGATTATGCCAATCTGATTGGAACTGAAACTCTAGAAGAGGGGAAAACTGAGATATCCTTTTCGAATGTGGATCTTGCTGGAGTTTATCAGCCTCATAATGATGCAATTGTTATCTTAGCTCTCATTGGAATGTACAAGGTACGCCAAGTTCTAGTCGATATTGGAAGCTCTATCAGTGTCATATTCTACGGAGCGTACTCCTCAATGAACTTGAATGAGGGTCAAGTTGAAGCTGACCACAATCCAATCATCGGATTCTGCGGTGAGACGTTGACAGCAATTGGAAGAGTAAGTTTGCCTACGATTGTGGGAGGAAGAACAGTTATGCAGTACTTCTCATTACTAGATTGTCGTGCACCTTATAATGCCATATTATGACGCGATTGGATTCATGCAATGGAGGCAGTAACTTCTACTATTCATCAATGTTTGAAATTCATTACTCCAGCAGGGGTGATGAAGGTTAGAAGCGACCAAGTAGCATCTCATAAATGTCATGAAAGCGCAATGGAGGAGTATAGAAAGTCTTAACTAAAGGGTTCAGAGATACTCCATGTTGGAAAGAAAGCATAGCAATCACAGTGCTTCCCAACCTCTTATCAAGGAAGAGGAAAGGAAGGTCCGCCAACTATTTAGGAGTTGGTAGAAGTACAAATTGGGAATCAAAAGGATCATACAACGTTTATCGGAGAAGAGCTACCTTTAGGCGAAAGTGAGAGCTTGATTAACTTATTGAAGAGTAATAGAGATGTGTTCGCTTGGAGCCTTGGAGATATGCCTGGCATCGAACCTGACGTCGCGTGCCATCGGTTGAATATCAATGAAGGATCTAAACCAGTAAGGCAGAAGCCACGAAAAATGGCACCAGAACGGAAGGCCAAAGTTGCTGAGGAGATTGACAGGATGTTAGATGCGAGAATAATAAGACCTGTCAAGTATCCAAAATGGTTGGAAAATATTTTAGCAGTTCCGAAGAAAAATGGGAAAATTCGGGTATGTATCGATTTTAAAAATTTAAATAAAGTATTCCCAAGTGATCCTTACCCAATACCTAGGATTGTGGAACTAGTGGATGCAACTGCCGGTTTAGATAGATTGTCGTTTATGGACGGTTTCTGCGGCTACAATCAAATTCCGTTATATGAGGAAGATCAAGAACATACGGCGTTCATAACAGACAAAGGAATATATTGTTATCTAGTCATGCCATTTGGTTTGAAAAATGCTGGAGAAACTTATCAGCGTCTTGTGGATGAAATGTTCAAGGATATGATCGGGAATACCATGGAGGTCTATATCGATGATATGGTGGTCAAGTCCAAAAAGAAGGAGTCTCACCTTATGGACTTGAAAAGAACCTCTGATCAGTTAAGATGATATGGAATGAGGTTAAATCCAGCAAAGTGCTCCTTCGGGCTTACGTATGGGAAGTTTCTCGGATATCTGATGACACAGAGAGGGATCGAAGCCAATCCAGAGCAAATTAGAGCAATATTGGAAATGCCATCTCCAGGAAATAAAAGGGAAATGCAAATGCTTACGGGAAGGTTGGCTGCATTAAACAGATTCATCTCTCGAGCTTCGGACAAATGTAAACCTTTTTTCCAAATTCTGAAGAAGGCCGAAATATTTGGCTGGAATGAGGAATGTGAGCATGCATTCAATGCGATTAAGCAATATTTAACTTCACCACCAGTCCTAACAAGTCCAAAGACTGGCCAAACGGTTTACATCTATTTGGCTGCAAGTGATTATGCTGTCAGTGCAGTATTATTCGTTCAAGAACCGGAGGAAAGACCCGTCTATTTCGTTAGCAAATCCCTAACAGATGCTGAGACCAGGTACTCGAAAATAGAGAAAATGGCGTTAGCTCTTATGCATGCAGCAAGGCGTTTAAAGCCATATTTTGAAGGACGGTGACTTGTAGTCTATACTGAGTACCCGTTAAAGAAGGTATTAGGGAGAACTAATGACTCCAGCAGGCTGGCCACGTGGTCTACTTATCTTGGCGCATACACCATTGATTATGAGCCAAGAACGGCCGAGAAGGGTCATGCAATAGCGTTGTTGATGGCGGACTTCCCAGTGGATGATATTCCAGTTTCAGAATCCATGCTCGAGGAGGAGATCTTACATGATAACGATGGTATACTGCCCATCCCACTGCCATGGGAAATCATAAACTTTAGTAAGAAATCTTTAAAAGTAGGAAATGAGAAAATGATTGACAAGGACTCAGTAATGACGCCTGAAGGTGATAGAGAAACGTGGCAGGTCTACACATACGAATCCGCAAACACCGATGGGGCAGGTGTTGGTTGTGTGCTGATTTCCCCCGAAGGATTACAGATTGAAAAGGCTGTCCGATTAGGATTTACAGCCTCAAAAAATCAAGCTGAATATGAGGCTGTAATTTCTGGCTTGAAGACGGCTCTTCACTTGGGGGGGGCGGAAGGTTAAGCTGACAACGGATTCAAAATTGGTGGCCAACCATTATAGTGGCGCATATAAAGCTAGGAATGAAAGGTTAGAATCTTACTTGGAGTACATACATGAGCTAGCAAAGAAATTCGATGTGTTCGATATCGAACAAAAGCCAAGGATAGAGAATAGGCATGCAGACACTCTTGCTTACGTGTCAGTAGCCGTTGTGTCAGATACAGCACGGTATATTATAGTCGATTTCCAAGAACTTTCTAGCATTCATGACACCATCACTGTTGCACACAAAGTTTGCGCCGGTAGGGGCAATTCCTCCTCATTCGAAATCTAGAATGATCCTATGGATACTGATGAGACTCTCAATAATCGTCCTG
This sequence comes from Papaver bracteatum, assembly GCA_023529315.1. Lineage (NCBI taxonomy): Eukaryota > Viridiplantae > Streptophyta > Magnoliopsida > Ranunculales > Papaveraceae > Papaver > Papaver bracteatum. Next base: position 443,421 of record JAJJWX010005351.1, read on the forward strand.
AAGATTGGAGACAGCCGTATATACGTTACCTACAAACACAGGAGCTTCCAGATGATAAATACAAAGCCAGAATAATAACCAAAACTGCTTGGAGATATACTATGATAGAAGGTGAACTATATAAGAAACATATCGCAATGGAACCATATCTGTGATGTGTAACTCAAGATACTGGAAGCGGTTGTTTGCAGAGGCACATGAAGGATGTTGTGGGAACCATTCTGGAGGTAGGAGCCTGGAACACAGATTGTTGTCTAAAGGATACTTTTGGCCTTATATGCAAAATGATGCGAAGGAATACACGAAGAAATGTATGGAATGTCAGTTACATGGCCCTCTAATAAAGAGACCGGCAAATGAGCTACATCCAGTAAATAGCCCGTGGCCATTCAGCAGATGGGGTTTAGATATTGTAGGTCCATTCCCCACGGCACCTGGGGGCGTCAAGTACTTGTTAGTGGCGACCGAATATTTCACTAAATGGGTGGAAGCAGTAGCATTGGTAAGAACGGAGGCTATACACGTCCGTAGATTCATCTGGGAGAACATAGTATGCAGGTTCGTCGTGCCAGCGGTCATCGTTTCTGACAATGGAAAGCAGTTTGACTCAGAAACAATCAAGTCATTGTGCGAAGGACTACATATTAAGCACAACTTTTCTACTCCTTACTACGCACATAGTAATGGACAGGCGGAGGTGACAAATAGGGTCATCCTAGATAATTTGAAGAAAACCCTGGATAAAGCCAAGGGAAGGTGGACGGAATTCTTACCTGGAGTTTTGTGGGCATATAGGACGACACCAAGGCGATCAACAGGATTCGCACCTTTTACGCTAGCATACGAAACCGAAGCCGTACTTCCTATAGAACTGCTAGTCCCAACTACAAAATCTCTGGCAGAGTGTTTAGGTCAGAACTCCGAAATTCTTTCTAAAGATAGGGAATTCTTAGATGAAGTTAGAGATGAAGCTTCGAGAAGGTTGGCAATTTACCAACAGTCCATGAAGCGGCAATATAGTAAGAAAGTACGAGAGAGATCATTCCTGCCAGGAGAACAAGTTTTGAGGAGAACGAGGCCGAAAGCGATGGATTCAAATAGTGGGAAGCTGGGAGAAAATTGGCAAGGTCCTTACTTAGTCGATAGACCCGCCAGCGGTGGTGCTTACTGGTTAAGAAGCATCGATGGGAAGCTGGAGCCTAAGACATGGAATTCCTTTAACCTGAAAAATATTTCCATTAATGTAATTTTTCATTCAAATCAATAAAGATTACTTTTGCTCGACAAGATGTATCTACAATTAAGGTGCACTTACCAAATGATGGAGCGAAAGGTAACAAAAATGCCTAAGCAGAACCAAAGTAGCTAGGCAATTAAAGTGCCTAGTTATATATCGGACGTGTCTGCATCCAAATAAGGTAAGTCTTAGAAGATGCTGATAAGTTATTTGAGCCGAGACAACACATTATCATGCATACATTTGCAAAAAAGTATATTTTAGGAATCTCTATTAAGGAGAAAAAAGCTGTTATTATAAAAAAAAATTCTATTGAAGAGAAGTATTAAGAATAAGAAAGGAAGTACTGGTAGTTCTTGATTCCATGAAGAAATAAACAAATTAAACTGCTAAGGAAATAAGAAAAGCATCTATAAAGGGAAGCTTAGGCGTCTTCAGGGGATGGACTCCTTAGGCTCATGATCTTCATCATCACAGTCTTAGGCGTCATCTTCTTCCTCATAATCAGCGACATCCAAGAATCCATGCTCAAAAGCAGTTTGAACTTGATAGCGGAGGTCGTCGACTTCCTTATGGAGAGAGTTAGCATCTCTTTCCCTAGACTCCAGTTCTTCAATTCTTTCGTAAAGCTTAGCGATTTCATGAAGGTCCTCCAATCTTTCGTCCTTATGTTCACGGATTGTTCCTTGAAGCGTTGAGACCACGTCTTGATAATTGTTGGTCGCAACCGAAATGATTCTTTCGCGGCTGAATGAAAATGCGTCGTGAAGTTGCCCAGCTCGGCGGCATAGTAACAGCCCATGTATGAGAGTTTGGATAAGTTTCTTTTCACTTTGAAGTTGTATCACTGTATATAGTAAGAAGGGTACCTCAATATGGCATTGCATGGCCCGATCTAGTGTCTTGGAAAGAGTATCCAGTGAATCAACCGCCTTCTGGTCACGCGGAAGCATGGAACAATTCGCAAAAGCCCGAGATGTTGATGGATCCACTAAAGCTGAGTCATCATATGTCACTAGTTCACCATTCACTTTAAAAATGGCTGGAGTGAATGCATCTCTTCCTCTGTGAAGACGTGGAGGTGAAGCTGGAGTATAGGTAGGAGATGTTGTTTTCGGCATTGCAGAACGAGTTTGAAGCAACGTCGGCATAGCGTCAGATGCATTCAGCTGGGGTGGAAAATCTCTTGTCGCCAGTTGGAGCTTTCCGGATGGTGTTCTTCCCCCAGTAGTAATCCTTGGAGTAGTTCTTTTTCGTCCTCCATTTGTGGCAGAGTTGTTTCCAGTGGGATTTGGCTTGCTGGAGGAGGCCATTCTGCATATACATATAAATTAGTATATATGTTTCACGGAGGAGACTTGCGGTATTTTAATGGGAGGTGTTCCTGCTATTAGTATCGAATGGATACTAAGGATCCATACGATCTAATAAAATAGGAAGGCAGAATCAACATCAACACCACATCAAATAGAGGATTGTGCACTTATACATTAGTGAAAGAGAAAATGATATTTATGCAGTTAATATAAAATATGTTTTGAAAATCAACGCCGCAAGTAATCAAAACGAGGGGATCATTGATGGGGACAAGTCAATAGAATTTTATAAGCCTCATGAATCATGGCCGTACGTTAATAGCAAAAGAAAATGCATAAGTTAGTTCATTTTAATAACTGAAAGGAGAAGCAACATGTATGTTACAGAGGAGAGAAGCGACATGTATGTTACAGAGGAGATGTCGCAAGATGCTAACAAAGATGGAAAGAAAAATAAGCAAGTTAAAAACAATTGTTAAATATGATGTTGATTGAAATGATTGGAGATAGTACAAAATATCTAAAGAAGAGAAAACGTACTTGCTTAAAGGAGTAATCAAAGCAGGAGGAGGAGTTTCTGACGTGAAGTTGTGGAAGTGATGCATTGGTATTTATATGGACCAAAATGAGGTGATATGGGATAAACATCAGCGACTCGATAAGTGAAATCTGCTTTTGCATAATATTATGTCAGTTATGATGAAACTTGAATGAAGCTTTTTAGGAGACCCGATTCAGGCAATCAATAATTAATTTCCAGGGAATGAATATTTGGGGAAAAGATTCATCTATATCAATATCAAGTAAGTGGATAGACCTTACGTGCTATTGTGACACATAAGCAGATCCCAAGAGAAGGAATTGAAGTGGTGTACTACGAAGTCATGGAGCATCTATAATATCCCGGCGTATATAATGATTCAGACTTACTTTAAACAGTCTGAAGAAGAGGTACGTGGACCCATTCTCATGGTTGAATAAAATATGCAAGATGCATATGATAGAAAAAGTTTCCAAGCTGGAGACTTATTGAACCGAGATAAGGTATCACAGAAGCGACATGGGTGGAGAACGGTAATGAGTACGTGGACCTACTCTGGTAAGGAGCGCACGGTTAATTAAATATCGTGACATGGACCACTCTGTTGCCTACCGTTCGTACTCATTTTGTCTTATGCTTTATGTAATATCTTCAAGGGTCGTTTATGGTACGACGGATGACGTAGATATGGTTATTCTTAGTCATTCGACCAACAGTAGAGGACTAAGAAGGGACGATGTTTGTACCATATTAAATTAGTATATTAATATTGGCTTATTTGAGAAGCCCAGTTGGCTTATTATTGAAGCCCATTTAGTTTATTGTGGAAACATAACTGGCTTATTTGAGAACCCCAGTTGACTTATTATTGAAGCCCATTTAGTTTATTGTGGAAACATAACTGGCTTATTTGAGAAGCCCAGTTGGCTTATTATTGAAGCCCATTTAGTTTATTGTGGAAACATAGCTAGCTTATTTGAGAAGCCCAGTTAGCTTATTATTGAAGCCCATTTAGTTTATTGTGGAAACATAACTGGCTTATTTGAGAAGCCTAGATGGCTTATTATTGAGGCCCATTTGATTTAATGAAGAAACCATTTTAAATCCTGAAAGAAGAGGATAATTATCTTTAATTATTATATAAGATAATGATTAAGATAAGTTAAAACCCTAGCAGAGAAGGAGGAAATTAGTTTTATGATTATTTTAAATAATTATAAAAAGGTTAATTATTATTTAAGATAATAATGGAGATAAATAAGGATGGTGATAAAGGTTATCATGAATCTGGCTACTGTTTTGGGTTAAATACAAGTAAAGGAGGTTATTAAGTTGACTATGAAACCCTAAACCTAGATTCATTTTCTGCCTATAAATAGAAGCAGAATCCTAGCTAAAGGGACAGATTTTCTAATCCTTTTCCATACAATACACCTGTGAAACAAACTTTCTCTGACTTTAGCATCGGAGTGTTTTTTTTTGCAGGTACCCCCACCATTTATCATCAATCATGCCAGCAATTTCTTGAGAATCTGAATCAGTATTTGGAGGTCAATCATTCACAATTTCATCAACATTTTTGGTGATATCAAATCAACGGTATAGATTTAATCCATCTACTCGTATCTCGAAGAGTGTTGGGGTGAATATTTTTGCACCAACACCTATTATTATATATAGAATGCCGACGGTTAAACTGGTTAAGCCCTAGCACACATATATACTTATAGACGTGTCTCTGATACAGGGTCGGACGTGAATTTTCAAGTTGTCTTTGTCAAAAACTCACCATCAACATCAGTCCACTGGTTAGCGCGGAACAAATAACGTGCTTCGTGGTAAGCACTATATGGTGACCATGATGCTAATGAATTTCATAATTCATAAGTAGAAAGTTTTGGAGGCGAGGCGCGAGCATGGTGAGTAGCACGTTCAAATATGGAAGCTTAGGTGGTTATCGCCAGCCTGAGTGGTTATCACCATTGATATGGAGGACTTCAGACTTCATATGTCCATGGTAGAAGTCATGTGGATTCATGGGTCTTGGCCGACCACTATCGCCCAGGAGGGAGTCCTCTTTTCTTTATATATTGTGGCCATGATTAATTAGGTCTTCATTACATCTTCCTTTGTTTTTATATCATGGAGATTCTTGCAAATCCTCAATTGCTCAAGTTATACCATTGCGATGCCGTGGATAACATGTAGGTTTCTTTGGTGATTGGTTACATTGATCATACGGTGCTAGGCGTGGAATTGTGAATGAGGCTGGCAGTGGGCTCGAATATTCTTATTGTAAATTCGATCATGGATGATTCACCGACTTCGTCTTGCAATAATAAGAGTACTAGTAATAGGGATAACTGCAACAGTGCAATGGAGACAATAAGGGTCGCAATAGTGAATCAGCGATGACTCGAGGTTGGTGGCGTCTTCTGATATTGTAAAATATATTGGGAGATGAGGTGGAACCCGAGGTGAATTTATCTTTGAATAGATACAGAAATATAGGTGGTCGAGGTCTCTCTTAGACTGATTTTATTGAATCCCGTAGGGAAACCCTAGCTTGCGCATTATTCATTCCAGGAGATACGGAGTCTTCATACGATGTCGATTTTTGACGTTTGACCTCAACTTTCGAAGCTAACGGATGAAGTTATCATATATATATGAAAAATGAATCACCTGATTCGGGGTTTGTATGTCGATCACCCATGCGTGGACATTTTCAAATTGTAATCTCGTACACTTCTTGAGACTCCATAAATTTCAGGGAAAGAGCCACATCTCTTAGCCCGTATTTCCGTTTGATACGCCCTTTCAGTATCCCGTAATAGACACATAGGTTAAAACTTATTATGAGTATGTGTTATCCCGTTCCTCACCGATGATTGCCTATTTCTGAACTTCTGAGATCATCTTGTAAGCCAATAATAACCGAGACTAGTAATGTGACTACAAGTACTATCTATTTCGGAATCGTTTGTAGATTGGGGGAGTTAATGTCGTTACCCTGTGAATTTTTGATTCGGCATATCCTCCATAATTGACTGGTGTGGTTGAAGTTAGTGGTAATTAAGGCGAAATCTTCATGCCATGGGTGTGATCAGGTAATGGAAGCCAGAAAGGTTGACGTCTCCTTCTGTGGTTGTTGTCTACGTCGCATCAAGGCTGAAACTAGACCTTGAATTGAATATGAAGTCGTTTTCAGTGTCTGGGTTGTTGAGCCGCAACTAGGATGTTCGCTAAAACTCACAAGCATTGATTGAATGAAATTTTCTGGCTCTGTGAACGCGCAAATCACGTAGGCATCAACGTGTCCACAACCAATCTTCGCATGTACAGAGTGCATGCATTAAAGTACGAATATATTGTGAGATGCTGGGATAGATGTTGATTCATTGATTCTAAACCCCACGGGTTTTTCATGATCTCCTCAACATCCATAACGACAGATCTAAGAGATGCATACAAATATTAGGGTAGATCCATACGAAATGTAAATAAGACAAAGATTTATGTGGTTCGGCTCTAAGGCCTACATCCACAGGTCTGAGGGTGATTCACTATGATGGTAAAAGATTACAAGATTAGTCGAAAGACTTTGGGTGATCATGGAACCCGAAGGTTAACGCTCATACTTACTCTTCCCTTCTTTCTCTCTAATTGTTCCCCCTCTCTCCAATTGTTCGACCCCCCTCCATGTAACAGGAAGGGTCATATATATAGCTCTTCTACGTGGGTCCCTTAGAAAGGAGCTGTTATAATTTTATCTTCTTGTGCTTTGTGCATAGTCCGCGGACCTCTTGGTCATCCCGCGGCTTCTATGCTTCCTAAGATCATTACGCTGACCAATCTCTGTCTCTCTCTCTTCCTAAGACTGGGAAAGAGATGTTGTATCCTTATCTTCTTGTGTTCTGTGCATAGTCCGCGGACCTCTCTGTCATCCCGCGGCTTCTATTATTCCTACGCTCATCACGCTGGCCTGCCTTTGTTCTTGTCGTCAGTCCAACCGACACATGCCCTTCGCGCTAGGCGGTGTCAGTCCTTCCCTGTCGCTTCTGTCAGTGGGGCTTCACCTAGCCGTTGATCACATCTTGCCTCGTGAGGGGGTAAAGTGTAATAGGGAAGTTCTTTGGTGCTACGCGGGTATACCTTCCTTTGATGCTCCTTCATCTTCGATCGCTTATCTTGACAGATGGCGCACTATCTAGACCCACAGATGATCCTGTGTGTCACCCACCTTTGTGACGTGGCTTCCACGTGGGGATGCTAGTACACGTGGTGAGGGAGGTAAATAAGTGTATCTACAATTTGCCCCTCTTCTTGTGACTAGGCGCCAGCTATATTTGGAAGAAGAACCGTGTGATATGTTTTTATCTCCCTCCTCATAACTTCTCCTAAAAAGGAGTTATTTGAATTTATTGTGCACGTTTCCCCTGCATGTCATGACTTCCCCTTGGGTAGTGGGCGGTTTCTTCTGGCGACATAAAAGAGGAGAGAATGATGGAATGTGAATTAAACTCACATTCTCTGTTTTATTCTCTGCCCCATTTTCTTCTTTACCCTCTTAACTTCTTCTGCTACCATTCTTGTACTCTTTTGTTGCGTTGTCGTTCTTTGTTGTTGCCGTCATTTATTCTTTGTTGCTTATTCTTCTTGTTATTCTTTGCCGTATTTGCTTCGTACTACTATTGAGGTTCAGGTAGGGTTTTTGTCTCGTTTGTTCGCCATTTTTGTTCCTGTGGAGTTTTTGATTTTCTGGTGATGAACCATGATGGGTTTTAATCCCATGCATGTCATGGAATCGAAGATTGGCCCTGCTGAACTGGGTGTTTTACCGGCTACGTTTTGATCCTTTTTGAGTGGGGTAATGAATTGAGAATTTAATCGGCTGGTGAAACTTAGGGTTTTCTTCGTGTTCTTCTTGTTCTTGAGATTTCCTCGTTTTTGATCTTCCTTGACTGACTAGTCCTCCTGTTTGTGTTTGTGTTCGCAGATATGTCGGATTATCCGCGGGTACCTTATCAAACTCATCCGCCGAGTCCTCATAGATCTCCTCGGGGAGATTCTCGCATCAGGGAAGGGGCTTCTCCTTCCTCTGCTCAGGGTAACCCTCGGGATAGGCGTCTATCCTCGCCTTCTAGCCAGAGGCCTCCGTCCCAAAGAGGTGATCCGCCCCGGGGGTCGAAATACGCCTCGAGCCGTCCTAGAGATGAGTCTTCTAAGAGGCAGCAGACTCCGCGCACTGAACTCTTAAATGTGCAGCCTCTTCGTACCATGCCTCCTTTGCGGGCTAATCTTCCTCCGTCTTCATCTGTGCCTAGCTCAGGCAGAACAACTAAGAACCAGCCCGCGAAGAGGAAGGCCTCAGAGATGGAGTCTTTGGGAGACGTGGTTCCTCCTAAGAAGAAGGTAGCAGATTCTGCAGAAAATGTTGCGGGGGATGCTTATGAAGATGACTCTGCTGTCACATTTCGTCCCCTACCCATGGGTAATAAGAAGTTCACTTTCAGGCACATAGATCTTGAAGCCTTCAAAGTGAAGCACGGTCTTCAGCACTTCCAAGTGAGTTTCTATGCCCCCTGATAAAGACATAACTTACGAGATGGTTGTTAATTATCAGTACGATGCTTTTCATCTGTTGACGACCGTGGGCGCTTTTGAGGCTGGTCTGATGTTGCCTTTATATAAAGCTGGTGATGATATCTATTACCGGGTCTTATCTAGCCGCGGTACTGCTAAGAAGAGCCATAACCGTGGGGTGCAGCAATTGACGGGAAATTACCTTCGTCATCTCTGAGATTGCTATCTTCGTAGCAAGGGGCAAACGATGATGACCTGCTATGCTCCCAACTTAGAAGAGGAGAAAGGGTGGTATACTCCTGAAAACTTTAACAAATCCTTTGGAGATTATGTTAACAGGAAGACGCGCAAGCCATGGTCTGTGAATCTGCGGAATATTGCTCCTGTTAAGGGGGAAATTCTCCTCTTGAGCGAAGTAAGTGACTCCAAGATGTCAAGGATTCCTGGTGCCGAAGGTCTTCCTATTCCTGCTGATGAGAGGATCAAGCGTGATCATGATTACGAATGGTCTTCCACCGTTATTGAGGTTGTTGGTCTGTGGGCCTATGGCTGGGTTCCTGGGCCACATGGTTGGCAACCTAGTGTTGACAGCTCCTACCGCGAAACCTCTCCTTCTCGTTACGCCCATTATTGCCCTTGGCAGATGAGTTTCGAAGGTATGGATTTTGATTACTACCGTGATGTTGATGACGCGGACGAGGAGGGTAACTCCGGCGCAAACCCTCTTCTGCGGAATGCTAGTGTTGCTAAGGTATGTTTGTATTCTTCGTATATATGCCCCTTCCTTTTCTTAAGTAATATGGATTATGCCAAGGAAAGGAGATACTCAAGGTTATTTATTATTATGTCCCGCAGGTGGTTAGAAAGAAAAAGATCAACCCCAAGCAATCGTCTAATTCTCCTACTGGAGACTCTACGCAGTTCGAAGATGTGAGCAGTCCAGTGAACGCTGGGGAGGATGTGTCCGACGAAGAGGAGCGGATTGAGACTTCTCCACCTTTTCAAGAAGGAGATATTGCTGGTGGCGGTGATGGTGGCGTTGGTGATCAAGCCACAGGTGGTGATGGTGGTATTGTTAATGAGGTCGATGGTGGCGGAGTTGGAGGTGGCGATGGTGGTATTGTTAATGAGGCCGCTAGTGGAGGAGCTGGAGGTGGCGATGGTAATCAAGTCCTCGGTGGTGGTGGTGATCAGACCAGTGATGGAGCAAAATCTACTGGGGATGTGGTCATGGAGGTCGGTCAACAAAAGACAGTCACGGACAAGGGAAAGGGAGTTTCTTTTGTGGCTAGCAGTGGTCAGGACGTGGGTGCTTGTGGTGAGTTTTCTTTTGGTAATACTCTGTCCGAGGATCAGTCTTTTGATATGGCCGCGGCTATGGGACTCGTCTTGGATTTTAGTCTTCTTTCTCCTAGTGATGACTGGGATGTGCTTAAAGGTAGCGGTGGTGGTGGCGCGATAGCTGTGCCTAGTCTTTGAGGTTCCTTTGGTTCATCCAGGAGGGTTATGGTGGCACCTCCTCCGGTGTTGGGGGTATTTTGACGCAAGGTCAAGCTAGTGCCGCTTTGGTGTGAATCCCTTGGGTTCTCCCTCGATGATTTCCCAATCCTTAATCGCGGATGGTGATGATGCTGTCTTAGGTTGGATTAGAGATAAGGGTTTGCTCGTCGTGCCGCATCATGCCCCTGTGATTGAAGGGAAAAGAGTTCGGACTATTTTACTCGCCAGCATATGGAGTCGATCTCTGCGGAGATTGTAGATGTAGAGTGGGATAAGGATCTTGTGTCCAGCGGGGTTGATTTGGTGGTGAATCCTCCTTCTACTGTCGCTGGTATGATGGATGTTGCTGATGGGTACCAGTATAATTATCCTCAGCAGCGACTATTGGAGGTATGTCCCATTCTTCGTAACTCTGCTCTTACTTGGATATGTTATTTGAACTAATTTCTTTTTGATCCGTAGGTGATGAGGAGTGAGTATTGTAACCATACTCTATACCGGCTCTTCAAGGCCAAGTCTCTTAAGCTAGAGGTGAAACTCTGCCACCTTGAAGGAGTGCTTTCGAGCGTCGAAGCTGCGGCCTTTGCTAAAGATAAGGAGATAACTGAACTGAGGGATCTTCTTAAGCGCAAGGAACAACAGGGTGTGGATGAGGTTGCGCTCCGTTCCGATCTAGCTTTAGTCAAGGAAAAGTTAGAGGTTGCTGAGTAGAATTCTTCGTCCCTTTCAGGTTTGAACCTCCCCTACTTTGCTTTTCCGATGTTCCCTATATGTTCTGAGTCGTCTCCTTCTTCTCTCCTCCCGCGGTATTGTCTTTAGTGGGAGAAGTCCCTGAATTGATGTGGCTTCGTAGTGAGAGAGTTCGCCAAAAGGGGCGTATTGCTGAGTTAGTTAAGAAACTTAAGAGCGAAGCAGTGAAATGGAATGCTCGCGCGGATGTTCATAACGCTATGCCCGAAGAATGGCGTCAGAAAAAATTTAGTTGGGTAGATTTGCAAAATCGAAACGATCACGATCGTGAGTTGCTCAACGGGACTCTCTTATGGACGCGGGATAGGCTCGAGGAAGCCCGTGGCCAGATTTCCTCCCTAGAGGTTAGGCTTAATGATATGGAAGAAGAATTGCGGCGAGCACGTTCTTCTCATCCCTCTGATGTGCGGGTTTATATGCGACGTCTTGCCAAGGAACGAGATGATGCTAGGGCGGAATATGGCGCTCTTAGTAGTGCCTTATCCGCGTCTCGAACTGATGTGGCTCGCCAGGCCGAGTATGAGAGGAACTTAGAGGTGACTATGTATCGTCTTAACAAGGGGTTAGAATCGAAGAATGATGAGGTTAACCGATATCATCACTCTAACTCAATGTTTCGAGATGATCTTAGCGCGAGTCAATATGCTCATAATCTCCTGCAGGTAGACTATGATAGGCTTTCGAACGAATATGATTATGCCGCAGAAGCACGAGACTCTGCGGTTAACCACTGTGAAGGTATATGTCTTCGTTATCGAGTGTGCTTCATGTTGTATTTGTTATTACTCACTTTCTTCTAATATCTGCAGAGCTCCAAGGACAGCTTCAAGCTGCAAATGAAAAATTTGCCGAAGCTCAGGCAAAAATAGTTCAATTGGAATAGCAGGTTAGCTATCATCGGGGACTGGCTTCGTCTCGACAGGAAGCGATGAAGCATGCTACTGAGAAGGCGGAGCATCTTTCCATTTCCCTAACTCAAGCTGAGATGAAGAGCGTAGCTATAGGCTTCGTGGCGCGTAAGCAGTTGGCGGAGGAGATTAACAGGACTCTTGGTGAGATTGAGCTAGATCTCAAGAAGACCCATGGAATAAGCAAGAATTATACTCGGCATCCCGTTCCCAGTCTCCCTTCAGGTTCCTCCGGCCCCTCATCTGGTGGTATTGTTCCTTCGTCGTTAAAGGAGAAACCAGCGGATGGTGCTCCTTCTCAATAGATCGTAACTAGTATGTTGGGGATTGATCTCAGTTGCTTAATTTTCTTAGCGTTTTTGCTACTTTTCTTGCTAGGTTCGTAATCAACCGCCATGTAATAGATCAAACTTCAATGTGTAAATCTGAACTTGTATTTTGTTGAAATCGCGTCTATTTTTATAGATCCCTGTTAATATAGTAAGTAATTCCGTAAACTTTGTATTTAAACAGTGTCGTGGATTAGTTCTGAAATCCACGTGAATGGTTGCGTTGTCCACAGGATTGGTTTTGCTATCCGTGGATCTTGATTTGTAAGATCTGATAAATTGTAGTGTTAATGCAATTCCGTAGGTTGGTGTCCTCGGAATCGTCTTGCGACCTGTCACCTCGCTCAGCTAATTCTGGGCCAGAGGATTGCGAGCGGTGGGGTCTAGCCGGCGTTCAAGAGTAACGCGGCTTATAATTATTGCTTGGGTATCTCGTTCCTTAGGAAGTCACCCCCTGGTCGTACACTTATAGACGCTTATGGGGGAGTTCAAGCGATGGCATGTGTATGCGTTGTCCAGTTTGTTCCCGGTGTATCGTAGTGAGTATGTTCCGCGCTTTGTGCGGAACATTCACCTTATTGAAGTACCATGATAGTAACTGCACACAAGTTTACGTGGTTCAGCCCTAGGGCCTACGTCCACGGGGTAACAATAGCATTGACACTTTATTAATATATGGAATGATTTTCAATGTACATTCGTATTCGGTTGTTTCGTTGATCTCTTTGTGTAAGGATAGGTATTGAGTAGTCTGAGTAAATTAAAGTGCTTATAGGTATATACATGTGTCTCATACGGTGTTGGTTATGGGTATTGAACGCATCGAGATGCGTATAGGTAACAAGTAGAGTTGTGTCAATTGAAGATGAAAATTTGTATTGATTGAAAAGCTGAGGCGTGCTATTCCTCCATCAGAGATAGAAACATGCGGACTTGTAAGTCAACATTCTTATTCTGAAATTCATACGAAGATGATAGATTATGGATAGTATGGTTTGAGGTATTTGGCGTTCCACGGGTGCCTGAGTATTTCCCCTTTCAGATTACGCAGGTAGTAGGAGCCATTTCCGGCGACGTCGTGTATCACATAGGGTCCGCCCCAAGTTGGTGCTAATTTTCCCCACTTCTTTTCTCGCTGGTATTGGGGAATAGTTCTTAACACATACTGGCCCTCTACGAAATTCCTAAGTTTTACTTTCTTGTTATACTCTCAGTGACTGTTGGTAGTTTTCCATTTTACGTAGTGCGGTCTCTCTTCTTTCTTCGAGGTCATCAAGCTTTTCTAACATCATGTCCGTGGTGAGGTTCTTCTCCCACGCTTCTGTCTTTGTTGTGGGTAGTAGAACTTCCGTGGGAATTATTGCTTCCGCTCCGTATGTGAGTAGAAATGGAGATTCCCGATGGGCTGATCTTCGAGTTGTCCTGTATGCCCACAGAACGTTATGTAACTATTCACACCATCGCCCTTTGTACTCGTCTAACTGTTTTTTGAGGATGAGCGCTAGGGTTTTATTTGTGGCTTCCGCTTGTCCGTTGCTCTGCGGGTATATAGGAGTGGACTTGTTTTTCCGAATTTTGAAGGTGTCGAACAGTAAGTCGATATTTTTTCCTTGTAGTTGTTGACCATTGTCGGAAACTATCTCATGGGGATGCCGAACCTGCAAATGATATTTTGAAATATGAAAGTGAAGACGTCTGAATCACGAATCCTTGCAAGTGCCTTGGCTTCTACCCACTTCTTTGAAGTAATCCGTAGCCACTATTAGGAATCTTCTTTTCCGGTTCTGATACAAGCGGGCCCGCAATGTCGATTCCCCACCTTGCGAAGGGCCACGGACTGTCCACCGAATTCAACTTTGTGGCTGGGGCGTGGATTCGCCTGCCAAATCTTTGACATTCCTCACACTTTTTTCGCCATTCTAGCCGCGTCTTAGATCATTGTTGGCCAATAGTAACCTGCGTCTTTGCCTTATCTGCAAGCGATCTCATTCCGTTGTGATTTCTGCATCTCCTCTATGGATATCTTTCAAGATGCCGTGTCCTTCGGATCGGGACAAACAGCGACGAAGTGGCCCTAGGAATGATTTTACGTATAAGGTTCGTCTCTTAGCTCATACATCCTGCTCTCTGGATTGTATTTTCCTAGCTTGTTTGGTGTCCTGGGGTAGCTTCCCTTCTTGGAGGAAGGAGTGGATTCTGAGTCTCCAATCCTCTTCCCGACTGTAATCGTCGTCCGCATCTGCTTGTTGCATTACATCGTCGTCTTGGAATTCGTCGAATATGAGCTCTCCGATATCCTCTTCCTCGGACACATTCTCCATTGCGGACCTGCGTTGGTTACTCGCGCATATCTCCTGGAGTTTGATGGATGTCTCGTACACTCTTGTCACCTTGATTGCTTTGACATCTTTGTTCTTGAGCATGGCCGAAACATAAGCCAAGGCATCTGCGTGCCTGAGTTCCTTCCTACGCAGATGTCGGAACTTGATTTTTGGTATTTGGGAAACCAACGTTTGCACCAAATCCATGTATGCCATTAGTGTTTCGTCGTACACGTTGTATTCGTAGCCTATCTGCCGTATGATTAGCTGAGAGTCGCTGGTCAACCGTACTTCTTGTATCCCCATCTCGATTATCAAGCGGAGGGCGTGGACCACTCCTTCGTATTCTACGATGTTATTTGTATGGCCTTCGAATTCCAACCTGAATGCGTGTACGACTCTATCCCCTGTGGGTGTAGTGATAACGATGCCTAATCCAGCACCTTCTCTATTTTTGGAGTCGTCTACGAATACCTCCTATTGCCGTGGGTTTACTGGTTCAAGGATATCGTTTGGCTCCTTTTGCTTTTCAATTTCTGGGGCACCCGCGGCTCTCCATCCCTGTATGCGCACTTATTCTTCGTTGTCCAGAGGTAGGTCTGCTAGGAAGTCCGCCAGTACTTGGGATTTCTGAGAGTGTTGAAGCTCATAGTGGATGCTGAATTGGTCGAGGTATGTGCTCCATTTGGCTATGCGTCCTACCTTTCCTGCCCCTTTGAGGATGGCTTCTAAGGGTGCTCGACACGGGATACGTATGTCATGCGTCAATAAGTACATTCTCAGCTTCACGGTGGACCATACGATGGCCAAAATCAGTTCTTCGATCCTTGTGTAATTTCTTTCTGCGGAGTTCAGGGTTTTGCTGACATAGTATATTGGATGTTCTTCCTTTGTATGGGTCCTGACAAGTACTGCGCTTACTGCGTCATCGGTTGCTGCGATGTATAACGTCAAAACTTCGTCAGGATCTGGTTTCTGAAGGATAGGGATCTCCGCTAGGTATTGTTTTATGCCTAGGAAGGCTTCTTCGCATTCCGAAGTCCATTCAAATTTTGTTCCCTTCTTCAATATGTTGAAAAAGAACTTGCACTTATCCGAGGATCTGGAGATGAATCTTCCCAAAGCGGCTATGGATCCATTGAGCTTTTGTACTTCTTTTAGGTTCTTTGGGGATGGCATGTCTACTATGGCTCGGATTCTTGCGGGATCTACCTCAATGCCCCTTTTTGTTACCAGGTATCCGAGGAATTTTCCAGATGTTACTCCGAAGGTGCATTTCTCCGGGTTTACCTTCATGTTGTGCCCTCTCATAGCTTCGAAGATGTCCCTCAAGTCTTGGTGATGGTTCTTCTTGAATCTGCTTTTTACGAGCATATCGTCAACGTAGACTTCTAAGGTAGTACCAATCCATGGATTGAAAACAACGTCGACCATCCTTTGGTATGTTTCCCCTGCATTCTGGAGTCCGAAGGGCATCCTTACGTAGCAATAGAGGCCGTGGGGTGTGTAGAATGATGTATGTTGCTGGTCTTCTTCTGCTAAAAATAGTTGATTGTACCCGGCGTATCCGTCCATGAATGATAGCTCTTCGTATCCTTCTACCGCGTCGACCAGTTGATCGATACTGGGTAGTGGGTAGCTGTCATTGGGGCACGCTTTGTTCAAGTTGGTGAAGTCGATGCAGATTCTGACCCCGCCACTCTTCTTTGGTACAATCACCATGTTAGATATCCAGGTGGGATATTTGACTTCTCTTATGAAACCATCCTCCAACAGCTTTCGCAATTCCGTTTCCACTGCTTTGTGATACTCCGTGGCTATCTTTCGCACCTTCTGTCTTACCGGGGGTGTGCCAGGTTTAATGCGCAGCTCATGTTGTACGATCTTTGGATCTATTCCTGGCATGTCAGATAGTTTCCACGCGAAGACGTCCGCGTACTCCTTGAGAAGTTTCACCAGAGAGGCTTCGCGTTCTCCATCCATCAGAGTTCCTATTTTGATCTTCTTCGGGCTCCCCTATGTCCCGATGTTAACTTCCTTCACCGCTTCCAAGGATGTGAATGTGGGTTTTGGTTCCCCAAGGTGAGGAACTTTCTGTAATTGCTATTTGGCAGGCTCGGGTTGTTTGTTCGTAGGGGCGTCCTGGTCAGCAATTGATGTTGATACTTCCGTGTTTCCTACGGAGTGCCCCTTGGATAAGTTTTTCCCTGAGATTTCTTTCAAGTATTCATCGATGGCTTTGTCCTTTGATATTGCTTTGTTTCGAGTCCTACGAGTTCTCCTTTTCTCGTCTTCCTCATTGTTGAGTTGCATCTGCATTGCCTGGCATTCCTTTGCGGAAGCTTGATCACCCTTAATCTCCATCACTCCTAGGGGGTAGGAAACCTAAGGTATTGATGGTAGGTATCTGCGACCCCCTTAAGCTTGTGGATCCACCTCCGCCCAATAATGGCATTGTAAGGTGAAGGTGCATCTACCACACTGAAACGAGCGTCAACTTTCATGGGGTCGGCATCCACTTGCAGAACAATATCTCCGATAGGCTTCGTAGCCGTACCATTGAATCCGTGGATGGTGTGGTGTGAGGCCGAGAGTTGCTCGTCATTGAGCTCCATACGTTTGAAGGTATCGTAAAATAGGACGTTTACGGAACTCCCCCCATCGATGAGGATTTTCTTTATGTTGCATCCTGCAATTGGCAAGGTGAGGATCAGAGGATCGTTGTGGTCCTCCATGTCATCTTCAATATCCTCTTCTTCAAAGGTTAGGGGTGCGTCCATCCATTCTTGATGATCTTCCACCTCTTTCCCCTCCAAATTGTAAAGCTCACAATAGTCCTCAAATTATTTCCTCAGTATTTTTCCTATCTGTGCAGTTAGGGTTGGTTCTTTATTCTCTGAGCAAGATATAGTATTCACTGTGCGGTTGCCTTCTGGTAATTGGACTTGTTTGTTGCGTTTGGCCCTGTCTTCTAGTGCAGTCTTTTCAACGTATTTCTTGAGATCCCCCGCATCTATCAGCTTTTGTATCACTATCTTGAGGTTTTTGCACTTCTCTATTGGGTGCCCGTTGAAGCAGTGGAAATCACAGTATTCTCTGGACTTCTCTGAGGCTGGTGGTTGTTTCCCCTTAGTCCAAGGCCAGTCTAAATTTTCGCGATCCTTGATCTCCTTTAAGATGCGTGAGTAGCTGGTATTGAGTTTCGTGTAGATTTGATCTTCGAACCTTCTACCAGACCTCTTGTAGTCGTCTTTCGAATCTCTTTGGTAACTTTTAGATCCGCTTGCTTGTTCCGCGGAATTGGTCCGTGGAGGTCGCTGAGCCTGCGCTCTTGGGTTCTCCCGCTGAATTTCTTCCAACCTTGCATGTTTTTCGATGATTATCCTCAAATCTCCCTCTGTGGCGGGGATGATGCCGTGGATTTCGACAAACAATGGGCTCATCCTGTCCAGTCCCCATTTGTAACAATTAATACTTACTACGGGATCTACCTGTCCTATGGCTTGACATATCTTGTGCCACCTATCCGTGTATTCCCGAATGGATTCCCTGTACTTGATTGCAAGCGAGAAAAGTTTGTCCATTCCTGTATTGACGACCTTGTTATACATGTAGGTGTCCAAGAAATTTTCGGTGAGCCGATCATATGAATCGATGGATCCTGGCTTGAGGTTATCGAACTAGGATAGCGCGGATCCCTTCAGGCTGGAAGGGAAATATCTGCATAGTATAGCTCCATCATAGTCCCACCTGGCCATTACCCTGTTGTAATATCGTAGATGGGCCGCGGGATCCGCGGACCCGTCGTAATACTCGAAGGATGGGACTGGACATTTCTGTGGAATAGTAGCCATAGCTAACTGGTGCACTAGAGGTGTAGTACTGGCTTCTTTCATAACCTTCTCTAGCCTTCCGCCTCCTTTCCTGGTCTTGATTTGGTTGATTTCTGCTAGCATTTCTGCACGAAGACTCTCCATCGCCAAATAGTGCTCGTCTTGCATGGTTGACTATGCCTTCTTCGTAGGCTGTAGCAACGTGTCCTCATCTTCGTCGTAGTAGTCTGAAGTCTCCGGGTAATAGTCTGGGTCAGACCTCCTGTTGCTACGCTCACCTCTTCGGGGTATTCTTGTTTGGTTACCTGCCGCAGGGGTGTTTTCGAGGATCGCTCTTCGGTCTGCATTCTGCATCGCAGAGTTAGCCTCGTCTTGTTGATTCCCTAGCTCTGTGTTTTGGAGGATCTTTTCTCTCAATTGCTGATTTTCTTGGGCTAGCAAGGTCACCGCGTCTGCGTATGTCTTTTGACTCCTTTTCAGCTCTTCTAGCTCCGCCCATATATGCGCAGACTGGTTTGATTCTTGACTTAGCGTTCCTGCTTGAAGTTGGGCTTGTCCGTCGGGGACTGCGGTATTAACTTCTTCCACCAGCTGCACAATGGGTTCTACCACCCCGTGGTATCCTGCTCGTAGTTGTGTATTTCGTCCATTAACCGGCGGCATCCCGTACGGAGGGTCTTGGATCACCGAGCCTACTGCTGCATGTTTGGGCTCATTAGGTCCGGCCGTAGCCATCGCTTTGGAGACAGCCACTTGAGAAGCTACCACTGTAGATGACGTAGCCTTTGCCGCCGCAGCCTTCTGTGCTTCCATTGCAATGATGCCCGCTTCTGAGAGTAATGCTTCTTCCGATCCGTTCTGCGTTTTTCCCCCGGCTATGAGTCTTTTGCCTGTCTGTTTGCTCCTTGTTATTATTGGCATAGTCCTAGGCGTCTCTTTTGATGGTACCTTCGATTTTCCTACGTCCTTGCTCTTTTCCATTGCAATACTCTGCAGATATGGCACGGAGATAAAACGAGGCAAGATTCACGGGTTAGCTATTAGTTCACGGTACCCATAAGTTGGATTCCTAGCGGCAAAGAATGCATTCAAACTACTGATCATGCGGGTAATATAAAAAAAACGTGGGTAGATGTACCGACTCAATTGAAATAACGTGGGTAATATAAAGCATAAGTTCGTCGGTCCAGAGGTTATAAAACGCCCAGACCTGTTGGTAGAAAATACATTGGTCATAAATATATGCAAAAAGTATCCCAAAACACAGATCTGCTGGTTAAAAGTCGTAAGAGGCTCAGATCTGCGAGTAGAAAATACAAAGAACATAGATATGATGCGAAAAACGAGTTTAAAGCGCATATCTGTCTAAAAAATCACAGAGAGATAAATCTTTTGATAGGGACAAAATTCCCTGTTTCTAGCGCCAAATTGTGAACGCGCAAATCACGTAGGCATCAACGTGTCCACAACCAATCTTCGCATGTACAGAGTGCATGCATTAAAGTACGAATATATTGTGAGATGCTGGGATAGATGTTGATTCATTGATTCTAAACCCCATGGGTTTTTCATGATCTCCTCAACATCCATAATGACAGATCTAAGAGATGCATACAAATATTAGGGTAGATCCATACGAAATGTAAATAAGACAAAGATTTATGTGGTTCGGCTCTAAGGCCTACATCCACAGGTCTGAGGGTGATTCACTATGATGGTAAAAGATTACAAGATTATTCGAAAGACTTTGGGTGATCATGGAACCCGAAGGTTAACGCTCATACTTACTCTTCCCTTCTTTCTCTCTAATTGTTCCCCCTCTCTCTAATTGTTCGACCCCCCTCCATGTAACAGGAAGGGTCATATATATATCTCTTCTACGTGGGTCCCTTAGAAAGGAGCTGTTATAATTTTATCTTCTTGTGCTTTGTGCATAGTCCGCGGACCTCTTGGTCATCCCGCGGCTTCTATGCTTCCTAAGATCATCACGCTGACCAATCTCTGTCTCTCTCTCTTCCTAAGACTGGGAAAGAGTTGTTGTATCCTTATCTTCTTGTGTTCTGTGCATAGTCCGCGGACCTCTCTGTCATCCCGCGGCTTCTATTATTCCTACGCTCATCACGCTGGCCTTCCTTTGTTCTTGTCGTCAGTCCAACCGACACATGCCCTTCGCGCCAGGCGGTGTCAGTCCTTCCCTGTCGCATCTGTCAGTGGGGCTTCACCTATCCGTTGATCACATCTTGCCTCGTGAGGGGGTAAAGTGTAATAGGGAAGTTCTTTGGTGCTACGTGGGTATACCTTCCTTTGATGCTCCTTCATCTTCGATCGCTTATCTTGACAGATGGCGCACTATCTAGACCCACGGATGATCCTGTGTGTCACCCACCTTTGTGACGTGGCTTCCACGTGGGGATGCTAGTACACGTGGTGAGGGAGGTAAATAAGTGTATCTACATGGCTCTTTAGCTCATAAACTTATTTTCCCCTTCTGATTGTGATGATGGTATGCTTGGAATGCTCATATAGGCGAAGCCTTATGGAGGCGTAGAGGGTAAAGTAGGTGAGCTGAGAGGCGTTCTGTTGTCGACGTGTTGTTATCGTATCTTCAAAGGCTATATTTCAGGCGATATCTCTTTAGCTATCTTCTGAATTTTCAGACTTCAGTATGGGATGGGTTGCGACAAGCAATCCCCAGTCGCAGTTCTATTGGGTTACTAGAGATGTATTTCAGGAGTCGGCATGTGGTGCGTTTCATCCTTGTCAAGAGTTGTAGGAATATACTAGATCCGACGACGTGGTTTGGATATGTGAAGATATTTCCGCAACATACTTTTAAAGAGCAAAGAACCTCATCAAGTTTGCGACTCTCTGGTTGTATGTCTCCAATAGGCTGGAGGGATTTCCGATAGTGAGGCATGTAAACTTCAGTCCCCAAATGCGGTTCATGTGATTCTTCGGACGAGGATGTCGGAGATGATATTTCAAGTGGTGTCATTGGGTAGGATACATATGCGATAAAAACTGCACCAATTGGCTACCTGAATGATGGAGTTGACTTTTTCTTCAAGTTTGACGAATCTAACTCTAGGAGGATGCTGAGACGATAAACTTGGTGTTTTATGGCTTTGCCATCAAATGAGAGCGATTACCGAGGCTGGAGATATACTAAAAAACTATCCCAAAAATTGGGACTTGCAACTGAAACCTTTGCTCCATTAGAGGATAATCTTGCTGACGACGCCAAACTAGTCTTCAAATATATTTTTCCTGAGTGATTTTCCTTGAAGCTGTTATGTGTCTCTGAGATACCTGGATTTTTGTGGTTTTATTTCGGTATTTTGAATATGAAGATTTTGAATGGTTTCTAGAAAAGGGAAGTAACAACTTGGTTGACAGATTGAAATTTTAAATATAAATGCAAGGTGTTGCAATCACTTTGGAGGAATTACAAATGTTACGTGAAAACAGGGAAAGATTGGTAGGGTGGTGAAGTGTTTAAGCCTTGAAGGCCTCAATCCATTTGTTAGGTATGCCTACCGATGTTAGCTCATTGATATTTAAAGGTTTATAGTATCCACCTAGTATGGTTTCAACAACCTGGAGATATGGTTTTTCTCTAGGAGAGGTGGTAATTTTATCGACTGTGTCGCCGACTTAGAAAGGATTATATTTTGGTATCTCAAGCTTGCGACACGTTTCTAGAATCATTGGGTTACTTGTTTCTTGTTTCCATCCGAGACGATTCATACTCGTAGTAAAATACTAAAAAATATTAGCTTCTCATTCACATCATCGAGTCAGAGTGGGATTGACATCCGGGGTCAAGTCCCTAAGCTTCGACAAATTTTGTGACAACTGGTTGCAAAGAGGTCTATTGAACATGACTTACTTGTGCGTTGAACCTTTATATGTATGATATCATGTCACCCACATGTATTTTCTAAGATCCGGATCTATTATGCAGAGCGATTCAGTAGTGATTTTAACTACAAAGAAGAAGAATTATGAGATTCAAGAAGAGATCTGAGAGAAGAGAATACTAAGAAGGAAGGGAACAAGAGTTTAGGGGAAAAGTAAGTTTTGATTAATAATTTCTTAAATAACAAATGGGTGCAGAGATACAGCTATAAAGATATTGGTCATGTACAACACATGACTTGTTAAGTACACCCATACAAAATATAAAGGAAACCAAATAACATACAGCTGGGCTGGGCTTAGCACAAAGGTTTATGACAAATATCCCCTACTCAATTTGATTCTTGTCCTCAAGAATCAGTTTTGGAAACTGAAGCTTGATAGATGCCTTGTCCTCCCAAGTGGCTTCTGCAACTGTTGAATGATCCCAGTGCACCAAAACCTGCTCTACCAACTGTTGGTGCTTCTTAACTGTCCTAGTAGATAAAATATTTAGGGGATATACCTTCAAACAACCAGTTGAGTCTACTGATGGAAGTACAGTTTGTGGTAATAGCCCTGCTCCAAGCTTTGGTTTCAATTGTGATACATGGAACACAAGGTGAATTCTGGAAGTGACTGGAAGATTGAGTTTGTAGGCTACCGACCAAAAAAAATGGCTGACAACTTTAAATTCTTTCTCAGTTGCACAGAGGTTTGTCTGTATGGTTGTAACCTCAAATAGACCCAATCACCTACCTGGCCAGATTTACCATTTGTGATTCTGACATGTTATGTAGCATAAAGAATTTCCTACACTTCCTAATCCAGGATCTAGGATTAATTCCATCGAATCTGGGAAACTCAATTTTAGGTCTAGGTTGTTGAATGTGATTTTTCTCTTGATTATTAACAATAAAAAAGGGTTGTACAACATTGTCACCTGAATGACTTTGGTTTCCGAATGGTAGAGGACCCAAAACTCCATTTCGATTTGAGCTCCTTTCACCTGAAGCTTCGATATAACGGTCCATCTTAGAAACAAAAGCAGCATTAATTACACTCATGAACTCAGTCGTTGGTTTTCTCTGATCTGCTACCGATTTCAACACTGTATCATATTTGTTTGAAAAATCACTTTGCGATTTGGTAAGCTCGTCCATCTTATTATTAGAATCATCCTGAGATCGAGTAAGCTCGTCGATTTTCCTAGTGAGTTCTTCAATAGATGTTTTGTTCGCCATCACTGGTCCGGTTGATAGATGCTCTGATACCAATTTGTAGTGATCTTAACTACAAAGAAGAAGAATTATGAGATTCAAGAAGAGATCTGAGAGAAGAGAAGACTGAGAAGGAAGGGAACAAGAGTTTAGGGGAAAAGTAAGTTTTGATTAATAATTTCTTAAACAACAAATGGGTGCAGAGATACAGATATAAAGCTATTGGTCATATACAACACATGACTTGTTAAGTACACCCATACAAAATATAAAAGCAACCAAATAACATACAGCTGGGCTGGGCTTAGCACAAAGGTTTATGACAGATTCATATGATAGTCAATTGGCTTTGTTGGAGAGCCTTTGGACGTTCATAAGATGGGTACCTCTGTTTCATTGTTGTGGACCCGTGGGCACTCCAAAATCATATCGTAAGATAATTATTTGAAAATTAGTGGGCGTTTGAACATAACCCATGTTCAACTCGAGAATAATACGGCTATAGGAACTTTTTCATTTTTCTTAGGGATCCTCGTCTGCAACTGGCGCATACATAGCCTCGCATCGGTAACTACTGCAGCTTTCAAAGTTTTTACATTGATGATGATGACTTCTGCTCTAGTGTCGTTTGATATTTTTCTAAACTCGGCTTGCTCGATACAGGCAGTGGTGAAAATTCCCCTGCCGAGATTTTTGTTGTTTTTATCGATTGTGACCTCTGGGACAGGCTCGGGCGGATTCAGTAGATAGGAGGCGCTTACTGGAAGCAACATGGTTGATGGATATGGATATATCCTTACACTAGCCTGATTTAGCGTTGGTACCAAGGCTTAGGCGGTTTTCGAGGCAGAAATGAAGGGTTTGGTTCAAGCAGTTTGCTGAGGTGCAACTTTTCTCTTGTGTCCTTCGTTAGTAATGACACCTATGGAGGGTTGTCCCGAGCACTGTTCGTTCACCAGACGCCTATCTTCCGCGGGTATTTCCATGATCCTTTTCTTTGGCAGGCCCTGTCCTTTCTAGTAAAGATAGAACGATGGTGGTCGATCGTTTGGCCACTTCGTGGAGTTCCGAAAAAGTTTGAAAGAGCTAATTTTCGACTAAATAAGGATCATACTGTTAATACATAACTAAACCAATTATCGCTCAGTCACGTTCGAATCGTGATAATCCAAGGCTTGGATTCTGAATCTCTTGATGTAGTCGTTGGGGTGCTCGTTGTCTCACTGAAACATTCTACCCAAGTATGAGAGAGTGATATGTTCAGAAACAAAGAAGTACTTTCGGTAAAAGTCATTGACTATAGGGACCAATCGGAGATATTGTGGGCGCGAGGTTGTTGTACCACTTGGTGACCCTTCCCGTAAGTGATATAGAGAACTCTTTGGTTTATAATGTCCAGTGATACTCGTATTCTCCTAAGGATTCCATAAATCTAGAGATATGTTATCAAGTGTTACCTGATACATTGTATAGAGAAAACATGGGAGACGTGTATCCTTTCTGTATACATGGAGGTTGGTGTTGGTGGAATGAAGTCGAACCTTCTTTTCATTGATTCTACATAAGTTTCTCCAAATCTTCATGGGTGATGAAGTTTGATTACTGATTTTTTTTCTGGTAAGGTGAAGCGGACTTCGTCGTCTTCATGATATCCATCCTTTGGTGTATTGGCTTTAGCAATAGATATAAAGGTGTTCTAGTTTTCTCATTCTGAGATTGGCGCTGCTCTCGAGTTAATTGCACTGTTAGAGTTTTGAGCCATGAAAGAATATATGCTTGGGTAGTAGCAATGTTTGCTTGTGTTTTGGTTATATCTTCCTACTATCGTATCAAATCCGCAATGCTCGAAAGTGCTTCCTCGTTTCTGATGCTTACAGTATTAATGACATCTTCAGCAGCAGTAGTGGTAACAAGAGTAGTGTTATTTGTAGGAGTAGTGTTTTTTGTAGAAGTGGTGTTCTGAGGAGTATTTTCAGAATCTCCACCATTGATGTTACTGGAACTGGGATCAATTCTTGAACCGAACCTAAGATCTACCATATTTTTAGATGGCTGGAGAATTAATTTTCAGACGATTGGAGAATTTTATTTCATGAATAAGAGGTTGATCTCCGTCGGTGGTCGCCAATTGTTTGTACATAAAAATTAATTCTAGGAAAAACAAATGCACCGTTATGGTACTTTCTTTTAGGTTTGAAAACCGAAAATCGAACAGGACAAGCCTAAATCATGAAAGTAGCCGTTTCGTTCAGTTTTGTTCACGAGGAGAGAAGATTTGTTGATTTTAGGGGAGGGAAGCATAAAAGTTAGAGAATTTGCAGTGATAATAAATTGTGTATTTGGGTGTTGAAACCCCTTTTCTTGTATCCCATTATCTCTCCAACTGATATAACTGTTACCACTCCTTGTAACTTCTCATCTTGGGGTGTTACCATGCCGCATGTTGCTATAAACCACCAAATCAATACCTTATGAAGAATCCACTTATATGACGTATTTGAAATTTCATAGGAATTAATGGATTCATGGACTACATCTTGTTTTTGTTAAATCATCGTTGTTCATGTGCCACATGTCTTATAAACATGTTGATCGAGTTTTGCGAAGTTCTTGTAAAAACTACCTGGCCATGGCCGACTAGGGTGCCAAGAAAGTAATGTGACATAATCTCAGCCTACTAAGTCGCTAGAAAGTAACATGGAACGATAGTGGCACATTGTAATGCTAGAAATTAGCATGGAATTTCAGTGGCATAAAAGTAGCATAACATGCTCGCTCTCATCCACAGTAGTTAGGATGGAAATATTTAGGCCATAATCGGTCACGGATGGATCATGGCACGACATGGCCCAATATGGTGCTACAGCTAACCTGGCAAGTTGTGGCATAAAATGGCACTGATCTCAACCTAGCAGGTTGAGATCCAAAAATAGAGCTAAAGTAAGCCTAGAAAGTTTCGGTTTAAAATATGGCCTGATATACGTTTGTTCTCAACCACAATAGCTGAGATTGGAATAATTAGGCCAATATTAGCCATGAGCATAGCGAGTCAAGTCATGGACCATTAGAGGCGGTTTGGCATATTCATCTCCTAAAATAGCATTAAAGCCATCTTGGCAAGCTACGACGCTAATCTCATCTTGGAAGGTTGAGACCAAAAGGTGGCCTAATATTTTCATGACCACCCACGGTGGTTGAGACCGAAATAATTATATCACGACTAGGCCATGGATGTCCAAGACACATGTGTATCTTCGTGGTACACTATTTGCCAACCATAGTGGCTGGGCCAACATGTATTTAGACGTGGCTTAATAATGGCCAAGAATGGATCAACTTGGCTGATAAACGAAAGTTAGGGTTTTGCCTCAACTTGATTATGACCATTAGGGAACAAGGGTATGCTCGTGGAGTGTTCATATCAGCCTAAGTGGTTGAGTTAGAATTTTAGTCATGATCTAATTGTCACAACCACTTAGGTTAGGATTGGTCCTAACTTTTATGGTTTAATGGACATGGCCGGCTATGGCTAAGTATTAGGTCAAAAGATATTGATCGTGACTTTATTTAAACTAGGGTATTTGGATCTAACTAGGGTAGTTGAGATCAAATCTTTTACGCCGTCGATTTGTAGTGAACCTTTAATAGCATATTAGGGTTTTGTAAACTCGGCCACCATGCATTTGCAGCATGTGGGGTAGTACCGACTATGTTATGGACTTGGCCGTAGATGTCCAAGGTCCCAAAGGGTCATGATACATATGCCATGGACTTGGCCATGGCGGGCCAAGGTCCCATGAGTAGTAATGTAATCGGCCAAGGTCCAACGAGTAGTAGGAGGTTTATCAGGGGATTTTCCATAGCTGTCCAAGGTAATACGATCCCGGAAAGATAGGCCATGGACTTGGACAAGGTACAACCAAGTTGTATCAGAGTAGGAAGCTATGCCATGGCCTTGTTCAAGG
Source organism: Papaver bracteatum (assembly GCA_023529315.1). NCBI lineage: Eukaryota > Viridiplantae > Streptophyta > Magnoliopsida > Ranunculales > Papaveraceae > Papaver > Papaver bracteatum. Next base: position 470,824 of record JAJJWX010005351.1, read on the forward strand.
TCTGGACAAGTTGTATGAGCATAAAAATCTTGGCCACGGACTTGGCCAAGGCCTGGAGATGAAACCAGAGCCTTCATTTGCATTTTTTTGTTGTGTATCAAAGCTTTTGTCTCAGATGCTAGCACGCACAAATGATGCAACGAGCACCTATACGACTCTGTTTCTCTTTTTTTTCCCTGTTGTTAATCCATATGTAAACTATACGCACCAACAAAATTATGAAACCTTAACTGAAAAATGATGAAACCAAATACGATTCCATCTTTAAAACCCATTCACTACGGTTACAAGTGACAATCTTTAAGAGTTTTTTGAATGAAAATGGTGAAACCGAATCTGGTTACTTAAAGCAAACATCAAGTAAACACACCCAACAAAAATATGTAAACCATAAGTAGAGATGGTGAAACCAAATCTAGTTTCATCAAGAAAATAATAAATATAACGCACCAACAGAAAATGGTCAAGCTGGCATGTGTAAACCACAAGTGGAAATGACAAAACCAAATCTAGTTTCAGCAGAAAAATAAGAAATAAAACACACCAACAGAAAATTTTAAAATTGAACGGTTTCACATTCAATTAAAAACAAATGAAACCTAAACTTAATTAATAGAGTAACTCTCATGAGTTTATCAGATTAAACCTAAACCTAACAAATGAAACCTAAACCAAACAGAAAACCCAAAAAATCAAGGAAGATTAAACCTAAAAATCTTTGTTTCACATTCAATTGAAGAAAAAAAATGAAGCATAAACCTAATTAATGTTTACGTTAATGTTGATTTCATCAAAAAAAAAGACCAAAAAAATTAACACCATCAACACCATCACCACAGAGTTGATACGATTCTTACCTTTTGGAGTTTTTTTTACTGGTTTCTTTAACTTTTCATCTCTCTTTTTCTCCTGTTGAGTTTGCTTCTTTACCATTTTGTTGTTTGAGAGGATTTAGGTGAGAAAATTGAGACAATTTAGGTCAGAATTGGTTTCATTGGTTGAAGTAAGTAAGCATTAAAGAACATAAGAAGGAAAAATAAAAAATCGGAGTATGATTTTCGCGACAGATGAAGACAAATCTAAGAGTTTTGGGTTTTGAGGGAGGTAGCGGAGAGGTTTCATTTTATTTTATTTTGTCCTTATGTATGAAGATTATGTTGAAAAGTAATAAATAAGTGGGAGACTTTTTTTTCAGTTATTTTGGGCTGAATCAGGGGAAAGATAGTTTAGACAGTTAATGTTATTTGGGTTTTTGTATTAATTTTGTTTCGATGGATTTTTTGTGGATGGATAGTGACACCTTTGAGGTTATAACCCACATCATGAAAGAAAAATAACAAAAGTGTATATAAGAGTTTTTCTATAAGTGTCTTACCTTAAACACCTAGTTTTATTCTTGGAATGTTGAAGTGTATATGAAAAGACGTATCTATGCTTGCAAGACAAGAGGGTTTGGTGTGTCACCCAGCGGTCAAGATACATTGGATTTCCTAACTAGAAGCCGTGATCCTCCCTCCTATCCTAGAATAATTACCTTGATTTAGTTAATCCAATGTATGGCCTTCACTCCCATACCACGCCCGAGATATTAATTCCGTTTCTTAATTGCCGATTCATAAATTGGATTTTCCATTATGTAATGGCACAGTTGTGGGCATTAACATTCTCTTTTCAACACCAGATGGATGTTTCAATCGACCTACTTTCCTTTATATTCTCTCTTCATGTTCCGATTAATGGAAATTTCAACATGTTACGATTAATTTATTTCTCTTACCTTTCCTATTCTATAACGGCTCAGAAAATCTATTATGCCTTTCCATTCTCTCTTCAACGATAGAAGGTATTACCCAATCCTGATTAACTTTTTTCTACTACACAAAAATGTAACCTCATCCTTGCATTAAAATGTCTAATCCTTTCGAGAATATAGCATGAGTTCCACTTGAACATGTGAGTTTTTTCCCCCTTGCTTCCAATTTTGTTACCCGTCCACTTTCAATCTGGTGATTGCTTTCCTTTTCATTCATGCAAAGTTGATTACATTTATATTTTCAATTGATATGATAATGTTGTGTTGTGGTTTTGGATTCACTGATGGTACTTTACCCTTTTTTGTTCATAATCTTTCATTAGGTGTACACTGTATTGCTTAATCCCATGTTTGAATAGGTATCTTATGATTTTTTTCTTCCAATTTTTAGTTGCTGCCCAAAGAACAGGCGAAATGGCATTGCAGACTAATAGAAAACCCCAGAAGGTACCATCCTCAGCTACACAGGACATGGATTTAATTTGAGCACAACCTAAAAATATCTTTGGGTTTTCTTAACTTGATTACTAAAGAGAAAAGGTATTTCTTCGTTTACTAAAGAGGTGGATATAACTGAATAACAATTGAGGCCTTGCAGATGCAATTACAGGTTTGAACAATTATGATCTTTCTTTTAGATTCTTTTGGTATACCGTGTTTTCAATTATATAGAGAACCCTATTTTGACAACATAGATTGCCAGATCCTGTTTCCTGGGATTATCATTTCATAACTATCATTCAAAACTACTTGGTACCTAAAATTAATTTTTGTACAGGACTATGAAATTTTTTTATTCCTTGGTGTGTCATCTGGAATTAATACCACTTCTATCATATGCAAACTATCTATGAATGACTTGATTTCTGATTGATTTCTGATAGATGAGTGCATTTTTGTGTCAATAAGACATTTACGGCAGGTAGCATCGTTGGTGTTGACAGTTGCAAATAGTATGTATTTTGATCATTGAAATAAGAAATGATTAAAGTGGAAACATATTGGATGTCAAGGACAATGGGCAAGAAGATAGAAATATTTAGTAGACACAGAAAACAGGCACTTAATTAACATTACTGAGTGATTAGTTTTTCTTTATAGTGAGCAATTGATAGGCTTAAGCTCAGCAGACACCTATTGCGGTGCTCAGATACCATTTCGTACATAATGCCAAATGCTAATTTTTATGTAGATGAATTTGTTTGTTGTAAATTAAATTTCTATTTAATTCAATGAAGGAACCTTTTGTGGCTAACATATGATAGGTGCATATATGGAAAAAGGAAATTTTTTTGGAGGATGTGAGGAAGATATCAAAGGCCTGGGATTCACTGAAAGTTGAAACTACCCTCTTCTGATTTTGTTGAGATATCTATTTTGTTTTCTCTAATCTAAAATGTACCTATAAGCTATAACTACCTATAATGGCTTACGCAAGATAACTGTAAGAACATTATCTCCATTTCTTAATTTGTTGTAAACATTTGTGTTACTTTTCATAACATATATATGATCCATTTTGCATTTAGCCATACGACCTGATATGTCTAAGGAAGGGTCAGGGTGCGAACTATATTCACTTTTTTGGTTATGAAACATGCCAAGTTGTCAACAATTTTGTTTCCATACAAAATTTAACGCTTTTGGTCTTGATTTATATGTACATAGTTTTCTACATGAAAAGTTTAAAGTTATCGTAGAGATGATAAAAATTAGGTTTATCTAGATTTTTAAAGACGATAAAGTTCTTTTGACTAGCAACCGTCTTCTCCTTCTTCTTTTTTCTTCATATTTTCTTTTTCTTTTTTCGTGGAAAACCAACTGATGTATTTGTTTGTTAATTGTCATTGTGCTGCATTCATGTCGGTCATATTGTCGTTGTTGTTTTTAATGCATAGTGTTACTTCTAGGTATGTTTAAGGGTAAAGAGTCAGATGATTCACACTAAAGGAAATGTTGTTTGGTTTCTGATTTAGATGGGACAATTGTTATCTGCGTGATTTAGATGTAGTTATTTTCGACCTAACAGACCTTTATACTCAAATGTGAATGATGAATACAATTACAAAAGGGTAATATACACCATTAGGTGACATGGTTCTCTAGGTTCCAGTAATAGATAATATGATGTATTTGTTTTTCCCGGTTTTCCTTCCCAGCCTACTGAAAATGCACAATATTTTTCGAGAGCACTTGGGATGCACCCAGAAATGGCAGCAGTTTTTACGGCATTGTCCTGCGGAATATGCATTAAAACCGAAAGAAGAAAAAAGTGATGGCATTGTCCTTGGGTTCGATAGTATAACTTTATCTAATCATGCTATAGGTAGATAATTTGTTCACTTAAACCTCTATTATAATGAAATCTAAATTTGTTAGGGGAAGGGAAGGCATAATTTTACCTTTAAGGAAGTACAATTTAACAGTTACATTTAGTTATGAACTTATTCTTTCTTTATTCCATTTGATTGTATTGTGAAAATGGTCAATGAAAAGTGATTACAATCCGGTTATTTACACTATAATAATTATCTATTTTTATTTCAACATGATTCTAGCATTAACTTTCTGTTGGGTTGAAAGAATAACTAACTTCTTGGTTAATGTCGGAAGTTTTCCATGGATTAATTTGAGGTCCACTTGTTTCTCCAGTCTATTAAACTCTAATCATCAACTTGAATTTTTATATTTCATACAACAATTATGGAGGTTCTATGTTCAAGGCCTATAGGGCTGGGAGTTTGACCTTTCGATGCACATACGAAGGATTAAATTTCGTTGCAGATTGCAAACCCGAAATGGTTTCAAACCTTTGCTCAGCTGGGTATGGATGGAATATATTGAGAAGTAGTGGGAAACTAGATTCAATATTCTAAAAATTCGTTCCTTCCAAGTATGACATTTACATTTAGAGAAAGAAAAAACAAAAACAAAAAGGAAGCAAATAGGAGTCTTCAATGCAGATTTTGACTTTTCAAGTTTATGATTATGGGGAGGGGTCTCTGGCAACTAACTGGGTTAAGTGAACTCAATATAGTTGCATAAACGGGAATTTTATTTCCAAAGACTGGACGATCGAAACAAAATCGAGTTTACAAAATTACCCTGATCCATGCCGATTACAAAAATAAAATAAAAATTACCCTGATCCATCGAGACATTTCATGTTAAAGACTTTTATGACTCGACTAAAAAAAATGGTAATTACATTACCGATACAATTTTCCAGTTTATGACTGGGTGGGTATATACTTTTATCCTACATGGATGGGGGCCTGACAAGAACAATTGCACAATCCCGTTACAAGTTAATCACGACCGATACCGACACAAAGCAATCCTTTGACGTGCAAATATAATCGTACGTAGTACAAATTACTCATGCATCAATCCTTGGATGTGCATAACCAGGATGGCATGAATCCAAAAGCGTATACAGAAATATGATCTATATTTACATGAGAGTATATAAGAATGATCTATAAATTAATAGAAAAAAGATATTGAAAGACAAAGTAATGTATAAACAAAGAATATGAATTACGTTAATCCTATAGATGAAAAAAAATTAGTTGAACTACACTGTAAATTTCCATCATGGGAAGAAAACATAAAATTTGTACAGTTGGAAACCCTTTTAATACATAAATTGGTGTTAATAGAATGTTTGTCCCAATTTCCGCCAATGTGAAATAGCCGGCACGGGTCATTCCCTGGTCCTTAAATATGTTGTATTTGGTTATTATTGCTGACCAAAAGAAGTATCTTCTCATATATTCTATTGAGTAACAACGGCTGACCAAAAGACACAAATTCGTATATTTTCTTGGTGACGAATTCTGACAAAAAGAAAAGAAAAAAATAAAATAATATATGCATAATATATATCTTCTCATTCATGGTATTATTTTGCAATTACATATTGGGGGAATTTTTTTCTAGCCCTTTTTCTCTTTTTAGTTTATGAGTAGCTCACCATTAAGATTCATAATATGTGAAACCCAAATCAATACTAGTTTATTAAATTAACCTTTTATCATACTTATTAACTACTAATATATAATTTATTATCTGATAGTTGTTTTTCTTATCTAAGATTCCAACAAATCACTGAGAAAATACTAACCAAAAAAATCAAAACCGTAATCTTAAATTACTCCTACATTAACTCTTCTTACTTAGTGTTTCATTTTCCTAAAACGACTCATTAATTAATTTCCTAAATTATGGTCGCCAACTAATATTGAAAGTGTAATTAAAGTTCACATTAAATTTAACGATAATTAGGGCTTAGATTAGCTCATTAAAATTCTCCCTTAGTATTTTTCTTTCTTTTGATAGTGAAAATTGTGCCTTCCACGAATTAATGACAACCGCAGCTTGATTGTGAAAATCCTAGTTTTCACAATTTAGTGATAACATCAACTTTAACTTGTTGGAACCATTGTTACGTAAAAATCCCAATTATCGAAAATTTGAGTTGTCAAATTTTAGTGATAATTACAAATTTCCATGTGTTACAATCAGTTATGTTTTGTGAAAAAAATCGCCTCAATATTAGGTGAAATGTACATGCCATTTAACCGTGAGAATTTAGTGTTCATAGTTTAGTGATAATCGAAATGATTACATGTTATATTTTGTGAAAATGATAATTATCATCCGTTTCTAAAATTTGATAATCACAATTATCACCTCTAATTGAAAATTTTAATTTTCACGATGTATTATCACCTGCTTATTCAAAATTCTACTTTTCAAATTTAGTGATAATCGCAATTTATAAACTATTTTCAGATGTTATAAACAAAAGCATCCATGCGATAAATGTGATACAAAGCTGAAAATAGAATTGGAACTTTCAAAACAAACTAAGAATAGGGTTTGTTTTGGATTTTTTGATACAAGTACAACAACCCCATTGATATACCTTTAAGATTAAAAACAATGAAGCAACTATAAGTTGAAAGATAATCCCACACGTGGGCTACCAGCTATATGAATCCATTAAGGGTCGAACTTGGTATGGGATGGCGGTGTATGATGGAGATGTAGCTATGTATAATGGTGGTAGTAGTGCACATTGGCTGCATAAAATATGTATGGTGAAGATTAATCGTAATACTACAGTTAGAACGCACTCACGAAAGAAAGAAATTAAACGAGGAAGAGGAGGAAGAAAAAGAGGTTCTGCGGCCATGAATTGGGCAGAAGAACTTAACCTGCGGCACGTCAGATTTGAGCTTGATGCGCAAAATGTGGCAGCAGCACCAAATGGCGACTATCATAGAGTTAGATGGGAATCTCAAGCTATTATATTAGATATTATTACACTTTTAAGCAAGCATCCATCATGGACTTGCAGATTTATTAGAAGGCATTTGAATAAACCGGCTGATAAGCTGGCTAAACATTCACGTTCTTTTAAAATTTGTAGTACTTGGTTAAGTTTTCCTCCGGGTTTTATTGCAGAAGCATTATTTGCTGATGCATTATATGTAACCAACCCAGTTTCTTAATAAAATCTTTCTTTGCATAAAAAAAAAAAAGGTTTTGCGGCTTGGAAAAATATAAGCAAATTGATTGAAAAGGGTGAAATATTTTAGGTAAGAAAAACGTGAATGAGGATAGTAATTATACCGGAATTAATGGTAGATATTTTTGACCATAAATAAAGACTGTGCATTAACCAATCCTATACCAAATCTCCTAGATCTCAGGCATGAAATATTCTAAAGTGACGGTGAAAATATTTATGGAATTTTCTTAAATTTTTTTGTCAATATGATACGGTTTAGATTAAGCGGGAAATAACGAATAGTGATTAAAGGGTGACGATATTTACGGAATATTTTTATTAAATGATTTTGTTAATAATGCAGTTTAGATAAAGGTTAATTTAGTCCTCTTACAAATGTGAAACTATGAATTTAATATGAAACTACAAATTCTAACCCTTGATCTCATTTTTTGGGCTACACATATATACGATCTTAATGATGAGTTTTTAGAAGAGAGATGACTCAGACTTAGGTTCCTTAGAAATTTTCACATTACATATTTACCACATGGCTTTCTAAATTGAGAGAACACTTGAGAGTTAACGTGGGTCCACCCCTAGTTAGTAAGTTCGCGAATGATTCGAGAATTTTTCCGTATCACGAATTCTACCGTTTTATTCACGTACGTTTGCAACTCCGAACCCAAGTCGCGTATTATGTGGCATTCCCGGATTATTCGCGAATCGTTCACGAATTTTACGTATCCCGAATGATACGCCCGCTTAATTCGCCATAAATTCTTTAGCTTTTACGTTTTTAAAGGCCCCACTTTTTGGGGTTTACTGCCTCCCGGGTATACACGACCCAATATTAGAGAGATCTCAAACTCACTGACCAAGCATCTAAACCACTATACCACGTCTTCTTTGATGACTAATGTTGTATATTTATTAATATCATCATATTAATTTCATTTTTTCTTTAAATAACTCACGCATATGATAAAAATTGGTCTATGACCTTATAAATATAAATTATTTAGTATATATAGATACCGAATTTTCAGAGCCGAACTCACATTTATAAATCGAATTATACACGTACGTATGCCGTTACGAATTACTGACGAATCACATCCCTTTGACCGAATCTTGGACCGAATCTGAATTTCACAAAACCGTATAATACTCGTACGTTTGACGTTCCGTACGTTTTCCGAATTCCGAATTGCTAACTAGGGGTCCACCACGTCAACTTGAAAGTTTTCAAAAATTGATCGATTTATCTTGATCATCACCATTACCACGCCAAAGATTGCACTCTACAATTTGCCACCTTATGAGTGAATCCTCCACGTTCGAATTTTACCAAACATCCAACCTCACCAGTCACCATAGTTTGGCAGCTAATGTGTAACTGGTCTACTAAACAACATCCTCACAGTTACCACACTATAGAAAATACTGCATTTTATAATTTAGCTATCACACGTTGAAATATATTTTTCGCCACTCTATTAGAATCCATAATATTTTACCCCCGAAAAATTACGGAAAATGAATCATTTGTCCAAATATTTTTAAAACTTGGTTTTAATGTACGAGTAAAATTAGTATGGGTGAAATGGACACCAAAAATATAGCAAGGATGAAACTGGATTCATCCTGGCTTAAACTTAAAAAATAGCGAGGATGAAACTGGATGCATCCTGATGTAAATTAAAAATAAGAAAAAACATTTGAAAATGGGTAGGATGAAACTGTTTACATCCTGACTATTTTTTACATTTTTGTCCATTTAAACAATATCAAATTTTACATTTCTTTTTCACCCAGAAAATTACGGAAAATGGGTTATTTGTCCAAAAAAATTTAAAACACGGTTCAAATGGACGAGTAAAATTTCTTATGGGTGAAATGAACAAAAAAAAATAGCAAGGATGAAACTGGATTCATCCTGGCTTAAACTTAAAAAATAGCAAGGATAAAACTGGATGCATCCTGTGTAAAATAAAAATAAGAAAAAGTATTTGAAAATGGGCAGGATGAAACTGGTTACATCCTGCCTATTTTTAAATTTTTGTCTATTTAAACAATATCTAAATCTAACTGTCCTTTTCACATATGAAATTTTAATTTTAGTCTTTTTAACCAATTTTGTGGAAAAACTATTTGTTTAAACTTGGTATTGTTACTAATGATATATGTCTATTATGGAATCGACTACGATGGGAATGGGGCGCATACATGGAGTATGCTTCCCCATCTTTCCGTGTGACACATTGTCCCCTCAGCTAGTCCGAGATATGTAACAGTTAGAACTGGATTTGAAAATTACCATATTATCCTCTTTACCTGAATTACAGCACTTATCACTAGAGCTGCACATGGTTCGGTTTTTATCGGTTTTTGGCAAAACCTAAACCGAAACCAAAGTACTCGGTTTTCCAATAATGAAAACCAATAAAACCATATAACCTATTCGGTTTTATTGGTTTCGGTTTCTACTCGGTTTTGTTAAAAACCAAACGGTTTTTGGTTAACCGAATGGTGAGGTTTGTTAAAATCGCAATACCTTTACCTTTATAATCAAACTTCTACTCGATCTCTTCTACTCCAGCTTCAATCTGATGGTGAGGTTTGTTACAATCCTATGTAAAACAAAGTAGAAGAAGAAGTAAAACAAAGAGAATAAGAAGGTGATGGTGATCCTGGTGGTGGACTGGTGGTGGTAGTTTTAGGATCGAGTAAAGTATGGTGGTAGTTATTTCACTTCAGGGAAGAACTGAACAAGAGAGATGGCGTTTTGAGAAACACAAGGAAGAGAAGACTCGAGTGATGTATTACAGTATTAGGGTAAAGTATCTAACATCTTGTGTCTAATATCATTTCGATCCTATGGATAGGAACAGTCGGTTAACCATATGGTTTTCGGTTCGGTTTTTCTAGGAAACCTAAACCAAAACCGATAGTGTCGGTTTTCTGGGACTGACAACCATAAATGAACCATTAGAATATGGTTTTGGTTCGGTTCGGTTTAAATTCTTCGGTTTCGGTTTTGGTTCATGGTTTTTGTTCGGTTTTGTGCAGCCCTACTTATCACCATTCTTTTTTGTCTTCTCACAGATTTGCAGTATCTTTAATAATCTTTAGGGAAAAAAAATCCTATTTCTTATCTATAAAATCTCTTTCTATAGGTTTTGTTGAATAACACTAGTACAACTGTTGCCACGGTGGGAGGGCCGACTGAAGAAAAATCTGAAGATGGGGTTTGTCTATAATTACTTTCACCCTGTTTCAGAAAAAGTGATATGTTCGCTCAGTTTCAGAAAAAATGATACTGTCGCTCAGTTTCAGAAAGAATGATACTTTCGCCCTTTTTCAGAAAAAGTGATACTTTCGCCTTGTTTCAGAAAAAATGATACTTTCGCCTTCTTTCAGAAAAAGTGATACTTTCGCTCTGTTTCATAAAAAATGATACTTTCGCCCCGTTTTGGAAAAAATGATAATTTCGCCCCGTTTCAGAAAAAATGATACTTTTGTTAGAGCATTACTCGGTCGAACTCGCATGCGTTGCTATCTCAAGCATGTTTGTCAATATTATTGATCAAAACTATAAGTCTTGATTTCTAGTCTACTATAGCTAAGGTCTCGAACTAGGATAGAAAGTGTAGTTGAGCTCAAGAACTCCATGGCAATCATCATACAAGATGAAGGACTACTCAAGGAACTGGTGGATCTTCATCGACTAAAAGGTATGTGGAGACTTGAACTTATCTATCACTCAAAAGTCTATTTATCTCCTATCTTGAGACAAAAGTCGTTTTGCTATATAGACTTAGATTATACATATTTGGTATTTCGAGACGAGTTTACCTCGCCTATCTATTTCTCGAAATATGTGTTGGTAAAGCTTTCGCTTATGTCGAGTATTCAATTCTAGACAAGGTCCCGGGGTTTTTCTGCATTTGCAGTTTCCTCGTTAACAAAATCTTGCTGTGTCATTTACTTTTATTTTCCGCAATTATAATTGTTGTTATTAAATGTAGATCACACAAATGTTAATTCCTATTTACTTGATAGCAATCCTATTGTGTTTGGTTAAGTCCGAACCTTTTATCAAGTAAACATACTGATAGACACATTTTTTTGTGTCTGAATTGTCCTCAGTGTCTCTATTGTTAGTGCTTGATTTTGTACTTATTATGGTGTTTTTATGTTTGTGTAGGTGTTTTTGGAGAAATACACTTGTGTGGAAAAATTTGCTCAAAAAATGCTATTTGGACCCCGGAGAAAAGTACTAAAGGCACCCTTACTTTGGATAAGGGTCACCTCAGTTGGGAACCTGCTATTCGCACCCTAGTTCAGGATAAGGGGCATCCCTTCTTCTTCAGTTGAAAACGTGTTTTGGCGGGAGAGTCAGATTCAAATATTCGTATTATCTGGATTTGGTTTTAATTATTTCTGGTGAGACTCAATCGCGAGTTGAGATTGCTTTGGGCCTGTTTCGATTAAACAGGGATGATAAAGTGATTTGATTCGATAAAATATGGTTGATTACATGGATTTGGGTGAAGCAAAGCACGACAATATCTCGGAATATCTTCCTTCTTTCCCGTGCATAAGTGGAGGATGTCGTGTAACCAGAAAGAGTTTAACTTCTGTTAGAACGCGAAATCAATTCCCTAAGAGTGTGTCGACATCAACAAAAGCGTGAAGAGAATAAAAAGGAAGGAAATCTCGGTAATTCCCGTGAGAGTAAATGAGAATTATGCTGGAGTTAATGGAGAGATTTTGTGTTGCGTTGGGTATAAAAAGGGAGCTATGGACTCATAGAGGGGGGATGGAGTGTTAGGGGTAGCTACAAAGCTATTAAGAGACGCTGCAGAGAAGAGAAGAAGAACTGCAGCAACAGTAGGAAGAAGGAGTTGCAGACGATGCACAGAGAGTGTCGTTGTGAAGAACACGAAGAACAGACGAATCAAAGCCGTCGTTTATGAACAGTGATAGCAGCATAACATTTGTAACGGATTTGTTCAGAATTGTAACACTAATCTTTGTTAACAATACTTCTTTAGGTATTATTTGTAACGGTGAGTTCTGTGACGCTCACACAGCGTTGCGAATCTCTGTTTTATCTTATTTCTTCAATAAAAACATCATTTGAGCAATAAAAATGAATTTTGAGTGTGTTTTCATCATGAGAAGCTAAACCCCATCACGGGGACGACGGAGGAGGCTGTCTTTCATTCATGTGGTAATTAAAATAATTTTTTATTTGCATATAATTTAATTGTTTTATGATTTCTATTAATTATTTTTTATTTTGTTTGATGTCGCATGCTTAGTTTTAATTACTTTTGATGCATCATGCTCACAACTTACAACTAATGTTTTACGAAATATACTTTGGCAAAGAATAGAGTTATTATTTCTTTTATTTTGATCTATAAATGTCTAGGATTAATTTATGAACCCATGAACATGAAAAACAGTAAAATCCCGAGTCCTAGTAAATTCTTCATCTTGTGACAATATTTTCTATATATATTTTCTTTATTTTTAGTACTTTCTTTTATTAAAACTTAAAATCAATCCAACAAAGTCCGAGTGAACGACAACCTTTCTTACCACTATCTAAAATTATATCTTATACTTCGTTGTTGTATTGTCTCGACTCGGCCCATAGACAATCACTTTCGGAGAAAGGACTTATAGGTGGAAAAGTTTTAGATTGAGGTATATTTGCGTACACTCGTCTTTTCAATTGGTATCAGAGCAGGCAAACACGAAAATATCTAACAATTTATGTTTGGTGCGATCTAACCTATAAGCAATGAATTCGAGTTCTCATGAATCGACTTCAATTAACGTACCGCCAAAATTTGATAGAAAAAACTATTTATGGTGGAAATATGCTATGAGATATTTTCTTCAATCACGATACTTTAATACATGGCTATTAGTCATCGATGGTTATATTCGTCCAAAGATAAAAAATTCGGAAACTGAGTTTAAACGCTTGGTAGATTTTTCAAACGAAGAAAAGGCTCTTGCAAAGAAGAATTCAGATGGTTTGAATGATATAATACATGCTGTAAGCCGTGATCTACAACATCATGTATCAACATGTCAAACTTCGAAAGAAGCTTGGGATCGTATTCGAAGAAAATACTTCAGAGAAACAAGATAGACTTCAAACTCTTACGTTCGATTGGGAAAACCTTCGAATGGATTACAATGACAGTTTTGAAGAGTTTCATCTTAAATTCTATGAGATAATTAATGCTTCTTTCTCTCTTGGAAAGACTATTTATAGGAATATTATATTTTCGGAAGTATGAAAATTATAAAAAGATCAGTCTCCTTCTTTGGTCATTCCTTGTCCGAACCATAAGTCTGGATCAAACATCTTCACTTGATAAGATGCTAGATCAGAAAGATCAACTTAAGAATAAGTCTGCATCTTCTCTTGATATTAAGAGTAAAATCAAAAACAGAGATTGGCTTAGCAATAAGGAACGAGAGAATATGCTGAAGAAAGATCAGTGTATTGAAGTATTGACACACTTATGTGTTCAATCAAAGACAGAATTACATGCTCTTGCAGAATCCTTCACGAAAATTTCTTAGCTGCAAGAGATCCTGGTCAAGAAACAAGGTTATCTACTTGAAGAAATTCACAAGCTGAAGACTAAAAGTAATAATCTGCCTTCCTTTAGCACTGATATGAAGGATTGAGTTGCAAAGAAAATAGACATCAGTTTTTGATTTCTTTCAATAATTGTATAAGGTCTATTATGAATAAAACTATCTTATTTATGAATAAAATTATTAGTTTATAATTTTTCTTGTGATAGTTTTTCGTTTACATAGCCTGTGCTTGAATGCTTTATTTTATTGCTATGTATGTTTATGGGATGTTTGATTTCGGTTTTTGACCTTAATATTCGATCTCATATTGTGTGAACCCTTATGGTTTGGGTGAATTTTTGATTTAGCGGGATTGAGTTCTAGCCCATGTTGGTAGGATTTATCAAAGGATCATGAGGGGTTCTGATTGAAACAATATGTGAAAAAGTTATAATATGTTGAATCGTTTGGTTTAGCATAAAAGCATATGTGTTTCGGGGTTTTCAACTTTTGCATTGCATAAGTTAAAACCGCTTTTCAACCTTTCTCTGGTAAAGGTTGGTTGTTTTTGTTCTTTTGTCTTGCAAGAGGAAGGCAACATAGTGATATTTTGGTATCAATTCTCCCTGGGAAGATGCAAACATTAATGGAGAAGAGGATGCAAAATTTGAGGTAACGACTTTGTTAGTTAATGGTTTTCCTGTTTAAGAAAAGCCTGATTTTATTGCATATATTTATTGCTTTTGCTTGACAAAATTTCGGTACAATTGATGTTTATTCCATTATTTGTATGGATGTGTGTGTGATTCAATTGTTTCCGGTTAAGAAAAACCATTGTTATCTTTCTTTATTGCTTGGTATCAATTGTTTAGGCTTACAAAATTTCAGTGCAATTGCGGTATTATAATGTCAATGTTTGTTTCAATTGCTTCTGGTTGAGATAAATAATTATGCAAGTTGATTTATTTGGTTTGCATGAATTGTTTATGGCTTAACAAAAGAAAAGTTTTTCGGGATGAATTGCTTAGTCCAATTCGATTCTGGATAAGAGAAACTAAGTTAATTCTGATCTTAGTTAGACTTATCAAAGTGGAGGTTCCGGTTATTCAAGTCTAATCAAATGCCTTAACAAGAAATGATAGTTAACTAACCTAGTATTTGTCTTGTTTAAAAGTGAAAGGTCTAAGTTATTGATGAGAATAACTAGAGCCTGATGAGAAAAATAGAGTTAATTCTGATCTTTATTTTGGTCTTATCGAACAGGCGATTGTATTTGTGCAATCGGTTTAGCAAAGGAACTAAGGTGCTTAGTCAATTTTTGGTTTTCTAAACTATTAGGGAAAATTGCTTCGAGCAATTGTTTCTTTGGTAACATATCAAAACAAAATTACTTTGTAGTTTTGGTTTTGATATTGGTTATCTAAAATGTTGTGTGGAACCCTCGTGCTTAACTCTTATATGTTTTGGAAGTCTCTTTGTGAGATTTGTAAGATCCTTTCGGTTTGTACTTTATTTGCTTATACCTTTGTTTTTGTGACAAAAAGGGGGATAAATATATGGAGTAAACAAGTGTTACTTATATTGATTTGTATTGATTTGGTATCGCTAAGGGAATAGTGCTAAAACGTTATATCTAACGAAAGAGTAAAGCATAGACTAAGGGGGAGTAACATATCATATGATGATTGGAATAACAAAGACGTGCGGATTAAAAATCTATCTATCATACCTTTAGGGGGAGTATTAGCTTTGTTATTATAATGTCAACATCGGCATTTATGGATTGAATGTATACAGGTTATTGTGATGTTGAATTTTTGAATCAAGCGTATGTGTAATGAATTCTTGTAATTTGTTTATCCATATGATGTAAGAGTTTTTTCACTAAAATTAACAAAGGGGGAGATTGTTAGAGCATAGCTCGGTTGAACCCACCAAGCGTTGGTATGTCAAGTTTGGTTGTCATATTTTAGTGAACCAAAACTCATTTAAAGAGTCGCTTGATTATTTACTAGAGTCAACTTCATATAGGTTAGCTTTAAAGTATTAGGATATGAGACATTATAAGTATTACGTGAAGACTTAAAGAATGTGAAGAAGTAAGGAGCTACAACGACGACATCATCCTTCCACTTGAGGTTAGTAATATTTGACTTGAACTATTTCATTCCCTAACGTATCTTTCAAGTCGTGCATATTGAAAACATAAATGCGAAGATATGAATGATTATACTCTAGTTAGACATAGTATTAAGGAATACAATAGGAATTATAACGCTTATCTTTTGAACTTCGTATATAAGACATCGAAATAATCATATGAATGCTATTATGATTTTGCATGGGTAAAGGTGGAGATTTCATCCCAGTAAACAATGTGATTACATTTGTTTAAAGGAAGTACAATTCATAAACTTGTGTTATGAATCGAAAGGGAAATCGCTAGGCTTATTGGTATTGTTATTCATTGCAAATCTTTTGAATTACAGATATGTGTGTTTAGTATAACCGCTTATGACTTGCTTATGTTCTTGGTAAAACTATTCGCAAGGCCTGATTTTTGTATTTGTATGACTTTTATTAGTGAAACAGATCTTAAGTAATCACCTGAGATGGTATGATCGATTTTTTGTAATTGGTATGACCAACTCTAGGAAAAGGGGAACTGATCCTAGTAAGAGGTGCAACCGATTACAAAAGGGGAATCGGTCCTTGTAAGAGGTGCAACAAGTTTCTTAGTTATTGGGAACCGATCCTATGAACATGCGCAACACGTTTTTAGTTATTGGGAACCGATCCTATGAACATATGCACCAAATACAAGTTAGATATACCATATATATGTGGGAACCGATCCTAGTACCTAGTCAACCAAGTTTTAGTAACTAGCGTGACTAATTCTAGTACCATATGGAAGGAATAACCGAAACTTGTTTTGGTAGAACCGTAAAACCCATGTTAAGTGATTTGATGGGATAATGAATCACATAGTTCTTGGAAGTCAGATGAACTAATTCTAAACTTGTTTGGAAGTGTGGCAAATCAGTTCCAAGATTGTAAATATGAAAAAGGATTTACAAAGTAAAGATGTCGACATACTTTGAACACGTGTCGTAATTCGTACCTTTTATTGTTCAAAGTTATTCCTTAATAGCTAAAGGAGAATCCAGGATCGAAATAAATTAAGAATCTTTTAATTAAGGTTTTTAGTTACAGAAAATAAAAATTAGTAATGTGCATTTACTAGTTGGAGATTTTCTATGAGATTTTCGACAATATTTGGACAGTGCATTTCCAGGAATTATGGAAACTGAATTTGGAAATATATTGCATATCTTGAGAATAATTTTGGTTTTGGAAATTCCTAGGGGTCCAAACTTCTTTGGTCTATAAATATTGAAGTTTGCTTTTCAAGAAAACTAATCCTCAGAACCAGCAAAACTACCTAATTGTGTTGTTACTGGTGGATCTGCCTATTCAAAGAGGAAAGTAACCTAATTAGGCTAAATCTCTTACGGCCGCTCGGTTTTAAAACTTCTTTGGGATTGAGAAGATTTATTAGTACCGTTGGTGAGAAACTAGATAATTGTAGTTTATCTTTAGTTTTCGATTAATTTGATTGACTAACGGTTGTCGAACTTTGATTGCACCTAATTTGTTTATGCTTGAGAATCTTCTCTTCTGATATAAGATTCACTCAACCTAGATCGAAGTTTCGACGGGGATCTTTAGACTATTTGTAGATATAAAGACGTCTTGTGATAATCCATTGTTAACAGACTCTGTTCAGTGTGTGACTGATCACAAGAGATTCAAGTTGATTGTGTGCAAGTGTTTATTGAAGATCTAAGTAGATTTGAAGACGAAGAAGATTTATGATTTGGGTTCATAATCTTTGGTTGCACAATACTTGTTTCGGTTGAGGAGGATCCAACTATAATCGGTTTATCTTTGTGATAGATTGGATTGATTAGTTGAGTAGATCTGCATCAATACAATTCTTTGTGATTAATAGTATTGATTGCAAAATCTTAACAATTACTTTGGTAGTTGTTATTCGATAGATCTAAGGACCTGACAAAGGAGTTTATATTGGGATCAAGCGGAAGAGACTTTTGTCGAACTCATATCACTTGGTTGAAAAGTGTTGTTACCGAATAGATTTGTTGTTCCTTTACTATTTGGAATACGAACCAAAGTAATTGTTCCAAGTATGTGACTTGCTGCAAGTTGGAGGCGCAGGAATACATATGGAACTAGGTGAACTATAGGCTTAGTTGCTTGATTTTAACTATACGAAGTTGGTTTGATTTTTTATAGAGACTTAATCCCGAGAGTATTCATTTCTGTACAAGGTCCCAGGGTTTTTCTACATTTGCGGTTTCCTCGTTAACAAAATCTTGCGGTGTCATTTACTTTTATTTTCTGTAATTATAATTGTTGTTATTATAATTTAAAGTAAATCACACAAACTTTAATTCCTATTTACTTGATAGCAATCCTATTGTGTTTGGTTAAGTATGAACCTTTTATCAAGTAAACATACTTCATTTTTGTGTCGTCTCGACTCGGTCCATAGACAATCACTTTCGGAGAAAGGACTTATAGGTGGAAAAGTTTTTGATTGAGGTATATTTGGGTACCCTCATCTTTTCAGAGACAAACTCATTTTACTCTGAAGAACCTGAAGACAGATCGACATCAACGAATACATCATCCTTCTATTCGAGGTTAGTAATACAAGACTTGACTTGTTTCCATTTCTATCTACGTTTCTTTCGAGTTGTTTATAATAAAAACATAACATGTGAAGTTATACATATGAATCTCTAGTATTAGTGACTTGATCTTTACATTAATTACGATCAAAGTGTTGAAGGAAGAATATACAAGTTATATTACAACTTTGGCATATTAAAATACGAAGAATAACGTTTATCTTTTAATCTTCGTATATGCGACATAACACTATCTCTGTAATTCTTTACTAGATTGTGTGACGACGAACTTTGAGTTGATTTCATCCTTAGAAAATTATGTTTAATTACATGAGTACTTTAAGGAATTAGACTTTCGAAACTTGTTTCATAGTTGAAAGGAATCAAAGGGATTTGGTGGTCCGATTCCCGTTGAGAATCTTTAGAAATACCAATACCTACTTTGGGATCACTAGGAGGTTCGATCCCTACCTTAAAGATATCTAGCATGACCGAACCCTACCTTGGGGATCACTTGCAGGACCGATCCCTAGTAATTATTATATTTTCGATATTTCATATATACTTTAGATTTTACATGAAATTATGAATATGAGTTGTTATTTAGGAACGTTCACTATGTTGACATTATAAGTAATTTGAATATGAGCTAGAATCTTATTTATTTATTGTTCAAATATATTCCTTGATACTCAAGGTGAGATCCCAAACTAAAACATTTGAGAATCTTTTTATGGTTTTCGAATTTATATATCTTTACTTTCCCAATAAAACTGATGTCTGGAGAATATATTAGTAAAGTATACTTGTATGCTAGTTAATATTGAGTTATCATCCATGAGAGACTTAGGTATATTAGTTGGAATTAGAAAAATCGTAACTTGACATTTATTGCATATCTTTTGATATTTACGGTTATTGAAATTCCTTTAAGTCCAAACTACATTGGTCTATAAATAGTGAAGTTTATTCTTCATATAAACTTATCAGGACACACGCACTTCATTTTGTAGTCAGAGTGATCGCCGATGTTAGTGTTATTCGTAATACTATCTTGGAGAGGAAAGTAACATAACTAGGCGAAATCTCTTACGTCCGCTCTTTAAAGACTTATGTGGGATCAAAAAGCGTATAAAAGTATCATTGATGGGAAATTAGAATCGTATTGATATTTTAGTTTTCGATTATTGATTTGATTGACTAATGGAAGTTGAACCTTGATCATCACTAGTTTTTTTATTTTGTGATCTTTCGCTTCCGACATAAGGTCACTCTAACAATATCAAGGATCAACAAAATTCAAATTTGTTTTTAGATCTGAAGATAGACTTATGATCATCCATTGTTAACAAACTCCTTTATATTTGTGGTTGATCATAAGTGAATAAAGTTGTTTGTACAAGTACATTAAAAATTAAATATTTGAAGACATCAAGATTTCTGATTGGTTTCTATCTTTGTGATATACTTTGTGAACACTTGATTGGATGGGATCCGACATAGCTTATCTATCTTGATAGAATCTTATAACTTGTCGTAAAGGTCGATGATCTATCATTTGGTGGTGTTCTTCAGGATCTGAATCTAATAGATTGAGCTAAGATCTAATTATCTTAATAATCTAGATCTTAGTTGATCTGAACTGATACAAAGGAGTTTACATTAATTAAACGGAAGAGCCTTTGTATAATTGAATTGTTAGAGCATTGCTCGGTCGAACTCGCATGCGTTGCTATCTCAAGCATGTTTCTCAATGTTAGTGATCAAAACTATAAGTCTTGATTTCTAGTCTACTATAGCTAAGGTCTCGGACTAGGATAGAAAGTGTATTTGAGCTCAAGAACTCCATGGCAATCATCATACAAGGCGAAGGACTATTCAAGGAACTGGTGGATCTTCATCGACTAAAAGGTATGTAGAGACTTGAACTTATCTATCACTCAAAATTTTATTTATGTCCTATCTTGAGACAAAAGTCATTTTGCTGTATAGACTAAGATTATACACATTTGGTATTTTGAGCCGAGTATACCTCGCCTATCTATTTCTCTAAATATGTGTAGGTAAAGCTTTCGCTTTAGCCAAGTTCATCTTTACCTAAGTCATGTTAAGTTTCAATCACTTTGAAAATTGCTCTGACAAAAAATGGTTTGTGAATAACAACTATATAATGTCCTCTGATAATGTTTCAATGGTTGAAATGAGAGTTTAGACAATATAACCAATGGAGGATTTAAGCATTGTTGTGGAAACACATATGTGTATAAGTCCTTATTCCTTGAACCAAAGTTTGCGAATTTGTTGATCAAGAGAACCGGAGAAGTGTGTGAGATTCAGTCCGCGAACCCAGTCCGCGAACTGGGGAAGTTCTTAAACCCGAGAATTTCTGCTGGAGTTTGTGAACTCCATCCAGGAACTTAAGTCCACGAACCCAGTCTGCGAACTTGAGTAGGTTATATCAAAAAACGATGTTTGTGAACTTATCTTTATAAACTAAGGAATGCTATTGCAAACCGTGGCTATATAGTTCATGAACCAATTTGATTGAATCAAATCCTTTTTGCTTCGATTGTGGCTTGTGTAGTACATAAAGTTCTAAGCGATTGAACAACTCTCTAACTTGTTCATTTGAGTCATTTGAACTAGTTATAGTGAAGAAGAATATAGTTGATATGAAAGTTATCATATGGATAACCATTTAGTTAACTATTGTTGAACCAACTAATGTACAAGTTTGGGTACAGTTTTCACAAGCCTACAAACGTGAATTACATGTGTGTATAACAAGCTATGTTTTCGATCTAACGGTTGACAAATATTAGCTTGAATCTAATCAGGTTTTCATCTAACGGCGAATATTGAATGCTTTGTTACTAAGCTAACATTGATTGCAAACCCTGATTTGAAAGACTATATAATGGAGAACTCTAGCAACTGGGAAACCTAATCCCCATACATTCTTTGTGATACTAGTTGCATGGTTAGAGTCGATTCTCCTTTAACCTTTGGTTTCTACTTCTAAACCAGGTTAACGACTTAAAGACTTCATTGGGATTGTGAAGCCAGACCAATACTACTTTTCTTGTAGTTGTGTGATCTGATATTGCTATTTCTATCGTATGAGTATAATTATAATAATTGGCTTGAGATTTCTATTTCCGATAGGCAAGATAAAAAGTAATCACAAACATCTTCGTCTCATCGTTTGTGATTCCACAATATCTTTTTTCGCTGCGTCAATTAAGATTATTGTGAGGTGATTGATAATACTGAGCTGTTCTTCGGGAATATAAGTCTAGTTTATCAATTGGTTCCTGTTCACCTTGATTTATCAAAAGACAGAACAAAACTCGTAGGTATATTCGTGGGAGATGGATTTATCTATTACCATAGACTTTTCTGTGTGATACAAATTTGTTTATTAAAGTATTTGACTTTGGGTCGTAGCAACTCTTAGTTATAGGTGAGATCATCTAAAGGAATCAAGTATGTAGTATCCTACTGGGATCATAGGCATAGGAGCATAACTGTACCTTGAATCAGTGTGAGATTGATTGGGGTTCAACTACAGTCCAGTCCGAAGTTAGCTTGGAATAGGCTAGTGTCTGTAGCGGCTTAATACAATGTATGTTTAATCTGGACTAGGTCCCGGGGTTTTTCTGCATTTAGGGTTTCCTCGTTAACAAAATTCTGTTGTCTGTGTTATTTCATTTTCCGCATTATATTATTTATCTTTATAATTGAAATAATACAGGTTGTGCATTGAAAATCAATCAATTAGAATATCCAACCTTTGGTTTTTGATTTACGTTGATTGACACTTGGATATTGGTCTTTGGTACCATCCAAGTTATTTCTTGTATTTGATTAAAGACTCGTTGATCTCTATTAGCTTGAGTAAATTAAAACAAGAGAGAGATAATAACTCCTTGAGATATTTCTATCTTGATTGAGTCTGACTGTCTAGTTTATTCTCTAGAAAAAACTCGAAGTTTGTCCATACAGATTGCTAATTTGAAACATTGGGTGTGGTTATTAGACCCCCGCTTTTTAAATTGGTATCAGAGTAGGCAAACACATTCAAGACCTTATCATTATGTGTTTGTAGCGATCTGACTCTATGGACAGAGGTGCTATCTCTATTGACGTATCACCAGTCCTCGATGGTTCAAACTACCCACGGTGGAAAATTGCTATGCGAGTTTCTCTTCAAGCTCGTGACTTTCAAACGTGGGTACATGTTGTTAAAGTCTATGATCCTCCGGCTAATACAAAAGGCGTTGTATCTATACGTAAGGATGTTGGTAGTTACAGCCAGAAGAAATTCTTACTGCAAAGCGAAGTTCTGAAGGCTTAGATGCTGTCAGACAAGCCATTACCCCAGATCTTCAGCAATATGTGTCTACTTTCACTAAGTCTAAATATGCCTGGGATATCTTAGAAACTATTTTTGAAGCCAACAAACACGTTTCTAAGAAGTATACCATCGATGGAAGAAATAACCTCAACGCTCTTTCCGAAAATACATCTTTTGGAAAGGAAAGGATTCCTGATCAAAATTCTGTTCAAACTATTGCATTCAACGGTAAGTGAATCCTCTATCTTGTCTTGGGATGATGAATGCTGTTCATATGGTGTTTTTAAAAAAAATCATTGATTACAGAAAAGATCAAAGAATTTGTAAGAAGCATTAGATATGATAAACATTCACTGTCTGTCTTCACTGCTAATGATTCTATGAAAGAAAATCCTTGAAGTGTCAACAAGTTGAATATGTTTGATGGAAGTGATGAACTCTCAAATCTTACAGCAGAAACATCCACGTACTCAAGTTCTGATGCAGATGAAACTGACACATAAATTTTTGATTTCTTGAATAAAGGAGTTCTTCAAGAAAATCTTCAACTAAAAGCTTTATTGAAGAAACTAGAATCATTAATCCAGGTGAAAAATCTTGAGATAGACTGTCTTAATGATAAACTCACCAGAACCATTACTCTAAAGGATAAAGAGATTAATAATGTCAAAGATGATCTACAAAGATTGTCTGGAAGCTCTGACAAAATCTCAGCAATGTTTTTTTTTTTTTTTTTGCTAAGTCACAAATTTTTATTAGATCGAAAAACTAAAAGTTCTTACAAAAACATAGCAAACCAAAAGAAAGCTAAATATACATAAAGGAGCTAAAATGAAAAGATTAAGAAGTCAACAGAATCTGTAGTATACTTTATCTGGCATTTCAATAGTAGTGAGAGTAGAAGGCCTTCCTGCATGTTGTATTCTTTCTCCCAATTGTAAGCTTTCACCCTCCTTAGCCAAACTGTCAGCAGAGAAAATTATTTCTCTATAGCAATGAGTGTAGAGAATCTCAGATAAACACTTACATGATCTAAGCCATCTATCTTTGATGAACCATGGAATATTCCCAGACTTGAAATATGCAACTACTGATTGAGAGTCTGAATTGATTATAATCTTATTGCAAGTTAAAGTAATTTCCCATTCAATAGCACACACAACTGCCATCACCTCTGCAATATAATTGGTTGCAACTCCTAACCCACTTGAAATAGTCCCCAAAACCTGACAATCATGACTCCTTGCACTTATTCCAAAACCCGCAGGACCTGGGTTACCAAAAGCTGCTCCATCACAGCAAAACAACACAAAACCTATAGCTGGTCCATACCAAAATCATTCTGTAATTGTGTGTGAAATGTTGTATTTACCAGGTATATTGAAGTAGTGAAGAATTTGAGAATCATAATCTTGATGCCATCTAACACCTTGCATTCTATAACTACCATAGATTTGGATGCACATCTTCAAAGAACATCTTATTTTTCTGGAACCTGAGTTCCCTCAAAGTAGCACAAGCAGCTGTTAACCATACTTCTTAATGGGGCTTTTGTGTTTTGCAAAGTTAAAAACATCATCAAAAGAAATAGGGTTGTTGAAGTTAAAGATAGTACCTAGCCATTGCCATATAGATGTACTGAAATTGCAAGACCAGAGAAGATGATCCATACTATATTGGCTTTGATTACAAATACATCACTTGGAGACCATACTATATCCTTGTTTCACTTTCTTTTCATCATCTACATAAATCCCCTGAATAAGTTTCCAAACATTGCTTGTGATGCTAGGATGCAGAAATGGCTTCCAAATTTTTAATGGCCAATGAAGAATAGGCTCTCTATGTCTGATTTTGTTAACTGCATAAGGAGTAGTAATTTGACCTTTAATATCTCCACACCAAACCATCTTGTCTTCTTCACCACTAATTGCTGGCAGGGAGGAGTTTATGTAAGGTAGCATTTCAGGGGATATATTCCATTCATTATCAACAAGTAGATCCTTAACTGTCATGTGCACGTGAGAGGTGATATAAGCTGTGTGACCAAAAGTATTTATGAGAGGTTCTTCTCCAAGCCATGTATCAAGCCATAGTGAGATATTTTCTCCAGTAAATCTCAGCAATGCTATTTGGTCAGAAGTCCTTTGGAAACACTAATGATTTAGGATACAAAAGCAAGCATGCAGACATTGTCAAACCCATTGCTTCTATTGATTAAGGAAAAATGAAAATTGGAAGTTGTATTAAGCAGAAGGTACCTCAACAAGGCAAAGAATCCTTGATTTTCTTATTTTGTGGAAATGCAAACCATGTCCAAAAAATGTGTTGGAGATTCAAGAGGAACAACAAAAGAATTACCAAACTGCAAAAGAACATGCAAAAGATGAATCTGGATAATTTACGTGGTTCTCCTAAAACCAATGCTTCCAGAATCAAAAGAGGTATGAAATCTGTTTACACAACAAACCTTGAAAAATCACTATGTGATAAACAAAGAGAGCGTTTTTCTCACAACGCCTCTATCTAATATCAGAGGCGTTCACATCCTCATATTTAACTTGAGAAAAATGGGGTTTTGCGTGTTTTTGGCTCAAGTATTGTATCTATTTTTGTTAAGCAAATATTCTCCTAACTATATAGATAATGGATCATTAAACTACAGAAGACTTGTTCTTTTAGGGTTTTGATGTTCATAAATCTATTTAAGGTCGTTTGTAGTCGTCCTCATTCCCTGAAAAGATAGAGTTCATGGCTCCTGTAACTAGAAGCACCACAAGCAGGGATGAAGTTGAAGCAACTAACGTGTATCTGTGTAAAGGGATTTCTTCCTCAAGGGTGAAGAAAGTGAAGACTACAAATAATGGAGAAGGTTCTTCCTCTAATTGGTTCATGTCCTTCTATCAGCTTGATGATAACTTCAGGGACTTGGTGAAAGATTTCATCAACAAAAGAAACAATTTAAAATCTCAAATTGTTTCGTCTTTAGAGAAGTTGATTCACTATTAACGAATGTTGTCTCAAACAAAAAATACCGTGCGCAAACTAAGGAGAGAACTTAGTGAGTTAACTGATATCTATGAAGATTTAGAGGAATTGAACGATCCCATAATCAATGGGTTTTTCAATAATTGGAAGGAATTCTTCGTAGATGTCCTGAGAAAGATCTACAACAACTAGTAAGTCTTCGGATGAGAATTTTGATTTCTTGTTTTGTTTATAAGAATAACTATAGTTTGGAATAGCCATTATTGTGATTGCACATAGCTATGTCCAACGTTTTCATCTTCATGTTTTTAGATTTATTGGTTTAAATTCTAAACTTGTTTGGAAGATGATTTTTGCTGTATTAATATTTATAATTTTTTATGTTACAATATTGTTATGGGATATGTGTGTTTGCGTCTGTGAACTTGATAGTCCCATACCTTGTCAAAAGTATAGTCGTTCATGAGTTGATATGCTTAAAGGAATGAATTGACTTTTGACAAATACAAAAGTTAAGCCTATAATGTCAATTTTTGATGGAAGATAGGTTACAATATTTTGTTTTCAAGGATGATGTCTATTATATGTCATTGTGCAAATAGTGATGGAAAATAGAATGAATATGAAAAAGCGTGGGTCTAACAACCACACCCAATATTTCGAAATAACAATTTTTATAGACAAACTTCGAGTTTCTTTCTAGAGAATCAACTAGACAGTCAGACTCAATCTAGATAGAAATATATCAAGGAGTTATTATCTCTCTCTTGTTTTGATTTACTCAAGCTAATAGAAATCAGCGAGTCTTCAATAAAATACAAGGAATAACTTGGATGGTACCAAAGACCAATATCCAAGTGTCAATCAATGTAAATCAACAACCAAAGGTTGGATATTCTAATTGATTGATCTTCAACGCACAACCTGTACTATTTCAATTATAAAGATAAA
Source organism: Papaver bracteatum (assembly GCA_023529315.1). Classification (NCBI taxonomy): domain Eukaryota; kingdom Viridiplantae; phylum Streptophyta; class Magnoliopsida; order Ranunculales; family Papaveraceae; genus Papaver; species Papaver bracteatum. Next base: position 497,784 of record JAJJWX010005351.1, read on the forward strand.
CAATATAATGCGGAAAATGAAATAACACAGACACCAGAATTTTGTTAACGAGGAAACCACAAATGTAGAAAAACCCCAGGACCTAGTCCAGATTAAACATACACTGTATTAAGCTGCTACAGACACTAGCCTACTCCAATCTAACTTCGGTCTGGACTGTAGTTGAACCCCAATCAATCTCACACTGATCCAAGGTACAATTATGCTCCTACGCCTCTGATCCCAGAAGAATAGTAGGCACTTGATTCCCTTAGCTGATCTCACCCATAACTAAGAGTTACTACAACCCAAAGTCGAAGACTTTAATTAACAAATCTGTATCACATAGAAAAGTCTACGGTAATAGATAAATCCGTATCCCACGAATATACCTACTAGTTTTGTTCCGTATTTTTATAAATCAAGGTGAACATGAACCAATTGATAAACCAGACTTATATTCCCGAAGAACATCTCAGTATTATCAATCACCTCACAATAGTCTTAATCGACGGAGCTAAAAAAGGTACCGTGGAATCACAAACGAAGAGACAAAGATGTTTCTGATTACTTTTTATCTTGCCTATCAGAGATAGAAATCTCAAGAAAAATATTAAAATTGTACTCGTACAATAGAAACATCAAGATCAGATAATACAACTACAATAAAAGTAGTATCGGTCTGGCTTCACAATCCCAATGAAGTCTTTAAGTCGTTAACCTGGTTTAGAAGAAGAAATCAAAGGTTAAAGGAGAATCGAATATAGCTATGCAACTAGTATCACATATAAGGTGTGGGGATTAGGTTTCCCAGTTGCTAGAGTTCTCCCTTATATACTCTTTCAAATCAGGGTTTGCAATCAATGTTAGCTTAGTAACAAAGCATTCAATATTCACCGTTGGATGAATATCTGATTAGATTCAAGATAATATTTATCGACTGTTAGATCGAAAACATAGCTTGTTATACACACATGTAATTCACGTTTGTAGGCTTGTGTAACCGTACCCAAACTTTTACATTAGTTGGTTCAACAATAGTTAACCAAATGGTTAGCCATATGATAACTTTCATATCAACCATATTCCTCTTCACTATAACTAGTTCAAATGACTCAAATGAACTAGTTAGAGAGTTGTTCAATTGCTTAGATCTTTATGTACTACACAAGACACAATCGAAGCAAAAACGATTTGATTCACTCGAAACGGTTCATGAACTATATAGCCACGGTTTGCAATAACATTACTTAGTTTATAAAGATAAGTTCACAAACATCGTTTTTATACAAAACCTACTGAATTTCGCGGATAGAGTTCACAAACTCCAGCAAAAATTCTCGGTTTTAAAACTTTGCCAGTTCGCGGACTGGGTTCGCGGACTGAAGCGCACGTACTTTTCTGGTTCTCTTGATCAACAAAGTTCACAAACTTTGGTTCAAGGAATAAGGACATATACACATATGTGTTTCTACAAATGCTTATATCCTCCATTGGTTATATTGTCTAAACTCTCATTTCAATCATTGAAACATTCTCAGAGGACGTTATATAGTTGTTATACACAAACCATTTTTCGTCAGAGCAATTTTCAAAGTGATTAAAACTTAACATGACTTTCGTCACTTGGTAAAGATGAACTTGGCTAAAGCGAAAGCTTTACCAACACATATTTCGATAAATAGATAGGCGAGGTATACTCGGCTCGAAATACCAAATGAGTATAATCTTAGTCTATACAACAAAACGACTTTTGTCTCAAGATAGGAGATAAATAGACTTTTGAGTGATAGATAAGTCCAAGTATCCACATACCTTTTAGTCGATGAAGATCCACCATTTCCTTAAGTAGTCCTTCGTCTTGTATGATGATTGCCATGGAGTTCTTGAGCTCAACTACACTTTCTAGCCTAGTCCGAGACCTTAGATATAGTAGACTAGAAATCAAGAATTATAGTTTCGATCACTAACATTGACAAACATGCTTGAGATAGCAACGCATGCGAGTTCGACCGAGAAATGCTCTAACAATCTCCCCCTTTGTCAATTTTAGTGACAAAACTATCAATACATATGGAATACAAAAAATATATAAATAAACTTTGTAGCTCCTATTCCACATGTCTAATCTTCAACATTACTCGAAATCTTCATCACTTACAAGTACTCCAATGATCCAAAAGGTTGTAAGTTTAGCATCATCATTGTTGAAAATTCATAGCTATAACAACGAGAAAATAAGAGTTCTCAATCATTGTTATACAGTGTCATAGTATCATTACGCAGCGTCAAAGTCCAATTGCATCACAACTTCAATAATAATACTATGGTGATATGTCACTCCCCCTTAGTCAATACTCCATCTCACATGGAAACCACCCCCCCTTACATAATGATCCGAAAACCATATGTATTTATAGTGTGAACTACATATTAATTCTCCCCCTTTTTGTCAATAAAATTAGCAAAGGTACAAGAACGGGATCCTAATGAAATTTCCGTAAGAGACGCTTCATGATCAAAGGTAAGTATATATCATCTTATTTACATGCAATCATAAAGCCGAAGCTAAATGCATTCATCAGGGAGTTTATAAAGATACAAGATGACTCCTATAATATTCCACAGCCGCACTCCCCACAAAGATTTGGCAATTAAACACAAGTTCAATTAAGAACTCTCCCCCATAATATGTCATTCATGAAAGAACAAAAATAGAGACCTTTATTTCAAAAGAAAAGAAGGATTTCTTTGGACATAACAAATCACATACAAGTATGAATTTGAATCCAAAAGAATATTCAATCAAATTAACCGTAAGCGAACCTATGATTAATTTAACCAAATATGCTCAACACAAGTAAACTTATGGAGACTTAAAAACTCAATTAGATTAGAGAACCCATAATTAATCTAATCTGAATACACAATTAAACTAATCACAAAAATGACCAATTTAATTGTTCATACTCACATAAGAAAATCTATGGAGCAATGACTAAGTTAATCATGAAAATAATCAACCCAGTCAAAAACGCTCAAACATAAGAAAACTTACGAAGTCATGACTAAATAACCAAAAAAAGATGATTCATTTAGTTCAATATGCTCGACATAAAGTACCTTACGGAACAACAAATAAGATAATCACAAAATAATCAACTTTGATTGTTTAGTGCTCAACATAAGAATCATTACGGAGCCTCACAGTAATACACAAAAAATGGATCAGGGAAGATCAATTACTGCGGAATACACAAGGATTCATTCTATTTTCCATCACCATTTGCATAATGACATATAATAGACATCATCCTTGAAAACAAAAGATTTTAACCTATCTTCCATCAAAAATTGACATAATAGGCTTAACTTTTGTATTTGTCAAAAGTCAATTCATTCCTTTAAACATATCAACTCATGAACGACTTTACCTTTGACAAGGTATGGAACAATCAAGTTCACGAACGCAAACATACATATCCCATAACAATATTGCAATATATAAAATCATAAAGATTAATACTGCAAAAATCATCTTCCAAACCAGTTTAGAATTTAAAACAATAAATCTAAAAACATGAAGATGAAAACATTGGACATAGCTATGTGTAATCACAATAATGGCTATTCCAAACTCTAGTTATTCTTCCAAACAAAGACAAGTAAAATAGAAGATTTACTAGGAAATAAGACCTTTAAAGAATTCTTTATCGTCCCCGAACTCCTTGTCGTCAACAGCCATTGGAACATAAGGTTCATTAAGGTAGGAGTTTATATCAATAAACCTTCTTGCCTAATGATGTCGAACCAGGGCCTTCTGAATCTCACGAGTCTTATATGCAAAAGCCTTTATTTGTTGAATATCCTTTTGCATCTTGTTCAACACATCAAGAACATCAGAAAGCTTCTGAGAATTTGAAGGAACGGCTCTTGGCTTCCTCACATTCCTCCTTTTTCTTTTTAATGTTGGAGATAGCGGAGATTTTTCTTTTTCCTTCTTGATTGATGGATTAACAATCAAATAAACATCCTTTCCATCGAAGACATCATGCTTGGAGTATCCATAAACGTATGGGTTTGTGAGAGGAAATCACAAATTTCTCAACAAGTACTCTTGAGATATAAGGAGGTTATATAGAAGGAAAAAGGAATGTAGGGTTTCGAAACCTTTAAACAGGTTCGTACACAACCAACTCTCAACCCTATGAAGAGTAGAATTATCGATAGTACCATTTCCTTTGTTTGATAGACAAGAAGAAGGAAAAACTAAGAAGAAAAAAAAAAATTCCTAAATCCTGAAGGATACAAAATCATTGTCTCTTTTGATTAGGCACATGAGACAAGATTTCAAAAACAACACAATCAAGTTTCGTTGTGGTGAACAACAATTTGTCCACCATTTTCCTCTTGAGAGGAATCCACATAATTTTTTCTATCAAAACGACTTGACCATACTTTCTTCTCAACTGGTCTAGTCATATCCTTGGAAACTAACTTCTTAGACGAAGATAAAATCCTACATACGTCAACGGTCTTCTGAGCAAGTTTAAGCTTCCTTGATAAATGATTTGCTATTCGTTGAAGTTTGTTGACGTGCCTTTGTTTGTGTTTGAACTTGTAACACCTTGAAATTTCATGACCCTTTAAAGAACAATATGAATACATCAAACTAGGATAAAAATCAGGCTTCTGAGATGTGCAAGCAGCTAGGCACATGGTGGAACCTGAAACATTACAAACAGAGTTTCCAAAGGATGGGTTAACTTTATCTTCTAGAATAGTTGGATTATCTTCTGAAAGAATATCAAGATTGATGTATGTATTGCTACAATTATCAAAATCAATATTTTCACCAAGAAGTGCAACACTTGATTTCTCGTCTTCATTAGAATCATAGTTGTCAGACATTTCATCAAGATTTGTTGCAAGACCTTTGTTCCCAGTGTATTTTCTATGATTTAGACACTCATTTTCAAAATGACCAAATCCCTTACACTTAAAGAACTGAGGCATATCCTCATCATCAGTTCCATCAATATCCCTATTTTTAGGAGGAACATTATTATGAGGTTTGACTGATGCCTTAGGCTTATCTCTGGAGAACCGTTTATTTCTCTTTAATTTAATATCCCTAAACTGTCTTGTGATCATTGAGACTAATTTTTCAAGATCTTCATCTGATGAATCCGTCTCAGAGTGATAATCTTCATAGATATACACTTTTTTTACTTTTATCAAGTAATGTAGTGTCCTTTAGTGCTTTGAACGCAATATCCTTAGATTTGGATGAATGTTCATGATCAAAGATCTTAAGCTTTCCAACCAGTGTATTTCTAGAGAGATTATCAAGGTTATTTCCCTCAATGATGGAATGATTCTTAGAATCGTATCTAGATGGCAGCGATCTGAGAATTTTCATCACAATATCCTTTTCAGGAATAGTCTTACTCAATGCAAAAGATGCATTAACAATTTCTGACACTTTGTGATTAAACTCATCAAATGTTTCTTCATCTGCCATACGAAGGTTTTCCCAATCGGAAATAAGGTTTTGAAGCCTAGCTTCCTTTTCACTGGTATTACTTTTGAATACGGTTTCTAAGATATCCCAAGCTTCTTTATACTTAGCGCAATTTTATACATGGTGCCGAAGACTTGGGGTAATGGCAAGTATGATGACATTCAAACCGCCGGAATTTTGCTTTGCAGCAAGTATTTCGGTAGGGCTGTAATCACCAATATTCTTGGGAACGTTTACATCTCCAACTGCTATAACGGGAGGATCATAGCCATTAACAACATATACCCATGATTGAAAATCACGTGCTTGAAGAAAAGCTCACATAGAAATTTTCCACCATAAGTAATTAGAGCCATCGAAGACTGGTGGTACGTTAATAGAAATAGTGCATGTGTCCATAGAGTCAGATCGCTACAAACATAGACTGATAAGGTATTTAAAAGTGTTTGCTTGCTCTAATAGAAATTGAAAAAGCGGGGGTCTAACAACCACACCCAATATTTCGAATTAGCAATCTGTATGGACAAACTCTGAGTTTCTTTCTATAGAATCAACTAGACAGTCAGACTCAATCTAGATAGAAATATCTCAAGGAGTTATTATCTCTCTCTTGTTTTGATTTACTCAAGCTAATAAAAATTAGCGAGTCTTTAATCAAATACTAAGAATAATTTGGATGGTACCAAAGACCAATATCCAAGTGTCAATCAATGTAAATCAACAACCAAAGGTTGGATATTCTAATTGATTGATCTTCAACGCACAACCTATATTATTTCAATTATAAAGATAAACAATATAATGCAGAAAATGAAATAACACAGACACCAGAATTTTGTTAACCTAGTCCAGATTAAACATACATTGTATTAAGCCGCTACATACACTAGCCTACTCCAATCTAACTTCGGTGTGGACTGCAGTTGAACCCCAATCAATCTTATACTGATCCAAGGTACAGTTATGCTCCTATGCCTCTGATTCCAGCAGGATACTATGTACTTGATTCCCTTAGCTTATCTCACCCACATCTAAGAGTTGTTACCACCCAAAGTCGAAGACTTTAATAAACAAATCTGTATCACACAAAAAAAGTCTACGGTAATAGATAAATCCGTCTCCCACGAATATACCTACGAGTTTTGTTCCATCTTTTGATAAATTAAGGTGAACATGATCTAATTGATAAACCAAAATTATATTCCCGAAGAACAACTCAGTATTATCAATCACCTCATAATATTATTAATCGACACGGCGAAAAAAAGATATTGTGGAATCACAAACGATGAAACGAAGATGTTTGTGATTACTTTTTTATCTTTCCTATCGGAGATAGAAATCTCAAGCCAATTATTACAATTGCACTCGTATGATAGAAACAACAAGATCAGATCACACAATTACAATAAAAGTAGTGTCGTTAACCTGGTTTAGAAGAAAAAACCAAAGGTTAAAGGAGAATCGACTCTAGCTATGAAACTAATATCACACGTAAGGTATGGGGATTAGGTTTCCCAGTTTCTAGAGTTCTCCCTTATATAGTCTTTCAAATCAGGGTTTGCAATCAATGTTAGCTTAGTAACAAAGCATTCAATATTCACCGTTGGATGAATACCTGATTAGATTCAAGCTAATATTTATCAACCGTTAGATCGAAAACATAGCTTGTTATACACACATGTAATGAACGTTTGTAGGCTTCTGTAACCATACCCAAAAATGTACATTAGTTGGTTCAACAATAGTTAACCAAATGGTTAGCCATATGATAACTTTCATATCAACCATATTATTCTTCACTATAACTAGTTCAAATGACTCAAATGAACTAGTTAGAGAGTTGTTCAATTTCTTAGATCTTTATGTAATACACAAGACACAATCGAAGCAAAAACGATTGATTCACTCGAATCGGTTCATGAACTATATAGCCACGGTTTGCAATGGCATTCCTTAGTTTATAAAGATAAGTTCACAAACATCATTTTTAGACATAACTTACTCAAGTTCGCGGACTTAAGTTGCCGTATGGAGTTCACAAACTCTAGTAGAAATTCTCGTGTTTGAGAACTTCCCCAGTTCGCGGACTGGGTTCGTGGACTGAAGCTCACGCACTTCTCCGGTTCTCTTGATCAACAAAGTTCGCAAACTTTGGTTCAAGGAATAAGGACTGATACACATATATGTTTCCATAAAAATGCTTATATCCTCCATTGGTTATATTGTCTAAACTCTCATTTCAATCATTGAAACATTCTCAGAGGAAGTTATATAGTTGATATTCACAAACCATTTTTCGTCAGAGCAATTTTCAAAGTGATTGAAACTTAACATGACTTTCGTCACTAGGTAAATATGAACTTGGGTAAAGAGAAAGCTTTACCAACACATATTTCGAGAAATAGATAGGCGAGGTAAACTCGGATCGAAATACCAAATATGTATAATATTAGTCTATACAGCAAAACGACTTTAGTCTCAAGATAGGAGATAAATATACTTTTGACTGATAGATAAGTTCAAGTCTCCACATACCTTTTAGTCGATGAAGATCCACCAGTTCCTTGAGTAGTCCTTCGTCTTGTATGATGATTTCCATGGAGTTCTTGTGCTCCACTACACTTTATATCTTAGTCCGATACCTTAGCTATAATAGACTAGAAATCAAGACTTATAGTTTTGATCACTAAAATTGACAAACATGCTTGAGATAACAACGCATGCGAGTTCGATCGAGCACTTCTCTAACAGAATCCTTGTGTATTCCGCAGTAATTGATCTTCCATGTTCCATTTTTTGTGTTTTACTCTGAGGCTCTGTAATGTGTCTTATGTTGATCACTAAACAACCAAAGTTGATTATTTTGTGATTAGCTTATTTTTTGTTCCGTAAGGTACTTTATGTCGAGCATATTGAACTAAATGAATCATCTTTTTTGGTTATTTAGTTATGACTCCGTAAGTTTTCTTACGTTTGTGTGTTTTTGACTGGGTTGGTTATTTTCATGATTAACTTAGTCATTGCTCCATAGATTTTATTATGTGAGTATGAACAATTAAATGGGTTATTTTTGTGATTAGTTTAGTTGTGTATTCCAATTAGATTAATTATGGGTTCTCTTGTGATTAATCTAATTAAGTTTTTAAGTCTCCATAAGTTTACTTGTGTCGAGCATATTTGATTGAATTAATCATGGGTTCGCCAACGGTTAATTTGATTGAATATTCTTTTGGATTCAAATTCATACTTGTATGTGATTTGTCCAAACAAATCCTTCTTTTCTTTTGAAATTAAGGTCACTCTTGTTGTTCTTTCGAGAATGACATATTATGGGAGAGAGTTCTTAATTGAACTTGTGCTTAATTGCCAAATCTTTGTGGGGAGTGCGGATGTGGAATATTATAGGGGTCATCTTGTATCTTTATAGACTTGTTGATGAATGCATTTAGCTTCAGATTTATGATTGCATCTAAATAAGATGATATATACTTACCTTTGGTCATGAAGCGTCTCTTACGGAAATTTCATTAGGATCTCGTTCTTGTACCTTTGCTAATTTTATTGATAAAAAGGGGGAGAATTAATATGTAGTTCACACTACAAATACATATGGTTTTCGGATCATTATGGGGGGGGGGGGGGGTTTCCATGTGAGACGGAGTATTGACTAAGGGGGAGTGACATATCACCATAGTATTATTGTTGAAGTTGTGATGCAATTGGACTTTGAAGAGTATTGACTAAGGGGGAGTTACATATCACCATAGTTATATTGTTGAAGTTGTGAAACAATTATACTTTGACGATGTGTAATGATACTATGTGAAAAAGAGGGGGTCTAACAACCACACCCAATATTTCGATTAGCAATCTGTATGGATAACTCCGAGTTACTTTCTAGAGAATCAACTAGACTCAATCAATAGAAAATATCTCAGGGATTTATTATCTCAATCCCTCAATTTGATTTACTCAAGAAAATACAATCTGCGAGTCATAATCAAAGAGAGATAACTTGGATGGTACCAAATACCAATATCCAAGTGTCAATCAATTTAAATCAACAAACAATAAGGTCGGATATTCTAATTGATTGAACAATGCATAACCTGTATTATTTCAATTATATAACAAAATATAATGCGGAAAAGAAATAACACAGACACCAAAATTTTGTTAACGAGGAATCCGCCAATACAGAAAACCCCGGGACCTAGTCCAGAGTAAACATACACTGTATTAAGACGCTATAGACACTAGCCTACTCCAAGCTAACTTCGGTCTGGACTGTAGATGAAACCCAATCAATCTCACACTGATCCAAGGTACATTTATGCTCATACACCTATGATCCTAGCAGGATACTGCGCACTTGATTCCCTTAGCTGATCTCACCCACAACCAAGAGTTGCTACGACCCAAAGTCGAAAACTTTAGTAAACAAATCTGTCTCACACAAAAAAGTCCACAAGGATAGATAAATTCGTCTCCCACAAATAAACCTATGAGTTTGTTCCGTCTTTTGATAAATCAAGGTGAACAGGAACCAATTGATAAAACTAGACTTATATTCCCGAAGAGAAGCTCAGCTTTATCAATCACCTCACAATAAACTTAATCGACACAGCGAAGAAGATTATTGAGGAATCACAAACGATGAGACGAAGTATTTGTGACTACTTTTATATATTGCCTATCGGAGATAGATATCTCAAGCCAATTATTACAATTGTACTCGTACGATAGAAGATGCAAGATCAAATCACACAACTACGATAAAAGTAGTATCGGTCTGGCTTCACAATCCTAATGAAGTCTTTAAGTCGTTAACCTGGTTTTAGAAGAAGAAAACCAAAGGTTAAAGGAGAATCGACTCTAGCTTAGAAAACTAGTATCACACAGAATGTGTGGGGATTAGGTTTCCCAGTTGTTAGAGTTCTCCCTTATAGAGTCTTTCAAATCAGGGTTTGCAATCAATGTTAGCTTAGTAACAAAGCATTCAATATTCACCATTAGATGAAAACCTGATTAGATTCAAGCTAATATTTATCAACCGTTAGATCGAAAACATAGCTTGTTATTCACACTTGTAATGAACGTTTCTAGGCTTGTGTAACCGTACCCAAACTTGTACATTAGTTGGTTCAACACTAGTTAACCAAATGGTTAGCCGTATGATAAATTTCATATCAACCATATTCTTCTTCACCATAACTAGTCTAAATGACTCAAATGAACTAGTTAGAGAGTTATTCAATTGCTTAGATATTTATGTACTACACAAGACACAATTGAAGCAAAAATAATGCGATTCACTCGAATCGAATCATGAACTATATATCCATGGTTTGCAATAGCATTACTTAGTTTATTAAGATAAGTTCACAAATATCGTTTTTAGACATAACCTACTCAAGTTCGCGGACTGGATTCGCGGACTAAACTTCCCGGATGGAGTTCACAAACTCCAGCAGAAATTCTCGGTTTCGAGAACTTCGCCAGTTCGCGGACTGAACATGTATGCTGAGTTCGCGGACTGAGCTCACGCACTACTCCGGTTTCACTTGATCAACAAAGTTCGCAAACTTCGGTTCAAGCAATAAGGACTTATACATATATGTGTTTCCACAACAATGCTTATATCCTCCAATGGTTATATTGTCTAAACTCTCATTTCAATCATTGAAACATTCTCAGAGGATGTTATATAGGTGTTATTCACAATCTATTTTTCGTCAGAGCGATTTCCAAAATGATTGAAACATAACATGACTTTCGTCACTAGGTAAAGATGAACTTGGCTAAAGCGAAAGCTTTACCAACACATATTTCGAGAAATTGATAAGCGAGATATACCCAGCTCGAAATATCATATGTGTATATTCTTAGTCTATATAGTAATACGACTTTTGTCTCAAGATATGAGATAGAATAGATAGACTTTCGAGTGATAGATAAGTTCAAGTCTCCACATACATTTTAGTCGATGAAGATCCACTGGTTCCTTGAGTAGTCCTTCGTCTTGTATGATGATCGCCATGGAGTTCTTGAGCTCAACTACACTTTCTATCCTAGTCCGAGACCTTAGCTATAGTAAACTAGAAATCAAAGACTTTATAGTTTTGATCACTAATATTGACAAACATGCTTGAGATAGCAACGTGTAGTTGCAGGAATTCCCACACTACACCCTACTCAAGAATTTATCAATATTTATGACACCATTTGAAGATTAAGGACCTTTTTATTAATATGATCTTTTAAAAGAATTACAGAACACTTAATAAGATTTTCTCTCTCCTAAAAACTTTCTTAGCACTCAAAAATTCATCCTCCTCTCTGGAACTATTCATTTCCTTTACATAGGCATTTACATAGTGGATTACAGCTCATGACAGCTCATTTACAGCTAAGATTCCCTTTAGTTTTGGATCTGGGTTCTTGCGATTCATCGCAGTTTGCACCGCCTTAATCTTTCGCAGGTTTTATTAAGTCATCGCAGAAGGAATTCCCATACTACACCCTACTCAATAATTTATCAATATTTATGACACCATTTGAAGATTAAGGACCTTTTTATTAATATGATCTTTTAAAAGAATTACATAAATCAAGAATACAGAACACTTAATAATATTTTCTCTCTCCTAAAAACTTTCTTAGCACTCAAAAATTCATCCTCCTATCTGGAACTATTCATTTCCTTTATATAGGCATTTACATAGTGGATTACAGCTCATTTACAGCTAAGATTCCCTTTAGTTTCGGATCTGGGTTCTTGCGATTCATCGCAGTTTGCACCGCCTTAATATTTCGTAGGTTTTATTAAGTCATCGCAGAAATGTCACGCTTTTCTCATGTTTCTGTCATTTTCATCCGATATGTCATTCGTTACGTCACTTTGAGATTTATCGCAGAATATCATTGTTGTTTATTTCGAAGGAATATTGTTGTGACAATATTTTGATCCTACATATTTCATCTTCTCATATCTTTTCTGCGAAGAAGATAAAGATCATGAGAATTTAAGTTTCTTAATTTGCCGCAACTCCTTGTCTTTTACCCGACAAAATTCCCTATTTTACGTTTTTACCGTTGACACATGTCATTCCTTACTTCTTTACCGATTAGCCCGGTTACCCATTCTTCATCTATAAATAGATGTCCCACTCGAGGATATGTCTAATTTCACCTTCTCTCTTTTCTTCAACTTCTTCCTTTTTTGTCTGCAACTTTTTCTTTCCTGTTATCCTTCCTGCTGCTGCTCTAATGGAAACTCAAAGGTAGGTTCTTATCTTGAATCTTATTTTGTTCATGTTACATCATTTCTATCGCAAGATTTTCTTTATAATCCCCATATTTTATTATCTTTTTCAGTAACACTACTTCTCAGACTAAGATTACTATCAAAAACCCTAACCCTAAGGGGCCTCAGAAAAAGCGTGTTGGGAAGGCGATGAGATCTGAGAATGATAAGGTAGTAAGAAACATCTATTTATTTAAAATAACAATATTGTTGCCTCTGTTTCTTATCTAAGTTATTATTCGCAGAGTGAAGAGAATATTTCTAGACCTCTTAAGCGTTCTCGTCAAGTTAAAGTTCTTTCAGATGAAGTGGATATTCTTGATTTTTTGCCTGCAGACCCTGTTCCGCCGCAAGATAAATCTTCTCCTTCTCCTTGCGTGAATTCCAATATTAACACCCATACTACTTCTTCATCAATTCCAAGTGAAGTTATTGATGCTAACATTTCCATCTCTAATAATCCCAATATTTTAAAAGTTACGATAGATGAATCTATGATGGTTGGAACTATGATGAATGAATCAGCAGCAAATAAACCTGCGATGAATGAAGCCGTGGTGAATGAAACTACGGTAAATGAAGATGCGGTGAATGATGTTGCGGTAAATGAGACTACGGTAAATGAAGTTGCGGTGAATGATGTTGCGGTAAATGAGACTGTAACTGCGACTAATCAAGTTCCTTTTTCCACTCCTACTACCACGAATGATTCTAATCAAGTTCCTGCGATGAATGATGTTTCCAAAACCTCTTCTTCTACTTCTCTTCCTTCTTCCCAAGAAATAGCAACAGGGGTTGAAGCTGCTTTTCAAATATTATCTGAAGTTTTGAACGATGCTATGAAATCTTCTACATATCCTGCGAGACAGGATGTTTATATGATTCTAAGAAAGCATCTCGGATCTTGCGGTTCTTCTTCTTCGCTAACTGCTTTAGAAGGTGAGGTTGAAACCTTGAAGAAGAACCTTCAAGCAAAAACTTTAGAATGTGAACTTCTCGATCATAAGCTTCGCAATTCTGAATTGGACTGCGAAAATCTTCGCAGCAGAAATGATGATCTGAAAGGTATAACTTTCTTGCCTCTGCTTTTCCCTCAGTAAATCTTTGTTTTCTATGTACTCAAATTTTCTTTATTTATTTGTTGACACATATTTAGCTTCAAAACATAACCAATTAATGAAGATACTTGAATGGGAAACCATCGCCGATGAAGCCCGCATTGGGAAAGAGTCTTGGAAAAATCAATTTGATAGATTGAATATTCTTCACACATATTCAATTAACGAGATAAATAATCTTAAGAATGAGAATAACCAACTAATTTGCGAACGAGATTGCCTCAGTAAAGAAGCCACTCAACTTTTATATTCGCTAAATCAGACTAATTTGAAGGTGGAATCTTTATTAGATGAAAACAAAACTTTGTCTCAAGAGAAACGTAGCTTTGTGAATAAAACAATGGTTTATTCGCAGCAATTGGGCAATCTTCAAAAGTTGTGTGACATCCAAGAGCAATCTCTTCGTGTATTGAAAGATGACATTAAAAAGATAACCGAATCATCTACCGCTGAACAAGAGAAACTTATAAAAGGTAGATTAGCTCTAAGCGTAAAAGTCAACAATCTCAAAGATGACTGTGCTCAACTGAAGAAATCCCATTCCTCCTTAAAAGAAGAAAATGCTTATCTTCTTTCTAAAGAGAAAAGTATAAAATCTCGTTTGAAAGGTAAAGTTGGTGATACTTTCGATGATACCATGAATCAATGGAAGAGTTGCTTCCTTAACATAATTCAAACTTTATACTTGCAAAAGGAAGGTAGTCATTTTGACTGCCTCATCTATTAATTATTTCATTGTATTTTCCCATCTTATTTCTTGCGAGAATTTCATCTAATATGCAACTTTTCTTCCGCAGAATCTGAGAAGCATCTTCAAGCTTCTATCTCTGATCTGTCTACGAAGTTGGCCAAACTTCGCAAAAATAATACCGCACTTTCTAACTCTCGCAACAGAGCATTGAGAAGATTTGACTACCTTGAATACTTCAAGGATATAGAGATCAGAAACCGGGAAAAGAATTGCCTCCGCAAGGCTCATTTAGGCGTTGAGGTTCCCGTAAACAATGTTCTATTCTCTCATTCTTTACCTCCTATAAAGATCAAACCCTTGGAGATAAATAATAATGAAGTTCCTCGTCTCATTGATGAAGATCTAAATTATTCAAGTGATGAAGAAGATTTTTCCGAAGATGAACAAAACCCAACTAAAGAAATAGAAGAAGAAGAAATCCTTCCCAATGAAGCAGAAGAAAAAAATCCTCCTCAAAAGGTAATCGCTAGTGATGGAGAAATAGGAGAGGAAGAAAACCATCATAATGAAGTAGAAGAACAAAATCCTCCTCAAAAATCAATCGCTGATGATGGAGAAACTCAAACTGAAAAAGATATTGCTGGTGAAGATAATAGTAGCAAACAAGAATGATGAAATTAAATAAGAATACTCTTTTGAAGTTTTAAATCTTGTTTTATCATGTCTTCCTGCGAAATATCTTGTTCTTTTCCCTGTTCTGCGAATGGTTGTAATTTCTGAATCTTTCTTCTTCCTGCTTCTTTTGCGAAATATTGCAATTTTTGTAACTCAATCATCTTCTTCTGATTATATATTTTTATTAACTTGAATCTCCTATCACAAATTCTTGTAACTTGATTATCTTCTTTTTATTATCTTGATTCTTCTCAAGGAAGATAATGAAATATTGTTTTATAATCCCCATATTTGCCCCTCATAATCTTCCTTGTGAAGTACTAATATATTACCATTGTAAGAAATCCTAAACTTGCCTCTTGTTGTTAATCTGCAATATGATAAATGAAGTATTGCAAATAACTTCGCAGATACAACCTCTCTTGTGGTCTTATTTCGCCTTCCTAGTTAAAGGTCTTCTTATGACACTTTTTTGCGACAAGATCGCAGGACATTCTTACTTTCACATGTAATAATCCATTGATCTTGCCTTATCATTTATTTTTATCTCTGCGACAATATGATAAGTCTAAGCCATCTTGTGAGATTAATCTCTTTTTGCTTTTTAAGACTTATGACATTGTCGTCTTTGTGATGAAATCGCATGACGTCTTTGCGATTTATATCCTCTAATCATTGATTTCATTTATCTCATCTTTTGATTTTATCGCAAAAACCCATTGATCTCATCTTATCATTTTTTTTTAGGCTTTTTGGCCTATCATGTGGCAATATGACGGGCCTAAATATTATTGCGAATATAAAGTCCCATGACATTGCTGTCTGTGTCACGCGACAATATGACAGGCCTAAATATTCTTGCGAATATAAAGTCCCATGACATTGCCGTCTTTTTTGATACACAGCTCCCTAATGGAGGGTATCTCCCTTATCTCTCCCCCTGGTTGCCCCTTCAAGGAGACGTACTTCTGCCATACAAGACTAGATCCTCCCATCCGGTTCTAGAAACAACCAGTTATTTTCGTAGTCTCTTATCCTTTATGCCTATATGGCTTATAGTTACGAGACTACACCCTAGTGGGGTTTTCTTCGGGCCGAACACATCGTAATCCAAGACTTGCCATGGATGGACAGGGTAGGTTCATCCGTCCCCGGCACCCACAGCTCAACCGTGTACCTCGGCGCCTTGATCATACTTTTCATTCCTTAGGAGAAACTCTCGGGCGCCCAACCAGGGTATAACCTTATATAGTTGGGAATCCAAGTTATCTCTCCCTAATGGATTTTCTATAATCCCAAA
Source organism: Papaver bracteatum (assembly GCA_023529315.1). Taxonomy (NCBI): domain Eukaryota; kingdom Viridiplantae; phylum Streptophyta; class Magnoliopsida; order Ranunculales; family Papaveraceae; genus Papaver; species Papaver bracteatum. Next base: position 514,380 of record JAJJWX010005351.1, read on the forward strand.
TCTCCATGGCTAGGTTTCAGCAGCAGTATAGCCTTTCCCATAGCCATGCAAAGAGATACCCCCCTTATGACGTACTTTAAGGACATTGCCTCTTACGGAATAGAATCCGCGAACTAGGGTGTACGCCACAAAGGTTCGTCCCATTCTTATATGTTTTTAGGCGATTTGCGCCCGTCTTATGCATTTGCATTAAAATTCTTAATTATCTCGCAAATTATTGCGAAAAATTGCTTTGTATTTAGCCAACTTTATTCTTGTGAAACATCTATTTTATTCTCTCGCAATTGCTTGCGTATAATCCAGTCATCCTAGTCTTTCAAACCTTTATTGATAATATTTTCTTAGATATTGTCTATTCCATGGTCTGCCAAGTCTTTGACCCATGTCTCTTCCTTCTGGATCCATTAACTTATATGCTCCAGTTCCAATTATTTCTTTAATGATATATGGCCCGTCCCATTTTTCGCTAATTTTCCTCCATTTTCTCGCTGATATTCTGGTGCTTCTCGCAGAAATAGATATCCAACTTGGAACTCACGTTTCTTTACTCGCTTATTATATTCGCGAGCTAATCTGCGATGGTAGTTCTCCATATGTTTTAATGCTTTTTCTCTCTTCTCTTCTACTTCATCAAGTTTGTCTAGAATCATACCAGCACTAAGATTCTTTTCCCAAGCTTCTCTTTTTGTTGTAGGAATAGCAACTTCTGTTGGTAATACTACCTCAACTCCATATGTTAAACAAAAAGGTGATACCCCAGTTGCTTCTCTTCGTGTTGTATTATAAGCCCAAACTGCATTATGGACTTGTTGTCACCATGTTCTATGATGCCCTTCTAACTTCTTCTTGAGAATATCTGCGATTGTTTTGTTAGTTTCCTCAGCTTGACCATTAGCTTGTGGGTATAAAGGAGTCGATTTTCCGCACTTTATCTTGAATGCATTAAGTAACATCTCTATGTTTTGTCATTCAAATTGTTTTCCATTATCTGACACCAACTGCGCAGGAATTCCGAATTTGCAAATGATTTTTTCAAATATAAATGTAAAAATGTCCTTATCACGAATATGCTGTACTGCTTTAACTTCTGCCCATTTCGTGAAGTAATCTGTTGCGACAATTAAATATCTCTTTTGCCCTATTCCTGGTACAAATGGTCCCACAATATCTAAACCCCACTTTCCAAACGGCCAAATATTTCTTGAGGATGTTAATGTTTCACCGGGTGCATGTATTCTTTTTGGAAATCGCTGACATTCCTCGAAACTTCTTGATAAATTCTTTGCATCTTCATGCATATATGGCCAATAATAAACTTGCATTTTAGTTCTGTATGCTAAAGATCTTCCGCCGCTGTGATTACCAGCATCCCCACTATGTAACATTTTTAATATTTGTTTTCCTTCTTCTTGTGTCAAAAATCTGAGGGAAGGCCCATTTAAAGATTTTTGATATAATATCCCATCTCTTAACTCATAATTTTTTGCTCTACTTTTTAATTTATGTGCTTCCAATATGTTTCTTGGTACCTCTCCCCATGCTAGATATGCGTGAATTTCCGCACGCCAATCTGCGATAATTCTACTTGATTCTTCGCCATTGTTTTCTACTATCATTGCCTCGGCCTCCTCTTCCTCTTCTTTATTAATTGAAGGTGCTATGAGTGTTTGTATTTTTATATTTCTTGCAGTCGGGTCTACCATCATACTTGATAAAAACACAAAAGCATCTGCGAGCCTATTATCTCTTCTTGAAATATGCCTCCATTTAAGTTTTGGAATTTTCGCATATAATTCTTCTACAAGTTTCTTATATTTTTTCAAAGATATATCATTAGTTGCATATTCCCCTTCAATTTGGCAAATAATCAATTGCGAATCACTGGTAATTCTTGCATTCTCCACCTTCATCTCTATCGCAAATCTTAGAGCATGTACTACAGCCTCATATTCTGTCTCATTATTAGTAAATTCAAATTCTAGTCGGAATGCAAATGCCATTTTTGCACCTTCTGGAGAAATAAAAACGACTCCCACTCCATTTCCTTCTCCATTGGATGACCCATCTACCAATATATCCCACCTATTTGGTACTATTAAAAGATATCTAGGATCCCCATACTCTTCTTCTATATCCATCATGTCTTCTACAGCTTCATCATCCTCCAAAGGAAATTCTGCGAGAAAATATGCGACAATTTGAGATTTTGGCGAGGATAAAATTGCATATTGGATCTCAAAATTCCCCACTTGTGTGTTCCATCTTTCAACTCTGCCTGATCTTTTTTAATTCTTCATTACTGATTCAATTGGTACCTTTGTTAGTACTTTGATTTTATGCGCTTGGAAATATATGCGAAGTTTAGATGCCGCATAAACTAACGCCAGAATTAGCTTCTCAATCTTTGAATAGTTTTTCTCCGCAGCATTGAATGTTTTGCTGATGTAGTAAATTGGTTTTTCAACTCCTGCGTCATTTCGAAAAAGTACTGCGCTTAAAGCATGTTGAGTTGTCGCAAGGTACATCAGAAATTCTTCTCCTGGTTCAGCCTTCTGTAAAATGGATATGTTCATCAAATATTCCTTAATTCCTTGAAAAGCTTTCTCACATTCATCTGTCCATTTAAATTTTGTTCCCTTCTTTAGTATGTTGAAGAAATGTTTGCATTTATCTGATGATCGCGAAATAAATCTTCCTAGTGAGGCTAAAAGTCCATTCAATTTTTGCGCATCTTTTACTGTTGCTGGAGTTGGCATATCTCGAACTGCTTGCACCTTTTTAGGATCAACTTGTATTCCTTCTTTTGATACAATATATCCCAAGAATTTCCCAGATGATACTCTGAAAGTACATTTCTCAGGATTTACTTTGATATTAAAAAGCCGCATCTGATCAAAAATTTCCCTTAAGTCCTGCACATGATGTTTAGCTTCTTTGCTTTTTACCAACATATCATCCACATATACTTCTAAAGTTTTATGTATCCATTTTGCGAACACCTTTTCCACCATTCTTTGGTAAGTTGCTCCTGCATTTCGTAACCCAAAAGGCATCTTTTTGTAGCAATATAATCCTCTGGGAGAAAAGAATGCAGTATGTTCTTGATCTTCTTCCGCAAGTGGGATTTGATTATAGCCCTTTTATCCATCTAACGAAGATATTCGATCATTTCCTGCGGCAGATTCCACCAGCTGCGGGATATCTGGCAAGGGAAAACTATCTTTGGGACATGCTTTATTTAGATCAGTAAAATTGATGCAAATTATTATCCCCTTATTTTTCTTGGGAACTACTACCATATTAGCGATCCATTCTGGATATTTTGCTTGCCTTATAATTCCTGCGTCAAGCATCTTCTTCAATTCTTCTTCTATCTTGGCATGATAAGTGGTCGCAATCTTTCTTATTCTTTGTTTGAATGGTCTCACATTTTTGTTAATCTCCAATCTATGGCACGCAACAGATGGATCTATTCCAGGCATCTCATCCATATTCCACGCAAAAATATCTCTGTATTCTCGCAGAAGGTTTACAGTTTGTTCTTCTTCCTCCACACCCATCTTAGTTCCAATTTTCATCATTTTTGGGTATTCTTCACTTCTAACATTTACTTCTTTTGTTGGTTCTACTGCAGTATAACTGGCTTCATGTTCTCCCATTGGTGTTGGTGTTTTTATTACCTCCACTGGTTCATCACTTTCTTGCGATACATCGTCAAATATTCCTTTTCTTTCTTCTGATCTTATCATGTAAATCTTGAATTCTTCTTCTTTCCTTTCTTCTCTCCTTATTTTTCTGCGCTGTTTTCGCAACTGAATTTTATTTTCACAATTCCTTACTTTATTCTGGAAACACAATGCTGCATAATCTGCATATCCTCTAATCTCGCCAATTCCGCTAGGCATATGAAACTTTATGCACTGATGTAGAGTTGATGATACATCCTTGATTGCATGTATCCATGGTCTTCCCAACAGCATATTATATTGTGATTTCACATCCACCACGCACAAAGTTATCTGCGTCTCTATTTCCCCCAGCGGAATTCGCACTACAATTTCACCTTTAGGTTTTTTTAGAGATTTTCCAAATCCATGGATATGATATGTTGGACTAAGCATTTCTTCATCTTTGTATCCTATTTTCTTGAATGTGTGGTAAAACATTATATCCACAGAACTTCCTGCGTCCATCAAAGTCCTATTCACAGCCCACTCTTCTGTAGATCTTACTGATTTCTCTTTTCTTGGTGGTACAACAGACACTGTGATCACCAATGGAAATGTATGACTTAAATTCTCTTTCGGAATTTCTGCTGCCGTGAATGTGATCTTCTGTTTTTCCCAATCTTTTAGCGGTGATGCCTCATCTACCATCATGATTTTCTTTCCTTCAAAATCTCGCTTGTGTATCCTTCCTTTAATATCTTCATGGAACTTATCTATCATCATCTTTGTTATTACATCACTCTCCAATTTCTTTTGATTATCTTTGACTTCAACCATCTTTTCTTCCACCAATTTTCTTGATATTCTTCTAACTCTTGAATAATTTCTTTCTTTTACCTAACTCTTGCTATGATTTTCAACTATTCATCCCTGTTTCTAGTGCCAAAATGTAGTTGCAGGAATTCCCACACTACACCCTACTCAAGAATTTATCAATATTTATGACACCATTTGAAGATTAAGGACCTTTTTATTAATATGATCTTTCAAAAAAATTACAGAAATCAAGAATACAGAACACTTAATAAGATTTTCTCTCTCCTAAAAACTTTCTTAGCACTCAAAAATTCATCATCCTCTATGGAACTATTCATTTCCTTTATATAGGCATTTACATAGTGGATTACAGCTCATGACAGCTCATTTACAGCTCATTTACAGCTAAGATTCCCTTTAGTTTCGGATCTGGGTTCTTGCGATTCATCGCAGTTAGCACCGCCTTAATATTTCGCAGGTTTTATTAAGTCATCGCATAAATGTCACGCTTTTCTCATGTTTCTGTCGTTTTCATCCGATATGTCATTCCTTACGTCACTTTGAGATTTATCGCAGAATATCATTGTTGTTTATTTCGCAGGAATATTGTTGTGACAATATTCTGATCCTACACAACGCATGCGAGTTTGACCGAGCTATGCTGTAACAATCTCCCCCTTTGTCAATTTTAGTGGCAAAACTATTAATACATATGGAATACGAAAAATATATAAATAAAATTTGTAGCTCCTATTCCACATGTCGTCTTATCTTCAATAATACTTGAAATCTTTGTCACTTCCAAGTAATCCAATGATCCCAAAGGTTGTAAGTTTAGCATCATCGTTGTTGAAAATCCATAGATATAACAATGAGAAAACAAGAGTTCTCAATCATTGTTCTACAGTGTCATAGTATCATTACACAGCATCAAAGTCCAATTGCATCACAACTTTAACAACAATACTATGGTGATACTTCACTCCCCCTTAGTCAATACTCCATCTCACATGGAAACCACTCCCCCTTACATAATGATCCGAAAACCATATGTATTTGTAGTGTGAATTACATATTAATTCTCCCCCTTTTTGTCAATAAAATTGGCAAAGGTACAAGAACGGGATCCTAATAAAATTTTCGTAAGAGATTTCATGACCAAAAGTAAATGTATATCATCTTGTTTAGATGCAATCATAAAGTCGAATCTAAATGCATTCATCAAGGAGTTCATAAAGATACAAGATAACCCCTCTAATATTCCACAGCCACACTCCCCACAAAGATTTGGCAATTAAGCACAAGTTCAAAAGAACTCTCCCCCATAATATGTCATTCCAAAGGGAACAACAAGAGCGACCTTAATATTTTAAAAGAGAAAATAAGGATTTCTTTAGACTCAACAGATCACATACAAGTCTGAATTTGGAATCCAAAAAAAAAAATTCAATCATATTAACCAAAGCGAACCAAGATTAATTTGACTAAATATGTTAGACATAAGTAAACTTATGGAGACTTAAGAAACCAATTAGATTTATCACAAGAGAACTTTCAAACAATCTAATTTTCATGCACAACCAAACCAATTACAAGAGTAATCAATTTAATTGGCCACACTCGACATAAGAAATTCTATGTAGCAATGACTAAGTTAATCATGTATAACCAACCCAGTCAAAGACATGTTCAAACATAATAAAACTTATGGAGTGATTACTAAATAACCACACAAGATGATTAATTTAGTTCAACATGTTCAACATAAAGAACTTATGGAACAACAACTAAGCTAATAACCAAAGCAATCAACTTTTGTTGTTTTAATGCTCAACATAAGACACTTCATAGAAAAACACAGTATTTATACAAAATTTGTGGATTGGAGAATCGACCTTATACCATGGAATAAGCAAGGATTCATTCTATTTTCATCACTATTTGCACAATGACATACAATAGCCATAATACTTGAATCACAAAAGATTTTAACCTATCTTACATCAATAATTGACAATATATGCTTAGCTTTTGTGTTTGCCAAAAGTTTATTCATTCTTTTATCAATATTTGCATATCAATTCACGAACGACTTTACTTTTGACAAAGTATTGGATAACCAAGTTCACGGACGTAAACACATATATCCTATAAAAATATTGCAATATATAAAACCACAAAGATTATTACTGCAAAAATCATCTTCCAAACAAGTTTAGAATTTATACCAATAAATCTAAAAACAAGAAGATGAAAACTTTAGATATATCAATGTGTAATCACAATAATGGCTATTCCAAAACACTAGTTATTCTTATAAATTAAATAAGAATAATAGAAGATTTACTAGGCAATAAGACCTTTGAAAAATTCTTTATCGGCCCCGAACTCCTTGTCGTTAACAGCCATAGGAATATAAGTTTCATTAAGGTAGGAGTTTATATCAATAAACCTTCTAGGTTGCTTTTGTCGAACCATGGCCTTCTGAATCTCGTGAGTCTTACACACAAAATCCTTTATTTATTGAATATCCTTACGCAACTCCTTCATTACTTCAAGAATATCAGAAAACTTCTGAGAAATTGAAGGAACGGCTCTTGGATTCCTCACATTCCTTCTTTTCCTTTTTAATGTAGAAGGCAATGGATATTGTTCGTTTTCCTTCATGATTGATGGCTTAGCAATCATATTACCGTCCTTTCCATCTGAAGACATCATTCTTGGAGCCTCCATGAACGTATGGGTTTGTGAGAGGAATTCACAATTTGCTCAACAAGTAGTCTTGAGATAAAAAGAGGTTTTAGAGAAGAAAAAGGAATGTAGGGTTCGAAACCTTTAAATAGGTTTGTAAACGACCAACTCTTAACCCTATGAAGAAAAGAAGAAAAACCAACCTAAGAAAAGAAGGAGGAAAAACTTTTCTTAAAGACTGGGAGGTACAAAATAATTTTCTCTTTTGATCATGCACATGAGACAAGATTTTAAAAACAACACAATCAAGTTATGTTGTGGTGAACAACAATTTGTCCACCAATTTCCTCTTGGGAGGAATTCACAGACCTCTGTCTACCAAAACTATTTGACCATAATTTCTTCTCTAATGGTATTAGTTTATCCTTGGAAACTGACTTCTTAGACGAAGATAAAGCTTACATACCTCAGCGGTCTTCTCAGCAAGTTTAAGTCTTCTTGCTAGATGATTTGCTATTCGTTGAAGTTTGTTGACATGCCTTCGTTGGTGTTTGAACTTTTAACACTTTGAGAGTCCATGACCCTTTAATGAACAATATGAGCACATTAGACTTGGATAAAAATTAGGCTTCTAGAATATGCAAGCATCTAGGCACAAATTGGGACCTGAAACATTATAAACAGCATTTCCAAAGATTGGGTCAACTTTTTCTTCCAGAATTGTTGGATTTTCTTATGAAAGAATATCAAGATTGATATGTGTATTGCTACAATTATCAAAATCAATATTTTCACCAAGAATTGCAACACTTGATTTTTGATCTTCACTAGAGTCATAATTGTCAGAAATTTCATCAAGAGTTGCAGCAAGACATTTGTTCCCATTGTATTTTCTCCGATTTGGACACTCATTTTCAAAATGACCAAATCTGCCATGAGGCATATCCTCATCATCAGTTTCATCAATATCCCTATTTTTACGAGGAACACGATTATGTGGTTTGACTGATGCCTTAGGCTTAACTCTGGAGAACCGTTTACTTATCTTCAACAGAAGATACCTAAATTGTCTTGTGATCATTGAGACTGATTTGTCAAGATTTTCATCTGATGAATCTGTCTCAGAGTGATCATATTCAGAGATATATAATTTTTTACTTTTATCAAGTAATTTAGTGTCCTTTGGTGCTTTGAACGCAACATCCTTAGATTTGAATGAATGTTCATGATCAAAGATATTAAGCTTTCCAACCAGCGTATTTCTGGAGAGGGTATCAAGATTATTTCCCTCAACTATGGCATGCTTCTTAGAATCGTATCTAGATGGCAGCGATCTGAGAATTTTTATCACAATGTCCTTTTCAGGAATAGTCTTACCCAATGCAAAAGATGCATTAACAATTTCGGACACTTTGTGATTAAACTCATCAAATGTTTCTTCATCTGCCATACGAAGGTTTTCCCAATCGGAATTAAGGTGTTGAATCCTAGATTCCTTCTCACTGGTATTACCTTCAAATATGGTTGCTAAGATACCCCAAGCTTCTTGCGACTTAGTGCAATTAGACACATGGTGCTGAATATTTGGGGTAATGGCATGTATGATCACATTCAAACCGTCAGAGTTTTTCTTTGCAGCAAGAATCTCGGCAGGAGTGTATTCACCAATATTATTAGGAATGTTTACACCTCCAACTGCCTCAAAGGGAGTATCATAGCCATTAACAACATATACACATGCTTGGAAATCATGTGCTTGAAGAAAAGCTCGCATGGCAATTTTCCACCATAGGTAATTAGAGCCATCGAAGACTGGTGGTACGTTAATTGAGATAACACATGTATCCATAGATTCAAATTGCTACAAATACAGACTTATAAGGTCTTAAACGTGTTTTCCTTCTCTGATACCAATTGAAAAAGTGGGGGTCTAACAATCACACCCAATATTTCGATTAGAAATCTGTATAGACAACTCCGAGTTACTTTCTAGAGAATCAACTAGACTCAATCAATATAAAATATCTCAAGGAGTTATTATCTCAATCTCTCAATTTGATTTACTCAAGAAAATACAATCTGCGAGTCTTAATCAAAGAGACATAACTTGGATGGTACCAAAGACCAATATCCAAGTGTCAATCAATTTAAATCAATAACCAATAAGGTCAGATATTCTAATTGATTGAACAACGCACAACCGGTATTATTTCAATTATATAACAAAATATAATGCGGAAAAGAAATAATACAGACACCAGTATTTTGTTAACGAGGAAACCGCAAATGCAGAAAAACTCCGGGGACCTAATCCAGATTAAAAATACGATGTATTAAGCCGCTACAGACACCAGCCTACTCCAAGCTAACTTCGGTCTGGACTGTAGTTGAACCAGAATCAATCTCACATTGATCCAAGGTAAAGTTATGCTCCTATGCCTCTGATCCCAGCAGGATACTGCGCACTTGATTCCCTTAGCTGATCTCACCCACAACCAATAGTTGCTACGACCCAAAGTCGAAGAATTTAGTAAACAAATCTGTCTCACACAGAAAAGTCTACAAGGATAGATAAATTCATCTCCCACGAATAAACCTATGAGTTCATTCTGTCTTTTGATAAATCAAGGTGAACATGAACCAATTGATAAAACCAGTCTTATATACTCGAAGAACAGCTCATCTTTATCAATCACCTCACAATAAACTTAATCGACGCGGCGAAGAATATTATTGAGGAATCACAAACGATGAGACGAAGTGTTTGTGACTACTTTTATATCTTTCCTATCACACAATTATACTCGTACGATAGAAGATGCAAGATCAGATCACGCAACTAAGATAAAAGTAGTATCGGTCTGGCTTCATAATCCCAATGAATTCTTTAAGTTGTTAACCTAGTTTTAGAAGAAGAAAACCAAAGGTTAAAGGAGAATCGACTCTAGCTTAGAAAACTAGTATCACACAGAATGTGTGGGGATTAGGTTTCCTAGTTGCTAGAGTTCTCCCTTATATAGTCTTTCAAATCAGGGTTTGCAATCAATGTTAGTTTAGTAACAAAGCATTCAATATTCACCGTTAGATATAAACCTGATTAGATTCAAGCATATAGTTATCAACCGTTAGATCGAAAACATAGCTTGTTATACACCCTTGTAATGGACGTTTCTATGCTTGTGCAACCGTACCCAAACTTGTACATTAGTTGGTTCAACACTAGTTAACCAAATGGTTAGTCGTATGATAACTTTTATATCAACCATAACTAGTCCAAATGACTCAAATGAACTAGTTAGAGAGTTGTTCAATTGCGTAGATCTTTATGTACTACACAAGACATAGTTAAAGCAAACACGATGTGATTCACTCGAATCTAATCATGAACTATAAAGCCACGGTTTTCAATAGCATTCCTTAGTTTATTAAGATAAGTTCACAAACATCGTTTTTAGACATCACCTACTCAAGTTCGCGGACTGGTTTCGTGGACTTAAGTTCCCAGATCGAGTTCACAAACTCCAGTAGAAAATCTCGAGTTCGAGAACTTCGCCAGTTCACAGACTGAACTTGTATGCTGAGTTCACGGACTAAGCTCACGCACTACTCCGGTTTTACTTGATCAACAAAGTTCGCAAACTTCGGTTCAAGAAATAATGACTTATACATATATGTGTTTCCACAACAATGCTTATATCCTCCAATGGTTATATTGTCTAAACTCTCATTTCAATCATTGAAACATTCTCATATGACGTTATATAGTTGTTATTCACAATCTATTTTTCGTCAGAGCAATTTCCAAAAAGATTGAAACAGAACATGACTTTCGTCACTGGGTAAAGATGAACTTGGCTAAAGCGAAAGCTTTACCAACACATATTTCGAGAAATAGATAAGCAAGATATACTCAGCTCGAAATATCATATGTGTATTTTCTTAGGCTATATAGTATACGAATTTTGTCTCAAGATATGAGATAAAATATATAAACTTTCGAGTGATAGATAAGTTCAAGTCTCCGAATACCGTTTAGTCGATGAAGATTCACTGGTTCCTTGAGTAGTCCTTCATCTTGTATGATGATCGCCATGGAGTTCTTGAGATCAACTACACTTTCTATCCTAGTCCTATATCTTAGCTATAGTAGACTATAAATCAAAGACTTTATAGTTTTGATCACTAATATTGACAAACATGCTTGAATAGCAACGCATGCGAGTTTGACCGAGCTATGATCTAACACTATGACATTTTATAACAATGATGGAGAACTCTTATTTTCTCGTTGTTATAGCTATGGATTTTCAACAAAGATGATGCTAAACTTACAACCTTTGGGATCATTGGAGTACTTGAAAGTTACGAAGATTTCGAGTAATGTTGAAGATTAGACATATGGAATATGAGCTACAAAATTTATTTATATATTTTTTGTATTCCATAAGTAATGATAGTTTTGTCACTAAAATTGACAAATGGGGAGATTGCTAAAGCATTGCTCGGTCGAACTCGCATGCGTTGCTATCTCAAGCATGTTTGTCAATGTTAGTGATCAAAACTATAAATCTTGATTTATAGTCAACTATAGCTAAGGTCTCGGACTAGGATAAAAAGTGTAGTTGAGCTCAAGAACTCCATGGCAATCATCATACAAGACGAAGGAATACTCCAGGAACTGGTGGATCTTCATCGACTAAAAGGTATGTGGAGACTTGAACTTATCTATCACTCAAAAGTATATTTATCTCCTATCTTGATACAAAAGTCGTTTTGCTTTATAGACTAAGATTATACATATTTGGTATGTCGAGCCAAGAATACCTCGCCTATCTATCTAGAAATATGTGTTGGTAAAGCTTTCACTTTATCCAAGTTCATCTTTACCTAGTGTCGAAAGTCTTTTTAAGTTTCAATCACTTTGAAAATTGCTCTGACGAAAAATGGTTTGTGAATAACAACTATATAATGTCCTCTGAGAATGTTTCAATGATTGAAATGAGAGTTTAGACAATATAACCAACGGAGGATATAAGCATTGTTGTGGAAACACATATATGTATAAGTCCTAATTCCTTGAACCAAAGTTTGCAAACTTTGTTGATCAAAAGAACCAGAGAAGTGGGTGAGCTTCAGTCCGCAAACCCAGTCCGCGAACTGGCGAAGTTCTCAAATTCGAGAATTTCTGATATAGTTTGTGAACTCCATCCGGGAACTTAAGTCCGCGAAGCCAGTCCGCGAACTTGAGTAGGTTATGTCTAAAAACGATGTTTGTGAACTTATCTTTATAAACTAAGGAATGTTGTTGCAAACCGTGGATATATAATTCATGAACCGATTCGAGTGAATTAAATCGTTTTTGCTTCGATTGTGTCTTGTGTCGAACATAAAGATCTAAGCAATTGAACAACTCTCTAACTAGTTCATTTGAGTCATTTGAACTAGTTATGGTGAAGAAGAATATGGTTTATATGAAAGTTATCATATGGCTAACCATTTGGTTAACTATTGTTGAACAAATTCTAATGTTCAAGTTTGGGTACGGTTTTCACAAGCCTACAAACGTGTATTACATGTGTGTATAACAAGCTATGTTTTCGATATAACGATTGATAAATATTAGCTTGAATCTAATCGGGTTTTCATCTAACGGTGAATATTGAATACTTTGTTACTAAGCTAACATTTATTGCAAACCATGATTTGAAAGACTATATAAGGGAGAACTTTGGCAACTGGGAAACCTAATCCCCACACATTCTGTGTGATACTAGTTGCATTGCTAAAGTCGATTCTCCTTTAACCTTTGGTTTCTTTTTCTAAACCAGGTTAACGACTTAAAGACTTCATTGGGATTGTGAATCCAGACCGATACTACTTTTCTTATAGTTGTGTGATCTGATCTTGATGTTTCTATCGTACGAGTATAATTGTAATAATTGTCTTGAGATTTCTATCTCCGATATGCAAGATAAAAAGTAATCACAAACATCTTCATCTCATTGTTTGTGATTCTACAATATCTCTTTTCGCTGCGTCGATTAAGATTATTGTGAGGTGATTGATAATACTGAGCTGTTCTTCGGTAATATAAGTATGGTTTATCAATTGGTTCCTGTTCACTTTGATTTATCAAAAGACGGAACAAAACTCGTAGGTATATTCGTGGGAGACGAATTTATCTATTACTATAGACTTTTCTGTGTGATACAGATTTGTTTATTAAAGTCTTTGACTTTGGGTCGTAGCAACTCTTAGTTGTAGGTGAGATCAACTAAGGGAATCAAGTACGTAGTATCCTGCTGGGATCAGAGGTGTATAAGCATAATTATACATTGGATCAGTGTGAGATTGATTGGGGTTCAACTACAGTCCAGACCGAAGTTATCTTGGAGTAGGCTAGTGTCTATAGGCTTAATACAGTATATATGTTTAATCTGGACTAGGTCCCGGGGGTTTTCTGCATTTGCGGTTTCCTCATTAACAAAATTCTGGTGTTTGTGTTATTTCATTTTTCGCATTATATTGTTTATCTTTATAATTAAAATAATACAGGTTGTGCGTTGAAGATCAATCAATTACAATATCCAACCTTTAGTTGTTGATTTACGTTGATTGACACTTGGATATTGGTCTTTGGTACCATCCAAGTTATTCCTTGTATTTGATTAAAAACTCGCTGATCTCTATTAGATTGAGTAAATCAAAACAAGATAGAGATAATAACTCCTTATAGCTTGGTGTTTAATTGTTTATGTGATTGTCTTTATTATTTATGCTTTTGAATTGATATTTCATGCTTAGGTTAAAAATCCTTAGACGTGGTATGCAAGGATAGATAGGTAATGCTTTATAATGCTTTATAATCACTACCCATGAAGCGAAGGATGTTACAGCGGAGAAACAATCTTAGAATATAACATACCATCTTCCGAGACATGAGATTGATTTCGATATTTGTCTTGAGTAATAAATAGAGATTAGTAGAGTTTTATATGATTGAATCGGTGGAAATCGAAAACCCTAACAACCCTTCCTCATTTTGGTTACGTCTTTGTTATTTATTATTTCATTTTGTCCGAATTTCTGAAAACTCTCAAAAACATCATATTGCGATTACTTAATTTCTGGTATTAGTTGGTAGAGTATTTCACACTCCTCGTGGGAACGACATGTACTTGCCATTGTTCTACTAGTTAGACACTGTGCACTTGCAGTATTTTATTGTGGGTTTTCCCGACCTACCACTGTCTACATTAGATCACGCAAGGTGTGTTTTATATAGGATGATATCGAAAAGATTGTGGTGTATTTGGTACCCTCGTTATTTAACTTATTCTCTCTTATTTTTTGAATCAGGATCCTAAGATTAATCTAATATTTGTTGATACTTTCTTGGGGAAGCATTCTCTGTTTGCATGATGTGGAGTTGTCTTCTACAGACTCAATGAAAGATTTGCAGCAGCCAGATGATGGACAACCATCGCAGGTTCAGTAATTGAAGCAGAAACACAGTCTTAATAACAAATGGATGGGCTCAAGAATTGCAACTTCAAAACATATTTTTTATTTCTAACAATTCCTCTTTTGTTTTTCATAAAAGAGGAGTACCTCAAATATATATTAATACAACCGATCTGTAAAAACTAGAATCTTTACATGGTTTGTTCAGGACCATCTTACAACCATCAATGTTAAAATATCTCCTCCAATTATTAACCTTCAATCCTACTCTTACAGACCAATCTACCATTTCAGAATTCCAAGAGGACATAACCACATTAATGGGCCAAATCGATTTTGTTTGGAACCCAAAAGAACCAATCTGCATCATTGCATAAAACAGTGATAAGATCTTGAAAAGATCTAACCAATTTTTATTGAAAGCATGTAATTTAGAAGGAAAAAATATATCAAGAGACCAAATAATTAGTTTTGTTTGGAACCAAACAAAACCTATTTGCATCTCTGCACATATGAGTGATGGGTTCTTGAAAATACGCAACCACGTTTTTCCTAATACATGTAAATCTAAGTAACAAAAGCTATAGTAATCAATGTAACAACATCCAAAATAATGGTCTTCTGAATCTGTCTTAGTCGGGTCGAATCGATCTGAATTGGCAAAGGATTTTTAGTAAAACATGTAGCAGTAACAGTAGCAGTTGATGAGATTGTTGAAGAATTTGAACTTGAAATTGTTGTTGTTTTCGCGGTTGCAATTGACTTAGGACTTGTAGTTGCGTATTGATATTTTGACAAGAATAACAACGCTTACCTTGGTAATCATCAACATTGAATGAGCAAAAGAAAGCACCAGCAGATTTGAATCCAACAAACCTTAAGAAAATCGATCCGAAAAAAGGGAATAAAACCTTTGAAAAAACAAACTAGTTAGGTTTGAATCTAAGTGAATAATGTTACTGGGGTATTTTCTATACATCGAACCTTTTTTTTCTTCTAATGTCCAAAACTATAAAAATGACTTTAATCTGTCTGATCATCCTATCTGTAAATATGTAATTCGAACTCTAAATGGGCTAACTGATACTATTGACTAAATTAGCCAGGAAATCTCATGTAACTAGTGGGTGAGACATCCAATTTCCTAGTTGTAGTTTTGGCAAATTGTTTCCTTTCCATAACTTTTAGTTTTTTAGTAGAAGCTTATTATAGGGATTCCAAACTATTGGTTTTGAGGGCTCTTATGGATTTAAATGTTCTAAAATGTGGATGAAGGAGACCTAATCTACAACAACAACAACAAAAAAAAAAAAAAAAAACCTTTGACAACTAACCTAAACCTAATTAAAATCAAAAACTAAAACTAAATCTAAATCTAACTAAAGCTTAAAAAAACAAAAACTCGTCTCTCTTTTTCTTCTTTTCTTCTCCTCCTTTCTTATTCTCCTCTATCGCCTCTTATTCCATTTCTTTTTCTTTAACGATAATTATCTTAGCCCATAATGGTTTTAATTGAGTAAGAATTGCAAACCTTTTTTTTTTGATTGCATGAGGTTGGACTTGATGAAACTACGGATTTAGAATTGATTTAGAACTTAATACGATTGAAAAATCCAACCGTAAACCAATCCTATGGTGTGGAATATATGGAATTCCAAACCATAAAAATTTTGTATTTATGGTTTATGGTCAGGAAACCCAATTGTATTTTAAATCTTCAAAAAAATTTCATCAGAATTTCCCTAGATGTGCATAATGTTGGGAAAACATGAACTCCCAACCGTATTTATGGTTTACAGTTGGGAAACCCCACTGCATTTCAATTTTTCAAATTTTTTTTTCAAAATTTTCCAACCATAAGTTACCATGGATTTGTCTATGGTTGGGAAAATATGGACTTCCAACCGTATAATTTATTTAAGGTTAGGTTTCCCAACCGTCAGTTTAATTTTTAGAAAAAATAAAATAAATCAAAACTTGTTATCTTTGATCTTTTTATTTTTATGTTTAAATTATGATATCAAAAAAACTCTTTGATTTAGTTAATCAATCATCAATTAGCAATCGTGTTACTTGAACAGCTGAATAACAGCTGCTTGACCGCGATGACGACATGGAAATATGTGCGTAGGAGAGAGGCATATGTTGATGTTAACATGTCACAATAATTAAAGTTGGATTTTCCAAACGAAGAATAGAGTTTAGATTCTCTAGAAAGGCAGAAACATAAATCTACTGCTTTTGTTCATCTTCGTAGCAAGATTTGGAAACCGTAAAACTAAGGTTAACTGTTCATCTTCGCAACAATTTTTTTTTTTTTTTGCCAATTTGTTAATAGTTTTTAAGTAGAAGTAGTCTGCTTTTGTTCATCTTCTGATTAAAATCTTAGACTAATTTTTCGGAGGTAAAATTATTGCAAGGATTGATAATAAATCAACAAAATTTAGAAACTGAAAAAAAAAATGGAGTCCTCAGTTTGACTCAAATTAACAATCCCAATTTTCTCCATCTCTACAAATACTTTGTAGTTGCAGGAATTCCCACACTACACCCTTGTTAAGATTCTATAGAAATCTGTTGGAAATCGAGTAAAACTTTAAAGATTAAACGACACTTTACTATTCAAATTTCAGAAATGTTTACAGAATTGAAAGAAATCAAGATTACAAATACACTCTTAAAGTTTCTCTCTCCTCAAAGACTCTTTCAACTCTAAAAAATGCATCATCCTTTTCTGGATCTATCGAGCCCTTTATATAGGGATTTACATAATGGATGACAGCTAAGTTTTCCTCCTATTTCGGATCTATTCTGCGATCTCATCGCGATAGTTACAATGTTCTTCTATCGCACGAATGATGACCATCGCAGGATCAACATATTCTTCTTTTATTTCTTCCATCGCCAGTTTCTTTTGGTTATTCTGTGACGCTCGTGAAACGTTGTTAAAAGTATTGATAGTGATGCTCGCGGAGACGTTGTTAATATCGCAAGAATATCGTTGTAGCGATATTCTGGTCCTACATACTTCTCTTAAACAATCAAATCTTGTAAGAAGTTATTCCGATTGGGATTTTATTTTCATTACGGGATTAATTAATAGTTTCTTCTAACTGATTTTTGATTTAATTTTTATACATGATGCTACATGAATGAAAATGAATGAGTTAATTATGTTAGCCATTAATGGCGATGGAAGATTCTGGAAACAAAAGATAAACAAATCAAAAGATCAAAGAAGCCTTGGTTGTTCATCATGTTAAATTTGGTGTGTCTTTCCGTAGGAACTAGGAAGAATTTCCATCCGTTGTTCAATAAACTGCTATGTTATCTATTAGATCTGCTCGAATAAAAACAATGACGAACAAAAAGGCGAAAAAGTAAAACCTTCAAAATAATAATAAGTCTTTTCGTATTTTTCTATTTTAAAGTGACATGACAAAGTTAGAACAACTTCTTTCCGCCACATAGGTTGCCACATGAAAAAACGCTGTTACTCAGCTGTTATTCCGCTGGTTATATAGCATTTTCAATCAACTAGTTAATTAATTAATTATTAACACTAATTCATTGATAATATTATAGGCATTAACATGGAACAATTAATTGGGGAATATTTTACTGTAGCTGCCGGCATGATTTTTCAATACTGGAAATTCATCGACCATGCCGGCATCATTGGAAAACCATGTCGGCAGCTTATCCCCCAATTAAAAAAAGTATCCCCTAATTGCCCGTTCTTAATAAAAGTAATATGATAAGTGATTTTGTTGATTACTATTTGATGACCCGTTTTTATAATCATGTGAGCCCTCAAAACAAAATATTTGCAGCCCCGATAACAGGCTTCTTTTAATATTATCGTTCTTCCTTCTGAATAAAATATATATGATTTATTCATTCAAAAAGTTAAACAAAAAACAAAAGAATAAAAATGTAATTTCAGGTTCTTGCGAGTATTGCCATTCATTCCTTTTAGGGATATTTTGACTTTGGGTCACATAAAAATGACCAGCATTGTGTTTGGGTCACCAAAATATTTTAATTAGAGTTTGGGTCACAAGACCATCATTGACCGAGTTGACTGTTATGGAAGTCAATTAAACACTAAAATTACTAAATAAAACCTAGGGATAAATATATTTACAAACTCTATCACTCTAGCGTCTTATAGCATTCTTCTCTTGATCTTCTTTCTTCTAAAAAATAGTCTTGGCTAATAACTAGATTGATAGTTTATGATTATTATATGTTGTATCCTTCTCTTAATTTCTCTTTTTGTTAATTTGAAGACGTCGGCCATAAAAATGGATTCCAGGAAAACAACAACAATTACACAACACGTAACAACTTGAACCTTTCCATTACAGTATAAATCCAAAAAATAGGTAGATAGAAAACATTAGATATATGAGAAATGTTTTGGGTATGGAAAGCGAATTGAGCTACTGGTAGTTAGTTAGTTCAACTTGGAAACAAGAAGATGGAAGAAGTATTACATTCACATGAGGTGGCCTAGTGTATTTCAGGTTCTGAGTTTACAAATCGTGATATTGGCTTAGCATTTGTCTCAAAATTACACCAGTTGAAACGAAAAGGATGCGGCCCCTTTAAACGTATGTATACTCAATTTTACTTCATGCTCTCTGATCCAGGCTTATTAAGGTTAAAATAATAAATACATCACTGTATTTCAAAAGATCCCAGATAAGCACCTCTACTGTTTGATAAAAATCCTCCAAGAGAGGAGAAGTGGTCACTATGAGATTAATTACATATAAATAATTTTATAGCCATCCAATCTTTCATTAATAAATCTAAAATTCAGATGGATTATCATCTGGTAAAAAATTTGTCGGAAGCCGAGCAACAAGCTGAGCTCCAACCCCTTTTTGAATGACCACTCCTAATCTATGAAAGAGAAAATCTCCAACACATACATTGGCATCGTAACTAGCAATGCAGTTACGCAAGCGTCTAAGAAAACCCGTGGTATCATCACCAAGATCTCCTAAAGTGGTGAAAGCAAGTGTCTCAAAATCATAACCTTGTGTTGTACACTTCTCCAAATACTTGGCATTCTTCTTAGAAACAACATTCTTGATATCAATCCCCAGAGAAAAGGTGCGAACTCCGCCTCCAGTGAAGGGCGAAACTCCAGTCACATCAAAACACATGTCACGTCCATTCTCCCAATTTAACACGAGTATATCAGCTGGCCTCAAAGCAGTGCCATTATTGGAAAGAAGACCCAAATCAACCTCTTTTCTAGCCAGAACACCTGCTTGATAACACATGTCAGCAATATTATCTCGCACCAAATCGTGTTTAAACTTTAGGCCCACTTCATTCGCACAATGTAAGGCATGATCTCGAAAAGGATCCATATCCCTTTTGCAGAAGGGAAGGCACCATCCATCTCGAATAGAGGGATCCCAAATCTATACTTGAGCACTGCACTGAATTGCCTGACTCCAATATGTTGATTGAGACCCACATTTGGGATTTCCATCAGAAAATCACATGCATGTTTTGTTTGATTACATTGCCACAACACCGAATCACGCTCCGTCATAACATAATTGGTGGGAATGTTCCTTTTAATAGCATCAAAGTAGATAGTTGCCAATGAGTTCATAGAATGGGCGACAAAACTACTAATGTATATAGGAGGAACAATCCCACACAGAGAGTTGAAGGAGTCCATAGCTTGTTGAAGGGAAAGGCTACTACCACTGATACCTGTATCCCTCAAAATGATAGACTGTAAATCTAGGGTCTGCATGCAGGAGGTAAGATAATAATAATGTTGGGTGTCTTGTAAAGTGTAAACACCCGGGATACCATGCTTGAACGACAAAGTAGATAGTCTTTTTTGAAGAGCCTGTATCCAGGTCCATCCCCCGTGATGATGTGTCTCAGAAATTGAATCAACCGCATGTCAAACAAATCATGAGCCTCTGACAAAAATTCTGGCTTAGTGGTACGCAAAGCGAAGTAAAGCCTCGATACACTCGTGCAATTTCTGAACAACAACAATTCACCTTGAGGGGCTTCTAGCTTCTCTACAGCATCGATAAGAGCCGTAGTCTTACAAACTCTACTAACCAACAAATCCTTGTTAAATTGAGCATCAAGACTGACCGGCCCACCCAGAAGTTTCACTCCTTTAGAAGGCCTACTAATATTGGGAGGAAAAACACCAGTATCCATAGCTCTGGGATCAGGAGTGGGCCAAAACAACTCAGTCTTCGCCACATTCAAATGCAAACCTCTTGTAACCCCTTTATCCTGAATAATCTTCAAAGCCTTCGCAACCATCAAGGTATCGCCTATTAAGGTACCATCATCAAGATACCAAGCTTGCATTTCAAGCTCACATTGTGTCGCAATACTCTTAACTAAGAGGTGTAGCGTGAGAGCAAACAACAGAGGCCCCAAAGAGTCACCATGTTGCACACCGTGTGATGAGGAAATGACATGATCCATATAATACAGACGAGGAGGTGAGGCATAGCAAAATTCTACCCAACGAGAAATTGAAGGGCACATCTTACGTACCTCATAAAGCATAGCCGTGCGATCAATGAGGTTGAATGCATTTGAAAAATCTACAAGCATCATGGACATATTATCTGAACTTCCCTTCTCTTCGAGCATACGGTTTACAGCATGTATAATTGCCTCACCTCCACACCTAGCCCCAACACCGAACTGGTAATCTCCCAAATAAATATTCATTTATTTTCTAACATGGGTTGCGGCGCATTTCGAAACCAAACACCTCCAAATGGTCCCTACCGCGATAGGTCGTAAACCCCCACCAGGTTTAACCAAAGGAGTGAGAGGAGTGCTGGCTACAAAATCGCCCAAGGCAGGTGGACATAAATCGGAAATCTGTAGGTTGACTATGTCAGTGATAGAGCCAATGAGTTCTTCGGATATGGCAGCAGTAGATAACGGTCAAGACTGTCAATAACGGTCTGTGACCTAAACTCTAATTAAAATATTTTGGTGACCCAAATATAACTCTGGTCGCTTTTATGTGACCCAAAGTCAAAATACCCATTCCTTTTATCAACCATACCATGTCAAGAAGATTGAAAAGTTAAGAAACCTACGTAATAGAATCTATAAATTATATAATTTTATACATTAATTAATTTACAAATTTTTAGAACTACAAAAATGCTATTAACTAATTCGAGGAAAATGATGCAAATTATCATATGGTCGAGTTTACATTTTCTCCAACAACAAACGTACACTCTCCATCTAAAGGAAGGAAAAACCAAGATGGGTAAATAAAATCTATCTAAGTTTTTTGTGGGGAAAATTTATGAATGAAAGGAAGAAAAAAAATTGCCACTAAAATGATCACCACTACTGCTTTAGACCGTAACATGACATTTTTGAGAGAGAATCCGTGTATATTTTGCAAATGAATTAACTTTAAGAGTGAAAAATATATTCATGTCAGTTCTCCATGACTTCAGAACCCCAAATTTCATTTTCACATGAAGGTCAATCGAAAGAGATAAAGGTATAGTCGCTTGAATTTTTAGTCTCTTAAGTAAATCAAGAGGCATAACAGAATCCGAACCTGGAACAACTATCCGAAGTTTTGTAATTTCTTTAAGCTCTTGATCCAATATCGGAGGATTTTTAGTAGCAATTTTTGTTGTTGAAATAAGAGAAACGCATCCTCCCCCGCATCAATTTTTTGTTGTTGAAATGAGAGAAACGCATCCTCCCCTGCATCATAAATAACACCTACTGCAGCGTTTCATTTTTTAGCTTCCAATGTAAAATCATACTGGGGAAAATAATTACCACGAGTATCATTCATATAATATACAATGAACCGATCGATGAAGAATGTTGGCTTATTGGGTAATAGAAAATAGTAGAAAATCAGTATAACCATGACCAACCCAAGTAATAGAAGTGTGAGGAAGGCACCTATAACATTAGCAAATGAACATCACGGATCGTCATGTCTACGGGACTTCAGGTAACTTTAGAGGAGTAAGGAATTTTCTTGGGACGAGACATTGTAAACTGGATCTTTGGATACCTGAACAAGATAATCAATAGAATCAGTTATACCGGTTCTAGTTGGTGATTCACTTTGAGGAGAAACCTCATGGATCTCTTCTATTGGAAGAGATAGAGAAGTACTTAAACGAGAACTTGATCCTGATTTGGGTGGAGTTTCGCAGCCAGAAGCTGGAGGATTATATATTTCCTCCGTTGGGAAATAGTAAGAGGTCCCTGAGCTAAAATAGGGTCCTCACGATTGTGATGGCGAATTGCCCTTTGCTGGAGGGACCCTCTCCTCCATGGAAAGAGGTGGTGAGGTAGAGGGAACCACTTGTTAAGTTTAATTTAAGGGATAAAAGAAAGAGAATTTTGATGAATCTTCATGAAAAGAACAGGTTGCGATGTAGAACTAGGAGGATCAAATTGTTAAGTTCGAGGGAGAAAAGAAACAGAATTACGATAAACTTCATGCATGCATAGGATTTGGAAGAAAGAGAATAATGGGGAATAAGGTGCTAACTAATTTTGATAAAGCTTCATGCAGGATTTGGAAGAACACGAGTAACAGGGAATAAGGTGCTAACTAATTTAGTGGATAATAGAAAATTTCTCAAAATAACTTATAGCTTGTTATATACTTAGGCCGTCTCAAAACTTAGGCTGTTGAATTGGTCAAATAGAGAATAATGGTCTCACTTTTGTACTCTTCTTGGGGCACACTAGTAAGTCTAAAGGAAACAAGTAATCGCCGAATAAATTACACTACAACTTCTAGTATAGTCTAGAGAAAATGGGTCATTTGACCAGAAAGCATAGAAAATAAATTATAACGGATAGCTAAAATGTTGGGTTGGGTGAAATGGACGGGAACCATATCATCCGTTTGCCGACTACTACCCCTAAGTGAAAGCAATATTACTTGAATTGTATTCTTCTGCAATAATACTGTGGATATCACCTTCCCACTGTTTACAGTAAACCGTCTTTATCATCACCATCGGAAAAACAATATCGTCATCATCATGTTCTCATTCACCATTAACACCACCAACAATAGTCACGTGTTTTCTTATAATAAATGTTACAACCACTACCAAATTCCGTCACAGTTACCATCGCCGCCGCAAATTTCCATAACTTTTACAACCACCACTACATTAGTAACTCCAACAACATCATAGAATAATAGTTTCTTGAACAAGTTTTTGGATATCGTTAGAATTTTTTTCAATATAATCAGAGAGTTCACGTTCCCTATCAAGGGACTTATCAAGCTCATCAAAATACCGAGCACACTTTTTCTCAAGATATCTAATTTTAGATGCTTGAAAATCAGTGATCTCAGTAAATGTTTTTAAACTTCTGATAAGTTCCAACTCAGATTCTGATATTGAACCATTAGTAATTATGGGAAGCATATTATCAGAAATTGACAACATGAGTTATTTTCCTATGGATTCAGAAGAATAAACAGAGTTGTCCTTTGGGGTAAGTCTCAAACACTTGGCGTAATCAAAATCAACAGGAGACATGCTTGTACATGAATACATATTCCACGAGATTTTCAAACACCGACTTATTAGTTCTTAAACGTGTTTGCATGCTCTGATACCAATTGAAAATGTGGGGGTACCAAAATACACCACTAACTTTTTCTTAGCCAATCTGTATGGACAAACTTAAACACAATTCCGAGAGTTCAACTTAATTAATCTCAATCGAGGAATAGTATTCAGAGTTATATCTCTTTATCTCACAATCAGATTTTTTATAGAGACTAGTCTATGAACCTGATTTGTGTGAGAAAGTACTTGAGTGATTCCAAAGATAAATTCCCCAAGCAATCAATCAAGTTGTATCCAATAAACAAGTTTGGATGTATTTACTATGATTGATTTACTTACAACCTGTCATATTTCAATTATAAAGATAAATAGTATAATACAGAAAAGAAATAACACAGACACCCAAAATTTGGTTAACGAGGAAACCACAAATGCAGGAAAACCGATGGACCTAGTCCATATTGTACACCAAACTGTATTAATCCGCTACAGACACTAGCATACTACCAATTACCTTCGGACTGGAATGTAGTTGAGACCGAATTAAACCCTCACAGCAATTCAGTTACATTCGCGTTCCTTACGCCTCTTGAATCCCAATAGGACTCCGCGCAATTGATTCCCTTAGATGATGTCACACCAACTAAGAATTGCTTCAACTCAATTGAAGACTTTAAACCAATATGCCTCCCATAGATAAGCCTATTATATCAAAGATCAAGGTGATGGTGATCGATAGCAATAGAAAAAGTCTAGCTAACCTCAAAATACAGACTTATGCAACCTGAAGTGCATCCTAGATTATTATTCACCTCACAAGTATTAAACTTTTGGAATCAACAAAGTCTCGGACGAAGAGAACTTTAATGATTACTATTTATCCTGATCAAGTGAGCAGCTCAACAATCGATCAATAGCTGGACCTGGCTTCACAAATCCCTATGAAATCTTTGTAGTCGCTAAACCATCAAAGGGTTTTAGGGAGAGGACGACTCTAGTTTTACAACTAGGACATACCAAACAGTAGTGTCTAGATTTAAAAATCCCAGTTGTTCGAGGTTTCCATTATATACACATTAAAAGCATAGGTTGCTTTAGGTTTAAACTAAGATAGTTATGGAACCAAGCAAATAATATCCAATGTTAGATGAATCTTTTAATATGATTTACATAATCAAGATATACACTCTAGTTAAGATGAACAGTAACGAACTGTGTACAAGACCAAGCATGAATAGTTAGCCGAAGCTAACCAACTTAACTATAAGCTTGAGCATTTTCATAAACACTTAAGACTTAACTCGAATCATAATAATGTGATAAAATATGTCTATGATGTTTTAATAAATAAAGATTATTCAAATGCTAATTATCTCGGAGAAATAATTTTATGTGCTTATGAATTTAATCGACATGGTAAGTAGGCGTACAAGGTACAAGTACTTCACCTGTTCATGAACAGTTATGTCATGGTACGTGTACCCGTATGTATACTTTATAACATAACTGAGTTTCGGAGTTCACAGAATTTTTTCAGTATGTGTACAGGTATGTAAAGCATTTAAACATAACTGAGTTCCGGAGTTAACACAAAACTTTATCGGTATGCATACTGGTATGAATACCATTTAAACATAACCAAGTTCATGAGTTCATAGAACTTTTCTGGTATGTGTAACGGTATGGATACCAAACCGGTTCCGTAACGTACCGATTTGGATTTACGAGTTCACATAATTTTAAAGGTGTGCATACTAATATGCGTACCAAAAATCTGTTTGTCGACATATAGCTACTCCGCTACGTGTACTGAGTACATGTATTATAGCTTCAGACTTATAATAGATTTCCCAGTTTATAAGACTGATATATATATACTGTCTTGTATCCGAATTTACAGTAGTTCTATATTTTTCTTTAAATCAAATCGAAACATTCTCGAATAACATCAATGAAACATATCATTGTTCTAGGATGCTTTCTAATGATAATCTTGAATCATGATTTTGATTGCGTACAATAAATTGTTCTTAAAGGAAATTTATCAAGTATGAAATGTTCATTAAGCTTAGTCATATTTTGATGGATAATTACAAGAAGAATCTTGACTCGAAATTCTTGATATGCTTACGATAATCTAATTAGTTACGCGACAACGTCTCAAAGATAGAAATGTGAATACAACTTGAGAAATAGGTAGTTCAGTTTCCACTTACCTTTTGGTGAGGAAGTTCTCCAAGAGTTTCGGTTGATCTTCTCCTTCAAACGGTAGAACATAATGATGACTACCGTGATGTCCGTTTCTCAACTACATCTTCTATCTTAATCCGAGACTTAACTAATTATATACTAGAAATCAAGATATAGTTTTGACAACTAAATTTGACAACAAGCTTGAGATAGAAAAACTTGTGAGTTCGACCGAACAATGCCCTAACAATCTCCCCCTTTGTCAATTTTAGTGATAAAACTATCAATACATCACTACGTTAGAATTGACCTTTATCGACATGCCATGCATGTCATTAATAGTGATTATTGACAGTGCTTGCATGTTGATATGTGTCTAAAATACCTTGATTTTTATCTATTGTTTATTCTTTCTTTGCGAGTTTTCATGTGAATTATGCATCTTATGTTTACTTTTGAGTGTTTAGGTACTTTGGAGTCATTTGGAGCAAAAGAAAAAGAAATCGTACATTTGGAGCGTAAAAGTCAAAAAGTCCAGGTCATAGGCGAGTGATACCTGTAACCAGCTAATGTTATGCAGCAAACGAGGTGAACAATGAGCTGTCAGTTCCCCGTAACTGACAGCTGAATAAGAAAGCAAGTAAGCAGTCGGTTCTCTGAAACTGACAAGCCACAAATTAACTGGGCAGCCCTTATCTTATTTCTTTGTGCCTGGAGTCATCTTGGCTACTACCAAAACCTTAAAAGTAGGAGAAATCAATATTCTCAAGCATTTGTGTCTCGGATTCAGAGAGGGGTGAAGTGCGGCTGTGCTTGTCTGAAAAGCAGAGAAAGAAGAGGAGATTGAATTGAGTATGGAGAGATTCAGAGACGAAGAACATGTGATTTTATGGAGAAATAAAGGTACTGGTTCAATGGGTTTGTTGTGAATGTACTATTGATTACAATGAATGGAGTATTCGATGGATGATTTTGAATCATATCGAAGAAATTTGGGCTTGATTTCAATTTGTGATGGCCGAGGAACAAGGTGGATTTGATACTGAAATCAAGACATAGAATTGATCAATAACAGATAGAATATTTGAGAGTTCAGTTGGGGTTTGTGTGAATCAAAGATTGTGGTCAGAGAAGGAAAACTCGAATCTGAGATGGAATTGGATTCATGGTTTGAGTTTGTATTATGGGTTTTGCTGGACGGAGGTTTAACTGAGAGTGGTTGAATAGTTGTCTGCTGCCATATGGTTTGTGAGAAGAAATTGGTTCCAATCTATGAATATGGTGCTGTTATGATGGGGGTTTGAGGAGAGAGCATATGGGTTTCAACTAATTGAGATGGCAGAGAAATGGATACAACTTGGAGTTGTTATTGATGGTTTTCATGGTTTCTGAGGTTGAGCAGGTGATGATGCAATGGCTAGGCAATTGAAGTTGGTGTTGGTATTAAGCTGGTGATTGGTATTGCAGGAGCTGCTACTGTTAATTGCAGAACAAGGGAAGTGAAGTTACTGTTTGAGGTGAATTCGTTAACTGGTGTTGTATGAATGTATTGAGTTTGAATAACTTAATGGGAAGAAAATTGAGAGATGTTACTGTCGATTAATTTGATGTTGAAGTGAAGAAGAAACCCAAGTCAGGGTTGATTTGAATTTGAATTAGCACAATAAATTGAAGGGTTTTAATGGAAGTGAAATATGAAGCTGTTGTTGCTGTTGGTTCAAGATACTTCAGGTGGATGCGAAAGATACAAATGGGTCTAGATGAGAAGCTTGAACTGGAGGGATGTATTTGGAGTTCTTGAGCTGAGAATAATTGACAGAGTCAAATGGATAAAAGAAGGAGTTGTGCTGCTCTGGTGGTGTTTGGAGCCAAGGATATTGAGTGATGAGCATGTGGAGATGAACAGAAATAGTGTTATTGGTTTTGGAGGTATTCAAGTAGCAGTTAGAGTTGAAGCTATAGAATATGGAACAGAATGAAACTGGATGGTTGTGACAGATGCATTTTCCGAACTACAGTTGGAATCAAGAATGGGTACAGGTTGATAAGGCCTAACATGGTTTATATGAATGATGGCAGTTGCATTTGGTGATGGAACTGGTGAAGTGTAGATGCAGGGAATGATAGTGTTG
Source organism: Papaver bracteatum (assembly GCA_023529315.1). Taxonomy (NCBI): domain Eukaryota; kingdom Viridiplantae; phylum Streptophyta; class Magnoliopsida; order Ranunculales; family Papaveraceae; genus Papaver; species Papaver bracteatum. The sequence goes on from JAJJWX010005351.1 coordinate 542,949, forward strand.
AAATGGTCAGATGGGATCTGTAGTGACTAAGAGATGGGTTCTGGGAAATAAGTTTGAGTCTAGAAGAACATGAATGGCTTGAAGTGGAGTTACAGTTGGTGGTCATGTGTTGAATTGCAGGAAGAGCAAGTTCTGACGATGTTCTGGCATGAACTGAAACGGGTTCTAGTGGTGTTGCGGAAACAAGGAATTGCTGAGATTGAAATCGATGGTGTTGCTGGTGAGCTGAAGTTTAACCTGCAGTGAAGTAGAATGGAGATGCTTAGATGTATGTTAGGACGTGATTTTTCAGAGAAAGAGCTGTTACTGGTGGAATTCATGGATGGAGAAGAACTGCAGTTGGGGTCAAGTGATGCTGCAGCTGTTGTTTCTGTTGCAGTGAAAGACTCAGGATGTGGTTTTGGTGGAATAATTGGTTGTGCTGGTCAAAATAAGGCAATAAATATGGTGTTGTGTGTGTGTTACTGCAGTTAGATGGAAGTGTTGGTGGTCTGAATATCAAGAATTGAGCTTTAAGGAACTGGAATGGTTATGAGCAGCTAATGTGAAGCAGGGTACTTTGAATCTGAAGCTGTACATGAGCTGAATCAAAGATTAGATGGCTGGTGGAACTCAATTGGCTTATCAGTTTCACAAGACTGACAGGTATAGTAATGGACCTGATGGGCTCAGAGTTGTGGGCTTAACTGTTTGGGCTCTTTCGAAGAAGAAACAACAGTGAGCTTACTGATAGACACATTTTTGTGTCTGAATTGTCCTCAGTGTCTTTATTGTTAGTGCTTGATTTGTAGTTATTGTGGTGTTTTTATGTTTGTGTAGGTGTTTTTGGAGAAATACACTTGTGTGGAAAAAGTTGCTCAAAAAGTGCTATTTGGACCCCCGGAGAAAAGTACTAAAGGCACCATCATGTTGGTTAAGGGGCACCTTAAGAATCCCCAACTGTTAAAGGCGCCCGTGTTTTGGATTAGGGCACTTCATCCTCTACATTTTGAGTTTCATTTTTGGAGGGAAAACGAGTTTCACTCCTGGCAGATTTGTCGATCGGATTTTGGATGGGTTAGAGTGGACACAAGCTTTCACAGGTTCAAGTGAATTTGACACGAGTTTGAGGCATGTAATGCATCAGTTTGGAGTGTTTTTCACGACAGAGATGCACGAAGAAGATAAATAAGGAATTTTTGACAGCTGAAAACACGTGGAAGATAAATAAAAAAAGGAAATTATTCCCGTGAAAGGAAAAAGAGAATAAACAGTTAATGAAGATATGTTGGAGTTATTACGCGTGATTTCTTTGTCCTGTTGGGTATAAAAGAGGAGTAGGGGATGCGTACAAGGGCTACAGAAAGTTTGGGAGATTACAGAGCATCACAGAGGCGAAAAGTTGATCACCAGAGAGACCTGCTGCTGCTGCTGCCATTGAAGAACACGAAGAACATTGGACGCCTAAGAACAGTCGTTCATACTACAGTGATGCCGACTCACAGCCGAGGGTCGTAGTTCTGGAGACATACTTAAAGCAACAGTAACAGTGACAGGAAGCTTTTATCGTTCTTTGTAACAGCTCGGTTTGTAACACTTATAACTGTTACAAACCCGGTTTTTATTATATTTCTCCCATTTTCATCATTTGTAAACCCTTTGAGCAATAATTATGATTTTTGAGCGTGTTTCCAACATGATGAGCGGCTAATTCTTTCAAAACCAAGGCAATGAGGAATCTATTTACGCATGAATAATTGGTAAATATTTATTTTCTCTAATTTATAATTTATAATTCACTCAATCACTGCTTTTGCAGAGTTTTTAATTGTTTGCAAAATTTTCTTCATTAGTTGTGATTCAATTAGATAAGTTATGCTTTGTTTAGATAATCTATGCTTAGGGGATACAATTAATTTTTGAGAATTTTCCTGATTATTTGTGAATTAAGAAATAAGGGACTTAAAAGATAATTAGAGTTTTGGATTATTTACCATAGTTTATTCATGTGTAATAGTGGAATCAGTGTCTTGGTTATTCCTAATATCTTGAAATCAATTTTGCAATAAGTTTTCTTTATATTTTTAAGTTTTATCAATTCTAAAATTTACTGCTTTCACAAGTCTCAACGAACCTATTACTACAACATAATTGAGATTACATTAATTTTTGGCGCCGCCGACGCAGACTTGATTTTAAGTTAGAGTTCTTAGATTTTTTTTTTTAGGTTATTATTTTACTTTGTTCTATTTTACGTTTCTTTGGTATTTATCTTTGTGCTACAGGTTTGGAAAATGGGCTGAAAAAAATTTGAGCCAAAGACTTTGTTGACTAAAAGACTTGGATTCAAAGCTAAAAGCTAAAAGAAAACGAAAAGAAAGACAAAGATTTTTATTTATTTTATTTTTTCTTAGATTTTCTTTTTAGAATTGTATTAGGATATTCTATATTTTTGTAATTTTCTTTTTATTTTTGCACTTTCCTTTTTGGACTTTGGACTTTGGGACATTATTATTTTTTGAAACCCTAAGGAAGGGTAGTTTTAAATATTAAACTGTTTGCAGATAAGGACATCGATTACGATATCGCCTCGGCCCCTCGGGTTCGTACATGACATAAGAGTCGTGGCCCGAGTCGACTTCAATGGTTTATCCCCCATCTGGAACGGGAGGCAAGTTTGTCGAAACACTCGCGAATCCCTTGTCAGCGAGTTACTGTATTCCTTCGTTTGCATATATGCCGAGGACTTGAATACGACTTCTTTAATTTCCTAGTAAAGGGAAAGGACTGGCCATACAAGATAAGGGTTCGGATTTCATCACCGTTCTCTTCTTGACCACCTTAGGAAAGCGATACCAAACGCGAACCTAAGCTTAAAATACTGACTAGAATGAGGCCGATAGGTTAACGAGCTTAACAGGAAAGTCATTCGAAAAATATTGGTTACTCTTTTAAGAATACTTCGAAGTTCATGATGGTTTCTGTAAGTTGAATGCGTGATTGCACCGCCTTGTAATGCGGTGAGGCCTTGGGTATCAAAGCTCCACGTAGCTTCCCTCGCCTTTATTCAACTTATTTTGACTTGGATTTATTCCAAAGGGGTTTGCTTAAATTATGATTTTTCTAAACACCCGCGAATCCCTGTCAGCTGGTTTACTGGATGATTTTGTATGCATATATGTTGAGGTCTTGAATACGGCTGCTTTAATTTCCTAGTAAAGGGCAAGGCCTGGCCATACAAGATAAGGGTTCGGATTTCATCACCGTTCTCTTCTTGCCTGCCTTAGGAAAACGATACCAAATGCGAACCTAAGCTTAAAATACTGGACTAAAACGAGACCGATAGGGTAACGAGCTTAATAGGAAAGTTATTCGAAAAATATTGGTTACTCTTTTAAGCATACTTCGAAGTTCATGATGGTTTCTGTGAGTTGAATGCGTGACTGATCCGCCTTGTAATGCCGGTGAGGCCTTAGGTATCAAAGCTACACTAAGCTTCCCTCGCCTCTATTCAACTTACTTTGACTCGGATTGATTCCAGAGGGGTTTGCTTAAATTGTAACGAATTCCCTTTCGAAGGATTAGAAGCTATTCTAGAAACAATCTAAGTGGAGCCATCATGCTTTTTGTTTGCTATAAATCTCTAGGTTTGCTTTGGTGGAGTCAGCCTGCTTTGTGTTTGCTTAGAACTTCCATTCCTTTTAGGATTTTTCTTTTAATTTTGTTTTCTAGTGTATGCCCGAGGTTATTAGAGAGCGGGCTTGGAAAAGAGACAATCTAGGTCGTTTAATTAGTGAAAAACCTAGTAATTCTTCTTGTGGAAGTTGGGAGCTCGAAGACTCTTATTTTGAGAGTACCGTTTTTGGAAACTTCAGCTTTGAGAATCTGTATCTTCGCGAGGAAAATACCCATAGTACTTTAGTTGTGCCAGCGATGATAACTTTGAAATATTACATGTTCCCAACTAGGACCAACTGAGCTTCGTGCATTAATTTTCCAGCCACTACGGCTAGTTTCGAGATAAAACCTAGTATTTTTCAGATGATCACTATATTCTTAGGAAAAGATGATGAGAACCCTTACTTTCATATTAGGGACTTTGAGGAAATTTATGGAATAGTTAGAATAAAAGACCTTACTGACGAAGTTTTGAAACTTAAGATGTTTCCCTTTTCCCTGAGAGATAAAGCCAAGACCTGGTTGAACAACCTACCACCTGAATCCTTTGAAACATGGCAGGAACTTGTTGCTTCTTTCTATATGAAATTCTACCCTAAGCATAAACCTGCAGCTGTTAGGCAGAAAATTAGTGCTAGTGTGCAACAAGAGGGAGAGTATCTTTATAGGTTTTTAAAGAGATTAAATGATCTCCTATCCCAATGTCCTTGATAGACACATTTTTGTGTCTGAATTGTCCTCAGTGTCTCTACTGTTAGTCTCGATTTTTGTACTAATTTTGGTGTTGTTATGTTTGTTTAGGTGTTATTGGAGAATTACACTTGTGTGGAAAAAGTTGCTCAGAAGGTGCTATTTAGACCCCCGGAGAAAAGTACTAAAGGAACCCTCACTTTGGATAAGGGGCACCTCAGTTGGACACCTGTTATTTACACTCCACAGACGGATAGGGGCGACCTTCTTCTTCACGTTCAAATAATATTTTGGCAGGAAAATACTTTTCAAGTACGTAGTTTGCTGAAGAAGATTTGGACGAGATTTTATTTAATTTCCTCTTCGATAATGTTTGGTAATGACCTGTTTCAGTCAAACAGGGAAGGTACTTGTTCTAGTTTCCATAAGAAAAGGAGATTTCGTTGATCTACAATAAAACAGGGCATGAATATTAGACCGAGATACTCTTGAGATTTCTACGTAATTTTTGGAAGATTGGTGTCTGCCCGCACGAGTTTCACTCAGATACTCTTGAGATTTCTACGTAATTTTTGGAAGATTGGTGTCTGCCCGCACGAGTTTCACTCAATCTGTAAGAGAGTTGGAGTGTGTAGAAGCAACAAATACAAGGGAGAATCAATATGAGACGCGTTAAAGGTGAAAGGGGAAAGAAAATATATCTGGGGATATATATCATGAATGCAGATTTCTTGGGAGTTATTACGAAGATTTATGTGCTATTGTGGAGTATATAAAGGGATCTGGGGACTCATATAAGGTTTATGGAGAGTTAGGGAGTGATTAGGGAGATAACAGAGCAAAGAAACCAGAGTTCGAAAATCTGCTGTAGCTGCCATTGAAGAGAGCTCGAAGAACATAAGACGCCTGGTGACATGCGTTCATGCTGCAGTGGCAACGACGACAAATTGAGGGTCGTATAGCTACAGTGTCAGTGACGCTGTATTTGTATCATTCTTTGTAACACAGTTTTGTAACAATTATAATTGTTACAAAACCCGGTTTTAATTATTATTCCTCCCTTTTCATCATTTGTGAACACCATTCGAGCAATGAATAAATACTTTGAGTGTGTTTTCACCATGAGGAGCTAGAACCCATCACTGGGACGACGGAGTAAGCTATTTTTCACCCATGTGGTAATTAAATTAATTCTTTTATACTTATTTGCATAGAATTTAATTGTTTTATGATTTCTATTAATTATTTGTTATTTTGTATGATGTCGCATGCTTGGTTTTAATTACTTTTGATGCGTCATGCTCACAACTTACAACTAATGTTTTATGAAATCTACTTTGGCAAAGAATAGAGTTAATATTTCTTTTATTTTGAGCTATAATTGCCTAGGATTAATTTCTCAACCACTTGAATATGAAAAACAGTGAAATCCCGAGTCCCAGTAAATTCTTCATCTTGTGACACATTTTGTATATTTTTTTTTATTTCTAGTATTTTCGTTTATTAAATCTGAAATCAATCTCATCAAGTCCGAGTGAACGACAATCTTACTTACCACTATTAAAATTCGATCAATTTTTGGCCCCGCCGACGCGGACTTCTATTTAGATTTGTTTTAGGTTTATTTTATTTTTATTATTTTTGTTCTTTTTATGCGTTTTGGTATTTTTGTTTGCTTTCAGATTTGGAGATAAGCTAAAGAAAAAGAGAAAGTGCTGAAAAGAAAGGCAAAGCCCAAAAAGGAAAGAAAAGAGAAATCCAAAAGGAGTGAAGAAGAAGATTTTGTAAATAATTTTTTTTTTTTTTAGAAACTGTAATTAGGGTTATATTTTTGGACCTTTTTTTTTTTGTACATTGGACATTAATTTTTTTTAAACCCTACGGAAGGGTAGTTTCAAATATAAACTGCACAGGGAAGGACGGCGATTACGATATCGACTAGGCCCCTCGGGTTCGTACACTGACATAGGAGTCGGTGGCCCGAGTCGACTTCAACAGTTCATCCCCCATCTGGAACAGAAGGTAAGAATTCTAAAAACCCGCGAATCCCATGTCAGCTGGTTTACTGGATGATTTTGTATGCATATATGTTGAGGTCTTGAATACGGCTGCTTTAATTTCCTAGTAAAGGGCAAGGTCTGGCCATACAAGATAAGGGTTCGGATTTCATCACCGTTATCTTCTTGCCCGCCTTAGGAAAACGATATCAAATGCGAACCTAAGCTTAAAATACTGACTAGAACGAGACCGATAGGGTAACGAGGTTAATAGGAAAGTCATTCGAAAAATATTGGTTACTCTTTTAAGCATACTTCAAAGTTCATGATGGTTTCTGTAAGTTGAATGCGTGACTGCGCCGCCTTATAATGCAGTGAGGCCTTGGGTATCAAAGCTCCACGTAGCTTCCCTCGCCTCTATTCAACTTAATTTGACTTGGATTGATTCCAAATGGGTTTCCATAAATTGTAACGAATTCCTTTTCGAAGGATTAAAAGCTGGTCTAGAAACAATCTAAGTAGAGCCATCATGCTTTTTGTTTGCTAAAAATCAGTAGGTTTATTGTGGTCGAGTCAGCCTTGTTTGTGCTTGTGTAGAATTCCCTTGCAATTAGGATGTCAAACTGGTATTATAATAGCCATCACAATGAATATGAATATCCAACTGAACAATATGGACACCACTCTTTTTATGACCATAGTGTGAATAGTGGTTGGGAACGCCAACCTTTTGAAGGTTATGGGTCATACCATGGTGAGCCCAATTACTATCAACACGTGCATCAGTCTTACGAGAAAGAAGATTATAATACTAGTTCTTCTTCTCTAGAGGATACAATCAAACCATGGAAAAGTAGTCCTTTTTATGATCCTTCTGTTCCTACTCCTTCTTTAGAAGAGTCCCTCAGGAAGTTAACTGAGTCGACACGTAAGTTATCTGAGATGAATGGTATAGTTATGGATGAAAGAACTACAATAATGAGTGAACCTTCTTTAGAAGATACCCTCAAGCGAATAGTTGAGACGAACGAAATAATTGCTCGAAATAATCTGAATTTCCAACACAGTGTTCCCAGTTTCACCCTTGAAAATGAGGATAGTTACTATTCACCTAATCAAGATGACGAGGATACAATTGGAGACACTATTTTAGATGAGGTTCAACCATTTTCATATTATTATGAGGATAGTGTTAATGAGGAATCTCACATATGTAGGCATAGTGATCAGGAAATGGTTACTCCAGTTGAGATTCATAATGATAGTATTATTTATGGTCCAAATCCCGATAATTTTAATGATTATTCACCTATTCCAAAGGATGTGAATTTGAACAGAGATACCACCGTTTTAGACGATGAACTTCATGATCCTTTAGCATGCGGTGTGTTGGATTATCCATTATTTGATGTTCCTATCAGTGAATCGGAGGAAGTAACTATGATGAACACCTTAATTAATGATCCTTTACTAGAAACTTTCTATGATAATCTTTTATATGATTGTGATGATGGTTTAGAGGAAAGAGTTTATTCTGAGAATATTGTTTTAGAGTCCAATGATTTAAAAACTATAGTCTTAGATGAAGAAGATGAACTCGTAGAGCTTTTAAATGTGAGTGAGGATGTATCACCTGAGTATAACCTACAAGAAGCAATTGACCATTTTCAGGATTCTGATGATCTAGAAATTAGGGAAATTGTAGCTAGTCTATCTAGAGACACCCAAAATTCTAAGTTTGGGGGTGATTATCATTCTCCATGTGCCTTACCTTCAGCTCTTATAGAGATCCCTCACGTGGGACTTGATATATGTTCCTCAACCATTGTGCCAGGTTACCTTCATACTAGCTCTCCCGAACCTAGTAATACCCATGAAGAAGTTCAGTTGTTAGAAACCCATCCTTTGGTTGATGTGGTTTACCCAGGCTATGAAACCCAGATTGACTTTGTTTTCCCACCAAATATTTTTATTCCAAATGTGGGAACGTATGAGTTTGAAATGTGTCAGTTATTAAGTTTTGAGACTAAGCCTAAGTACTTTAGGAGAATAGAATCGACACATTTGCTTAAAATTGACCACCTCTTTCATTGTGGTCAGCTGTGTGAGTCAAATATAATTGACTTAGATGATCCCTAGTTATTCAAGTTATTGTTATGCGCTTCTAAGTTCTTAGTTGAGTATTTCCAGACTCTTCAACCTGATCTTTAGAATTCCTTTGAGGAAATCCAACCGATGAAAACTTTTTATCGAGACCCTTTTATAGAACCTGAACCTGAACCACAACTAGATATAGTTATTTTACTTAAAAAATTAGATAAGGGTATGTTCGGTATCTTTATGGTCTGCTGCAATTTCCTTTTCCTTTGGATAACACTTTTTGATCCAGATGACCCACAGTTATTTCGACTACTGCTTTATGATTCTATGAGGTGACTAATTCCATCCGATGTCTGGCTGAAGACTTTAAACTTAGCACTTATTGGGAGGTAACCCAATATTCTTGCAACACGGTAATATCTTTCCTTACTCTTTTCTTCAAGTGGTAACAATTTCTCCGTGTTCATGCTTTTAATTTCATCTTTAGAAAATTGAGGACAATGTTAGATTTGAGTTTGGGGGTATGGGAGAAACTTTTTGCTAGCTTTTAGTTGCAATAAATAAACTCCAAAGCCTAGAAATTTATGCTTATTAAGGTTGGCACTAACCAAACTAAGTGGATGGAAACATTTTGGTTGAAGGAGTTGAGGAACCAATCTGATTAGATGGAAACATCTAGATGAGTCTATTCATAAAGGCACAAAGCTCAGGTGTTAGAAAAATAAAACATGGTAGTTTCTCCATATCATCGTGATGGAAACATCGAAAGAATCCCGATCACTTATTTTATTTTATTTTTACCATGGCTAGGGTGAAATAGAGTGACTGAGATACAAAAATAAAAATAATTTGAGACCAGACCATTAGACCAACCGGAATAAATTCGATAAAGTCGACCACTGGTTTCCTTGTATATGCCAGCTGAGTTTACCTAGAGTTAGGATTATCGACCACTGGTTCCCTTGTATATGCCAGTGTGTTGATATTAGTCCAGACCTGTATCTCTGTCCATTAGGATAGGTTCACCTTAGTCAACATCATCCACGTTTTTCTTTACATCCATATTCTTAATCTATCCATGTGATTGGTGGACTCCGGTTTATGATGTCCAGAAACTATCTGAGTAGAGCTCTATCACTTTATATGAATTTTAGTATGCTTGAGTGCAAACTCGTGTACATCAATTGGAATTTTGCATCAGGGTACTTCCTCCTATAGTCAATAAGTATGCCAACCAAGGAGATTCTTTAGTGCCTTCCAAGGTTCTGCGTAGATAGCTAGGGTCTGGAGTAAAGGTTTTGTGGGTACACCTCTGGTAAACCCTCTGGAGACAACACTCCGCCACTAGGGACACCTAGCGGTTTAACGGTTTGCTGCACGTTCTAAGTGTGGTCATTTTATTTTCTACATTAGATTTTCCCGGGACTAGCAAATAATAAGTTTGAGGGTATTTGATAGACACATTTTTGTGTCTGAATTGTCCTCAGTGTCTCTATTGTTAGTCTCGATTTTTGTACTAATTTTGGTGTTTCTATGTTTGTTTAGTTGTTATTGGAGAATTACACTTGTGTGAAAAAAGTTTCTCAAAAAGTGCTATTTGGACCCCACGGAGAAAAGTACTAAAGGCACCCTCACTTTGGATAAGGGGCACCTCAGTTGGACACCTGTTATTTACACTTCACAGACGGATAGGGGCGACCTTCTTCTTCACGTTCAAACAATATTTTGGTGGGAAAATACTTTTCAAGTGCGCAGTTTGTTGAAGAAGATTTGGAGGAGATTTTATTTGATTTCCTCGTCGATATTGTTTGGTAATGACCTGTTTCAGTCAAACACGGAAGTCCTTGTTCTGGTTTCCATAAAAAAAGGAGATTTCATTGATCTGCAATAAAATAGGACATGAATATTAGACCGAGATACTCTTGATATTTCTTCGTAATTTTGGAATATTGGTGTCTGCCCGCACAAGTTTCACTCAATCTGCAAGCGAGTTGGAGTGTGTAGAAGCAACAAATACAAGGGAGAATCAATATGAGACGCGTGAAATGTGAAAGGGGAAAAAAATATATCCGGGGATATGTATCATGAATGGAGATTTCTTGGGAGTTATTACGAAGATTTCTGTGTTGTTGTGGAATATATAAAGGGATCTGGGGACTCATATAAGGTTTATGGAGAGTTAGGGAGTGATTTGGGAGATAACAGAGCAAAGAAACCAGAGTTCGAAAATCTGCTGCTGCTGCCATTGAAGAGAGCTCGAAGAACATAAGACGCCTGGTGACAGTCGTTCATGCTACAGTTGCAACGACAACAAATTAAGGGTCGCATAGCTACAGTGTCAGTGACGCTGTATTTGTATCGTTCTTTGTAACACAACTTTGTAACAATTATAAGTGTTACAAACCCGGTTTTAATTATTATTCCTCCATTTTCATCATTTGTGAACACCATTCGAGCAATGAATAAATACTTTGAGTGTGTTTTCACCATGCGGAGCTAGAACCCATCACTGGGACGACGGAAGAAGCTGTTTTTCACCCATGTGGTAATTAAATTCATTCTTTTATACTTATTTGCATAGAATTAAATTGTTTTATGATTTCTATTAATTATTTGTTATTTTTTCTGTTGTCGCATGCTTGGTTTTAAGTACTTTTGATGCGTCATGCTCACAACTTACAACGAAAGTTTTATGAAATCTACTTTGGCAAAGAATATAGTTAATATTTCTTTTATTTTGAGCTATAGTTGCCTAGGATTAATTTCTCAACCACTTGAATATGAAAAACAGTGAAATCCTGATGTTGGTGCAAAAATTAATCACCCCAAAAATCTTCGAGATGTGTATATGATGATCGAATCGTCGCCGTTGATCAGATTCTTCAAAGAATTGTTGATTGAAATTGGTGGGGGGTACCTGCAAAGACACTCCGATGATAAAATCAGCAAGAGTTCTATACAACTAGGTTGTTAAGAAAAGGAATAGAAATTGTGTACCTTTTGTGCTGAGATTTAGCCTCTATATATAGGCAGAAATAGATGTAGCTTTAGGGTTTTGATAGTTATCCTAATAACTTCCCTCATCTGTATAAATCCCAAATAACATCCAGATTCATGATAAACCCTAATATTTATCATAATCCTCATTTATCTTGGATAATTATTATCTTGAATAATAATTATAAATATTTAAGATAATTATCCTCTTTTGTTAGGATCTTGTATTTATCTTAAATAATATTAATAATTATAAATTAATAATTATCCAAGACTTTTGGGCTTTAATAATAAGCCTAGTGGGTTTCCATAATAAACCCACTGGTTTCCATAATAAACCCACTGGTTTCCCTAACAACCCAATCCAGGCTTCCATAATAAGCCATGTGGGTTTCCATAATAAAACCACCGATTTCCCCAATAAACCAGATTAGGCTTCCATAATAAGCCATGTGGGTTTCTATAATAAACCCACCGTTTTCCACAATAAACCGGGATAAGCTTCCATAATAAGCCATGTGGGTTTCCACAATAAACCCACCGGTTTCCACAATAAACCGTATTAGGCTTCCATAATAAGCCACGTGGGTTTCCACAATAAACCGTATTAGGATTCCATAATAAGCCACATGGGTTTCCACAATACACCGTATTAGGCTTCCATAATAATCCATGTGGGTTTCCATAATAAACCCATCGGTTTCCACTATAAACCATATTAGGCTTCCATAATAAGCCACGTGGGTTTCCACAATAAACCCACCGGTTTCCACAATAAACCGTATTAGGCTTCCATAATAAGACATGTGGGTTTCCATAATAAACCCATCGGTTTCCACAATAAACCGTATTTGACCAATACCAAAATAGCTTGTGCGGTACGCATGTACACTATTTTAATAGGGTACAAACATCGCCCCCTCTTAATTCTCAACTTGTTGATGGATTGAGAAAATCAAAAAGAAGAACCAACCTTCGCGACTTGTTCAAATTCGCCATATTATGTTTATCCGATAACCTTTCGTGGCCTTGGCCAGCTTGTTGTATGGATTAAGAAAATCAAAAGAAGAACTAACCTTTGCGGCTCGTTCAAATTCGCCATATGTTGTTTATCCGATAACCTTTCGTGGCCTTGGATTTTCTGAATCAACGCTCTTGTGTCTGCGAATAAAGAATGTACGACAACCTCTGGTGTACAGGTTGACTGATATTATCTTTTTGTCATACATTTTCTAACACAATGAGCCATTAATTGGTTTCTTCAATAAACCACCGAGTTTCCTTAATAAGTTCGGTTGGGCTTCCTCAATAAGCCAGAATTGGTTTCCTTAATAAACCACCGAGCTTCCTTAATAAGTCCGGTTAGGATTCCTCAATGAGTCCGGTTGGGCTTCCTTAATGATTCCTCAATGAGCTTCCTTAATGAGTCCGGTTGGGCTTCCTCAATAAGTCATACGTGGTTTATTTAATAAACCATCAGGCTTCCTTAATAAGTCCGGTTGGGCTTTCTCAATAAGCCAGCTGCGGTTTCTTTAATAAACCACCGGGCTTCCTTAATAAGTCCGGTTGGGCTTCCTCAATAAACCAGAGTTGATTTCCTTAATAAACCACTGAGCTTCCTTAATGCATCCGGTTGGGCTTCCTCAATAAGCCAGACGTGGTTTCTTTAATAAACCACCGGGCTTCCTTAATAAGTCCGGTTGGGCTTTGTCAATAATCCAGCTGGGCTTCTATAATAAGCCATATGAGTTCCCCTTGCTATTTTTGCTCCATTTTAGCTTCAGATTAATTATGTTGAAACACCTTGTTTTCGCCTCTCTCTTTATTAGAAAGACATCGCAAAAATTTCCTTAATAACCAAAATGCTTCGCCTTTGTCTTTCTCTTTTATAGAAAAACATTGCACATATTTCATTAATAAATTCATGCAAAAAGTGTTCTCATCTGTGATTATAAATTTGATTTATAATGTAACAAACTAGTGAGGATTTACCTCCCAAAGCGTTCGTTCGTCCAACCCTAGCCGCCCTCATTGCTTGAATTGATACTGAAAAAGATGTCTTCTTTGTTTCGACTTCTCAAAAAAAGTTGCCTTTGATTGCATGCTTGGCGACACTTTAGCCGCCCCCAATATCTATAGAGATATTCCCAAGTAGAAAAGACGCCCCCATGTGAAGCAGGTACTAGATCTATTATATCCGTTCCTCACTTGCTAGTCGGCTCTGGGCTTATGATCACATATCTTTTCCGTTGTCATATTATTTCTGGTTCCATCATGATTTTTCCTTTTGGAATCGCTCAAGCGGGACATTATAAAGATGCCCCCAACTGTAATAACCTGCAATAAAATTTGCTCACGTGCTAGACCAGACTTTTTTCCACGTGGTGGAATTGTGATGCTCAAGAGTTAGTCGAGTCTTGAAAAGAATGTAGGGTGTGCTTGCTGCTGGGGCAAGGCTTTTTGCTCGTAACGTAACAAGACTAACACTTGCTTCTCGGGGAGGCTAGTTGTTTCTTGTGTTGAGTACAAGTCTTTTAACCAATATCGGTAATTAGGCTCGTGGTTGAGACGAGACTTTGTGCTTACCAAGTTGCAAGTCTTATATGCACGCGTGCAAGACGAGATTTTATTCTTGCGATAAGAGCAAGACATATGTGCTCACGTGCAAGGTGAGTCTTTAAATGCTTGCGATGTGATGCAAGGCTAAACATTGAAGGGTCTAAGCAATCCTCATCTCGAACTATCGATCATGTCGCTATCCACGAACCTCAAACTCGATCATGTTGCTGCTCCAAGTGCACATCAAAGTTTCTCTAATACTATAATTTTTGCTTTCATGTTGTAGGGTATCGAAAGGAGATTCCAACGAGCCAAAAAGCACTCAATTCGGACTTAAAACGAAGAAGTTATTGGCGAAACAAGATTTGAACGAAGCGCGCGATGTTGATGACATGGCACTGATGACTGGATCAAAAGACTGACGTGGCAATGCTGAATGGGCGTTATACTGACATGGCATACAGACAGTGCAGACGTGGCAAGCAAGTCACTAAAAATCGCTAACGTGGCAACTGCGTCGTCGATGACATGGCAACTGAGTCATTGATGACGTGGCAGACGACTCGCTGACATGGCAATGCATACTGGCGACTGTTGTTGACGTGGCAGTTTAACTTGATGATGTGGCATCGCTGACTGTGCCAGGTCTGATGACGTGTTACTGCTGACTGTGCATGCAGTGCTGATTGGGCAAAAATATCCGCACGTATTAAGAATCGGGGGTGTAAACATCCATCTTTCATAGCGGCTCGGCTTGGCTTGCTAAGACGGCTCGAACAGCTCGGCTTGGATGGATGAACAGAAACTTTTGGCAACAGTTTCTTCAATGTTTTCGCCACGCTTTCTTCAACCCTCGCAACGTTTTCTTCAACAGCTTGTCACGGTTCCTCCAAGCTTCGCAACGGTTTCTTCATCCCTTGTAACGGTTCCTTCAACTATTTTGCAACAGTTTTCTGAACCCTAACCTTTCCTTTTGGAGACTAGTGAAGCTTTTCTGAAAAGTTACGATCTTTTTGGAACTTTCAGAAAAGTTAGGATATTTCCGAGACTTTCTGAAAAGTTGTGATCTTTCTGCGACTTTCAAAAAAGCTGAGATCTTTCTGAGACTTTCTGAAATGCTGAGATCTTTCTGAGACTTTCTAAAAAGTTATGATATTTCCGAGCCTTTCTGAAAAGTTGTGTTATTTATGCACCTTTCAGAAACCTTGAGCTACTTCTGCACCTTTCCGAAAACTTGAGATATTTCTGGGACTTTCGGAAAACTTGCGCTATTTCTGAGACTTTCAGAAACGTTGAGATATTTCTGAGATTTTCCCGTGAACAGTGATCTTCCGTGAACAATGATTTTCATGTGAACATTGATTTTCGTGAACATTGGCACTGAAACCCTAGTTTCGAAAATACTCGGAGAACACGATATTTTCTCGTGATCCCCATAGTCGGCGCCAAAAGATGTTGGTGCAAAAATTAATCACCCCAACAATCTTCGAGATGTGTATATGATGATCGAATCGCCGCCGTTGATCAGATTCTTCAAAGAATTGTTGATTGAAAATGGTGGGGGTACCTGCAAAGACACTCCGATGCTAAAATCAACAAGAGTTCTATGCAAGTAGGTTGTTAAGAAAAGGAATAGAAATTGTGTACCTTTTGTGCTGAGATTTAGCCTCTATATATAGGCAGAAATAGATGTAGCTTTAGGGTTTTGATAGTTATCCTAATAACTTCCCTCATCTGTATAAATCCCAAATAACATCCAGATTCAAGATAAACCCTAATATTTATCATAATCCTCATTTATCTTGGATAATTATTATCTCTACTAATAATTATAAATATTTAAGATAATTATCCTCTTTTGTTTAGGATCTTGTATTTATCTTAAATAATATTAATAATTATAAATTAATAATTATCCAAGACTTTTGGGCTTTAATAATAAGCCTAGTGGGTTTCCATAATAAACCCACTGGTTTCCATAATAAACCCACTGGTTTCCCTAACAACCCAATCCAGGCTTCCATAATAAGCCATGTGGGTTTCCATAATAAAACCACCGATTTCCCCAATAAACCAGATTAGGCTTCCATAATAAGCCATGTGGGTTTCTATAATAAACCCACCGTTTTCCACAATAAACCGGGATAAGCTTCCATAATAAGCCATGTGGGTTTCCACAATAAACCCACCGGTTTCCACAATAAACCGTATTAGGCTTCCATAATAAGCCACGTGGGTTTCCACAATAAACCGTATTAGGATTCCATAATAAGCCACATGGGTTTCCACAATACACCGTATTAGGCTTCCATAATAATCCATGTGGGTTTCCATAATAAACCCATCGGTTTCCACTATAAACCATATTAGGCTTCCATAATAAGCCACGTGGGTTTCCACAATAAACCCACCGGTTTCCACAATAAACCGTATTAGGCTTCCATAATAAGACATGTGGGTTTCCATAATAAACCCATCGGTTTCCACAATAAACCGTATTTGACCAATACCAAAATAGCTTGTGCGGTACGCATGTACACTATTTTAATAGGGTACAAACATCGCCCCCTCTTAATTCTCAACTTGTTGATGGATTGAGAAAATCAAAAAGAAGAACCAACCTTCGCGGCTTGTTCAAATTCGCCATATTATGTTTATCCGATAACCTTTCGTGGCCTTGGCCAGCTTGTTGTATGGATTAAGAAAATCAAAAGAAGAACTAACCTTTGCGGCTCGTTCAAATTCGCCATATGTTGTTTATCCGATAACCTTTCGTGGCCTTGGATTTTCTGAATCAACGCTCTTGTGTCTGCGAATAAAGAATGTACGACAACCTCTGGTGTACAGGTTGACTGATATTATCTTTTTGTCATACATTTTCTAACACAATGAGCCATTAATTGGTTTCTTCAATAAACCACCGAGTTTCCTTAATAAGTTCGGTTGGGCTTCCTCAATAAGCCAGAATTGGTTTCCTTAATAAACCACCGAGCTTCCTTAATAAGTCCGGTTAGGATTCCTCAATGAGTCCGGTTGGGCTTCCTTAATGATTCCTCAATGAGCTTCCTTAATGAGTCCGGTTGGGCTTCCTCAATAAGTCATACGTGGTTTATTTAATAAACCATCAGGCTTCCTTAATAAGTCCGGTTGGGCTTTCTCAATAAGCCAGCTGCGGTTTCTTTAATAAACCACCGGCTTCCTTAATAAGTCCGGTTGGGCTTCCTCAATAAACCAGAGTTGATTTCCTTAATAAACCACCGAGCTTCCTTAATGCATCCGGTTGGGCTTCCTCAATAAGCCGACGTGGTTTCTTTAATAAACCACCAGGGCTTCCTTAATAAGTCCGGTTGGGCTTTGTCAATAATCCATTTGGGCTTCTATAATAAGCCATATAAGTTCCCCTTGCTATTTTTGCTCCATTTTAGCTTCAGATTAATTATGTTGAAACACCTTGTTTTCGCCTCTCTCTTTATTAGAAAGACATCGCAAAAATTTCCTTAATAACCAAAATGCTTCGCCTTTGTCTTTCTCTTTTATAGAAAAACATTGCACATATTTCATTAATAAATTCATGCAAAAAGTGTTCTCATCTGTGATTATAAATTTGATTTATAATGTAACAAACTAGTGAGGATTTACCTCCCAAAGCGTTCGTTTCGTCCAACCCTAGCCGCCCTCATTGCTTGAATTGATACTTTGAAAAAGATGTCTTCTTTGTTTCGACTTCTCAAAAAAAGTTGCCTTTGATTGCATGCTTGGCGACACTTTAGCCGCCCCCAATATCTATAGAGATATTCCCAAGTAGAAAAGACGCCCCCATGTGAAGCAGGTACTAGATCTATTATATCCGTTCCTCACTTGCTAGTCGGCTCGGGCTTATGATCACATATCTTTTCCGTTGTCATATTATTTCTGGTTCCATCATGATTTTTCCTTTTGGAATCGCTCAAGCGGGACATTATAAAGATGCCCCCAACTGTAATAACCTGCAATAAAATTTGCTCACGTGCTAGACCAGACTTTTTTCCACGTGGTGGAATTGTGATGCTCAAGAGTTAGTCGAGTCTTGAAAAGAATGTAGGGTGTGCTTGCTGCTGGGGCAAGGCTTTTTGCTCGTAACGTAACAAGACTAACACTTGCTTCTCGGGGAGGCTAGTTGTTTCTTGTGTTGAGTACAAGTCTTTTAACCAATATCGGTAATTAGGCTCGTGGTTGAGACGAGACTTTGTGCTTACCAAGTTGCAAGTCTTATATGCACGCGTGCAAGACGAGATTTTATTCTTGCGATAAGAGCAAGACATATGTGCTCACGTGCAAGGTGAGTCTTTAAATGCTTGCGATGTGATGCAAGGCTAAACATTGAAGGGTCTAAGCAATCCTCATCTCGAACTATCGATCATGTCGCTATCCACGAACCTCAAACTCGATCATGTTGCTGCTCCAAGTGCACATCAAAGTTTCTCTAATACTATAATTTTTGCTTTCATGTTGTAGGGTATCGAAAGGAGATTCCAACGAGCCAAAAAGCACTCAATTCGGACTTAAAACGAAGAAGTTATTGGCGAAACAAGATTTGAACGAAGCGCGCGATGTTGATGACATGGCACTGATGACTGGATCAAAAGACTGACGTGGCAATGCTGAATGGGCGTTATACTGACATGGCATACAGACAGTGCAGACGTGGCAAGCAAGTCACTAAAAATCGCTAACGTGGCAACTGCGTCGTCGATGACATGGCAACTGAGTCATTGATGACGTGGCAGACGACTCGCTGACATGGCAATGCATACTGGCGACTGTTGTTGACGTGGCAGTTTAACTTGATGATGTGGCATCGCTGGTATGCAGTGTCGATGACGTGTTACTGCTTCTTTGTGCATGCAAGTCTGATTGGGCAAAAATATCCTGCGTATTAAGAATCGGGGGTGTAAACATCCATCTTTCATAGCGGCTCGGCTTGGCTTGCTAAGACGGCTCGAACAGCTCGGCTTGGATGGATGAACAGAAACTTTTGGCAACAGTTTCTTCAATGTTTTCGCCACGCTTTCTTCAACCCTCGCAACGTTTTCTTCAACAGCTTGTCACGGTTCCTCCAAGCTTCGCAACGGTTTCTTCATCCCTTGTAACGGTTCCTTCAACTATTTTTTGTGATTTTTCGAACCCTAACCTTTCCTTTTGGAGACTAGTGAAGCTTTTCTGAAAAGTTACGATCTTTTTGGAACTTTCAGAAAAGTTAGGATATTTCCGAGACTTTCTGAAAAGTTGTGATCTTTCTGCGACTTTCAAAAAAGCTGAGATCTTTCTGAGACTTTCTGAAATGCTGAGATCTTTCTGAGACTTTCTAAAAAGTTATGATATTTCCGAGCCTTTCTGAAAAGTTGTGTTATTTATGCACCTTACAGAAACCTTGAGCTACTTCTGCACCTTTCCGAAAACTTGAGATATTTCTGGGACTTTCGGAAAACTTGCGCTATTTCTGAGACTTTCAGAAACGTTGAGATATTTCTGAGATTTTCCCGTGAACAGTGATCTTCCGTGAACAATGATTTTCATGTGAACATTGATTTTCGTGAACATTGGCACTGAAACCCTAGTTTCGAAAATACTCGGAGAACACGATATTTTCTCGTGATCCCCATAGTCGGCGCCAAAAGATGTTGGTGCAAAAATTAATCACCCCAACAATCTTCGAGATGTGTATATGATGATCGATCGCCGCCCGTTGATCAGATTCTTCAAAGAATTGTTGATTGAAAATGGTGGGGGTACTGCAAAGACACTCGATGCTAAAATCAACAAGAGTTCTATGCAAGTAGGTTGTTAAGAAAAGGAATAGAAATTGTGTACCTTTTGTCTTTGAGATTTAGCCTCTATATATAAAGAGAAATAGATGTAGCTTTAGGGTTTTGATAGTTATCCTAATAACTTCCCTCATCTGTATAAATCCCAAATAACATCCAGATTCAAGATAAACCCTAATATTTATCATAATCCTCATTTATCTTGGATAATTATTATCTCTACTAATAATTATAAATATTTAAGATAATTATCCTCTTTTGTTTAGGATCTTGTATTTATCTTAAATAATATTAATAATTATAAATAAATAATTATCCAAGACTTTTGGGCTTCAATAATAAGCCTAGTGGGTTTCCATAATAAACCCACTGGTTTCCCTAACAACCCAAATCCAGGCTTCCATAATAAGCCATGTGGGTTTCCATAATAAACCCATCGGTTTCCATAATAAAACCATCGGTTTCCCCAATAAACCAGATTAGGCTTCCATAATAAGCCATGTGGGTTTCTATAATAAAACCACCGGTTTCCACAATAAACCGGGATAGGCTTCCATAATAAGCCATGTGGGTTTCCACAATAAACCGTATTAGGCTTCCATAATAAGCCACGTGGGTTTCCACAATAAACCGTATTAGGATTCTATAATAAGCCACGTGGGTTTCCACAATAAACCGTATTAGGCTTCCACTATAAGCCATGTGGGTTTCCATAATAAACCCATCGATTTCCACTATAAACCATATTAGGCTTCCATAATAAGCCACGCGGGTTTCCACAATAAACCCACCGGTTTCCACAATAAACCGTATTAGGCTTCCATAATAAGACATGTGGGTTTACATAATAAACCCATCGGTTTCCAGAATAAACTGTATTTTACCAATACCAAATATCTTGTGCGGTACGCACGTACAATATTTTAATAGGGTACAAACACCTGAGTCCCAGTAAATTCTTCATCTTGTGACACATTTTGTATATAGTTTTTTTATTTCTAGTATTTTCATTTATTAAATCTGAAATCAATCTCATCAAGTTCGAGTGAACGACAACCTTACTTACCACTATTAAAATTCGATCAATTTTTGGCGCCGCCGACGCGGACTTGTATTTAGATTTGTTTTAGGTTTATTTTATTTTATTTTTATTATTTTTGTTCTTTTTTACGAGTTTTGGTATTTTTGTTTGCTTTCAGAGTTGGAGCTAAGCTAAAGAAAAAGAGAAATTGCTGAAAAGAAAGGCAAAGCCCAAAAAGGAAAGAAAATAGAAATCCAAAAGGAGTGAAGAAAAAGATTTTGTAAATATTTTTTTTTTTTTTAGAAACTGTAATTAGGGTTATATTTTTGGACCTTTTTTGTTTTTGTACGTTGGACATTAATTTTTTTTAAACCCTACGGAAGGGTAGTTTTAAATATAAACTGCACAGGGAAGGACGACGATTACGACATCGCCTCGGGCCCTCGGGTTCGTACACTAACATAGGAGTCGGTGGACCGAGTCGACTTCAACGGTTCATCCCCCGTCTGGAACAGGAGGTAAGCATTCTAAACACTCGCGAATCCCCTGTCAGCGGGTTTACTAGATGATTTTGTATGCATATATTTTGAGTTCTTGGATACGACTGCTTTAATTTCCTAGTAAAGGGAAAGGCCTGGCCATACAAGATAAGGGTTCAGATTTCATCAATGTTCTCTTCTTGCCCGCCTTAGGAAAATGATACCAAACGCGAACCTAAGCTTAAAATACTGACTAGAACGAGACCGATTGGGTAACGAGGTTAATAGGAAAGTCATTCGAAAAATATTGGTTACTCTTTTAAGCATACTTCGAAGTTCATGATGGTTTCTGTGAGTTGAATGCGTGCCTGCGCCGCCTTTTAATGCGGTGAGGCCTTGGGTATCAAAGCTCCACGTAGCTTCCCTCGCCTCTATTCAACTTACTTTGACTTGGATTGATTCCAAAGGGGTTTCCTTAAATTGTAACGAATTCCCTTTCGAAGGATTAGAAGCTGGTCTAGAAAAAATCTAAGTGGAGCCATCATGCTTTTAATTTGCTAGAAATCAGTAGGTTTGTTGTGGTCGAGTCAGCCTTGTTTGTGCTTGTGTAGAATTCCTTTGCAATTAGGATGTCAAACTGGTATTATAATAGTCATCACAATGAATATGAATATCCAACTGAACAATATGGAAATCACTCTTTTTATGACCATAGTGTGAATAGTGGTTGGGAACGCCAACCTTTTGAAGGTTATGGGTCATACCATGGTGAGCCCAATTACTATCAACATGTGCATCAGTCTTACGAGAAAGAAGATTATAATATTAGTTCTTCGTCTCTAGAGGATACAATCAAACTATTGAAAAGTAGTCCTTTTTATGATCCTTTTGTTCCTACTCCTTCTTTAGAAGAGTCCCTCAGGAAGTTAACTGAGTCGACACGTAAGTTAGCTGAGATGTATGATATAGTTATGAACGAAATAACTACAATAATGACTGAACCTTCTTTAGAAGATACCCTCAAGCGAATAGCTGAGGCGAACGAAAAAATTTATCCAAATAACTTGAATTTCCAATACAGTGTTCCCAGTTTCACCCTTGAAAATGAGGATAGTTACTATTCACATAATCAAGATGACGAGGATACAATTGGAGATACTATTTTAGATGAGGTTCAACCATTTTCATATTATTATGAGGATAGTGTTAATGAGGAATCTCACATATGTAGGCATAGTGATCAGGAAATGGTTACTCCAGTTTATCTTCATAATGATAGTATTATTTCTGGTCCAAATCCCGATAATTTTAATGATTATTCACCTATTCAAAAGGATGTGGATTTGACTAGAGATACCATCATTTTAGACGATGTAGTTCATGATCCTTTATCCTGCGGTGTGTTGGATTATCCATTATTTAATGTGCCTATTAGTGAATCGGAGGAAGTAACTATGCTGAACACCTTAGTTAATGATCCTTTACTAGAAACTTTCTATGATAATCTTTTATATGATTGTGATGATGGTTTAGAGGAAAGAGTTTATTCTGAGAATATTGTTTTAGAGTCCAATGATTTAAAAACGATAGTTTTAGATGAAGAAGATGAACTCGTAGAACTTTTAAATGTGAGTGAGGATGTATCACCTGAGTATAACCTACAAGAAGCAATTGACCATTTTCAGGATTCTGATGATCTAGAAATTAGGGAAATTGTAGCTAGTCTATCTAGAGACACCCAAAATTCTAAGTTTGGGGGTGATTATCATTCTCCATGTGCCTTACCTTCATCTCTTATAGAGATCCCTCACGTGGGACTTGATATATGTTCCTCAACCATTGTGCCAGGTTACCTTCATACTAGCTCTCCCGAACCTAGTAATGTCCATAAAGAAGTTCAGTTGTTAGAAACCCATCCTTTGGTTGATGTGGTTTACCCAGGCTATGAAACCCAGATTGACTTTGTTTTCCCACCAAATATTTTTTTTCCAAATGTGGGAACGTATGAGTTTGAAATGTGTCAGTTATTAAGTTTTGAGACTAAGCCTAAGTACTTTAGGAGAATAGAATCGACACATTTGCTTAAAATTGACCACATCTTTCATTGTGGTCAGCTGTGTGAGTCAAATCTAATTGACTTAGATGATCCCCATTTATTCAGGTTATTGTTATGCACTTCTAAGTTCTTAGTTGAGTATTTCCAGACTCTTCAACCGATGAAAACTTTTTATTGAGACCCTTTTATAGAACCTGAACCTGAACCACAACTAGATATAGTTGTTTTACTTAAAAAATTAGATAAGGGTATGTTCGGTATCTTTATGGTCTGCTGTAATTTCCTTTTCCTTTGGATAACACTTTTTGATCCAGATGACCCACAGTTACTCCGACTACTGCTTCATGATTCTATGAGGTGACTAATTCCATCCGATGTCTGGCTGAAAAATTTAAACTTAGCACTTCTTGGGAGGTAACCCCTCTTTTAACACGATAATATCTTTCCTTACTCTTTTCTTCAAGTGGTAACAGTTTCTCCTTGTTCATGCTTTTAATTTCATCTATAGAACATTGAGGACAATGTTAGATTAAGTTTGGGGGTATGGGAGAAACTTTTTGCTAGCTTTTAGTTGCAATAAATAAACTCCAGAGCCTAGAAATTTATGCTTATTAAAGTCGGCACTAACCAATCTAAGTGGATGGAAACATTTTGGTTGAAGGAGTTAAGGAACCAATCTGATTAGATGGAAACATCTAGAAGAGTCTATTCATAAAAGCACAGAGCTCAGGTGTTAGAAAAAGAAAACATGGTAGTTTCGCCATATCCTCGTGATGGAAACATCGAAAGCATCCTGATCACTAATTTTATTTTATTTTTACCATGGCTAGGGTGAAATAGAGTGACTAAGATACGAAAAAAAATAATAATAATAATTTGAGACCAAACCAGTAGACTAACCAGAATAAATTCGATAAAGCCAACCACTGGTTCCCTTGTATATGCCAGCTGAGTTAACCTAGAGTTAGGATTATCGACCACTGGTTCCCTTGTATATGCCAATGTATTGATATTAGTCCAGACAAGTATCTCAGTCCATTAGGATAGGTTCACCTTAGTCAACATCATCCACGTTTTTCCCTACATCCATATTCTTAATCTATCCATGTGATTGGTTGACTCCGGTTTATGATGTCCAGAAACTATCTGAGTAGAGCTCTGTCACTTTATATGAATTTTAATATGCTTGAGTGCAAACTCGTGTACAACAGTTGGAATTTCTCATCAGGGTACTTCCTCCTGTAGTCAATAATTATGCCAACCAAGGAGATTCTTTAGTGCTTTCCAAGGTTCTGCCTAGATAGCTAGGGTCTGGAGTAAAGGTTTTATGGGTACACCTATGGTAAACCCTCCAGAGACAATACTCCGCCACTAGGGCCACCTAGCGGTTTAACGGCTTGATGCACGTGCTTAGTGTGGTCATTTTATTTTCTAGATTAGATTTGCTCGGGACGAGCAAATAATAAGTTTGGGGGTATTTGATAGACACATTTTTGTGTCTGAATTGTCCTCAGTGTCTCTATTGTTAGTCTCGATTTTTGTACTAATTTTGGTGTTTTTATGTTTGTTTAGTTGTTATTGGAGAATTACACATGTGTGGAAAAAGTTGCTCAAAAAGTGCTATTTGGACCCACGGAGAAAAGTAGGAAAGGCACCCTCACTTTGGATAAGGGGCACCTCAGTTGGACACCTGTTATTTACACTCCACAGACGGATAGGGGCGACCTTCTTCTTCACGTTCAAATAATATTTTGGCGGGAAAATACTTTTCAAGTGCGTAGTTTGCTGAAGAAGATTTGGACGAGATTTTATTTGATTTCCTCGTTGATATTATTTGGTAATGACCTGTTTCAGTCAAACAGGGAGGGTACTTGTTCTAGTTTCCATAAAAAAAAGGAGATTTTGTTGATCTGCAATAAAACAGGGCATGAATATTGGACCGAGATACTCTTGAGATTTCTACGTAATTTTTGGAAGATTGGTGTGTGCCCGCACGAGTTTCACTCAATATGCAAGCGAGTTGGAGTGTGTAGAAGCAACAAATACAAGGGAGAATCAATATGAGACGCGTGAAAGGTGAAAGGGGAAAGAAAATATATCCGAGGATATATATCATGAATGGAGATTTCTTGGGAGTTATTACGAAGATTTCTGTGTTTTTGTGGAGTATATAAAGGGATCTGGGGACTCATATAAGGTTTATGGAGAGTTAGGGAGTGATTAGGGAGATAACAGAGCAAAGAAATGAGAGTTCAAAAATCTGCTGCTGCTGTCATTGAAGAGAGCTCGAAGAACATAAGACGTCTGGTGACAGTCGTTCATGCTACAGTGGCAACGACAACAAATTGAGGGTCGTATAGCTACAGTGTCAGTGACGCTGTATTTGTATCGTTCTTTGTAACATAGTTTTGTAACAATTATAAGTGTTACAAAACCCGGTTTTAATTATTATTCCTCCATTTTCATCATTTGTGAACAACATTCGAGCAATGAATAAATACTTCGAGTGTGTTTTCACCATGCGGAGCTAAAACCCATCACTGGGACGACGAAGGAAGTTGTTTTTCACCCATGTGGTAATTAAATTAATTCTTTTATACTTATTTGCATAGAATTTAATTGTTTTATAATCTCTATTAATTATTTGTTATTTTGTATGATGTCGCATGCTTGGTTTTAATTACTTTTGATGCGTCATGTAGGACCAGAATATCGCCATGACAGTGTTCTTGCGAGATTAACAACACTCCTGCGATCATTACCGCGAGCTCTTTAACAACACTTTGTGAGCGTCATAAAAATAACTTAAAGAGTGATCCAAAGAATGACGTAATAGCTGACGATTGAAGAAACACAAGAAGAGCATGATTGATTTTCGATGGTTAGAACGCTTGCGAGAATTGACATTATAACTACCGCGAGAACATCGCAAGCCAAACCCGAAATTAAAGGACAGCTTAGCTGTCATCCATTATGTAACTACCCTATATAAAGAGATCCAGTATGTCGAGAGAGAGGATGATGTATTTTTGAGTGTTGAGAAATTCTTTAGGAGAGAGAAACAAAAGAGTGGTTGTATTTTTAATCTACTTCCATTATTTGTAAACATTTCTGAGAATCAAATAATAAAGTGTCGTTTTAATCACTTAAATATGTGTTAATCACTGTAAGATCTTATCAAGGGTGTAGTGTAGGATTTCCTGCAACTACATTTTGGTGCCCGAAACAGGAAAGAATTGATGATTATTTGAAGGAAAAGAAAAAAATTGACATTGTGATTGGAAGGAATTTGGAATAATTAGTGAAAGATCTTACGCAACATTCAACAGATTACAAAGATTAATGGCTAGAAGAAGAAGAAACACATCAGAACCACCAACAACTGTAAGGAGGAGTAAAAGACTTGTAGGTGGAGAAACAAATGAAGTGGGAGAATCTTCAAGAATAAGAACAAGAAGAAATAGAACAAGGAATGAAGGAGAAAATCAAGTTCAACATCCAAACCAACAAATACAAAAACAAGATAGAGTTGTGGATTATGATAGAGTTAGCGTGCATACTTGGCGATCAGATTCGATGGAAGAAGCAAAAGATCGACAATTAAGAAATGAGAGAAGAGAAGAAAGAGATCAAGGAGTGGTTGGAAGATTAATTCATGGAGAAGGCGAAAATGAAATAGCAGATGATTTAAGACAAGGAATACAAGAGGAAAGGAGGTTAGAAGCAGAAGAACGTGCAAATTTAACAAGACAAAATCACGAGTTAAGAATGGAGAATTTGAGATTGCAGAGTAGGAGATCAAGAAGTACTGCTAGATCAAGTTCAAGATCATTTAGAGAAGGACCAAGGAGAAATTCCCCTATGAGAAATGCTAGAGAAAATATCCAAGAAGAAATGCAAAATCCAAATGAAGAGCAACGTCATGGAGCAAAAGAGATAATTAATGATCGCTATTATCCACGCGGTGAAGCTTTGGATGGTAGACGTAATAATAGAAATAAAGAAGGTGGAAACAACCAAGACGGTGAAGAAAATCGAGAAGAAGGTAGAAGAATATTACATGGGCAACAAATTCAAAGAAATCAAAGAATCATTGAGGAGGAAATTGAGAGACATTATCCTGAACAAGCACGTCTGGCTTGCGAGAGAGAAAGATTAAGAGCAGAAGTGGAAGAACAAGAAATCCAAGAAGCAATACGACAGAATAATCATGAAAATCGAGAAAGGAGACGCACACAAAATCGCCATAACCATAATATCAATGAAGAATTTGATAGAATACAAAGAAGAATAGAAACACAGCGAAGAGAAGCGATGGGAAATGAAGAAATTCGCATAGAAGAAATTGGGAGACATAATCAGTTGCAAAATGTAGAAGGAGTTGAAGTGGAAAATCGCAGGAGAAGGCATAATGAAGATACAGATGAAGATACACAAAATTTCGCAAGACAAGTAAGGCATGAACGTAGAAGAAGAGAAGCTGCGCTAAAAAGACCAATGGAGCAAAATTCAGTTGGAAATGAACAAATTTTAAGAGAATTAGCATAAATGAGGGGAATGTTGAATAAAAATAGATAAGGAGGAAGAAGGAAACTTGATGAAGCCATTGAAGAAGCTGCGAGAACTCCATTCACTCAAGAAGTACAACTAAGAGGAATTCCTCCAAAATGCAATTTACCAGCGTTAAACAGTATCTTCGATGGGACTACTTGTGATGTTCAACATGTCAAGGCTTACGTTAGATGTATTCTACAATGGGAAAACCATGACGATGTGTTATGCAAATACTTTGCATCTAGTTTAACTAGTGAGGCGTTAAAATGGTTCGAAGGCTTACCTAAAAATACAATAACTTCTTTCGACCATTTGCAAGCTACATTTCTGGGAGAATATATAAGCAAAAATTCTTCACGACCCGGTATTGAAGATGTATTTGGATTAAAATAGAGGATTGGCAAGAGTCTGAAACACCTAACCATAAGATGGAAGACAATGTGCAGTGAAATGGCAGGAAAAGTGGATGAGAGATACCTCATTTTATCTTTCATTAATGCCATGTTCGCAACCAATCTGTTGTACATACAAATTTTCAGAATCAAAAATACCATCACAATGACTGAGCTACGAGAACTACAAGAAGAATACATTGCTTTGGAAGAAAAACAAAATGATATGGAATCATATCGAGTCGCAAAAACCATCTCAATAGCATTAAACGGGAGTTTACTTCCTAAAATGATCAACAATGTGGCGAGCACCTCGCAGTCACAGCAAGAGAAAGTGGTGATTGAAAATCAGCAGAATTTAATAGCTATGGGAAGTCGAGATCAAGAAGAGTATGAAAGATAAAGGAATTATTACAATCGCGGTGGAAATAATAAAATTCAAAGATTAGAATCAGCCGCAAGAGACTTATGGTGGTCAGAGGAAAAATAATTTCAGAGGACAAGGGAATCAAAGAGTAATATGGGAAGAAATTAAGATGCCACCCCTGAATGCCAGCATAGAAAAGATTTGGGAAGCTATCATTTTGATGGAAAATATACCATCACCCTGGAACATGGGAAAAGAACCACATCAAAATAATCGAAACCAAGAATTTTGTCCTTACCATCATTTTCATGGTCATTCAATAAACGATTGCAGGAATGTAAAAAAGAATAATTTTGAGGATGATTGATCAGGAAAAGTTAAATAATTTTCTAATAGGATATCCGCAATCTCAGCCGCTACCACCAGCACCAGAAATTCGCAGAGTGAATACTGTAAAAGGAGCAGAAACATTTGTGATAGAGGTTGGAGCTAAAGAGAAGAATTTGTTTTGAAATTTCATCATAGAACAACGAAGAAAAGAAATTGTTGAAAAAAATAGAAATTGGAAACATAATATCAAGCAAAAACAAAAAGGTGATAAGCTGATGGTTGACACAATAGATCAGCAAGAAGAGAGAATACTGCGAAATCAACATGAGTGTATGAATGGCGAGCAGATCGCAAATGCAAAACACAAAAGAGCAGAGGCAGAAAGTAGTAAGTAGAAAGGTAAAATGAAGAAATTTAAGAAGTTTTATGAACGATTTATTGAATAAAATGTTTCAAAAGAATATTTTACTTGAATGAAAAAGATGGAATTAAAAAGTTGAAATATAAATGAAAAGAAGATCCAAGAAAAGAAATTTCATCAAAGTTGCATTAGTCGCATGAAACGCGAATAAAATTTCGCAGAAACATAAGAATGGGACAAACCTATATGGCGTACACCCTAGTTCGCGGATGCAATTTCGCAAGAGGCAAATGTAAGACCTAAAGTGCGTCATATAAGGGGGTATTTCTTTGCGTGACTCAGGGATAAGGTTATACCGCTGCTGGAACCTGAGACATGGAGACTGGGGTCCATATATTTGAGATACCTATCCATGAGAGATACCTTGGATTTCCAACTATATAAGGTTATACCCTGGTTGGACGACCTAGGGTCTCTTCTAAAGAGTGCAGAGTATGACCTAGGCGTCGAGGTACACGGTTGAGCCAAGGATGCCCGGGATGGACGAACCTACCCTGTCCATTCTTGGTAAGTCTTGGCTATGATGCACTCGGCCTCAAGAAAACCCCACTTAGGGTGCAGTCTTGTAACTATAATCCATATAGGCATAAAGGATAAGAGGCTGCGAAAACAATTGGTTATTGGTAAATCCGGAAGGGAGGAGCTAGTCTTGTATGGCCGATGTGACCTCCTTGAAGGGGAAACCAGGGGGAAGATAAATGCGGCACCCTCCATTAGGGAGCTGATAAGTTTCTTAAGACGGCAATGTCATGGGGATTTACGCTCGCAAGAGAATTTAGGCCTGTCATATTGTCGCGTGATGAAGATTATACATAGGCAACAAGCCATAAGAGAAAAGATGAGATGAGATCAATGGGTTTTACATGAAAGTGTAAAGACGTCCTTCGATTTCATCGCACGACGACAATGTCATGAAGCTTTTTTCTTGCGAGGGAACTTAGACTTGTCATATTGTCGCAGAGAAATTGAAAAAATACAGATAAGGAAAGATCAATGGGTTTTTACATACAAGTGTAAAGACGTCCTGCGATTTTGTCGCAAATACACAAAGTGGGAAAGTAAGACCTTTAACTAGGAAGGCATAATAGGACCACAAGAAGTTGAATGACTGCGATATTTCTGTAGAGATTATGAAATCTGCGATATTCACGCATAAATCATAAAAGTATACAACTGATACTTGCGATGATGCTCGCAACTCAATTTTATTTACAATTGATATCTAAGCTCTACTCAATTTTTTCATATTGCATATGAATCATAGAGGCAAGTATGGGAATACATAGAGCGATGAAATCATTATTCATCATTATACGATAAAATTACTTAGATCTTATTATATGACACATTTACGCATATAGTTAAAGGGTAATAATTATGTTAATTGACTATGTTGCTGAAAAGAATTGTTTTCTAATTCATACATATTGAAGCAAAAGAAATTTATATATCAAGGAAATCTCCAAGTTAGAGAGACTCACAGCAATATTACAAAAGGAAGTAAGTAAGTGTACAAAGGTTACAAGGAATATAAAAAGAAGAAACAGAACTAATTAGATATCGTCATCTTCGCCAGATTTATCTACTTCTTCATATTTATCATCATCTTCATCCTTGCCAGACTCCTCAGCTTCACTATCAGAGATAATAAGGTTTGGAGTATCTACTGGAATTTCTTCTGCTAGATCAGGATACGTAGAATGAGGAATGTTATGATCATTGCAGACCATTTTTAATAGAATCGTTACGAATAACAATAAGGGAATTAGTAAAGTTCGCAGCAGTAATCTTCAATTGATCTTTCAACCTTGAATATTTCTCATTGCGAGCAGCAAGAGTATTCGCGAGTTGATTCTTATCAGCTTCGATTTCTCCAATTCTTTCAGAGTATCTCTTTTCATCTCCTGCGAATATATAACAACAAGTTGGAAGTTTTGCAAGGAATAATAATAAAAGCAAGGAGTTAACAAAGGAGAACGGTTAACAACCTTCTCTTCCAGAAATCAAGTCTTTAATTAAAGCTGCTTGTTCAATGTGAAGACTAACATCTACACCTAAATTAATTCTGGCATTGTCAAGAACCTTCGCAGCCCAAGCAAACTCATCATCGCTGTTAATAAGAAGACGATAGCAAATTTGATTCTACTTCGCAAGAATATCTCTATTCTCGCAGATAAATCTATCTCTTTCAACTTGAATATCGAGAAGAGTTTTATGGAAATTTGCTAAGGCTTTAGTACCATTTTTAACAACAAGATATTTTTCATCAATAAGATCGTTATTCTTGCCTCTTAGTCTATTAATTTCTTCTTTTGAGTCAAGATAAAGGCATTTAAACTTATTGGTTGAACTCAAATTAAATTTGTGCTCAATTTTTAAGAGATGAAATTTGGATTTAAGTTCATCTATGGAAAGGGATCTAATCTGATCGTCTGAGAAACTACTTAAAGAACTATTAATGCGAGCAAGAAGGGTTTCCTCATCTACATGTTCAGAAAAATATTGGAAAAATGTAGCCTCATGAGTAAGGCCATAAACATCTGCAAAAATGGTTGCTTGAATAAGCTACGGTAGGGTAAAAAGAACTAAAAGAAAAAGGAAACAATTCATACCATAGAGTTGCTGGTTAGCCTTGTCAAGATCGGAGATATTTTGTCTATCATTTGAAGCATAAATTTCTAATTGTTTGTTCTTCTTCCGAAGCTCAGCAACTTCAGCTTCTAATTTTTCCTTATCTTGGCGAAGCTCAGATAAGGAAAAATTAGAAGCTGAGGTTGCTGAGCTTCGGAAGAAGAACAAACAATTATAAATTTATGCTTCAAATGATAGACAACCTTTTGAAGGTTATGGGTCATACCATGGTGAGCCCAATTACTATCAACACGTGCATCAGTCTTACGATCAAGAAGATTATAATACTAGTTCTTCGTCTCTAGAGGATACAATCAAACTATTGAAAAGTAGTCATTTTTATGATTCTTGTGTTCCTACTCCTTCTTTAGAAGAGTCCCTCAGGAAGTTAACTGAGTCGACACGTAAGTTAGCTGATATGAATGGTATAGTTATGGACGAAAGAACTACAATAATGAGTGAACCTTATTTAGAAGATACCCTTAAGCGAATAGCTGAGACGAACGAAAGAATTGCTCGAAATAATCTGAATTTCTAACACAGTGTTCCCAGTTTCACCCTTAAAAATGAGGATAATTACTATTCACCAAATAAAAGATGACAAGGATACAATTGGAGACACTATTTTAGATGAGGTAGGGTAAAAAGAACTAAAAGAAAAAGGAAACAATTCATACCATAGAGTTGCTGGTTAGCCTTGTCAAGATCGGAGATATTTTGTCTATCATTTGAAGCATAAATTTCTAATTGTTTGTTCTTCTTCCGAAGCTCAGCAACCTCAGCTTCTAATTTTTCCTTATCTTGGCGAAGCTCAGCAGATTCAGATAATAATTCCTCTTTTTTCTTGCGAAAATTAGCAGCTTTCTTTTCACAAATAACACATCTTTTATCCAAATCAGAAGCAACAGGGAAGGAAGCTCTTCCAACCTGCGATGGAACATTATAAATTAAGATTTGACGAAGAAATGAATGTATAAATAATATGAAGAAGTGGAAACATACCAGAATACCAAGAGAATTTAAGATATTGGGAGTCTCTGATCTTGAGATTCCTTGAAGAGAATCATTATCAACCAATATGGGAGCGTCGCAGACTTTAGCGAGAGCCTGGGATATCCCATTAAGAGCTTCATCTCCATAGTCATTTGTGATACCATGTGTAATATCGCCAAAGATCTTGGACAGTTGAGTAATAGAAGAATCATATTGGGAAGACTCCATTGTAGAAGGGACATCAGCATCATCATTAGAATCGTCATCATCATTATCACCATCATCAGAATTACCACTCGAGTTTTCTGCATTAACTTGAGGAGTTAAAGAAGAAGAGAATTGGGTTTTTCTTTTCTTTAAGGGAGGAGCACCAGATTTCCCTCTGCGAGGGGCAGTAGACTTCTCTTTAAGAGGAATAATAGGTTTCTCCTGGCAAGAAACATCTTTGTTTTTCCCTTTATTTTTCACAATCTTCACAGGTTCTATATCCTCAATAACCTGCGAGCACAGATAAAGGTAAGAAATGGAGGCAACAATATATTGTTAAGAATCATAAAGGAGCATTTCTTACTTCATCTGTGAGAGATTTTAGGGCTAAAAAGGTGTTGGGTTTCCCAAATTTCTGGTAATGAAGTTTCAGCTTGTCAATCTGGAAAAAATTGGAGTAGTCAGCGAGAGTATAAAGACATAAGGAAGATAATAATGATAATTAGGCAATGTAAAAATAATGGAAAAACAAGGTACCTCTTTATTTCTTTCAGACCAATTGAAGACCCACGATTGATATTCTGAGAAATTCGCAGGCAATGCATGAGGACCAGAGATGTAGGGACCTTCTAAACATAATGGAAAAATGAACCATTTGTCATCATTGGAATGGAAAGGGCCTTGATTATTACCCTTATGCCAATCAATATCTGACATAAGAACTTCATCTTCATCGATGTTATCCTTATTTTGCAAGCGGACGCCCCATCGAGTGCTATCCTTTTTACAAGTGACCATGTCGTAATTTGCGAAGAAATTCTCCACAGTATACTTTGCGGGAACGATTGGGACATCTCTAAATTTTGGATTCTTTGGAGCGCCAGGGTAGCGAGATTCTTTATCAGCACTGCGAGTAGCATACTCAAGCATTAAGCGAATACAATCCCCACTCAATTGATATACCACCCGCAAGAACTTCGCGTGAGAGAGAATTTCATAGAATAAAGGAAGTTCAGGATCATATAGAGGAATGGGAAGACCATCCTCAAGCTGACCTAGAGAAATTATGATTTTCTCACGGTTACATGAAAAATTAGAAAATAATGGAACAGAGAGTTCAGCCTTAGGACTTTGATCAGGAATAGTAGATAAGGTGAAACCTTTATCTTTAAGTTTCTTTTGCATCTTCTCATAGGCAAGAACATTTTTATGACCAGCTGCAACCATTTTTAGTATGGGAATGAAGATTGAAAGAGTAAAAAATTGAAAGAAAAATTGTAACAGTAACATATCCGGAATTTACGGAAGAACAGTGAATTTGCAGAGAAGTTACGGAGAGAAGAAATAAAGAAGTAAAAAGAATAAAGAAAAGGAATGAAGAAGTATTTATAGAAGAAGAGATTTCTCGAGAAGATGAATGTAATTAATGCAAAGAAAAGACATGAACGGTCAGATCGCAGCGGTTGAAAAGGACGTGTCAAATATTTACTGGAAGAAAAAGTACGAGAAAACAGCTGGCGAAGAATATAGAAACGTGTCAAAGTGGAAGAATGGAAAAAGATAAACAGCTGCGGCATTGTAAAAAATTCAATTCTCATGATCTTCCCTCCTTCGCAGAAAAGACATGAGAAGAGGCAAGATGTAGGACCAGAATATCGCCATGACAGTGTTCTTGAGAGATTAACAACACTCCTGTGATCATTACCTCGAGCTCTTTAACAACACTTTGTGAGCGTCATAAAAATAACTTAAAGAGTGATCCAAAGAATGACGTAATAGCTGACGATTGAAGAAACACGAGAAGAGCATGATTAATTTGCGATGGTTAGAACGCTTGCGGGAATTGACATTAGAACTACCGCGAGAACATCGCAAGCCAAACCCGAAATTAAAGGACATCTTAGATGTCATCTATTATGTAACTACCCTATATAAAGAGATCCAGTATGTCCAGAGAGAGGATGATGTATTTTTGAGTGTTGAGAAATTCTTGAGGAGAGAGAAACAAAAGAGCGGTTGTATTTTTAATCTACTTCTATTATTTGTAAACATTTCTGAGAATCAAATAATAAAGTGTCGTTTTAATCACTCAAATATGTGTTAATCACTATAAGATCTTATCAAGGGTGTAGTGTAGGATTTCCTGTAACTACACGTCATGCTCACAACTTACAACTAATGTTTTATGAAATCTACTTTGGCAAAGAATAGAGTTAATATTTCTTTTATTTTGAGCTATAATTCCCTAGGATTAATTTCTCAACCACTTGAATATGAAAAACAGTGAAATCCCGAGTCCAAGTAAATTCTTCGTCTTGTGACACATTTTGTATATATTTTTTTTATTTCTAGTATTTTCGTTTATTAAATATGAAATCAATCTCATCAAGTCCGAGTGAACGACAACCTTACTTACCACTATTAAAATTCGATCAATTTTTGGCGCCGCCGACGCAGACTAGTATTTAGATTTGTTTTAGGTTTATTTTATTTTATTTTTGTTCTTTTTTACGCGTTTTGGTATTCTTGTTTGCTTTCAAATTTGGAGCTAAGCTAAAGAAAAAGAGAAAGTGCTGAAAAGAAAGACAAAGCCTAAAAAGAAAAGAAAAGAGAAATCCAAAAGGAGTGAAGAAGAAGATTTTGTAAATTTTTTTTTTTTTTTTAGAAACTGTAATTAGGGTTATATTTTTGTAATATTTTTATTTTTGGACCTTTTTTCTTTTTGTACATTGGACATTAATTTTTTTTAAACCCTACGGAAGGGTAGTTTCAGATATAAACTGCACAGGGAAGGACGGCGATTACGATATCGCCTCGGCCCCTCGGGTTCGTACACTGACATATGAGTCGGTGGCCCGAGTCGACTTCAATGATTTATCCCCTGTCTGGAACGGGAGGTAAGAATTCTAAACACTCATGAATCCCCTGTCAGCGGGTTTACTGGATGATTTTGTATGCATATATGTTGAGGTCTTGAATACGGCTGCTTTAATTTCCTAGTAAAGGGAAAGGTCTGGCCATACAAGATAAGGGTTCGGATTTCATCACCGTTCTCTTCTTGCCCACCATAGGAAAACGATACCAAACGCGAACCTAAGATTAAAATACTGACTAGAACGAGACCGATAGGGTAACGAGCTTAATAGGAAAGTCATTCGAAAAATATTGGTTACTCTTTTAAGCATACTTCAAAGTTCATGATGGTTTCTGTAAGTTGAATGCGTGACTGCGCCACCTTGTTATGCGGTGAGGCCTTGGGTATCAAAGCTCCACGTAGCTTCCCTCGCCTCTATTCAACTTACTTTGACTTGGATTGATTCCAAAGGGGTTTGCTTAAATTGTAACGAATTCCCTTTCGAAGGATTAGAAGCTGGTCTAGAAACAATCTAAGTGGAGCCATCATGCTTTTTGTTTGCTAGAAATCAGTAGGTTTGTTGTGGTCGAGTCAGCCTTGTTTGTGCTTGTGTAGAATTCCCTTGCAGTTAGGATGTCAAATTGGTATTATAATAGCCATCACAATGAATATGAATATCCAACTGAATAATATGGACATCACTCTATTTATCACCATAGTGTGAATAGTGGTTGGGAACGCCAACCTTTTGAAGGTTATGGGTCATACCATGGTGAGCCCAATTACTATCAACACGTGCATCAGTCTTACGATCAAGAAGATTATAATACTAGTTCTTCGTCTCTAGAGGATACAATCAAACTATTGAAAAGTAGTCATTTTTATGATTCTTGTGTTCCTACTCCTTCTTTAGAAGAGTCCCTCAGGAAGTTAACTGAGTCGACACGTAAGTTAGCTGATATGAATGGTATAGTTATGGACGAAAGAACTACAATAATGAGTGAACCTTATTTAGAAGATACCCTCAAGCGAATAGCTGAGACGAACGAAAGAATTGCTCGAAATAATCTGAATTTCTAACACAGTGTTCCCAGTTTCACCCTTAAAAATGAGGATAATTACTATTCACCAAATCAAGATGACAAGGATACAATTGGAGACACTATTTTAGATGAG
The DNA here is from genome assembly GCA_023529315.1 of Papaver bracteatum. Lineage (NCBI taxonomy): Eukaryota > Viridiplantae > Streptophyta > Magnoliopsida > Ranunculales > Papaveraceae > Papaver > Papaver bracteatum. The sequence continues at coordinate 580,234 of JAJJWX010005351.1, forward strand.
GTTCAACCATTTTCATATTATTATGAGGATAGTGTTAATGAGGAATCTCACATATGTAGGCATAGTGATCAGGAAATGGTTATGTAGTTGCAGAATAACCTACAACTACACCCTCAATAGAATTAGTAAAAACTCAAGAAGTTCTTGATGATGAATAACAATTTTCTTATTAATCTTCTCAATTGATTACAAGGAAGTATCTAAATGGAACTAGAATAGTTACAACTTTCTCTATTCTCTTTCCTAAGATATTTTCTAACACTCACTCAAAGAACCTCCCGAATTTTACATTTGAACTCCTATTTATAGTAAAAATTATACAGCTGTATATGAATTGCGAAGTATCGCAATTCATACTCGCAAAATTACTTCATCCTCGCAAAACTTCATATTTCCCCGCGCTACTTCTATCATCGTATCATTTTATATCTCTTTTCTCCTTTATTTATTACGATACTCGTGAACTATTATCTTGCGATATTCAGTACTTACATCTTGCCTCTTCTCATGTCAATTCTATGAAGAAGAAATGTCATGAGAATCCCTATTCTCGTAAATTTAGTGTAGTTATTACCACCCTTCAGGTTCGCAACACGTCTTTTTACTTTTCCCTTATCTTTCTGACACGTTTCTTCGTAACCGTTCTTTTCAACCGTTCACGCTTACTCGTATTAATGAGTTTTTATCTTCATCAAACTCTCTTATAAATATTATCCTTTGTTTTTTCTTTTTATTCTCTTATTCATCTTCTTCACCACTTCGCCTCTGCAATCTTTTTCCTTTCTATTTTCCCTCTTATATTCAATGGCACCAAAGAAGAAAACTATTGAACAAATTAATGCGGAACTTGCTGATAGAGACCTTATTCTTTCTGAGATTGAAGGTTATGATAATAAATCTTCTCTCTGTGTGAAGCTCTTTACCAACTATGTTTGGGATGATCAGAAAATTTTAATCTCACGAGGTCAAATCCTCGCAGGTCTTCCTCTTCCTCTTTATGATGTTAACATTCCTTTATTCTACGAAATTATTTCCCACCCCAATTTTTCTTGTGCTATTTACCAATTGACTGGTGATTGTATTCGCCTCTTAGTTGAATTCGCAAATCGTGCCGCTTTTGGGAAATCTTTGTATTCAGTTGATCTTAGGAAACCTGGATTTGAAAATATAGAAATTGTTCCTGCGAATTATACAGTTGAGGGTTTCTTCAAGAATTACACACTAATTCCTGCGAGGAAAGAAGATAATCGTTGGGGTGTTCGTCTTCATCGTAAAGCTAATATCGCAGCAGATGATCTTCTCATGCACGATATTGATTATGCTTCAGGAAATAATAAGACACCTCATCGTTCTAATGATGAAGATTGGTATAAGTACCCTTTAATGTTATCAGGTTCTTATATTACTGGGATAGTAGAACTTCCTGCGAACCTTCGTAACCGCTATTATCAACCTTGGGTTTTTAGAAATGTATGTACTTCCACCTCCTTATCTTTTTGTTACCCTTTAATTTCAAATGAGGTAAGAAACACTCTTGTATTTTTCTAAACAATATATTGTTGCCTCTGTTTCTTATCCTTATTTGAATTTACAGGTTCCACTTCTTCCTGAGATTGATGCGAGTGAAAATAAGAGTTCTACTTCCTCTAAAAGGCTTACTGCGAGGCAACAAACTCTTCGTTCTGCGAAGGTCTCCCAAGCTTCTGGTAATCAAGATGATGCTCTTCGCAAAGGAAAAAGAAAACTTCAAGATGTTGTTTACGAAAGGAGGAAAAAGAAGATATTCTCAACCAAATCTCATTCCAATGTAATTTCTTCTAATGAGAACATTGAGGAAGATCTTGGTGATGAAGATGATAAATATCCTGAGAAGGACTTTAGTTCTAATTCCGATACCCTTTCTGACAAAGGAGATGATGATAATGATGTTGATGAAGGTAGAAATGAAGATTATAGTATCCCAAAAACTTTTGCCTCATCAATGGTTAGCATCTCTGAGGCTTTCCTCCATTATTCTCGTGGATTAGGAAATTCTCCTACAGCGAATGCTCGCAAACTTATTGCGAAGTCTTGTAAAGTTCCTACCGTAATTGATAATAACCCCCTCAAAGGAATTTCAAGATTCGTCTCTCCTGCTTCATTATATGCTTTAGGTAGCATGGTAAGTTTCTTCTTTATTCCTTGTTTATTTCCCTTATTTTGTTGATTTCTAACCCCTTTTTTCTTGTTTAGGTTGGAAGAGTTAGTTAGTTGCTCTGATTGGGAAAGACGTCATTCTATTGCTGAGAAGAAAACTTTGAATCGTTGTAAGAAGTTAGAGGTTGAAAATTCAAGTCTCCGTCAGAAAATAGAAGATCTAAATATTGATAACGCAGAATTAATATCTCGTCACGAAGATAATTCACAATCTGCGAGCATCGCAATTGATAATTCTTCTCTTCTTGAGGAGAATAATCAATTAAACCTTGAAAATTCTTCTCTTCGTAATGATAAGAAGCAACTAGAAGGTAAATTCTTTGCGATGGTAATTATTTTGGTTACTTTTCCTTCGTAATTTGCTAACCAATTCCTTAATTTCTCTCCTTGCTGCAGAAAATTATGCGAAGATGAATAATGATCTGGAAACTCTCCTTGCTAATCGTAATAAGAAAATTTCTGACTTGAGATCTCAGCTTCTAATTTCCCAGCATAACCATAGTTTATATGTCAAGCGTTTTCGAGCTAAGATGACTCGCAAGATTTGCGAAGATAATGAAATTCCTCTCAAGAAGTACCATACGCTCCTTTTCAAGAAATTCCTGAAGATACTCCATATCTGGAAATCTCTGAAAGTGAAGTTGAAGATGATAGTGAAGTTGAAGAAGAAGATCATTTTGATGGGAACAGATCGCCTGAAGAATAACTTCATTTTTTTTTTGTATATCTGTTCTGTAACTTTTCAATACAACACTTTCTTCTTGATTGTGCTTTTAATCAATCCAACAATTTATTTTTCAAAGCTTAATTTGAATTAATCTTTCTTTGATGTTTATTTCCCTTATTCGCATAACTTGATCATATGGAGAGAAATAATATATCTTAAAGACTTAGCTTAGTATTCCCTTTCCCCTTATTATTTCTCTTCAAATGATCAACTATCGCTGGAAGTATTAGAATATCCTTCTGAATTTATCTTACGAATTTTCTTCTTATTGTGATTATGAATAAAAAAATCCTCCCTTCGAAGTATAAGAAATATAAGCCTTTTGCTTTTTACGGAATGTTGCGAAGTAAATAATAAATCTCCCCTTGAAGTATAGAAAGTATGAAGTATACAAAATATGAAATATCCTTAAGAAGTATAAGAAGTATTAGCAGCATTCAATTTATGAAGAATTGCCCAATATATGAAGAAGTATAAAAATTATTACTCATTGTATGAAGAAGTATAATAAGTACTTAATCTTCGCAAAATTAAATATCCGTTGAAGAAGTATAATAAATATGAGATATTCTTGAAGAATTATTAGAAGTATTCAACTTTTTGGAGAAATATTCAATATATGGAGAAGTATAAGAAGTATGTAATTCTCGTAAATTTTTACGAATATGAACTTATCTGTATTTGATTGCTATCAAAATCGCATCTTTTGTTAAGTCTTCATTAAAATTCTTCATTGATGTTGTCTTCTTTGATAGGACTTCTTGTAAAAATTCTTCAATGATATTGACAGAGCTGTCTTCTCTTCAAAATTTCTTGATGTATATTCTTGTAAAATTTCTTCAATGATATTGACGAAGTTATCTTCTTTTCAGATCTTCATAATGTATATTCTTGTATAATTTCTTCAATGATGTTAATGCAATGAATTTCATTAATTTCTGTGGTCTTATCATGCCTTCCTAAGTAAAGGTCTTATTTTGCCACCTCTTTGGTAGTAAATTTTTGTATTTGCGATAATATGACAAGTCTGAATATTCTTGCGAACATACAACCTCGTGACATTATCGTCTTGCGATGAAATCGCAGGACGTTCTTACACTTTCATGCAAAAACCCATTGATCTCATCTTAACTTCTTTGTATAGTATTTTAGCCTCTTCAGGAATTGTTGCGACAATATGACATGCCTAAATATTCTTGCGAACATAAAGCCCCATGACATTGTCGTCTTGAGATGAAATCTCAGGACGTCTATACACTTTCATGTAGTGACCCATTGATCTCATCTTAACTTCTTTATTATGTTCTGCGAGTTCTTTATTCATTTCTTTCTTTCTTTCTTCTCTTTTTTTTTTTTTTTTTAGAAGGCTCGCAGAACTTCATTTGTTTCACAAATATGACAAGCCTTTATGTTTTCGCAAACAAGAAGCCTCGTGACATTTACGTCTTATAGCACTTATCAGCTCCCTAATGGAGGGTGCTGCCCTTTATCTTCACCCTGATTGCCTCTTCAAGGAAGCGTACATCGACCATACAAGGTTAGCTCTTCCCATCCGGTTCTGCCAACAACCAGCTTTTGATCGCAACCTCTTATCCTTTTTGCCTATAGGGCTTATAGTTACGAGGTTGCACCCTATGGGGTATCTTTGGGCCAAGTGCATCATTTTCCAAGACTTGTCAAAAATGGCAGATGTGGTTCAACCTCACCCGGCACTCTTGACTCAACCGTGTACCTTGGCGCCTTGATCGTTTTCTGCACTTCTTGGGAAAGACAGTATGCCTTAGTCGCCCAACCTAAATCTTCTTACACCGCATTTTATATTGCGTAATGTCGTTAGATTAGGTGAGAATCCAAGGTGTCTAACCCGGATAGGTACCCCATTATTGGGTTGTACCCCAAAATTTTTACCATGTACTAAGGGCCCTTGGTGGTGTTCCGGTTACCCTTAGCCACGTTATAGGTACCCCCTTAAATGACGTACTTTAGGACTTTGCCTCTTACAAATTATAGCTTCGCGAACTAGGGTGTACGCCACAAAGGTTTGCCTGTATAAAATTTTCTGCGGCTCTCTTTCTTTTTTGGAGGCTGATCACAGATTTCGGTATTTTATTCGCAAATTAATGAAATTTTCATCGGAATATAAATTCTGAAATTCGTAACTTTTCCCAATTTCCTGCGAGCAAACAATATTCGTAAAATTTATCACGAAATAAAAATTTTGTTTTACCACATACCTTATTTCCACGAGTAAACATACTGATTACCTTCTTGTTTTATTATTTTCCTTATTCTTTCTTCGCAAATCACAATCCCTTATTATCATCGTAAATTTCTTGTATGATTATCATCGTAAATTTATCCTCTTTTTCCTTAATCCTCTGCCATTAAATTTTCACTTCTTTTCACAGCCTTTGCTCTTTTTCTCCAATTTTTCTTCTCAGCTGTTTTTCCTTCGCAAACTTCTACTTCTGTATCGTAACATTTCTTTCCCTCAGCCCAATCACCCTTGATAACTCCAATACCCTCCATATGAGGAAATTTTATGCACTGATGTAGAGTGGAAGCTACGCCTAGAATTCCATGAAGCCATGGTCTTCCTATCAAAGCATTATATGGTGATTCGACATAAACAACGCAGAACAGAATTTCAGTTCGCATTCCACTCAGTGGAATTCGCATGCTCACTTCTCCTTTGGGCTTGTTGGCAGTTCCATTAAAACCATAAATTCTATAAGTAGAAGGTATTAAATCTGCATCTTTTCCCCCCATAGTTTTGTAAGCAGAATAGAAGAGGATATTGACAGAACTTCCCGTATCAATCAAAATCCTATTAAGACCAATTGATTCTTCCTCCATATCATCTTCGTTTTCCTCCATATTCATGTAGATTGCTAATCTTACTACCAATGGATTATCATGTGCTTCACAACCTTCTGGAATTTCAGGTGGCTTCAAAAGAAATTTCACGTTTCTGCCATTCTTCAAGTCGTGAAATTTTTGCGATGTTCATTACTTCCTTTCCTTCATCATCCCTCGCATATACCCTGCTTAACACATTATCATGAAAATCCTCTATGGTTTTATATGAATGAACAATGGAATTACAGAAAACATTCCTTGCTTTTGATCCCACTTCTATATGTAGGATTTCTTCTCCCTTTTCTTTTGTTGTGTTCTCCCTGCGAGTTATGGCTGGAGCCTGTGGTAATTGTTGCGACTGTGTCTGCTTAAGTAAAAATTGATTTAGTTTTCCTTGATCAATCATTCGCAAGATTATCCTCTTGATATTATGGAAATTATTTGTAGAATGTCCATGGAAATGATGATATGAACAAAATTCATGACTTCTTGGACCCATTGGTGGTTCCTTTCCCATGTTCCATGGAGTTGTTATATTCTCTACCAGGATAATTGCTTGCCATATCTTTTCTACACTCGTATTCAAAGGTGGCAACTTTATCTCTTCCCTTACCATTCTTTGACCTCCTTGACCGTTGTTATAATTTTGTCTCTGGTTCCCTTGTCCAAAATAATTTTGCCTTTGTCCCCCATAATTTTCTTGTTGTTGATCTAGTCTTGGAATTTGGTTATTTCCTATTCGATTATAGAAATTCTTCTCTCTATCATACTCTTCTTGATCTCTACTGCCCATTGCTACCATCTTTGGCTGGCTATCATTGATTTTCTTCTCTTCTGAAATTTGCGAAGAAGTTTGTGAGGATGTTTGCGAAGTACCTGCTACTACATTGATTATTTTGGGAAGTAAATTTGCTCATCCCTCTTGATTGCTAGTGTTTGCTACTGGATATGACTCCATACTGTTTTGCTTTTCCTCTAATGTAATGTATTCTTCTTGCAATTCTCGTAACTCTGTCATCATTATGGAATTCTTTCTTCTGAAGACTTGAACATACAATTGTTGATCGTGAACATCGCATTTATGAAGGACAGAATCAAGTATCTCTCATCCACACGCCCTGCCATATCACTGCACATAGTCTTCCATCGTCTTACCAAATGCTTCAAACTTTCACCCACTCTTTGTTTTAAACCAAATACATCTTCAATACCTAGCCGTGAAGAGTGATTTGTGATATATGCTCCGAGGAAAGTTGCTTGCAAATGACTGAATGATGTAATAGTGTTCTTAGGGAGTCCTTCGAACCACTTTAAAGCTTCCCCTGTTAAACTTGATGCGAAGTACTTGCATAACACATCATCATGATTCTCCCATTGTAACATGCATCTTATGTATGCTTTAATGTGCTGAATAGCACATGAAGTCCCATCAAAGATACTGGTAAGTGTGGGCAAATTGCATTTTGGTGGAATTCCTCCCAATTGTACTTCTCTAGCAAATGGAGTCCTCGCAGCTTCTTCTATTTCTTCATCTAATTGCCTTATATCTCCTCCTCTTCTATTGTTTATCATCCCTCTCATTTATGCTAATTCTCGAAAGATTCGTGCATTTGCCTCAGAATTCTCATCCATTGGTATTTTTAATGCAGCTTCTCTTCTTCTACGTTCTTGCGCTTCCTCCCTTGTGATCCTTCGCATTCTATCATATTCTTCATTAATGTTTTCATTTGCATAATTTTTCAAATATCTTCTTTCTAAATTATCATAATTGTTTAGTTGCATAGCATCTTGGAATTCTTGTTCTTCCCTTTCTATTCTTCTCATTCTTCTCATGCGAATATCGGGAATTTCTTCTTCTTCATTTCTCCTTCTTCTGTGACTTATTTCTTCTTGATTTACTTGTACTCTGATTCGAGAATTTGGTTCATTCCTTTCCACTTCTGTTTGTTGATTTACAATTATTCTCTTAATTCTTTCATACTCAACATTTTGTTTGTTACGAACTTCTTCATGTCTTCTTACTCCATTCTCGTGATTGTTTTGATGTATTGCTTGTTGTCTCTCAGTTTCTTCCATAAGTTGCTGTTCTTCCTCTCGATTCTGATTGTTTTCTCTAGGATTTGGTCTTGTTCGTAAATTCTCCATGCTTTGTTCATGGTTTGGTATTAAAATGAAACGATTCTCTTGATTTCTTTCATTTTGATTCTGCTCTTGTTCCTGCATATTATTTTCATTATTGATTATCGGTGAATTTTGTCCTTCTCTTTCTGTTCTAACATTTGATCTTGCAACACTGCGAGATTTCCTCCTTTGTAACATCTCATTTTCCATCCTCAATTCTTGATTTTGTCTTGTTAATTTGGCACGTTCTTCAGCTTCGATCATTCGTTCTTTTTGGATTCCTTGTCTCAATGTTTCTAACATCTCCCTTTCTCTTTCAAGAATTGTTCCTCCCATCAACCTCCCATTTTCTCTGATTTGTGGTTCTCTATCTTCTTCTTCTGGTGTATTAGTTCTCCAAGTGTGTATACTCACTTGATCATGATCTCCTACTTGTTGAGCTTGATTTCTTCGATTACTCCTTCTCCTACTAGGTTCTCCTGTTATATTTTCTTCTCCTCCTGCTAATCTTACACTTCTTCTTACTTCATTTAATGGTTCTGATGTGTTTCTTCTTCTTGTCATTTTTTAAGTACAGAATTCTTCAAATCCCTGTTTCTAGCGCCAATTATGTAGTTGCAGAATAACCTACAACTACACCCTCAATAGAATTAGTAAAAACTCAAGAAGTTCTTGATGATGAATAACAATTTTCTTATTAATCTTCTCAATTGATTACAAGGAAGTATCTAAATGGAACTAGAATAGTTACAACTTTCTCTATTCTCTTTCCTAAGATATTTTCTAACACTCACTCAAAGAACCTCCCGAATTTTACATTTGAACTCCTATTTATAGTAAAACTTATACATTTGTATATGAATTGCGAAGTATCGCAATTCATACTCGCAAAATTACTTCATCCTCGCAAAACTTCATATTTCCCCGCGCTACTTTTATCATCGTATCATTTTATATCTCTTTTCTCCTTTATTTATTACGATACTCGTGAACTATTATCTTGCGATATTCAGTACTTACAGGTTACTCCAGTTGAGCTTCATAATGATAGTATTATTTCTGGTCCAAATCCCGATAATTTTAATGATTATTCACCTATTCCAAAGGATGTGGATTTGATTAGAGATACCACCGTTTTAGACGATGTAGTTCATGATCCTTTAGCCTGCAGTGTGTTGGATTATCCATTATTTGATGTGCCTATCAGTGAATCGGAGGAAGTAACTATGATGAACACCTTAGTTAATGATCCTTTACTAAAAACTTTCTATGATAATCTTTTATATGATTGTGATGATGGTTTAAAGGAAAGAGTTTATTCTGAGAATATTATTTTAGAGTCCAATGATTTAAAAACTATAGTCTTAGATGAAGAAGATGAACTCGTAGAGCTTTTAAATGTGAGTGAGGATGTATCACCTGAGTATAACCTATAAGAAGCAATTGACCATTTTTAGGATTCTGATGATCCAGAAATTAGGGAAATTGTAGCTAGTCTATCTAGAGACACCCAAAATTCTATGTTTGGGGGTGATTATCATTCTCCATGTGCCTTACCTTCATCTCTTATAGAGATCCCTCACGTGGGACTTGATAAATATTCCTCAACCATTGTGCCAGGTTACCTTCATACTAGCTCTCCCGAACCTAGTAATGCCCATAAAGAAGTTCAGTTGTTAGAAATTCATCCTCTGGTTGATGTGGTTTACCCAGGCTATGAAACCTAGATTGACTTTGTTTTCCTACCAAATATTTTTCTTCCAAATATGGGAACGTATGAGTTTGAAATGTGTCAGTTATTAAGTTTTGAGACTAAGCCTAAGTACTTTAGGAGAATAGAATCGACACATTTGCTTAAAATTGACCACCTCTTACATTGTGGTCAGCTGTGTGAGTCAAATATAATTGACTTAGATGATCCGCAGTTATTCAGGTTATTGTTATGCGCTACTAAGTTCTTAGTTGAGTATTTCCAGACTCTTCAACCTGATCTTCAGAATGCCTTTGAGGAAATCCAACCGATGAAAACTTTTTATCGAGACCCTTTTATAGAACCTGAACCTGAACCACAACTAGATATAGTTGTTTTATTTAAAAAATTAGATAAGGGTATGTTCGGTATCTTTATGGTCTGCTGCAATTTCCTTTTCCTTTGGATAACACTTTTTGATCCAGATGACACACAGTTAGTCCGACTACTGCTTTATGATTCTATGAGGTGACTAATTCCATCCGATGTCTGGATGGAGACTTTAAACTTAAAACTTCTTGGGAGGTAACACAATATTCTTGCAACACGGTAATATCTTTCCTTATTATTTTCTTCAAGTGGTAACAGTTTCTCCTTGTTCATGCTTTTAATTTCATCTTTAGAATATTGATGACAATGTTAGATTTAAGTTTGGGGGTATGAGAAACTTTTTGCTAGCTTTTAGTTGCAATAAATAAACTCCAGAGCCTAGAAATTTATGCTTATTAAGGTCGGCACTAACCATTCTAAGTGGATGGAAACATTTTGGTTGAAGGAGTTGAGGAACCAATCTGATTAGATGGAAACATCTAGAAGAGTCTATTCATAAAAACACAGATATCAGGTGTTAGAAAAAGAAAACATGGTAGTTTCGCCATATCCTCGTGATGGAAACATCGAAAGAATCCTGATCACTTATTTTATTTTATTTTTACCATGGCTAGGGTGAATTAGTGTGACTGAGATACGAAAAAAAACAAATTGAGACCAGACCATTAGACCAACAGGAATAAATTCGATAAAGTCGACCACTGGTTCCCTTGTATATGCCAGCTGAGTTAACCTAGAGTTAGGATTATCGACCACTGGTTCCCTTGTATATGCCAGTGTGTTGATATTAGTCCAGACCAGTATCTCAGTCCATTAGGATAGATTCACCTTAGTCAACATCATCCACGTTTTTCTCTACAACCATATTCTTAATTTATCCATGTGAATGGTTGACTCCGGTTTATGATGTCCAGAAACTATCTGAGTAGAGCTCTATCACATTATATGAATTTTAGTATGCTTGAATGAAAACTCGTGTACATCAATTGGAATTTCGTATCAGGGTACTTCCTCCTGTAGTCAATAAGTATGCTAACTAAGGATATTCTTTAGTGCCTTCTGATCACTGTCGTAAGCGTCAAAAATAAATTCACTTTCTTACTTCCTAAAATAAAAAAAATAGTATGTGATAAGAAAGAGTTCGTATCCATAGAGAGGCCTTTGTTGTTATAAAAACTTTCAGTTTCTTAGTAACCAAGGGGGGGGGTTTGAGTTATCAAAGCTATAAAAATGAATTGAAAGCAAAGTAATATTAAAAGTAATCAATAAGGATAAAGTATTGGTCACGGGATAGTTTCATTCACAAATACATATTTTCATCAATGACTAGAATTGAAATTTAATCTCTCATTTACTAAAAGTCCTAGGATACCTTGATCGCAAGAATATCCCGCTAATTCCCTGATTTCATCACAACCATATTAAAAGATGCATATGTGAATTCTTCCTAGAAAGCAACCTAAAGTGTAAAAGCGAATTAGATTTAACTCCCTAGAAGCAATAAGCTAAATGGAATAAGACTAATCAAGGCAATCGAAATGTGTAAAAGCACTAAATCAATTTAACCCAAGTTATGATTCATATGTGACTAGTAGGATATATCTCTACAAGCACTACCCACATTTATGCTACTTAAAGTCAGGGATGAACAACGTTTTCGTATTGAAAACCCTAAAATAGCTCTAGAAATGAATGCAAATCGGATTGATTCCGGACTCAACCAAATAAACAATCAAATCATAAATCAATATCAACAATGAAACATAAACAATAAACTTGAGACAAAACTAATGCATTGAATCAGATTTTATTTGTGAAATCCACTTATTATCCCATAACCAATATTAAGAATTTAGCTACTCATGGTTTTTGAACTCAACATAATTATTATTAAAAATAAAAATGAAGAACATAAAAATAAATGGAAGCAAACCCTAGTCACTGCTCTCCTCCAAAAACCCAGTAGAAAGATACGTGATATGTGATATCCCCCTTAAAAGAATAGAAACTGCTCCTTTTATAGCTTTCCAACTTTCCAAATTAGGTCTTCAAAGCCCACGGTCCAATAGCAAGAAGTCCACCAAGCCCATGAACCAAGTGTGAGAAACCCATTTGAAATTATGTCCCAAAAATATGCTCACCGGAAAAATGGTGCACCGGCCGGAATATGGCCGGAATTCGGTCACCGTCGCTGGAATCCGGTGATCGGAAATTATCTCTGGCCGCCTTTGTCATCAGACACTGTCACCAGACAATTCTACACTTCCAGTAGCTCAACTCGATTTCTCTGCAAATCAAACATTCACAAAATACCACCTAAACCAATTCCTTATTCTTGCGAAAACGCACCCAAAAGCGCGACTCGTAGCTCATATATCCGTCCGCCAACTTCCATATCCGACTCATACCCCCCTCGCGATTCACTGAAATATTGTGATCGACGCTTTAACCTCTGAAATCCGGCATCCCGGGCTAGTACCACCGGTTCACCATTTTAGCTCTGTTTTCGTACTATTTCTGCTATATATTGTTGGCTGTTTTGTTCCCTGCTATGCCATTACTCAAACCAACTACTTAGCCGCAGCTCCAACCTTTAAGCACCAACTCAGTCCACTGCCTGGAGCTTCCAATTACAGCTGTTCAAACTCAGTTGCATAACTCGAGCGCCATTGCCCATGCCACTATTACTTCACCTTTGCCTTATGCCATACTTCATTGCACCCTTCTTTGCACTCTCCTGACTTACTTCACCAGTAGTATCTCTACAGCAAGCTCCCAGCTCACTTCCTTCATTAACTGAGCAGCAACAACATTACCAGCTCAGGCCATTTCACTCCAGCTCCATTCTGCAGCATAGCAGCATCACCAACTCATTTCTCCAATGTGCCACTGCAACACAACTCATTCAACCAACAGCAGCAACAACCAATACTCCCTAGTTCAGCTGCCACTGATCCACCATCCACAGCTCAGATATTCCACCAGAAGCATACATCTAACTCCCTGTAGCTCCTGCCACAGCCCCATTGCAGCACGGCTTAATTCCAGTTCCACTTCTCTGCCTCGGACCTGCAACCTCAGTCACCCTGATTAAACCAGAGTTCATTGTCTCCACTGCATCTGAATCCATGGCAGCAGCATCACCTGCAATTTGCTGCAAGGCCAGCTGCTACACAACACCAACACATTAACTCTTCCACTGACAATAACTGCCAGTACCAGCCAGCTCTGCCTTTCACTGCCTTGCATCAGAAAAACCACAATCAACAGCAACATCTCATTACCAACTGCTACAGCTCAGCAACAACCTAAAAAAAAACAATACACCCATTTCAATTCTCTCCCAGTAATTCAATTCTACCACCTCCTGAAACAGCAGCAACTCAACTCTAGTTGCATCAGTTACAACCCACAACACCATTGCTTGCAACACAAATATGAATCCCATCTCAGTATTCCAGGTTGCTTTCAAACTCTCATACATTCAACCCCTTCAGTTCCATTCAACTACATTCACCATCTGTTACAGTTCGCATCACAAACCATAGCTACCAGACCCTTTGTGTTGTCACAGGCCAACTCCTGCTCAACTCAGGGCTGCACCAACAACCTTTACTCAAATCCTGCACCTAATTCCACATTAGAACAGCATCAACACCACCAGTGCTGTCATAGCTACAACAGCATCAGTAGCACCACTAGGCCATCACTGCCAAGCCCCACCTGCAATCTCCAAGCCTGAGACCCCCAATCTCCAGAACTTTGATCTTGAAACTACCATACACAGTACCAACTGAGTCCAGTTCCTGTATTGCAAAACACCTCAACCAGATACCACCACCAGCTTTAACTGCAATGCTTCACCAGCTGCACTAATCTCTGCTTACAACCACCTTCCACCAGATCTGTAGCTCCAGTTCCGTAACACAACACCACATCATGTACCACCATCATCTCCAACTACCAATATCTATAGCAAACCGCAATTCGACCACCAACCCTTACAAGCCACAACAGCTTTTATCACCAGCAGCAACTCACAGCCATTCACACAGCAACATCATTGTTTCCAACTGCAGCTTCTCATCTGTTCAAGCACCTCCAGTACCACCAGATTTATCACCACAGGCACATTCTAACACACACAGAGCTATCCTCCATTGCAGACTCAAATCACCATTCCATCTTCTTGTACATTACCTGAAACACAACACCATCACTCAAAACCCAGCTGTAACTCAAGCTAGAGCTAACACTATCAAACCTCCTCCCTGAACTGCTCCTTGTAATATCTCAAACAACAATATCAACCAAGCACCATCTGAGCTATAGCATCTTCAATCTTTTCTGTGTTGCTTAAGAATCAATTAAAACACAAATTCTTGAGGTTAAGCACACACCCAAGCTTTATCAACCCTTGAATAAAGCATTAATGTCACCAGATTCTTAAATCGATCATCTTCAACAAAACCCTAACTTCTCAAGTTTGTCTTGCTTCAATTCATGGCAACAACTGAAGCTTCATCTGCCACTAATCTATAAATTTCTCGATCTAATTCTTACCAGGATGATGGCAACAGCTGCTGCTCCTATTCTTCTCTGGATTAGGGAACAATGATTGAGAAATCATTGTCTCTAATTTTTAGGTTTGTTGTAGGAAATAAAAGTGGATATTGCCACCCCAGCTGATGGGATAAGGGGTTTTATCTCGAAAATGGCTTGTCAGTTCCCTGGAACCGACAGTCTAGTTATTTTTTCAGTTGTTAGTTCTGCGAAACTGACAATCTAATTTCTGCATAACTCCTCTTGCACGACCTGGCTTGTTCCAAATTTCGCCAGTGAATTGATATTCTTTCTTTTACGCTCCAGATGGACTTTTTCTCCTTCTTTTTCTCCAAAGGACTCCATTGCACCTAAAAACTCAAAACTAAACATAAGATACATATTTTACAAAATAAATAGCAAAGAAAGTATAAATACTAGATATATAATTAGGTGTTTTACAACACCTATCAGATTCCCCCACACTTAGACTTTGATAGTCCTCGAGAAAATAAAACAAAACTTATTCTAAAGAATACATACAATTCCCGTGAGCGTTTACTAGAGAAATACCCACACATCCTACATTTCTAACTTACAAGTTCTCCAAAAAGATAGTATCCAACGTGCTAAGAAGACATAGAGATTATGCACACTAGTCATAAGAAGTTAGACACATAAATGAACACAATCTCATTCTTAAAAGTTGAGAGAGAAATAACCATCCCTTATCGAAATAAATTCGGGTTCGGAGTGATCAAAAGTCTTGACTCTGCCTCACAAGAAAGGGTTTTATGAAATTGCACTCAATAATAAACAACTCTTTATGGGTCACACATGTGTCCAGGTAGGAATGAAGAGAGAATCTTGCGACACGTTGAATAGTAGGAAGGAAAACCCTCCAAAATGTTTTGAAAACCAACATCTTTTATTCATTTTGAAAACCCTTTTTTTCTGATGATCTCTTAGAAAGGAAATCAACCACTTAACGAAGGTTGGAATATGCTTACTTACCTCGTTATCCGTTTGGCGTGCAGCTAGCACCACTCTCACAGCATCCATAGAAACGTCTTCGGTCTTCAATCCTTGTCTTCGTCTTCGGTCTTCAACTCTTGATGATAACTCTTGAACTTCGTAGAATCTTGACATTGTGATTCTTTCCTCTTATTCCTGTTGCTTGAAACTTCAATGTAGATATTTCTTCTTACGTTGGCTTATTGAATGAATACAAAACCAAAATATGATCTAAACAAACCAAAATATGATGCAATGAATATATATATATATATTTTTTTTTTCCTTTTTTTTTTTATTTTTTTTAGGGAACTAGCATAATGATAACTATGTTCCAATTTTTTTTTAGACAAGAGAATATAATACAAATAAAAATAAAAATAAAAATGCAAGTACAAATGCCATGGTGTGAGTACTTTACCGCTTGATTCTTCATAACTTGTATGTCTCGATATAAAAAACTTCTTGAATTCTCATCTTGATAATCTTCACTCTTGTACAATAGTCTTCAACTTGTAAAAATTTTGCTCCTTGTCTTGTTGCTATACTTGAATCTGAAATCTGCTCATTTTTGTATCGTTGTTTGTAAACCTAGAACGTCTTCAATCTTTCCTTCGAACTTGTGATGCTTCCCTTGTTGACGATGATGGTGTTTCTATGGACCTGTTGATGTAGAGAGATAAAGTGGATGGTGCTAACTGCGAACAAGATTACAAGTGGTATGTAAGTAAGCAATTCGATGTCACCATTCATGATTGATAAAATAGCACTCAAGAGATCAAAATAGTGCTTCTATTGGTGGGAGATTGGGTAGCTCACCATTCTACCCGGAGTTTATGTACGGTGACACACACTCTAAAAGCACAAATTTAGACAGGTACAAAGAAGTGAAGGTCGGTGCCTCTCATGATGTAACATGGGTAGTCTCCACTATAGGGGACCACTACTCTACTACCGAATTCAGTCTGCACCATATTTGCCACTGGCATGGTTAAATCCAACTTTAACTCTCATACAAGTAAGAAACCCGATCATGTTCTCTGTCATCTCTAAGTTCAGTCACTCTTATGAGAATCTCGATGTAATCTTAGCGACATGGATACTATGTGACTCTAAACTAACTACAAGTTGGAGTTTTTCATGCACTAATTTACACAAAAGTTGAAAATTTTAAAACATTTACAATGTAAATACTTAACCACTCCCCCACACTTAAAATTTACATTTTCCTCAATGTAAAATTGAGTCATCCAAAGTAAGTCAAGGTGGGAAATTATGCATGACAAATGACAAGAAATCAGAAAAATAAAATCAATATAATACAAGAAAAAGCTAAAAACAAAACAAGAAAATGAAAATAAGACAAGAGATACTCATCCTATGGGTTTCCTCCCATTTAGCGCTTGGTTTAAATTCGTCAGCCCGACTATCTCCTTGCTTTGTACAACTCCTCCAGAGGGAGTGCATCCACAAAATTCGCTCCTTCCACCACTTCGGAAGTGAAATTCTCATAATATGGTTTCCACCGGTGCCCATTAACTTTAAGTTCCTTGCCTGTAGCAATACTACGAATTTCTACTGCCCCATGAGAAAACACATTAGTAACAATGAAAGGTCCGATCCATCGTGACCTTAATTTACCCGGAAATAAATGCAAGCAAGTATTAAACAAAAGCACTTTCTGCCCAACACAAAATTGTTTTCTAGAAATCATAGTATCATGAAAGGATTTCGTTTTCTCCTTGTAAATGCGAGAGATTTCAAATGCATCATTACGAAGCTCTTCTATCTCTTGGAGTTGTAGCTTCCTTTGCTTTCCAGTCCCATCCATCTCCATATTGCATTTCTTTATCGCCCAAAACGCTTTATGCTCAATCTCCACGGGTAAGTGACAAGGTTTACCATACACAAGCCTAAAAGGAGACATCCCAATAGGTGTCTTGTATGCGGTCCTATACGCCCACAAAGCATCATTAATTCGCAAGCTCCAATCTTTCCTTGTTGGATTCACCGTCTTTTCAAGAATAGATTTCACCTCTTGGTTAGAAACCTCGGCTTGTCCATTTTTTTGGGGATGATAAGGTGTTGCAACCTTATGTGACACATTGTACTTCTTCAACAAGCTTTGCAAAGTCCTGTTATTGAAGTGATAACCCCCATCGCTAATTATGGCTTTCGGAATTCCAAACCTTGCAAAAATGTTAGCTTTCAAAAAATCTGAAACAACCTTGGAATCATTAGTAGTGGTGGCCTTAGCTTCCACCCATTTAGAGACATAATCAACAACAAGTAAGATGTAATAATTCCCATGTGAGTTGAAAAAAGGACCCATAAAATCAATACCCCATACATCAAAAACTTCAATAAATTGAATAAAGGTTTGTGGCATTTGATTTCGGGCACCTAGATTGCCTGTTCTTTGGCACCTATCACAAGTTGTGCAAAATATATGTGCATCCTTAAACAAGGTTGGCCAAAAGAAACCGCTTTCAAGTACCTTGTGAACGGTTCTTTTACTTCCAAAATGTCCTCCGCAAGCATAGGAGTGACAAAATGACAAGATAGAATTAAACTCGGATTCGGGAACACACCTTCTCATTACTTGGTCGCTGCCATGTTTCCATAAGTATGGATCATCCCATATGTATTGGTTTCCTAACCTCTTTAGTTTGTCCCTCTCAGCACGAGACAAGTTCTTTGGGATTTGTTTAGTTACCAAGTAATTCACAATATCCGCATACCATGGTTCTCCACATGCAATTGAGAAGAGTTGCTCATCCGGGAAACTTTCACGCAATGGGATAGCTTCCTTGTCCACAGCAAGACGGCTCAAGTGATCCGCAACTGTGTTCTCAATTCCTTTCTTATCTTTGATTTCAATATCAAACTCTTGCAAGAGTAAAATCCAGCGTATGAGCCTTGGTTTCGCTTCTTTCTTCATTAGCAAGTACCTAAAAGCTGCATGATCAGAATAAACAACAACTTTCGTACCAATTAGATAAGAGAGAAATTTCTCCAATGCAAATAAAATAGCTAAAAACTCTTTTTCAGTGGTTGTGTAGTTTTGTTGGGCCTCATTTAACGTTCTAGAAGCATAATAAATGGCATGAGGTATCTTCCCCACACGCTGCCCAAGCACCGCACCAACCGCGTAGTCACTAGCATCACACATTAGCTCAAAAGGCTTGCTCCAATCCGGTGGTTTAATGATAGGGGCTGAAATCAAAAGTTCTTTCAAACGATTGAATGCCGCCATACACTTCTCATCAAAGTTAAAAACCACATCTTTTTGCAATAAGTTGCAAAGTGGTGATGCTATCTTGGAAAAATCCTTGATAAACCTACGATAGAAACCTGCATGACCAAGAAAATAACGTATCTCCCTCACCGTAGTGGGAGGGGTTAGAGCACGAATAAGATCTATCTTAGATTTGTCAACTTCCAAGCCCTTAGAAGATATAATATGGCCTAAAACTATGCCATGAGTTACCATGAAATGACACTTCTCCCAATTAAGAACAAGGTTTGTTTCAACACAGCGTTCAAGGATTAAAGATAAGTTGTTCAAGCAAAGGTCGAATGAATCACCAAAGACACTAAAGTCATCCATAAACACTTCAATGATGTTTTCAACATACTTGGAAAAGATACTTACCATACACCTTTGAAAGGTAGCTGGAGCATTGCATAAGCCAAAAGGCATCCTTCTATAAGCAAAAGTGCCGAAAGGACAAGTGAAAGTGGTTTTATCTTGGTCCTCCGGTGCTATCACAATCTGATTGTAACTTGAATAACCATCAAGGAAACAATAATAAGCATGTCCAGCTAAACGTTCAAGCATTTGATCAATAAAGGGTAAAGGAAAATGATCTTTTCTAGTAGTAGCATTCAACTTTCTATAATCAATACAAACCCTCCAACCGGTTTGCACACGAGTTGGGACAAGTTCGTTCTCATCATTCTCTACCACCGTTACCCATGATTTCTTTGGTACAACTTGTACCGGGCTCACCCACTTACTATCGGATATGGGGTAGATAACACCCACTTCCAAAAGCTTGAGTATCTCCTTTTTCACAACTTCCATCATAGGAGGGTTCAAACGACGTTGCTCTTCCCTTTTAGGCTTTGCATCGTTCTCCAAACGAATCTTATGCATACAAACGGCAGGGCTTATACCCTTGATATCAGCGATTTTCCATCCTATGGCCGTCTTGTGCTTCCTTATCACCCTTAGAATTTTTTTCTCCTGTAATTCACTAAGCTCGTTAGAAACAATCACAGGTAACTCTTCATTGTCACCCAAGTACAAGTACTTTAAGTGACTTGGAAGAGGTTTCAATTCCAACTTTGGAGATTTAACAATAGAAGGTAAAAGCTTTTCATAATTGCATGGTAAAGAAATAAAAGAGACATTATGAGTTTCCGGACATCCTTGTAGTGAGTTGAGATCACCAAGGGCTTCCTTAACTTCATTACCACACTCTATTCCATCATCCATAGATGTAGTTAAAACAGTTTCCAAAGCATCATCACCATTTAATTCAAACACTTTTTGCGCCAATGCATCCATAACATCAACGGAGAAACAAGAGTGGACATCACTAGGATATCTCATCGTTTCAAAAATGTTGAAACGTATTATTTCTCCGTCAAACTCCATAGTAAACGTTCCCTTGTCTACATCAATGATCGTCTTAGCCGTTTTCATGAAAGGGCGTCCAAGTAGCAATGGAAGAGATGAGTCCGGTGCACCTTCATCCATCTCTAGCACACAAAAGTCAGCAGGGAATACAAGTTGATTAACCTGCACAAGAACATCCTCAACAATACCCATTGGGTAAACATTAGAGCGATCGGCTAATTGCAACACAATTTCATCCTTTTTCAAAGGACCTAGATTAAGTGAATTATACATAGATGCAGGCATAACATTAACGGATGCACCTAAATCCAACATTGCTTTGTCAAAAGTAGTGTTACCAATTGTGAAGGGGATGTCAAAGCTACCGGGATCCTTGCATTTCAGTGGGAGTTTGTGTTGTAAGATTTCCGAAGCATTCTCCCCCACACTTAGCACTTCATTTCCCTTAAGCCTTTGCTTGTTGGTACACAAGTCCTTCAACACTTTCCCATACTTGGGAACTTGTTTGATAGCATCAATGAGTGGTATATTCACATGAATCTTCTTGAGAACGTCTAAAATCTCCTTTTCTAGTTCCGCCTTCTTAGAACTTGCAAATCTGCGAGGAAAAGGTATAGGAGGAACATAAGTAAGAATAGGAGTTTTAAAGTTAGGAGTTGGTACCTCGGGTGTTTGGGGAATTTCATCCCTCTTTTCCTCCAAAACTGGCTCCATTGGAGCTTCTTCCTCACCCAAATCAGCAACTTTGGGTTTCTCAAGTTGTGTACCACTTCTCAATGTAATAGCATTAACACCCTCCTTTGGGTTGATAGGTTGAGAAGGGAGTCTCCCACTATTTTGAGCTTTCAACTTGTTGATGTCAATCTCCATGGAGCCCACTTGAGTCTGCAAATCCTTAATCGCACTCTTGGTTTCTTGTTGGCTCTCCTTGAACATGGTAGAAATACCTTGCATCATTGTTTGCAACTTTGCATCAATATCGGAACCTTGGTTTTGCACCGGTTGTTGTTTTTGTTGATGTTGAGGTTGGAATTGTTGTTGATGTTGCTGGAATTGTTGATGTTGCGGTTGAAATTGTTGTTGTTGCGGTTGGAATCCACTTGGACGGTTGAAAGAAGGTTGTTGAACCGCACCTTGCTTGTTGGCATAGCTGAAGTTTGGATGATCTCTCCATCCCGGATTGTAGGTGTTGGAATAGGGATCATACCTTCTTGGTTGGTTTGGAAAAACCACATTAGCTTGCTCCAACTCTTCACCATATGAAGGTAATATAACCGCAACCATCTTTTGCATCATTTGCTCCATATTGTCCATCCTTTGATCACGGTGTGATGATGATGAATCACTAACTTCATGCACTCCTCTAATCATTGGTTCACCTCTTGTGTAGAATTGTTGCGAGTTTGCGGCCATGCTTTCAATCAAATCGGCAGCTTGGGCCACCATCTTGTTCACTAATGCACCACCACCCGCAGCGTCAAGAAGATATCTATCACTTGATTGGAGGCCTTTGTAGAAGTACTGGATTATCATAGCATCGCTGAATTGATGGTGAGGACAGCTTGCCACCAATCTCATATCGCTCCCAACATTCATACAAAGACTCTCCCGCATGTTGCTTTATTCTGCAAATCTCTTTGTGAATTTGAGTGGCCTTCGACGCAGGAAAATACCTCTCTAGAAAGATTTTCTTCAATCCGTTCCATGTAGTGACACTTCCGGATGGCAAACAATACAACCAATCCTTAGCGATGTCCACCATAGAAAATGGAAAAACTTTCATCATTGCACCATCGGTCTCCGCTGGAAGCATAGCATTTACAATGGTATAGAACTCCATAAGATGCTTATTTGGATCTTCATTCGCCATACCATGAAACTTTGGAAACTCTCTAAGCAACCCCGGATTGATCTCGAATGTTGAGTTGGTTTGAATACACCATCATTGTGCATCAATCCTATGAGACGCCAAATCCTTGAGTGTACGATTTGCGTCTTCCATTGCTTCTTCTTCTTCAACTAGTGGTTCTTCTACAAATGGAACCTCTAGTTATTCTTCTAGATGTAACTCTTCTTCCACTTCTTGATGAAGAGCTTCGTGTTCTACTTCCACGACTTGTTCTTCCGTTGTGTCTTGACTTGGTTGGAGTATTGTGCCTCTTCGAGTAGCAATCCCGCACCTTGGATAGCTCCAATCCTTAGAAGCCAGGGATTAGTACCAGAAAAACAATTCTCGCAAACAAGTAAGAAACAAGACGATAAACGGAAAGAAAATATACAAGCAGAAAAATGATAAAAAGAAACTAAAATCTTAATAACAAGCCGTTTGCCTCCCCGGCAACGGCGCCAAAATTTGATCGCTGTCGTAAGCGTCAAAAATAAATTCACTTTCTTACTTCCTAAAATAAAAAAAATAGTATGCGATAAGAAAGAGTTCGTATCCACAGAGAGGCCTTTGTTGTTATAAAAACTTTCAGTTTCTTAGTAACCAAGGGGGGGAGTTTGAGTTATCAAAGCTATAAAAATGAATTGAAAGCAAAGTAATATTAAAAGTAATCAATAAGGAGAAAGTATTGGTCACGGGATAGTTTCATTCACAAATACATATTTTCATCAATGACTAGAATTGAAATTTAATCTCTCATTTACTAAAATTCCTAGGATACCTTGATCGCAAGAATATCCCGCTAATTCCTTGATTTTATCACAACCACATTAAAAGATGCATATGTGAATTCTTTCTAGAAAGCAACCTAAAGTGTAAAAGAAAATTAGATTTAACTCCCTAGAAGCAATAATCTATATGGAATAAGACTAATCAAGGCAATCGAAATGTGTAAAAGCACTAAATCAATTTAACCCAAGTTATGATTCATATGTGACTAGTAGGATATATCTCTACAAGCACTACCCACATTTATGATACTTAGAGTCAGGGATGAACAACGTTTTCGTATTGAAAACCCTAAAATAGCTCTAGAAATGAATGCAAATCGGATTGATTCCGGACTCAACCAAATAAACAATCAAATCATAAATCAATATCAACAATGAAACATAAACAATAAACTTGAGACAAAACTAATGCATTGAATCAGATTTTATTTGTGAAATCCACTTATTATCCCATAACCAATATTAAGAATTTAGCTACTCATGGTTTTTGAACTCAACATAATTATTATTAAAAATAAAAATGAAGAACATAAAAATAAATGGAAGCAAATCCTAGTCACTGCTCTCCTCCAAAAACCCAGTAGAAAGATACGTGATATGTGATATCCCCCTTAAAAGAATAGAAAATCCTCCTTTTATAGCTTTCCAACTTTCCAAATTAGGTCTTCAAAGCCCACGGTCCAATAGCAAGAAGTCCACCAAGCCCATGAACCAAGTGTGAGAAACCCATTTGAAATTATGTCCCAAAAATATGCTCACCGGAAAAATGGTGCACCGGCCGGAATATGGCCGGAATTCGGTCACCGTCGCTGGAATCCGGTGATCGGAAATTATCTCTGGCCGCCTTTGTCATCAGACACTGTCACCAGACAATTCTACACTTCCAGTAGCTCAACTCGATTTCTCTGCAAATCAAACATTCACAAAATACCACCTAAACCTATTTCTTATTCTTGCGAAAACGCACCCAAAAGCGCGACTCGTAGCTCATATATCCATCCTCCAACTTCCATATCCGACTCATACCCCCCTCACGATTCACTGAAATATTGTGATCGACGCTTTA
Organism: Papaver bracteatum; assembly: GCA_023529315.1. Classification (NCBI taxonomy): domain Eukaryota; kingdom Viridiplantae; phylum Streptophyta; class Magnoliopsida; order Ranunculales; family Papaveraceae; genus Papaver; species Papaver bracteatum. The sequence continues at coordinate 604,160 of JAJJWX010005351.1, forward strand.
ACCTCTGAAATCCGGCATCCCGGTCTAGTACCACCGGTTCACCATTTTAGCTCCGTTTTCGCACTATTTCTGCTATATCTTGTTGGCTGTTTTGTTCCCTGCTATGCCATTACTCAAACCAACTACTTAGCCACAGCTCCGACCTTTAAGCACCAACTCAGTACACTTCCTGTAGCTTCCAATTACAGCTGTTCAAACTCAGTTGCATAACTCGAGCGTCATTGCCCCTGCCACTATTACTTCACCTGTGCCTTATGCCATACTTCATTGCACCCTTCTTTGCACTCTCCTGACTTACTTCACCAGTAGTATCTCTACAGCAAGCTCCCAGCTCACTTCCTTCATTAACTGAGCAGCAGAAACATTACCAGCTCAGGCCATTTCACTCCAGCTCCATTCTGCAGCATAGCAGCATCACCAACTCATTTCTCCAATGTGCCACTGCAACACAGCTCATTCAACCAACAACATCAACAACCAATACTCCCTAGTTCAGCTGCCACTGATCCACCATCTACAGCTCAGATATTCCACCAGAAGCATACATCTAACTCCCTGTAGCTCCTGCCACAGCCCCATTGCAGCACGGCTTAATTCCAGTTCCACTTCTCTGCCTCGGACCTGCAACCTCAGTCACCCTGATTAAACCAGAGTTCATTGTCTCCACTGCATCTGAATCCATGGCAGCAGCATCACCTGCAATTTGCTGCAAGGCCAGCTGCTACACAACACCAACACATTAACTCTTCCACTGACAATAACTGCCAGTACCAGCCAGCTCTGCCTTTCACTGCCTTGCATCAGAAAAACCACAATCAACAGCAACATCTCATTACCAACTGCTACAGCTCAGCAACAACCTAAAAAAAAAACAATACACCCATTTCAATTCTCTCCCAGTAATTCAATTCTACCACCTCCTGAAACAGCAGCAACTCAACTCTAGTTGCATCAGTTACAACCCACAACACCATTGCTTGCAACACAAATATGAATCCCATCTCAGTATTCCAGGTTGCTTTCAAACTCTCATACATTCAACCCCTTCAGTTCCATTCAACTACATTCACCATCTGTTACAGTTCGCATCACAAACCATAGCTACCAGACCCTTTGTGTTGTCACAGGCCAACTCCTGCTCAACTCAGGGCTGCACCAACAACCTTTACTCACATACTGCACCTAATTCCACATTAGAACAGCATCAACACCACCAGTGCTGTCATAGCTACAACAGCATCAGTAGCACCACTAGGCCATCACTGCCAAGCCCCACCTGCAATCTCCAAGCCTGAGACCCCCAATCTCCAGAACTTTGATCTTGAAACTACCATACACATTACCAACTGAGTCCAGTTCCTGTATTGCAAACCACCTCAACCAGATACCACCACCAGCTTTAACTGCAATGCTTCACCAGCTGCACTAATCTCTGCTTACAACCACCTTCCACCAGATCTGTAGCTCCAGTTCCGTAACACAACACCACATCATGTACCACCATCATCTCCAACTGCCAATAGCTATAGCAAACCGAAATTCGACCACCAACCCTTACAAGCCACAACAGCTTTTATCACCAGCAGCAACTCACAGCCATTCACACAGCAACATCATTGTTTCCAACTGCAGCTTCTCATCTGTTCAAGCACCTCCAGTACCACCAGATTTATCACCACAGGCACATTCTAACACACACAGAGCTATCCTCCATTGCAGACTCAAATCACCATTCCATCTTCTTGTACATTACCTGAAACACAGCACCCTCACTCAAAACCCAGCTGTAACTCAAGCTAAAGCTAACACTATCAAACCTCCTCCCTGAACTTCTCCTTGTAATATCTCAAACAACAATTTCAACCAAGCACCATCTGAGCTACATCATCTTCAATCTTTTCTGTGTTGCTTAAGAATCAATTACAACACAAATTCTTGAGGTTAAGCACACACCCAAGCTTTATCAACCCTTGAATCAAGCATTAATGTCACCAGATTCTTAAATAGATCATCTTCAACAAAACCCTAACTTCTCAAGTTTGTCTTGCTTCAATTCATGGCAACAACTGAAGCTTCACCTGCCATTAATCTATAAATTTCTCGATCTAATTCTTACCAGGATGATGGCAACAGCTGCTGCTCCTATTCTTCTCTGGATTAGGGAACAATGATTGAGAAATCATCGTCTCTAATTTTTAGGTTTGTTGTAGGAAATAAAAGTGGATATTGCCATCCCAGCTGATGGGATAAGGGGTTTTATCTCGAAAATGGCTTGTCGGTTCCCTGGAACCGACAGTCTAGTTCTTTGTTCAGTTGTTAGTTCTGCGAAACTGACAATCTAATTATTACATAACTCCTCTTGCACAACCTGGCTTGCTCCAAATATCGCCAGTGAATTGACATTCTTTCTTTTACGCTCCAGATGGACTTTTTCTCCTTCTTTTTCTCCAAAGGACTCTATTGCACCTAAAAACTCAAAACTAAACATAAGATACATATTTTACAAAATAAATAGCAAAGAAAGTATAAATACTAGATATAGAATTAGGTGTTTTACAACACCTATCACCTTCCAAGGTTCTACGTAGATAGCTAGGGTCTGAAGTAAAGGTTTGTGGGCACACCTCTGGTAAACCCTCCGGAGACAACACTCCGCCACTAGGTCCACCTAGCGGTTTAACGTCTTGCTGCACGTTCTAAGTGTGGTCATTTTATTTTCTATATTAGATTTGCTCGGGACTAGCAAATAATAAGTTTGGGGGGTATTTGATAGACAAATTTTTGTGTCTGAATTGTCCACAGTGTCTCTATTGTTAGTCTCGATTTTTGTACTAATTTTGGTGTTTTTATGTTTGTTTAGTTGTTATTGGAGAATTACATTTGTGTGGATAAAGTTGCTCAAAAAGTGCTATTTGGACCCCGGAGAAAAGTAATAAAGGCACCCTCACTTTGAATAAGGGGCGCCTCATATAGGACCAGAATATCGCCAATACAACACTTCTGCGAGTTCTTCAACAACACTTTGCGAGTGTCAAAAAGAATACATGGAGATGATGAAAATGAAACAATAGAAGTTTTAACACAAAGAATACAAGAGGAAAGGAGGATAGAGGCGGAAGAACGTGCGAATCTAACAAGACAGAATCACTAGTTAAGAATGGAGAATTTGATATTACAAAGTAGGATATCAAGAAGTACTGCTAGATAAAGTTAAAGATCATTTAGAGAAGAACCAAGGCGAAATTCCCATATGAGAAATGCTGGAGTAAATATCCGAGAGGGAATGCAAAATCCAAATGAAGAGCAACATCATGGAGAAGATGAGATGATTGATGATCGCTATGTTCCACATGGTGAAACTGTGAATGATAAACATGATAATAGAAATCAAGAGCGTGGAAATAACCAAGATGATGAAGAAAATAGAAAAGAAGGTAGAAGAATATTACATGGGCGAGAAATCCAAAGAAATCAAAGAATCATTGAGGACGAAATTGAGAGGTATTATGTTAAACAAGCACGTCTAGCTTGCGAGAGGGAAATATTAAGAGCAGAAGTGGAAGAAAAAGAGTTTCAAGAAGCAACACGGCAGAATAATCATGACAATCGAGAAAGGAGACGCACACAAAATCGCCATAGCAATAATATCAATGAGGAATATGATAGAATACAAAGGAGAATAGAAAGACAACGAAGAGAAATGATGAGAAATGAAGAAACTCGCAGAGAAGAAATTGGAAGGCATAATCAGTTGCGAATTCAAGAAAGAAGTGAAGAGCAAAATCACAGAAGAAGGCAAAATGAAGATGCATATGAAGATACTTAAAATCTCGCAATACAAGAAAGACATGAACGCAGAAGAAGAAAAGCAGCACTGAAAAGACCAATTGAGCAAAATTCAGCTGGGAATGAACAAATTTTAAGAGAGTTAGCAGAAATGAGGGGAATGTTGAATTACAGAAGAGAAGGAGGCATAATGCAACTTGATGAAGCCATTGAAGAAGCTGCGAGAACTCCATTCACCGAAGAAGTATAATTAGGAGGAATCCCTCCAAAATGAAATTTACCAGCATTAACCAGTATCTTCAATGGGACTACCTGTGCTGTTTAACATGTCAAGGATTATGTTAGGTGTATGCTACAATGGGAAAACCATGATGTTGTGTTATGCAAATACTTTGCATCTAGTTTAAATGGCGAGGCGTTAAAATGGTTCGAAGGCTTACCTAAAAATACAATAACTTATTTCGACCATTTGAAAGCTACATTTCTTGGAGCATATATAAGCAACAATTCTTCGCGACCCGCTATTGAAGATATGTTTGGGTTAAAACAGAGGATTGGCGAGAGTCTGAAACACCTAACCATAAGATGGAAGAAAATGTGCAGTGAAATGGCAGGAAGAGTGGATGAGAGATACCTCATTTTATCTTTCATTAATGCAATGTTCGCAACCAATCTACTGTACATACAAATTTTCAGAATCAAAAATACCATTGTAGATGGTGGATTTTCGACAAAGGCTAAAATCGTAAACCCATAATTATACGAACTTCTGATCCAGCAATCAGATGTGAAAATTGAGACACGGGTCTCCCATCGAATCCTCGGATTGAGAATACTTCTCTCAGAATACATACAGATGTGTAGTCTCACGGCTGGATAACGAAATATTTGTATTGAGACACGGGTCTCTCATCAACTTCTCTGATCGAGAATACTTTCTCTCAAAGTACATGTAGATATGTAGTCTCACAGCTGTAAAACGACATATCTCATGAATACTGAACACTTCAGTAATTATTTCTATATTGTATCACGGGATGGACGGATCCTAGACAGCTTGCTCTGCTAGTATAAAGCGATAACGTCTTCAGGATATAACAAACGAGTTTACCCTGACTATATAAAGGATATGAAGCTCCGGAAAGCTCATATCAGAATAATTAATGCTCCTAGACAGCCTGCTCTGCTAGTATAAAGTCATAAATTAATTATTCCTAAATTCTTGGATTCATCCGCAGAATTTCTGAAAATATTCAAATATTTTCGCTGATATTTCATTACGCAAACCATGGTTCTTCCCAACAGAAACCCATGGGTTAGTAATAAATATTCAATGCACGGGTATCATAACTACCTCTGAGCGAGCCCTGTCTCAAACCTAAATTCTTGGATTCATCCGCAGAATTTCTGAAAATATTCAAATATTTTCGTTGATATTTCATTACGCAAACCATGGTTCTTCCCAGCAGAAATCAATGAGTTAGTAATAAATATTCAACGCACGGGCATCAGAGCTACCTTCTGAGTAAGCCCCATTTCAATTGGTGCAAGTGTATTCAATAATGATACATTAACACCCACCGCAAGAACGAGTATTTCCAAATACGATGAAACGATGAACCTATGCAAAATAGGATGAAAAATAACAAATAAATAAAAATTAACCAAGGCGCTGGGATCATGGACCCACTGACCGGCCGACCATGCCGTGGTCAATCCCACGCCAGTTTCATATTTTTATCATATTTTTGTTGTCTTCTCTGAGTTTATGAAAACATTTCATTTGAACGAATATCCTTTGTTTTGAGGAAACTCCTCAATTCCATGGTGCTTCCTTCGCACGGAGGAAATAATATAAAATTAGGGAAAACGTGATGGGGCGTGACCATTGGCCAACCGGACATGCCTTGGTCCCAGCCGGCCCCACACCTCATGGTTCCTCGTTATTTTATTATTATTTCCCTAATTTCATGAAAACTCCTTAATCTCATGATATTTCCTTGGTCCCATGAAAAATAATAAAAATTAGGGAAACCCGTGTGCACGGGCCATGGCCGGTCGGCCAAACCCTAGATGGCTCACACGTCCCGCTTTTATTGGCATATTTTTCATATTTTCATAATCCTATGAAAATTCCTTGATTTCATGATATTTCCTTCAAATTATGAAAATTCCTTCAAATCATGAAATAATGCATAAAATAGGGAAAACACACGGGACCGGGCTCTGGCCGGCCAACCATGCTCCAAGCCGGTCCCACACGTCCCTATTTTATTTATTATTATTTTTTATGTTTCCCTCATCTCATGGAAACTCCTTGATTTCAACAAAACTCTTTAATTTTGGCAAAACTCCTTCGTTTTATCATATTAGGAAAAATACTATGGGACATGCCCCTTGAATTTTTCCTGAGTTTTACTCTCGGGATGTTTTCACTTCCCTAACGAGCTTAAAACCTAAATATTCCCTCCTTAGGAGATAGGAAATTCTTTTCCGTACAGAATGGAGTGGCGGACCATCAAAATTCAAGTATGTATGAGAATCCTACATCGATTCTACTAAAGGGAGCTAACTAGGATTTCAACCAATATGGGTATTGCTCAAACGATCAATATTTGATCCCGTGACCACCCAGATCCGGTTTCATGACCCCTTTGTCGGTCCCTCACCTCTTCATAATTCCTTCACTTTTTCATTATTTTCCTTCATCCGATGAAGTTTTGACGGTTTTATCAAAAAACCCTAATTTTGTCATATTTTCTCAAATTGTCGCTCAAATGTGCACCAGAAAATATCAAAATTCTCAGGACCGAGACACGGACGTCTCAACGACGAAAGCATGTTACCTTGACCGACCAGGGTTGTCTTTTTGGCTCGCAATGATCCAGTCCCACGTGTTTTCATAATTTGACCTAATTAGCACAATTGCACGTATTAGGTCCAAAACTCTCCAAATAATTTCAGAATTTGACGGAGCAATCATCATTTGATCCCGTGACCACCCAGGGCCGGTTTTATGACCCCTTGGTCGGTCCCTCACCTTTTCATGATTAATTAGGTTTTATCACCTAATACTGAACCCAGCAGTAATTCAATAAATGATTAAACCGGCATTTATTCATTCTTTCATCAACTCACCAACTCTTCAAAGAGGTCTTGGTTTTTGCTCACGCGAGCATATGAAAATTTCATGGTTGATCCATGGTCCCATGAAGCCAGTTCTCCTTCATTCCATGGTTAAGTTTCAAATAAACCATCTATCGGTCATCAATTGATCAAATTAGGGTTTCTGAATCCAAGGATTATGATTCCAGATTCAAACACTAATAATTTTGCAACGATCTCATGATCAGTATTCTTATTAATTATGCTCGGTTCAACTACCAGTGCTTTAATTAATATTTTATTTTGGTCACGCTACCAATAATTCATCAAACGAGCAACACTTGCTCAGATGAGCAATATTTACTCAAATCAAGGAATATTGGTTCAACTATCAATATTCAACAAATTATCGAGCAACACTCGCTCATCTCAACGTGAGGATTCCACCAGTGTCTCAACAGACATGTTCGATTCATGAGTTGCAGAACATTTCACAAAATCATGTTTAACTCAGCAAATACGTGGACTCATTGTCCCACGAAGTCATGAAATCAACAACTGACTAAATTAACCAAGAGACATCAATCATGTCACTTGGGGGGATATCAACTAGGGTTTTGGTCTGGCGGTCTACGGCACATGTTTTCACCCACGATGAGAATATGAACAAGTCGTGCAATCAGTTGGAAGAATCAGCAAAGTAGTGGGTGGAAAATTAACCAAGTTTCCGCACGATGAGTAGGTGGTTTAACACGATTTCCCACTTCCCCACTCTTTGATTCCAGCAAACTGTCACACTTCATGGGATCATGTTGTTTTCATCTCCGGCATTATATAATGTCTATGAATCCTGATTGAAAGGACAACATTCTAAGAGTTTTCAAACATTCTAACAACAATCGTCTGAACGAGCAATTTCTCACTAAAGTTCATACAGGCGCTCTTTTGTCTGCACGAACTCACATAAATTACTCTCAATCATGAAATATTCAATAATTCAGACATTTCACGTTGAATTCATAACACACCTACAATCTCAGATCATCATTGATCTCACACATTTCTCAGCTTCCCTCCTACAGATCAACCCATCCTCTCTTGTGACCGAATTTACTCTGAAATGGCCATTGTCTTGGTTTAGGCCGGAGTACTACATATTGGTCTCTCGAACTTAAAGCACCCCTTCATAGCGGTGCATCTGTGTGAGGTTAAATATTTCGCTCGGTTCAAGAAATCTCCTCCGCACGGTCGTCCTTAATTCCGCAAAAACCAGCAAATCGTTTTTCCCCATCTATAGATTGGCGACCACAGTGGGAGATCATTCTTTCTGTTACAATCTCTCATTCTCACAAAATGGTTGGTCTTAGGTCAGGATCGGTCACAAATCCTAACACAAATATCGTTAGCACTAGCAACAATGAAGACATCCCGGAAACTATTCCAGCCACTAACACTGATGGTGGTGACATCACTCCTTCTCACGCCAACACGGAAGGTCATCCTTTTTTCGGACGATATCCCAAAGAAGTCAGAGGAAATCTGCCACCTGCCCTCGCTGACCTTATCAAAGCGCAAGAAACTCTTGCAAAGAATCAGACGGGCATGGATGCAGCGTAACAAAAGCTATTTGATCACTTGAAGACTCTTACTGAAAAGTTGTCAGAGAAAACTCCAAACAAAGGGAAAGAGAAGGATAAATCCTTAGATGCTGCTGACCCTGAGGTAATTCCAATTCACACCATGAACGATGATGAAACCAACAAAGCTACAGGAAATTCATCAGCAAAAGAGTCATCAAGCTTAATTACCCGGAAAAACTAGGAGCGCCTTCTGGAGAATCATGGAAAAGACAAGACACCACATGTCCATCGTCACCAACCTCCCTATCCTGCTGCTACACAAAGGACTCCACTTCCTAAAGGTTATACCTCTCCAACTTTTACCCTATATGATGGAACTGGAAATGCTAGAGAGCATGTCTCTCGCTTTCTTGAAGCTTTGGGAAAACATGAACATAGCCATGTCATCCGTCTCTAGGAATTCTCAAAGTCCTTGAATGGAAGAGCATACACCTAGTATAACAACATCACACTAGGGACCATCAATAATTGGGGAGAAATAATTAACGCTTTCTACAGAAAATACTTCTTCGTGTCAGAGCAAATCACTCTCTCTGATCTTGGAAGGATGTTTCAAAGGATTGGTGAAAACCCCAACGACTTTGTAAAAAGATTCAGGGTCCAAGCCTTGGATTGTCATGATCCAAACGTCATAGAGCAACAACTGGTGGAATTATGCATCAACGGTATGCTCCAGGTCTACATAGCATTACTGGAGAATCTTCGATTCCAAACTTTCTCAGAACTCCACGAAGCCGCGAAGAGATCAGCAACCACTGCACCTACTCTGTTGGAAAGAACAAAATCTACAAATACTGAAGAATCGAGAGACACTTGAGGAAGCAGGCGTCTGATCAACAAGAAGTACAACCTTCATCCTTCCACAAACACTGTTGTAGAAAGGAGCAAATGGGAAGCCAAACTTCCGCGCAAGCATACCTCAACTCCTTCAAAAGTACAAAGAAAGAATAATCAAGATGCACAAGCCTCTGACCAACGCACAAGAGTTATTTATCAAGAAGCACATGACTTTCCTTTTCCATTGAAGAGGTGATCGAACTCCTAGATTTATGGATCCAAGATGGTGCAATCAAGTTGCCATATGTCCGGAAAGAACCAACTGAAGAAGACATGGAAAATCCTCGCTACTTCCGCTTCCACAGGAGTACACAAGAATCCTCTCCCAGTAAGAACCTTTGCACTCTTTGGAAAACCTATCAAAGAAGCAGTTCAAGACGAACGTGAATTGCGTTATCTGTCGAAGGCACAAAGGAGAGACATGTTCACAGTACTGAACCACATCGTGTCAAGAAGTCCATCCCGAAAATACTTCTTGATCCTCCAACCACAGATCAAGAGATTTACGGCTAGGGACTGCTTACCGCAATCAATCTCAGAAGAAACGAATTTGGAAGAACGTTGATCTGACACCACCATCAACAACATTCCAGTGAAAACCATCGGATCCACATGCATCGCTCGGCAAGAAGATACTCATTCTCCATCTCAATCAGAGACCTCGAGCACTCGGAAATACTCATTCTTGCATCACTCTCAAAGTGAACATAAAACCAACCTGGACAGAAACCAAGTTTCGCATAATCAGGAAGATCCTGGATATGACATGTCCTTCAGACGAGCGTAAGTCCACATTGAAAATATGGATACTTACGAAGTATCTTTGGTTACACATCTCTCCAACGAAAAAAGTTCTGATCCAGAAGGTTTGACGGACATTCCATCATCAGAGTACTTTGAGGAATTTCAAACTTCGACGAGGTTGAAACAAGAACCTGCGAAAGATGCGTAGATATTCGTCAAGAGGTTCCGCACTCAGGCAAGTATCATTCATTTCATGTCTATGTCAGTTATTTCCTCACATGTTATCCTAGCACGGGGACTCAATTCTGCTAGCAACTCTGCAAGATGTTATGAATGGTAGCTTCACCGGATTAGTATTTTACCAAGTGGTTGAATATGACATTTCTCCGAATTGAGCATTGAAACATTCATTACTGAGATGATGTCCAAGCATGGAAAAGAACACTTTGGGCGTTTCTCCAGAGCCTTGCAGGAGTGTCCATGTGTCCCAGAAAATTAGAAAGCTCTGATGTCTGCACAAGTGTTAAATCCCACTACCGCAACGAAAGGGATGCTGAATCAACAGAAGATACCCGGGGCCGAGACAATCAAGCCTAAGATATTCAAAGCTCGAAGGATATGACACTTCAACGTTAAAGCATCTAAGAAGTATTCAAATTGTACTCCCAATTAAAGAGTACACATTTGATAATGACGCATCTGGTTTCAGCATAAATACCTCGATGATGACATACTGATTCACCACCAACGCAATCAAAATGCAACTAACCTACAATCGCTGAGTCTTCACTATCTCCATGACAACACTTCTAAAGAAGATGCAATATCATTCACCCATGTATGGCACGAATTCCTTCAACATACGCTGGGGACTTGATCTTGATGGAGAAATCGGTTTTATTTCAGTAAATGTTATCCACATAACAAGCTATTGCAACCTGATGTGATTCCATGAAACTTCATCAACGGGATCTCTCTACATCACAAGCTCATGCACGACCGAAGAACTTCTTCTCTTCACCGATCACACCCAGAATAAAGGCCGCTGATGCAATTTGCCACAACATCGTTGACTCACTGACGAATCCAGTTCACAGTAAAATCATATTGTTCAGGAGAATTCATGTTGAACTCCCAGAACACCTTCATCTTAGAGATGATCAACACACCAAAAGGCTCACTGGATGGAGGAAAAACTACTATGTATGTAATCATGGTTCTATCCTTTTCGGTCTTTGGAGAAACTTCAACCGTGGTATCAGCATCAACAATAATCTCTAATAAAACACTATACATGATCTCAACATCGACAAAGATCTCTGGAGCGTGATCATTCATGGTCTCAACACCAACAATGGTCTCAGGAGCAACATCCTCAGGGCTTCATCAACTAATCATTCTCCGAAGTGTTACACATGAAGCGGACTTCTATAAGAACCAATGATTTATATCAAGATGCGTAGACCTGATAACATGCTCACATGAAGTCTTCCCAAAGCTGGCACGACTGGTGGGCATAATCCAAAGTCTTCTACAAGATGTTCTCGTCACCTCTACAGATGATATACAACACACTTCAGGTCATGGGTTTGCAAAACACGTGCCAATGGGTGAGGAATGGGACAGTACTTCCTCAACAAAAGATGTTCATCAATGTCTCTTCAACAACATTCCAAAAGGGCACATTAATCGTACATACAAGCTGAAAGATATGGCCTTTACCGTCAGGTCTACGAAGCCTAAAAAATTTGTGCGGGATTACAAATTGCAAATGTGCACGCTTCGTTGGCGGACTTCTACAACTCCAGATTGAGTGATTCTTCTATCATTTAATAACTCAGTCTCTTAGCTTCAAAAATTGTGGTCAAGCATCGAATTACGACGCCGTGTGAGGTCTTTTCGTTAATTCCTTCATCAAGGTACCTCCATCTTCCAGGTTAGCTCGGCTACTTCATCTTCTTCAACACAACATCACTAGTAGGGAAAGGAGTGTCACCCTTTTCTGATTTCTCGATAACTTCAAGTCTTTCGTGGAGCCACTTTAGATTGAAGCCAAGTTCTTCAGCATTCTTCAAGTTGTACTCCCAATCAAAGAATACATCTTGGGAAACAACATTTCTGGTTGTAATCTGGATATCATCTATAACACGCAAGATGGCCTCTACTTGTTTCGTCAAGAAATAACTATGCCCTGGATCCAGAGTAACAACAATGTGTCCATACATTTCCCACAGTTCCTTGTATATAGCAACATATCTGATGGGAACGCTAAAACCTCCAACAAGCTGGTGATATGGGAGTAACTCACTAAATTGAGGATCAAAGGAAATCCATGCAGTAGGATACTCATGTACTATCATATGGTTCTCAGTTACTGGAGCAGTGTCAATGATCATAGATACAACTTCAGGGGAAGTAACTTCTGCTATTTCGGGTTCGGGTTCCACCGTCTGAGGAATAATTGGAGTTTCCACCACCTCCACGGCATCAGCGACCAGCACTTCATCATCCTGAGGCGCAACTATGAAATTCTTGTCACCAACAACTCCTGGATTGCCCAAATCATCATTATTGGATCCATGATTCCCAACTTCGTCGTTCGGCACCTAATGCGAAGATTACATGGGATTAGAATGATTCAAAGGATATATACTTACCGGGGGAGTCTCTAAATCATTTGAAGGCTCAGAAATACCAGAATCTCCATTTGCAACGCCGCTATCTCCATTCGGTTAGGGATTTCGGGAATTCTCCATATTTCCATATCCCAAAGAAGAGCACGCTTCATCAACATGCTGCTTATCTATAATGATTTCTTCCTGGAATCATCAATAATAATAATTATTTCATTCAAGAAGATGCCATGATCGCCTGATGCTTACATCGACTTTTTCATCTGGATTGTTTCCCGGGAACAAGTTGAAGGCCGTCAATCGATGGAGAAAAAGTCTAAAAGAAGTAACAAACCTTGGCATCGTGATCCTAATTGCACGGGCAGGGAAATGTCTTAACACAAGGAGCGCTAACAACTCACCAAAGAAACGGCTTGTGACTGCACGTCATTTGCTAACATCTTGTAGTCCTTACTTCTGGTTCTCCGCTCCCGTAGACTTTCTTTCATTTCTATGGAGTCTACATCTATTCAGGTTTCCACTACGATCATCCTGTGGTAAATCTAAAGAAATAAGCAGAAGTACAACTCAGTATGAAGGATCTCTCACTATCACTTAGAGGTCCCAGAAGCACCATTTCTTGAAGCTGCATCTGTAGAGATATCATCTATGGAAATATCATCTTTGGAAGCATCTTCATGGGAACCGGTCATTCTTGCAAAGTTGTTGTGACGTCCTAACAACATTCCTACTTCAGTATATCATCCGTAGATACAGATTTCATCAAAGCAGTGAAATTAAAGCACAACAGAAATCATCAGGATGCTCACATCAGTGTCTAAAAAAATGTTAACTCTTAACTCTTACCTTTTTATGCTTCCACTAACGGTGGTGATAGTAATGCTAGAGTTAACACTCCAAAATCGCTCGTCTCTTTAAACCTACAAAAGACGTTCAAAAACTCAGATTTTTCATAAAATCATGAACATGTCTACTGTGTGAACATTCACCATGGAATTACGAAAACTCACAGACATTATTTCACCATGTATAATTGTCTAATTTCAAACAATTGTTCAAGATCAAAACATTGATTTTACAAAATACATATATTCAACGTGAAACTCACGTAAATTTTAAAAAAAAATATCTATATATTTTGCTCCCTCGCACGAGCATCTGTCTTTGAAGCGAGGGTATATTTTCAAAATTTTGTGAACGCTCACATATCAAAAATAAAAAATTTCATGAAAGCTCATAGACAAAATTTTTATTAACAGACGCACGTCTTCTAAAAAAACTTTTCTCTCGTATGAGCATTCACCTTTAGAACGAGAGTTTATTCCATTTTGTGAAATCTCACAAAGATAAAATTTTGTTTTTCGTGAAAGCTCATAGAAAAATTTTTATATCATTAGACTCAGGTCTATTTTGTTTGTTCCTTAAACTAATGAACAAACGAGCGTCTATTCCTAAAACAAGGATTTCTTTTCATGGGCCCGGCCCGCGAATCCTAAACAACCTAGGTCCCATCATCCAAATCAGAGGTTCAACACCAACTTATGCTCATCAAATGACATTCTATCATGCTACTAGAATCTTCTTTCAAGTAATGGTATGCTCGTACGATCGGAATCCGGTAACATCTTAACTTATGACTGAGTTCAATTGCTTATATTGTTATGACTGGAAAATCACCATTCAATGTTGACTGAGGAACACAGTTTTCCTCACTAAGCAGGGGACTTAATGTAGATGGTGGATTTTCGACAAAGGCTAAAATCGTAAACCCATAATTATACGAACTTCTGATCCAGCAATCAGATGCTAAAATTGAGACACAGGTCTCCCATCGAATCCTCTGATTGAGAATACTTCTCTCAGAATACATACAGATGTGTAGTCTCACGGCTGGACAACCGAATATTTGTATTGAGACACGGGCCTCTCATCGAATTCTCTGATCGAGAATACTTTCTCTCAGAGTACATGTAGATATGTAGTCTCACAGCTAGACAAAGGCATATGTCATGAATGTTGAACACTTCAGTAATTATTTCTATATAGTATCACGGGATGGACGGCTCCTAGACAGCTTGCTCTGCTAGTATAAAGCGATAACGTCTTCATGATACAAATAACGAGTTTACCCTGACTATATAAAGGATATGAAGCTCCGGCAAGCTCATATCAGAATAATTAATGCTCCTAGACAGCCTGCTCTTCTAGTATAAAGTCATAAATTAATTATTCCTAAATTCTTGGATTCATCCGCAGAATTTCTGAAAATATTCAAATATTTTCGCTGATATTTCATTACGCAAACCATGGTTCTTCCCAGCAGAAACCCATGGGTTAGTAATAAATATTCGACGCATGGGTATCAGAATTACCTCTGAGCGAGCCCTGTCTCAAACCTAAATTCTTGGATTCATCCGCAGAATTTCTGTAAATATTCAAATATTTTCGCTGATATTTCATTACGCAAACCATGGTTCTTCCCAGCAGAAATCCATGAGTTAATAATAAATATTCAACGCACGGGCATCAGAGCTACCTTCTGGGTAAGCCCCATTTCAAATGGTGCAAGTGTATTCAACAATGATACATTAAAAACCACCGCACGAACGAGTATTTAAAAATACGATGAAACGATGAATCTATGCAAAATAGGATGAAAAATAACAAATAAATAAAAATTGACCAAGGCGCTGGGAGCATGGACCCACTGACCGGCCGACCATGCCGTGGTCAATCCCATGCCAGTTTCATATTTTTATCATATATTTGTTGTTTTCTCTGAGTTTATGAAAACCTTTCATTTGAATGAATATCCTTTGTTTTGAGGAAACTCCTTAATTCCATAGTGCTTCCTTCGCATGGATTAAATAATATAAAATTAGGGAAAACGTGATGGGGCGTGACCATTGGCCAACCGCCCATGCCTTGGTCCCATCCGGCCCCACACCTCATGGTTCCTCATTATTTTATCATTATTTCCCTAATTTCATGAAAACTCATTAATCTCATGATATGTCCTTGGTCCCATGAAAAATAATAAAAATTAGGGAAACCCGTGTGCACGGGCCATGGCCGGTCGGCCAAACCCTAGATGGCTCACACGTCCCGCTTTTATTAGCATATTTTTCATATTTTCATAATCCTATTAAAATTCCTTGATTTCATGATATTTCCTTCAAATCATGAAATAATGCATAAAATAGGGAAAACGCACGGGACCGGGCTCTGGCCGGCCAACCATGCTCCAAGACGGTCCCACACGTCCCTATTTTATTTATTATTATTTTTTATGTTTCCTTCATCTCATGGAAACTCCTTGATTTCAACAAAACTCTTTAATTTTGGAAAAACTCCTTCGATTTATCATATTAGGAAAAATACTATGAGACCGACCCCTTGAATTTTCCTAATTTTCACTCTCGGGCTGTTTTCACTTCCCTAATGAGCTTCAAACCTAAATATTCTTGCGTTAGGAGATAGCAAATTCTTTTCCGTACAGAATGGAGTGGCGGACCATCAAAATCCGAGTCTGTATGAGAATCCTACATCGATTCTACTAAAGGGCGCTAACTAGGATTTCAACCAATCTGGGTATTGCTCAAACGATCAATATTTGATCCCGTGACCACCCAGAGCCGGTTTCATTACCCCTTGGTCGGTCCCTCACCTCTTCATAATTTCTTCACTTTTTCATTATTTTCCTTCACTCGATGAAGTTTTGACGGTTTTATAAAAAAACCCTAATTTTGTCATATTTTCTCAAATGGTCGCTCAAATGTGCACCAGAAAATATCAAAATTCTCAGGACTGAGAAACGGACGTCTCAACGACGAAAGCATGTTACCTTGACTGACCAGGGTTGGCTTTTTGGCTCGCAATGAGCCATTCCCACGTGTTTTCACAATTTGATCTAATTTTCACAATTGCACGTATTAGGTCCAAAACTCTCCAAATAATTTCAGAATTTGACGGAGCGATCATCATTTGATCCCGTGACCACCCAGGGCCGGTTTCATGACCCCTTGGTCGGTCCCTCACCTTTTCATGATTAATTAGGTTTTATCACCTAATACTGAACCCAACAATAATTCAATAAATGATTAAACCAGCATTTAATCATTCTTTCATCAACTCACCAACTCTTCAAAGAGGTCTTGGTTTTTGCTCACGCGAGCATATGAGAATTTCATGGTTGATCCATGGTCCCATGAAGCCAGTTCTCCTTCATTACATTGTTAATTTTCAAACAAAACATCAATCGGTCATCAATTGATCAAATTAGGGTTTCTGAATCCAAGGATTATGATTCCAGATTCAAACACTAATAATTTTGCAACGATCTCATGATCAGTATTCTTATTAATTATGCTCGGTTCAACTACCAGCCCTTTAATTAATATTTTATTTTTGTCACGCTGCCAATAATTCATCAAACGAGCAACACTTGTTCATATGAGCAATATTTACTCAAATCAAGGAATATTGGTTCAACTATCAATATTCAACAAATTATCGAGCAACACTCGCTCACCTCAACGTGAGGATTCCACCACTGTCTCAGCATACACGTTCGACTAATGAGTTGCAGAACATTTCACAAAATCATGTTTAACTCAGCAAATACGTGGACTCATTGTCCCACGAAGTCATGAAATCAATAACTGACTAAATTAACCACGAGACATCAATCGTGTCACTTGGGGGGATATCAACTAGGGTTTTGGTCTGGCGGTCTATGGCACGTGTGTTCACCCACGATGAGAATTTGAACAAGTCGTGCAATCAGTTGGAAGAATCAGCAAAGTAGTGGGTGGAAAATTAACCAAGTCTCCGCACGATGAGTAGTTGGTTTAACACGATTTCCCACTTCCACACTCTTTGATTCCAGCAAACGGTCATACTTCATGGGATCATGGTGTTTTCATCTCCGGCATTATATAATGTCACTGAATCCTGATTGAAAGGACAACATTCGAACAACAATCGTCTGAACGAGTAATTTCTCACCAAAGTTCATACAGGCGCTCTTTTGTCTACACGAACTCACAGAAATTACTCTCAATCAGGAAAGATTCAATAATTCAGAGCATTTCACGCTGAATTCATAACACACCTACAATCTCAGATCATCATTGATCTCACACATTTCTCAGCTTCCCTCTTACAGATCAACCCATCCTCTCTTGTGACCGAATTTACTCTGGAACGACCATTGTCTTGGTTTAGGCCGGAGTACTACATATTGGTCTCTCGAACTTAAAGCACCCCCTTCATAGCGGTGTATCTGTGTGAGGTTAAACATTTCGCTCGGTTAAAGGAATCTCCTCCGCACGGTCGTCCTCAATTCCGCAAAAACCAGCAAATCATTTTTCCCCATCTACATATTGGCGACCAAAGTGGGAGATCATTCTCTCGGTTGCAATCTCTCATTCTCACAAAATGGTTGGTCTTAGGTAAGGATCGGTCACAAATCCTAACGCAAAGATCGCTAGCACTAGCAACAATGAAGACATCCCAGAAACTATTCCATCCACTAACACTGATGGTGCTGACATCACTCCTCCTCACGCCAACGCGGAAGGTCATCCTTTGTTCGGCCGACATCACGAAGAAGTCAGAGGAAATCCGCCACCTTCCCTCGCTGACCTTATCAAAGCACAAGAAACTCTTGCAAAGAATCAGACGGACATGGCTACAGCGCAAAAATAGCTATTTGATCACTTGAAGACTCTTACTGACAAGCTGTCAGATAAAAATCCAGACAAATGTAAAGAGAATGAGAAATCCTCAGATTCTACTGACCCTGAGGTAATTCCAATTCACACCGTGAACAATGATGAAACCAACAAAGCTACAGGTAATTCATCAGCAAAAGAGTCATCAAGCTTCATCACCCGTGAAGACTTGGAGTGCCTTCTGGAGAATCATGGAAAAGACAAGACATCACATGTCCATCGTCACCAACCTCCATATCCTGCTGCTACATAAAGGACTCCACTTCCTAAAGGTTATACCTCTCCAAATTTTACCGTGTATGATAGAACTGGAAATGCTAGAGAGCATGTCTCTCACTTTCTTGAAGCTTTGGAAGAACATGAACATAACCATGTCGTCCGTCTGAAGGAATTCTCAAAGTCCTTGAAAGGAAGAGAATACACCTGGTATAACAACATCACACCAGGGACCATCAATAATTGGGGAGAAATAATTAACGCTTTCTACAGAAAATACTTCTTCGTGTCTGAGCAAATCACTCTATCTGATCTTGGAAGGATGTTTCAAAGGATTAGTGAAAACCCCAATGACTTTGTTAAACGATTCAGGGTCCAAGCCTTGGATTGTCATGATACAAGGTTAAAGAAAAAGAGAGAGTTTCCTTACCAGAAAGTTAATTATTCGCAGCTTGGAGACTTGCGATCTTATCTCGCGAGGAAGAAAGTTCAATTTCCAACCGCTTGATCTTTTCTTGAAGATCAACAGACCCAGATTCCAACTGCCCGCGAAGATTAGCAGACTCAGATTCTAGCTCCATATTCTTCTCGCGAAGAACATCATTCTTCTTGCGAAAAGAAGCGCACCTTTTCTTCCAGTCTGAAGCAACAATAAAGAAAGCCCTTCCAGTCTGTGAGGGGAAAATATAAATTAAAACTTGGCCAGAAAATGAATGCATAAATGTGTTGAAGAAGTGAAAACATACCAAAATACCAAGATAATTTAAGAGACTGAGAGTCAACGATCTTGAGATTCCTTGGAGAGAATCGTTATCAACCAGTATGGGAGCATTGCAGACCTTAGCGAGGGCCTGGGATACTCCATTAATAGCTTCATCTCCATAATCATTTATAATACCATGCGTGACATCGCCAAAAATCTTAGATAATTGGGTCATAGGAGATTCAGGAGAAGAGGAATCCTTCATAGAAGAGATGTCATTATTATCTTCATCTTCTTCATCATCAGCATCATCGTTACTTGAATTTTATGGATTAGGTTGAGGAGTTGAAGAAGAAGAGAATTGGGTTTTTATTTTATTTAAGGGAGGAGCACCATATTTCTCTCTGCGAGCAGCAGACTTCTCTTTGAGAGGGGCATTAGATTTCCCCTTGCGACCAACTGTGGATTTCTCTTTAGTTCTCGTAGGCTTCACAGGCTCTCTTTCTTCAATTACCTGCAAACACATATAAAGATAAGAAATATAGGCAACAAGATATTGAAAAAAGTTATAAAGAAATATTTCTTACTTCATCTGTGAGAGATTTGAGATCTAAGTAAGTAGCAGGTTTCCCTAGCCTATCGTAGCTGGCTTTCAACCTTTCAATCTGATAAAAAGGAAATAATCAGCGAGAATCTAAAGGTATGAAGAAAATAATAATGGTAACTTATTATGCAAAGGATTAAGAGAACATACTTCTTTATTTCTCTCAGGCCAGTTGAATACCCACGGTTGGTACTCTGCGAGATTCGCAAGAAAAACATGGGTACCAGAAATATATGAACCCTCTAAAAGTAAAGGGAAGATATACCATTTGTTATCACTAGAATGAGCGGACCTTGATTAGTACTAGTATGCCAATCGATATCCATCATAAGCATTTTATCTTACGCGACATCATCTTTCTTTTGCAAGCGAATACCCCAACAGTTGATATCCCTCTTCATGGGGATTATGTCATAATTGGAACATCTTTGAAAGTAGGATACTTTGCGGAATCCAGGTAGTGATATTCTTTACCAGCGCCGCGAGTAGCATACTACAACAGTAGACGGATGCAATCCCCACCTAGTTGATATATAGATCGCGAGAATTTTGGATGAGAAAGTATCTCATAAAACAAAGGATGCTCAGGATCGTAGAGAGGAATGGGAAGACCAGCTTCAAGCTGACCTAGCGAGACTATAACTTTCTCGCGAGAACATTGATGATCAGAAAATAATTTGATAGAAAGTTCGGACTTAGGGTTCTGATCTGGAATTGTAGACAAAGTAAAACCTTTATTTTTAAGCTTTTCTCGCATCTCACCAAAAGCAACCAAATTTTTATGACCATGAGCAACCATTTTTGAGTATGGGAATGAAGGAAAGATTGAAGAACGAGAAATAAATCACAGCAGTAACAGATGCACAATTTACGGAAGAACAGTAAAATTGCAGAGAGATTGCAGAGAGAAGAAAGAAGAAGTAAAAAGAAGAAAAGAAAAGCAGGAAAGAAGTATTTATAGAAAGCAAAGATTCTCGAGAACATAAGTGTAACCAATGCATGGAAGAGACGTGAACGGTTGGAACGCAACGGTTGAAAGGGACGTGTCAGAAGTTGAATGGAAAAAAAAACACGTGTAATAAATCTGGAAATAGATGCAGAAATGTATCAGAACAGTAAAAAGCGAAGAGATGAACAATTGCGCCATTTTGATTCTCATGATATGTCCTCTCTCGCAGAAAAGACATGAGAAGAGGCAAGATGTAGGACCATAATATCGCCACTACAACACTTCTGCGAGATTTACGTCGACAGTTCTGCGAGTTCTTCAACAACACCTTGCTAGTGTCTCAAGATAACTTAAAGAGTTATGTAATAGCTGAAGAATGAAGAAACACGAGAAGAGCATGATTTCCCTGTGATGGGAACAACGCTTGCGAGAATGGACATTATAACTAATGCGATAATATTGCGAGTCAGATCCGAAATTAAAGGACAAATTAGTTGTCATCCACTATGTAACTATCCTATATAAAGATACCCAGTAGATTCAAAGAGATGATGATGTATTTTTGAGTGTTGAGAGAGTCTTGAGGAGAGAGAAAATTCAAGAGAGCGGTTGTATTCTTGGTTTCTTCCATTTCTTGTAAACATTTCAGAGAATCAAATAATAAAGTGTGTTTTTAACTTTCAAATATGTCTTAATTACAGTAAATTCTTATCAAGGGTGTAGTGTAGATTTCCTGCAACTACACCTCAGTTGGACACCTGTTATTTACACTCCATAGATGGATAGGGGCGACCTTCTTCTTCACGTTCAAACAATATTTTGGCGGGAAAATACTTTTCAAGTGCGTAGTCTACTGAAGAAGATTTGGACGAGATTTTATTTGATTTCCTCGTCGATATTGTTTGGTAATGACCTGTTTCAGTCAAACAGGGAAGGTACTTGTTCTAGTTTCCATAAAAAAAAGGAGATTTCGTTGATCTGCAATAAAACATGGCATGAATATTGGACCGAGATACTCTTGAGATTTCTACGTAATTTTTGGAAGATTGGTGTGTTCCCGCACGAGTTTCACTCAATCTGCAAGCGATTTGGAGTGTGTAGAAGCAACAAATACAAGGGAGAATCAATATGAGACGCGTGAAAGGTGAAAGTGGAAAGAAAATATATCCGGGGATATATATCATGAATGGAGATTTCTTGGGAGTTATTACGAAGATTTATGTGTTGTTGTGGAGTATATAAAGGGATCTGGGGACTCATATAAGGTTTATGGAGAGTTAGGGAGTGATTAGGGAGAACAGAGCAAAGAAACAAGAGTTCAAAAATCTGCTGCTGCTGCCATTGAAGAGAGCTCGAAGAACATAAGACGCCTGGTGACAGTCGTTCATGCTACAGTGGCAACGATATCAAATTGAGGGTCGTATAGCTACAGTGTCAGTGACGCTGTGTTTGTATCGTTCTTTGTAACATAGTTTTATAACAATTATAAGTGTTACAAAACCCGGTTTTAATTATTATTCCTCCCTTTTCATCATTTGTGAACACCATTCGAGCAATGAATAAATACTTTGAGTGTATTTTCACCATGCGGAGATAGAATCCATCACTGGGACGACGGAGGAAGCTGTTTTTCACCCATGTGATAATTAAATTAATTCTTTTATACTTATTTTCATAGAATTTAATTGTTTTATGATTTCTATTAATTATTTGTTATTTTGTCTGATGTCGCATGCTTGGTTTTAATTACTTTTGATGCGTCATGTTCACAACTTATAACTAATGTTTTATGAAAACTACTTTGGCAAAGAATAGAGTTAATATTTCTTTTATTTTGAGCCATAATTGCCTAAGATTAATTTCTCAACCACTTGAATATGAAAACCAGTGAAATCCTGAGTCCTAGTAAATTCTTCATCTTGTGACATATTTTGTATATATTTTTTTTATTTCTAGTATTTTCATTTATTAAATCTGAAATCAATCTCATCAAGTCCGAGTGAACGACAACCTTACTTACCACTATTAAAATTCGATCAATTTTAGGCGCCACCGACGCGGACTTGTATTTAGATTTATTTTAGATTTATTTTATTTTATTTTATTTTATTTTATTTTTATTATTTTTGTTCCTTTTTACGCGTTTTGGTATTTTCATTTGCTTTCAGATTTGGAGCTAAGCTAAAGAAAAAGAGAAAGTGCTAAAAAGAAAGGCAAAGCCCAAAAAGGAAAGAAAAGAGAAATCCAAAAGGTGTGAAGAAGAAGATTTTGTAAATAAGTTTTTTTTTTTTTTTTTAGAAACTGTAATTAGGGTTATATTTTTGTAATATTTTTATTTTTGGACCTTTTTTATTTTTGTACATTGGACATTAATTTTTTTTAAACCCTACGGAAGGGTAGTTTCAAATATAAACACCGAGAAGGACGGCGATTACGATATCGCGTCGGCCCCTCGGGTTCGTACACTACCATAGGAGTCGGTGGCCCGAGTCAACTTCAACGATTCATCCCCCATATGGAATGGGAGGTAAGAATTCTAAACACCTGTGAATCCCTGTCAGCAGGTTTACTGGATGATTTTGTATGCATATATGTTTAGGTCTTGAATATGGCTGCTTTAATTTCCTATTAAAGGGCAAGGCCTGGCCATACAAGATAAGGGTTCTAATTTCATCACCGTTCTCTTCTTGCCCGCCTTAGGAAAACGATACCAAATGCGAACCTAAGCTTAAAATACTGACTAGAACAAGACCGGTAGGGTAACGAGCTTAATAGGAAAGTTATTCGAAAAATATTGGTTACTCTTTTAAGCATACTTCAAAGTTCATGATGGTTTCTGTAAGTTGAATGCGTGACTGCGCTGCCTTGTAATGCGGTGAGGCCTTGGGTATCAAAGCTCCACGTAGCTTCCCTCGCCTTTATTCAACTTACTTTGACTTGGATTGATTCCAAAGGGGTTTTCTTAAATTATAACGAATTCCCTTTCGAAGGATTAGAAGCTGGTCTAGAAACAATCTAAGTGGAGCCATCATGCTTTTTGTTTGCTAGAAATCAGTAGGTTTGTTGTGGTAGAGTCAGCCTTGTTTGTGCTTGTGTAGAATTCACTTACAGTTAGGATGTCAAACTGGTATTATAATAGCCATCACAATGAATATGAATATCCAACTGAACAATATGGACATCACTCTTTTTATGACCATAGTGTGAATAGTGGTTTGGAATGCCAACCTTTTGAAGGTTATGGGTCATACCATGGTGAGCCTAATTAATATCAACACGTGCATCAGTCTTACGAGCAAGAACATTATAATACTAGTTCTTCGTCTCTAGAGGATACAATCAAACTATTTAAAAGTAGTCCTTTTTATGATCCTTCTGTTCCTACTCCTTCTTTAGAAGAGTCCCTCAGGAAGTTAACTGGGTCAACACGTAAGTTAGCTGAGATGAATGGTATAGTTATGGACGAAAGAACTACAATAATGAGTGAACCTTCTTTATAAGATACCCTCAAGCGAATAGCTGAGATGAACAAAAGAATTTCTCGAAATAATCTGAATTTCCAACACAGTGTTATCAGTTTCACCCTTGAAAATGATGATAGTTACTATTCACCTAATCAAGATGACGAGGATACAATTGGAGACACTATTTTAGATGAGGTTCAACCATTTTCATATTATTATGAGGATAGTGTTAATGAGAAATCTCACATGTGTAGGCATAGTGATCAGGAAATGGTTACTCCAGTTGAGCTTCATAATGATAGTATTATTTCTGGTCCAAATCCCGATAATTTTAATGATTATTCACCTATTCCAAAGGATGTGGATTTGACTAGAGATATCACCGTTTTAGACGATGTAGTTCATGATCCTTTAGCCCGCGGTGTATTGGATTATCCATTATTTGATGTGCCTAACAGTGAATCAGAGGAAGTAACTATGATGAACACCTTAGTTAATGAGCCTTTACTAGAAACTTTCTATGATAATCTTTTATATGATTGTGATGATGGTTTAGGGGAAAGAGTTTATTCTAGCAATATTATTTTAGAGTCCAATGATTTAAAAACTATAGTCTTAGATGAAGAAGATGAACTCGTAGATCTTTTAAATGTGAGTGAGGATGTATCACCTGAGTATAACCTACAAGAAGCAATTGACCATTTTCAGGATTCTGATGATCTAGAAATTAGGGAAATTGTAGCTAGTCTATCTAGAGACACCCAAAATTCTAAGTTTGGGGGTGATTATCATTCTCCATGTGCCTTACCTTCAGCTCTTATAGAGATCCCTCACGTGGGACTTGATATATGTTCCTCAACCATTGTGCCAGGTTACCTTCATACTAGCTCTCCCGAACCTAGTAATGCCCATAAAGAATTTCAGTTGTTAGAAACCCATCCTCTGGTTGATGTGGTTTACCCATGCTATGAAACCCAGATTGACTTTGTTTTCCCACCAAATATTTTTCTTCGAAATGTGGGAACGTATGAGTTTAAAATGTGTCAGTTATTAAGTTTTGAGACTAAGCCTAAGTACTTTAGGAGAATATAATCGAAAGTTTGCTTAAAATGACCACCTCTTTCATTGTGGTCAGCTGTGTGAGTCAAATCTAATTGACTTAGATGATCCCTAGTTATTCAGGTTATTGTTATGCTCTTCTAAGTTCTTAGTTGAGTATTTCTAGACTCTTCAACCTGATCTTCAGAATGCCTTTGAGGAAATCCAACCGATAAAAACTTTTTATCGAGACCCTTTTATAGAATCTGAACCTGAACCACAACTAGATATAGTTGTTTTACTTAAAAAATTAGATAAGGGTATGTTCGGTATCTTTATGGTCTGCTGTAATTTCCTTTTCCTTTGGATAACACTTTTTGATCCAGATGACCCACAGTTATTCCGACTACTGCTTTATGATTCTATAAGGTGACTAATTCCATCCAATGTCTGGCTGAAGACTTTAAACTTAGCACTTCTTGGGAGGTAACCCAATATTCTGGCAACACGGTAATATATTTCCTTACTCTTTTCATAAAGTGGTAACAGTTTCTCCTTGTTCATGCTTTTAATTTCATCTTTAGAACATTGAGGACAATGTTAGATTTAAGTTTGGGTGTATGGGAGAAACTTTTTGCTAGCTTTTAGTTGCAATAAATAAACTCCAGAGCCTAGAAATTTATGCTTATTAAGGTCGGCACTAACCAATCTAAGTGGATGGAAACATTTTGGTTGAAGGAGTTGAGGAACCAATCTGATTATATGGAAACATCTAGAAGAGTCTATTCATAAAAGCACAGAGCTCAGGTGTTAGAAAAAGAAAACATGGTAGTTTCTCCATATCCTCGTTATGGAAACATCGAAAGAATCCTGATCACTTATTTTATTTTATTTTTACCATGGCTAGGGTGAAATATAATGACTGAGATACGAAAAAAAAAATTTGAGACCAGACCATTAGACCAACCGGAATGAATTCGATAAAGTCGAGCACTGGTTCCCTTGTATATGCCAGTGTGTTGATGTTAGTCCAGACCAGTATCTCATTCCATTAGGATAGGTTCACCTTAGTCAACATCATCCACATATTTCTCTACATCCATATTCTTAATCTATCCATGTGAATGGTTAACTCCGGTTTATGATGTCCAGAAACTATCTGAGTAGAGCTCTGTCACTTTATACGAATTTTAGTATGCTTGAGTGCAAACTCGTGTACATCAATTGGAATTTCGCATCAGGGTACTTCCTCATGTAGTCAATAATTATGACAACCAAGGAGATTCTTTAGTTCCTTCCAAGGTTCTGCGTAGATAGCTAGGATCTGGAGTAAAGGTTTTGTGGGTACACCTCTGGTAAACCCTCCGGAGACAACACTCCGCCACTAGGGCCATCTAGCGGTTTAACGACTTGCTGCACGTGCTAAGTGTAGTCATTTTATTTTCTAGATTAGATTTGCTCGGAACTAGCAAATAATAAGTTTGGGGGGTATTTGATAGACACATTTTTGTGTCTGAATTTTCCTCAGTGTCTCTATTGTTAGTCTCGATTTTTGTACTAATTTTGGTGTTTTTATGTTTGTTTAGTTGTTATTGGAGAATTACACTTGTGTGGAAAAAGTTGCTCAAAAAGTGCTATTTGGACCCCCCGGATAAAAGTAATAAAGGCACCCTCACTTTGGATAAGGGGCACCTCAGTTGGACACATGTTATTTACACTCTACAGACGGATATGGGGCGACCTTATTCTTCACGTTCAAACAATATTTTGGCGGGAAAAAATACTTTTCAAGTGCATAGTTTGCTGAAGAATATTTGGACGAGATTTTATTTGATTTCCTCGTCGATATTGTTTGGTAATGACCTGTTTCAGTCAAACATGGAAGGTACTTGTTCTAGTTTCCATAAAAAAGGAAATTTCGTTGATCTGCAATAAAACAGGGCATGAATATTGGACCGAGATACTCTTGAGATTTCTACGTAATTTTTGGAAGATTGGTGTTTGCCCGCATGAGTTTCACTCAATCTGCAAGCGAGTTGGAGTGTGTAGAAGCAACAAATACAAGGGAGAATCAATATGAGACATGTGAAAGGTGAAAGGGGAGAGAAAATATATACGGGGATATATATCATGAATGGAGATTTCTTGGGAGTTATTACGAAGATTTCTGTGCTGTTGTGGAGTATATAA
This sequence comes from Papaver bracteatum, assembly GCA_023529315.1. Classification (NCBI taxonomy): domain Eukaryota; kingdom Viridiplantae; phylum Streptophyta; class Magnoliopsida; order Ranunculales; family Papaveraceae; genus Papaver; species Papaver bracteatum. The sequence goes on from JAJJWX010005351.1 coordinate 631,804, forward strand.
AGGGATCTGGGGACTCATATAAGGTTTATGGAGAGTTAGGGAGTGATTAGGGAGATAACAGAGCAAAGAAACGAGAGTTCGAAAATCTGCTGCTGCTGCCATTGAAGAGAGCTCGAAGAACATAAGACGCCTGGTGACAGTCGTTCATGCTACAGTAGCAACGACAGCAAATTGGGGGTCGTATATCTACAGTGTCAGTGACGCTGTATTTGTATTGTTCTTTGTAACCCAGTTTTGTAACAATATAAGTGTTACAAAACTCGGTTTTAATTATTATTCCTCCCTTTTCATCATTTGTGAACACCATTCGAGCAATGAATAAATACTTTGAGTGTGTTTTCACCATGCAGAGCTAGAACCCATCACTGGGACGACGGAGGAAGCTGTTTTTCACCCATGTGGTAATTAAATTAATTCTTTTATACTTATTTGCATATAATTTTTTTTTTTTTTATGATTTCTATTAATTATTTGTTATTTTGTCTGATGTCGCATGCTTGGTTTAAATTACTTTTGATGCGTCGTGCTTACAACTTACAACTAATGTTTTATGAAATCTACTTTGGAAAAGAATATAGTTAATATTTCTTTTATTTTGAGCTATAATTGCCTAGGATTAATTTCTCAACCACTTGAATATGAAAAACAGTGAAATCTTGAGTCCTAGTAAATTCTTCATCTTGTGACACATTTTGTATATATTTTTTTATTTCTAGTATTTTCGTTTATTAAATCTGAAATCAATCTCACCAAGTCCGATTGAACGACAACCTTACTTACCACTATTAATATTCGATCAGTCCTCACCATGGATTTTAGAAGATGAAACTTGTAGAGATTATTTATAATGGTTTTGACTATTCGACCAAATCCATGGTCGATTCTATGTGCGCTGGTGAGTTCACTAATAAAAAAGTTGATGATGCTTTTACCTTCTTAGGAGCTATCGCAGAAAACTCCCAACAATGGGAGTCTTGTGTCGAACCCCCTAAAAGACTCTTGGTCAATAGAAGTAGCACCAATGTGGTAGATGCAAGCTTCGGGTCATATGCTAAGTTTGCTGCTTTGTCTAGAATGTTAGAAGATTTGGAATTGAATCATCCTAAACATAGGTCTCTTGTTGAACCTGATGATAGGATTAGAGCCTCTCAAGTCTCTAGTTGTGGAGTAGAAACCAATAACTCATTTTGGGAAGGTCATGTTAGTGAAAAACAATCCCATGCTATCTATAACAACGCTAAGTTTGAAAACCGTCAGAAGTTTGACCCATACTCAGAGACCTACAACCCAGGTTGGAGAAACCATCCTAATTTCTCTTGGTCTAAGGGCCAGAATCAAGGTCAGTATAGTAATTCTCAGCCTCCCCCAGGTTTTGGTTATAGTAAGAATTATTCAGGTCAAGCCCAGTTCCAAAACCCTTCTGAGAATAGAATGACTAGCTTAGAGGAATCTCTTAGTATATTAAAAAAGAGACAAGATATGCTATCACAAAGCCAGGAAATGTTAGTAAAGAGCCAGGTTAATTTTCAAGAGGAAACCAAGCAGAATTTTAAGAATAATTCTCAGTCTCTTGATAAATTAAAACTTCAAGTCGGCCAAATAGCTAAGTTCCTTAGTGAGAGAGAATATGGAAGGTTCCCTAGTTATACTGATCCTAATCACAAAGGAGAAATATTATACAATCATGTAAATTCTATTACAACCCTTAGGAGTGGAAAGAAATTTGATAATAAGGTCACCATGCCTGAAAGTGAACATGATGTAGTTCACCCTTCCGAACCAGAAACCGAGGACACTGATAGAGTCTCTAAAGAGACCAATGAGGGTCATATTGAGCTAGGATTTGTTCCCAGATCCCCGTTCCCCCAGCTGCTAGTTCCAACTAAGAGGGAGTCCAACTTTAATCATATATTAGAGGTTTTTAAGCAGGTTACTATCAACCTCCCATTGTTGGATGCGATTAAGCAGATTCCAGCTTATGCCAAGTTTCTTAAGGACTTTGTGTAGATGAAAGTGTAAGCTTAGTGTTCAAAAGAAAGCCTTCCTAGATAGTCACGTGAGTTATATTATTCAGAATACCACTACTCCTAAGTATAAAGACCCAGTGTCCCATACTATTTATTGCACAATAGGTAAATACCGTGTTGAGAAAGCTATGCTTGACTTAGGAGCCAGTGTGAACTTACACCCATACCATGTGTACCTTAATCTAGGACTTGGTGAGATGAAACCTACCCAGATGACTCTTCAGTTAGCTGATAAATCCGTAAAAATTCCTCGGGGTGTGATCGAGGATGTTCTCATAGAGGTCGACAAGTTTATTTATCCGGTGGATTTTGTTATCCTAGATACCCAACCCGTACCTGATCCAGAGAACCAGATACCAGTAATTTTAGGTCACCCGTTTTTAGCTACATCCAATGCGATCATTAACTGTCGAACTGGTATTATGAAATTATCTTTTGGTAATATGACTATTGAGCTGAACGTCTTTCATATTAGTAAGCTACCCTCCGAACTAGATGACTCAAGTATAGAAGAGGTGAACATGATAGGAACATTAGTCGAGGAGTCATTACCAAACACTTTGTTAGAAAATCCATTAGAGAAATGCCTAGATCACTTTGGGATTGATTTTGATGATGATGATGTGATTAATGAGGTGAATGCTTTGTTAGATTGAACCCCTTTGATATACACTAGTAATGGTTGGAAACCTAAGTTCGAACCTCTACCTGTTTCTAAGTCTACCCTAGTTCCTTCGTTAGACAATCCTCCTAAGTTGGAACTAAAACCATTTCTAGATACCCTGAAGTATGTGTTTTTAGGCCCGTCTGAGACTTTACCTGTGATTGTTGCTTCCGACTTGGATAGTGATCAGGAAAGTAGGCTAGTGACCGTCCTTCAAAACAACAAGGAAGCTTTAGGGTGGACCATAGCAGACATTAAGGGTATAAGTCCTACTGTTTGTATGCATCAGATTTATTTAGAGGAAGATACCAAACCTTCTAGGGAGATGCAACATCGACTAAACCCTAATATGAAAGAAGTAGTTCGAATCGAGGTTCTTCAGTTGTTAGATGCGAGCATTATCTACCCTATTTCAGACAGTAAGTGGGTCAGCCCCATTCAGGTTGTTCCCAAGAAATCTGGTATTACTGTAATCCAGAATGATAACAATGAGTTAATCCCAACCCGAGTGACCACGGGTTGGCGTGTATGTATTGACTATAGGAAATTGAACAAGGTCACTAGGAAAGACCACTTCCCCCTTCCCTTCATCGACCAAATTCTAAAGAGATTAGCTGGACGTAGCCATTATTGCTTTTTATATGGATACTGCGATTATAATCAGGTTGTTATTTCCCCAGAAGACCAAGTGAAAACCACTTTTACTTGTCCTTTTGGTACCTTTGCGTATAGACGCATGCCTTCCGGGCTATGTAATGCCCCTGCAACCTTTCATCGTTGTATGTTGAGCATATTTTCTGACATGGTAAAACGGTTCTTAGAGGTCTTTATGGATGATTTTTCAGTTTTTGGTTCGTCTTTCGATGAGTGCTTGCATCATTTGTCATTAGTTTTGACTAGGTGTATGGAAAATAATTTAGTGCTTAATTGGGAAAAATGTCACTTTATGGTTCGTTCAGGATTTGTTTTAGGGCATATCGTATCTTCTAAGGGTATAGAGGTAGATAAAGCCAAAGTTGACCTTATTAAAACTTTACAGGTCCCAAAAACCGTAAAAGATATTATGTCATTCTTAGGGCATGCAGTTTTTTATCGTCGATTCATTAAGGATTTTAGCTTGATTTATATACCTCTTTCCAATTTGCTTGCAAAAGATGGTAAGTTTGTCTTTGATGATGCTTGTTTATAGGCTTTCGAGAAGCTTAAGACTTTACTCACTACCGCCCCCATAGTCCAGGCACCCAACTGGAACCTACCCTTTGAGATCATGTGCAATGCTTCAGATTATGCTATTGGTGTTGTGTTAGGTCAGCAAGAAAACAAATTACTTCATGTGATTTACTATGATTGCAAAACTTTAAATGATGCCCGGTTGAACTATATCACTACAGAGAAAGAACTATTGGCCATTGTGTTTGCCTTAAACGAGTTTAGACCCTATCTCTTAGGTTCTAAGATCGTAATCTATACTGATCATGCTGCTTTGAAATACCTTTTGTCTAAGAAGGATACCAAACCTAGATTGATTAGATGGATCCTTTTATTACAAGAATTTTGTCCAGACATTAGAAACAAAAAGGGTGCAGAAAATGTAGTAGCAGACCACTTGTCTAGGCTAATTGTTAGTTCCCCTAATGATTCCCTTCATATTAGGGATAGCTTTCCTGATGAAAAACTATTATCTGTTTCCCAATCACCTTGGTACGCAAATATAGTGAATTATCTTGTTATTGGTCGAATGCCCCAACATTGGGGTAAACAAGATCGTTCTAGGTTTTTAGTCGAGGTTAATCACTTCTTTTGGGATGATCCTTATTTATTTAAGTATTGTCCAGACCAGATTATTAGGAGATGTATACCTGAGAGTGACCAGTCTAGTATTATTTCCTTTTGTCATGATCATGCTTGTGGGGGTCACTTTAGTGCTAAGAAGACTGCCGCTAAGATATTGCAGTGTGGATTCTATTGGCCTTCATTGTTTAAAGACTCCCATAGTTACTGTGTTACTTGTGAACGTTGCCAGAAATTAGGAACCATTTCCCGTAGGAATATAATGCCCTTGAACCCGATTTTAATTGTTGAGGTCTTTGATGTGTGGGGTATTGACTTTATGGGTCAATTTCCTAATTCTTTTGGTTACCTATACATCCTTGTCACCGTAGACTATGTCTCTAAGTGTATTGAGGCGGTTGCGTGTAAAACCAATGACCATAGGGTTGTGATTGAGTTCTTGAAAAATAATATACTTACACGTTTTGGTACACCATGAGCTATAATTAGTGATGGAAGGTCTCACTTTTGTAATGGAGCTTTTAATCTTTTGATGAAGAAATATGGTATTACACATAAGGTAGCCACCCCATATCATCCATAGACTAGTGGTCAGGTAGAGGTTTCCAATAAGGAGATAAAACGTATATTAGAGAAAACAGTTAATCCTAATCGGAAAGACTGGTCGTCTAGGCTCACTGATGCCTTATGGGCTTACCGTACTGCATTTAAGAACCTCATTGGAATGTCGCCTTATCGGCTTGTGTATGGAAAGGCATGTCATTTACCTATTTAGTTAGAACATAGAGCTTATTGGGCTGTTAAGCAGCTAAATTTTTCACTTGACAAGGCAGGAGCCCAGAGGAAACTCCATCTCAATGAGTTGGAAGATATTCGTATAGATGCTTACGATAGCGCTAAGGATTATAAGAACAAAATGAAACTTTTGCATGATAGAAATATTTTAAGGAAGTCATTTTCTCCAGGTCAAAAAGTTCTTATGTATGATACCCGCTTGCATCTTTTCCCTGGGAAGTTACGCTCTCGGTGAACGGGTCCTTTTATTGTTCGCACTGTCTTTCCTCATGGAGCTGTTGAGATCGAGACACCGGATGGTAGTGGTTCTTAGAAGGTTAACGGTTAGAGATTGAAACCCTTTTTAGATCCCTTTCATACAGGTGATGTTGAGGAGGTCTATCTGGAGGACCTTGTTTACCCTTGATTGACCATCGAGGCGATTGTATGTTGTATTTTAGTTTTTGATTTCTCTCTTCACCCGGGTACTATATTTCCGACTTCTCTATTTATTGATTCCTAATGTTACTTTACTTTTTGGTATTGCACTTTCTGTAGTTGCAGGAAATCCTACACTACACCCTTGATAAGATCTTATAGTGATTAACACATATTTGATGATTAAAACAACACTTTATTATTTGATTCTCAGAAATGTTTTACAAGTAATGGAAGAAGATCAAGAACATAACCGCTCTCTTGAATTTTCTCTCTCCTCAAGACTTTCTCAACACTCAAAAAATACATCCACCTTTTCTGAATCTACTGGGTCTCTTTATATAGGGTAATTACATAGTGGATGACAACTAAGTTTTCCTTTAATTTCGGATTTGGTTCACAATGCTCTCGCGGTAGTTGTAATGCCGACTCTCGCAGGTGTTGTGTCCATCGCAGGATAATCACGTTCTTCCCGTGTTTCTTCATTCCTCAGCTATTACGTCATTCTTTTAATTATTCTGTGACACTTGCGAAGTGTTGTTTGAAGAACTCGTGGTAACGCTCACAGACGTGTTGCTAATCTCGCAAGATTAATATCATGGCGATTATTCTGGTCCTACATCTTGCCTCTTCTCATGTCTTTTTTGCGAAAGAGGAAAGATCATGAGAATTGAATCTTTCATAATGCCGCAACTATTTATCTTTTTGCGCCCTTCTGATTTGACACGTTTTTGTATCCTTCGCCAGCTGTTTTCACATATTCCTCCTTCCATTTGGTTTCTCACACGTCCTTTTCAACCACTGCGATCTGACCGTTCACGTCCTTTCCTTGTATTAATTGCATTCATCTATTCGAGATCTTTCTTCTTCTATAAATACTTCTTTCATTCTTTTCTTTTCTTATTTTTACTTTCTTCTTCCTCTCTGCAATTTCTCTGCAATTTTACTGTTCTTCCGCTAATTGCGCATCCGTTACTGCTGTGATTTCTTTCTCGTTCTTTAATCTTTTCCTACATTCCCATACTAAAAAAATGGTTGCTCCTGGTCATAAAAATTTGGTTGCTTTTGGTGAGATGCGAAAAAAGCTTTAAAATAAGGGTTTTACTTTGTCTACAATTCCAGATCAGAACCCTAAATCCGAACTTTCTGTCAAATTATTTTCTGATCATCAATTTTCTCGCAAGAAAGTTATAGTCTCGCTAGGTCAACTTGAAGCTAGTCTTCCCATTCCACTCTACGATCCTGAACTTCCTTTATTCTATGAGATACTTTCTCATCCAAAATTCTCGCGAGCCATATACCAACTAAGTGGGGATTGCATTTGTCTGCTGGTGGAGTATGCTACTCGCGGTACTGATAAAAAATCTCGCTACCCTGAATCTGCGAAGAATCCTAAATTCAAGGATGTTCCAATTATTCCCGCAATGTATACCGTAGATAATTTCTTCATAAATTATGACATAATCCCCATGAAGAGGGATACGACCTGTTGGGGTGTTCGCTTGCAAAAGAAGGATGATGTCGCGAAAGATAAAATGCTTATGCTGGATATTAATTGGCATACTAGTACTAATCAAGGTCCGCGTCATTCCAGCAATGACAAATGGTATATCTTACCTTTAATTTTAGAGGGTTGATATATTTTTGGTATCCATGCTTTACCTGCGAATCTCGCAGAGTTCCAACCGTGGGTATTCAGCTGGCCTGAGAGAAATAAAGAACTATGTTCTCTTAATCCTTTGCATAATAAATTACCATTATTAATTTCTTCATGTCTTTAGATTCTCGCTGACTATCTCTTTTTTATCAGATTGAAAGGTTGAAAGCCAGCTATGATAAGTTTGGGAAACCTGCTACTTTCTTAGCTCTCAAATCTCTCACAGATAAAGTGAGAAATATTTCTTTATAACTTTTTACAATATATTGTTGCATGTATTTCTTATCTTTATCTGTGTTCGCAGGAAATCGAAGAAAGAGAACCTGTGAAGATTGTGAAGGCTAAAGGAAAAGACAAAGATCCTTTTCGCAAAGAAGAATCTACTATTCCTATTAAAGAGAAATCTACTGCTCCTCGCAGAGAAAAATATGGTGCTCATCCTTTGAAGAAAAGAAAAACCCAATTCTCTTCTTCTTCAACTCCTCAAGCTAATGCAGAAAACTCGAGTGGTAATTCTGATAACTTTAATGCTGATGTCCCTTCTACCATGGAGTCTTCCCAATATGATTCCTCCATGACTTAACTGTCCAAGATCTTCGGCGATATTACATGTGGTATCACAAATGATTATGGATATGAAGCTCTTAATGGGGTATCCCAGGCTCTTGCTAAAGTCTGTAATGCTCTGATATTGGTTGATAATGATTCCCTCCAAGGAATCTCAAGTTCAATATCTCCAAGTCTCTTAAATTCTCTTGGAATTCTGGTACGTTTTCATTTCTTTACTATACTTATGTATTCATGTCCTCGCCAGCTTTAATTTACATTGTTCTCCCGTAGACTGGAAGAGCTTCCTTTGTTGTTGCCTCAGACTTGGAGAGGAGGGGTGCATATTTTTGCAAGAAGAATGTGGATTTGGAATCTGAGTCCGCTAGTCTTCGCGGGAAATTGGAATCTGGGTCAACTGACCTTCAATAAAAAATCAAGCAATTGGAAACTGATCTAACTTTCTCGCAAGAAAAGGTCGCAAGCCTCCAAGCTGTGAATGATCATCTTTATGGTAAGAAATATTTCCCTTTCTTTTTATCCTTGTATTCCTTTGCATTTTGTTCTTATTATTCTTCTTCGCAGATGTTTATGGTCTTTCTGACGAAGCTGTATTCCTTCGTTCTTTTCCAAACCCAATAGCTGATGATACACTTCTCAATCGCCTTAATGAATCCTTAGGTAGTTATTCAAATGAACAGATTAACTCCCTTTCTGTAGATGATCTTAGATACAAATTTCATGTTTTAGAAATTGATCATAGATCTAGCTTGAAAGCGTCTAATGCATCCAAGCGTCAATATCTTAATTCTAAAGAAGAAATCAAGATTCTAAGAGCTCAAAAAAGTGATCTTATAGATGAAAGGGATCGCATCTCTAGACAGGGAGCACAAACCTTAGTTGATTTTCATAAAACCCTTCTTGAAGTCCAAATTAACAGAGATAAACTTATCCGCGAGAGAGATGATCTTGTTAAAAGATAAAATCAAATATGTTGTCGTCTTCTTATTAACGATGATGATGAATTTGCTTGGGCTGCAAAGATTCTTGACAATGCCAGAGCTAACTTAGGTGTAGATGTTAGTCTGCATGTTGAACAAGCGGTCGTAATTAAGGACATGATTTCTGAAAGAGAAGGTTGCTAATTGTTCTTCCTCATTAATTTCTTGTCATTAATATTCTTATCTTTGCAGAATTTTCAATTTGTTGTTATATATTCGCAGGAGTTGAGAAGAGATATACTGAAAGAATTGGATAACTTGAATCTGATAAGAATCAACTCGCAAATACTCTTGCTGCTCGCAATAAAAAATATTCAAGGTTGAAAGATCAATTGAAGATTACTGCTTCGAATTTTAGTAATGCCCTTATTGGTGTTCGTAACAATTCCATTAAAATGGTATGCAATGATCATAACATTCCTCATTATACATATCCTGATCTCGCAGAAGAAATCCAGCGAATACCCCAAACCTTGTTATCTCTGATAGTGAAGCTGAGGAATCTGACGAGGATGAAGTAGATGGTAAAGGTAAAGAAGAAGAAAAATATGGCGAAGATGATAATGGATCTAATTAGTCTTGAACCCCTCTGTAATATTTGTTCATTTATCTCTTTCTCCTTGTATTGTACTGCTGCGAGTATCTCCAGCTTCTAACATTCCTTAATGTATAAATTTCTTTTGCTTCAATCTGTAAATTGAAAAGCAATTCTTTTCTGCGATATAATAAATCAACATAATTATTAATCTTTAATTATCTGTGTAAATATGTCATATAATAACGTCTACATAAATTTATCATATGATGAGGAATAACAATTTTATCATTCTATGCATTCCCATACTTGCCTCTGTTATTCATATGCAATAGGAAAAAATTGAGTAGAGCTTAGATATCAGTTGTAAATAAAGTTGAGTTGCAAGCATCATCGCAAGTATCAGTTGTATACTTTTATGATCTATGCATGAATATCGCAAATTTCATAATCTCTGCAAGAATATCGCAGTCATTCAACTTCTTGTGGTCTTATTATGCCTTCCTAGTTAAAGGTCTTACTTTGCCACTTTTTGTATTTGCGACAAAATCGCAGGACGTCTTTACATTTGCATGTATTAACCCATTGATCTTGCCTTATCTCTTTTCTTTCAATGTATTGCGATAATATGATAAATCTAAGTTCTCTTGCGAGAACAAAGCCTTATGACATTATCGTCTTGCGATGAAATCGCATGACTTCTCTACACTTTTGATGTAAAGACCCATTGATCTCATCTTAACTTTTTCTTATGGCTTGTTGCCTCTATATAGTTTTTCTCACCCGACAATATGACAGGCCTAAATATTCTTGCGATCATAAAGCCCCATGACATTGCCGTCTTTAGACACTTATCAGCTCCCTAATGGAGGGTGCCGCCCTTATCTTTCCACTGGTTGCCTCTTCAAGGAGGGCACATCATCCATACAAGACTAGCTCCTCCCATCCAGATTTACCAACAACCAGTTGTTTTCGTAGCCTCTTGTCCTTTATGCCTATATGGCTTATAGTTATAAGACTGCACCCTAAGTGAAGTTTTCTTTGGGCAGAGCGCATCATAGCCAAGACTTACCAAGAATGGCCAGGGTAGGTTCGTCCGTCCCGGGCATCCTTGGTTCAACTGTGTACCACGACGACTTGGTCATACTCTGCACCCCTTAGAAGGGACCTTCAGTCGTCCAACCAGGGTATTACCTTATATAGTTGGAAATCTAAAGCATATCTCCTGGATAGGTATTTCAAAGAGATGGACCCCAATCTCCGTGACTCAGGTTACAACAGCGGTATAACCTTATCCCTGAGCCACGCAAATAGATACCCCCTTATATGACGCACTTTAGGTCTTACATTTTCCTCTTGCGAAATTGTATCCGCGAACTAGGGTGTACGCCATATAGGTTTGTCCCATTCTTATGTCTCAGCGAAATTTTATTCGCGTTTCTTGCGAATATTGCAATTCTTGTGAAATTTCTTTTCTTTGATTTTCTCCTTATTTGCATTTCAACTCTTGTATAATTTCTCTATTTCATTTATTTCATTCAAACAAAATATCCTTTTGAAATATTTTCTTCAACAAATATTTTGCGAATTCTTCAACGAATCATTCATAAATTTCTTAAATTTCTTCGTTTTACCTTTTTTACTTACTACTTTCTGCTTCTGCTTTTTTGTTGCATTTTGTATCTGTGATCTGCTCGCCATTCATACACTCATGTTGATTTCGTAGTATTCTCTCCTCTCGCCGCTCTATTGTGTCAACCATCATCTTATCACCTCTTTGTTTTTGCTTGATGCTTCGTTTCTAATCTCTGTTCTTTGCTGCCCTTTCCTCACAAGATTCCATGTCAATTTCATAGCATTTCTTCCCATCATCCCAATCTCTCTTTATTATTCCAACACCATTAGGATGAGGAAATTAAATACATTGGTGAAAGGTTGACGCCACACCTAATATCCCATGTAGCCAAGGTCGACCAATCATGGAATTATAAGGTGATTTAATATCCACAATGCAGAATAGAATCTTAGAAGATAACCCCTTTAATGGAATTCGTATTGTAATTTCCCTTTTGGGCTTGTTGGCGGTACCGTTGAAACTATAGATTTTATAGGTTGATGGTATCAGATATTCGTCTCTTCCACCCATGGTTCTGTAAGTATAATAAAATAATATATCAACTGAACTTCCAATATCTATTAGAACTTTATTAATTGCCCAGGAATCATCAGTTTTACCATTATCATTTTCTTCATCTTCTTTTTCTATTTGTTTTGGATTTATTTCTAACCTTACCACCAGTGGGTTGTCATGCATCTCGCCAAGCTCTGGTACTTCTTGCGCATTGAAAGAAAAAGTTTGATTTTGCCACTCCTCTAATGGTGAGACTCTCGCGATATTCATTATCTCTTTTCCATCTGCGTCTCTCACGATGACTCTGCTTAAAACATTGTCGTGGAAATCCTCAATAGTTTTTTATGAATGTACGATGGAATTACATAACAAATTCTTCGCCTTGGCTCCAACCTCTATCACAAATTTTTCTTTTCCTTTTACAGTATTCACTCTGCGAATATCTGGTGCTAGTGGTAGTTGCTGAGATTGCGGATGTCCTATTAGAAAATGATTTAACTTTCCTTGATCAATCATCCATTATTCTTTTTACATTCATACAATCGTTTATTGAATGACCATGAAAATGATGGTAAGGACAAAATTCTTGGTTTCGATTAGTTTGATGTGGCTCTTTTCCCATGTTCCTGGGTGATGGTATATTTTCCATCAAAATGATAGCTTCCCAAAATTTTTATATGCTGGCATTCAGGGGTGGCATCTTAATTTCTTCCCATATTACTCTTTGATTCCCTTGTCCTCTGAAATTATTTTGTCTCTGACCACCATAAGTCTCTTGTGGCTGATCAAGTCTTTGAATTTTATTATTTCCACCGCGATTGTAATAATTATTTTCTCTTTCATACTCCTCTTGATCTCGACTTCCCATATCCAATAAATTCTGCTGTTTTTCAATCACCACTTTCTCTTGTTGTGGCTGCGAGGTGCTCGCCACATTGTTGATCATTATAGGAAGTAAACTCCCATTCTCCGCTATTGAGCTGGTGTTTGCGACTGGATATGATTCCATCTCATATTTTTTTTCCTCCAAAGTAATGTATTCTTCTTTTAGTTCTCGTAACTCAGTCATTGTGATGGTATTTTTGATTCTGAAAATGTGTATGTACAACAGATTGGTTGCGAACATTGCATTAATGAAAGATAAAATGAGGTATCTCTCATCCACTCTTCCTGCCATTTCACTGCACATTGTCTTCCATCTTATGGCTAGGTGTTTCAGACTCTCGCCAATCCTCTGTTTTAATCCAAATACATCTTCAATGTCGGGTCGTGAATAATTGTTGCTTATATATGCTCCCAGAAATGTAGCTTGCAAATGGTCGAAAGAAGTTATTGTATTTTTAGGTAAGCCTTCGAACCATTTTAACGCCTCGCCAGTTAAACTAGATGCAAAGTACTTGCATAACACAGCATCATGGTTTTCCCATGATAGCATACACCTAAAATAAGCCTTAACATGTTGAACATCACAGGTAGTCCCATCGAAGATACTGGTTAATGCTGGTAAATTGCATTTTGGATGGATTCCTCTTAATTTTACTTCTCGAGTGAATGGAGTTCTCACAGCTTCTTCAATGGCTTCATAAAGTTGTCTCCTGCCTCCTTCTCTTCTGTTATTCAACATTCCCCTCATTTCTGCTAATTCTCTTAAAATTTATTCATTTCCAGCTGAATTTTGCTCCATCGGTCTTTTCAGTGCAGCTTATCTTCTTCTACGTTCATGTCTTTCTTTTCTTGCGAGATTTTGTGTATCTTCATATGCATCTTCATTCTTCCTTCTCCTGCGATTTTTCACCTCATCTCCTTCTAGATTTCGCAACTGATTATGCCTCCCAATTTCTTCTTTGTGAGTTTTTTCATTTCTCATTGCTTCTCTTCGCTGTCTTTCTATTCTTCTTTGTATTCTATCAAATTCTTCATTGATATTATGGTTATGGCGATTTTGTGTGCGTCTTCTTTCTCGATTGTCATGATTATTCTGCCGTATTTCTTATTGAAACTCTTGTTCTTCAATTTCTTCTCTTAATCTTTCTCTTTCGCAAGCTAGACGTGCTTGTTCAGCATAATGTCTCTCAATTTCCTCCTCAATGATTCTTTGATTTCTTTGGATTTCTCGCCCATGTAATATTCTTCTTCCTTCTTCTCGATTTTCTTCACCATCTTGGTTATTTCCGCCCTCTTGATTTCTATTATCATGTCTACCATTCACAGTTTCTCCGCGTGGAATGTAGCTATCACGAATCATCTCTTCTTCTCTATGATGATATTCTTCATTTGGATTTTGTATTTCCTCTCGGATATTTGCTCCAACATTTCTCAAAGGGGAATTTTTCCTTGGTTTTTCTCTAAATAATCTTGAACTTGATCTAGCAATACTTCTTGATCTCCTACTTTGCAATCTCAGATTCTCCATTCTTAACTCATGATTCTGTCTTGTTAAATTTGCACGTTCTTCTGCTTCTAATTTCCTTTCCTCTTGTATTCCTTGTCTTAAATCATCTGTTATTTCATTTTCTCCTTCTCCATGAATTAATCTTTCAACCACTCCTTGATCAATTTCTTCTCTTCTCTCATTTCTTAACTGTTGATCTTCTGCTTCATCCATCGAATCTGATCGCCAAGTATGCACGCTAACTCTATCATAATTCACAACTCTATTTTGTATGGGTGTTTTCTGATTTGGCTGTTGAACTTGATTTTATCCTTCATTCCTTGTTCTATTTCTTCTTGTTATTATCCTTGAAGATTCTCCCATTTCATTTGTTTCTCCACCTGCAAGTCTTTTACTCCTCCTTACGGTTGTTGGTGGTTCTGATGTGTTTCTTCTTCTTCTAGCAATTAATCCTAGTAATCTGTTGAATGTTGCGTAAGATCTTTCACTAATTATTCCAAATGCCTTCCAATCACAATGTCAATTTTTATCTTTATCTTCAAATAATCATCAATTCCTCCCTGTTTCAGGCGCCAAAATGTAGTTACAGGAAATCCTACACTACACCCTGTTTGTGGGTGAAAACTATTCCTGCCGATTTTGGTAATTTGGGGTGTGTGGATGAGGAATGAATCTAAACCTTAAACAATGCACTGCGCGGTGAGTTCTTGTAGATTCGAGAGGTCAATCTGTGCAAGTCTTCCAAACTTGTTTCGGTCACAAAGTGAAGGAGATGGGGTTGATCTTAGTGAGGGAAGCGAAGAAGGTGTTGAGATTGTGAAGGTGTTGGCTATGTATGACTTGCAACAGAAATGTGAGCAGGCTTGTAATTAACGCAAGCAGGCTCTGGATGTTAACACTTGGTTTCTGTGTTATGCTTTCTCTGTTCTGACTTGTCTTGTTCTGTTCTGTGAAAAATAGGGCGGAGAACCTATTTATACAAGTCTTTTAGCCTAACCTTCGTATCTCGTTGGAAGTGGAGAAAGTGGAGTGATGGAGTAGTGGAGTAGTGTGTTGGTGTCACATGACCAGGCTTTCCCAGTTCTCCCATCATCACTAATCGTTCATGACTTCCTGACACGTTCTTGTGATGGCACGTTGTGCGCTGCACACTGTAAACCTCCAGACCAATACCCTAGTATGTATCCCCCAGTTTGTGATATGATTGATGTCTCGAGTGTGTGTGGATCGTGGGACCCACATAAAGTAACATGTAATGCTACGTTATTTAGGAAATTGATACTTGTGAAGTATCGTGTGTATACTATGAAGGTACTGCATCGAGTATATTTAGCATGTATGAAGCATCGCTGTTTAAGAGTCTCAAAGAAACTTCATGTTCAGCCTACTTCATGTGATGATTTGGAAGTTGCGCATGCAAACCCTCCTTTGACCGATCACATGGTGTGGTAGAGTGACGAGTGGTGATCACCATGACGCCACACTGACCGATTAACTCCTGACCAGGGCTGTATAGCCAAGCCAGTGAAGTTGGATGGACGAGATAATCTTTTAGACACTCATTTGCGACCGTTGATGAAATTAGGGTTTATGAAAAGGTGCGCAAGCATCACTTTTCAGCTTGGTCGAATCCAAGCTTGGGACACAACTTTGGCTAGGTCGGTCATGCATGTGTGTAGACAACATGACAGTGTAGGCGCCCATACCTCATTATCTCACGAAAGTGTGATCTAGACCACCCAATTCGTCCTGCGAAGTTGTGTGGTAGAGATCAATTTGCGACAAAAAATTGGTGCCGCAAAAGCCATACGTCGTACCAACCTTGATAGGGAGTTCCAAGACGACCAGGCTTGGTCGGTCTTGGCTGATTGCTCCAATGTATAGGTGGTAGGCTGGTGTTCATGCATATGCCTTACCGTCCCATGAAAACATGATCTAAGCCACTCAATTCGTCCGGAGAAATAGAGCAGTTGAGATTAGTTTTCAGCTTGGGAGGTGCGACCATGCTAGTTTGGGCGAACAATTTGGGATAACCAGGCATGGTATGCCTTGGCCGATCAGGTGAGGGGATAGACGGGTCCATGGTGGTCATGTTGTTATGGCCGGACCTGCTTTGATCTGATCTCGGACCCTTCATTCGTCCCAGAGAAAACGGACGCTCGTGATTCAAAACCCTAATTTTGGGTTTCAAGGCCATGCGTCATGCTTCATTCAGGCGCACGATTTGGAACGACCAACCATGGTTGGTCCTGGATGATTGGTCAGGTAGGTAGGTGGGCCCATGATGATTGTGTTGACATACTCCGTGCCCTTTGAATCTACATCTGCACCCTCCATCTATACCTGCGAAGATGGATGGTTGAGACTGTTTTGCGACACATGTAATGTGCCTCAAACCCTAATTTAGGGTTTTTCGTCCATACTGCTTTGGTTTGGACGTTTTTGCAAGCTAGGCCAAGGGGAGGCCGACCATGCGCAGCCCGCATTGGTTCGGCAGCGGATATTCCATACCTGCTTGGGGGTTATAAAATCGATCTGGGCCATCCAATCATGCTGGTGGAGTTGGATGGTCGTGATCATATCCAGACTGATACGGTCAGTCCGGATGCTCAATCAGGCTAGTATAACACACCGAGAGTGGCTCAATAGGGCTAGTATAACACACCGAGAGTTGCAGCCTGTACGGGTATTTTGTACATGTTTCATTATAATGCTTGGAGATTCGTGTTGCTCTGCTGAGAGCAACACTCAGTCGTCATGCCACACTGATAATGAGTACAGAAAATACAAGGCTGGTTGCGCATTAATTAATAATGATGGAAATTCACATGTTATATGGGATTGTTGCTACATGCTCCAACCTGGATGAATTTCGTGTATTTTATTCATAGAATGAGATTGTTGCCACATGCTCCATTCTAGGTTAATTAATAAAGTGAAGGAGTATCCATCACTTAATGATGGCCTTATCTTTTACAAGATGTTAGCGCATAACTTTTAGGGTTTTACAATTTCACCCTTGAATGAAAATCCACCATCAACATTAAGTCCCCTGCCTAGCACATAATGGTTACACTATTATGGGGTAGGTATGAGATGGTGACATATTTGTACACTAAAATGACCAAGCTAAAGTGAATGCATATTTACCGGATAGGTCGACATCGTCAGGCGTCGCCCTGGGAGTCCCGATTAGGGTTTGGAGGAGAAGTACGACCTGGTCGACGTTGAGACCTCATTTATCGGATGAGTTCCGTTGTAGTTGATCCGGTCTCCCTTAGGGTTTCCTTCAGTGTATATGCGTGATTTAAAACCGATGTTCATTGATGAACTTTTCTGCATAAAGCTCTACCTCTACAACATGTCAAGCAACAGTAAATCATCTTCTTCGTACCATCCAGGATCTTCTGTCAAGCGTACGCGGTTAGCGTGCGAGCTTCATGATTCATGATGAATCTCATGCTCGTGTTCTTCGAGTCAAGAATATCGTGCTGGTTCGTCTTCTTTCCTTTTATGATTAATTGCTTGTTTCATAATGGTCAAGTGAATAATCCTCTCTTCCTTGCAGAGATATCCCGCCGGAACATGTGTGACAGTTATTGATGATGACGACTTAAACAATCCTCTTCCTTCAAACTCAAAAACGCCTACCCATGCAGACCTCGAATATGCTGATCTAGGTATCTCATCTTATGAATACCCCAATGCAGGTCTTTCATTCGATGTTCGCATGAAGTGTTTATCTTTCAGCTACCGAGATGTTGGTGGGTTCTTAGTGCGGAAGGAGTTTGTACCTTTGTACACAAAGTTATGGAGGAATTAAGGCCACATCGCAACAAGGAATGTGGTCCGGAACTGCTCATCTGCTCTGGTCAACACGGTAAACTGCCTTCTTCCCATTGTTGCTGAGATAGAGAAGATTTCTATCCGCAACGTTTCCGAATCAAGCCTCGAAAAGTGGGAGGATATGGTATCTACCTGCGAATCCATGGAGTTTAACGTGGGTTGGTTGCAGCAGCGTCTTGATATCATCAAGGTCGATCGAGCTGGTATCCTCGTAAATGTTGTTCCTGCTGCGAAAGCTATTTTGGAAGAGGAGAAGGCTCTGGCTGCAGAATCAAAGAAGGTAGAACAGGCAGTATAGGACTTGAAGAAAAGGACATAGAGGTATCAGGAAAGAATGGAAATGATGCTCTCAAGGAATTATAATCTCCTAGATGGCCTCTTCTAAATCGCATGTAGCTGTATTCCCTCATTGTTAATGACGTTTGTGCCAAAGTTTTCTTTTGAACATCTTTGCGGAATAAACTGCACTTTTTTTTTTTGGATTGGTGAAACAGGTTTTCATTAATGCATTTATGAATACTGAGAATTCAAACATGTAATGAAAATAAATGCCTGTATTGTAGTGTCATGAGACAGAGTGAACAATGGTCAAGCATGATATGCTTTGAGCCATTTTCCATTGATGACCGCTTCCAGCCTACCTCCGTCCACCTTGATGATCTTGTAGTAGCCAGTATTGTAAGCCTTGGTCACTGCATAGGGACCTTCCCATTTTGGTGAGAATTTTGATGCGGACATGTCTTGATGGACGTGCTTAGCCGTTTTCAAGACCAAATCTCCCACTTTGAAAACACGTGGTTTCACAATTTTGTTATATGCCCTGGAAATTCTGTTCCTGTACACCTGAGTGCGTTCTTATGTTTTGTTTCTTATGAAATCCAGAGTGTCTAACTCCGTTATTCTGGAATTAGAAGCTTCTTCCTCGTCCCAGTAGATCCCGGTCGCTGTCGCAATCCTGGCTGATGGGATTTTGATCTTTTACGGGTGAATTGCATCCTCTCCATAAATAAGTGAATATGGGGAAACTTTAATGGAGCTTCTAGGTGATGTCCGGTATGCCCACAATGCCATTAGTAACTGGTCGTTCCATTCCCTAGGATTGTCATGTACTGTTCGACTGACGATCCTGATCAGCGTCTTGTTGGTACTTTCAGCTTATCCGTTCCCTTGAGGATAGTAGATGGTGGAGAAAATATATTTGATGCCATATCCTTCAAGTAACTCTCGTACCTATTTATTGGCGAAGGGAGTGTCGTTATCAGTGATGATATGCTTAGGTACACCAAAACGACAAATGATGTGTTCTTAAATGAAAGCCACAATTGTTTCTCATGTAGTTCCTCGCAGGGGAATGGCTTCTATCCATTTGGTGAAGTATTATGTCGCGGTTATGATGTACTCATGCTGCTTCGATGAGGGCGAGTTGATTTGACCAATAATGTCTAGTCCCCAGCTGTAGAATGGCCACAGACTGCTTACTGAGTGCAAAGGGGTGGAAGGCGCGTGAACAAGGTTCCCATGAATCTGGCATTTGTGGAAGCTTTGAACAAAAGAGGCCGCGTCATCCTCTATGGTCGGCCAATATTATTTCTCATGTATCTGGAGAAATAGTTTCCTCTTCCCTTGATTCTCCCCTTCGTGTGTTTCTTTCAGAATGACTGGAATTTCCACCTCATCCAGGCATCTTAACAGATTACCTCCGAAACTCTTGCGGTAATCTTTTTGATTGACATGAGTTATTCCGTCACGAAGATAATTGATGTATGGATCTCTCCAGTCCCAAGTGTGGTTCACACTAAAGACTTCTAATTGGTGTGGCGGTGCATGGAAATTCGAACATGACTTCTGAAGTAGTCTGGATTGAGTCTCCATCTCCGTCCAATAATAACCCAGACGTTGGAGTCGTCGGTAAAGTGATACCACCAGTGATTGTCCGCAAATTTCATTATGAACACGGTTCAGCTGTAGTTATGCTTCGTCATCTCTGAGGCATCTTGACAGAGAGCCGTCTGGATTTCGATAATACAGCATACCATGAAGCATGAAGAAGTTATATAGGGTTTTGAGACTGACCTTTCCTTGGGAGAGTGAGCTGTTGAGATCTTGAGTGATCGGAGTTCGCCAATAATCGGTCTTGGTGTCTCCGTATTGTGATAGCAATGTCGATTCTATGGTTCTCATCTTTACTGTCAGGGTCTCTTCCGAAGCTTCGAACTTAAATTTGGAAGCCAGTGTTGCCAAACAATCGGCGTGTTTGTTGTTACTGCGACCGACATGGATTATGGTGGCGTCAGCAAAATATTTTAGTAAACTTTGCGCTTCTGATCGGTATGGGTATAGTGTTACTTCCTTCAATGCGTATACTCCATTCATCTGATTTACCAGTAACTTGGAGTCACCTCTTATCTCCAGATGCGTGACTCCTGCTTTTTTAGCTATTGACAGCCCTATGAGGAAAGCTTCATACTTTGTTGAGTTGTTGGTGCATCCGAAGTCCATCTTGAAGGAATGTGAGAACACTTATCCATTTGGAGAGACTAATACCACACCAGCTCCTCCAGTATTACTACTAGGGGTAGCAGAGCCATCAAAATATAGGATCCACACTTCTTCTTCCAAAACGGAGACGTCTGGAAATTCTCTAGGAAGGTCTTCGTGTAGTCCCGTAGTGTCTTCTCCAGGAAACGCTGCCAGTAAGTCTGCGACTTCCTGACCCTTGATAGCTCTAGGTGACACACATGTTATGTCCAGATCAGACATTTGAAGAAGCCATTTTCCTGTCCTTCCCGTCAGGACCGGCTTTGAAAGTAAAAACTTTGCAGGATCAGCTTTAGACATGAGTATGACCCTATTAGATAGTAAGTAATGTCTAAACTTCTGAATGGAATGGATCAAGGCCAAACATTCTTTTTCCGCCTGTGGTATCTGAGTTCGACGTCTCTTAATATTCGGCTGAAGTAGTATATAGGATGTTCGACTCCCTCATCATCTTCCTGAGCAAGTAGAGCCCCTACGGCGGTGTCACTGAAGGCGGTGTAGAGACGCAACGGCTTCCCTTGGACATGAGACTTCATGATGGCTAGGGATGACAGTATTCGTTGAATCTTCCGAAAAGCTCCCTGCTTGATTGCGGTCCAGACGAAGCTAGCTCTTTTCTTCAGTAAGGGAGTGAATGAGGCGGCAAGTTGGGCTAGACCAGGTATAAAACGTCGGATGTAGTTTACCTTGCCCATGAAACTTTGGAGTTCCTTCACAGTTCGGGGAGGTAGAATTATGGGGATAGCCTGAGTCTTGGACGGGTCCACCTTGATCCATTCCGCAGTCACTTGAAATCCCATAAATTTGCCTGAAGAGACACCGAAAGCGCATTTCAAAGGATTCATCTTCAACTTGTATTCTCGACACCTCTCAAACACTTTCCATAATACGTTGGCGTGATCTGCTCGGGCCCTGGACTTGACCACAATATAATTTATGTAATCTTCTACTTGTTTATGAATCATGTCGTGGAATATTTCCGTCATAGCATGTTGATATGTTACGGCGGCATTCAAATGGCATAACAGTATAGTAAAAATTGCCAAGATGGGTTCGGAAGGCAGTCTTACTTGCATCGTACTCATACATCCTTATATTATTGTATCCGATGTAACCATCCATGAAGGAGAACATGCCGTGTCCGCTGGTGGAATATACTAACATGTCAATGTTAGGTAGAGGAAAGTCATCCTTGGGACATCATTTGTTCAAGTCTCTGAAATCCACACAACATCGAATCTGTCCGTTCTTCTTCTTTACTGGGACCACATTAGCCAACCAGGTCGGATGATGGATAGGTCTGATAAAACCAGCAGCTTCTGAATTTCGTTCTTGATTTGCTCTTCCACTTCGTGTCTGAACTGCCTCGGAGATTGCTTGATTGGCTTGGATCCAGGTATGATATGAAGGTGATGGGTGACCAATTTCTCGTCCAGTCTTGGCATTTCCTCATATGTCCAGGCAAATACATCTTGGTACTCTTTAAGTAATTGGACAAGAATCAATATGAGACGCGTGAAAGGTGAAAGTGGAAAGAAAATATATCTGGGGATATATATATCATGAATGGAGATTTCTTGGGAGTTCTTACGAAGATTTCTGTATTGTTGTGGAGTATATAAAGGGATCTGGGGACTCATATAAGGTTTATGGAGAGTTAGGGAGTGATTAGGGAGAAAACATAGCAAAGAAACGAGAGTTCAAAAATATGCTGCTGCTGCCATTGAAGAGAGATCGAAGAACATAAGACTCTTGGTGACAGTCGTTCATGCTACAGTGGCAACGATATCAAATTGAGGGTCGTATATCTACAGTGTCAGTGACGCTGTGTTTGTATCGTTCTTTGTAACATAGTTTTATAACAATTATAAGTGTTACAAAACACGGTTTTAATTATTATTCCTCCCTTTTCATCATTTGTGAACACCATTCGAGCAATGAATAAATACTTTGAGTGTATTTTCACCATGCGGAGCTAGAACCCATCACTGGGACGACGGAGGAAGCTTTTTTTCACCCATGTGATAATTAAATTAATTCTTTTATACTTATTTGCATAGAATTTAATTGTTTTATGATTTCTATTAATTATTTGTTATTTTGTCTGATGTCGCATGCTTGGTTTTAATTACTTTTGATGCGTCATGCTCACAACTTACAACTAATGTTTTATGAAATCTACTTTGGAAAAGAATAGAGTTAATATTTCTTTTATTTTGAGCCATAATTTCCTAGGATTAATTTCTCAACCACTTGAATATGAAAAACAGTGAAATCCTGAGTCCCATTAAATTCTTCATCTTGTGACATATTTTGTATATTTTTTTTTATTTCTAGTATTTTCGTTTATTAAATCTGAAATCAATCTCATCAAGTCCGAGTGAACGACAACCTTACTTACCACTATTAAAATTCGATCAATTTTAGGCGCCGCCGACGCGAACTTGTATTTAGATTTATTTTTGGTTTATTTTATTTTATTTTATTTTATTTTATTTTTATTCTTTTTATTCTTTTTTACCCGTTTTGGTATTTTCGTTTGCTTTCAGATTTGGAGCTAAGCTAAAGAAAAAGAGAAAGTGCTGAAAAGAAAGGCAAAGCCCAAAAGGAAAGAAAGAGAAATCTAAAAGGTGTGAAGAAGAAGATTTTGTAAATAAGTTTTTATTTTTTTTTAGAAACTGTAATTAGGGTTATATTTTTGTAATAGTTTTATTTTTGGACCTTTTTTATTTTTGTACATTGGACATTAATTTTTTTTAAACCCTACAGAAGGGTAGTTTCAAATATAAACACAAAGAAGGACGGCGATTACGATATCGCCTCGGCCCCTCGGGTTCGTACACTGACATAGGAGTCGGTGGCCCGAGTCGACTTCAACGATTCATCCCCCATATGGAACGGGAGGTAAGAATTCTAAATACCTGCGAATCCCCTGTCAGCAGGTTTACTGGATGATTTTGTATGCATATATGTTGAGGTCTTGAATACGGATGCTTTAATTTCCCAGTAAAGGGAAAGGCCTGGCCATACAAGATAAGGGTTCGGATTTAATCACCGTTATCTTGTTGCCCGCCTTAGTAAAACGATACCAAACACGAACCTAAGCTTAAAATACTGACTAGAACGATACCGGTAGGGTAACGAGCTTAATAGGAAAGTTATTCGAAAAATATTGGTTACTCTTTTAAGCATACTTCGAAGTTCATGATTATTTCTGTAAGTTGAATGCGTGACTGCGCCGCCTTGTAATGCGGTGAGGCCTTGGGTATCAAAGCTCCACGTAGCTTCCCTCGCCTTTATTCAACTTACTTTGAATTGGATTGATTCCAAAGGGGTTTGCTTAAATTATAACGAATTCCCTTTCGAAGGATTAGAAGCTGGTCTAGAAACAATCTAAGTAGAGCCATCATGCTTTTTGTTTGATAGAAATCAGTAGGTTTATTGTGGTCGAGTCAGCCTTGTTTGTGCTTGTGTAGAATTCCCTTACAGTTAGGATGTCAAACTGGTATTATAATAGCCATCACAATGAATATGAATATCCAACTGAACAATATGGACATCACTCTTTTTATGACCATAGTGTGAATAGTGGTTGGGAATGCCAACCTTTTGAAGGTTATGGGTCATACCATGGTAAGCCCAATTAATATCAACACGTGCATCTATCTTACGAGCAAGAAAATTATAATACTAGTTCTTCGTCTCTAGAGGATACAATCAAACTATTGAAAAGTAGTCCTTTTTATGATCCTTCTGTTCCTACTCCTTCTTTAGAAGAGTCCCTCAGGAAGTTAACTGAGTCGACACGTAACTTAGCTGAGATGAATGGTATAGTTATGGACGAAAGAACTACAATAATGAGTGAACCTTCTTTAGAAGATACCCTCAAGCGAATAGCTGAGACGAACAAAAGAATTACTCAAAATAATCTGAATTTCCAACACAGTGTTCTCAGTTTCACCCTTGAAAATGATGATAGTTACTATTCACCTAATCAAGATGACGAGGATACAATTGGAGACACTATTTTAGATGAGGTTCTACAATTTTCATATTATTATGAGGATAATGTTAATGAGAAATCTCACATGTGTAGGCATAGTGATCAGGAAATGGTTACTCCAGTTGAGCTTCATAATGATAGTATTATTTCTGGTCCAAATCCCGATAATTTTAATGATTATTCACATATTCAAAAGGATGTGGATTTGATTAGAGATACCACCATTTTAGACGATGTAGTTCATGATCCTTTAGCCCGCGGTGTATTGGATTATCCATTATTTGATGTGCCTAACAGTGAATCAGAGGAAGTAACTATGATGAACACCTTAGTTAATGAGACTTTACTAGAAACTTTCTATGATAATCTTTTATATGATTGTGATGATGGTTTAGAGGAAAGAGTTTATTCTGAGAATATTATTTTAGAGTCCAATGATTTAAAAACTATAGTCTTAGATGAAGAAGATGAACTCGTAGATCTTTTAAATGTGAGTGAGGATGTATCACCTGAGGATAACCTACAAGAAGCAATTGACCATTTTCAGGATTCTGATGATCTAGAAATTAGGGAAATTGTAGCTAGTCTATCTAGAGACACCCAAAATTCTAAATTTGGGGGTGATTATCATTCTCCATGTGCCTTACCTTCAGCTTTTATAGAGATCCCTCACGTGGGACTTGATATATGTTCCTCAACCATTGTGCCAGGTTACCTTCATACTAGCTCTCCCGAACCTAGTAATGCCCATAAAGAATTTCAGTTGTTAGAAACCCATCCTCTGGTTGATGTGGTTTACCCATGCTATGAAACCCAGATTGACTTTGTTTTCCCACCAAATATTTTTCTTCGAAATGTGGGAACGTATGAGTTTGAAATGTGTCAGTTATTAAGTTTTGAGACTAAGCCTAAGTACTTTAGGAAAATAGAATCGACAAGTTTGTTTAAAATGACCACCTCTTTCATTGTGGTCATCTGTGTGAGTCAAATCTAATTGACTCAGATGATCCCCAGTTATTCAGGTTATTGTTATGCTCTTCTAAGTTCTTAGTTTAGTATTTCCAGACTCTTCAACCTGATCTTCAGAATGCCTTTGAGGAAATCCAACCGATTAAAACTTTTTATCGAGACCCTTTTATAGAACCTGAACCTGAATCACAACTAGATATAGTTGTTTTACTTAAAAAATTAGATAAGGGTATGTTCGGTATCTTTATGGTCTGCTGTAATTTCCTTTTCCTTTGGATAACACTTTTTGATCCAGATGACCCACAGTTATTCCGACTACTGCTTTATGATTCTATGAGGTGACTAATTCCATCCAATGTCTGGCTGAAGACTTTAAACTTAGCACTTCTTGGGAGGTAACCCAATATTCTTGCAACACGGTAATATCTTTCCTTACTCTTTTCTTCAAGTGGTAACAGTTTCTCCTTGTTCATGCTTTTAATTTCATCTTTAGAACATTGAGGACAATGTTAGATTTACGTTTGGGGGTATGGGAGAAACTTTTTGATAGCTTTTCGTTGCAATAAATAAACTTCAGAGCCTAGAAATTTATGCTTATTAAGGTCGGCACTAACCAATCTAAGTGGATGGAAACATTTTGGTTGAAGGAGTTAAGGAACCAATCTGATTATATGGAAACATCTAGAAGAGTCTATTCATAAAAGCACAGAGCTCAGGTGTTAGAAAAAGAAAACATGGTAGTTTCGCCATATCCTCGTGATGGAAACATCGAAAGAATCCTGATCACTTATTTTATTTTATTTTTACCATGGCTAGGGTGAAATAGAATGACTGAGATACGAAAAAAAAAAAAAAATTGAGACCAGACCATTAGACCAACCGGAATAAATTTGATAAAGTCGACCACTGGTTCCCTTGTATATGCCAGTGTGTTGATATTAGTCCAGACCAGTATCTCAGTCCATTAGGATGGGTTCACCTTAGTCAACATCATCCACATTTTTCTCTACATCCATATTCTTAATATATCCATGTGATTAGTTGACTCCGGTTTATGATGTCCAGAAACTATCTGAGTAGAGCTCTGTCACTTTATACGAATTTTAGTATGCTTGAGTGCAAACTCGTGTACATCAATTGGAATTTTGCATCAGGGTACTTCCTCCTGTAGTCAATAATTATGCCAACCAAGGACATTATTTAGTGCCTTCCAAGGTTCTGCGTAGATAGCTAGGATCTGGAGTAAAGGTTTTGTGGGTACACCTCTGGTAAACCCTCCGGAGACAACACTCCGCCACTAGGGCCACCTAGCGGTTTAACGACTTGCTGCACGTGCTAAGTGTGGTCATTTTATTTTCTAGATTAGATTTTCTCAGGACTAGCAAATAATAAGTTTGGGGGTATTTGATAGACACATTTTTGTGTCTGAATTATCCTTAGTGTCTCTATTGTTAGTCTCGATTTTTGTACTAATTTTGGTGTTTTTATGTTTGTTTAGTTGTTATTGGAGAATTACACTTGTGTGGAAAAAGTTGCTCAAAAAGTGCTATTTGGACCCCCGGAGAAAAGTAATAAAGGCACCCTCACTTTGGATAAGGGGCACCTCAGTTGGACACATGTTATTTACACTCTACAGACGGATAGGGGGAGACCTTCTTCTTCACGTTCAAACAATATTTTGGCGGGAAAAAATACTTTTCAAGTGCGTAGTTTGCTGAAGAAGATTTAGACGAGATTTTATTTGATTTCCTCGTCGATATTGTTTGGTAATGACCTGTTTCAGTCAAACAGGGAAGGTACTTGTTCTAGTTTCCATAAAAAAAGGAGATTTCGTTGATCTGCAATAAAACAAGGCATGAATATTGGACCGAGATACTCTTGAGATTTCTACGTAATTTTTGGAAGATTGGCGTGTGCCCGCACGAGTTTCACTCAATCTGCAAGCGAGTTGGGTATGTAGAAGCAACAAATACAAGGGAGAATCAATATGAGACATGTGAAAGGTGAAAGGGGAGAGAAAATATATCCGGGGATATATATCATGAATGGAGATTTCTTGGGAGTTATTACGAAGATTTTTGTGCTGTTGTGGAGTATACAAAGGGATCTGGGGACTCATATAAGGTTTATGGAGAGTTAGGGAGTGATTAGGGAGATAACAGAGCAAAGAAACGAGAGTTCGAAAATCTGCTGCTGCTACCATTGAATAGAGATCGAAGAACATAAGACGCCTGGTGACAGTCGTTCATGCTACAGTGGCAACGACAGCAAATTGGGGGTCGTATAGCTACAGTGTCAGTGACGCTGTATTTGTATTGTTCTTTGTAACCCAGTTTTGTAACAATTATAAGTGTTACAAAACTCGGTTTTAATTATTATTCCTCCCTTTTCATCATTTGTGAACACCATTCGAGCAATGAATAAATACTTTGAGTATGTTTTCACCATGCAGAGCTAGGACCCATCACTGAGACGACGAAGGAAGCTGTTTTTCACCCATGTGGTAATTAAATTAATTCTTTTATACTTATTTGCATAGAATTTAATTGTTTTATGATTTCTATTAATTATTTGTTATTTTGTCTGATGTCGCATGCTTGGTTTAAATTACTTTTGATGCGTCGTGCTCACAACTTACAACTAATGTTTTATGAAATCTACTTTGGCAAAGAACAGAGTTAATATTTCTTTTATTTTGAGCTATAATTGCCTAGGATTAATTTCTCAACCACTTGAATATAAAAAACAGTGAAATCTTGAGTCCTAGTAAATTCTTCATTTTGTGACACATTTTGTATATATTTTTTTTTTCTAGTATATTCGTTTATTAAATCTGAAATCAATCTCACCAAGTCCGATTGAAGAACAACCTTACTTACCACTATTAAAATTCGATCAGTCCTCACCATGGATTTTAGAAGATGAAACTTGTAGAGATTATTTATAATGGTTTTGACTATTTGACCAAATCCATGGTCGAGTCTATGTGCGCTGGTGAGTTCACTAATAAAAAAGTTGATGATGCTTTTACCTTCTTAGGAGCTATCCCTGAAAACTCCCAACAGTGGGAGTCTTGTGTTGAACCCCCTAAAAGACACTTGGCCAATAGAAGTAGCACCAATGTGGTAGATGCAAGCTTCGGGTCAGATTCTAAGTTTGCTGCTTTGTCTAGAATGTTAGAAGCTTTGGAATTGAATTATCCTAAACATAGGTCTCTTGTTGAACCTGATGATAGGATTAGAGCCTCTCAAGTCTCTAGTTGTGGAGTAGAACCCAATAAATCATTTGAGAAGGTCATGTTAGTGAAAAACAAGCCCATGTTATCTATAACAACGCTAAGTTTGAAAACCGTCAGAAGATTGACCCATACTCAGAGACTTACAACCCTGGTTGGAGAAACCATCCTAATTTCTCTTGGTCTAAGGGCCAGAATCAAGGTCAGTATAGTAATTCTCAACCTCCCCCAGGTTTTGGTTATAATAAGAATTCTTCAGGTCAAGCCCAGTTCCAGAACCCTTCTGAGAATAGAATGACTAGCTTAGAGGAATCTCTTAGTATATTAAAAAAGAGCCAAGATATGCTATCACAAAGCCAGGAAATGTTAGTAAAGAGCCAGGTTAATTTTCAAGAGGAAACCAAGCAGAATTTTAAGAATAATTCTCAGTCTCTTGCTAAATTAGAACTTCAAGTCGGCCAAATAGCTAAGTTCCTTAGTGAGAGAGAATATGGAAGGTTCCCTAGTTATACTGATCCTAATCACAAAGGAGAAAAATTATACAATCATGTAAATTCTATTACAACCCTTAGGAGTGGAAAGAAAGTTGATAATAAGGACACCATGCCTGAAAATGAACATGATGTAGTTCACCCTTCCGCACCAGAAGCCGAGGACACTGATAGAGTCTCTAAAGAGACCAATGAGGGTCATATTGATCCAGGTTTTGTTCCCATAGCACCGTTCCCCCAGCTGCTAGTTCCAACTAAGAGGGAGTCCAACTTTATTGATATATTGGAGGTTTTTAAGCAGGTTACTATCAACCTCCCATTGTTGGATGTGATTAAGAAGATTCCCGCTTATGCCAAGTTTCTTAAGGACTTTGTGTAGACGAAAGTGTAAGCTTAATGTTCAAAATAAAGCCTTCCTAGATAGTCACGTGAGTTCTATTATTCAGAATACCACTACTCCTAAGTATAAAGACCCAGGGTCCCATTCTATTTATTGCAAAATAGGTAAATACCGTGTTGAGAAAGCTTTGCTTGACTTAGGAGCCAGTGTGAACTTACTCCCATACCATGTGTACCTTAATCTAGGACTTGGTGAGATGAAACCTACCCAAATGACTCTTCAGTTAGCTGATAAATCCGTTAAAATTCCTCGGGGTGTGATCGAGGATGTTCTCATAGAGGTCGACAAGTTTATTTATCCGGTGGATTTTGTTATCCTAGATACCCAACCCGTACCTGACCCAGAGAACCAGATACCAGTAATTTTAGGTCGCTCGTTTTTAGCTACATCCAATGCGATCATTAACTGTCGAACTGGTATTATGAAATTATCTTTTGGTAATATGACTATTGAGCTGAACGTCTTTCATATTAGTAAGCTACCCTACGAACTAGATGACTCAAGTATAGAAGAGGTGAACATGATAGGAACATTAGTCGAGGAGTCATTACCAAACACTTTGTTAAAAAATCCATTAGAGAAATGCCTAGCTCACTTTGGGATTGATTTTGATGATGATGATGTGATTAATGAGGTGAATGCTTTGTTAGATTCAACCTCTTTGATAGACACTAGTAATGGATGGAAACCTAAGTTCGAACCTATACCCGTTTCTAAGTCTACCCTAGTTCCTTCGTTAGACAATCCTCCTAATTTGGACCTAAAACCATTTCCAGATACCCTGAAGTATGTGTTTTTAGGCCCGTCTGAGACTTTACCTATGATTATTGCTTCCGACTTGGATAGTGATCAGGAAAGTAGGCTAGTGACCGTCCTTCAAAACAACAAGGAAGCTTTATGGTGGACCATAGCAGACATTAAGGGTATAATTCCTACTGTTTATATGCATCAGATTTATTTAGAGGAAGATACCAAACCTTCTAGGGAGATGCAACGTCGACTAAACCCTAATATGAAAGAAGTAGTTCGAATCGAGGTTCTTCAGTTGTTAGATGCGGGCATTATCTACCCTATTTCAGACAGTAAGTGGGTCAGCCCCGTTCAGGTTGTTCCCAAGAAATCTGGTATTACTGTAGTCCAGAATGATAACAATGAGTTAATCCCAACCCGAGTGACCATGGGTTGGCGTGTATGTATTGACTATAGGAAATTTAACAAGGTCACTAGGAAAGACCACTTTCCCCTTCCCTTCATCGACCAAATGCTAGAGAGATTAGCTGGACGTAGCCATTATTGCTTTTTAGAGGGATACTGCGGTTATAATCAGGTTGTTATTGCCCTAGAAGACCAAGAGAAAACCACTTTTACCTGTCCCTTTGGTACCTTTGCGTATAGACACATGACTTCCGGGATATGTAATGCCCCTGCAACCTTTCAGCGTTGTATGTTGAGCATATTTTCTGACATGGTAGAACGGTTCTTAGAGGTCTTTATGGATGATTTTTCAGTGTTTGGTTCGTCTTTCGATGAGTGATTGCATCATTTGTCATTAGTTTTGACTAGGTGTATGGAAAATAATTTAGTGCTCAATTGGGAAAAATGTCACTTTATGGTTCGTTCAGGATTTGTTTTAGGGCATATCGTATCTTCTAAGGCTATAGAGGTAGATAAAGCCAAAGTTGACCTTATTAAAACTTTACAGGTCCCAAAAACAGAAAAAGATATTAGGTCATTCTTAGGGCATGCAGGTTTTTATCGTCGATTCATTAAGGATTTTAGCTTGATTTATATACCTCTTTGCAATTTGCTTGCAAAAGATGTTAAGTTTGTCTTTGACGATGCTTGTTTAGAGGCTTTCGAGAAGCTTAAGACTTTACTCACTACCGCCCCCATAGTCCAGGCACCCAACTGGAACCTACCCTTTGAGATCATGTGCGATGCTTCAGATTATGCTATTGGTGTTGTGCTAGGTCAGCGAGAAAAAAAATTACTTCATGTGATTTACTATGCTAGCAAAACTCTAAATGATGCCCAGTTGAACTATATCACTACAGAGAAAGAACTATTGGCCATTGTGTTTTCCTTAAACGAGTTTAGACCCTATCTCTTAGGTTCTAAGATCGTAATCTTTACTGATCATGCTGCTTTGAAATACCTTTTGTCTAAGAAGGATACCAAACCTAGATTGATTAGATGGATCCTTTTATTACAAGAATTTTGTCTAGACATTAGAAACAAAAAGGGTGCAGAAAATGTAGTAGCATACCACTTGTATAGGCTAATTGTTAGTTCCCCTAATGATTCCCTTCATATTAGGGATAGCTTTCCTGATGAACAACTATTCTCTGTTTCCCAATCACCTTGGTACGCAAATATAGTGAATTATCTTATTATTGGTCGAATGCCCCAACATTGGGGTAAACAAGATCGTTCTAGGTTTTTAGTCGAGGTTAAGCACTTCTTTTGGGATGATCCTTATTTATTTAAGTACTGTCCAGACCAGATTATTAGGAGATGTATACCTGAGAGTGACCAGTCTAGTATTATTTCCTTTTGTCATGATCATGCTTGTGGGGGTCACTTTAGTGCTAAGAAGACTGCCGCTAAGATATTGCAGTGTGTATTCTATTGGCCTTCATTGTTTAAAGACTCCCATAGTTACTGTGTTACTTGTGAACGTTGCCAGAAATTAGGAACCATTTCTCGTAGGAATATGATGCCCTTGAACCCGATTTTAATTGTTGAGGTCTTTGATGTGTGGGGTATTGACTTTATGGGTCAATTTCTTAATTCTTTTGGTAACCTATACATCCTTGTCACCGTAGACTATGTCTCTAAGTGGATTGAGGCGGTTGCGTGTAAAACCAATGACCATAGGGTTGTGATTGAGTTCTTGAAAAATAATATACTTACACATTTTGGTACACCATGAGCTATAATTAGTGATGGAAGGTCTCACTTTTGTAATGGAGATTTTAAGCTTTTGATGAAGAAATATGGTATTAAACATAAGTTAGCCACCCCGTATCATCCATAGACTAGTGGTTAGGTAGAGGTTTCCAATAAGGAGATAAAACGTATATTAGAGAAAACAGTTAATCCTAATCGGAAAGACTGGTCATCTAGGCTCACTGATGCCTTATGGGCTTACCGTACTGCATTTAAGACCCTCATTGGAATGTCGCCTTATCGTCTTGTGTATGGAAAGGCATGTCATTTACCTATTGAGTTAGAACATAGAGCTTATTGGGCTGTTAAGCAGCTAAAGTTTTCACTTGACAAGGCAGGAGCCCAGAGGAAACTCCATCTCAATGAGTTGGAAGATATTCGTATAGATGCTTACGATAGCGCTAAGGATTATTTGAACAAAATGAAACTTTTGCATGATAGAAATATTTTAAGGAAGTCATTTTCTCCAGGTCAAAAAGTTCTTCTGTATGATACCCGCTTGCATCTTTTCCCTGGGAAGTTACGCTCTCGGTGAACGGGTCATTTTATTGTTCGCTCTGTCTTTCCTCATGGAGTTGTTGAGATCGAGACACCGGATGGTAGTGGTTCTTAGAAGGTTAACGGGTAGAGATTGAAACCCTTTTTAGATCTCTTTCATACAGGTGATGTTGAGGAGGTCTATCTGGAGGACCCTGTTTACCCTTGATTGACCATCGAGGCGATTGTATGTTGTATTTTAGTTTTTGATTTCTCTCTTCACCCGGGTACTATCTTTCCAACTTCTCTCTTTATTGATTCCTCATGTTACTTTGCTTTTTGGTATTGCACTTTCTGTAGTTGCAGGAAATCCTACACTACACCCTTGATAAGATCTTATAGTGATTAACACATATTTGATGATTAAAACAACATTTTATTATTTGATTCTCAGAAATGTTTTACAAGTAATGGAAGAAGATCAAGAATATAACCGCTCTCTTGAATTTTCTCTCTCCTCAAGACTTTCTCAACACTCAAAAAATACATCCACCTTTTCTGAATCTACTGGGTCTCTTTATATAGGGTAATTACATAGTGGATAACAACTAAGTTTTCCTTTAATTTCGGATTTGGTTCACGATGCTCTCGCGGTAGTTGTAATGCTGACTCTCGCAGGTGTTGTGTCCATCGCAGGATAATCACGTTCATCCCGTGTTTCTTCATTCCTCAGCTATTACGTCATTCTTTTAATTATTCTGTGACACTTGCGAAGTGTTGTTTGAAGAAATCGCGGTAACGCTCACAGACGTGTTGCTAATCTCGTAAGAGTAATATCATGGCGATTATTCTGGTCCTACATCTTGCCTCTTCTCATGTCTTTTATGCGAAAGAGGAAAGATCATGAGAATTGAATCTTTCATAATGCCGCAACTATTTATATTTTTGCGCCCTTCTGATTTGACACATTTTTGTATCCTTTGCCAGCTGTTTTCACATACTCCTCCTTCCATTTGGTTTCTCACTCGTCCTTTTCAACCGTTGCGATCTGACCGTTCACATCCTTTCCTTGCATTAATTGCATTCATCTTTTCGAGAACTTTCTTCTTCTATAAATACTTCTTTCATTCTTTTCTTTTCTTATTTTTACTTTCTTCTTCCTCTCTGCAACTTCTCTGCAATTTTATTGTTCTTCCGCTAATTGCGCATCCGTTACTGCTGTGATTTCTTTCTCGTTCTTCAATCTTTTCCTACATTCCCATACTCAAAAAATGGTTGCTCCTGGTCATAAAAATTTGGTTGCTTTTGGTGAGATGCGAAAAAATCTTAAAAATAAGGGTTTTACTTTGTCTACAATTCCAGATCAGAACCCTAAATCCGAACTTTCTGTCAAATTATTTTCTGATCATCAATGTTCTCGCAAGAAAGTTATAGTCTCGCTAGGTCAACTTGAAGCTGGTCTTCCCATTCCTCTCTACGATCCCGAACTTCCTTTGTTATATGAGATACTTTCTCATCCAAAATTCTTGCGAGCCATATACCAACTAGGTGGGGATTGCATTCGTCTGCTAGTGGAGTATGCTACTCGCGGTACTGATAAAAAATCTCGCTATCCTGAATCTGCGAAGAATCCTAAATTCAAGGATGTTCCAATTATTCCCGCAATGCATACCGTAGATAATTTCTTTATAAATTATGACATAATCCCCATGAAGAGGGATACCACCTGTTGGGGTGTTCACTTGCAAAAGAAATATGATGTTGCGAAAGATAAAATGCTTATGCTGGATATTGATTGGCATATTAGTACTAATCAATGTCCGCGTCATTCCAGCAATGACAAATGGTATATCTTACCTTTACTTTTAGAGGGTTCATATATTTTTGGTATCCATGCTTTACCTGCGAATCTCACAGAGTTCCAACCGTGGGTATTCAGCTGGCCTGAGAGAAATAAAGAAGTATGTTCTCTTAATCCTTTGCATAATAAATTACCATTATTAATTTCTTCATGTCTTTAGATTATCGCTGACTATCTCTTTTTTATCAGATTGAAAGGTTGAAAGCCAGCTATGATAAGTTTGGGAAACCTGCTACTTTCTTACCTCTCAAATCTCTCACAGATAAAGTAAGAAATATTTCTTTATAACTTTTTACAATATATTGTTGCATGTATTTCTTATCTTTATCTGTGTTCGCATGAAATCGAAGAAAGAGAACCTGTGAAGATTGTGAAGGCCAAAGGAAAAGACAAAGATGCTTTTCGCAAAGAAGAATCTACTATTCCTCTCAAAGAGAAATCTGCTGCTCCTCGCAGAGAAAAATCTGGTGCTCCTCCTTTGAAGAAAAGAAAAACACAATTCTCTTCTTCTTCAACTCCTCAAGCTAATGCAGAAAACTCGAGTGGTAATTCTGATGATTTTAATGCTGATGTCCCTTCTACCATGGAGTCTTCCCAATATGATTCCTCCATGACTTAACTGTCCAAGATCTTCGGCGATATTACATGTGGTATCGCAAATGATTATGGATATGAAGCTCTTAATGGGGTATCCCAGGCTCTTGCTAAAGTCTGTAATGCTCCGAAATTGGTTGATAATGATTCCCTCCAAGGAATCTCAAGATCAATATCTCCCAGTCTCTTAAATTCTCTTGGAATTCTGGTATGTTTTCATTTCTTTACTATACTTATGTATTCATGTCCTCGCCAGCTTTAATTTATATTGTTCTCTCGTAGACTGGAAGACCTTCCTTTGTTGTTGCCTCAGACTTGGAGATGAGGGGTGCATATTTTCGCAAGAAGAATTCCGTTCTTCACAAGAAGAATGTGGATTTGGAATCTGAGTCCGCTAGTCTTCGCGGGCAATTGGAATCTGGGTCAACTGACCTTCAATAAAAAATCAAGCAATTGGAAACTGATCTAAATTTCTCGCAAGAAAAGGTCGCAAGCCTCCAAGCTGCGAATGATCATCTTTATGGTAATAAATATTTCCCTTTCTTTTTATCCTTGTATTCCTTTGCATTTTGTTCTTATTATTCTTCTTCTCAGATGTTTATGGTCTTTCTGACGAAGCTGTATTCCTTCGTTCTTTTCCAAACCCAATAGATGATGATACACTTCTCAATCGCCTTAATGAATCCTTAGGTAGTTATTCAAATGAACAGATTAACTCCCTTTCTGTAGATGATCTTAGATCCAAATTTCATGTTTTAGCAATTGATCATAGATATAGCTTGAAAGCGGCCAATGTATCCAAGCGTCAATATCTTAATTCTAAAGAAGAAATCAAGATTCTAAGAGCTCAAAAAAGTGATCTTATAGATGAAAGGGATCGCATCTCTAGACA
Organism: Papaver bracteatum; assembly: GCA_023529315.1. NCBI lineage: Eukaryota > Viridiplantae > Streptophyta > Magnoliopsida > Ranunculales > Papaveraceae > Papaver > Papaver bracteatum. The sequence goes on from JAJJWX010005351.1 coordinate 668,015, forward strand.
GGGAGCACAAACCTTAGCTGATTTTCATAAAACCCTTCTTGAAGTCCAAATTAACAGAGATAAACTTATCCGCGAGAGAGATGATCTTGTTAAAAGATAAAATCAAATATATTTCCGTCTTCTTATTAACGATGATGATGAATTTGCTTGGGCTGCAAAGATTCTTGACAATGCCAGAGCTAACTTAGGTGTAGATGTTAGTCTGCATGTTGAACAAGCGGCCTTAATTAAGGACATGATTTCTGAAAGAGAAGGTTGCTAATTGTTCTTCCTCATTAATTTCTTGTCATTAATATTCTTATCTTTGCAGAAGTTTCAATTTTTTGTTATATATTCGCAGGAGTTGAGAAGAGATATACTGAAAGAATTGGAGAACTTGAATCTGATAAGAATCAACTCACAAATACTCTTGCAGCTCGCAATAAAAAATATTCAAGGTTGAAAGATCAATTGAAGATTACTGCTTCGAATTTTAGTAATGCCCTTATTGGTGTTCGTAACAATTCCATTAAAATGGTCTGCAATGATCATAACATTCCTCATTATACATATCCTGATATCGCAGAAGAAATCCAGCGAATACCCCAAACCTTGTTATCTCTGATAGAAAAGATGAGGAATCTGACGAGGATGAAGTAGATGGTAAAGGTGAAGAAGAAGAAAAATCTGGCAAAGATGATAATGAATCTAATTAGTCTTGAACCCCTCTGTAATATTTGTTCATTTATCTCTTTTTCCTTGTATTGTACTGCTGCGAGTATCTTCAGCTTCTAACATTCCTTAATGTATAAATTTCTTTTGCTTCAATCTGTAAATTGAAAAGCAATTCTTTTATGCGATATAATCAATCAACATAATTATTAATCTTTAATTATCTGTGTAAATATGTCATATAATAACGTCTACGTAAATTTATCATATGATGATGAATAACAATTTTATCATTCTATGCATTCCCATACTTGCCTCTGTTATTCATATGCAATAGGAAAAAATTGAGTAGAGCTTAGATATTAGTTGTAAATAAAGTTGAGTTGCGAGCATCATCGCAAGTATCAGTTGTATACTTTTATGATCTATGCATGAATATCGCAAATTTCATAATCTCTGCAGGAATATCGCAGTCATTCAACTTCTTGTGGTCTTATTATGCCTTCCTAGTTAAAGGTCTTACTTTGCCACTTTTTGTATTTGCGACAAAATCGCATGACGTATTTACATTTGCATGTATTAACCCATTGATCTTACCTTATCTCTTTTCTTTCAATGTATTGCGATAATATGATAAATCTAAGTTCTCTTGCGAGAACAAAGCCTTATGACATTACCGTCTTGCGATGAAATCGCATGACGTCTCTACACTTTTGATGTAAAGACCCATTGATCTCATCTTAACTTTTTCTTATGGCTTGTTGCCTCTGTATAGTTTTTCTCACCCGACAATATGACAGGCCTAAATATTCTTGCGATCATAAAGCCCCATGACATTGCCGTCTTTAGACACTTATCAGCTCCCTAATGGAGGGTGCCGCCCTTATCTTCCCCCTGGTTTCCCCTTCAAGGAGGGCACATCGGCCATACAAGACTAGCTCCTCCCATCCAGATTTAGGAACAATGAGTTGTTTTCGTAGCCTCTTGTCCTTTATGCATATATGGATTATAGTTACAAGACTGCACCCTAAGTGAAGTTTTCTTTGGACCAAGCGCATCATAGCCAAGACTTACCAAGAATGGCCAGGGTAGGTTCGTCCATCCCGGGCATCCTTGGTTCAACTGTATACCTCGGCGACTTGGTCATACTCTACACCCCTTAGAAGGGACCTTCAGTCATCCAACCAGGGTATAACCTTATATAGTTGGAAATCTAAAGTATCTCTCCTGGATAGGTATCTCAAAGAGATGGACCACAATCTCCATGACTCAGGTTACAGTAGCGGTATAACCTTATCCCTGAACCACGCAAATAGATACCCCCTTATATGACGCACTTTAGGTCTTACATTTGCCTCTTGCGAAATTGTATCCACGAACTAGGGTGTACGCCATATAGGTTTGTCCCATTCTTATGTCTCAGCAAAATTTTATTCGCGTTTCTTGCGAATATTGCAATTCTGGTGAAATTTCTTTTCTTTGATCTTCTCCTTATTTGCATTCCAACTCTTGTATAATTTCTCAATTTCATTTCTTTCATTCAAACAAAATATCCTTTTGAAATATTTTCTTCAACAAATATTTTTCGAATTCTTCAACGAATCATTCATAAATTTCTTAAATTTCTTCGTTTTACCTTTTTTACTTACTACTTTCTGCTTCTGCTCTTTTGTTGCATTTTGTATCTGCGATCTGCTCGCCATTCATACACTCATGTTGATTTCGTAGTATTCTCTCCTCTCGCCGCTCTATTGTGTCAACCATCATCTTATCACCTCTTTGTTTTTGTTTGATGCTTCGTTTCCAATCTCTGTTCTTTGCTGCCCTTTCCTCGCAAGATTCCATGTCAATTTCATAGCATTTCTTCCCATCATCCCAGTCTCTCTTTATTATTCCAATACCATTAGGATGAGGAAATTTAATACATTGGTGAAAGGATGACTCCACACCTAATATCCCATGTAGCCAAGGTCGACCAATCAGGGCATTATAAGGTGATTTAATATCCACAACGCAGAATAGAATCTTAGAACATAACCTCTTTAATGGAATTCGTATTGTAATTTCCCTTTTGGGCTTGTTGGCGGTACCGTTGAAACCATAGATTTTATTGGTTGATGGTATCAGATATTCGTCTCTTCCACCCATGGTTCTGTAAGTATAATAAAATAATATATCAACTGAACTTCCAGTATCTATTAGAACTTTATTAATTTCCCAGGAATCTTCAGTTTTACCATTATCATTTTCTTCATCTTATTTTTCTATTTATTTTGGATTTATTTCTAACCTTACCACCAGTGGGTTGTCATGAATCTCGCCAAGCTCTGGTAATTCTTGCGCAGTGAAAGAAAAAGTTTAATTTTTCCACTCCTCTAATGGCGAGACTCTCGCGATATTCATTATCTCTTTTCCATCTGCATCTCTCACGAAGACTCTGCTTAAAACATTGTCGTGGAAATCCTCAATAGTTTTGTATGAATGTACGATGGAATTACATAACAAATTCTTCGCCTTGGATCCAACCTCTATCACAAATGTTTCTACTCCTTTTACAGTATTCACTCTGCGAATATCTGGTTCTAGTGGTAGTTGCTGAGATTGCGGATGTCCTATTAGAAAATTATTTAACTTTCCTTGATCAATCATCCTTAAAATTATTCTTTTTACATTCATACAATCGTTTATTGAATGACCATGAAAATGATAGTAAGGACAAAATTCTTGGTTTCGATTATTTTGATGTGGATCTTTTCCCATGTTCCAGGGTGATGGTATATTTTCCATCAAAATGATAGCTTCCCAAAAAATTTCTATGCTGGCATTCAGGGGTGGCATCTTAATTTCTTCCCATATTACTCTTTGATTCCCTTGTCCTCTGAAATTATTTTGTCTCTGACCACCATAAGTCTCTTGTGGCTGATCAATTCTTTGAATTTTATTATTTCCACCGCGATTGTAATAATTATTTTCTCTTTCATACTCCTCTTGATCTCGACTTCCCATATCCACTAAATTCTGCTGTTTTTCAATCACCACTTTCTCTTGTTGTGGCTGCGAGGTGTTCGCCACATTTTTGATCATTTTAGGAAGTAAACTCCCATTCTACGCTATTGAGCTGGTGTTTGCGACTGGATATGATTCCATCTCATTTTGTTTTTCCTCCAAAGCAATGTATTCTTCTTGTAGTTCTCATAACTCAGTCATTGTGATGGTATTTTTTATTATGAAAATGTGTATGTACAACAGATTGGTTGCGAACATTGCATTAATGAAAGATAAAATGAGGTATCTCTCATCCACTCTTCCTGCCATTTCACTGCACATTTTCTTCCATCTTATGGTTAGGTGTTTCATACTCTCGCCAATCCTCTGTTTTAATCCAAATACATCTTCAATGCCGGGTCGTGAAGAATTGTTGCTTATATATGCTCCCATAAATGTAGCTTGCAAATGGTCGAAAGAAGTTATTGTATTTTTAGGTAAGCCTTCGAACCATTTTGGTGAGAATTTTGATGCGAACATGTCTTGATGGATGTGCTTAGCCATTTTCAAGACCAAATCTCCCACTTTGAAAACACGTGGTTTCACAGTTTTGTTACATGCCTTGGAAATTCTGTTCCTGTACACCTGAGTGCATTCTTCCGCTTTGTTTCTTCTGAAATCCAGAGTGTCTAACTCCGCTATTCTGGAATTAGAAGCTTCTTCCTCGTCCCAGTAGATCCCGGTCGTTGTCGCAATCCTGGCTGATGGGATTTTGATCTTTTCCGGGAGAATTGCGTCCGCTCCATAAACAAGTGAATATGGGAAAACTCTAATGGAGCTTCTAGGTGATGTCTGGTATGCCCACAGTTCCATTGGTAACTAGTCGTGCCATTCCCTAGGATTGTCATGTACTGTTCAACTGACGATCCTGATCAGCGTCTTGTTGGTACTTTCGGCTTATCCGTTCCCTTGAGGATAGTAGATGGTGGAGAAAATATATTTGATGCCATATCTTTCAAGTAACTCTCGTACCTGTTTATTGGCGAAGGGAGTGCCGTTATCAGTGATGATATGCTTAGGTACACCAAAACGACAAATGATGTGTTCTTAAATGAAAGCCACAATTGTTTCTCCTGTAGTTCCTCACAGGGGAATGGCTTCTATCCATTTGGTGAAGTATTATATCGCGATTATGATGTAATCGTGCTGCTTCGATGAGGGCGGGTTGATTTTCCCGATAATGTCTAGTCCCCAGCTGTAGAATGGCCACGGACTGCTTACTGAGTGCAAAGGGGTGGAAGGCGCGTGAACAAGGTTCCCATAAATCTGGCATTTGTGGCAGCTTTGAACAAAAGCGGCCGCGTCATCCTCCATGGTCGGCCAATAGTATTTCTCATGTATCTGGAGAGAAACAGTTTCCTCTTCCCTTGATTCTCCCCTTCGTGTGTTTCTTTGAGAATGACTGGAATTTCCACCCCATCCAGGCATCTTAACATATTACCTCTGAAACTCTTGCGGTAATATTTTTGATTGACAGGAGTTGTTCCATCACGAAGATAATTAACGTATGGATCTCTCCATTCCCCAGTGTGGTTCACACTAAAGACTTCTAATTGGTGTGGCGGTGCTTGGCAATTCGAACATGACTTCTGAAGTAGTCTAGATTGAGTATCCATCTCCGTCCAGTAATAGCCCAGACGTTGGAGTCGTCGGTAAAGTGTTACCACCAGTGAATGTCCGTAAATTTCATTGTGAACACGGTTCAACTGTAGTTGTGCTTCGTCATCTCCGAGACATCTTGATAGAGAGCCGTCCGGATTTCGATAATACAGCATACCATGAAGCATGAAGAAGTTATGTAGGGTTTTGAGACTGACCTTTCCTTGGGAGAGTGAGCTGTTGAGCTCTTGAGTGATCGGAGTTCGCCAATCATGAGTCTTGGTGTCTCTGTATTGTGATAGCCATGTCGATTCTATGGTTCTCCTCTTTACTGTCAGGGTCTCTTCCGAAGCTTCGAACTTCAATTTGGAAGCCAGTGTTGCCAGACAATCGGCGTGTTTGTTGTTGCTGCGACCGACATGGATTATGGTGGCGTCAGCAAAATAGTTTAGTAACCTTTTCGCTTCTGATCGGTATGGGGCTAGTGTTACTTCCTTCAATTCGTATACTCCATTCATCTAATTTACCAGTAACTTGGAGTCACCTCTTATCTCCAGACGCGTGACTCCTGCTTGCTTAGCTATTGACAGCCCTATGAGGAAAGCTTCATACTCTGCTGGGTTGTTGGTGTATCCGAAGTCCAACTTTAAGGAATGTGAGAACACTTCTCCATTTGGAGAGACTAATACCACACCCGATCCTCCAGTATTACTACTAGGGGTAGCAGAGCCATAAAAATACAGGATCCACACTTCTTCTTCCAAAACGGAGACGTCTGGAAATTCTCCAGGAAGGTCTTCGTGTAGTCCCATAGTGTCTTCTCCAGGAAACGCTTCTAGTAAATCTGCGACTTCCTGACCCTTGATAGCTCTATGTGACACACATGTTATGTCCAACTCTGACATTTGTAGAAGCCATTTTCCTTTCCTTCCCGTCAGGACCGGCTTTGAAAGTAAAAACTTTGCAGGATCAGCTTTAGACACGAGTATGACCCTATTAGACAGTAAGTAATGTCTAAACTTCTGAATGGAATGGATCAAGGCCAAACATTCTTTTTCCGCCTGGGGTATCTGAGTTCGGCGTCTCTTAATATTCGGCTGAAGTAGTATATAGGATGTTCGACTCCCTCATCATCTTCCTGTGCAAGTAGAGCCCCTACGGCGGTGTCACTGAAGGCGGTGTAGAGACGCAACGGCTTCCCTTGGACAGGAGACTTCATGGTGGCTGTGGATGACAGTATTCGTTGAATCTTCCGAAAAGCTTCCTGCTGGATTGCGGTCCGGACGAAGCTAGCTCTTTTCTTCAGTGAGGGAGTGAATGAGGCGGCAAGTTGGGCTAGACCAGGTATAAAACGTCGGATGTAGTTTACCTTGCTCATGAAACTTTGGAGTTCCTTCACAGTTCGGGGAGGTGGCATTATTGGGATAGCCTGAGTCTTGGACGGGTCCGCCTTGATCCCTTCCGCGATCACTTGAAATCCCATAAATTTGCCTGAAGAGACACCGAAAGCGCATTTCAAAGGATTCATCTTCAAATTTTATTCTCGACAACTCTCAAACACTTGCCATAATACGTTGGCGTGATCTGCTCGGGCCCTGGACTTGACCACAATATCATCTATGTAATCTTCTACTTGTTTATGCATCATGTCGTGGAAGATTGCCGTCATAGCACGTTGATATGTTGCGCCGGCATTCTTTAAACCAAATGGCATAAAAATATAGTAAAAATTGCCAAGAGGGGTTCGGAAGGCAGTCTTACTTGCATCGTACTCATACATCCTTATCTAATTGTATCCGCTGTAACCATCCATGAAGGAGAACATGCCATTTCCGCTGGTGGCGTCTACTAACATGTCAATGTTAGGTAGAGGAAAGTCATCCTTGGGACATCATTTGTTCAAGTCTCTGGAATCCACACAACATCGAATTTGTCCATTCTTCTTCTTTACTGGGACCACATTAGCCAACCAGGTCGGATGATGGATAGGTCTGATAAAACCAGCAGCTAGCAGCTTCTGAATTTCGTTCTTGATTTGATCTTCCACTTCGTGTCTGAACTGCCTCGGATATTTCTTTACTGGCTTGGATCCAGGTATGATATGAAGGTGATGGGTGACCAATTTCTCGTCCATCCTTGGAATTTCCTCATATGTCCAGGCAAATACATCTTGGTACTCCTTAAGTAATTGGACAAGATTCGCACGTTCGTCCACGGACAGAGTCGAACTGATAGAGACCGGCCTGGGAGATTCTTTATTCCCGATGTTAACAATCACGAGTTCATCAGTTGTGGAGTTGGTGCCATCTTGAAGATGTCGCGGAGCATCTAATACCTCCTATTGTGTTTCGTAGTTCTTGAAATATTAGATTGGGCGGAGAGACTGGGTACCAGTCTCTCCTGCTAATTGCTAACAGCGGCGCCGATATATTGTCTTCCCTTTCTGATCATGGTTTGCCTCAAAAGTGCGTTCCCTTTTGGCATGAGCATTGGTCGAAACTTCATCGGGTAAATGTGGACGCCTCGTCAGAAAAGGTGTGTCATGGCGCTAAGTCCCCAGTGATGCAAGTCGGTCTCCTTCCTGGATTGAGGCACACGTTGGTAGTGGGTTTCATAGGACTTCATCTGATCTACCCCGCGGAGTTTCTTTTGGTTCGAATAGTTCCACTCCGCATATTAGCGCGTACGGAGACAATGATGCAGGAGTACGTATGACTTCCTCGTTTAGCATGGTCTTCAGGAATTGGTGATATGTTGAAGGGATGACCTTATTGTCATGAAGCCACGGTCTCCCTAGTATCATATGGTAGTCTGGATCCTTTTCTATGACTTCAAATTTTACTTTCGACTGAATGGGTCCTACTGATAAATTTAGATTAACATACTCGTACGTGCTAGTCTGGTTTCCTTCGAAGTCCGTCATTGTGGTGGTTTGCCGTACAATTTTGCATGGATTAACCTTGTACGTCCTAAGAGTCTTGAGAGTAATCACGTTCGAAGAAGCTCCTGTGTCGATGAGGGCCCTCTTGAATTCGGAACCCTTGATGCGTGCGGTAACATGTAGGGCCCGGTTGTGACCCTCTTCTGCCATCATGTCGTATTCTGTAAATGTAACATTATTTACAGATGTTTCCGACGTAATCAGGACTTCTGGACGTAAAGGAGTCAGGTGTACATCCAGAGCTATTTTATTTATCACAGCAAATGTTTCTATCCATTGGTTCTTCGAGAGGTGCAAGAGTTCACACAAGATTTCCACTAGAGATGCCGCTTCCTGATCCACTGGTCTCTGGTTCGTAGTAAATCTGTTGATCTGAGGGGAACTAGTCCCCGGTTTGGAGGTCTCCGGAACGCCCACCTATGATGTCATCCTGATGAGGAGATTAAGGATGCCGTTTACCGCTTCTTTGATTAGCTCTATGTTCCTCGTATGAAACTCCTGTACCCGTGCTAGTTCGCTTAACGTTGGGATTCTTTCGGTTATGCCATCATCTATACCGTTGGGAAGAGGGGTATCTCCGTTGGAGAAACCGTTGGGATTCGAGACTATTGAGGCGGTCCTAAGACCAACCATCTCCAAATCGATTGAATGGTGTTGAAGAAATTGACTTTACAACCGAGATGAAAACCGAAAAATTGATAATTCAATTTTATGCAACCGAGAGATCAACCTCCCACTGTGGTCGCCAATTTTTTGTGGGTGAAAACTATTCTTGCCGATATTGGTAATTTGGGGTGTGTGGATGAGGAATTAATCTAAACCTTAAACAATGCACTGCGCGGTGAGTGCTTGTAGATTCGAGAGGTCAATCTGTGCAAGTCCGGCCTAAACCAAAAAGAATGGCCGCTCCAGACTTGTTTCGGTCACAAAGTGAAGGAGATAGGGTTGATCTTATGGAGGGAAGCGAAGAAGGTGTTGAGATTGTGAAGGTGTTGGCTATGTATGACTTGCAATAGAAAGGTGAGCAGGCCTGTAATTAACGCAAGAAGGATCTGGATGTTAACACTTGGTTTCTGTGTTATGCTCTCTCTGTTCTGTCTTGTCTTGTTCTGTTCTGTGAAAAATAGGGCGGAGAACCTATTTATACAAGTCTTTTAGCCTAACCTTCATATCTCATGGGAAGTGGATAAAGTGGAGTGATTGAGTAGTGTGTTGGTGTCACACGACCAGGCTTTTCCACTTCTCCCATCATCACTAACCGTCCATGACATCCTGACACGTTCTTGTGATGGCGCGTTGTGCGCTGCACGCTGTAAACCGCCATACCAATACCCTAGTATGTATCCCCCAGTTTGTGACATGATTGATGTCTCGAGTGTGTGTGGATCGTGGGACCCACAGAAAGTAACATGTAATGCTATGTTATTTAGGAAATTGATACTTGTGAAGTATCGTGTGTATACTATGAAGGTACTGCATCGAGTATATTCAGCATGTATGAAGCATCGCTGTTTGAGAGTCTCAAAGAAACTTCATGTTCAGCCTACTTCATGTGATGATTTGGAAGTTGCGCATGCAAACCCTCCTTTGACCGATCACATGGTGTGGTAGAGTGACGGGTGGTGATCACCATGACGCCACACTGACCAATTAACTCCTGACCAGGGTTGTATAGCCAAGCCTGTGAAGTTGGACGGACGAGATGATCTTTGACACACTCATCTGCGACCGTTGATGAAATTAGGGTTTATGAAAAAGGTGCGCAAGCATCACTTTTCAGCTTGGTCGAATCCAAGCTTGGGACGCAACTTTGGCTAGGATGGTCATGCATGTGTGTAGACAACATGATGGTGTAGGCGCCCATAATTCATTGTCTCACGAAAGTGTGATCTAGACCACCCAATTCGTCCTGCGAAGTTGTGTGGTTGAGATCAATTTGCGACAGAAAATTGGTGCCGCAAAAGCCGCACGTCTTACCAACCTTGAGCGAGCGTTCTAAGACGACCAGGCTTGGTTGGTCTTGGAAGATTTCTCCAACGTGTAGGTGGTAGGCTGTTGTTCACGCCTATGCCTTACCGACCCATGAAAACATGATCTAAGCCACTTAATTCGTCCGTAGAAATCGAGCGGTTGAGATTAGTTTGCATCTTGGGAGGTGCGACCACGCTAGTTTGGGCGAACGATTTGGGATAACCAGGCATGGTATGCCTTGGCCAATCAGGTGAGGGGATAGTCGGGTCCACGGTGGTCATGTTGGTATGGCCAGACCTACTTTGATCTAATCTCGGACCCTCCATTCGTTCCAGAGAAAACGAACGCTCGTGATTTAAAACCCTAATTTTGGGTTTCAAGGCCGTGCGTCATGCTCCATTCAGGCGCACGATTTGGAATGACCAACCATGGTTGGTCCTGACCGATTGGTCAGGTAGGTAGGTGGGCCCACGGTGATTGTGTTGACATACTCCGTGCCCTTTGAATCTACATCTGCACCCTCCATCTATACCTGCGAAGATGGATGGTTGAGACTGTTTTACGACACATGTAATGTTTCGCAAACCCTAATTTAGGGGTTTTCGTCCATACTGCTTTGGTTTGGACGTTTTGGCAAGCTAGGCCAAGGGGTGGCCGACCATGCGGGGCCCGTATTGGTTCTGAAGCGGATATTCCATACCTGCTTGGGGGTTATGGAATCGATATGGGCCATCCAATCATGCTGGTGGAGTTGGATAGTCGTGTTCATATCTAGACTGATGCGGTCAGTCCGGATGCTCAATCAGGATAGTATAACACACCGAGAGTAGCTCAATCGGGCTAGTATAACACACCGAGAGTTGCAGCCTGTACAGGTATTTCGTACATGTTTCATTATAATGCTTGGAGATTCATGTTGCTCTGCTGAGAGCAACACTCAGTCGTCATACCGCACTGATAATGAGTGAAGAAAATACATGGCTGGTTGCGCATTAATTAATAATGCTGGAAATTCACAGGGTATATGGGATTGTTGCTACATGCTCCAACCTGGATGAATTTCGTGTATTTTATTCACAGAATGGGATTATTGCCACATGCTCCATTCTAGGTGAATTAATAAAGTGAAGGAGTATCCATCACTTAATGATGGCCTTATCTTTTACAAGATGTTAGCGCATAACTTTTAGGGTTTTACAATTTCACCCTTAAATGAAAATCCACCATCAACACACCCTTGATAAGATCTTATAGTGATTAACACATATTTGATGATTAAAACAACACTTTATTATTAGATTCTCAGAATTGTTTTACAAGTAATGGTAGAAGATAAAGAACATAACCGCTCTCTTGAATTTTCTCCCTCCTCAAGACTTTCTCAACACTCAAAAAATACATCCTCCTTTTCTGAATCTACTGGGTCTCTTTACATAGGGTAATTACATAGTGGATGACAACTATGTTTTCCTTTAATTTCGTATTTGGTTCACGATGCTCTCGCGGTAGTTGTAATGCTGACTCTCGCAGGTGTTGTGTCCATCGCAGGAAAATCACGTTCTTCCCGTGTTTTTTCATTCGTTATCTATTAAGTCATTCTTTTACTTATTCTGTGACACTTGCGAAGTGTTGTTTGAAGAACTCGCGGTAACACTCGCAGACGTGTTGCTAATCTCGCAAGAGTAAAATCATGGCGATTATTCTGGTCCTACACTTTCATTAGAAACATTGAGGATAATGTTAGATTTAAGTTTGGGGATGGGGAAGAAACTTTTTGTTAGCCTTTAGTTGCAATAAATAAACTCCAGATCCTATAAATTTATGTTTATTAAGGTTGGCACAAACCAATCTAAGTGGATGGAAGCATCGTTGTAGGAGTTGAGGAACCAATCTGACTATATGGAAACATCTATATAGTCTATTCATAAAAGCACAGAGCTCGGGTGTTTGAAAAAAAAAAACATGGTAATTTCACCTTATCTCGTTGAATCCTAATCACTTCTGTTTTTATTTATTTTTTTAAAAAATATATTTATAGGTGATTTGGTGGGTCCCACGAACCAAGTTGTTACCATTGCTAGGTGAAATAGAGTGATTGAGATACCACCTGTTTGTAGGTGAAAATGGTTTCTGATGATTTCGGTAATTGCGGGTGTGCAGGTGAGAAACAATTTAAACCCTAAAAAATGTACTGCAAGGGAGTACTTTAGATTTGAGAGATCAATCTGTACAAGTCCGGAAAAAACCAAGAAATGGCCGTTCCAGACTTGCTTCGGTCACAAAGTGGAGGAGAATGGGTTGGTTTTGGGGAGGGAAGCAAGGAAAGTGGTGAGACCAGAATAGTTGATTCTGGAAGAGTGGTTGGGTTACTACGACTTGTTATCAGAAAAGTGAGAGAGCTAACAAGGTGAGATAGCAAGTAAGTATTTCTGAGTGTTGTATCTCCCGTATGAACTTTTTGTTCAATGGAAATAGGTAAGACCTATTTATACAAGTCGGAGTAAAAACGTACCCTGGTCTCATTAAGGAGTGGGAAGTCAATGGGAGGAGGTGGTAACCATATGCATGGAATTGATGTTCCATAAAGTGGTTAACGCATGAAACTGCTAACGTTATGGAATTGATATCCCATAAAATTGTTAACGTATTTGCTTTATGTCGCATGAACGTTTCACACATAACTTCCTGTATTTACTAACCGCCTCACCCTTATGACACTTCCTTATGACGGGCGTAGTGTACGCCGCACGCTGTAAACCTCCAAACCAATACCCAAAGAGGATCCCCCAGTTTGTGTTGATGTCTCGAATGTTTTTGGAAAACATGTAGCATGTTGTTGTGGCTTGGCAAGTCAATCTCGGGAAACTTGCTAGCCTGGTGACGTTCGACATTCGAGATTTTGCATCTTGAGAGGAGGGACAACCGTTGATCGTTGCACACCTTCGTTTTGGTAGCCGCGTAGTGAGGGCCAACGTGGTGGCGCGTCTAGGTTGGCATGCCGTTGGCATGGCATCGTTTGGCGTGGACAAACTTAGGTTTTTGGGCCAAAGGTTACCATGTGTCGTCTGGTAACCTTGGATGGCTAGGATTTGCTTTTGGGATTGAAGGGAAACCGTTGATTATTGCACGCCTTCATTTTGGTGGCCGTGTAAGGAAGTCCAACAGGGTGGCGCGGCTAGGGTGTGGTTAGGCTTGGCATGTGGGGCCAAGGGTTTACCTTGGGCATGGCTAGCTTTGGCTAGGTGTGATTTTGGCTTGGCATGTGGGGCCACGGGTTTTCCATGGGCGTATGGCATGGCTAGGGCCAAGGCAAGGGCGTTTGGCTTGGCATGATGTGACTAGCATGGCTAGGGCCAAGGAAAAGTGCGTTTGGCATGGCGCGGCTAGCTTGGCTAGGTTTGGTTTGGCTTGGCATGTGGGGCCAAGGGTTTTCCATGGTCGCATGGAGTGGCTAGGGCCAAGGCAAGGGCTTTTGTCTTGGCATGATGTGACTAGCATGGCTAGGGCCAAGGCAAGGTGCGTTTGGCATGGCGCGGCTAGCTTGCCTAGGTTTGGCTTGGATTGGCATGTGGGTCCAAGTGTTTTGCCATGGGCGCATGGCGTGGGTAGTGCCAAGGCAATGGCGTTTGGCTTGGCATGGTGTGACTAGCATATCTAGGTCCAAGGTAGAGCGCATTTGGCATGATGCGGCTAGCTTGGGCTAGGTGCGGTTTTGGCTTGGCATGTGGGGCCAAGGGTTTTCCATAGGCGCATGGCGTGACTAGACTGGGCTAGGTGCGGTTTTGGCATGGCGTGTGGAGCCAAAGGTTTTCCATAGGCGCATGACGTGACTAGCTTGGCCTAGGTGAGTTTTTGGCTTGGCGTGTGGGGCAAGGGCTTGCCATAGGCGCATGGCGTAGCTATCTTGGGCTAGGTGTGTGACCAAGCTAGGGTTCTGGGGTAAAGGTCGTTTGGTAACCTTATACGTCCAGGATTTGCTCCTGGGATTGAAGGGCAATCGTTGATTGTTGCACGCCTTCACTTTGGTAGCCGCGTGGGGAAGGCCAGCATGGTGGTGCGGCATGAGGGGCCATGGCGATACGTGTTTGGCATGGCGCGGTCGGCGTGGCTGGTATGATTTTCCATTGGCACAGAGGTGCAGCTAGCATGGCTGGCATGCTTTGGCGCGGTTGGTGTGGCTATCATGATTTGACATTGGCACAAAGGTGCGGCTAGCATGCTTTGGCGCAGTCGGTGTGGCTGGCATGATCTGCCATTGGCACAGAGGTGCGGCTAGCATGGTTGGCATGCTTTGGCGCGGTCGGTGTAGATGGCGTGATTTTCTATTGGCTCAGAGTTGTGGTTAGCATGGTTGGAATGCTTTGGCGCGATCGGTGTGGCTGGCATGATTTGCCATTGGCACATAGGTGCGGATAGCATGGTTGGCATGCTTTAGCGCGGTCGGTATGGCTGGCATGATTTTCCATTGGCACAGAGGTGCGGCTAGCATGGTTGGCATGCTTTGGCGTGGTCGGTGTGGCTGACATGATTTTCCATTGGCACAGATGTGCGGATAGCATGGTTGGCATGCTTTGGCGTGGTCGGTGTGGATGGCATGATTTTCCATTGGCACAGAGGTGCGGCTAGCATGGTTGGCATGCTTTGGCGCGGTCGATATAGCTGGCATGATTTTCCATTGCACTTTAGATTAGAGGTGCTAGCATGGAGGTGCGGCTAGCATGGTTGGCATGCTTTTAGCGTAGTGTCGGTGTGGCTGGCATGATTTGTCATTGGCACAGAGGTGCATGCTTTGGCGTGGTCGGTGTGGATGGCATGATTTGGCTAGCATGGTTGGCATGCTTTGGAATGGTCGGTGTGGCTGGCATGATTTGTCATTAGCACACGTGGGAATTAGGGGTTGGCTTGTCGTAACCCTAATTTGAAAAAGATACCTTGGTAATTATTTAGAGACACATTAAAGGTTTCAGTAAATGTGCCTAGTAAATGCTTGTTACTTTAAATATTGTGACATCACTGTCTGCTAGGGTTTAGTGTTTTACGATTTTAACCCTAAGCTAAAAACCACCTTCAATATTAAGTCCCCTGCTTAGCTCGGAACAGGTGCCTTGTTGCGAGGTAAGCATATGATGGTGACAGACAAGGACGGAATCGATGTGTAAATCATTGCAAATATGGTCAGGAGAATCCGACTAACCTTTTTGAGTGGTAAAGAGAGTTTTGGCTTCCCGTGTTAGCGGCCCTGCGTAAGTTATACTGGGAATGCAGACCGTGGAGTGGTAATATGAAAGTTACCGTTTTGGTATGGTTGTACATCTCCAAGGAAAATGGGACACGGTCTTGGAATGCGACGCCAGTGGTCGGCTTGGCTTGAGGGGCCAAGAGGTGGCTTGGTCTTGGTAAGGAAAACGCGCATGGACGATAGGTTCGCGACAATGGAGCAGGCGGCTTGGCATAGTATGGCCTTGGTAAGATGAGACGTACACAGACGACTAAGAATGGTGTGGCCGCGGTAATGGAGTGATGGCTTGGCCTGGCGTGACTTTGAAAAGGCGCAGTTTGGTGGGGTGAGACGTGCACAGATGGCCAGTAGCTGTGAGGATGAGACATGGCACGGATTGCTTGGTTATTTATCTTCAAGGGCTTGGTTGCCTCTTTCCTTATTTAACTCAACCAGGAAGTTCTTCTTCTCTTCAACCCAAAACGTTACGCCCACAAAAAGAGGAAAAGCGTTACTCTTTCTGCTTTGGTTATGTTGCCGGTTTTGCTTCTGAAGCTTAGCGTTAGCGGTGGGAAAGGAAAACACGATCTAGTGTACCTCGAGCACATTCTTCCACACTTTATCACCAACCATAATTATTTCTCACATCCAGGCATGAGGTTTAATTAGGATCGGATATCATTCCTTAACTCACGGCCGGTATAAAAGCTTTCCCTTTTGAGGTTGTGTCATATTGCTATACATAAAAGATGATTCTTGAACTCTACATTCGCGTAGTTCGTCTTCGTCCATCCTCTTTACAGGTATCGCCTCACGTTTCCTTCTTATTTTTATTTCATCCTCTTTCTTATGTGTATAGATAGGATGGAACTTGACCATTTTCCTTTTTCTTTGTAGTGTATGATGGGATCTTCCAGCGATGATCAGACCCCTAACTCTTTGGAGAGAAATTTCGGGATCGGCGAAAACCAGTTTTCTTCTCATGAGAAGGCATTAGATAGAATTGAATCTCTGTTCCATGAAGCTTCCGAAATTACTCGGGGCATACTTTCTTCCTGTCCAGGCGAGGTGCGGGTGTGTGTCCATACCCTCTTGGCTTCGGTGAACATGGAGGAAGAGTGGGAAGATGACGAAGTATCCCAGTGCATTGAGAGGCTTCAGTGTAAAACTTCTTCACGGCCAGGTGCTAAGGCGTAACGGTACGTCTCTCGGTTGAAACGACAGAAAACTAAGTTTTTAAAACTTGTAGGAGAAGGCCGTCATAACTTCCATGTCTAAGACGGTTCCATAGTCCTTGATGCTGATGCATATGGATCAGAAAACCCTCTTCTTGAGGTTACTGAGGAGATTTTCGAGGAAGATGACGCTGCGGTTGATGATGAAACTGAAGCAGCTTACGGAGCGGAAAACGAAACTGTGGTTGGTGACGACGGGGGATTCATAGTGGCCTATGCTATGTCATCTGTTGAAGCGGATGTCAGGAAGAAGATGGATGTTATTGTCGCTGAGACGGTTTCTAGATGGGATGTTGAGGTGTCGTCTATTGCCTATGATGCTTTCGGCTGGAACCTTTTCTTCCCGAGAGATTGTTGAGGAAAGTGCTTGGAGAAGCTCTGACAGAGGAGTTGGAAACTCGTGCGTCTTCTTTCGATGATCAATCCCCCCCCCCCCTTTTTTGTTGTTGTTTCTCTTTGATGCATAGACATCTTGATGCTTTTGCAGACTTATTGTTATCTTCTTTGTATTCATGGAGAAGTTAGGGCTTTGCCAATTAGCATCCCGCTTTCGGTTTCACATCTTTGAATAAAACTTCTTATTTGAAAGACCTCAATCTTCCATTAGAATAGGTTGTTCGACCTTTCGTTCCCATAAGAGCTCTTAAGTAATTGAATAAGATATTTCCTGTATGTTTTCGGCTTTTCTGGTCATGATTTGATGGCTGATCGTGTCTTCTGAGCTTCGATAGTGAAAGGATCCTGTGTAGATTCACAGTCCCCAAGTGTAGTTTGCATGTTTTCATCTTGGGTGGTCGGTGGGTTGACCATGATAGGGATATCACCATCGTATGTTCGTACTTGTGGTTTTGCTACTTCTTCCACGTGCAATTAAAATATGGAGGAGTACGGGTTACCTTTACAGTGATTGTTTCCATGGTGAAACTCTGGATGGTATCAACAAGCTGGAGGCAACAGTTCTTGGAACCATATGTGATTAGAAGATATTGTCCATGGAAGTAAATGGATTGGCTGGATGTGTAAGCGAGAAAACTGTCTATGACCACAAGCTTTGGTGCGATAGAACATAAGGCGGCCATGAATACAAAGATTGGTTGGTTGCGATCATGATTCTTGACATGGGGAGCATGGTGGCACGACCCTTTGCATAAAGGAGTGGTGTTGAAGCAATCGTTGAAGCGGAGCCGCTGCTGGGGAACGTTGAAGTGGAGCCACTTCTGGATAGAATGTTGAAACGATGCATTGAAACTCTCAGAGCCTTGACGTATACCATGTTGAAGTCGGAGGCTGCGTCACATTCTTCCAAACTCGACATCCCTCAAGTGAATAGAGGTTAGGAGTCCCCTGTTTCATCTATAGATCGTGCTTTCCATGAGAGGTTGGGGTTTGGGAATGACTTCCCTGGATGGAAACGCCTACTTTCATAATTGTTTTATCATAGACTGTATGACTTTGTGGGCCAAGTTCCCATCATGCAGGTCTTGATGGGAAGAGGGTCTTCGTGAACTCGGAAGGGTTGCTGATTCCCTTTGCTTTTGATTTTGGAGAAGTCGTTCCTGATCTTTACGTGTGATGAAATTGTATTGCTTATACCCTTCTACTGGGCGTTCAAGAGCAATGCGAGCCTCTTCATCTATAAACGCACGTCCCGCCGAAGTGGTTTTTGTTTTTTCGTCAAATCAACAGTGGTAACAGGAGGTCGGATCCTTCCGTCTCTTCCAGTATCTGTCCTTGATGGTGGAGTAGCATCTCTGGTGACGGTTGGAGCCGTTATGCTTGAAGAACCGTTGGGGTGGAAGAAGCGGTTCTGGTGATCGTAATTGTATCGTGCAGAGATGGCACGGTTTTGATCGCGAAGTGCTGGAGCCATGGCGTTGTTTCGAAGGGTGAGGATGGCTCTTCTTTGGCTGGTTGTGGAGCTGAGAAGATGGCACTGGAAGGGGTGCAAGATGTTAGTGCAGGGTGTGGTATGGTGGTTGGCATGCGTGTGCGGCATGTGTGCCTGACATGTGCGTCTGGTAAGCGCGTCTGGGAAGCGCGTCTGGTAAGCGCGTCTGGAAAGAACGTCTGGGAATCCCGTATGGTAAGCCCATCTAGGAAGCGCGTCTGGAAAGCGCGTCTGGGAAGCCCATCAGGTAAGCGCGTCTGGGAAGCACACCGTTGTCTTGGCACGGCGCTGGCTTGGATTTTGGTATGGCATGGACCGTTGGCTGGGCATGGCGTGAACCGTAGACTTGGCACGACAATGGCTTGGCACGACGCTGGCTTGGTGTGGCGCAGACTTGTTCTTGCGGGACCAGTTGCCTCTTCCCATACGTAACTCAAACAGGAAATCCTTTCCTTATTCAAATTCCAAAAAGCGTTATGCTTATGAAATGGGTTGGCTCCCCTTTTTACCTCGTATCTTTTTTATCATGTCCTGGTGTTAGCGGTAGCGCGGTAGTGATAAAGTAGGCAAGCATATTCCAGCTATTACTCCAACATTTTTCTTTCAATTTGTTTTCTTGTGCTGGTGCAAACCTTAGCCATAGATATGCCTTCCATAAATCTGTAGAAATATTTTTCTTCTCAACTGGTGTAAACACTATCCATGGGTATGCCTTTCATAAACTTGTGGAAATACTTCATCATAAATAATTCTTCGAATGTCACCGCAGTGACGTCTACTTATAGTGACAGGTAATAATTGTTGTGCAAAGTAGGCACGTACGCGTAGGTGACTTTTTTTTTTGAAAGGCAAACAAAGCGCCTGTCTTATGGTTTTTGATTTCCTGGATTTCTTGGGTTGATAGATAAATGTTACCTTGACGGTTTTAGGTTATCCTTTTTGGAATGAATTGTTTAGGAGTTGATTGTTTTGGTTATGATTGAAAGTGACGCAAACATCCCAGGAAATCCATGGAACCGTGTGTTGGTAGATGACATGGAATGAAACATAACATGGCTATCGGTTTTATCATTCTTGTGAAACTTGAAAAAGCAAACCATGTATATTTTCTAGGTAAGACTTACTCGGTTTCTTAGGTCTTCTGATGAAAAGTAAACCTTCCGGGTGTCGGACCAAGCTTTACGAGAAACACGGCCGTGGGAAATCCCCAGTCATTACTGAGATATCTGATAACTGAGCTGTTGATCCCTAGGCAGATCGTTTTTCTTCTAACCTATGGGAAGTCCCCAGTCATCCCTTGTCGTGTCATGACTGATAATCGAGTCGTCGGGTAACTGAGTCGGTGTGGATAGTCTTCCTCTACCACCTTGACGTCTGGGTCGAAGAACGAGATCGATGGTCGAAAATTGACATTGTAACTAAAAGATCGAACCTCCCGCTGAGGTCGCCAATTGTCTGTAGGTGAAAATGGTTTCTGCTGATTTCGGTAATTACGGGTGTGCAGTTGAAAAACGATTTAAACCCTAAAAAATATACTGCAAGGGAGTACTTTAGATTCGAGATATCAATCTGTACAAGTCCAGCCTAAACCAAGAAATCGCTGTTCCAGACTTGCTTCGGTCACAAAGTGGAAGCGAATGAGGTGGTTTTGGGGTGGGAAGCAAGGAAAGTGGTGAGACCAGAATAGTTGATTCTGGAAGAGTAGTTGGGTTACTACGACTTGTTATCAGAAAAGTAAGAGAGCTAACAAGGTGATCTAGCAAGTAAGTATTTTTGAGTGTTGTATCTCCCGTAAAACTTGTTGTTCAATGGAAATAGGTAAGACCTATTTATACAAGTCGGAGTAAAAAAGTACCCTGATCTCATTAAGGAGTGGGGAAGTCAATAGGAAGAGGTGGTAACCGTATGCATGGAATTGATGTTCCATAAAGTGGTTAATGCATGAAACTGGTTTTCATGAAACTCCTAACGTTATGGAATTGATGTCCCATAAAATTGTTAACGTATGTGCTTTATGACCCATGAACGTTTCACACATAACTTCCCGTATTTACTAACCGCCTCACCCTTATGACACTTCCTTATGACGGGCGTAGTGTACGCCGAACGCTGTAAACCACCAAACCAATACCCAAAGAGGATCCCCCAGTTTGTGTTGATGTCTCGAATGTTTTTGGAAAACATGTAGCATGTTGTTGTGGCTTGGCAAGTAAAGCTCGGGAAACTTGCTAGCCTGGTGACCTTCGACAGTCGAGATTTTGTATCTTGAGATGAGGGGCAACCGTTGATCGTTGCACGCCTTCATTTTGGTAGCCGCGTAGTGAGGGCCAACATGGTGGCGCGGCTAGGTTGGCATGCCGTTGGCATGACATGGTTTGGCGTGGCCAAATTTAGGTTTTCGGGCCAAAGGTTACCATGTGTCGTATGGTAACCTTGGATGGCTAGGATTTTCTCCTGGGATTGAAGGGAAACTGTTTATTGTTGCACGCCTTCGTTTTGGTGGTCGAATAGGGAAGTCCAAAATGGTGGCGCGGCTAGGGTATGGTTAGGCTTGGCATGTGGGGCCAAGGATTCTCCTTGGGCGTTGCTAGCTTTGGCTAGGTGCAATTTTGGCTTGGAATGTGGGGCCAAGGGTTTGCCATGGGCGTATGGCGTGGCTAGGGCCAAGGCAAGGGCGTTTGGCTTGGCATGATGTGACTATCATGGCTAGGGCCAAGGAAAAGTGCGTTTAGCATGGCGCGGCTAGCTTGGCTAGGTTTGGTTTGGCTTGGCATGTTGGGCCAAGGGTTTTCCATGGTCACATGGCTTGGATAGGACCAAGGCAAGGGGGTTTGATTTGGCATGATGTGACTAGCATGGCTAGGGCCAAGGCAATGTGCATTTGGCATGGCGCGGATAGCTTGGCTAGGTTTGGTTTGGCTTGGCATGTGGGGCCAAGGGTTTTTCCATGGGCGCATGGCGTGGCGAGGGCCAAGTCAAGGGCGTTTGGCTTGGCATGGTGTGACTAGCATACCTATGGCCAAGGAAGAGTGTGTTTGGTATGACGCGGCTAGCTTTGGCTAGGTGTGGTTTTGGCTTGGCATGAGGGGCCAAGGGTTTTTCATAGGCGCATGGCGTGTCTAGATTGGGCTAGGTGTGGTTTTGGCTTGGTATGTGGGTCCAAGGGTTTTCCAAAGGAGCATGGCGTGCCTAGCTTGGACTATGTGCGGTTTTAGCTTGCATGTGGGTCCAAGGGTTTTCCATAGGCGCATGGCGTGACTAGCTTGGGCTAGGTGCGGTTTTGGCTTGGCGTGTGGGGCCAAGGGCTTGCCATATGCGCATAGCTTGACTAGCTTGGGCTATATGCAGTTTTGGCTTGGCGTGTAGGGCCAATGGCTAGCCATAGGTGCATGGCGTGGCTAGCTTGGGCTAGGTGCGTGACCAAGCCAGGGTTTTGGGGCAAAGGTCATTTGGTAACCTTAGACGAACATGATTTGCTCGTGGGGTTGAAGGGCAACTGTTGATTGTTGCATGCCTTCGTTTTGATAGCCGCGTAGTGAAAGCCAGTATGGTGGCACGGCATGGGGTCATGGCGAGGTACGTTTGGCACGGCGCAGTAGGTGTGGATGGCATGATTTGCCATTGGCACGGAGGTGCGGCTAGCATGGCTGGCATGCTTTGGCGCGGTTGATGTGGCTGACATGATTTTCCATTGGCACAGAGGTGCGGCTAGCATTTTTGGCATACTTTGGCGCGGTCGGTGTGGCTGGAATGATTTTCCATTGGCACAGAGGTGCGGTTAGCATGGTTAGCATGCTTTGGCGCGATCGGTGTGGCTGGCATGATTTTCCATTGGCACAGAGGTGCGTCTAGCATGGTTGGCATGCTTTGGAACGTTCGGTGTGGCTGGCATGATTTTCCATTGGCAAAGAGGTGCGGCTAGCATGGATGGCATGCTTTGGTGCGGTCGGTGTGGCTGGCATGATTTTCCACTGGCACACGTGGGAATTATGGTTTGGCTTGTCGTAACCCTAATTTGAAAAATATACCCCGGTAATTATTTAGAGACACATTAAAGGTTTCAGTAAATGTGCCTAGTAAATGCTTGTTACTTTAAATGTTGTGACATCACCGTATTTTAGGGTTTAGTGTTTTACGATTTTCACCCTAAGCTAAAAACCACCATCAACACCACCAAAAAAAAATGAAATGAAAAAAAGAAAAGAAATTGAGACCAGACCATCAGACCAACCGGAATAAATTCAATAAAGTCGACCACTGGTGCCCTCGTATATGCCAGTTGTGTTGACCTAGAGTTAAGATTATCGACCGCTGGTCCCCTTGTATATGCCAGTTGTGTTGATATTATTCAGACCAGTATCTCAGTCCATTAGGATTGGTTCACCTTGGAAGAGGCCTTCAGACATACAATGGGAAACACCGTTCACCTTAGTCAACATCAAAACCATCTACGTTTTTCTCTACATCCACCTTCTTAATCTTTCCATGTGTTTGGTCGACTCCGGTTATGATTTCCAGAAACTATCTGAGTAGAGCTCTGTCACTTATATATGAATTGTAGTATGCTTGATTGCAAACTCGTGTACATCAATTGGAATTTCGCATTAGGGTACTTCCTCCTATAGTCAATGATTGTATGCCAACCAAGGAGATTCTTTAGTGCCTTCCATGGTTCTGCGTAGATAGATAGGGTATGGAGTAATGGTTTTGTGGGTACACCTCTGTTAAACTCTCCCGAGATTAACTCGGTCACTGGGGCAACCTTGTGAGTTAGAATTTTATTTTCTAGATTAGATTTGCTCGAGGACTAGCAAATAATAAGTTTGGGGGTATTTGATAAACACATTTTTGTGTCTGAATTGTCCTCGGTGTCTTTATTGTTAATGCTTGATTTTTTACTTATTATGGTGTTTTTATGTTTGTGTAGGTATTTTTGGAGAAATACACTTGTGTGGAAAAAGTTGCTCAAAAAGTGCTATTTGGACCCCCGGAGAAAAGTACTGAAGGCACCCTCATGTTGGTTAAGGGGCACCTCAGGACACCCCCAGTTGTTAAAGGCACCCATGTTTTGGATCAGGGCACTTCATCCTCTACATTTTGAATTTCATTTTTGGCGGGAAAATGAGTTTCACTCCTGGCATATTTGTCAATCGGATTTTGGATGGGTTAGAGTTGACACAAGCTTTCACGGGTTCAACTGAATTTGACACGATTTTGAGGCGTGTAATGCATCAATTTGGAGTGTTTTGCACGACAGAGATGCGTGAAGAAGATAAATAAGGAATGTTTGACAGCTGAGAACGCGTTGAAGATAAAAAAAAAAAGGAAATTATTCCCGTGAAAGGAATAAGAGAATAAACGGAGTTAATGAATATATTTTGGAGTTATTACGCGTGATTCCTTTGTCCTGTTGAGTATAAAAGAGGAGTAGGGGATGCGTACAAGGTCTATGGATAGTTTGGGAGATTACAGAGCATCACAGATGCGAAAAATTAATCACCAGAGAGACCTGTTGCTGCCATTGAAGAACACGAAGAACATTGGACGCCTAAGAACAGTCGTTCATGCTACAGTGATACCGACTCACAGCCGAGGGTCGTAGTTTAGGAGACAAACTTAAAGCAACAGTAACAGTGACATGAAGCTTTTATCGTTCTTTTTAACAGCTCGGTTTGTAACACTTATAACTGTTACAAACCCTATTTTTATTATATTTCTCCCATTTTCATCATTTGTAAACCCTTTGAGCAATAATAATGATTTTTGAGCGTGTTTCCAACATGATGAGCGGCTAATTCTCTCACAACCAAGGCAATGAGGAAGCTATTTATGCATGAATAATTGGTAATTATTTATTTTCTCTAATTTATAATTCACTCAATCACTGCTTTTGCAGAGTTTTTAATTGTTTGCAAAATTTTCTTCATTAGTTGTGATTCAATTAGATAGGTTATGCTTTATTTAGATAATCTATGCTTAGGGGATATAATTGATTTTTTAGAATTTTCCTGATTATTTGTGAATTAAGAAATAAGGGACTTAAAAGATAATTAGAGTTTTGGATTATTTACCATAGTTTATTCATGTGTAATAGTGGAATTAGTGTCTTGGTTATTCCTAATATCTTGAAATCAATTTTGCAATAAGTTTTCTTTATATTTTTAAGTTTTATCAATTCTAAAATATACTGCTTTCTTAAGTCTCAACGAACCTATTACTACAACATAATTGAGATTACATCACTTACGCTGGGATTTGGCTTGGGTTTGGAAATCGGGGAAGGCAGAGAAGGGATATAAAACAGTTTCATCTCTTCTATTTGATCTATCTTTGACTTTACTTTTGTTTCTAGGGTTTATAACATGATAGAACTTCTTTTTCTTCTTGTTATGAACTCCTATAACATGAGTACTTAATTTTATTATTGGTTATGGATTAGTGGGATTTTACAAAGCATGTTTCTTGGTCAATAAATTAGTTTTGTCTCACAATTATCGATTATGATTCACTAGAAATATCCCATGTATGATTGATTGTTAGTTTCTTCAAGTTGCAAATTGGTAGAAATCGTAATCATATTTATTGCTAGTTTAGGGTTTATTATACGTAAACGTGATACACCTTGAATACAAGTAGCATAATTGTGAATATTGCTTGTAGTGATACATCCTAGTAGTCACAAGTGAGTCATAATCTTTGTTAAATCGGATTAGTACGTTTTCCACGTTCGGTTCCTTCGATTGGCCTGATTTCATAGAACTTAATGCATCTAGGGAATTAAACTTGATTAGTGCATTTACACGTTAGGTTGTTCTATTAGATAGAACTCATACTCGCATCTTTTAATGTGTTTGTTGATGACAAGAGGGAATTAGAGGGATATTCTTGCTATCAATATATCCTAGGGATTTTGATAATGAGATATTCAATATCAATTCTAATTATTATGATAAAAGCATGTTTGTGAATGAAGATGAATCTTTAACCAATATCTTTTCTACTTGATTTGATTTGTTTACATTTCTTTATTTGCTTTTATTTTACTTTTAGTTTATAAAAATCAGCAAACCCCCCTTGTTCCCTTTAGGAAACCAAAACATATTGACAACCTAGTCCTCTTTGTGGGAACGATCCTTTCTTGCCCTTGCTATATTATATATTTTGATTTGTAAGAAAGTGTAATTTATTTTTGACGCCTACGACAACGATCAAATTTTGGCGCCGTTGCCGGGGGAGGCAGCGTTTGTCACTTGTTTTTGGTTTTTTTTTTTTAGTTTTTTTTTTTCCTTATTTTCTGGTTTTAACCTAGTGTTGAGAATCTTGTTTTAGGTACCAATTTTTATGGACGGAGCATATTAGAATAATGGATACGGTTTCCAACAACCTCAACAACATGCCAACTTCCAACCATTCCATGGGTATAATCAAAACCAATTTATTGGCTATGATCAATATCCTATGGAATATTGTTGTTCTCATACGTATCAACAACCTTATGGCGGGTATGTATGTGATCAACCACAAGGATTGGAGGATTCTTATGCTCTTGAACAACAAGTCTCTAACTTATTGGACAAAATTTCCAACTTTGTACAACAAGAGTTTCAAAAAGCTAAAGAGACTACAAACGAGCAACTCCAAGAACTTCGTGAAGGTATTTCTAACTTACAAAGAGATATTGATCAATACAAAGAATAAAGGTATGAAGAAGAATTTTGTTTTCAAAACAATAACTATTCTAATGTGCTTGTAGTTTGTGATGAATATTTGATTGATGCTAATGTTAAAAAAGGCCAACCTTTGGTCGTTGATAATTGTGTAGTGAACTCAACTCTTGATCTTAATAATGATTATTCACCTATTCAAAAGGATGAGTTTGAGACTAGAAACATTAAATTCAGTGACGACCAACTTTATGTTAACTATAAAAGTGAAGATGATTATGAAGATACATCGGTTGAAGCAATTCATGGTGGAATTTCCCAAAGGTCTATATCGGAATCTTTTTGGGATCAAGATGAATACGAAGAGGAATATGATGACACTAGTGTAGCTTACTCAAGCCTTAGTCTTTCTAATGATCAAGAACCTATTTAAAAGGTAAAAATTGAGGATTATGCAATGGGTGTTCTAAAGAAATTCCTTATGGACAGAATTGCATCCGCAAAAGAGTATGTGCCGAACAACAAGGAGGAGTATGTTGTGAATGTGACCGTTATGACTAATGTTGTGGAAGACCTAATTGAGCTTGCAAATGATCGTAATGATGATGGTGATGTCGAGACTTTGGTTAAGGCAGAAACGGACGAAGAATGCTTGCAAGGTTTGATAGAGGATCACGATATACAAGATGTAAGCAATTCACATGAATTCTATAAGGATGAAGAAGATGTCATAATACAAGAGATTGCACAAGGTTTGTCTAGCCCTTTGCCTATTAATCCTTTTCCTTTACCTCATATTGGCTTGAATATATGTGCTTCGAGAATATTGTTAAATGACTTTGTTTCTCGATATCCGCCAATAGAAACATTTGATTCTCATACTATGAATGTTTGCAAAGAAAAAACCATAGAAGTTCCTGATTTCTATGTTCTTTATAAACTTCCAAGTGTAGAAAAGAATAAGTGTGGGGGAAACTTATATGGGGCGATAGCTTCAATTCTGTTTTCTTGTATTATTATTTGTGTCAAGCGAGTATTTGCAAAACAAGTTATATGGAAGGATCCTCAACTTTTCAGATTATTGGTATATGGGGAATGAATCTTGCAAGGATATAGTCGGGCTAACGATTTTAAACCAAGCACTAAATGGGAGGCAACCCATATGATGAGTATTTCTTGTCTTGTTTTTGGTTTTTTCTTGTCCTGAATTTACTTTTTCTGATTTCTTGTCCTTCCTTCACGAACCTTACGTTCATATGGCTGTTGACGAAAAGGAGTTCGGGGACGATAAAGAATTTTTTATAGGCCTTAATGTCTAGGAAACTTCTTATGAGAATTTATTCTTGTGTTTTAAGAAGGATAACTAGGGTTTGGAATATCCATTATTGTGAGTACACATATCTATTGCCAACGATTTTCATCTTGCAATGTTTTTAGATTTATTTATTTAAATTCTAAAGTTTATTTGGAAGATGAATTTGCAGTATTAATGGTTTTATATATTACAAAACCAAAAAAAAAGGGATATGTGTGTTTGTGTCCATGAACTATGATTGTCCCATATATGTCAAAAGTTAAGCCTATTATGTCATTATGCAAATATTGATGAAGATAGGATGAACTTTTGGTTGCAAAGATTAAGTCTATTATATGTCTTTATGCAAATATTGATGAAAAATAGAATGAATCTTTGTATATTCCGCAGTATTGGTCTTTCCCTGATCCACTTCTATGTGAAAGTACTGTGTGGCTCCGTAAGTTCTCTTATGTTGAGCATTTTTGATTAAATTAATCATGGGTTCTTTTGTGGTTAATTTAATTGAGTTTTATGGATACAAATTCATGTCTCATGTAATTTATTAATGTCCAAAGAAATCCTTCTTTTCTTGTAAAATTAAGGTCGCTCTTGTTGTTCTTTCGGGAATGATACTTTATGGGGGAGAGTTCTTAATTGAACTTGTTCTTAATTGCCAAATCTTTGTGGGGAGTGCGGCTGTTGAATATTGTAGGAGTTTTCTTGTATCTTTATAAACTCCTTGATGAATGCATTTAGTTTCGACTATATGATTGCATCAAAACAAAGTTGATATGTTATCTTTTAGTCATGAAGTATCTCTATGAGAATTTCATTATGATCCCACTAGTTTTCGTACCTTTGAAAATTTATATTGACAAAAAGGGGGAGAATTAATATGTAGTTCACACTACAAATACATATGGCTTACGGATCATTATGTAAGGTGGGGTGGTTTTCATGTGAGATGAAGTATTGACTAAGGGGAAGTGATACATATCACCATAGTATTGTTGTCAAAGTTGTGATACAATTGGACTTTGATGATGTGTAATGATACTATGACATTCTTAACAATGATTGAGAACTACTGTTTTCTCATTGTTATATCTATGGATCTTCAACAAGATTGATGCTGAGTTGAACACGTTAAGAATCACTGGAGTACTTGGAAGTGATGAATATTTAGAGTAATGTTGAAGAACCAAGGAAATCGAGCATTTGGATGAGAAGCTACAAGTTTATTTATTTTGTAATCAATATGAATTGATAGTTTTGTCACTAAAATTGACAAATGGAGAGATTGTTAGAGCACTGCTCGGTCGAACTCACAAGCGTTTCTATGTCAAGCTTGTTGTCAAGTTTAGTTTCCAAAACTATAATTATTGATTTCTAGTCTACTTATAGCTAAGTTTCGGATTAGGATAGTAAGTGTACTTGAGCATTAGACTTCATGGCGTTCATCGATTGAAGACGAAGAACTACTAAGGGGAGCTTGTGTAACTTCATCAACAAAAGGTATGTGGAGACTTAAACTCATCTATCACTCAAAAATTTATCTACTCAATCTCCTATTTGAGACAAAGTCATATAGCTATATAGACTTCGATTACACATATTTGATATTTCGAGATGAGTTTAAATCGCTTACATATTTCTCGAAATATGGGTTGGTAAGCTTTCGCTTTAGCCAAGTTCATCTTATATTCTTGACGAAAGTTAAAAGATGATCATGTGAAAATCACCTTGTAACATCTTACATGATTTGTGTGAGAAAGTCATTTGATGTAGACTCGAAATGTTTCGTATTGATCATTCGATCAATTAAAAATTGCTTTGAAGCTAATAGTTTGTGTGAGACAACTATTATCGTCTTTTGAGAATGTTTCAATGATTGAAATGGGAGTTTAGAACAAATAACCATGATTGGATATATCACAATATGCGTACTTTCATATGTGTTGTCCAAGTCCGTGAACCATGGTATGCATACCATTATGCGTACTGGTTGGTTATGGAAGTCCGGGAACTTAATATACATACCGGTATGCGTACTTGCATGAGTTTCAAGTTCCGGAAATTCAACTGAGTTTTGGAAGGTATGCGTACCCGTTTGCATGTCGGCGAACCCAAACTTGGTCTGGCCACTTAGGTATGCGTACCGTTCGAATACTTGAGTAGGTTATGTTCTAAAATCAGTTTGTTCATGAACTAATACATTTATATATACTAAGTAATGCAATCTTTTGCAAACCGTGGCTATAATGTTCATGAATTGATTCGAGTGAATCAAAATCGATTTTGCTTCAATTATGTCTTGTATAATTCTATGAGAATATAAACAATTGAACAACTCTACAACTAGTTTCATTTGAGTCATTTGAACTAGTTATGGTTAAGATGAATATGGTTGATATTAAAGTGTTCATATGGATAACTTCGGTTAACTATTATTGAGCCAACAAGGTGTACACGTTTAGGTACGGTTACTCATATCTAAATGAAGTCACTTTTCATTTGTATATAACAAGCTAAGTTCGATCTAACTGTTAAAAGATATTATCTTGAGTCTAATCAGGTTTTCATCTAACGGTGAATATTGAATGCTTTGTTACCAAGGATTGCAAACCCTGATTTGAAGACTATATAAAGGAGAACTCTAGAAACATAGAACTAGTTGCGACTAGAATCGATTCTCTTTAACCTTAGGTTTTTCACGAAACCCTATAGGTTAACGACTTGAAGACTTTATTGGGATTATGAAGCCAGACCCAACTATTTTCTCTGTAGTTGTGTGTTCTGACCTTACTGTTTTCTATCGTATTGAGTACTATCTTCTCTTAGGTTTGCTCGAGATTTATTCTCCGATAGGCAAGATAAAAAGTAGTCACAAACATCTTCATTTTATCGTTTGTTATTCCACAATATCTTATTTCGCTACCATACGATTAAGATTATGGTGAGGTGATTGATATTTCTAGGCTGTTCTTCGGGAGTATAAGTCTGGTATATCAATTGGTTCCTGTTCACCTTGATTTATCAAAAGACGGAACAAAAACTTCTAGGTATTTCTGTGGGATATAGATTTATCTATTCAATAGACTTTTCTGTGTGAGACAGATTGGTTTATCAAGTCTTCGACTTTGGGTCGTAGCAACTCTTAGTTGTGGGTGAGATCAGCTAAGGGAATCAAGTACGTAGATTCCTGCTGGGATTCAGAGGCGTAAGGAACGCGACTATACCTTGATCAGTGTCAGATTGGTTAGGGCTCAACTACATTCCAGTCCGAAGTTAACTTGTAGTAGGCTAGTGTCTGTAGCGGCTTAATACAGTGTGGTGTTCAAATCTGGATTATGTCCCGGGGTTTTTCTGCATTTTTGGTTTCCTCGTTAACAAAATTTATGGTGTCTGTGTTATTTATTTTCCGCATTATATTTTCTATATAATTGAAATATCATAGCTTATGTGTAAGTTCAATCAATTGTTAATCCGACCTTTGGGTTGTTGATTAAATTGATTGACACTTGGATATTAGTTTTTGATACTGTCCAAGTTATTTCTTATATTCAATCGGGCTCGCAAATTCCTATATATTTGATTGCAGATTGAATTGAGAAATAGAGATGTAACTCTTGGATATAATTTTCTTAAGATTGAGTCTGACTGTCTAGTTGATTCTCTTGAAAGTATATTAGAGTTAGTCCATACATATTGTTGATAAGCATGTAAATGCTATATTTTATACCCATATTTATATTAGTTAGGACTCGATATTTTGGCTAACAACACTATTTTAGTGCTTTTGTAGAAAGTACAGATAAATCCGATAATCTGGAGAATAACGTCAAAAGTTGGAGGTTACATAGCATTTGTGACAAAAGCCACCTGCTCAGCTACATCCTACATCAGCTCATGTCTAGAAGATAACTTCACAATGGGCTAGAAAAGTGTCTTTTGTTTTCCCACTTACCAAACTGTGAAACCAAGATGACGTGGCTATATTATGACATTTTATGGGTGAAACGTTCACGGCATCAGAACAAGTGGTGTTGGTTGAGACTTGAGAAATATATTGGCTGAGTCGAATCGTTGTGCATGGCTTAATTGCACATGAATGAAGACTGGTGGTTCTTAGTGATGGCTTAACAGCAACAGTGGCGCCAGTTAAGGTGCTTGGCAAAGAAGTTAAGATGCAAGAGCATGGAACTGAAGTTGGGAGTTCATTATATGGATCGAATTGAGATGGCTGCAGTCAGTGAACGATGAATTCTGAAGCAAGGAGTTGATGTAGTGGCCTGACTTGAGACGAAACGAGCCGTTGCGGTCATCTGAGGAAGCAGCGACAATGGAATTTGGTGGTCTGGAAGTGGTCAGCTGGTTACAAAGGAAATGATGGCGTTTGGTGCAGGCAGTGAACGTACGGAGAAGGTATATATGTACACTCAGAAGATGGGTTTGCATGGGATTCATTGGTTAAGTCTCTGCTGGTGGTGATGAGAGGAGATGTGGCTGGAGTTTCGAGCTGCTTGGGAAGTAATTCAGTGATGACGAGATACGAACAGTGTGCTAATGGATCGAAATGATGCCAGGCAGTGGTGATTGTTTGAGTGTTTACAAGGATTCTCTGTATGGACTGGTATAAGCTTGTATGAGAACGGAAACTGGTTGTCGTCAATGGCTGAACAGCTTCTAGCAGAGAACAACAGCAACATAAAGAAGTTTTGGCTGGAAAAATCATCGAGGTGACACCAAGAACAAGATGTGGTCGACTGATGAAGATGCTAAGCTCGAGTAAGAGCAATGATTAGCGATAGAGAAGAACATGGAGTTGTTGCCGTGATTAATGGAAGTAAATGGTGTTGCTGGTGATCGATGGCGATAGTTGGATGAAGAAGAGCCGAAGTTGCTCCGCAAATTTCCAGCTGGAGTTTGTGGCAGTGTCGAAGGAGTCAGTGTTGTTTGGTTGACGCCATTATTGGCACCTGATGGAGATAGTGGAGCTTTGTAGCTGCGATCATATTGGATATGGTGTGAACTGGGGTTTATCATGGGCTGTGCAATCTTCGAATGGCAAAGAAGTAAAGGTGTTGGTAATGATGGCTTTACAGACAGTGAGAGAGAAAGAAGACGTTAACTGCGGGAACATTTCTTTCTGGTGAATTGAGGTCGAGTACTTCTCCCAGCAGCAGCTCTTGCATAGCTCATCGGAGTATAAATGTTAGTCAAGATGTAAAGAAGACGAAACGAAGCTTCCATGGAATCTGTTTATGAAATGGCCGATGGTGATTTTGACTGAAATGATGGTGATTGTGTTAAGTGCTTGGTCGTTTTGTTTTGAGCTCGAACCGGTGGTGATGTACATGTGTGAATGGACCGGTGGGTGATTTGGGAAATCGATGGATAGTGGACTGGGCCTATTGGGCTGTTAGTGGCTAGGTTAATTAACTTCTCCAACAACACTCATACAAAGTAGGGGTGAGCATATAAACCGGAACCGCGGATTTCACCCATATCCGTCCGCAAAATTGCGGATTTCACCCAAACTGCAAGATGTATGGGCCGGACACGGGTGGGATTCTCAAATCCTCACATTTTAGCGGTTTGGGTGCGGTTGGGTATTGAAAACCATGATTCACCCGCAAGTGGACGATGAGGGAATTTAATAGAATTATTGAGGATAATTCCTAACTTACATGAAGAAAGCAGCACTGAGTAGAAATCCAATGAAAAAGCCAGAAAGCATTCAAACTCAGTACTCCAGTCACCCTAAGTGAATGAATCAGCTAACGGCCAACATAGAGCGTGGACTACCACATTTTAATTAAACCATCAACAGATGGTCAGCTAATTGACCTGTAAGACCCCCGCGTATAACTAAGTGTGTACTCTGAAATATGGAACTTCTAATTTTTCTCATGCAACCAGTAGATGTTAAGGTATACCAGTAAGTTAGCAGACAAGTGTCCACGAAAAACTATGAAACACCACAAACTATGTGCGGCTAGTAACCTAGAATAGATTGTGATTCTCGTCTCTAAGACTTCTCAAGTGGCAATTGAAAAGGTATGAAGGTATTAAAATTCTGGATAATGAAAAGCCTTACGCAAATGAGAGGGTTTGCACCATCTTAAGTATGATTTTCTGTGTTAGGGTGACAAACTTGTCTCAAAGTTGAGCTACTGTCAAACAAAAAGCATTCAATCCGCGAGCAAATTGTTTCACTTTTTTTTTTTTAAACTAAATCCGCGGTTTATCCGCATCCGGACCGTATCAACCTTTGATCCGCGGATGTGAAATCCGCGGGTGATTGGGCCGGTCACGGTTTGATTTTCCATATCCGCAACTTTGACGGATTGGACGCGGTTGACCCCTAATCCGCAACCGTCCGTCCGTTGCTCACCCCTAATACAAAGACGTTCCAACAAAAACAGAAAAATGGGAGACCGGTTTTGGAGGCTAGAGAAGGGAACGAACAAAAGTAGAAGAGGAGGTATCCGTCGGTGCTACTGGTAAGTTCCGTGAAGGCTTGGAGCAGTAAACAAGGGAAAGGAGAAGAGGCGATTCGATTGTGGTGACGCGCGGTCGATTGGTTTATTTTCATAACTAGGGTTGGTTCTTCGGTGAAAACTATTTGTAGTAATAGACCATGATTAAATTGATAATATTTGGTTTTAGGCAATTATGAATTGATTCAAATAATTTTATCTTTACGCTCTATTGATTTTCTATAGAATAATTGTTGTTGCTTCATCGACTTTGTAATACAATAGACTAAGTGCATTAATTTATATGGTTTTGCAATTTTAGTTGTTATAATATTCGATAATCCATGCGTAGGTTAAATCATTTGATGGTTTATACTTAGACGACGCAAATAATAATTATAAATGAATAAATACGTAGTTTCAATGATTTTCTTGCCATTATAATTTGATAATCCATGCTTTGGAGACTTTGATGGGTTATGCTTAGGAGATGCAAGTTATATTAGAGAAACTATATCGATAATAGGTGTTGCAATAGAACAAAGATATAGACGTGTATTTAAAATTATGAATCATTTTCGGCATCGAATAGAAATAATGGTGGAATCCGTAGACCATGGTTACCGACACTCTCTCATTGCATTTTGTTAATTCTTTTTATTTATTTTTATTGTTTCAAATTCAATTCTAAAATTCCAAAAATCATTTATGGTTAATTCATTAGAGATATTGATTAGAGTATTTCCACCGCTCTATGTGGGTTCGACCCGTACTTTTCTCTGTCTACTTGTTGGACACCGTGCGATTGCAGTTATCACATATAGGGTTTTTCCCGGATCCTATCAATTTTTGGCGCCGTTGCCGGGGAGCGGTTGTGGAATATTGTAGTTGGTATTTTGTACATAGTTATTATTTATTTTATTTTTTTGTACATAGTTTATTTTTGCTTTTAGTTTTATATTTTCTTTTAGTTCTTTTTACATAGCTTGTTTGATTTCTCATAGGTACCTTAGTCTTAAGAGCGGCGATTGGAGTTAACAACTGGCCTAAAGTAAGTACTTGATATTCTCACAAATCTTTTGCAAGGTGAGTTGTTGAGAATTACTTTGTATAATGGTTTCCAGTGAGTTAACTTCTTTTATAGCTTTTTGGAATCTTACCAAAAGAGCTGAGACAAAGGAGTCATCTGATATTCACATGAGGAGTATGCATATGCACCTTCTCATTATCAAGAACCTACCAAGTGTGTAAATAATGATTGGAATTATTCTCATAGGTATGACCATTACGGACCTTGTGAAGGTTATGATCATTACCAACCTTACCCTGATTATGAGCCAAAATGTGTTGATTTCAGTTATTATTCACACATTTCTCCGTCACGGTATGAGAGAGATGATCAATCTTACTGTGACCCATCTGCCTCACAACTATCTTTGGTAGAACGCTTTAATATTGAGATTGTTTAACAGCCCAAAGCTAATGAGTTATCTTTTGCTGAGCTGAGTAAAACCCATGCTTCCATTGCTCAACTTGCTGAAAAAACTGATTTATCGATTTCTCAACTAACGCAGTCGGTAAAATATTTTAGTCTTACATATGTATGTAGTGTGAACTATAAAATAATTCTCCCCCTTTTTTTCAATATGAATTGGCGAACGTACGAAACTAGCGGGATCATAATGAAATTCTCAAAGAGATAATTCATGACTAAAAGAGAACATATCAACTTGGTTTCGATGATTTCACATAGTCGAAACTTAGTGTCTTCATCAAGGAGTTTTTAAATATACAAGATAACTCCTACAATATTCCACAGTCGCACTCCCCACAAAGATTTGGAAATTAAGCACAATTTCAATTAAGAACTCTCCCCTATAAAATGTCATTCCCGAAAGAACAACAAGAGCGACCTTAGTTTTACAAGAAAAGAAGGATTTCTTTTGAAATTTTGATACTTAACAGAAACAAAATACAACTACTAGAAACAAATATTGAATTGAAACAACACTTCACTGAAACTTCAAGTTTTTATCGATTAAAAGATATAGATAGATCCAGGGGAAAGAAAAAGATAGAAATCTAATGAACCAAAACAATACCAATAGACTGCCATAAGTGTTAAAACGTATCAGTATCTAGAGGTTTGGTGAGAATATCAGCCAATTGTTGTTCGGAAGCCAATTCTAATAAAATGATACATGATGTCGATATGCTTATTTCTTGAGTGCTCAACAGGATTCTCAATGATGCGAATCACACTTGAGTTATCACAAAATATTTTGATTATTCTAGTGTCAATTCCATAATCAGCAAGCATTTTTTTTATCCATAGAAGTTTAGCACAACATGAACCTGCAGCAATATATTCTGCTTCACAGGTTGAAAAGGATTATGAGTTTTGTTTCTTGCTGTGCCAAGCCACAAGATTAAACCCTACATAGTAGAAACCCCCATATGTACTCTTTCTGTCTTCCACACATCCTACCCAATCAACGTCTGAATAGGCCGTAAGATCAGTGTTAGTACCAAAAGTATAAGATAGACCATAACCAATAATGCATTGAATGTATCGCATGATCCTTTTTGCAGCTGCAAGATAAGATTCCTTTGGATTAGCATGAAATCTAGTATAACAACTAACACTAAAATCAATATCATGTCTAGTAGATGTAAGATATAAAAGAATTCCAATGATAGATAGATAAAGTTTTTGATCTACATTGATTCCTTTCTTATCCTGGTGCAGTTTACCAGTGGTGGACATAGGGGTCATCTTTGGAGTTGACTTATCAAGACCTAACCTTTTTATAAGATTCCTAGCATATCTTTCTTGAGATAAGTAAATTCCATCATTGTGTTATTGAATTTGTAATCCTAAAAAGAATTTTAATTCACCAACATTGCTCATTTAAAATTCCCTTCCAGGAAAGACTTGAAAATATTTTATAATTTTCTCAGATGTTGATCCATAGATGACATCATCTATATAAACTTGAGAAATAACCACGTCTTTCCAAATCCATTTGGTAAATAATGTTTTATCAGCTCCACCTCTCGAAAAATATTTCCTAAAAAGAGAAGTATTTTGTTTTTCGAACCAGGCACGAAGTGCTTGTTTTAATCCATATAATGCCTTTTTGATCTTAAAGACATGATCTGGAAAATCTGGACTTTCAAATCCTTTAGGTTGAGCAACATAGACCTCTTTCTTTAAACATCCGTTTAAGAATGCGATTTTGCGTCCATTTGAAATAGCTTAATCTTGAAAAAACAAGCAAGAAATAATAACAATCGAATGGACTCAAGGCGTGTCACGGGAGCAAAGGTTTCGTCAAAATCGATACCTTAAATCTGTGAATATCCCTAAGCGACAAGTATGGCTTTGTTTCTGACAATAGTGCCAAATTCTTCTGACTTGTTCTTGAATATCCATTTGGTACTAATAATATTTATATTGGAGGGACAAGGTATGATCTCCATACATCTTGTCTTTTGAAATTGATTTAACTCTTCATGCATCACATTCACCCAGAAGGGATCACTAAGAGCTTCATCAATATTCTTCGGTTCTACTTGCGATCAAGGTAGTCAATATCGGTTGTACATGCCGATATTACAGGTTTTTATCGGATATCGGAAAATACCTATACGATATCGAAAATATCGGTGATACGAAGATGAAACGATAAAAACGTTCGTATAAAGACACAGACAGCCGATAATATCGGTTTTACCTATACACCGATAATATCGGTTCTAATATCATCTTTGGTTAAGATGAAACCTAAGAAGGGAAAATTAGGCATTCCAGTATCATCTGTGGTAAAGATAAATTCTATAAAGGGAAAACTAGGCACCATCAAGTATAATCAATTATCAAAATCACCACCAAATAAAGTGAATAAGTTTTACGAGCAACATGCATCTAGTCTTTACAGATAAGTACAACATCAATTAGAGAATGTTAAAAACCCTAATATATTTAAGATATAAAATCAATGACTATATGTAAGATATAAGTTGGACACCATACATACTCGAGGAACAATTTGAATAGATTTGGGTTTTGTTGTGGATGGCAGAAGATAGTGGAGAATTTGAGCGGTTGTTATTGACAACGTAGTCGTATTTGTGATTGTTTTGATTATAAAAAAGGATAATAAGAAAGATTTTACCGGAAAAATTGGATAACAGTCACAACACGTAAGATTTTGCCACCTTATGCTTTAGAAATTTGAGATACATGTATCATTTTTATTATTTTTCTATAGTCTTATAAATAATTGAAATTCTAATTTTAATGATGTACCACCGATAAAAACAGGTAATATCTTTTGTATAGATGTATCGGACCCGACCGATACGATACCAATACGCGATATTAACTACCTTGCTTGTAATAGATAACATCCAAAATTGCAAATATTTTGAAGTTGTCCTCTCGTCTTAGCTGTAGAATCTATAACTCCAATAATATGGTTAGTATCAAATCTAGGTTAGCTTAGAAACAAAGCATTCAATATTTACCGTTATATGAAAACCTGATTTAAGATTATAAACAAAGTATTCAGTATTCACTGTTAGATGGTCTTAGCTTGTTATACACAAATGAAATATACCTTCATTTAGATATGGGTAACCGTACCTAAACGTGTATATTGAGTTGGCTCAACAATAGTTAACCGAAGTTGGCCATATGAACACTTTTGTCTTAACCACATTCATTTAACACTTCTAGATCAAATATGATGACCAATCAATCATGAAAGATAATCAAATAAATCAAATTTTGTTACTCATAGAGTTGTTCAATTGTTCATTATCTCATAGAAGTATACAAGAAACAATTGAAGCAAAATCGGATTTGATTCATGATTGTACAAAGTACTTATACAAGAATAAATTCATGAACATTACGCCTCGGTTTGCGAAGATTGCATTCCTTAATTTATAAATGTATATGTTCATGAGTATGGAATCATACTTAACCGATTTTAGAACTTTAACCATTAAGTTTGCAAACTGGTACGCAAACATTAGTGCCAGGCTTTGGTCTTGTCCAGCAGTTTGCAAACCGGTATGCATACTGCTGTCCCGGACCTAACTCAAGTAGAACCGTTCACATACTAGTATACAAACTTGGTTCCCATACTTTAACAGTTAAAACCGTACGCATACTGGTATGAAAACTAGGTTTTTGGACCTGAATCATACCACAACAATTTGCATATTAGTATGCATACTGTTGTTGACACCCCAATTTCGCACCTTCCATGGAAAATATCAGTCTTAAGCTTCGAAGCCGAATACAAGGGAAATTCTTTATGGAACAATTAAGGATTTTCATATCCTTTAAATCAGCCCACAAACACTACTCCTACCCATTTCATTACCCATTCAAACCCTATCACATTGAAGAGGAAGAAAATACGACGTCAATGGCGCAAGAACGGAATCATTCTGAGTTCGTATGAAGAAGTTATGAGCAAAACAAAACTCAGAAGAAGCTAAGGGGAAGTCAAGTTTAAAGCAACCACTAGAGGGAGTCAGGTCTTTTATAATAGAGGGCTGCCAAAATACAACAGTATTAAAGGCACCCGATTTATTACTAAAGGCACCTGAATTATTACTAAGGGCACTTCTTATTCTTCCTCATGAAGAACATGAGTGTTTTTTTTTAATGGTGGTCATCATGATGATCACGATGGTGATGGATTTTGATCAACAATGATTTTCGATTTCGAATACATCACTAGGTTCCTAGGGACGATAGGGAGCTTGGGTAGGAGCCTGATTTCACATCAATCATGTTCTTGATGCGGTGAACAGTAACATCGGTGTGAACAGTAACAACAGTGTAAACAGTAAAAAATATGGTGAACAATACGGTGGAACCCGCATGTCATAATCATTTTTGTTAACTGCCGCACAAAATTGAAAAAAAACGAAGAAAAATGAAGAAGAAGAAGAAAAAAAAAAAGGACGTGAGACCCACAATTGAGAATAATCAAAATGCGAAACAATTGAGAATCTCTTCTTTGGCAGGCGCTTAACTTCTTTCAATCCGGATTTCACGGAGGATTTGGCGGGGAAAGAGTTGGTGAGTTTTCTCTATAAATAGAGAGCGGCAAAGAGAGGAGAAACACCGAGAAAAAAACAAGATAGCTTCCTTTAAGACTTCTTCCTTTACTTTAACAAGGTTTCCACCCAAACCACGCAATAACAAAGGTTTCCACCCAAATCACATAAAACAAGGTTTCCACCCAAACCACATAACAACAAGGTTTCCACCCAAACCACACCACAACACAAGGTTTCCACCCAAACCAAGAAGAATTATTGTTTCTCAAATAGAAAATATTTCTTCTCACATGTTTCAAGTCTCCATGTATTGTGTCATTTAATCAAAGAGAAATCAAATTTTCTTCCTACACAATAGTTATCATTGTCTTGTGCATTTATAGTTCATTTTGAGAAAACTCAAAAAATAAGAATATTAAATCAAGTATTGTCTTTAAGTTTTTAAAAGATTAGCATTAAATTGCTAGTACTTTAACTACTTTCAGCATACTTAACGGAAGCAAGCAATCGTCGTAAGAATCCTTTCAAATTTAAATATCATATTTCAAGTTTATTAATCACCTATCTCTTCGGTAAATTATGTAGTCATACGGGAACATAATGGCTTTCCATTTCGTAGTAACACCGCGACTACTCTTTGCGTTACATAAAAAATTATGTTTTATTATTAATTTTCCTAGTGGGATAAATCAAAGTGTGGGTATAAAGCGGAATTCCCTCCCACATTAGACCCATTGTCAAAACAATAAGGTTTGCATTAATCCTATTTTTATTGAGCTAATTTGAAGGTTAATTGTTTAATTTTGAAATTTCATTCAAATTTCTTCTCAATAAAACCAAGGTTTCCACCCAAACCACCAAATAAGGTTTTCCACCCAAAACCACCAGAAAAGAAGGTTTCCACCCAAACCAAAACAAAAACAATGTAGGACCAGAATATCGCTACAACGATATTCCAGCGATATTAACAACGTCTCTGCGAGTGTCACTATCAATACTTTAACAACGTTTCACGAGCGTCACAGAATACCCAAAATAAATTGACGATGGAAGGAATAAAAGAAGAATATGTTGATCCTGCGATGATCATCATTCTTGCGATAGAGAATATCGTAGAGATCACGATAAGATCACAGAATAGATCCGAAATAAGAGGAAAACTTAGATGTCACCCATTATGTAGATCCATATATAAAGGGCACGATAGATCCAAAAAAGAATGATGTATTTTTGAGAGTTGAAAGAGTCTTTGAGGAGAGACAAACTTCAAGAGAATATTTGTAATCTTGATTTCTTCCAATTCTGTAAAAATTTCTGAAATTTGAAAAGTAAAGTGTCGTTTAATCTTTAAAGTTTACTTGATTTCCAACAGATTTCTATAGAATCTTAACAAGGGTGTAGTGTGGGAATTCCTGCAACTACATTTTGGCGCCCGAAACAGGGAGTGATTAGCAAAAATTGAAGAAAAGGTGAAGAAAAAAGTAAGAATTATTTAAATTGGTGAGATAATTGAAGGAAGAATGATCAGAATCAAAGAGGATTGTAGAAAATTGGAGTGTGATATGGTAACAAGAGCAATGATTGATAGATTTCATGGAAATATTAAGGGGAAGATACATAAACGGGATTTTGAAGGAAGGAAGATTATGACAGTAGAGAAGATATCATCATTAAAATATTGGGAAAAGCAGGAGATCACATTCACAGCAGTAGAAATACAAGAAGAAAATCTAAGTCATACATCTTCTTTGGTAATTACGATATCCGCAATACCAGTGAGAAAGGGAGAATCAATAAAATCTGAAGAAGAATGGGCTATGAATAGAACTTTGGTAGATGCAGGAAGTTCTGTGGATATAATATTCTATCATACTTTTAAGAAAATGGGATACAAGGATGAAGAAATGTTAAATTCAACATATCATATT
Source organism: Papaver bracteatum (assembly GCA_023529315.1). Taxonomy (NCBI): domain Eukaryota; kingdom Viridiplantae; phylum Streptophyta; class Magnoliopsida; order Ranunculales; family Papaveraceae; genus Papaver; species Papaver bracteatum. Next base: position 710,018 of record JAJJWX010005351.1, read on the forward strand.
CATGGCTTTGGAAAATCGTTAACAAAACCTAAAGGCGAAATAGTGGTACGAATTCCACTAGGAGAAATTGAAACACAAGTATCATTATGCGTGGTAGATGTGGAATCACCATACAATATGATACAGGGAAGACCATGGATACATGCAATCAAGGCTGTAGCATCAACGTTGCATCAGTGCGTTAAATTTCCTATGCCCAGTGGAATCGGAGAAATTAGAGGAGATGCGGATTTTGCAAAATTATGTTACCAGATTGAAGTGAAAAATTGTGAAAACCGTCCAAAGTTGCGAAAAGCTCGCAGAAATTGGCGAGAGAATTGAAGAAGGAAGAAGAGTTTAAAATTTACATGATAAGAGCAAAAGAGGGAAAAGGAGTGCCCAGTGAAATTTCACGAGAGGGAGATGAATTCACGAAAATTATGAAAACACCAACACCAATGGGAGAACCTGAAGCCAGTTACACTGCTGCGGAACCAACAAAAGAAGTAAATATTGGGAGCAAATAAGAGCCTAAAATACTAAAAATTGGGACTAGAATGGAGGCAGATGAGGAAGAAAGAACTATAAATCTCCTGCGAGAATATAAAGATATCTTCGCGTGGAATATGGATGAAATGCTGGGGATAGATCCATCAATAGCATGTCATAAATTAGAAATCAACAAAAATGTAAGACCATTCAAGCAAAGAATAAGAAAAATCGCAACAACATACCATTCTCAAATAGAGGAAGAATTACAGAAAATACTCGATGCAGGAATTATAAGGCAAGCAAAATATCCAGAATGGATTGCAAATATGGTGGTGGTCGCGAAGAAGAACAAAGGAATAAGAATTTGTATAGATTTTACTGATTTAAACAAGGGTTGTCCAAAAGATAGTTTTCCATTGCCAGATATTCCACAAATGGTTGAATCAGCAGCAAGAAATGCAAGAATATCATCGCTGGATGGATATAAAGGATATAACCAAATTCCTCTCGCTGAAGAAGACCTAGAACATACGGCATTTTTTGCTCCAAGAGGGTTGTACTGTTACACAAAGATGCCATTTGGTTTGCGAAATGCTGGAGCAACATATCAAAGAATGGTGGAGAAGGTGTTTGCAAAGTGGATTCACAAAACATTAGAAGTGTATGTAGATGATATGCTAATTAAAAGTAAAGAAGCTGAAAATCATGTGCAAGATTTGAAAGAAATTTTTGATCAAATGCGACAATTTAATATCAAAGTAAATCCTGATAAGTGTACCTTTGGAGTAACCTCGGGAAAAATTTTGGGGTACATTGTATCAAAAGAAGGAATACAAGTTGATCCAAAAAAGGTGCAAGCAATTCGCGATATGCCAACACCAGCGACAGTAAAAGATGTACAGAAATTGAATGGACTCCTAGCCTCGCTAGGGAGATTCATTTCGCGATCTTCAGATAAGTGCAAACATTTTTTTGACATATTGAAGAAGGGAACAAAATTCAAGTGGACGGATGAATGTGAAAAGTCTTTTCAAGGAATCAAAGAGTATTTAATGAACATATCCATTTTACAAAAGGCTGAACCAGGAGAAGAATTATTGATCTATCTCGCGACAACCACATACGCGCTAAGTGCAGTATTGCTGCAAGTAGATGCGGGGGTAGAAAAACCAATCTACTATATCAGCAAAACATTCAATTCTGCAGAGAGAAATTATTCCAAGATTGAGAAACTAATTTTAGCATTGGTACATGCAACTTTCAAACTCCGCATCTATTTTCAAGCACATAAGGTCAAAGTGTTAACGAAAGTGCCAATTGAGTCAGTAATGAAAAATTCAAAGAGATCAGGCAGAGTTGAGAGATGGAATGCACAAGTAGGACACTTTGATATACAATATGAAATTTTATCCTCGCCAAAATCACACGTCATCGCAGAATTCTTAGCTGAATTTCCTTTAGAAGATGATGAAGCTGTAGAAGAGATGATGGATGTAGAAGAAGAATGCGGAGATCCAAAAGAGATATTAACAGAACCCGACAGATGGGAAATATTAGTAGATGTATCATCTAATGGAGAAGAAAATGGAATTGGAGTTGTTTTCATATCGCCAGAAGGAGAAAAAACAGCTTTCTCATTTAGATTAGAATTTGCATCCACTAAGAATGAGACAAAGTATGAGGCTGTGATCCATGCCTTAAAATTTGCGATAGAAATGAATTTGGAAAATGCAAGATTCACCGGCGATTCACAATTGGTTATTCGCCAGATAAAAGGAGAGTACACAACAAATGAACCATCCCTTAGAAAATAAAAAAGACTTGTTGAAGAATTATCTGCGAAAATTCCAAAAATAAAATGGAGACACATATCAAGGAAAGATAATAGGCTCGCAGATGCTTTCGCTTTCATATCTAGTATGATGACAAATCCATTGGTGAGGTGCATAAAAATTCAAACACTTTCATTTCCATCGATAAACAAAGAAGAAGAAGAGACAGATGTAATGATGGTAGAATCTGGCGAGGGAGAACCCACGAGCAATATCATGGATTGGCGATCAGATCTTCATGCAAATTTGGCGAGAGGAGAAATTCCAAGAAATCGGTTAGAAGCACACAAGTTGAAAAGTAGGGCAACCAATTATGAGCTAAGAGATGGAGTGTTATATCGCAAATCTTTTAATGGACCATCGCTGAGATGTTTGACGAGAGAAGAAGGACAAAAAGTATTAAAAATGTTACATAGTGGTGACGCTGGTAACCACAGTGGAGGAATATCGCATATAGAATAAAAATGCAGGGTTATTACTGGCTGTATATGCATGAGGATGCAAAGCAACTCGCAAGACATTGCGAGGATTGCCAGCGATATGGAAAAAAGATACATGCACCAGGAGCACCATTATCATCTTCAAAAAGTGTATGGCCTTTTGGGAAATGGGGGTTAGATATTTTGGGACCATTTGTACCTGGTTCTGGACAAAGAAGATATCTGATTTTCGCAACAGATTATTTCACAAAATGGGGAGAAGTAAAGGCAGTACAACATATTCGAGATAAAGATATTTTTACATTCATCTTTGAACATATAATCTGCAGATTTGGGATTCCAGCACAATTAGTATCTGATAATGGAAATCAGTTTGAGGGACAGAATATAGAATTGTTACTCAATGCATTTAAGATAAAATGTGGAAAGTCTACTCCTTTATACCCACAAGCAAATGGTCAGGCTGAGGCAACTAATAAAACAATCGCAGACATCTTGAAAAAGAATTTAGAAGGATACCACAGAGCATGGTGCGGGCAAGTACATAATGCAATATGGGCTTACAACACAACTAGACGAGAAGCAACTGGAATGTCACCATTTTGTTTGACATATGGGGTAGAAGCTGTATTACCAACAGAAGTTGTTATTCCTACAACAAAAAGAGAAGCATGGGAAAGAAATTTAAGTGCCGGTATGATACTAAATAAGTTGGATGAATTAGAATAAAAAAGTGAGCAAACTCTACAACATATGGAGAATTATCAACGCAGATTAGCTCGCGAATACAACAAACGTGTTAAGAAGCGTGAATTCCAGCCTGGCGATTTAGTACTGCGAGAAACGCCTGGTTATCAGCGAGAAAGTGGTGGAAAATTGGCGAGAAAATGGGATGGACCATACATCATTAAAGAGATAATTGGAACTGGGGCATACAAATTAATGGATCCTGAAGGAAGGGATGTTGGTCAAAGACTAGATAGACCGTGGAATAGATTATTTCTGAAGAGGTATTATCAATGATATCTTCTGCAAGATAAGAAATACTGGTATGTTATATGATGACACAGATAATAAATTCTTTTCTCTCTCTTACAATTGAAAAATTCTTCTGATAACAAAGCACAACAAGAGCATCGAGCATCATCGCAAGAAAAGCGAATAAAATTTCGCAGAGATTAAATAATGGGACAAACCTTTATGGCGTGCACCCTAGTTCGCGAATAAAATTTCTTAAGAGGCAAATGTAAGACATAAAAGCGCGTCATAGGAGGGGGTATCTTTCGACATGATTCATGGGTAAGGTTATACCGCTGCTGGATCCTGAGTCATGCAGATGTTGGGGTTAAAGAAAACCTATCTGGGAGAGAAATCTTGGATTTCCAACTATATATGGTTATACCCTGTTTGGACGACTGAGAATCTCTTCCAAGAAGTGCAAAGTATGACCAAGGCGCCGAGGTACACGGTTGAGCCAAGGGTGCCAAGGGCGTACGAAACTCCCTTGACATTCTTGGTAAGTCTTGGCTATGATGCACTTGGCCTGAAGAAAACCCCACTTAGGGTGCAGTCTTGTAACTATAAGCAATATAGACATAAAGGACAAGAGGCTGCAAAAACAGCTGGTTGTTGGTAAATCTGGATGGGAGGATCTAGTCTTGTATGGCCGATGTGCCCTCCTTGAAGGGGAAACCAGGGGGAAGATAAGGGCGGCACCCTCCATTAGGGAGCTGATAAGTGTCTTAAGACGGCAATGTCATGGGGTTTTATGATCGCAAGAACATTTAGGCATGTCATATTATCGCGTAACGTAAATTATACATAGGCAACAAGACAAAAGTTAAGATGATATCAATGGGTTTTTACATGAAAGTGTAAAGACGTCCTGCGATTTCATCGCAAGACGGCAATGTCATAAGGCTAAATTCTTAACAGAGAATTTATACTTGTCATATTGTCGCAAAGATTTTGAAAGAACATGGATAAGACAAGATCAAAGGGTATTTACATGCAAATGTTAAAAAATCCTGCGATTTTTTCGCAGACAGAAAAAGTTTGGCAAATAAAGACCTTTAAATAGGAAGGCAAAATAAGACCAAAATAATAGTCTTACCAATTAACTATTCTATTTTAAGATTGCAGGAAGTATTCATTCATCGCAGAACTATATATAAGAAGGCAAATTCTTCATATCGCAGATTCCTTTAGATTTTTTCAGAACATCGCAGCAGTATTCATTATATCACAGACATATTCATACTTTCGTGAATAACGCAACAACACAATTCCTTAAAGAAGATATAGAAAATGATTCACCATTTCAAGAAAGATAATGAAGGGAAAGTAGGGGAATAGAGAAGTAATATTTCATTATCTTCCTTGGAAATATTCGAAGTAAACTAAATTGAAAGTTAAATTTTAAAAGTCTCAAAGGTTACATTGCTCGCAAGTAAGAAGACGAAAAAGAAAGTAGTCTCAAATTTCAGCGACAGCTTCGCCAGATTTATTCTTCTTGCTCATCAGATTTATTATTTCTGCCAGAGTTATCATCTTCGTCAGCATCCTTTTCATCATGAGTCTCTCCTTCTTTTAACTCTTCATCAACATTTACTTCACCACCTGCAGCTGCTTCTTTGGGAGGACTTCTTTGTTCTTCTTCTTCTTCACCATCTCCTTGGGAGATATTTTCCTCATCGTTAGTAAACTCTAAATCTTCATCCATGGGAAGAGAAATTTCATCATCGTCAACCTTTAGAGGAGGAACAGATACAGGAGGGAGATAATTGGAGAGCAGAATCTCATTCACAAGAACTTCAGCACTAAGGTGGACCTTGCGAAGGAAACCTCTATCGCGATTCCTAATCTCTATGTTTTTAAAGTACTCGAGATAATCAAGTCTTCTTTCTGCTTTGTCACGGGCATCAAGATAATTGGAAACAAGAGACTTGTTTTCTTTGCGAACTTTATCCAATTTAGCGGTCAGATCAGTAATGGTAGAATGAATATTTCTTTCGGATTCTGCGAGCAACAAAGTAGAAAATTAGTTAGACAAAAAATATCACAAGGAATATAACACAAAATTTTACGAGAAGATCAACAAGAGAGGCAGTCAATTGACTACCTTCTTTTTGCGAGGTTAAGTTTTGGATTAATGCAAATAAACAGTTCTCCCATTGATTCATGGCATCATCGAATTTATCTCCAACCATACCCTTCAGACGAGATTTCATGCTTTCTTCTTTGTTGTGAAGATATAAGTTTTCCTTTGCTAGTGAAGAATGAGATTCTTTTAGTTGAGAGTATTGATCTTGAAGTTCGCTGGCTCTTAAACTAAGAGTTAATCTACCCTTGATAAGTTTATCCTTCTCGGCAGCAGATGATTCAGTTAATTCCTTGAGTTCATTCTTAAGAGAACGAAGAGATTACTCTTGATTATTACATGTGCTTTGAAGATTAGTTAATTGATGCGAGGAAATCGCCATCAAGCTTGAAAATCTATGTTTTCTTGGGACAAGGTTTTATTCTCATCTGATAAAGATTCCATTGCTAAATTAACCTTAAAAAACAAATATGATAGGCGATCAACCTCACCACTTAATAAATTTTGCCTTTGCAATAACTGATTATTCTCATTAGTAAGATTATTTATGCGATTAATTGAATAAGTGTAAAGATTGTCTAGTCTAGTATGTTGATCCATCCAAGAATCTCTTTCAACGCGAGCTTCTTCAGCGATAGATTCAAATTTGAGTCTTTCTATGAAACGAGTCCGATTTGAAACTAACATATAAATCAAGAATTTAAGAAGAAAGCTTGAGTACAGAAAATATGAAAATAAAACAGAAGAACAAGGGGGTAGAGGCAAGAAAAATGTACCTTTCAGCTCGTCATTTTTTCTGCGAAGATTCTCGCAGTCCAGAGAAGATTTGCAAAGCATATGATTCAAAGTATCACATTCAGCAGTTTTAGCTTGAAGGCTTTTCCTCAGAACTTCAATCTCATTTTCCAAAAACGCTCGCGAAGCATTATCATCAGAGCCAAAATACTTGAGTAAAGTCTCGCAAGCTCCATGTTGGAGAGGATCAATGGAAGACTTTTTAGCATTGTCTAAAATGTTAGACAAGATTTTAAAAGCAACATCAACACTTGCAAAAGTTTTGTTTGATGAAGGAAGAGGTGTAGAAGATGAAGTAGTAATGAGAGCAAGTTGACGATCATTTGTGACGGTTGAGTTATCAGGAGGAGTATGTAGAAAAACAATAGTTGAAGGACGTAAAGGACTATAAGGAGTCTCAGTCACAACAATTTTAGAAGCCTAATCTGTTGAAGGGTCAGAAGAAGTAGAAGTATGGGTAGCGATATTTTCGCAAAAAGAAGTAAAAAGATTTGGTTGTGATGGTGTGGGAGTAATATTCACGGATGTTAATATGGGCATGATGAGATCTTCCCCAAGTGTCTTAAAGTGGCGAGATCTTTTGGGAGGCTTAACAGGGCTCTCGTCATTCTGCGAACAATAACTCAGATAAGAAACAGAGGCAACAATATTGTTATTTGGAAATATAATATGTTTCTTACTACCTTATCATTCTCATAACTCCTCTTCTTCTTCTCTGCTAATCTTTTGCGAGTATTAGGGTTTTGAGCCTTGGGTTGTGCGTTAGAAATTGTTCCGCTGAAGAGAAGACATAATATGGAAGTTATGAAGAATCAAATAAGAAATATTGGAGAATAAAAATGAAAATTGGCTTAAATAAATGCCATAAGTCAAGAAATATACCTTGATGACTCCATTAGAACAGTAGCAGAAGAATGTGAAGAAGAAGAAAAGTTGCAGACGGAAGACGAAGTAAACGAGTAAAGAAGATGAAGAAACGGAAGAAGAAAGTTAGTTTTGAAATTTAGTTGTACCTTTTATAGGCAAAAAGAGTGGTCCTTTTGAGTAGAGACGTGTCAATAAATAAAGGAATTCACAACACGTGTAAGAAAGGCTAGATTAACGGAATCTTGTCGAGAAGAAAGCATAAAAGAGAAAGAAGTCGCGAGGGTAATAAAGAATATTGGTTCTCATGATCTTCTCTTCTTCGCAGAAAAGACATGAGAAGAGGCAAGATGTAGGACCAGAATATCGCTACAACGATATTCCTGCGATATTAACAACGTCTCTGCGAGTGTCACTATCAATACTTTAACAACGTTTCATGAGCGTCACAGAATACCCAAAAGAAATTGACGATGGAAGGAATAAAAGAAGAATATGTTGATCATGCGATGATCATCATTCTTGCGATGGAGAATATCGTAGAGATCACGATAAGATCGCAGAATAGATCCGAAATAAGAGGAAAACTTAGTTGTCACCCATTATGTAGATCCCTATATAAAGGGCACGATAGATCCAGAAAAGGATGATGTATTTTTGAGAGTTGAAAGAGTCTTTGAGGAGAGAGAAACTTCAAGAGAATACTTGTAATCTTGATTTCTTCCAATTCTGTAAACATTTCTGAAATTTGAATAGTAAAGTGTTGTTTAATCTTTAAAGTTTACTTGATTTCCAACAGATTTATATAGAATCTTAACAAGGGTGTAGTGTGGGAATTCCTGCAACTACAAACAAGGTTTTCCACCCAAAACCACCACAAAACAAGGTTTCCACCCAAACCACAACAAAAACACGGTTTTCCACCCAAAACCACCACAAAACAAGGTTTTCACCCAAACCACAAAACAAGGTTTCCACCAAAACCATAACAAAAGGATCAAAAAACCAAGGTTTCCACCCAAACCACCACAAAATAAAAACCACTACAAAAGAAAGAAACCACATCTCCATAGTCGAAGTTCCACCCAACTTCTAACTATGTCTCTTTTCTAAATAACTCATGCATGAAAATCTATTCTCAATAAATTATAAACATTTCCCCTTTTAATCATGAAGTAGAGGCCAATCTTACGATTTGGCGGTTGATGGGTGCCTAACACCTTCCCATCCCGTACTAGTCTCCTTACCCAGACTCTCTGATAGCAGACCATGAACATGGAAAGTCATAACTAGGTTTTGTTTTCCCAGAAGAATTCAAACTAGTTAAAGGGTCCTGACTCCCCTTAGTCAGGTGGCGACTCCAAATCATCTCTCAATCCATTGCAGAGTTAGCTCCCTTACTAACGAACTAGTGATAAGTAACCTATGTACAACCTTGTGCGGTGAACATCCACGAACGGATGAGCACATGGGCTTCACCCCCATAACAATAGGGGATAGTAATAGACCGGCTCGTCAACCCGTGCTAGGCCTCGATTTCTACAGTGGCGACTCTGCTAGGGACAAAGAATAGTCCAGCTCTCAACCCGTGCCATGCCTCGATTTCTACAGTGGCGACTTCACTGGGGATCGAAAAAGGACCGGCTCTCGACCCGTGCTCTTCCTCGATTTCTACAACTATACTGTATCCAGACAAAGATTAATTATTCTAAACTCCCATTTCAATCATTGAAACATCCTTAGAAGACTACAATAGCTGTCTAACACAAACTATTAGATTATAAGTAATTTTTAAGTGATTGAATGATCAATACGAAACATTCTGAGTCGACATCAAATGACTGTCTCGCACAAATCATGTAAGATGTTTCAAGGCAATTTTCACATGATAATCTTTTGACTTATTATTTAGTTTCCAACAAATAAATTGTTTCCAACTAAACTCGTCAAGAATAATGATGAACGTAGCTAAATCAAAAAGCTTCCAACACATATTTCGAGAAATATATAAGCGAGTTAAACTCGACTCGAATTATCAAATGTGTATAATATAAAAGTCTATATAGCTATATGATTTAGTCTCATTAGGAGATAGAATAAAATAGACTTATGAGTGATAGATAAGTTTTAGTCTCCACATACCTTTTGTTGATGAAGTTCTTCCAAGTTCTCCTCAATAGATATATGTCTTCAATCAATGAACGCCATGAAGTCTATAGCTCAACTACACATTTTATCCTAATCCGATACATAGCTATAAGTAGACTAGAAATCAAGACTTATAGTTTTGATCACCTAAACTTGACAAACAAGCTTGAGAGTTCAACCTAGAAGTGCTCTAACATTCTCGTAGAATTAAACTTTACTCGGAAACTTCATCTCCAACGAATTTTCATTAAAGGTGACAGTCTTAATGTCATTCACGTTCTGAATCGTGTTTCTTCTTTCTTTCCCTGGAGAATTAGGCGTCTGGTTGAAGAGATTCACTTTGTGGCAAGTCATTTTGCATCAATTAGCTTTAAATTTATGAAAATAGGAGCTAATGAAGCATCTCACATTCTCACCTTATATGCTTTGGAGCATAATATCCAAGATGACTGAACATCTTCTCAAACCCCTAGTTGTATTTCCTCTTGTCACTGTCCTTTCGTGCGTCTCTATATATTTGGTTGTTTTTCTTTTCCTCTACAGAAAAAAAAATCCATCTCTTTGTAACTGTACAATTACAATATACTACCAACTTTAAAAAGAAAATTCAGAACCGTTCAATCACTATGTCCATTGGATAGTACGGCTACGATGGATCCAAGGAAAGGCAATATATCTTTGCATGTTTATAATGTTTTATCTATACTTCTATCAAAAAAGAAAAGAAAATGTTGTTGTAGGGCCTAAGGCCCATAGATGTGCGACCCATCTAGATATCTAGGGTCTTCCTTCTACATGTATAGAAAGGACATTGTTCCATGTAACCCTATTATCCTGATCAATAGAAATCTCTCTTTGTCTCTTTACTTTCTCCATATTTTCCACTGCAACACGTTATCAGCATGACTCAACCAACTGGTGCAATTTTATTTATTTTTTATTCGTTCAAGACTGGTTATGGATTATTCCTTGAAGATTAGCGTGGTTCTGATCCTATTTATTTATCATCATGGATACGTTACCATGTATTTCTTTTGAACAAAGAAATTTCGTTTTCGTAGTATATATTAGGATTCCACAAACGTATGATTATAAATAATAGTGATTTCACCGTTAGATTTTCTTGAAATTTTAATATGTTCAACCCAATCCGTCATTACTTACTTTGTTAAAATGTAAATCAAATATGAATATGATGCAACCTCCAAAATCTGCGTTTAATAAAACTATGTACATTCAGAAAAACCCTAATTTTTAACAACATCGAAAAACCTAAGTTTTGAGAATTTCAACCGTTGGATTATGCTATAGTTTTGGTATATTTTGTATATTGTTATTAGTGAGATACGGTAAAAGTTTCATAAAGATCCATCCATGGAAATACTCAAAAGTATGTGATATTTCCAACTATGTCCATAGAAATGCTAATTAGAACAGTCATACGGCGTCATGGATATCTTTTTATCTAGCCGTTGGATTTAATTGAAATATTATTATGTTTATAAAACCATTATTATGAAGTTACTGTAAAAATTTATAATCATCGGAGATGTTTACAATTGTTTTCTGATCACTAAAGTTGGATGATGAAATTTTCAATTTTAAGGTTAACAATATGTTTGGCTCATATGCTAATAGTTTCAAGGTTATTATCAATGGGAATGGGCACTTTATATATAATGGAACATATATGTGGACTTTTGTTAACCATGACATAGTCAACCCAATTGACCGGGCATTGACTAATCTGTTGACTGGGTTCTGATTAAACCAACTCGATTAAAATTTGACCTTTTGGACTCAAAAGTACTTGAGCGCCATTAAAGAGCCTCTGATACAAAAGTTAATTGTGTCTACAAGGTATTTACTTCCATCATGAAAACCTTCAACCAATGACGATGCATTGTTCAAAAGATGAAGGCATAACTTCTACGTTTTAAGGTGACATATTGATTTCAGACGATGGAATGCTCTAAAGAAAGTTTTTGAAACATTCATAAAATTTCCCCCCTGAAAATTTGAATGTTCATTGGATATTTAAAACACTTGTAATATTGGCTCAAGTAGTAACAATACAAAGTAAATGTATTTACGAGCATGAGACATGGACGTAATTCTAACTCATTGGAATGAGAGTTGGACGATTGGTATAAACATTTACTGAGTATGGTACAAGCAATGTAATGCAAGTATCATATAGTAGAAGCCAATTAAAAGATATACAGAGAGTTTAAATGACAACAAACTCATTATATATTAAAAGAAGGCCATACCCCCGCTTGTAAACTTCAGTGGCAATAAGAAACTTGCCCAATTAATACACTTACATTTTGATAAGTTTTTATTAATTATCTTTATTCAACTGAATTTTGTATGATTTGATCCTGAACTATTGGTTGTATGGTAGTTTAGTAAACATTTTTTTTAAGTTAAAATAAAGAATTTTTTTTATGCGAAGAACTAAATTCATAGTTTGTACTTATGAAATGAAAAGTATATCATTTCCATGAGACTGAGATACTCTAAAGCACTTGAGATATACTCATAAGTACTTGAGTTAAAAGGATCATCCGTACATTATGATGAAAAGTATAGCATCCTCATGAATTGTAACACTCTAAAGTGATGCGTGTCGTAACCACAAAAAATTAATTAATATTTTACTACCTAATTAACAAGTAATATAGGGTAGTCAAGATCGATCCCACGAGGAGCACGAGATTCTAGTTGTAAAATTGTCACACAAAAGGGGGTATTGGTTAAGAATTTAATAAAGTAAATAAAATAAACAAAGAAATTAAAAGTGTAAATTGAAAACAATAAGAGAGAATAGATTAAGGAATCCTTCTTCGCTGCAAAACAATGATTAAAGTTATGTTCTTTTCCACTTTTTATTAGTCATACATTATCACCAACCGTAGGATAGCAAGTTCGCTTAACTAACCCCAAAACTCCTTATTTCACTGAGTAACAGGTCCTTAGTTATAAGATTCTATTCAAAAGAACCACCTTGAGGTTCGCTTACAAGATGTAATTCCCCGAACGCATTAAGATTTATGAACTTAGGTTTAGTACTAGTAGTTAGACTCGGTTCGCTTGGTCTACTTTCTAGCGTTGTTTTCACACACAATTGCTCCACGGAATCCCTCCGCAAGGTCTCGTATTTTCTACTAGTGTAAAGAGTCAAGAAACGATTACTTATCCCCTAACTTTCACTAGCTTTAGATAAAATTAACAAATCAATTTAGTATGCATCCTAAACAACCTATCAATCAATCATAAACACTCATATTAGTAAAAACAAGCGATAATCATGTGAAAATTCAAAGTAGATTTAAAATAAAACTCAAAACATGTTAAGAACTAGGAATTCATCCTTAATCAATAAAATTAGTTACTCATGCTAAAGAGTTCACACAAAGAATAAAGAAAAGAAAAGTGTTGTGTGTGTAGAAGTGTGCACAAAAGTGTATCTAAGTGTATAAGTGTAAAGATATGTAAAAAAAGAAGAGAACTTCTCTATTTATAGGCTTCAATGTTCTCCATATCTTCCAAGGAATAGAATCCCTTTCCTTTAGCACTTCTATTTCCAAATCCAAGCCTTTCTCAAATCTTCCATCTCCTCTTTCAATATTCAAATCAAATTCTTCATCAAATTCCAAGTCCAAGTCTTCACATCCCATGAGAGAAATACACACAAAATTCTGTATTTTTGGCTCGCCGGAAAACTGGGTTTTTGGCCGGAAATCGTCACCACGGCCACCGAGTTCTCATTTGACGAGGGAATATTCCGTCGAGATTCCTTTAGAGATAACGGTCAATATAACTGAAGACTAACAGTCAATGGGTCAACATAAGAGATTAAGTCAGTCGAATCAGCTATCTGACTAGGTCTTACTCAGCTTAGTCACTGAGCTGAATATGGAATCGCTGAGTTGACTCGGCATAGCATAAATCTTGCCGAGTTCTGTTTGTTTTCTGGTGTACTTTCGACCATTGCTTTAGGCCATTCTCAACTTCATTCCTGCGACATTCCTAGCATACATCTAAGGCAATTCCAACACCACAATTGCTGCTTCAGATGGCTTCAATTCAGTACCAATGTAGCATTATCTCATACTTGCAGTCAACAGCATCATTCAATTCATATTTCCTGTGCAGCAGCAACAAGCCATAATCCATTCCTCCATCCCTGCATATCAATCTGAACCTTCTGTAGTTGCGGATTATCTCACAACTACACCCTCATAAGAATCCATTAAAATGATTCCTAAACCTAATTAATTTGATATGAAACTAAGAATTAAGGTACTAAAATTATAAAAGTGACACAAAGATTTTTACGTGGTTCGATCAATGTGATCTACATCCACGGTGCTTCACTAGTGATTTGTGTGTAATTACATGATTTTACAATTGAGACTCCATTAATGAATATTTGGAGCTCTAGAATTTTGGGGAAGAAGATGATAAAGAAAATACATCTCTCTCTAAAAATTTCTCTCTCCTCCTAAAATTATTCCCTCTCTCAAAATGTATCTCTCCTTTCCTCTCATGTCTAAATGGCTATTTATATGATCTTGCAAAATATGACAGTTGTGTTATCCCGCCATTTTGGATTTTAGAATTATCTTGCGAAGCTTCGTAACTTCACTTCACGAACTTCTTTTGCTATCCTCGTGATTTCCTTTGCTCGCAAAATGTTCTTTGCTCGCAAGATATCTTTTCTCTCCACAATTTCGTAAGTTATCATTTGTTGTGATATTCCGCTCCTACATCTTGCCTCTTTTTTCTTGAATATTGCTTGAAGAGCGATCTTTAATAAAAAAATTCGTTGTTGTAGTAGTCTTTGATCTTTGTTGATGAAGGAACGAGCGAAAGAATACTAGTCTTGAAAAGTATATACTTGCCTCTATTCTTTTGCGAAGTTCTGAAGCTTTAAGAAGTAATTAGAAGTATCATCTTGCGAAATATGAAGTATGCGAAGTATCTTGAAGAAGTATGAAGTATAAGAAATATAAAATATCCTTGAAGAAGTATAAAAAGTACTTAATCCTCGGAATATATAAGAAGTATGAAGTATCCTTAAGAAGTATAAGAAGTATTTAATCCTCGAATTATATATGAAGTATAAAATATCCTTGACGAGAGTGATAAATATTGCCTCTGTTCATGTGAAATTTTTATTCCACTTTTGGTGAGGATTCTTGCTGAAAAGATAAAGAATATCAAATATTTTCTTGGGTATCCATAGTTGCCTCTGTTCTTTATCTATGAAGGAGAATCCTTGAGAAAATGTTGAATAATTAAATTGCATCTCTATTCTTATCTTGCCTTTGCCTCAAATGGTAACCCTGCTAACTTCTGAATTTTTCTGCAAATTTCTGAATTTTTCTGTGAATTTTTGGGATTTTCTGCGAATTTCTGAACTTTTGAATAGTGCTGTGAACTTACTGTTGCGAACTTACTGTTGCAAACATAGTGTTACGAACTATGAATAGTTCTGCGAAGTTTCGCGGTATTTTCCTATAAAATTTTGTAAAATATTTGTGCGAACATAATACTTATGTAATGATTATGTTATGAAATGTTTATGCGATGCTTATGCCATGAAATGTTTATGCAATGCATTTATGATGCAAATATGATGCGAGTATGATGCTTGTATGATGCAAATATGACGCTTGTATGATGCAAGTATGATGCTTGTATGATGTGAATACTTATCTATTATAATGCATAGTTAATGTTTGTGTTACTTAGCTCATTTTTCTGCAGTAAAATTGATATATCTTTGAGTTATATCTATTCATATAATCATCTTCGTAAGTTTATTTGTGTATTCTCGCGAATGAAATCGCCTCTTCTGGTATGACTTCGTGATATATATTCTTGTAAGAATTCTTCAATGATATTGATGGAATTGTCTTCTTTGATATATATTGTCTTCAAAATTCTTCAATGATCTTGATGGAATTGTCTTCTTTGATATATATTGTCTTCAAAATTCTTCAATGATCTTGACGAAGTTGTCTTCTCTTCAAAACTTCATGATGTATATTCTCGTATAATTTCTTCAATGATTGTAATGAATTTCATTAATTGATGTGGTCTTATCATGCCTTCCTAAGTAAAGGTCTTATTTTTCCACCTCTTTTGTAGCGACAAAATCGCAGGACGTTCTTACACTTTCATGCAAAAACCCATTGATCTTGCCTTATCTTTTTTGTATAGTATTTTAGCCTCTTCAGGAATTGTTGCGACAATATGACAGGTCTAAATATTCTTGCGAACATAAAGTCCCATGACATTGCCGTATTGCGATGAAATCGCAGGACGTCTCTACACTTTCATGTAGTGACCCATTGATCTCATCTTAACTTCTTTATTATGTTCTGTGAGTTCTTTATTCCTTTCTTTCTTTCTTCTTCTTTTTTTTTTTTTTTTTTTTAGAAGGCTCGCAGAACTTCATTTGTTGCACAAATATGACAAGCCTTTATGTTTTCGCAAACAAGAAGCCTTGTGACATTTGCGTCTTATAGCACGTATCAGCTCCCTAATGGAGGGTGCTGCCCTTTATCTTCCCCCTGGTTGCCCCTTCAAGGAAGCGTACATCGACCATACAAGGTTAGCTCTTCCCATCTGGTTCTGCCAACAACCAGCTTTTGATCGCAACCTCTTATCCTTTTTGCCTATAGGGCTTATAGTTACGAGGTCGCACCCTATGGGGTATCTTTGGGCCAAGTGCATCATTTGCCAAGACTTGTCAAAAATGGCAGATGTGGTTCAACCTCACCCGGCACTCTTGACTCAACCGTGTACCTCGGCGCCTTGATCGTTTTCTGCACTTCTTGGGAAAGACAATATGCCTTAGTCGCCCAACCTAAATCCTCTTACACCGCACTTTATATTGCGTAATGTCGCTATATTAGGTGAGAATACAAGGTGTCTAACCCGGATAGGTACCCCATTATTGGGTTGTACCCCTAAATTTTTACCATGTACTAAGGGCCCTTGGTGGTGTTCCGGTTACCCTTAGCCACGTTATAGGTACCCCTTAAATTGACGTACTTTAGGACTTTGCCTCTTATTTAAATATAGCTTCGCGAACTAGGGTGTACGCCACAAAGGTTTGCCTGTATAAAATTTTCTGCGGCTCTCTTTCTTTTTTGGAGGCTGATCACAGATTGCGGTCTTTTATTCGCAAGTTAATCGTAAATGGCGGTATTTTTTCGCCTTTTAAAAATTCATCGTAAATTTTTCATGTACATAAAATGTTGAATGTTTTCATGAAATGTTTAGTATAAGAAGTATGAAAAGTATGAGAAGTATTAATCAAAATTGTTCTATAGAAATATAAGAATTTAATTTTCTCTATTTTTTGTAATTTTGAAGTCTTTGAAATTTTTTGAGATCGTTAAATTTTTGCGATAAACTCATTTTTGAATCTTGCGATTGTATCACTTTTAACCAATCTAAAAATCTTTGAAATGTTTTTAAATCTTAGAAATTTTGCGAGTATATCGCTTTTGGTGAATATAATCAAATTTTTTTATCTTCTGTAAATAAAATATTCAAGGAAATGGTACTTACCTCTTATGGCTTGTTGTCACTTGCGAAGTATATGCTTTACTATTTTTTGCGAAATATGTCTGCGAATTAATCTCCCACTTTCTTCTTGCGAAATATCCAAAAATATTTTGCGAATTTCTGGAATGTTGCGATGGTGTTCTTAGTGAATCTCCTTGTTGTTTCTGCGAGTAATAAAATTTATAAGTAATAAAGAAAATTACTACAAAAAAGGAAAAAGATGACTAAAAGAAAAAATTTGCGAGCGGAAGATTCGATATTGAGTTTTCAAACTCATAGTCTTCCTCTCTGCTGGATTCTTTTTTACGAAATGAAAATAAGTTGTGCGTGTTGCATTCACTTATTATCTCCCCTTCAATTATCTGAACTGCTGAATTTGTATTCATCTTTATGGCTGTATTTCCCTTTTGGCTGTGGCTAGGTTAAACTTCCCTTTTAGTTGTTATGTATGTTTTCCTCAAGATGTCCCTCTTGTTCTTGTATGGTCCTTTTGATAAACGTTTGCTTTTAGCTGTTGTTTACTATTTCTTCGCAATGTTCTGTTCTTCCCTTTAGAAGCGATTTTTTTGTCAGAATAATGATAGATGTTATGGACCAAATGAGCAACTTTGGTTGCCCCAATATTAGTGAAGTGTTTCCTATCAACGGCTTCAGTTCTTTCTTCGCAGAATTAATCTTCGCAGCAGTATTCTTGCAACGTTGTGCTTCGCATTTGTAAAGGATTGCTCGCTATTTTGAGTTGACAAAGTAACTTCACAGACATTCTATCTTTTACAGATCCCTGAATTCTATTATGTATATAATCCTTTTATCACGTCCATACAATGGCTATGCAGATTTGAGGATGCAATGAGTTGCGAACCATAAATCATATTCTCATAAAATTTTGCTTCATCAATTAACACCTTCTTCATTTTTCTCCATTTGTCGTTATCAACTTTCTGTTGGTAAAATGAATTGATCCTTGGAGCACTGTTCGTTTCATAAATGGAATTTGTCTACATTTGTCTTTATTTTTAGGTCTAGTATATATCTTCGCAGAATAATTTTGTTTCTTCTCAAAACTGCATTGGAGAATGTCATCTTCCCATTCAACTCATGCAGAACTAGTTTTTAATCACGCAGACTAGCTAATGGGTTCAACAAAGTAATTCATAACTGATTGCTGACGGAGTGAGCTGATAAGTAACTAATAAAGATTTGCCTTGTGAAATCCTGGCAAGTTTCTTCACGTTAGAGATGCTGCTGATCTTCACGCAATGTAAAATTCTTCACATTATAACTACTGGCGTTTTCGAGTTAACTAAGTCATTTTCGGTGTTGCTTATCTTGCTTCTTTAACTCGGATAACTTCAATAACCCTCATATTCTTCACTATGGTACGTCAAGTATTCTTGTAGTTATTTGCAGATTGCGGTCAAGGATTTAAAATTACTATCTTGCGAAGATGATTCATCTTGCGAACAAGTATTTTAACTCCCATCAGCATAGACACGTAGGCTTGGATAAGATTCACGATTCCTTGCGCCCTCTTTCTTCCTATCGGTGCTATTCGTGAGCTTTGTAGTAAGAATTAAGCGCTTTACTTTGGCAGGGTGATCAAGATAAACACGGAATCCTGTCAAAAAACCAGCTATAGCACTTGTATCCATAAGAAGTTTTCCCCCCCCAAAGTGACCCGAGATTGAGAAAGTGAAGGATTATCTACGTATGTAAGATGAAAGCCTTCCCTGGAAAAGAGATCTCTAAATATATCTTCTTCATCTCCACTTATTGCCTTACTGTCTTCGGAGTCAACAAGCTCGTCTGGATTATTTGGCAAAGCATCCCTCTCATCTCCAGAAGCCAAAACCTCCAGGTCTGAAAACTCAAACCAAGGGCAGCAATCGATGATAAATACAACTTCTATCAAATCTTCAGAATTATCCCACGTCTTTGTGAAGATAGAAGACTCTTTCCACTCGTAAAATATTTGCGAACATGCGTAAAATATTTGCGAACATTAATGTTGAAACTCTTCTTACTCGTTCCACACTACTTATTATTTCATGGCTATCCATTGTACAAGTATTTTCTTCGTCCCTGCTTCTTCTCTTCGCAGTTTGGTTTAGCTTCGAGTGAACTATTATGTTCGCAACTTCTGATTCTTGCGAACTGATAACCCTTCATGAAATATATAAAGAGATATATGCTACGAACTATGATATACTGCGAACAAATGTAGATATGCGAACTAGTATATGCGAATCAAACTCTTAATATCTGGTGTTACTTCTCTTCATTTGCGAACCCAGTAATATTGCTGCGAACGTTCGTAAGAAACATTCTTCTTGCGTACAGTAGCCTTTTCAAAACACCATCTTAGTAATCTTGCTGCGAACACTCTTTGTAAGTATATTTCCTGTGATTTGGTGGGACTTCGTAATTAAGTAATCATAATGGAGCTTTCCTGTAAGTAATCATAGTGGACTTAATTTGGTAATCATAGTGGACTTAATCATAGTGGACTTAATTTGGTGTGATTTCCTCTTCAGTATATATTGAGAGATACTTCACATATTTAATTAACTATATAACTTTCAGTTCCTCTTCGTAACTTTCAGTTCCTCTTCGTAAGTATTCAATAAAGGAATAAAGTTGATAGTTCCCCAGTGTATCTTTCTTTTAGTTCCTGTTGCAATTTTATGTATTCAACTGCTGTTGGTTCATTGATACGACTTGGCTTGGTTGCAGACGGTCTTCGTTCTCTTTAGGCTGGTCCGTATCTCCTTTGGTTTCTTGCGAAGTAATTTGTCTCCTTGTTTAGCTACGAGATAATTGGGTTGATGAATTGCTGACGAAATGAACCTTGAATAAGCTTCTAACCCAAAGTCTTTGTTGTTGACTTTAATCTCAGTACTAAGGCAGAGAGCATGTTTATTTTTGCGAATAAAGATGTTCCACGAAGTTAAATATTACGAATTCTCCTCTTTTACGAAGTATTCATTTCTTAATGAATTTGACAGAACATCTTATTCCTTTTCCCTTGACAGCTCATATAAGGAGAATCAAATTATCTATCCTACTTCGTCAATCACTATCATCGTGATTCAAAGAAGTATTATCTTTACTGTAACATCTTACGAAGTAGACTTCGTCTTTGTCTCGTCTTCCCTAACTGATCTTCGCCTAACATTTCCTTCTTACTTCAACTTTGTCTAATTATATTTTCGCATTTGTACTTCTCTTCATCACCAAATGTGTTCTGTTGTTCTTTCTTCCCGTCATTCCTTATTGTATCGCTGATTACGGCGAGTTGACTTACTGAATATGGGTAATGAAATTACAGGAAAATATTAAACGAAATTAGTAGAGAGAGAATAGGACCAATTATTAAACGAAATTGTTGATCCAACAAATTACAGGAAGGATAAATCCATTTAATCTCTCCCTGGACAGTTTATGTAACTCGAATTGTCTTGTGCAAAATGAAATACTGAACTTCACCTCGTCCTACTAAATTTCTTCTTCTTCTCCCTGGACATTTCTGTTCGTAAGATTCGAACTCATGATGACATTTATCCCGTTTCTTCGTAGGAATGATATTTCTTCATCAATGACGCAGAACTTTGCAAAAAATTTGCTGCAAACGATCAGTAAATTTGGTTAGCAATTTATAGATCATTAAGATGAGTAATGTTTGCCTATGAAGAATGAAAACTTTCCATATATTCTACTTATTTTTTGTTCTTGCGAAATGTAAGTCTCTAAATCTCTAACCAACAGAAAATCTTGAATTTTGATTTTGTCAGAAATTCTTTAAACAAATTTGTAAAACGAGATTTGGTTACTACAAATTTATAGCAAAAACATTTTTAAATTCAAAATTTTCATAATAAATCAAATTTCTACAAAAAGCAAAGTTTAGATCGCAAAAAATTTATTTTTCAATTTGTGTTTTGAAATTCCCAAATTTTGAAAAATGAAACAAAGAATAAGAAAAGTGAGAAGAAATTTGTCCTTTTTGGAAGCGATTGTTGACGTAGCATGTGTAAATTTCATTTTGCTTGACGATTTCTTCACATTTCTCTTCCCGAACTACTACTAATGTGTTTGTTGTTTGAAGATGCCAATAAAAGAACTTCCATTTCTGTCTTCAAAACTCATAAATCCGGTACAATTCATCACCATCAATAACCAATTTTTTCTAACTTTCTTGAACCGACAAGATTAGGTCCCTGTTTCTAGCGCCAATTATGTAGTTGCGGATTATCTCACAACTACACCCTCATAAGAATCCATTAAAATGATTCCTAAACCTAATTAATTTGATATGAAACTAAGAATTAAGGTACTAAAATTATAAAAGTGACACAAAGATTTTTACGTGGTTCGATCAATGTGATCTACATCCACGGTGCTTCACTAGTGATTTGTATGTAATTACATGATTTTACAATTGAGACTCCATTAATGAATATTTGGAGCTCTAGAATTTTGGGGAAGAAGATGATAAAGAAAATACATCTCTCTCTAAAAATTTCTCTCTCCTCCTAAAATTATCCCCTCTCTCAAAATGTGTCTCTCCTTTCCTCTCATGCCTAAATGGCTATTTATATGATCTTGCAAAATATGACAGTTGTGTTATCCCGCCATTTTGGATTTTAGAATTATCTTGCGAAGCTTCGTAACTTCACTTCACGAACTTCTTTTGCTTTCCTCGTGATTTCCTTTGCTCGCAAAATGTTCTTTGCTCGCAAGATATCTTTTCTCTCCACAATTTCGTAAGTTATCATTTGCTGTGATATTCCGCTCCTACACCTTCTCAGGCTTCCACCTGCATACAATTCAAACAACCCCATCACTCTTCCATTCCTACCTTGCACAGCTACACTTCACCAAAGACTCAAGCTCCCTCTCTTCAACAACAATTCCTTGTCTTCCCTGAATTGAGAAAACCCATATTCAAGACAATTTGAGAACCCATTCTTCTTTTATCCATCTTCCAATACACAACAGCAATTCCATATCCAATCCCATATGCATATCCTCCATGAATTCAATACTACCGCTACTTCATCAATCTCCCAGCACAATCTCAATTGACTGCCAGAAGCTTCAACACCTATATGCAGTTTCATAACCAAACCCATTATAGATTTCACCCTCGGCAGCAGCTCAAACCCATCTCTGTCCTGTGTTGCTTTGCCTCTCGATCAACAGTTTCAATGGCTTTCTCAGATTCAACAGCTTCAGTCAACAACACCACCAAACCCTTGTTCTTCTGAATATGAAAGCAGCACTAGATCAATTATTATCTTTATGGCTATAATCTTCCAGTCAAACCCAACACCTGATTTGAACTCTCGAACTTCTTTCTTCTTCTGAATCTGAATCCCTAATTCCAGAAACCAACAACAACTCCTCCCTCTTCCGTGTATAATACTGCTACTGCGTCTTCTTCTTCTTTCTCATAACCACAGCAGCATCTCACCACCTCAATCTCAGATTTCCCTAAGAAACACCACCAACAAAATCTTCTCGATCTTAACCCTCAACAATTCTCTAATTCATTCAACATACCATGGTCTTCTCAGCTTCAATCTGTTTAGCAAAACCCATCTGCTCTTTATACAAAAATCACCACCAAATTCATGAAACCCTTGTTAAAACAGATGGGAATGATTGAGAATGAATTATCAATTTCGGGTTGTTAGTTCATGGCTGCACCTCACTTTCAGTTGAGTTGTAATAATGTGAAAGAAGATCGATTTTAGGGTTATAAAAATGGGAAAGCTATTTGCACCCACTGCTAATTACACCCTCTGATAGATGATAAGGGACACCCAGAATATCTACACCTACTCATGAATTATAAGGGACACCCATATGCAAACCCCTTAACCTTGACTGGACTTTATTTAGTATTCCTCAACAGAGCTGCCCCTTAACCAGTACTGGGCTCCATATAGTGGTCTTCCCTAAATTACAAATTTGCCCTTTTTGCTCAATTTTGGTGATTTCTTCTTCTTTTCGTCCGTGCGACTACAAAGTACCTAATAATTCAAAAACACGCGTAAAATACATAATTTACAAGAAAAATGGCAAAGAAAGCATAAACTACTAGATAGTAAACTAGGTGTATTCTACACCTATCAAATTCCCCCACACTTATACTTTGCTAGTCCTCGAGCAAATCAAACTAAGACTTACAACTTCAAAGCGTTCCAGCGTCCCAAGCATCCTAAGAGTATGAAGACATAGAGTTTCTGCATACTAGTAATAAGAAGTTAAAAATACTATGGAAAATATTCTCATTCTTAAATGTTGAGTGAGAAATAACCACACCATAATGAGAGAACACGTGTTTGAGAAACGATCAATAAGAATTTCGCCTCGACTTCTGCCTCACCATATAGGGTTTTATGATAATTGCACTCAAAAAGACGGCTTTTTTATGGGTCTCACATGTGTGCAGGTAGGAATGAAGAGAGAATTCCTGCAACACGTTGAATGGTGGGAAGGATAACTTCCGAAATATTTTAAAAACCCACATCTTTTAATATTTTGAAAAACCATTTTTCTGACGATCTCTAAGAAAGGAAATCAACCACTATTATCGAGGATGAGATTACTTACTTACCTTCACGTCCGATTTCCAATTATGATAACACCACTCTCACGGCGTCCAATAGAAACGTCTTCCGCTCCTTGTCTTTATCTTCTTGGTCTTCGGCTTTAACTATTGATGATAAATACTAGAACTTCATAGATCCTTGAAAATTTGTAACCTTTTTCTTAAATCCTTGTCGCTTGAAACTTCATTATAGATTTTCCTTCCCCACGGATTATTTAAAACAAGACAATAATAAATATTTCTCTTGTCTCATATATATTTTTTCTTTTCTTTTCTTTTTTCATTTTTCATTTTGTTTTTTATTTTTTATTTTTTTTATTTTTTTAATATTTTTTTTTCATAGACAAGAGAAACAAAATACAAAACAAAGTGAAAAATAAAACAACCATATGGAAAAATACTTTACCGCTTGATTCTTCACAACTTGTATCGTCTCGAAATCATAAACTTCAATAATTTTCACCTTTTGCTTTTCTTTGCTCTTGTAAATAAGTCTTTATACTTGTATGTAAAAAAATATGCTCATTGTATGTTGCTTTACTTGAATATGAAATTTTCTCTTTTTCTTGTTCCGTTGCTTGTAAACCTCAAACATCTTCAACTTTTCCTTGTAGATTTTGATGTCGCTCCCTTGTTGATAAATGTGGTGTTTCTATGGACCCGTTGTTGTCGAGCGAGAGAATGGTGCTAACTGAAAATCGAACTACAAGAAGGAGGCTTTCATCCATAGACGTCACCCTCATGATTGACAAAAATTAGCACTCAAGAGATCAAAATAGTGCTGAAAATTGGTGTGAAGTTGGGTAGCTCACCATTCTACCCGGAATTAACGTACGATGACACACACTCAAAAGAAAGCTTTTTAGTTAAGGAAAAATTTCTGGTCGGTGCCTCACATGATATAAAAACGGGTAGTCTCCACTAATGATTGCTCAGAAACTCTAATAACGCACTTCTCCCTTCTCCTAATTTGCATCACCGGCATGATTAAATCCATTATTTAACACTCTAACAAGCAAGAAATCGAGCGTAGTTCCCTAACATTTCCAAGTTCAATTATGTCGGTCAGAATTCTCTATGTAAACATACCTAGAAGTATGCTAATGACTCTAAAATCTCTAAAAGTTGGAGGTTTTATGCAAAAAAAAATTTTTTTTTTTTATATGCAAAAATATATGCTTAGCCACTCCCCCACACTTAAACCTTACATTGTCCTCAATGTAATTGAATCGTCCAAGCAAAGTCAAGGTGGGAAATCTTAACATGATATGGAACAAGAAAAATAAATAACAAAAATAAAAAGCAAAATAAAAGGATAAGAAAAACAAAACCTATGGGTTGCCTCCCTTTAAGCGCTTGTTTTAAAGTCGACGGCCCGATATGGCTTCTTGTAAGATTTATTCCCCATATACTAACAATCAGAAAATTTTGGGATCTTCCCATAGTACCTGTTTTGCAAACAATAACTCCATACAAATGTTAGCACAAGTAAATAATAGTGAAATTATAGCTCGATAGAAATTTCCCCCACACTTATTCTTGTCCACACTCGGAAGTGTATAAAGAACATAGAATTTGGGAATTTCCATGCATTCCTTTTGGCAAACCTGCATAGTGAAAGCATCAAGTGCTTCCAATGGTGGATATCGAGAAACAAAGTCATCCAAGAATACTTTCGAAGCACATACATTCAAACCAATAGGAGGTAAAGGAGAAGAATTAATATGCAAAGGGTTAGACAAACCTTGCACAATTTCTTGTATTACGGAATACTTTTCATCCTTAAAAAATTCAAGTGAATTACTTACCTATTGCATATCATGGTCCTCTATCAAACCTTGCAACCATTCTTCATCATTTTCTATCTTAACTAAAGTCTCGGCATCATCATAATCATTAGCAAGTTTAATTGGGTCTTCCACAAATTCAATCAATTCGGTTTCATTATCGAGCATCATCTCTTCAACATCTTCATCATCGGAATCGGGCCATTCCTCTGTCATAAAATCTTATTCGGTGTAAATTGTAAGATCTTCTTGTGAGGGTTTTATACCGTTTACAACAATATATAAGTCACACACAATCTCGTCCTTTTGAATAGGCGAAGGATCCTTATTATGATCCGGAGTTGGAATAACTTCCTCATTGTTGCAACACTCATACACCTCCGCGGACTCATATCATTCCCTAAGAAATTTTTTCCAAGCACTAAATGCATCTTCCTTAAGCTCTACCTTTTGAATAGGTGATTTATCATTATTAAGATCAAGGCTCGAGTAATATACACTAGCGACATCAAAAGTTTCCAAAGGTTGGTCCTTTTCAACACAATCAACTTCATTATCGGAATCACCATAATAAGAATCTTCATCGGTTTCATAGCCTTTATCCCGACATCGTTTAAGTTCCATATGAATGGTATTACTAATTTCTGCGACAAGCTCTTCCGAATCTCCATCATCTTCCAATTTGTATAACTTTTGTGCAAGTTTACGGACATTAACACGCTTACCACCGTGTATAGAGTTTCTAGATTGTATATCCTTAAAAAGTGAAGGAAAAACACGATGAAGAGGAGTATATTCCCAATTCTCTGTCTGCACATTACTAGAAAACAATGTATTAGAAACATAATTATCCATCCATCCTTGTGATTGTCTACTTACATACCCGTCATAAGGTTGTTGATATGTATGAGAATATCCATAAGGCTCCGAAGGATATTGATCATAGCCAAAAGATTGGTTTTGATTGTATCCTAAGGATGGTTGGAAGTTTCCATGATATTGAGGTTGAAAACCGTATTGATTGTTGTAATATGCTTGCTCTTGTCCACCATACATGGAAAACCGGTACCTGAAAAACAATTCTCAAAAACTAAGTTAGATACGATAAAGAATCCAACAAAGCAAGAATAAAGAAAAAAGTAAAAATAAAACAACTAAAATCATCCGATGCTCCCCGGCAGCGGCGCCAAAATTTGATGCGTGTCGTAACCACAACAAATTAATTAATATTTTACTACCTAATTAACAAGTAATATAGGGTAGTCAAGATCGATCCCACGAGGAGCACAAGATTCTAGTTGTAAAATTATCACACAAAGGGGGGTATTGGTTAAGAATTTAATAAAGTAAATAAAATAAACAAAGCAATTAAAAGTGTAAATTGAAAACAATAAGAGAGAATAGATTAAGGAATCCTTCTTCGCTGCAAAACAATGATTAAAGTTATGTTCTTTTCCACTTTTTATTAGTCATACATTATCACCAACCGTAGGATAGCAAGTTCGCTTAACTAACCCCAAAACTCCTTATTTCACTGAGTAACAGGTCCTTAGTTATAAGATTCTATTCAAAAGAACCACCTTGAGGTTCGCTTACAAGATGTAATTCCCCGAACACATTAAGATTTATGAACTTAGGTTTAGTACTAGTAGTTCGACTCGGTTCGCTTGGTCTACTTTCTAGCGTTGTTTTCACACACAATTGCTCCACGGAATCCCTCCGCAAGGTCTCGTATTTTCTACTAGTGTAAAGAGTCAAGAAACGATTACTTATCCCCTAACTTTCACTAGCTTTAGATAAAATTAACAAATCAATTTAGTATGCATCCTAAACAACCTATCAATCAATCATAAACACTCATATTAGTAAAAACAAGCGATAATCATGTGAAAATTCAAAGTAGATTTAAAACAAAACTCAAAACATGTTAAGAACTAGGAATTCATCCTTAATCAATAAAATTAGTTACTCATGCTAAAGAGTTCACACAAAGAATAAAGAAAAGAAAAGTGTTGTGTGTGTAGAAGTGTGCAAAAGTGTGCACAAAAGTGTATCTAAGTGTATAAGTGTAAAGATATGTAAAAGAGAAGAGAACTTCTCTATTTATAGGCTTCAATGTTCTCCATATCTTCCAAGGAATAGAATCCCTTTCCTTTAGCACTTCTATTTCCAAATCCAAGCCTTTCTCAAATCTTCCATCTCCTCTTTCCATATTCAAATCAAATTCTTCATCCAATTCCAAGTCCAAGTCTTCACATCCCATGAGAGAAATCCACACAAAATTCTGTATTTTTGGCTCGCCGGAAAACTGGGTTTTTGGCCGGAAATCGTCACCACCGGTCACCTGAGTTCTGTTGCAGAGGAATATTCCGTCGAGATTCCTTTAGAGATAACGGTCAAGATAACTGAAGACTAACAGTCAATGGGTTAACATAAGAGATTAAGTCAGTCGAATCAGCTGTCTGACTAGGTCTTACTCAGCTTAGTCACTGAGCTGAATATGGAATCGTTGAGTTGACTCGGCATAGCATAAATCTTGCCGAGTTCTGTTTGTTTTCTGGTGTACTTTCGACCATTGCTTTAGGCCATTCTCAGCTTCATTCCTGTGACATTCCTAGCATACATATAAGGCAATTCCAACACCACAATTGCTGCTTCAGATGGCTTCAATTCAGTACCAATGTAGCATTATCTCATACTTGCAGTCAACAACATCATTCAATTCATATTTCCTGTGCAGCAGCAACAAGCCATAATCCATTCCTCTATCCCTGCATATCAATCTGAACCTTCTCAGGTTTCCACCTGCATACAATTCAAACAACCCCATCACTCTTCCATTCCTACCTTGCACAGCTACACTTCACCAAAGACTCAAGCTCCCTCTCTTCAACAACAATTCCTTGTCTTCCCTGAATTGAGAAAACCCATATTCAAGACAATTTGAGAACCCATTCTTCTTTTATCCATCTTCCAATACACAACAAAAATTCCATATCCAATCCCATCTGCATATCCTCCATGAATTCAATACTACCGCTACTTCATCAATCTCCCAGCACAATCTCAATTGACTGCCAGAAGCATCAACACATATCTGCAGTTTCATAACCAAACCCATTATAGATTTCACCCTCGGCAGAAGCTCAAACCCATCTCTGTCCTGTGTTGCTTTGCCTCTCGATCAACAGTTTCAATGGCTTTCTCGATTCATGACTTGATCAACAACACCACCAAACCCTTGTTCTTCTGAATTTGAAAGCAACACTAGATCAATTATTATCTTTATGGATATAATCTTCCAGTCAAACCCAACACCTGATTTGAACTCTCGAACTTCTTTCTTCTTCTGAATCTGAATCCCTAATTCCAGAAACCAACAACAACTCCTCCCTCTTCCGTGTAATATCCGCTCTGCGTCTTCTTCTTCTTTCTCATAACCACAAGCTGACATCTCACCACCTCAATCTCAGATTTCCCTAAGAAACACCACCAACAAAATCTTCTCGATCTTAACCCTCAACAGTTCTCTAATTCATTCAACATACCATGGTCTTCTCAGCTTCAATCTGTTCAGCAAAACCCATCTGCTCTTTATACAAAAATCACCACCAAATTCATGAAACCCTTGTTAAAACAGATGGGAATGATTGAGAATGAATTATCAATTTCGGGTTGTTAGTTCATGGCTGCACCTCACTTTCAGTTGAGTTGTAATAATGTGAAAGAAGATCGATTTTAGGGTTATAAAAATGGGAAAGCTATTTGCACCCACTGCTAATTACACCCTCTGATAGATGATAAGGGACACCCAGAATATCTACACCTACTCATGAATTATAAGGGACACCCAGATTCCAACCCATTAACCTTGAATGGACTTTATTTAGTATTCCTCAACAGAGCTGCCCCTTAACCAGTACTGGGCTCCATATAGTGGTCTTCCCTAAATTACAAATTTGCCCTTTTTGCTCAATTTTGGTGATTTCTTCTTCTTTTCGTCCGTGCGACTCCAGAGTACCTAATAACTCAAAAACACGCGTAAAATACATAATTTACAAGAAAATGGCAAAGAAAGCATAAACTACTAGATAGTAAACTAGGTGTATTCTACACCTATCAAATTCCCCCACACTTATACTTTGCTAGTCCTCGAGCAAATCAAACTAAAACTTACAACTTCAAAGCGTTCCAGCGTCCCAAGCATCCTAAGAGCTATGAAGACATAGAGTTTCTGCATACTAGTAATAAGAAGTTAAAAATACTATGGAAAATATTCTCATTCTTAAATGTTGAGTGAGAAATAACCACACCATAATGAGAGAACACGTGTTTGGGAAACGATCAATAAGAATTTCGCCTTGACTTCTGCCTCACCATATAGGGTTTTATGATAATTGCACTCAAAAAGACGTCTTTTTTATGGGTCTCACATGTGTGCAGGTAGGAATGAAG
The DNA here is from genome assembly GCA_023529315.1 of Papaver bracteatum. Classification (NCBI taxonomy): domain Eukaryota; kingdom Viridiplantae; phylum Streptophyta; class Magnoliopsida; order Ranunculales; family Papaveraceae; genus Papaver; species Papaver bracteatum. Next base: position 740,116 of record JAJJWX010005351.1, read on the forward strand.
AGAGAATTCATGTAACATGTTGAATGGTGGGAAGGATAACTTCCGAAATATTTTAAAAACCCACATCTTTTAATATTTTGAAAAACCATTTTTCTGACGATCTCTAAGAAAGGAAATCAACCACTATTATCAAGGATGAGATTACTTACTTACCTTCACGTCCGATTGCCAATTATGATAACACTACTCTCACGGCATCCAATAGAAACGTCTTCCGCTCCTTGTCTTTATCTTCTTGGTCTTCGGCTTTAACTATTGATGATAAATACTAGAACTTCATAGATCCTTGACAATTTGTAACCTTTTTCTTAAATCCTTGTCGCTTGAAACTTCATTATAGATTTTCCTTCCCCACGGCTTATTTAAAACAAGACAATAATAAATATTTCTCTTGTCTCATATATATTTTTTCTTTTCTTTTCTTTTTTCATTTTTCATTTCATTTTTTATTTTTTTAATATTTTTTTTTCATAGACAAGAGAAACAAAATACAAAACAAAGTGAAAAATAAAACAACCATAGCCGTGGAAAAGTACTTTACCGCTTGATTCTTCACAACTTGTATCGTCTCGAAATCATAAACTTCAATAATTTTCACCTTTTGCTTTTCTTTGCTCTTGTAAATAAGTCTTTATACTTGTATGTAAAAAAATATGCTCATTGTATGTTGCTTTACTTGAATATGAAATTTTCTCTTTTTCTTGTTCCGTTGCTTGTAAACCTCAAACATCTTCAACTTTTCCTTGTAGATTTTGATGTCGCTCCCTTGTTGATAAATGTGGTGTTTCTATGGACCCGTTGTTGTCGAGCGAGAGAATGGTGCTAACTGAAAATCAAACTACAAGAAGGAGGCTTTCATCCATAGACGTCACCCTCATAATTGACAAAAATTAGCACTCAAGAGATCAAAATAGTGCTGAAAATTGGTGTGAAGTTGGGTAGCTCACCATTCTACCCGGAATTAACGTACGGTGACACACACTCAAAAGAAAGCTTTTTAGTTAAGGAAACATTTCTGGTCGGTGCCTCACATGATATAAAAACGGGTAGTCTCCACTAATGATTGCTCAGAAACTCTAATAACGCACTTCTCCCTTCTCCTAATTTGCATCACCGGCATGATTAAATCCATTATTTAACACTCTAACAAGCAAGAAATCGAGCGTAGTTCCCTAACATTTCCAAGTTCAATTATGTCGGTCAGAATTCTCTATGTAAACATACCTAGAAGTATGCTAATGACTCTAAAATCTCTAAAAGTTGGAGGTTTTATGCAAAAAAAAAACTTTTTTTTTATATGCAAAAATATATGCTTAGCCACTCCCCCACACTTAAACCTTACATTGTCCTCAATGTAATTGAATCGTCCAAGCAAAGTCAAGGTGGGAAATCTTAACATGATATGGAACAAGAAAAATAAATAACAAAAATAAAAAGCAAAATAAAAGGATAAGAAATACAAAACCTATGGGTTGCCTCCCTTTAAGCGCTTGTTTTAAAGTCGACGGCCCGATATGGCTTCTTGTAAGATTTATTCCCCATATACTAACAATCAGAAAATTTTGGGATCTTCCCATAGTACCTGTTTTGCAAACAATAACTCCATGCAAATGTTAGCACAAGTAAATAATAGTGAAATTATAGCTCGATAGAAATTTCCCCCACACTTATTCTTGTCCACACTCGGAAGTGTATAAAGAACATAGAATTTGGGAATTTCCATGCATTCCTCTTGGAAAACCTGCATAGTGAAAGCATCAAGTGTTTCCAATGGTGGATATCGAGAAACAAAGTCATCCAAGAATACTTTCGAAGCACATACATTCAAACCAATAGGAGGTAAAGGAGAAGAATTAATATGCAAAGGGTTAGACAAACCTTGCACAATTTCTTGTATTACGGAATACTTTTCATCCTTAAAAAATTCAAGTGAATTACTTACCTCTTGTATATCATGGTCCTCTATCAAACCTTGCAACCATTCTTCATCATTTTCTATCTTAACTAAAGTCTCGGCATCATCATAATCATTAGCAAGTTTAATTGGGTCTTCCAAAAATTCAATCAATTCGGTTTCATTATCGAGCATCATCTCTTCAACATCTTCATCATCGGAATCAGGCCATTCCTCTGTCATAAAATCTTATTCGGTGTAAATTGTAAGATCTTCTTGTGAGGGTGTTATACCATTTACAACAATAGATAAGTCACACACAATCTCGTCATTTTGAATAGGCGAAGGATCCTTATTATGATCCGGAGTTGGAATAACTTCCTCATTGTTGCAACACTCATACACCTCCGCGGACTAATATCATTCCCTAAGAAATTTTTTCCAAGCACTAAATGCATCTTCCTCAAGCTCTACCTTTTGAATAGGTGATTGATCATTATTAATATCAAGGCTCGAGTAATCTACACTAGCCATCAAAAGTTTCCAAAGGTTGGTCCTTTTCAACACAATCAACTTCATTATCGGAATCCCCATAATAAGAATCTTCATCGGTTTCATAGCCTTTATCCCGACATCGTTTAAGTTCCATATGAATGGTCTTACTAATTTCTGCGACAAGCTCTTCCGAATCTCCATCATCTTCCAATTTGTATAACTTTTGTGCAAGTTTACGGACATTAACACGCTTACCACCGTGTATAGAGTTTCTAGATTGTATATCCTTAAAAAGTGAAGGAAAAACACGATGAAGAGGAGTATATTCCCAATTCTCTGTCTGCACATTACTAGAAAACAATGTATTAGAAGCATAATTATCCATCCATCCTTGTGATTGTCTAATTACATACCCGTCATAAGGTTGTTGATATGTATGAGAATATCCATAAGGCTCCGAAGGATATTGATCATAGCCAAAAGATTGGTTTTGATTGTATCCTAAGGATGGTTGGAAGTTGCCATGATATTGAGGTTGAAAACCGTATTAATTGTTGTAATATGCTTGCTCTTGTCCACCATACATGGAAAACCGGTACCTGAAAAACAATTCTCAAAAACTAAGTTAGATACGATAAAGAATCCAACAAAGCAAGAATAAAGCAAAAAGTAAAAATAAAACAACTAAAATCATCCGATGCTCCCCGGCAGCGGCACCAAAATTTGATGCGTGTCGTAACCACAACAAATTAATTAATATTTTACTACCTAATTAACAAGTAATATAGGGTAGTCAAGATCGATCCCACGAGGAGCACAAGATTCTAGTTGTAAAATTGTCACACAAAGGGGGGTATTGGTTAAGAATTTAATAAAGTAAATAAAATAAACAAAGCAATTAAAAGTGTAAATTGAAAACAATAAGAGAGAATAGATTAAGGAATCCTTCTTCGCTGCAAAACAATGATTAAAGTTATGTTCTTTTCCACTTTTTATTAGTCATACATTATCACCAACCGTAGGATAGCAAGTTCGCTTAGCTAACCCCAAAACTCCTTATTTCACTGAGTAACAGGTCCGCTTAGTTATCAGATTCTATTTAAAAGAACCACCTTGAGGTTCGCTTACAAGATGTAATTCCCCGAACGCATTAAGATTTATGAACTTAGGTTTAGTACTAGTAGTTAGACTCGGTTCGCTTGGTCTACTTTCTAGCGTTTTTTTCACAAACAATTGCTCCACGGAATCCCTCCGCAAGGTCTCGTGTTTTCTACTTGTGTAAAGAGTCAAGAAACGATTACTTATCCCCTAACTTTCACTAGCTTTAGATAAAATTAACAAATAAATTTAGTATGCATCCTAAACAACCTATCAATCAATCATAAACACTCATATTAGTAAAAACAAGCGATAATCATGTGAAAATTCAAAGTATATTTAAAACAAAACTCAAAACATGTTAAGAACTATGAATTCATCCTTAATCAATAAAATTAGTTACTCATGCTAAAGAGTTCACACAAATAATAAAGAAAAGAAAAGTTTTGTGTGTGTAGAAGTGTGCAAAAGTGTGCACAAAAGTGTATCTAAGTGTATAAGTGTAAAGATATGTAAAAAAGTAGAGAACCTCTCTATTTATAGGCTTCAATGTTCTCAATATCTTCCAAGGAATAGAATCCCTTTCTTTTAGAACTTTTATTTCCAAATCCAAGCCTTTCTCAAATCTTCCATCTCCTCTTTCCATATTCAAATTAAATCCTTCATCCAATTCCAAGTCCAAGTCTTCACATCCCATGAGAGAAATCCACACAAAATTCTATATTTTTGGCTCGCCGGAAAACTGGGTTTTCGGCCGGAAATAGGCCGGAAATAGCCACCGCCGGTCACCTGAGTTCTGTTGCAGACGAGGGAATATTCCGTCGAGATTTCGTTAGAGATAACGGTCAAGATAACTGCAGACTAACGGTCAATTGGTCAACATAATAGATTAAGTCAGTCGAATCAGCTGTCTGACTAGGTCTTACTCAGCTTAGTCACTGAGCTGAATATGGAATCGCTGAGTTGACTCGGCATAACAGAAATCTTGCCGAGTTCTGTTTTTTTTCTGGTGTACTTTCGACCATTGCTTTAGGCCATTCTCAGCTTCATTCATGCGACATTCCTAGCATACATCTAAGGCAATTCCAACACCACAATTGCTGCTTCAGATGGCTTCAATTCAGTACCAATGTAGCATTATCTCATACTTGTAGTCAACTGCATCGTTCAATTCATATTTCCTGTGCAGCAACAACAAGACATAATCCATTCCTCCATCCCTGCATATCAATCTGAACCTTCTCAGGCTTCCACCTGCATACAATTCAAACAACCCCATTACTCTTCCATTCCTACCTTGCACAGCTACACTTCACCAAAGACTCAAGCTCCCTCTCTTCAACAATAATTCCTTGTCTTCCCTGAATTGAGAAAACCCATATTCAAGACAATTTGAGAACCCATTCTTATTTTATCCATCTTCCAATACACAATAAAAATTCCATCTCTAATACCATATGCATATCCTCCATGAATTCAATACTATCGCTACTTCATCAATCTCCCATCACAATCTCAATTGACTGCCAGAAGCATCAACACCTATCTGAAGTTTCATGACCAAACCCATTATAGACTTCACCCTCGGTAGCAGATCAAACCCATCTCTGTCATGTGTTGCTTTGCCTCTCGATCAACAGTTTCAATGGCTTTCTCAGATTCAACAACTTCAGTCAACAACACCACCAAACCCTTGTTCTTCTGAATTCGAAAGCATCACTAGATCAATTATTATATTTATGGCTATAATATTCCAGTCAAACCCAACACCTTATTTGAACTCTCGAACTTCTTTCTTCTTCTGAATCTGAATCCCTAATTCCAGAACCAACAACAACTCCTCCCTCTTCCGTGTATAATCCTGCTACTGCGTCTTCTTCTTCTTTCTCATAACCACAGCAGCATCTCACCACCTCAATCTCAGATTTCCTTAAGAAACACCACCAAAAAAAGCTTCTCGATCTTAACCCTCAATAGTTCTCTAATTCATTCAACATACCATGGTCTTCTCAGCTTCAATCTGTTCAGCAAAACCCATCTTCTCTTTATTCCAAAATCACCACCAAATTCATGAAACCCTTGTTAAAACAGATAGGAATGGTTGAGAATGAATTCTCAATTTCGGGTTGTTAGTTCATGGCTGCACCTCACTTTCATTTGAGTTGTAATAATGTGAAAGAAGATCGAATTTAGGGTTATAAAAATGGGAAAGCTATTTGCACCCACTGCTAATTACACCCTTTGATAGATGATAAGGGACACCCAGAATATCTACACCTACTCATGAATTATAAGGGACACCCAGATGGAAACCCCTTAACCTTGACTGGACTTTATTTAGTATTCCTCAACAGAGCTTCCCCTTAACCAGTACTGGTCTCCAGATAGTGGTCTTCTCTAAGTTACAAATTTGCCCTTTTTGCTCAATTTTGGTGATTTCTTCTTCTTTTCGTCCGTGCGACTCCATAGTACCTAATAACTCAAAAACACGCGTAAAATACATAATTTACAAGAAAAATAGCAAAGAAAGCATAAACTACTAGATAGTAAACTAGGTGTATTCTACACCTATCATAAAGTAAATGAGATAAATTTTCTTTTGTTACGTAATAATGCCACACCACTTATTACACGAAGCTCTTAAGGAAATCTATTAAACTGCTTGTTGAATTGTTTCCTTATGTAATACCATGCGATGATTGGATCATCACAGATAATAGTCGAATGAAAAAATGCTCAATCTTTGTTGCGTAATTAGTATTAAGATTAAAATTACATGAGCTCTATAAGAACCAAGATCTAGTCACACTTTGTTAAGCTTTTACGAAGTCTGTGTAAACGGTTATTGAACGAAAACTAAGCGTGAGAATGGGAATGCATCTACAAATTATCTCCAATGAATGTGAAAGGAATCACATTTTAAAGAAAATAATGAGTCACTTAGTCTAGTGAACTGTAAATCACTAATACTTGGATAATTGACAATGTAATGTTGGGAATTGACTCACTCACATTTTGACATAACCATAAAGATACTTTGGTTGTGATATGATGTTTTGTTTTGAAATAACTCAAATGGACATCCTTTTATTTGAGTTAACAAGAAAATGGGAATCACAAAGATTGAAAGAATGCAAAGTGATGACATCTCTCACAATCAACTCTTTCTAAAGTACCAGAAACACCACCTCCCCTCCCATTATGCTTTTAAAGTAATAAAGCATGTAACTTATTTTACAAAGTCATTATTTAGTAAAAAGGATTGAGACCATCCTAAGATGCAAATGGTAAACAACCCATTTTTTCAAAAGAAACAAGGTTATATTTGTGGACATATCCATACACAATGTGGTCAATTCATGTGATTTATGGCTCTGGTGGATAATTTGAAGTGTTGAATTAATTATTTTTCACAGGAAATTATGCGTTTTTGAAACAATTCTAGCACATATTATACAATTTAAGGTCTCACCAACCTTGTTATTACTGGATATTTTACATCAAAAGGACTTGATGGATATTGCATGTTTAATAGGATCATTGTAGAGCATCCTATACCCCATGGTCTCGCAGAGGCTACCATCATAGTTTATATATGGTGTCTAAGGATAGGTTATGTGTAACAACCTTCCTAAAAATGCTTGGGGGATATACAATATTATATGCATATTCACTTATTCGTTTTAGAACCCATTAGTTAGTCAACCATTTTTGCGTACCAGTTGGTAACTGGTTATAAGCCTGACATTTATGCTCTTACGAATTTTTGGTTGCACTAGTCTATATATATGTCATTACGAGTCCATATCGTACTATGATGGGTCACGAAAATGATTAAGTAATTTTGTTGGATATTTACACTCAACAATTATCCGCATTTAAAACATTTGGCAGGAGATCTCTTACCGCTAGATTTGCGGGTTATAACTTTAATGAGACAGTTTTCCCATCATTAGGGGGAGATAAGAAAAGTATTTTATAAGGAAACGATAGGAATTGTTGTGGTGTGTTCCCACTGTGTCTCATATTGATTATTGTACTCCACAAATGTAAATGTGAAGTGAAAAAATAATTGATTTTCAAAATGTGTGATGTCGCTAAAGTGATGAGATCACACATACCAGCTGCAAACCTACCTGCAAGGTTACAAATCCTCAATAAGGGATATACACCATAGACTAAGGTGTTGCAACTACACTTAGTGGAAGTGTGGTTGAGGTTGTGGCTTCATAAAGGAAGTTGGAGAGACCACTTGGTTTGATCAATCCGCACCTAGAAAGGAATAAGTAGGTGAGGAAGGAACAACTTATTTATATCATCAGAAATCATCTCATAAGATTGTCTCTGAATATGTCCATGAATCAAACTGGAGGATGCTCCGAAGTTTAATGATTCCAGAGAACAATGACATCCCAAGTGGATTTTGAGAATGCTCACGAGTCAATGGAAAGATCATGCGAGCATATTAATAATTAATTTCATATACACTTGCTTAAGAAAATAGATCAAGATGAGATCGAACCAAGCTCCTTGTTGCTCAATGTCAACGAAGAGCATATTTGGCCTATACAATCCAGGTAGAACTTGGTTCTTTGACAAATGTACATGTATTTGGTGTGGTAGTGCTAACCAACCAAGTGTAAAGCCTATTGGACATACATGATTAATTTGTCATAAAGCGTAATGAGAAGAAAGCAGTCTTAAAGGATAAAGACTCGCCTTGTGGCGCGAGGTTTCTCACAAAGCCCTGGAATTGTTCTCTTGTAATGAACGTTATAGTGTTCTACTACTTAGTTAGCTTGGTAATTTCAAAAGGACATGAAATGCAGCATATGTATGTAGTTGTTACGTATATCTGAAAAAATCAAGAGATAACAGATATTTACAAAAGTACTTAATAGACTTTTGTTTCCCAAATCAAGTGACTCTAAACCACAGAGTGGGTTTACAGTTAGATATAATGCTCACTTATAGATTGAAGTAATCAGGCGGATGTGGTATACCCGTTTAAGTGACTATATGATTTGGAGGAGATAGACAAGTAAGTTATTTTTCCATGCGTATTCACAAGAAAGTTCCTGATTTGGAATTGTAGCTATATATATCGATGGTACGGACATGATGGGAACTCTTGATGTAAAAGAGACCTTAAAAGCTATTTGAAATCCGAATTTGAGATGAAAAATCTGGGGAAAGCTCGACCGAATACTGAGCTTGTGGTATATTATCCCATCAGTTTGCATTTGTCTAAAGTTGTCAGGAAATTTAACAAAGACATGCATCATGATAGAACTCCCATGATTAGTCGAGGTAAGTGACCATTTCGTCTAAAGGAAGATGACGAAGATGTGTTGGGAGATGAAATTCCCATATCTAAGTACAATAGACGCATTGTTGTACTTAGTATAATAATGTACTCGATAAAATTTTGCATCCTCAAGGAACTTGTTAGCTAGATATAGCTCAGCGCCAACGCAATGTCATTGGAATGGTATAATGAATGTAATCATGTACTTAAAAGTAACCATCGACATAAAAAAAAATTATCCCTACAAAGACATAAAAATGAATGCTAATAAAAGTGAAATCCAAAAGTTGTTGATTATGAAGGAACAATAATCTCTTCTCCAACGAAAGTAATCATGGGGGGGATATGATAGATTATTTTCTAAGTCATTACCGATATTCAGTTTTGTCTGGAATAACTCTAAAAGTAATCAGGGGTGTAGGACCAGAATATCGCCACAACAATATTCTTGCGAGATTAACAACATTTCTGCGAGCGTCACAACAAGTTCTCCAACAACACTTTGCGAGTGTCACAAAATAATGACGTAACAGTTGACAATTGAAGAAACACGAAAAGAACATGATTAATTGCGATGGTTACAATGCTTGCGAAAAGGAATATTATAGCTACTGCGATAACATCGCGAGTGATATCCGAAATTAGAGGACAACTTAGCTGTCACCCATTATGTAATTTCCTATAAATAGAGATCCAATAGATTCAGGAAAGGAGGATGTATTTTAGAGTTGAGAAAGTCTTGAGGGGGACATAATTTGAGAAGAGAGAGGTATTTTTGCAGAGAGATTTTAGGAGAGAGAATGTATTTTTCTTTATCATCTTCTTCCCCAAAACTAAATTTAGAACTCCATTAATGGAGATTATTAATGTAAATCAAATGTAAAATTAAACAATGATAGTGAAGAATCATGGATGTAGATCAAATTGATCGAACCATGTAAAAAATCTTGGTGTCCGTTTATAATTTTAGCAATTTTACTACCATTTTTATATGTAGATCTAAAAATTAATATCAAAATAAGTGGTGTGTTGTGGGAAAACCTGTAACTACATTTTGGCGCTAGAAACAGGGACCTGCTTGTTGGATTGAAGAAGATCCAAAGAATTTAGCAATTGTTGGTGATGGATTCAACTGGATCTGTGAGATACAAGGGAAAATGTAGAAGTTTGAGCGAAAGAATTACATTAGCAGACGACAAATTCCATTAATTGTTGGGAGAAATAAAAAGAGGTCGAAGTGATGAAGGACGGAAGAAGAATTAGATAAGACGACAACAACTGTAAAATTAGACGAATCTTCATAAATAATCTATTCTAAAATGGGAACTCCTTCCTTATTTTATTTCTTTACTGTTATTCTTTAAATTTCCAGATTTAGTGGTTTTGAACAAAATTTTAGCAGAATTTTCACAAAAACTAATAGTCTGTTCTTGATCTAAATTTTGATTTATTCTTCAAAACTGATTTTCATATTAGATTTGCAATCAGTATAATATGTTTTACAACCTATATGAGATTTTTGAAAAAATTTATGTACCAAAATTTTAGGCTGGTTTGGGGATCTTCCCATGAACATAACCAAATGAATTTCTAACTTATATATTTTTCTTCGTATTACAGCAATTACCACCTGCTTTGCTGGACTATTCACTGAATTAATTAATTGATTACAGTGATACATGAATGACTCTCGCAGTGATAAATTAAATTTGCAGCAGCAACATGAATCTCTGCCACGATAAAGCAGCAGCTAACTTCACCAGGACATCACTAGTGAACAACGAAGAGCACATAAATCAACTTGGGCCAATAGATCATTTTGAACAAAGAAAGTTTGTGAAAGGAACCAAAGGACCAATATCTCAGTTGAAGTCGGAGAATCATCCAATAAGCTCATAGGAACAAGTGCAATTACAGCAGAAAAGAAAAATCATCACAGAGGTTCCACCAAACCGTTATAATCACAGCGAGCATCGCAGAAGCGTAATTACATCAAAGAACAAATGAAGACAAATGAAAGAAAAGATAGTCAAGAAAGAAAAAAGCTGGAGAAAATTGAATCAATTAATATTACTTCAAGAAGAAAACTATCTCGAAGAATTTCTGCTTTATGCAAAATGTAATCATTCACGGGCAGCAAAGGAAAGACAAAACAAGTAATTGGTGGGACGGTTGCAACAACCAATTTACAAATATAATATTAATTTCTGCGAAGAGGAAAGTACAATTAGTTGAAAATATACTATTAGTACGTAATGGATAAGAAAGCACAATTAGGTAAAAATATACTATTGATCTCACTGCGAAAAGTACTATTAATTATGAGAATTGCTATTACGAAAGCTAGAAGATACTGTTATCTTTAAACGTGAAAACCTCAACCACAATGAAGAAAAAAGAAAAAGGGTGATGGGACCATTCCAGCAGAGGCAGTACCGCAAAACAATGACGTTGACAATTAAAAAAAAAAAAGATCCAGATCAACAGATAGTTATTTCTTGAGGTGGCATCAATAGATCCAGGAGTTCTCTTCGCAGATTGAAAGATAAAGTGATAATTAGAATGAAGGAAGACGGCAAAGTATTGTTTTAGAGAGTTTCAACAACAAGTTTATTTCGCAACACTTCAAATCATTTTTGGAGAAAGGATCATCACCCGCGAGGCAATAACATCAACTGCAAAGAAAAATCGAGGGAATTTTCGCAAGAGCAGCGATTACAAGTGATGAGTTCCCATTTCATAGGAATATCATCATCAGAGAATAGCCCGTATAAATCAAACCTCATTAATTGCAGTGCTAAGACCTTTTGTGAAGTTTAAAGCTTCCGGCGAACAACATCGCATGTGAAAGACGTCAGGTAAATAATAAGACATGATAAAATAACCAAAACTTCTTATGTAGGGAAAGACAGAGACACAACATGAACACATCTCAGAACCAAAGCAATGAGAAGCATTATCAAAGACACCCGGGATGAGGAGAGAAAAAAGAAAATTAACGATCAACAAAGCAACAAGGGAAATGCAGATAAGTTAGCACAGAAGGGAGGTATTTGCGATACTCGCAAGATGCATCCAACTGCGAGCAACAAAACTAAAAGGGAAGTATTCTTATTGAAGTAACGGCAACGATTAACAGCAGAAGGAAAGTTGACTAACAACGTATTAACTCAAACTAGCGAGTAGCTAAATTCTCAAGGGATCATCAACGAGTAGAATAGCAACAACAACGAGAAGAACCGTAACCACATTTGCATCTGTGGTTTGTTGGATTTAGTTGATACCCTCTTTTGGCATAAGCTTTAAACATGAAAGAAGAAATCAGTTGGTAGCAAAGAGATGCAATTACCATAAGAGGGAACAAGTAGAACGATTGAGAGGGGGAAATTAAAGAGAGCAACTTCATAGATTTTTTAACGAGTAGAATCTGCGGCATTCTTCGTAGTTATTACGAAATAGTTAACGAGTAGAATGATTTGTTATTAACCACCAACTTCACAGATTTTTTGCAAGTACAAAGAGAGCAGATTAAAGTTAAATTAAAGTTCCAGCGAAGGAAAAGAACGAAGAAGAATAAAGGAGGAAAAATGAATTTAAAGTTCACACGAAGGAACAGATGAGAAGTGCCAGAAAAGAACTAAACTACAAAGACGTGGACGTACAGGGCATAAGAAAATATTATGTTTCTTTCGCAAACAGGAAGCTGGGACAGATGCTCAAAGGAATACTAAGTGAACTTGAGATCTTGCGATCAAATCCGAGCACATAGACAAGATCGCGATGGTCAAATTAGATTGAAGATGGTCATCTGCAATGAGTAGGAGTTTGATGCTGCGAGCAGGCAAGCCCAGTTGTTCAGAGAAATAAATTTTAAGAAGATCCAGCGATGACAAGAGAAATAAGTTTTAAGAAGATCCAGCGATGACAAAAGATGCAACAGCGAGCCGCAAAAGCTAAGTACCAATTCCTTGAATATTTTACTTACAGAAAATGAAAAAAATTCAAAGAAGATTTCTAAGATTTCAAAAAAAAAAACAAAAAACTTTTTACCAAAAGCGATATAATCGCAAGATTTATAAAATTTCTAAAATTTCAAAACATTTCAAAGAATTTTGATTTGATTGGCAAGAGCGATACATTCGCAAAAATTAAAAGATTTCAAAAATTTCAAAGATTTAAAAGGTTATAGAAAATGAAATAATCGCCAAGATTTAAAAAAAAAAAAAAAAATTATTTAACTTCCCAAAAACGCGATACAATCGCAAGATTTCAAAGATTTCTCTAGAATATTTCTTTTACAGAAAGATATTTTTGATTTAACAAATGCGATACAATCGCAAGATTTCAAAGAATATTTCTAAGATTTCAAAAGATTTTAAAGAATATTTACTTCAAATATGATGTTATGAGAATGAAAGAAGAAATGACAGAAATGAAAGAATTGACAGAAATTCAAGAATGAAGAAACGCGAGAATATCGCGAGAAACGCGAATAAAATTTCGCAGAGACATAAGAATGGGACGAACCTTTATGGCGTACACCTTAGTTTGCGGGTACAATTTCGCAAGAAGCAAATGTAAGACCTAATAGTGCGTCATATAAGGGGGTATCTCTTTACATGATTTAGGGGTAAGGTTATACCGCTGCTGGATCCTGAGTCATGGAGATGTTTGGGTTAAAGAAAACCTATCCGGAAGAGAGACCTTGGATTTCCAGCTTTATAAGGTTATACCCTGGTTGGACGACCGAGGATCTCTTCTAAGAGGTGCAGAGTATGACCAAGGCGCCGAGGTACACGGTTGAGCCAAGAGTGCCAGGGACGGACGAACCTACCCTGGAAATTCTTGGTAAGTCTTGTCTATGATGCACTTGGCCTGAAGAAAACCCCACTTAGGGTGCAGTCTCGTAAATATAAGCCATATATGCATAAAGGACAAGAGGCTGCGAAAACAACTGGTTGTTGGTAAATTCAGATGGGAGGAGCTAGTCTTGTATGGCCGATGTGCCCTCCTTGAAGGGGCAACCAGGGGGAAGATAATGGCGGCACCCTCCATTAGGGAGCTGATAAGTGTCTAAAGACGGCAATGTCATGGGGATTTATGATCGCAAGAACATTTAGGCCTCTCATATTGTCGCGTGACGTAAATTATACAGAGGCAACAAGCCATAAGAGATATGTTTAGATGAGATCAATGGGTTTTTACATGAAAGTGTAAAGACGTCCTGCGATTTCATCGCAAGATGGCAATGTCATAAGGCTTTGTTATCACAAGAGAACTTAGACTTGTCATATTGTCGCAAAGAAATTGACAAAATACAGATAAGGCAAGAACAATGGGTTTATACATGCAAATGTAAGAACGTCCTGTGATTTTGTCGCAAAGAGAAAAATTGGCAAAATAAGACCTTTAACTAGGAAGGCAAAATAAGACCAACAGAATAATCTCAAACATTAACTATCTTCTTTTATGAATGCATGAAAGATTTTTTCATCGCAAGAGAGATAGCAAGTACTATTTAGAATCTTTCAGAAATACTATTCAGAATTTCTCAGAAGTATTATTCAGAGTTTCTCAAGAGGATTGTCTACAATCTCGCGGCACTATTCATCAGCTCGCAACACTATTTGTGGCACTATTCGCATCATTATTTCATGAGCACTATTTATAATTTCGCAAAAATATTCAGCAACTCGCAGAAACATTCAAAAATTTGCAAACTCATTCAGCATCTCGCAGACTTTTCCAGAATTTCGCAGGAAATTTGGTTATTTCGCAGAATATGATTATTTTATCGTAGGAGGCAGAGGCAAGATAAGAAAAAAGAGACAATTCGTTCATTTAACATTTTATCAAGGATTCTACCTCCATAGATAAAGAACAGAGGCAAATATGGATTACCAAGAAAACATTTTATGTTCTTTATCTTCTCGGCAAGAATCATTCCCAAAATGGACAGGGATTTTCACCAAAAATGAAGTAATAATTTCGCATGAACAGAGGCAATACTTATGATTTTCATCCAAGGACGGATACTTCTTATACTTTGAGGATTGAGTACTTCTTATATTTCTTCAAGGATACTTCATACTTCGAATACTTCAAGAGTTAATACTTCTTATTTACTTAGCAAAGATATGGAACTTCACAAAAGAATAGAGGAAAGTACGTACTTTTCAAGTCCAGTATTCTTTCGCTCGTTCCTTCATCAACAAAGATCAAAGACTACTACAACAAGTTATTTTTCCTTAAAAATCGCTCTTCAAGCAATATTCAAGGAAAAAGAGGCAAGATGTAGGACCAGAATATCGCCACAACAATATTCTTGCGAGATTAATAACATTTCTGCGAGCGTCACAACGAGTTCTCCAACAACACTTTGCGAGTGTCACAAAATAATGACGTAACAGTTGACAATTGAAGAAACACGAAAAGAACATGATTGACTGGCGATGGTTACAATTCTTGCGAAAAGGAATATTATAGCTACTGCGATAACATCGCGAGTGATATCCAAAATTAGAGAACAGCTTAGATGTCACCCATTATGTAATTTCCTATAAATAGAGATCCAATAGATTCAGGAAAGGAGGATGTATTTTAGAGTTGAGAGAGTCTTGAGGGGGACATAATTTGAGAAGAGAGAGGTATTTTTGCAGAGAGATTTTAGGAGAGAGAATGTATTTTTCTTTATCATCTTCTTCCCCAAAACTAAATTTAGAACTCCATTAATGGAGATTATTAATGTAAATCAAATGTAAACTTAAACAATGATAGTGAAGAATCATGGATGTAGATCAAATTGATCGAACCATGTAAAAAATCTTGGTGTCCGTTTATAATTTTAGCAATTTTACTACCATTTTTATATGTAGATCTAGAAATTAATATCAAGATATGATAAGGGGTGTGTTGTGGGAAAACCTGCAACTACAAGGGGGAGATGCCGACATCAGCGGGAGGATCCAAGGATATGATGTCGACATATTTTACTTCAAAATTGAAGTCGTGTTGTACTCTTTTTCCCTTCGATCGAGAATAATTTTACCCAAAGGGTTTTGTTACTCGACAAGGTTGTTAGCGAGACAACACTAAAATCATCAAGTATGTTGAACGTTGAAGACATGAAGATCGCGTTGATATTACTGAAAATATATGAATCAAATAAATGAAACACGATAGTCTGTTAAGCAACGTAACTTCCAGAATCAACAACAAGGTCTTATAAGCATTCAAGTCATCAAAGTAAAGTGTGATAAACTTATACTGATTGCACTAGACTAATGAAAATTTTCTGCCATCAGGGGAGCATCTAATAGTGTGTTGAACTATTTTCCTTCACCAAGGTTGCTTTTTCCTATAAGGTTTTGTTACTCGGCAAGCTTTTTGAATGAGACAACAACAAACATCGAAATATAATTTCCTAGCTAAGGCTATCATTCCCACGATGGTTTTCTGCCTTAGGAGTTGTGAAGCAACTAGTCAACTTCAGCTGACCAAAGTGATCATCTGCAACGGATCACCTTTACTTGCATCTATCACGTTGTACTCTTTTCCCTTCGTCAAGGTTTTGTCCCACTGGGTTTTCCTTGTCAAGGTTTTAATGAGACAACATATTCGAGTCTAACTATGTTCTATGTTTGCGTAATATTGTACTCTTTTTCTTTAGTTCAGGTTTTGTCCCTTTGGGTTTCCCTGATGAAGTTTTAACGAGGCAGTTAAATTAGACTCGTCGGTCTTTGAAGATTGTATTGCATGTGATGAACTACAAGTAAAGTACAAGACGATATGTGAAGAGTTGTACCAAGGTTTTATCTCACTGGGTTTTTCCTTGTCAAAGTTTTATTGAGGCAATTGATTTCGACACAAGTCATCAAGGAGAGGAAGACATTTGAAGAACTACATTCGAAGCACTAAATGTGAAGCACTGCTTATGAAGTTTTATTGGACCGCACAAGGGGAGTGTTGTAGGGTGGGCCTATGGCCCATAGATGTGCGGCCCAGCTAGATATCTAAGGTCTCCCTTCTACATATATATAAAATATATTGTTCCATGTAACCCTATTATCCTGATCAATAGAAATTTCTCTTTGTCTTTTTACTTTTTCCGTATTTTCCACTGCAACAAATGTATATTTATACAGAGATATTATAAAGGGCCAAGTTACCCTACCTGGCACATGAATAAACTACCTTTTAGTTCACTCATTCCTGTAAGCTCCCCACCAAGTAGGTGATAACTGATATGATTTGATCATCTGAATTAAACACTGCTCGTGGGCTAGGCCTTTTTCTTCTTTACTTTTCCTCTTGGCTTTGGATCTTCATTTTAATATGGTTCATATCCTTTGAACTCTAAAGTCTTACGCATGCACGCAAACATAAAGATAAAGGAGTTGAGAAAAATACATTAAAGAATTAAAGTTTGGTCCCCTTGGTGACATATACCCAAGTGACCCAACTATTATTTCTTAAGCTAAGGTTCCATTAGAAAAGGAAACAAATGAAACACCCCAAATGATCAAATAAATATCATTACAAGGGTATTCCATTTGGGCTACTTACTCCATCGGCATATGTAAAGTTGTGTGCGAGTTTCATATGACAATGACCTAAGGTTTACTATTCTACTCGGTTAAATTATTCCGCCGCGTAGCCATATCTCGTTGGGTCTTTTAACTCCCAAAAAAACTCTATTTACAAAATCTTAAATTCATTATGAGACCAACTTGGCAGTGGCTGGGATAGAATGCAGTGCTTTGCAATAGCAAGCCTCCACATTCAAAACTAACACACCCAGTTAGTTAAGAATTTGACTCTCATATTTAACGTACTTGTCACACAAGAGGTCATAATTTTCTTAGTTTTTCTTGAGACGGTATCCAAATACAAGATACAAAGAACCATTAGTATTATCCAAAGTTCCAAATGAGGTCGATCGGGTTGGCCTTTTGTGATTATTTCATTGCCCCATGATATTTTTTTTGATATGGGGTGCAGAATTATGTCCATGTAGGCCTCTATCCCAAAATGAACCCCCTAGCATATCTCTACAAATAAAGGACCAGATATAACAAGTTGGGTGAAAAAGAGAAACAATAAACAAACCAAAAGGAAATAAAAGCTGTCAATATAATCTCCTTTTTTTTCCTTTTAAAAACAATCCCAATTAACCAACTCATATATCAAAGGCTTCAAACCCCCCAAAACCATACATAGTCAGAAACCATTAGGTAGACTGAGAAGACAGATAGAGAGACAGAAGTAGAAGAGACAGAGAAGCAAGCAAGCAAGCAATGAAAGGAAGAGATGGAAAAGCTGCTGCACCAACAGATTTGTTGGTATGTTTTCCATCAAGGGCTCATCTATCACTTATGCCTAAACAAATTTGTAGCCCAGTAAGGGTTCCAGAAGCAGCAAATAAGAGGTATAACAGTAATAGTAATCATCATCTTCAATTAGCTAGGGCTAGTAACAGATGTGGTGGTCAAGGTAGTCCCTTGTTATTAGCTAAAGCTAAAGCTATGGCTAATAAGATTGGTGCATCAGAAATCGATGAACCAACTTCACCAAAAGTTACTTGTGCAGGTCAAATAAAAGTCAGAACTAAAACTGGAAGAGGTTCGTGCAAGAATTGGCAAACAGTTATGGAAGAAATTGAGAGAATTCATAAGAAAAACTCATCAACATCATCGTCGAAACATAAGAATGGTAGTGATACTAAGAAATCAACTTGGGTGGAAGCACTTGGTTTTAAGAAAGATGTAATGCAATTCTTAACTTGCTTAAAAGGTTTTAAAGTTGATTTTAGATGTTTTGGCAATTTTCACGGGTCTGGTGTTTTGTCCGACGATGACGAAGACGATGAAGATGTGAACGAAGATGAAGAAAATGATGAAGTGCGTAGTGAATTAGGTAACGATCATCTAACTAGAAGTAAGTCATCAAGAACTGTTTACTCTAAGTGGTTTATGGTTTTGGAAGAAAATAAAGAAAATGGGTTGTTTGAAGAAAACAAAAATGAAGAGAAAAATGATTGTCCATCAGCACCTCCTCCAAATGCACTTTTGCTAATGCGATGTCGGTCGGCACCAGCGAAAAGTTGGTTAGAAGAGAAAGAAGAAGAAGAAAAACAAAAACAAAAACAAGAACAGGACCAAGAGCATGAAGATGAAGAATCAAAGAGTTACAATAACAATAAGTTAAAAGTCTTGTTTGATGAAGAACAGAAAAAAGAGAATTTGATATTAAAGTGTTATTCTCCTGATTTCACTATGGTTTCTTCTGATGTTGCTAAAGAAACATGGGTTGTTGGTGGTATAAGAGATTCAAGAGATCCATTGTCAAGAAGCAGAAGCTGGAAGAGATGATGATGATAAAAAATCATCTAAACATTTTGAATAATGGTGAATTTAATTTTAATAATTTACTACGTATAATTTTCATTTTTGGTTTGAATTTGTTTACATTTTTTGTTGGTTTTTATTTTCTCGATATTTTTTTTTTTTTGGGTATGTTTATTTGGATTCGGTGGTAAACTGATAATCCTAAAGTTACTGTTTTAATGACCTTTTTTCCTGTAATTGATTTAATTTGTACATAGTTAATTTCTCTCTTTTTTTTCCTTTTCTCATAGAAGGTTTTTTTTTTTTTTTTGATTGGATAAATCATAGAAGGTATGTGTTGTGATATAATGATAAAAATGTAAAGTTGTGATTTTAATATGAATGTTTTGAGTGCTCTTTCCTTAGTTGTATGGATTAGCTCATTCGCTGGCTTGTCTTTCCTTTTTCTTTTTTTTTTTTTTTTTTTTGATGCAAAAAAGATTTAATAAAGAGAATTATTCAAGTACAGGCTTATCTTGATAACCAAATCTTGAATTTCAAGAGGAAGATCAGTTCTAAAATCAAAACAAACTCTCATGACTCTAGCTCTCATGACTCTAGCTCTTCTTTTTCTCTTCTTTAGCGGTATCTATTCATATATATATAAAGGGAACTCCCCTTAGCAATAGTACTTGAAGCTGCAAATTTTGATATTCCAAATTTGATCCTATTTTCATTTGTTTGGAAAATACAATGAGGTCATATCGGTAATTTAAAAGAAACATACACTCCTAAATCATTCACAGTGGAGACCGATCTTAAAACCAAAATCCCACAAATTAAACTCACTTCTCCTTCATCATCACTTCACTATCAGGTAATCCACGAAAATTTCAAAGATTCCATTATCTACCCAAGCTTCAAAATCACAATAAAAAAAAAAAAAAAAAATCAATTTATGTTTTTTCTCTGTTTGAAATTCTTTCTCAATCTATCACGAGTTATTACATAGAAGGCAAGCGAGCAACAAGAGGAGGGTTGTCTTCGTCTTGAATATCAAACAGTGAAATTGAGAAAATAGAAAGATAATGGAGGGTTGTCTTCGTCTCATCTAGGTTAACCAAAGGGGACTGCAATGGAGGCCATGGTAAAACTTAGCTATTCACGGCGGTTGTGGTTATGGTGGGAATGAGAGTGGTGGTGGTGGTGGACACCGAAGCTGTGAAACTGTAGAGAGAGGTTAAGAAGGGAAAATGAATTTATTATTTTGTTCTTTTGTTGACCTAAGGTGCTCCATCCCTTCCTTATCCCTCCATTTCCCTCAAAATCCCAAAAAAGCAACCATCATGGTCTCCCATATCCCTACACGAGTAGGGATATACACCACCATCCCTACAAGGGTGAACAGATCTGTTCAGCCTTGTAGGGAAGGGAAATCGTACGCGTACTGAGTACGCGTTTGCTTTTTCACTTTACGCGTACTGAGTACGCGTATTTGTTTTCTGGTTTTTAACTATTACCCCTTTTTCACTCATTTTTTCACTAAAAATCGTTTTTTTAACCTATTTGATATATTTTTTTACTCTAATTTTTTTTTTACCTAAATAAATATTTTCCCATAAAAAAAAATACGCGTATTGAGTACCCGTTTGGCACTATTCATACGGGTACTCAGTACCCGTTTGATGTAGGGAAGGGATGGCTGAGCACCATAGCAAGCTTGCCTTTCATGTGCCATCCCTTCCCTTTATTTGAGGGATAGGGAAGGGATAGCTAGCACCATAGTGCTAGCTCTAATAAAATGTGATTTTATTTTGCAACTTGAACCAGATATAAACTTTCTTTGATATGGCCACGTGGTAGTGAACTCAGTTCACTCTGGATCGGATGGTTGAAAATGTATCATATCTAAGGAATCCCACGATTAAGAAGTAGTAAGTACAATACTATGTTAAGATGTTGATACACGAGGAGAGCACGAGCGAAAAAGGAGAGCACGTGCGAAGCGCGTGCCGGCACGCTAGTTCATTAAAGTAGGAAATATCATTAGGTCATTGGAATAATATATTAGAGAGAGTCTAGTCCATTTGACCCAGTCAATTGTCTGTTTGGTCCTTTTAGGGAAAATAAATTATAGTTTGGTCCTATAAATTATTGTTTGGTCCTAGGCTGATGTCATGGATGATGTAAATGTCATCATGTAGTGGCAGAAATACCCTTTTGGATAAGAACCATATATATGGTCAATTGGTAAGAGAAAAAAAATCATTTATCAGATTTACATTCTCTCTCCTCTAGGGTTTCTTCTACTCTCTCTGGTTTCTAGGTTTTTTTTTTCCTCCACTGATGAAGACGACAGAGAAGGTTTGAAGATGAAGATGAAGATGAGTGCATCTGTTGTTGTTGTTCGTGAAGATGATTTCATCTACGATTTTTAGGGTTTTTTTTCTTCTGCTGCTGCTGCTTTGAGATCGATCTGCTGATGTTCGTCCTGCAGTTAAAGATGAAGACGAAACAATAATTTGTTGCTGCGATGAACACGACGAAGAAGAAATCAACTGCTGCTTTTGTTTTGATTTCAGAGTTCATCATCCTGCTGCTGCTTGATTATAGATCTGAAAATAAATTTTTTTTGAATTTCGTTTTTGATAATGAAATCAGTTGTTTGTGTGTAGATTTATGTGTTTGTTTAAAGACGATGAAGACTTTTAATTAGATTATTTCTTGTTTCTTTGTTTTTGATTACAGATCTGAACTGTTGATGTTGAAGACGATCTGAACCGCTGCTGCAAAGAAGAAGAAATGAATCGTGTTGAGATTAAGATGAAGATCTTGTTTCTTGATGTATAAGATCATGATTTTGTTGAGTATCTTGAAATCAGTTTCTGTTGCTGCTGGTGTTGAAGACGTCGAACAAGATGCTGTTGTTGAAGATGAAGATGTTGATGTTTTTAGATGGACTTCATTCTAGAAATGAAGTCTGTTTTTTTAGGCTTTTTATATGGACTTCATTTCTGGAATGAAGTCTCTTTTTTAGGTTTTATATGGACTTCCTTTTTGGAATGAAGTCTGTTTTTTTAGGTTTTTATATGAACTTCATTTCTGGAATGAAGTCTTTGTTTTTATGTTTTTATATGGACTTCATTTCTGTTTATTTATGTTTTTATATGGACTTCATTTTCTGGAATGAACTACTACAAGAAAATAAGTAAAAATTAACACGGAAGGGCATTTTTGTCTGTTCTATATTTTTAACTAATTATGGACCAAATAGTAAAGGCGTTTGACCAAAAGATTAAACAGACATGGGCCCACCATCAAAAGGACCAAATGATATTTTTTCCTTCATTAAACTAGATTCGCCATGATGTTTCATATATTGTAAAAAAAAAATTTTTTTTATGAAATGTATTGCATGTTTGTTTGATGAATATTCTTGAAGACTTAATGGTAATCTCTGGTTATATTTATAATTAGTAGTAAACTAAAAATTGATAATTTATAGGGGGAAGCCACTTTACTAAGGGGAAAGCCGACTTCGGGGTGGATTTTGAAAAAACATTTTCCGATAGACTTAGGAAAGAATTCATATGTAACTTTCAAGAGTTTGACAACTGCTACGGAGCAATAACCAGAGTGAACAAGTATCTCACTGTGTAGATCAAGTAACTAGTAACATACAAATCAAATTCAAATGTAATAAACAGATTAAATAGCAAAAATAAACTAAATACTAAGAATCAATGCGATAACTCACAAATGCAAACGAAAATGTTGTTTAATGATGTAGCCTTAGATACAGTTGATAAGTAAAATTGCATTAGCTAATCCAGATTTTTCAAAGCCCTTTGCTTATTTATTTTTTTAACGTATTTAAAGCCTTTACGACTAATAAGAATGCACGTACACTTAAAATCATTAAACAAACAAAAATATATAAACCACCAAAAATCCGCATAAGTTAGCTAACTCCCCATAGTTTTGTATAAAATATGTCAAACCAAATATCCCAAACCCAAGCTGGTAACTATGCCATTCAACTCGAAACTCCATTTGTTACTTTTATGAGGGAATGGATTACGTTTAACTAGGTTACTCACGAAGATCACCTATATCGATTTTGGGATGGATTTCAACATCATTGTTTCGTAACATTCATCTTCGGTAGGATAAAGGTGGTATAGAAAATCAAGATTGATAGAGAAAAAATATTTAAATCCACCCCAGAGCCAGCTTTCCCTCTAATAAAAGTGGTTTTCCCCCTAACAATTATCTTAATTTATGAGGTCTACACATAGAGTAAATATAGGACCTCATACCTAAAAAACCATCTCCAATAGTGAAAATTTCAACTCTTAGAATTAAAAGAAAATTAGTTACAAACATGACGTGGAGGTGCAACCGGAAGTGCATATAACACTTTCTTGAACACATTCGTATTTAGTAATTGGTCCCTCCTAACTTGTAGGACCCTATTATTAGAGATGGGTCTATGTCAAGTGATGGTCTAAAATCCTCTGTGTCATTAAAAATAAATAAATCTATCCTCCATTGGAAATGATCTTAGATGCAAAATATGTTAAGTGCCCAAAATAATATGAAGTTACCACTCATATTTTTTTCATAATATAATATAAGTAATAAAAAACCAAGATTACCAGATCTTCTAGACAAAACACCGTTCCATAGTTGGGATCCATTAAAATTTTATATTAAAAAAAATCAATACAAAAACCTGGAATTTTTAGAAAAATTTAAATTATGTCATTTCCATTTTCTAAAATACCACAACCTTATCCTGTATTGGCCTCTGATTTGATAGTTGCAACTTGCATGTGAAAAACATCAGGTAAATCCCGTTCGTTTCCCATCCTAGTCTTTCTCGACACTTCAATAAACATGTTTATTTTTCCTTTCTTCTTTTATTCCATTTCTTCTTTCTTCCAGGACTTCTTCCTCCTCCACAAAACTACCACCATCACGATCAGTAGCACTGCCACCACCAAATCCATCATGATCTTCTAATCCACTGCCAACAACACCTCTGCCTCTTGCTCCCCTACTAACACCCCCTTCAATTTTTCTCCCCTACTAACATCTGCCACCACCAACAGCTTCACCTCCTCCTCCCTCACCAACACCACCAACGCCAACTTCTCTTTCTCCCACACCAGCACCAAACCCACTACATGTCCTGCTTTTCCATCAATACTACCTCCGACTCCACTGCTTCTGACTTATTACTCACCACCCCACCCCCACCCCCACCCCTAAACTCCCCCACACCTACCACTAAACGTCCAGATCCTCCACTAACAACATTTTATACTATACAGCCACCACCATCACCTTCAGATCCATCATTAAAATCACCTTCGCCTCCTCCTTTTTTTTTTTCACAACCACCACTAACACCTCCTTATGATGTATCATCACCGGAAAATGATTATATATCATGGTCCCCGAAATCAATGTTGTGTTGGTGAAACGACAGATTTGTGTTGAAATCAAATTTCGTTTCATCAATGTTTGTATCATAAGTAAAAATACCACTTAATGGGCCGAATCGACACTTGAATCATCTTTTGTTCCTCATCCAAGCCCGCTAGCCAGTCAACCAAGGCAGCCCACCAGTCTGCACAGACCGGTCAATGGTCAAAGTCGGTCAACTATCAAAGTAAACATCCGGTCAAGATCAATGGTCAAAGTCAATCGTCGGTCAACTATCGAAGTCAGTCGCACCCCTAGCCAATTTTCGGTCTTGTAGTCGGCAATGCTGCTAACCAATTCTCAGCCGAAAACTCATCCGCACTGCCAGCCAGCCTACACCCATACACCAGCCATCATTTATGTAGAATTTATCATGAAAGCATAAATGTACAGTTTCAGCCATTGAATTCCAGCAGTTTCAGCCATTGAATTCCAGCAGTTTCATCCATTCAGATTCCAGCAGTTGCATCCATGCAAAATTTATCATAGAAACATAAAGGGGCAGTTTCATGCAGAATTTATGATAAAGGCATAAAGGGGCAGTTTCATGCAGAATTCATGATGGGAGCATAAATGGGCAGTTTCATGCCATTTAAGTGAATATTGAAAATTAGATGTAAAGGGATATAAATAGGGAGGAGCATAAGTCAGAGAAGGGAGAGGAGGTAGCCAATAGGAGCGAAAAGAAAAACATATCATGTAATACAAATTGTGAATGAAAAATTACTCCCCAAGGGGATTCACCCGTGGACGTAGGCAGTCATGCCGAACCACGCTAAACCTCTGTTTCGTTGTTTATTCTTCAAATCATCTCCTAACCCTAAATTCACAGAAAATAATCAATTTTATTGTGTTTCGTCCCCAAAAGTAATTTTGGGTACAAACATTGGCGCCGACTAAGGGGATTTACGAGAAAAGGAATCGTGTTTTCCCATTGAGAAAAGTTGTAGAAAATGCTTCAAATCATGTCTGTCGAAAAGCAGTTTGAACGGCTTGAAAATCACTGATGCAGTCCAGTTGAACGTAACTGCTGCAGTCTAGTCTGTTCGCAATTGGTGCAGTCCAGCTGATCGCAGCTGCTACCGACCATGTAATCGCAGATACTGCAGTCAAGTTGATCGCAACTGCAGCAGTCCAGATTCGAGGTTCGAGATTTGTTGAAACTGTTACCTTCTGAAACCACTGAAGTTGCATCACTACAAAGTCTGATGAAAATGTTGCCAAAACTGTTGGTAGTATGTACGATCTGCTACACGTTACATGGAAAAAAATCACTATTAAGACTGGTGAAACCCCCGCAAGAACGTTCGATCCACGGTGAAAGATGTCGTAAAAACATCATCAAAATTTTTGCTGGATGTTCGATCTGCAACATGGCTTGGCCCAGTTTTTCCAATCACTGCAGTCCTACTGATCGCAGCTGTTGCAGACCAGTTAATTACAGTTACTGCAG
Organism: Papaver bracteatum; assembly: GCA_023529315.1. Lineage (NCBI taxonomy): Eukaryota > Viridiplantae > Streptophyta > Magnoliopsida > Ranunculales > Papaveraceae > Papaver > Papaver bracteatum. Next base: position 766,179 of record JAJJWX010005351.1, read on the forward strand.
TCCAGTTGATCACAACTGCTGCAGTCCAACATCGCATTCGGGAGCCACCACAGCGGACTCACTGCAAAAAATAACCAATATTGTTGTCAGGATGTTCGATCCGCATCATGATCAAGTCCAAAGTTCAAAAAAAAAACTGCTTCTTAAATAACGCATTATCCACCTGTTCGAGTTTGCCGCATGACAAAATCGCTACTATCATGATCGCAAGGTTTACAAGTTGCTTACATCTCTAGGTGCTTGAATACCCAAGAGAAAACCTCCGGAAAAGCGTGTCAGAAAAGTCCGCTAAGGTGCAGCAAAACCATGGTGAAAGGTCCATAAAGAAATAACAACGGTTCTAGAAGAAAGGTCAATAGTTTCTTAAACTGTTACAACAACCGTTACAAGGAAGAAAATGCAACATCTGCGATTGAAAAGATCACATTTCAGAAAGCCGTTGTAAGAAGCCTTTATAGCAAAGACGATATTTTCAGAAAAAATGTCACCAAAAGTACGGGGAAAGATCACATTTCATGTAAAAAGTGTCGCGAAAAAAAGTTCAAAAAAAAAAAGTCGGCGGCCAGAGCCGGAAGCTTCCTCACCCACATCAAGGGTTCACTCACCCACGTCAAGGATTCACTCACCCACATCATAAGTTCACTCACCCGCGTCTCGGCTTAGTCACCCACATCATAGGTTTTGTTAACTCACTTCAGTCAGTCACCCGCTTCGATGCTTCCAATTACATCAAAGTTCGATTTTCTTCGCATACCAATCGTTGATGCTATGAGGTACATCAAACTTCGATGCTCCGCGATACATCAAAGTTCCATTCTTATTAACAATTCGATGCAACAGTGGTACATCAATCTTCGATGCGCTGGATACACAGACCGTTGATGCTCTCAGGGACATCCATTTTCGATGCTCTATAATACATCAAATTCAATAAATAATTAAAAAAAAAAAGTCGGCGGCTCCACCCGGCGGCCATTACGAGCGGCGGCGGCGAGCGGCAACATCGGCAGCGGCGAACGGCGGCAGCGGCTAGACCCGGCGGCCAAGCCGAGCGGCAATCGGCGATTGCACGGTGATTAATCGGAGATTAGTCGGCTTCGGAGATTAATTGGGATCCTGATTCAGTACACCGCGATGCAAGATAATTCCATACTCCCGATTCAGCGAAACGCGATACAATTTAATACTGTGGCCCTGATCACGTGTAGCGCGGATCAACTTAATTTCATGGCCCTTGGATGATTCCGCCCCATTTCTCTTGCCTTGCGGATATGTACACCCCACTTGGGCTTGGTCTAAAAATTTGTTTCGTTGATATCTTCCTCGACTCACGTCCGAATTGGATGATTTCTGGCTCGTTGCGATCGCATGTCAATATCCTACGACATGAAGATAAAATTTTACAATTGGAGAATAATATTTTTTTCGGGTGAAATCACGACATCAACATATTTGGAGCAAGGCTCTAACCAACCAATTCTTCGAGCATCCAAATTGAGTGATTTTCGGCCCGTTGAGATCGTATGTCAATTCCCAACATCGTGAAGGCGAAATTTCAATTTTTGGAGAAAATTAAATTTTTAGAAATTTGAAATGACAGCACCAGAAACAGTCACATTCAATCACCACCGAAAATACTGCAGTCCAGTTGATCGAACTGCTGCAGTCCTTTTCCACATAACTATTACAGTCAGTTGATCGAACTATTGTAATCCAGTTTCATAGCAATAACTGCTGGCCATTTGATCGAACTGCCGCAGTCCTTTTAAATTCCTACAGTCCAGTTGGTCGAACTACTGTAGTCCGATTTTCCCCAGAACTGTTTCAATACAGTTTTCCTCACAACTGCTTCCGTCCAGGTTTATGCATAACTTTTACGGTACAGCTGATCGCAGCTGCTGAAATACTTAACTGGTGCATTCCAGTCCCACAGATAAATAAATTTACTAAGACAAGACGAGACGCTAGAAAAAACCAACATATCCAGTGGGCATCCTGATCACTTCATAAACAAAGTCGCAACAACATTTTCAACATGGTAAGTATACAATTTACATATAATCATGCATATTTTTGTTCAGTGAGACACCTATAATGTGGCGAGCATTTTCTCATGAGGAGATGCACACATTCCAGTTCTGCACGCATCTGGAATATTGGGATTGGCCCCTCGCGCAAGTTTCAGATATCAGACATCTTCAAAATCCCATGCACGAGCAAAATGCAGCAAGGCATGCAGTGCACCCTTGTGCGAGCATTGAGCAACATGACAATCATTATCTTCTAGGGGTTGTATATCACTTCAATGTGACTGACCATCACTGGGGGGGGGGATATGTAACACCTCATGGTCTGAAATAACTCTTTTGGGGCAAGCTGTGTAATACTCCATAAACTTGGGGGCGAGTTACATAGCACCTAATTGCAATGCGGAATTAAGCTTCTGAAAATCAAAACTGAAAATCAAAACTTCAGGTAACCCAAACTTCTTAATCCTCCAACGAGTTACAATATTAAGAGGGGGCGAGCATACACCCTAATATTTTTACGCAATTATTACAATTAGTAATGCTTAACTGCTATAGTTAAATTGATCAAATTGTTATACTCCAGTTCAAAAGCAACTGCTGCATCGGTTGGACGCAACCGATGCAGTCCAGTTGCCTGCGAATTCTGTACTCAGTTGGACGCAACTGATGCAGTCTGGTTGCACTCAGTTGGAAGCAACTAATGTTATCTAGTTTTATTTGTTATTGTTACACCTAGGTTTATCGAACTGTTTAAGTCCAGTCCCCCAGAAGCTGCTACAGTCCAGCTAGGTGTAGTCCAGCTAATCGAAGCTACTGCAGTCCAGCTCTATTTATATTCCTGCCGTCTAGCTGATCGCAGCTGCTGCAATCATGTTCGCATCTCCTGCAGTCCAGCTGATCGCAGATACTGTAGTGAGGCTCGTCTTTCTTGCAGTCCAGCTGATCGTAGCTGTTGCAGGGTAACTCTGCTCATTGCTGCTGCATTCCAGATGATCGCAGCTGATGCAGTCCAGCTATGTTCGCAGTTCCTGCAGTCCAGCTGATCACATCTGCTGCAGTGTAGCTTGGTTCGTTGCTGCTGCATTCCAGCTGATGCAGTCCAGCTATGCTCGCAGTTCATGCAGTCCAGCTGACCGCAGTTGATGTAGTCTGGCTCGTCGCTCCTGCATTCCATCTAATCGCAGCTGCTGCAATGCTCGATGTTGCTGCCTTCCAGCTGATCGAAGATGTTGTAGTCCAGTTCTGTTCGCAACTTCTGCAGTCCAGCTAATTATAGCTGCTGCAGTGCAGTCTTGCTCGTCGTGGATGCATTCCAGCTGATCGCAGCTGTTGCAGTTCAATTTTGCTCATCACTGCTGCATTTCAGCTGATCACAGCTGCTGCAGTCCAGCTATGTTCTCATCTCCTGCAGACCAGTTGACCGCAACTGCTGCAATACAGTTCTGCTCGTCGCAGATGTAGTACCACTGATCGCAGTTGTTGCAATGCTCGATGCTCCTGCAGTCTAGATGATCACAGCTACCACAGACCAGCTTCACTCAATGTTGTTATTGCTCACTCACAATTCTACTCTACTCAAGCATCACATTTCTGTTATTGAACAGTTCAGCCTTCTGTCCTAATTTTGCAAACAACAGTGGTTCATTCTCAACTGTTTCCCGTCGACCTCCTAGTCACAATAGCCATACTTGGGGGCGTCGTGATTGTGATTTCCGCAAACAAAAAGGGAAGTTCGCCAATCGCACCAACATCAATAATCCACACTTGGAGGCGAGTTTTATCATTGACTAAGGAAAACGGAATTTTCTTAACCCCCAACAAGTTGGAGGTTAAGAGGGGGCGATGTTTGTACCATAAGTAAAAATACCACTTAATGAGCCGAATCGACACTTGAATCATCTTTTTTTCTTCATCCAAGCCCGCTAACCAGTCAACCAAGGAAGCCCACCAGTCTGCACAGACCGGTCAATGGTCAAAGTCTGTCAACTGTCAAAGTCAACATCCGGTCAAGATCAATGGTCACAGTTAACGGTCGGTCAATGGTCAAAGTCAACCGTCGGTCAACTATCGAAGTCAGTCGCACCCCTAGCCAATTTTCGGTCGTGTAGCCGACAATGCTGCTAACCAATTCTCAACCGAAAACTCATTCGCATTGCCAGCCAGCCTACACCCATACTACCAGCCATCATTTATGCAGAATTTATCATGAAAGCATGAATGTGCAGTTTCAACCATTGAATTCCAGCAGTTTCAGCCATTGAATTCTAGCAATTTCATCCATGCAGATTCCAGCAGTTTCATCCATGCATAATTTATCATAGAAACATAAATGGGCAATTTCATGCAGAATTTATGATAAAGGCATAAAGGGGCAGTTTCATACAGAATTCATGATGGGAGCATAAATGGGCAGTTTCATGCCATTTAAGTGAATACTGAAAATTAGATGCAAAGGGATATAAATAGGGAGGAGCATAAGTCAGAGAAGGGAAAGGAGGTAGCCAATAGGAGCGAAAAGAAAAACATATCATGTAATACAAATTATGAATGAAAAATTACTCCCCAAAGGGATTCACCCGTGGACGTAGGCAGCCATGCCGAACCACGTTAAACCTCTGTTTCGTTGTTTGTTCTTCAAATCATCTTCTAACCCTAAATTCACAGAAAATAATCAATTTCATTGTGTTTCGTGCCCAAAAGTAATTTTGGGTACAAACAATCAAATTTCGATAAATTTAAACAACTTTGGAATAGGTGAAAACAATAAGTTTATGATGAAATCAAATTTGGTTTCAACTGGTTTTTGCCTATTTTATTTTCCAAAATTTTAATGGTGAAACAGTAAGTTTATATTGAAACCAAAATATAAATTACCTGATTTGTTCCTAGTTTATTCAGTCTGAGCTGAAAGTTGACGCGTTAGGTTTTTTCGTTGAAGTTGTGCTAGTGAAGTGATAATTTTATCTTGAAATCAAATTTGGTATCAACATATTTTTTCTTAGTTTTGATCGTTGATAGCAATGTTGTCGGTAAAATGGTATGTTTTTGGTGGTGTTATTTCTGGTTGGCGATGGTGATGCTATTGATAGTGGTGATGGTATTGATGGTGGATGTGGTGTTGGTTGTTGGTTGGTGACAAAAGTGTTTTTAGTGATGGTGGTGATGGTACGTAGTGACGGAGTGTGCTCGTAGTGGTGGGAATGATTTTGTTATTGGTGGTAGTGGCAGCGTTGGTGGTGGCAGTGGTTGACAGTGTTGCTTGGAGGTGGTGGTCTTAATGGTGGACATGGTGGTGCTGGTGGTTGGTGGTGAGAGGTGGTACTCGTATTGGTGGTGGTGGCACTGGTTATAAAAGAAGAAGAAGAACAGTAGAACTAGGTTGTTTGGTTGATTTGGGATAAATTAGACGGACATGTAGTTTAGACAATTAGTGTCAAATTGGGTTTTTGGTTTATTTTTTTATTTTTATTTTATTTTTGCTAAAAAAGATAGATAAATTAACTTAAAACAAAATATATAGTTTTATAAGGTGAAATGAGGAAGTGTGCTTCCATATTCACCTGTTATAGCATTCTTCCTATTGTATTTGGAAGCTTTGTCTGCCATACCATTAAGCTCTCTACTAACATAACCAAAGTTGTATAAAGAAAAAGAGTTCAAAAAAAATAAAAAATCTTCTAAAATAGAGGAACTAGACCAGCTAATCTGTTTAGAACTTTTACTTAGGTAGGAAATGACATTTTTGGCATCTCCTTTGATAGAAATCCGTGTGTAGTTCAATGTCTTGAGCCTTGAAAGCTTCCAAAACTACCAAACTTTTAGCTTCTTCTTCTTTACTTTCTAAACCTGAGATGGTTTCGCATCCCTTGTATTTACCCTTTGTATATGTTACGATTATGCTAATACCAGATGTGTGAGTATTTAAATCAAATGAGGCATCAACATATACTACCATTGAGTCATGTGGGATAACTTCATTAACATTAGACACCTCTTCAGCGTGAGTACGACATGTTGTTGTTGGCTATTAGTATCATGATTCATGATATGACAAATCTCTCAAAGCTTCATTTGCTAATCTATAGGAAAATATTGACACACTTATGTGGTTAACCTGTTTGTCTTGAAAAACATTACAACACCTATCTTTCCATATGTACCAAGCAGTAGTAAAAATAAAACAGACTTTCTTTGGACTATAGTTTCCAGATAACCATTTTCTAATCCAGTTGGATATAAATATGTTTATTCTTGAATCAGATAAAACTAAGTTTCCATAAGTGACTCACGCCCACACATACCTAGAAAAACTATAGTGAAGAATAGTATGCTCTGATGTTTCATGTTGGGTATCTGTACACATGCTCCAGTACGTATTCAGGTTAGGACTATAGTATGCAATCCTACATTTAGAGGATAGAATATTCTCAAAACATTTTCACAAGAAAATCTGGACCTTATGCATAACTGGAGGGCTCCATAATTCTTTGTAAAGTGATATAAGGTTGTTGACAAAAATAAAACTATTAGGGTTGCTAGTGATAGCCCTATACACAAATTTTACAGTGATAGAACCATTTCTAATATATGGTCAGATTAGTATATCCTACCTGTTAGGGGTATTCGAGTCCTCATTATTTTCTGGCCGTTGTTATTGGTGAAAAAAGACTCCACCAGGTTTGCATTTCAACTGTGTATTTTGGTCAATGAACTGATCTACATAATAGTTAGGATTAGGATGACAGATGCATAAAGGCAGAGATGTATTACAAATCCATGTACTATTAAATGCACTAATTTGTTGACTGTTTATAACCTCCAAAATGGAGTGTTTCTTAATTATATCAAGACTAGTGCAAATGCTTGTCCACACATAATATGTGTGGCTAGTTTTTTCTTATAGTGAAGGATATGACAATTACTAAAGTATTTACACTTTAGTATAATTTCCCAAAGCTCATTGGATGAATGAATGAGGTTCCAATCTTTTTAGGTTAGGAGGGAAACATTCATGTATTGAAGGTTACGAAAATACATACCACCCTGAGACTTATGGGTGCGAACCTTATTCCATCATCGTAGATAAATACCTTTCTGAGAACCCTTGACACACCAGATTTCTCTTTGGGGCCTCTCCATTTTTGGATAGTGGTATTAGGAAGTAGAAAAGAGTTCATTTTATAAGTTGGGGTTGAGTTAAGAACATGATTAACTAAAATGGATCTTCCAGCTTGATTAAGGTGGATTCCTTTCCATTTAGATAAAAAAAAAATTATGTACATGGATGTTGACTGCTTTAATTTGTAGAACGTTTTTTTTATTGTGCACTATAGATTCTTTTTTTTTTGTTTTTTGTTTTTTGTTTTTTTTTTTTTGGAAAAAGAGGTAATATGGTCAAAATAAAGCAATTACAAATGTAAAATCGTCTCGTAGTCTTGATGGATGAGAAGAGCATCAATAAATCTCAAAACATCCTCGTCACCAAATCCAAAGAAAATTGTTTTCCTTACCAACATAATGCATTGTACATTTTGTAATATGTAATTTCATCATATGCTGGATTTCAATCGTTCAAATAAGTTTGATTTTAAAACAAATAGATAGTAAGCTTACAGGTCGTATGATGTGCTTATATTTTATTCCCTCGGTCCAAATTATATAGGCGGAGAACTATTTTTTGGTTGTCCATATATATAGGCATAGTTCTAGTTCCCAGATGACTCTTTCTAAATATGCCCATATTTATGAAGTAGTATTACACTAACGTTAATTTAATGGTTTTAGTTTTCATAAAAAATAAGAGGTAAAACGAAAAAGAGAATGGATATTTATAAAATCCATATAATTTTTTTATTTAAGAGATTTATTTTCTCCGCATATATAACTTGGACGGAGAGAGTAAAAGATTATAATCATGTGGATCCATGATTATCTTTTTTCTCTTGTACTATTTGACGATCAACTCCAAAATTACATCATCAATAAGAGATCGAGTGTTGAGTTTACATAATTAAATGGAATAACAAATATTGCAAGAATTATGTTTGAGATAAATAAAAATAAAGCTTACCCGTTGGTTTATTTACTTTTAACATCAACATTGATCTTGCCAGATGCAACGATTTCAGTTGAAAGACTATTTTCGGTTATGAGAATTTTGAAAAATCGATGGTGTAATTGAATGGGCGATAAATGGATGAAAGATTATTTGCTTGCTTATACTAAAAGAGATATTATCAACAACATTATCTCGGCGGTTTCAAAATATGAAAACACATCGATAACGAATGCCCTTGAGGATGAAGACGGGTTGATCACTATATCGGTATGTGTAAGATCGAAAAATACTATTTTTTGGGTTTTCTTTTTATCATACTAAATTTACTCCTATTGTAATATATATTTCATTATGCATTTGTCAAAAAGAAAAAAATTGACTCCCCCACCCACCCACCTTGAATTCATTATGCATTTGCCAAAAAAAAAAACCTCCCCCTCCTCCAGCAACTTGAATTCTTAGCTCTCCCCTTCCCCCGTTGATCCTTATATTTCTGAAGAAGGAAATTCCTCCCTCTGTGAAATTCTATCGAATGAAGAAATTTGGGATACTCTTTCAAATATGAATCAATGGGGACTCCCGGTCCGGACGGTTTTCAACCCGTTTTTTTTTTAAAGCTAACTAGGATATTTTGGGAAAAGATATTGTCTTCACAATCCAGGATTTCTTTAAAACAAGGATTTTAAACCCAGAATTCAATCATTCATTTATTATGCTAATCCCGAAAATTACCACTCCTCAAATCCCGACGGATTTTAGGCCCATAAGCTTACCCAATACTATTTATAAGATAATTTCAAAGATTTTAGCTAACAGGCTAAAAACTATCCTAAAAAAGATTATCTCCCCAAACCAATCATCCTTTCTTCCGGGTAGACAAATTACGGATAACATTATCATAGCCCACGAACTTCTTCACTCAATGAAAATTTCCAAAGACAAAAAGGGTTTTCTAGCCATTAAACTTGATCTCTCTAAAGCTTTTGATAGAGTGGAGTAGGGTTTCATTAATAAAGCGCTTTTATCGTTTGGCATCAACTCCTCATGGGTAAAACTAATCATACAATGCATTTCAACCATAACTTTTTCCATTATCCTTAATGGTTCTCCAGGCACAACTTTCAAAAATACTAGAGGTTTAAGACAAGGAGATCCGCTCTTCCCTTATCTATCCCTAATCTGCATGGAAATTCTTTCAAGACTTCTGGAAAATGCAATAGCGGAAAAAAAAATCTCACTTGTTCTTCGCAGATGATTGTTTTCTGTTCACAAGAGCGTATTTAGGAGAAACGAAAAATATATTAGACATTTTATCAAATTTCAGAGATATAACGGGGAAAATGATTGATCTTCGAAAATTGGGAATATATTTTAGCTGACGCATTCATCCAAGACATGGAAAAATAATTACAAGAATCTTAAAAGTCCAAAGGATTACTAAAAATGAAAGGTATCTGGGGACTCCTCTCCTTTTTTTTTTTTATAAGAATAGAAAAGAGAATTTTGAGCCTCTTCTACTGTAGGACCAGAATATCGCCATGATATTACTCTTGCGAGATTAACAACACATCTGCGAACATCACCTCAAGTTCTTCAACAACACTTCACGAGTGTCACATAATGATTTGAAGAATGACGTAATAACTGACGAATGAAGAAAAACGGGAAGAGCGTGATTGCCCTGCGATGGGAACGACACTTGCGAGAATGGACATTATAACTACTGATATAATATAGTTAAACTTGGCAGAGCACAAGAAGAGAAAGAAATAGAAGATAATAAGAGAGTAGGCGAAGATAATAAATCTGCAGCCTCTCTATGTCATATATAAATACTAGATACAACGGACCTATATTAGGAAAACATCTAAATAGGGCAACTAGATCCCTAAAATAAAGAAATCCTATTACTTGACCAATAGGTAAACTATAATAACCTATAATAGCTCTAACATACCTATAATAACTCTAACAAATATCACGGGTCAGATCCGAAATTAAAGGTGTAGTTGCGGATTATCTCACAACTACACCCTCATTAGAATCCATTAAAATGATTCCTAAACCTAATTAATTTGATATGAAACTAAGAATTAAGGTACTAAAATTATAAAAATACACACAAAGATTTTTACGTGGTTCGATCAATGTGATCTACATCCACGGTGCTTCACTAATGATTGTATGTGATTACATGATTTTACAATTGAGACTCCGTTAAAGAATATTTGGAGCTCTAGAATTTTTTGGGGAAGAAGATGATAAAGAAAATAAAATCTCTCCTAATATTTTTTCTCTCCTCCTAAAATTATCTCTCTCTCTAAAAAAGACCTCCCCCTACTTCTCATGCCTAAATGGCTATTTATATGATCTTACAAAATATGACAGTTGTGTTGTCCCGCCATTTCGGATTTAAAGATTATTTTGCGAACCTTCGTGGTTTCCTTTGCTCGCAAAATTTTCTTCTTGCTCGCAAAATATTCTTTGCTCGCAAAATGTATTTTCTCTCCACAATTTCGTAAGTTATCATTTGCTGTGATATTCCGCTCCTACATCTTGCCTCTTTTTTCTTGAATATTGCTTGAAGAGCGATTTTTAAGAAAAAATCCGTTGTAGTAGTCTTTGATCTTTGTTGATGAAGGAACGAGCGAAAGAATATCAAACTCAAAAAGTATATACTTGCCTCTATTCTTTTGCGAAGTTCTGAAGCTTTAAGAAGTAATTAGAAGTATCATCTTGCGAAGTATGAAGTATGTGAAGTATCTTGAAGAAGTATGAAGTATAAGAAATATAAAATATCCTTGAAGAAGTATAAGAAGTACTTAATCCTCGAAATATATAAGAAGTATGAAGTATCCTTAAGAGAGTGATAAATATTTCCTCTGTTCATGTGAAATTATTATTCCACTTTTGGTGAGGATTCTTGCTGAGAAGATAAAGAACATCAAATATTTTCTTGGGTATCCATAGTTGCCTCTGTTCTTTATCTTCGAAAGAGAATTCTTGAGAAAATGTTGAATAATTAAATTGCATCTCTATTGTTATGTTGCCTCTGCCTCAAGTGGTAACCCTGTTATCTTCTGAGTATTTCTACAAATTCCTGAGTTTTTCTGCGCATTTCAGAACTTCTGAATAGTGCTGCGAATACTGTTGCGAATCATACTGTTGCGAATATAGTGTTACGAACTATGAATAGTCATGCGAATTATGAACTTTTCTGTGAAGTTTCGTGGTATTTTCCTGTAAAATTTTGTACAATACTTGTGCGAATATAATATTTATGTAATGATTATGTTATGAAATATGTATGCGATGCTTATGCCATGAAATGTTTATGCAATGCATTTATGATGCAAATATAATGCTTGAATGATGCGAGTATGATGCTTGTATGATGTGAATACTTTTCTATTATAATGCATATTTCAAGTTTCTGTTACTTAGCTCATTTTTCCGTAGTAAAATTGATATAACTTTGAGTTGCTTCCATTCATATAACTATCTTCGCAAGTTTATTTATGTATTTTATTATATATATTCGTCTTTGATCGCGAATGAAATCGCTTCTTCTTCGTGAAAATTCTTCAATGGGATTGTCTTCTTTGTTTCTTCAATGGGATTGTCTTCTTTGTTTCTTCAATGGGATTGTCTTCATGATATATATTCTCTTCAAAATTCTTCAATGATACTGATGGAATTAATTTCTGTGGTCTTATCATGCCTTCCTAAGTAAAGGTCTTATTTTTCCACCTCTTTTGTGATAATATTTTGTATTTGCGATAATATGACAAGTCTGAACATTCTTGCGAATATACAACCTCGTGACATTATCGTCTTGCGATGAAATCGCAGGACGTCTTTACACTTTCATGCAAAAACCCATTGATCTCATCTTATCTTCATTGTTATGTTCTGCGAGTTCTTTTTTTTTTTTTTTTTTTTTTTAGAAGGCTCGCAGAAGTTCAATTGTTGCACAAATATGACAAGCCTTTATGTTTTCGCAAACAAGAAGCCTCGTGACATTTGCGTCTTATAGCACTATCAGCTCCCTAATGGAGGGTGCTGCCCTTTATCTTCCCCCTGGTTGCCCCTTCAAGGAAGCGTACATCGACCATACAATGTTAGCTCTTCCCATCCGGTTCTGCCAACAACCAGCTTTTGATCGCAACCTCTTATCCTTTTTGCCTATAGGGCATATAGTTACGAGGTTGCACCCTATGGGGTATCTTTGGGCCAAGTGCATCATTTGCCAAGACTTGTCAAAAATGGCAGATGTGGTTCAACCTCACCCGGCACTCTTGACTCAACCATGTACCTCGGCGCCTTGATCATTTTTTGCACTTCTTGGGAAAGACAGTATGCCTTAGTCGCCCAACCTATATCCTCTTACACCGCATTTTATATTGCGTAATGTCGCTAGATTAGGTGAGAATCCAAGGTGTCTAACCCGGATAGGTACCCCATTATTGGGTTGTACCCCTAAATTTTTACCATGTACTAAGGGCCCTTGGTGGTGTTCCGGTTACCCTTAGCCACATTTATAGGTGCCCCCTTAAATGACGCACTTTAGGACTTTGCCTCTTACGAAATATAGCTTCGCGAACTAGGGTGTACGCCACAAAGGTTTTCCTGTATAAAATTTTCTGCGGCTCTCTTTCTTTTTTGGAGGCTGATCACAGATTGCGGTCTTTTATTCGCAAGTTAATCGTAAATGGCGGTATTTTTTCGCCTTTTAAAAATTCATCGTAACTTTTTCATGTACATAAAATGTTTAATGTTTTCATGAAATGTTTAGTATAAGAAGTATGAAAAGTATGAGAAGTATTAATCAAAATTGTTCTATAGAAATATAGGAATTTAATTTTCTCTATTTTTTGTAATTTTGAAGTCTTTGAAAATTTTTGAGATCGTTAAATTTTTGCGATAAACTCATTTTTGAATCTTGCGATTGTATCACTTTTCACCAATCTAAAAAATCTTTGAAATGTTTTGAAATCTTAGAAATTGTATAAATCTTGCGAGTATATCGCTTTTGGGGAATAAAATCAAAAATCTTTTGTCTTTTGTAAATAAAATATTCAGGGAAATGGTACTTACCTTTTTACGGCTTGTTGTTGTCTCTTGCGAAGTATGTGACTTGCTTGCTATGAAACTCATACTTCTATTGGATTGTTGGTTGTTCACGAAGTAGTTTGCTTCTTCCCAAAGTAGGTTATATTAATGCAAGCCTTGGAAAATATATACGAAGTAAACGTTCACGAAGTTAAATAGTTGCGAACTTAAATGAATATTCGTGAAGTAAATGTTTGCAAAGTAAATGTTCACGAAGCTAAATAGTTGCGAACTTCCCTCTTTACGAAATGGATTCTGGTTACTGCCTTAAGGAAGCAATATATAGCCATTGGCTGCCAATTCCTGGCGAGTTGATCTTGTTCTATATCTCCACGCTGGTTGTTGACGCAACTTTGTTTAATTTTCTTTAAATTATTTATTTTCTTTGGTCCTCGATAGTACTTCGCTGAGTATGATAACAAAGCTAGCTTTTACTCTGAAGTCACATTAGCTTACTCCTTAAAGTAATATTTCCTGCTGTTGAAAAATATAGCTCGTCTGATGACCCCTTTGCGTCATTGTCTTGTGCCTCATTGTTCTTTCCTGTTTATTTTACTGTTGGCGATACTTTCGCGTGAATGTTGGTACACAGGATTCATGAGATTTTCTTCGTGAATTTTATGTCTTCGCAAGTCCTTTTTTATCTTCCCACAGCATCCTCCTTGTGCAGAGATCTTTTCATTCCTGCTACCAATTGGTTTGTTGTTTCTAAGTTGGTTGGTTTGCTTGCTCCGAAGACATTACTTTACGAGACAAAGATTTTTGATGAAAGTAGTTGTATCATATTCCTCTTCCCTAGCTATCTGATGATGAAGTAAAAGCTATCTTCGCGGATCCTCTTCTTTGCTCTTCGCAGAAACTTTACTAATGATGAACCTTATTGCTTCGCATTTGATATTATTCTGTTACTACCGAAGGCGATTGTTACATGTGATCTTATAAAATGCAGACTTTTCTTTGTTGTTCCTAGATTAGCTTGGATTCACTGGTTGAGTTGGATTGACTCATTGGACCTCAACTGGTTTACTTGGTTCTTCGTAGAAATTCATCTTTCTCATTATGCAGTAAATATGTGCGAAGGAAATGCTTGATGAAGTGGTTTCATTATTGCTGCCAGCATATTTGAGTAGCCACGAAGTGATGATACTTAAACAGTGAAGGTTTGTTTACTGTTTGGTAAGCTTTAAGTGATAAAATTGGACTTAATTTCCCTCTTCTTTGGTAAATTAATCATGTGAGCACTGTTCAATAGATAAATCATTTGTCTTCCTTCATGAGATAAAGCAAATCTTCCTCTCCAATTGACGTTGTCCCTGTTCAACATTATTTAGGTACCTGTGGATCGTAACACAAACAAATAATTGATCATAAAAGTTCTTATTTCCAGTGCATTGCTGCACACGAACAAATCAGGATAATCAGGATTCAATTCAAACTATTATAATTTAAGAGATGAGTTAAGTATACTCCCTTCTAATGTAGCAACATATCTTCTTCCTTCTCTGCCGTTAATGATTCACGAATTCTCATTATCTACTGCTGTTTTCTTTGCCAACTTGATGCACCTGTGGTGTTCTTAACTCAATTTAGGTTGTATATTCGCAAGTTGACTTCAGCTTATTGGATTGGTCTCTTCCCACTGTATGTCTCCGGAAAGTAACTTTCAGGTCCTTGGCTGAAGGTTATGAATCATTTTACATTTGATTCCTCCCCTAATGTATCTTCATATACTTATTACGTTACATTGTTACGCCTGACTCCTCCCCTGCGTTACTTCGCAAGTTTCTTAATTTTGCTGGCTTAGATTCTTTTTATTAACTGGATATACCTCCTCGTCATAGGTTGGTTCTTTTCCTTTGTAGATCACTGATTTTGCTGGAAGTATTCACGAGATAATGGATTGGATTCTTTGTTGAACAGATTGATGCGAACTAAAGTGATTGCCTCAAACTGAAATGTTGCCAACTGGGTTCAATGATGCGATCTGATGCGTTGTTGCGAAATAGATTAGTTGATGTGAACGTTCGCAAGATAAATATTTGCGAACAAAGTTCCTTGTCTGGCTATAAGTTTGTCATTTCTGGTGATGCTTCGGCGAAGTTAGATGTGATTGTAGTGGCCTTGTCAAATTTCTTTGATCGACGAGGTATCCCTGCCTGCTGTTCACTAACTAATGCTGATGACGAATTAATATTCCCCTTCTATAAAGTGGTTTCTTCTAAAACTTCCACTGCTGCTATTTCTGATGTCACTTGGTTGATCTGTCCTTCGATATCTTTATCTCCTGGTTTGTTCGTTGACGAAACCTTTTCACCTTTGTATCTCTGATTTTGCTGCCTCAAAATGTAAAACTCTTTCCGAAACTCCCATGTTTGCCCTTGGAACTCAAACACACAGTAAGATGTGATCTTCATCAAAATTTCTGAAACCAACAAGGTGGAAGGTAGGATAACCTTCACTTGCAATCGCTGCTTTTGCATAAATACCCTCAATATTTCTTCGCCTGATGGGTTGGAATTGTCACTGTGCCTTTGTCTAACTGGTCTCTTCTTTTACTTTGACAAATACTGATGTGACATGCTACTTCATTAACTTCAGACTGCAGTTTTCCTTGCTATCGTGTACTGTATTTTTACGAAGTAAACTTTAATCTTCGCAGGAATTGGTATTTCAGTCGAACATCGTCAACTTATTGCTAGTAAAGATATCTTTGATCTTCTTTTCTTTTCTTTTCTGAATGATCATCCTGCATCTTCTTTGGTTCTTCGCAGCTCACCCATTTACTGATTTGCTTCGTGTTTCTTCGCCATCACTTGTGTCTTTCTGTTGTCCTATTCCACTCTCTCCATCTATCTGTACCTGCTTCATGTCTCACTGGCGAAGTAGTATACTGTTAATCTTTGGTTGGTCATCTGGCGAATCAAACCTGCGATTTTTGGTGAATGAAAAACAAACACTTAATAACACTTAATAAGAATGTATTTTAATCCTTTTAAATCCCAGTCAACTCTACTGTTATGCTGTGAAATTGCTTCATGCAAATATGCGTTGTATTCTTTCGCCTCTGCTTCACTTTCTCTCTTTGATTTTCCCCTCTTTATGCGGTGTCTTAACTGTTATTTCTTTGCTTGCGAGCATATTCTCACGAATTTGCTGGAGTAATTTGAGTTCTTCGTGTTATTGAGTTGAGTCCATCCCGCGCTTCTATGATATTTCATGCTCCTATGAAACATCTTCTCATACCAATTTCTTCCCCTGTGCTCCTTAAGCCCATTGATTCCTTTCACTTTCATTTGCTGTCGTTGTTACTATTCATAATTTGTACTGGGAAGACTTGCAATCATGCATTGCTGCGAACAACAAATCAATTCAGTAAAAAGTCTAAATAATTTTATGCTAAGTCTTGTCTTATCGAGAATGAAATTATCATCAAATATTTGCTTGGCTTTGTTGATGGGAAAATCACCAAATCAACTGAAAATTTTAACTATTCTTCGCTTTTGAAATTAATCAAATGGGTTTGCAAAACAAACACTTATGATCGTAAATCTGTGGCCAAAACTCATATAAATCATGCCTTTTAAGGGAAAACCAAGCTCTTGGAGATGAACAGGTTATAAATTTTGTAAAAATCTTTTCGAAAGTTTTCTTTATATCCATAAATCTAGACGTTTTAAAAGTAAGAAGAAGATTTATCCTTTTAGAAGTATTCGTTGATGTATTTCTATTTGCATTTTGTGTCTTCATAATTTCTTCGACTCTGTTTGCGTATGTGAATCTCTTTTTTTTTTTCTTGAACTACTAAAGTGTGTTTGATGTATGAAGATGCAGAAAACTCCAGGAACTTCCATTTTTATCTTCAAAATTCATAAATCCGGTACAATTCATCACCAACAGTAACCAATTTTTCTAATTTTCTTGAACCAACAAGGCTAGTCCCTGTTTCTAGCGCCAATTATGTAGTTGCGGATTATCTCACAACTACACCCTCATTAGAATCCATTAAAATGATTCCTAAACCTAATTAATTTGATATGAAACTAAGAATTAAGGTACTAAAATTATAAAAAGAGACACAAAGATTTTTACGTGGTTCGATCAATGTGATCTACATCCACGGTGCTTCACTAATGATTGTATGTGATTACATGATTTTATAATTGAGACTCCATTAAAGAATATTTGGAGCTCTAGAATTTTTTGGGGAAGAAGATGATAAAGAAAATAAAATCTCTCCTAATATTTTATCTCTCCTCCTAAAATTATCTCTCTCTCTAAAAAAGACCCCCCCTACTTCTCATGCCTAAATGGCTATTTATATGATCTTACAAAATATGACAGTTGTGTTGTCCCGCCATTTCGGATTTAAAGATTATTTTGCGAACCTTCGTGGTTTCCTTTGCTCGCAAAATGTCCTTCTTGCTCGCAAAATATTCTTTGCTCGCAAAATGTATTTTCTCTCCACAATATCGTAAGTTATCATTTGCTGTGATATTCCGCTCCTACAAAAGGACAGAATCCAAATGAACATTATAACGACGCTTGAACGTAACTCCTTGTCTACTGTAATTGTTCCAAATTCGCTAAAGTTTGAGCTCCTTGTCTAGATATACGATCTTTATCGTCTGAGAGATCACTGTTCTTGGACCTTAATGTTCTAATTTCTTCCTTAGAATTGTGGTAAAAGCGTTTGAATTCGTAAGCCATGTTTAAACAAGATCTATGGTCAGTTTCTAAGAGGCGTATCTTAGACCTGAGTTCATCTATGGAAAGAGAATTGATTCTATCATTGGAGGGATTATTCAAAGAATTATTGAGAAGCTCTAAAATAGTATCATCGTCTATTGGATTTGGAAAAGAACGAAGGAATACATCTTCTTCAGAAAGGCCGTAAACATCTGCGAAGAAGAAAAATAACAAAAAATGCAAAGGGATACAAGATTAACGAAAAAGAGAGAGATTTATTACCAAAAAGTTGATTGTTCACAGCTTGGAGGCTTGCGACCTTATTTTGCAAGAAAGAATGTTTAGTTTCCAACTGCTTGATATTTTCTTGAAGGTCAACAGACCCAGATTCCAATTTCCCGCGAAGACTAGCGGTCTCATATTCCAACTCCATATTCTTTTTACGAAGAACGGTATTCTTCTTGTGAAAATATGCGCATCTCATCTCTAAGTCTGAGGCAACATCAAAGGAATCTCTTCCAGTCTACGAGGGAACACTGTAAATTTAGGATTGGCAAGGAAATGAATACATAAATATAGTAAATAAATGAGAACGTACCATAATACCAAGAGAATTTAAGAGACTGGGAGATATTGATCTAGAGATTCCTTGGAGGGAATCATTATCAACCAGTATGGGAGCATTGCAGATCTTGGCAAGAGCCTGGGATACCCCATTAAAATCTTCATTTCCATAATCATTTGCGATACCATGAGTAATATCGCCAAAAATGTTAGATAGTTGGGCCATGGAAGAATCAGATTGAGAAGACTCCATTGCAGAAGGGATATCAGCATCAAAATCATCACCATTGTTGTCATTCTCAGAATCATCACTTGAATTTTATGGATTAGGTTGAGGAGTTGAAGAATAAGAGAATTTGGTTTTTCTTTTCTTTAAGGGAGGAGCACCAGATTTCTCTCTGCGAGGAGCAGTAGACTTCTCTTTGAGAGGGGCAGTAGATTTCCCCTTGCGACCAACTGTGGATTTTTCTTTAGTTCTCGCAGGCTTCACATGCTCTCTTTCTTCAATTTCCTGCGAACACAGATAAAGATACGAAATAGAGGCAACAATATATTATAAATAGTTATAAAGAAATATTTCTTACTTCATCTGTGAGAGATTTGAGAGCTAAGTAAGTAGCAGTTTTCCATAGCCTATCGTAGCTGGCTTTCAACCTTTCAATCTGATAAAAAGGAAATAACCAGCGAGAATCTAAAGACATGAAGAAAATAATAATGGTAATTTATTATGCAAAAAATTAAGAAAACATACTTCTTTATTTCTCTCAGGCCAGTTGAATACCCACGACTGGTATTCTGTGAGATTCGCAGGTAAAGCATGGGTACCAGAGATATATGGACCCTCTAAACATAATGGAAAAATAAACCATTTGTCATCATTGGAAATGGCAAGGGCCTTGATTATTACCCGTATGCCAGTCGATATCTAACATAAGAGATTCATCTTCAGCGATGTTATCTTTATTTTGTAAGTGGACACCCCAGCAAGTGCTATCCTTTTTTAAAAGGGATTATATCGTAATTTGCGAAGAAGTTCTCCATAGTATACTTCACGGAAATAATTGGAACATCTTTAAATTTAGGGTTCTTCGCAGCATCGGGGTAGCGATAATTTTTACCAGCACCGCGAGTAGCATACTCAAGCATTAAGCGAATACAATCCCCACTCAACTGATATACCGCCCGCAAGAATTTCACATGAGAGAGAATCTCATAGAATAAAGGAAGTTCAGGGTCATAGAGAGGAATGGGAAGGCCAGCCTCAAGCTGACCTAGCGAGATTATGATTTTCTCACGGTTATATGGAAAATCAGAAAATAATAGAACATAAAGTTCAGACTTAGGGTTTTGATTGGGAATGGTGGATAAAGTAAATCCTCTGCCTTGAAGTTCTTTTTGAATCCCCTAGAAAGAAACCACATATTTTCGACCAGCTGCAACCATTTTAGTATGGGAATGAAGAACTGAAAGAGTAAAGATCGAAAGAAAAATTATAATAGTAGCAGATCCGGAATGTACGGAAGAACAGTAAAATTGATGAGAGGATAAAGAAGAAAGTAAAAAAAGGGAAAGAAAAGAATGAAAGAAGTATTTATAGAAGAAGAAAGTTCTCGAGAAGATGAATGTATTTAATGCGAGGAGAAGACGTGAACGATTGGAATACAACGGTTGAAAGGGACGTGTCAGAAGTTGAATGGAAGAAAAGACACGTGTAATAAATCTGGCAATAGATGTAGAAATGTGTTAGAACAATAAAAAGTGAAGAGATGAATAGCTGCGACATTTTGATTCTCATGATCTTTCCCCCCTCGCAGAAAATAAATGAGAAAAGGCAAGATGTAGGACCAGAATATCACCATGATATTACTCTTGTGAGATTAGCAACACTTCTGCGATCATCACCGCGATTTCTTCAACTACACTTCACGAGTGTCACAGAATGATTTGAAGAATGACGTAATAACTGACAAATGAAGAAAAACGGGAAGAGCGTGATTACCCTGCGATGGGAACGACGCTTGCGAGAATGGACATTATAACTACTGTGATAATATTGCGGGTCAGATCCGAAATTAAAGGACAGATTATATGTTATCCACTATGTAACTATCCTATATAAAGAGACCCAGTAGATTTAGAAAGGGATGAGGTATTTATGAGTGTTGAGAAAGTCTTAAGGGGAGAGAAAATTCAAGAGAGCGGTTGTATTCTTGATTTCTTCCATTTCTTGTAAACATTTCTGAGAATCAAATGATAAAGTGTTGTTTTTTATCTTCAATTATGTATTAAATACTGTGAATTCTTATCAAGGGTGTAGTGTAGGATTTCCTGTAACTACATATACAAAGGTATTATTCAACTCTTCTAGGTTGGAAATCGAAGCTTCTATCTCAGGCAGGGCGGACAATGCTAATAAAATATGTTCTTCAATCTTACCCTACTGTAGATGGGGAAAAATGATTTGCTGGTTTTTACGGAATTGAGGAGATGACCGTATGGAGGAGACTCCTTTAACCGAGCGAAATTTTCAACCTCACACAGATGCACCTCTGCGAAGGGGGTGCTTTGAATTCGACAGATCAATATGTAGTACTCCGGCCTAAACCATGACAATGGCCGTTCCAGAGTAAATTCGGTCACAAGAGAGAATGGGTCTATCTGTAGGAGGGAAGCTAAGAAATGTGTGGAATCAATGGTAATCGAAGATTGTAGGTGTGTTTTGAATTCTTAATAAGATAAGTTCTGAATGATTGAAATTGCTCAGTTGAGAGTAATTGCTCAATTGATGAGTTGTTGATCTCGTATTGTCAGTGAGACGTCAGATTCTTGTTGTATATTCAATCATGATTCAAAGACTTATTTATATTGTTGGGATTGTAGACACCATGATCCCATGAAGTGTGACAGTTGATGGAATCAAGGAGTGGAGAAATGTAAATCGTGTTTGAAACCAGTTGCTCATCGTGCGGAGACTTGGTCGATTTTCCATCCACTACTTTGTTAACTTCTTCAACTGACTGCACGACTTGCTCACATTCTATCATGTGTTTCAATACGCGTCTCGTAGACCTCCAGACCAAAACCCTAGTTGATATCCCCCAAGTGACACGATTGACGTCTCATGGTTAATTAGTCAGTTGCTGACTTCATGATTTAATGGGACAATGAGTCCATATATTTGCTGAGTTGAACATGATTTACAAAAATGTTTAGAAACTCATGAATTGAACGTGTCTGCTGAGAAAAAAGATAAAATTCTGGCGTTGAAGTGAGAAAGTGTTTCTCATTATATGAATTGTTGAATATTAATAGTTGAACCAATATTCCTTGGTTTGAGCAAATATTGCTCGTCTGATGAATTATTGATAGCGTGACCAAAATAAAATATTAATTAAAATACTATTAGTTTAAATGATCATAATTAATAAGAATACTGATCATGAGATCGTCATAAAATTATTAGTGTTTGAATCTGGAATTATAATCCTTGGACTCAAAAACCCTAATTTGATCAATTGATGACCAAATGGTGGTTTATTTGAAAATTAACCATGGAATGAAGGAGAACCGACTTCATGGGACCGTGGGTCGACCATGCATCTCCCATATACTCGTGTGAGAAAATACCAAGGCCTCTTGAATATTTGGTGATTCGTTGATGAAAGAATGATCAAATGCTGGTTTAATCATTTATTCGAAAATGCTTGTCTGAGCCTTAGGTGATAAAACCTAATTAATTATGAAGAGATGAGAGACCAACCAAGGGGTCATGAAACCGGCCCTAGGTTGTCACGGGATTGACTGACGATCATTCCATGAAAATCCCAAAATTATTTCGAAGAGTTTTGGACCTAATACGTGCAATTGCGCAAATTAGGTCAAATTGTGTAAATACACGGGACCGGCTCCTTGCGAGCCAAAAATCCAATCTTGGTCGATCAAGGTAACATGATCATGTCACCAAAGTGTTCGTATCTCAGTTCTGAGAATTTTGATATTTTCAGATGTGCATTTGAGCAATCATTTGAGAAAATATGAAGAAATCAGGGGTTTTTGATGAAACCGTCAAAACTTCATGAGATGAAGGAAAAATAATAAAAAATTGAAGGAATCATGAAGTGTGGGACCGGACAAAGGACCCAATCCCACACGTTTTCCCCAATTTTTTATAATATTTTTATGATTTTAGGGAAATATGATAAAACCAAGGAATTTGTTAAAACCAAGGAGATTTTGTTGAAATCAAAGAGTTTTGTTGAAATCAATGAGTTTCCATGAGATGAGGAAAACATGAAAAATAATAATAAAAAATAAGGGATGTGTGGGACCGGCTTGAGCACGTTTGGCCGGTTAGGGCCCGATCCCGTGAGTTTTCCCTAATTTTATGTTTTATTTCATGATTTAAAGGAATTTTCAGAATTTGAAGGAAATATCATGAAATCAGGGAATTTCATGGGATTATGGAAACATGGAAAATATAATAATAATAAAATGGGACGTGTGGGGCCAGCTAGGGCTTGCCTGGCCGGCTAGGGTGTCCCTAATTTTATATTATGTTTTCATGGGATCAAGGAAATATCATGACATTAAGGAGTTTTCATGAAATTAGGGAAATAATAATAAAATAATGAGGAACCATGAGGTGTGGGGCTGGCTGGGATCAAGCCATGGCCGGTTGTCCAATAATCACGGCCCACAATGTTTTTCTTAATTTTATATTATTTCTTTGGTGTGAGGGAAACATCATGAAACTGAGGAGTTTCCTCAAAATGAAAGATATTTGTTCTAGTGAAAGGATTTTCATGAACTCAATGAAAATAATAAAAAATATGATAAAAATATGAAACTGGCGTGGGATTGACCACGGAACTTCTGGCCGGTCAGTGGGCCCATGCTCCCAGAGCCTTGGTCAATTTTTAATTATTTCCCTTCCTATTTTGCATAGGTTCATTGTCTCGTCGTATTTTGAAATACTTGTTCGTACGGTGATTGTTAGTGCATCATCGTCGAGTACACTTGCACCATTTGAGTCGGGGCTTACTCGGAGGTAGCTCAGATGCCCGTGTTTTTGAATATTTATTACTAACCCATGGAACTCTGTTAGGAAGAACCATGGATTGAGGTAACGAAATATTACAAAAGTATTTGAATATTTTCAGAAATTTAGTAGATGAATCCAAGAATTTAAGAATAATTAATTGATGGCTCTATACTAGCAGAGCAAGCTGTCTAGGAGTATTAATTATTCTGATATGAGCTTGCTGGAGCTTCATATGCTTTATGTAGTCAGAGAAAATTGTTGTTTGTATTAGGGCTGTCAACGGGTCCGGGTCCTCCCGGGTAGTACATGGCCCAGAACCGGACCCGACATATCAGCATTGGTTCCGGGTCTTAACGGTTCCGGGTCCGGTTCCATAATGTGTTGGCCCAGAACCGGACCTGTTTAAAATCCCGGATACCCGTTGGGTATTAAAAAAACTATTAAAATCTTAATTTCTTTCTCTTTTTAACTTGAATATAAATTATTTTTATAAAAATTTATTATTATTTATTTATTAATGTACTAAATAAATATTAAATGTAAGAAAAAAATCAAAAATTAAAAAAATTCAAAGCCGAAACTAGCAAAAATACCTATAATTTTGCTAAAAAAATGATCAAAAGGTTGCGGGTACCCGACGGATATTACCCGTTTGGATCCGTTAACATTCGGGTCCAATCGGGTAATTACCCGTCGGGTCCTAAGTTGCTAATGGGTCCAACTTTAGGACCCAGAACCGGACCCGATTTAGCGGGTCCGGTTCCGGGTAGCGGGTAACGGGTACCCATTGACAGCCCTAGTTTGTATCCTGAAGACGTTATCGCTCTATACTATCAGAGCAAGCTATCTAGGAGCCATCAATCTTGTGATTATGTATAGAAATAATTACTGAAGTGTTCAGTATTCATGAGATACGTTGTTGTCCAGCCGAGAGACTACATATCTACATGTACTCTGAGAAATAATATTTCTCAGTCAGAGGTTCGATGAGAGACCCGTGTCTCACTACTCACGTCCGATTGCTGGATCAGAAGTTCGTATAATTATGGGTTTACGATTTTAGCCTTTGTCGAAAATCCACCATCTACACCTACTTATCAAATGCAATTTCTGGCCCTACAAAAAGAGACATTGGATCAATTGGACAGGATTCAAAGAATTTTTTTGTGGAAAAAAATGGAACTCAAAGAAATGGTGGTTTTATAAAAGCTTGGTCTGGTATCAGTTAGAGCATTGCTCGGTCGAACTCGCAAGCGTTGCTGTCTCAAGCTTGTTTGTCAAGTTTAGTTGCCAAAACTATAAATCTTGATTTCTAGTCTACTTATAGCTAAGTCTCGGACTAGGATAGTAAGTGTAGTTGAGCTCTAGACTCCACGATGTTCATCATACAAAGACGAAGAACTATTCAAAGAACTGGTGGAACTTCATCAACAAAAAGTTATATGGAGACTTGAACTTATCTATCACTTAAAAGTCTATCTATTTTATCTCATATCTTGTGACAAAAGTCGTATTGTTATATAGACTTCGATTATACACATTTGCTATTTCGAGCCGAGTTTATCTTGCTTATCTATTTCTCGAAATATTTGTTGGTAAGCTTTCGCTTTGGCCAAGTTCATCTTTACTCGTAACAAAAGTCATGTTGATTGTTTCAATCTCTTGAAAATCGCTTTGATGAAAAATAGTGTGTGAATAACCACTATATAACATCCTCTAAGAATGTTTCAATGATTGAAATGAGAGTTTAGAATATATAACCTTGAATGGATATAAACATTGTATGTAAACTCATACTTGTGTAAGTCCAAAATCCTTGAACCAAAGTATGCGTACTTTACTAGCTCAGGATGTCTGGAGCTAAGTCTGCGTACCCATACGCACACTGCCGGAAGTTCACATCCCGTGAATTTCTGTTGGAGTTTGTGAACTAAAAGCAAGCTCAATCCGGGTACTTAAGTATGTGTACCGGTATGCGTACTTAAGTGGGTTATTTTCTAAAAACAGTTTATTCGTGAACTAAGACATTTAGAAATTAAGGAATGCAATCTATGCAAACCGTGGCTATAATGTTCATGAATTGATTCGAGTGAATCAAAATCATTTTTGCTTCGATTGTGTCTTATATACTTATATGAGATCTAAGCAATTGAACAACTCTGTAACTAGTTCTTTTGAGTCATTTGAACTAGTTATGGTGAAGATGAATAAGGTTGATATGAAAGTGCTCATATGGCTAACCATCGGTTAAATATTATTAAACCAACTAGGTGTACACGTTTAGGTATGGTTACTAAAATCTAAATGAAGTATATTTCATTTGTGTATAACAAGCTAAGATTCGATCTAACGGTTGAAAGATATTAGCTTGAATCTAATCAGGTTTTCATCTAATGGTGAATATTGAATGCTTTGTTACCAAGGTAACTTAGATTGAAAACCCTGATTTGGAGACTATATAAAGGAGAACTCTAGCAATTGGGAAACCTAATCCACACACCTCCTATGTGATACTAGTTGTATAAGCTAGAGTCGATTCTCCTTTAATCTTAGGTTTCTATCGAGACCCTGTAGGTTAACGACATAAAGACTTCATTGGGATTATGATGCCAGACCCAACTATTTTATCTATAGTTGCGTGATCTGATCTTGATGTTTCTATTGTATTTGAGTACAATCGTAAAGATTGGCTTGAGATTAATTTCTCCGATAGGAAAGATAGAAAAGTAGTCACAAACATCTTCGTCTCATCATTTGTGATTCCGCAATATCTTGTTTCGCTAGTCGATTAGGATTATTGTGAGGTGATTAATAATTCTAGGCTGTTCTTCGGGAATATAAGTCTAGGTTATCGATTGGTTCCTATTCACCTTGATTTATCAAAAGACGGAACAACACTCGTAGGTATTTCTGTGGTAGACATATTTATCTATTCTTATAGATTTTTCTGTGTGATAAAGATTTATTTACTCAAGTCTTTGAATTTGGGTCATAACAACTCTTAGTTAGGGGTTAGATCAGATCAGGAAATCAAGTGTGTAGTATCCAGCTGGGATCAGAGACGTAAGGAGCGCAACTGTACCTTGGATCTGTGCGAGATTGATTGGGGTTCAACTATAGTCCAGACCGAAGTTAGTTTGTAGCATGCTAGTGTATGTAGAGTCTTAATATAGTGTGTGTTCAATCTGGAATAGGTCCCTAGGTTTTTCTGCATTTGTTGTTTCCTCGTTAACAAAACTTATGGTGTCTGTGTTATTTTTTTTCCGCATTATATTTTTATTATATAATTGAAATATCACAGGTTATGCGTTGTATCGATCAATTGGTAAATCCAACCTTTGGTTGTTAATTAAAATTGATTGATCCTTAAATATTGGTCTTTGGTACCGTTCAAGTTATTTCTCTTGTATTCAATCAGGCTCACAGATTTATATTTGTTTGAGTAGGGATTGCATCGAGAAATTGAGATATAACTCTTTGATATACTTTTTACTAAGATTAAGTCTGACCCTCTAGTTGATTCTCTTAAAAATATATTGGAGTTAGTCCATACTGATATCTAAGTGAAATATTGGGTGTGGTTATTAGACCCCCACTTTTTCAATTGGCATCAGAGAAGGCAAACATGTTTAAAGACCTTATAAGTCTGTGTTTGTAGCGATCTGACTTTATGGACAGAAATTATATCTCCATAAACGTATAACCAGTCTTCGATGGATCAAACTACTTATTGTGGAAAATTGATATGCGTGTTTTTCTTCAAGCTCGTGATTTTCAAACATGGGTACGTGTTGTTAATGGCTATACTCCTCCGGTTGATACAGAAGGCGGTGTGTCTATACCCAAGGATATTGGTAGATATAGTCCATAATAAATCCTTGCTGCAAAGAAAAATTTTGATGGATTAAATGCTATCATACATGCCATTACCCCAGATCTTCAGCATCATGTTACTAGGTGCACAAAGTCTAAAGAATCCTGAGATATATTAGAAACCGTATATTAAGGTAATACATGTGAAAAGGAAGATAGGCTTCAAAACCTAAATTCTGATTGGGAAAACCTTCGTATGGTAGATGAAGAATCATTTGATGATTTAATCACTAAGTGTTTGAAATTGTTAATTCATCCTTTGAATTGGGTAAGACTATTCCTAAAAAGGGCATTGTGATAAATATTCTCAGATCTCTCCGATCCAGATATGATTCTAAGAAGCATGCCATCGTTAAAGGAAATAATCTCGCAACACTTTCCAGAAATACTCTGGTTGGGAAGTTAAAGATCTTTGATCATGAGCACACATCCAAATCTGGGAAGGATATTGCTTTCAAAGCACAAAAGAACACTAAATTACTTGATAAAAGTAAAAGTGTTTACTTCTATGAAGATGATCATTTTGAGGCTAATTCATCATATGAAGATCTTGAAAAGTCAGTCTCGTTGATAACAACACAGTTTAAGGATCTTCTTTTGAAGAGAAGTAAACGGTTCACCAGAGATAAATCCAAATCATCAGATAAACCCCATAATCGTGTTCCTCCTAAAAACTGGGATAATAATGAAACTGATGATGAGGATATGCCTCAGTGCTTTAAGTGTAAAGGTTTTGGTCATTTTCCAAATAAGTTTCCAAATCAAAAGAAATACACTGGCAATAAAGGTCTCGCTGCAACTCTTGATGAAATGTTTGACAACTATGATTCTAATGAAGACGAAAAGTCAAGTGTTGCACTTTTTTGTGAAAATATTGATTTTGGAAATTGTAGCAATACATACATCAATCTCGATAGTCTTTCAGAAGAAAACTCAACCAATCTGGAAGAAAAAATTGACCTTTCTGTTGGAATCTCTCTGTCGAATTTTTCAGGTTCCACTATGTGTCTAACAGCTTACACATCTCAGATGCCTGAATCATATGCCAGGTTGATATGCTCTTATTGTTCACTCAAATGTCATGAACTGTCAAAGTGTTACAAGTATAAACACAAATTGAGGCATGTCAACAAACTTCAACGAAGAGCGAATCGATTAGCAAACAAGCTCAAACTTGTTCAAAAAGCCGCTGAGGTAAGTGATATTTTATCTTCGTCAAAGAAGTTAGTTTCCAAGGATAATACAAGACCACTAATGAAGAAAGTATGGTCTAAACATTCTGAAGGACATGGTTCAATGAATTCCTTTCAAAGAGGTCATGGTGGAAAGATTATTGTTCACCGCAGCACAACTTAATTGTGTTGTTTGGTGAATCTTGTCTCATGTGCCTGATCAAAAGAGACAAGGTTGTGCACACCTCAGGCTTTAGGAAAATTTTTTTTTTTCTTTTCTTAGCTTTGTTGTGTTTTGCAATTTTGGTATTCATCCATATCTAATTGATATTGGAAAGGACTTCCCTAGTCGATTCAATAAAAAAGGGTTATTCTTGATAATAATGCCTTTTATAGGGTATGAGTTGTGCATATGTGAATCCTTTAAGTGCATGAAGGTTCTGTAACCCTACTTCCTTTTTCCTTCCCTGAAACTATTTTTAACTTAAGACTGCTTGTTGAGTTTAAGTTATGATTTCCTCTCACAAACCCATACGCATATGGATACTCTAAGCATCATGTATTCTGATGGAAAAGATGTTAATATGATTATTAAGCCATCAATCATGAAGGAAAAAGAAAGATATCTGTTACTTCCAACTTTGAAAATAAAAAGAAGGAATGTGTGGAAGCCAAAAGCTGTTCCTTCAAATTCTTAGAAGTTTTCTGATGTTCTTGAAGAGTTGAAGGAGACAAGAAAGAAGATTCAACAAAAAATAAGAACTCTTGAAATTCAGAAGGCCTTGGTTCGACATCATCATCCAAAAAGGTTTGTTGGAATTGACTCCTTTCTTCATGAACCATATATTCCCATGGCTGTTGATGATAAGGAGTTCGGGGACGATAAAGAATTTTTCAGAGGTCTCAATATCTAGGAAACTTCTTATGAGAATTTATTCTTATGTTTTAAGAAGGATAACTAAGGTTTGGAATAGCCATTATTGTGATTACACATAGCTATGTCCAAACATTTTTCATCTTTTATGTTTTTAGATTTATTTATTTAAATTCTAAAGTTTGTTTGGAAAATGATTTTGCAGTATTAATCTTTATAGTTTCATATATTGCAATTTATTATGGGATATGTGTGTTTGCGTCCGTGAACTATGATTATCCCAGACATGGTCAAAAGTTAAGTCTTTCATATGTCGATATGCAAGTATTGATAAAAGATTGAATGAACTTTTGACAAACAAAAGATAAGCCTATTATGTCATTATGCAAATATTTATGGAAGATAGGATGATCTTTTGTTTACAAAGATTAAGTATATTATATGTCATTGTGCAAATAGTGATGAAGAATATAATGAATCTTTGTTTATTCCGCAGTATTGATCTTCCCTGATCCATATTTTTATGTATATACTGTACAGCTCCGTAAGTTTTCAACTACAAAGATGTAAGGAGCGCAATTGTACCTTGGATCTTCTCTGATCCATATTTTTATGTATTTAAAGTGCATAGTATCCTGCTGGGATCAGGGACGTAAGGAGTGCAACTGTACCTTGGATCAGTATGAGATTGATTGGTGGTTCAACTACAGTCCATACCGAAGTTAGTTTGTAGTAGGCTAGTGTCTGTAGCGGCTTAATACAGTGTGTGTTCAATCTAGATTAGGTCCCGGGATTTTTCTGCATTTGCAGTTTCCTCGTTAACAAAATTTCTGGTGTCTGTGTTATTTCTTTTCCGCATTATATTTTGTAATATAATTGAAATATCACAGGTTGTGCGTTGTATCGATCAATTGTTAAATCCAACCTTTGGTCGTTGATTGAAATTTATTGATCCTTGAACATTGGTCTTTGGTACTGTTCAAGTTATTTCTCTTGTATTCAATCAGGCTCGCAGATTTCTATTTGTTTGAGTAAGGATTGAATCGAGAAATTGAGATATAACTTTTTGATATACTTTTTATTAAGATTGAGTCTGACTGTCTAGTTGATTCTGTTAAAATTATATTGGAGTTAGTCCATACATATTGCTAATCGAATTATTGGGTGTGGTTGTTAGACCCCCGCTTTTTCAGTATCTGCAAACCCATATCTCAAGGGGGGTTAGAAATCAAAAACCCACACCAGTTCAATTTAACTCTTCTCACCAAACTGGCCAGTAGATTAATCTCTGAACCAGATAAATTATGGGTCAAGCTTCTAAAAGCAAAATACTTCCCAAACTCTAATCCTCTATTTTTTTCTAGAACTTCTAACCATTCTTGGATTTGGACTAGTATCCATAAAAGGCCTGAATCTTATAAAAGGTAACTTCGTGTGGAATATCAGGAGAGTCAGTCAAAATTTGGGAAGATATATGGATTCCCAATGAAGATATAATTAAAAAACCATCGGATAGAGTGGACCAAATTCCTAATCTGGTGAAGGAACTAATTACTCTAGAAAATTCTTGGGATCTTGAAAAATTAGATGACTATTTCACTCCGGCCATTAAAGAAAAAATCATTGCAATCTCGACTCAAAGCGGAGATAAAGATAAGATAAAGTGGAGGCATCATTCTTCATGAGCTTTTTTTGTATCAATCAGGAACAAGAAAATGACATCATGGATAATCTTCCATGGAAGAAATTATGAGAAATTAAAACAACTCCAAGAATTAAGTTATTCATTTGGAAATCAGTTAAAAAAGCATTACCAATGTCAAGTATACTAGCAACACATATGACCAATATCTCTGCGTATTGTCAGATGTGTAACTCTCAAGTGCAAGAAAATGAACAACATCTTTTCAGATTTTGCCCCTTTGCAAGAGAAATATGGTTTTGTTTATCTTTAAGCCATATTAATAACCCATATTTTATAGACTCAATAAGTAATTGGGTCAACAACTGGATAGAGGATCCGAATTATACTCAATTGTCAAAAAAAATTGCTATCGCTATATTGTTTATTTGGAAGCACAGGTGTTCATTAGTCTTCGAAAAGAAAGATCCAAACCCAACAATGATGATAGAACATATAAATACATTTTTATACTCATCACCTTCAATTACGCTCCCGAGAAATTCTATTTCTAAAAATGAAGTTCTACGAGCTCCAAATTGAGCGTCCTTACGAATTGGATAATTCATAGATGCAGCTTTCAAGAAATAAGACCTTTCAATGGGATTCGCATTTATCTTATTTTCTGTAGACCAAGAGGAATTTATGCATATCGAAGTGTGATGTGATAAAGCAATGACAACAGTTCATGCAGAAGAACAAGCAATGCTAAAATCTATTTCTTGGTTAAGAGATAATATCATATCTAGTGTTTCAATTGTCACAGATTGAAAAAGTATTGCAGACTTCATTAACAAGAAATGCAAGGAAATTTCTTAGGAAGCGAATAAAACTATTAAAGAAGTCGAGGCAATTTTGGGTATACTTCCACAAGCCGAGGTTAGATACATTAACATGAAATACAACTCAGCAGCGGATAATATAGCTAAGGAAGCAAGAATTAAGAGTCTTCACCATTTATCTTTGCACATTTGGGAAAAAATTAGTAAATCAAGTACAGAGTCTAATGCGTTTGATAAATATGTGTTATAAATCTTTTGTACTATATTACATGATTATTATTTTATCCTTCTCATCAAAAAAAAAAAACTAATATGTAGTGATCTTCACTACAATTGGTGCTCAGAAATAGGATAAATCTCCAAGGATAGAGATAATTAAAGAAGGGGAAGAGGAATCAGAGGGTTAGAAGAAGAATCAGAAGAATTAGGGGAAGGAAAGAGAGTTAGACTAAATTTGGGAGAGAAGAACATTAATTCATTTCATTACTTGATTACCTGGATTAAAACATTCATTTGGGCAAAATAGTAGAAACGCTACTCATAACACAAGTACCCAGTTTACCCTTACAATTATAATAAACTTCCCTAACTACCATTTCCTCACAACCCAGGTCAATGACAAATACCTACTCCTCCAAAACATCCTTATCCTCAAGGATGTGAAAGAGTTCGGCTTGGCTAAATGAAAGCTCAGTGATACAATAGTTTCTCAACCTTGACAAACTTGAGACCAAGCCCGGAGACCATTGGTGATCGTCGTGTGAATTGCAAACTCCATACTGGGACATGATTTCTCCTACAACAGCAATCAGTAGACTGCCCATTTCTACAGATTTTAGAATCCCAGAAATTGTAGAGAGTACGGTTTGATAGACTTGAATAACACTCGCACTGTTTATCCAGATTTCAGTTATTTCCCAGGCCCACAAGGGCTGAACATCTCCACCACCATATCTTGCTAGACTTAATTGCAAGATGTTCGTGAAACAAACTTTTATAGCATGGATATAGTAAGTCGCATGACTACTGTAATTTGAAACAAGGTGTCCGACCACTAAGGAGTAACAAAAGTTTGCATGGCCCCAAATCATCACCAGCAACCTAACTTTACCTGTGAACTTGTACCTCACCAGAACTAATGCAGTAAGGATGCAGTTCGTTGCACTTCTGTTGTTAGTTGTGTAAACTGGAGCAGAACAACTGAATAATACAATGACCAGCTGAAGTATTACCGCTCTCATCACCATAGTTCCACATAGCTCTACCAACAACAATTAATGAAGTACCACGAGAATTCCCATACCAAGGTGAAACATACCTCATAGTAACCCCGTCTACATCTTCTTCAATTACACTAAGACACCACAACTGTTGAGATAATCTATAAATTATAACATTACCCACTCCTAAGTTTCTTCAAAATGAAACACTCATAAATGTCGTACAGTACAATGGATAAGAAGAATTTTTAGACAAACCTGAAGTACGAGATGATATAACTTCACTCACATTACCACTACTACATGAAGCATGAGCTGACATTTTCCCACTGCTATGACCTTGACTACCTGAAATGATTATAGTAACCTCCAACTGAGTTTTTAATATATTGTCCAGCTCATTCCATTTACCAACATGATCAACCTGCCAAGAGTGCATACCAAAAACTTCACAGTCGTTAAGATGTAAAAGAATCTTCATGGTCCCTACAATTCTTTCGCAGAATTCCACTCTTCTATAATGCACCGTGTCCAGAAACCATAAGGCTATCACTCGACTGTTACAAGTAAACTGTTGTTTCCTATAGGGCTATCACTCGACTGTTTCAAGTAAAGGGTTGTTGGACAGTAAAAAGAATAAGAGTACCCACTACTGGCCATAAATACAATCTTAGCTTGTAATTTTTCCAGCTACCCACTGCTAGGTTCAGGTCAATACACTTACTTTCCATACTACCAGCACAAATTGAGTTACACAACTCTTTTTTATAATATGTACATCCTAAGGTAAACCAACTTCCATACCCAGCAATCCAAGAGCCCAAAGAGTATTGATACATATAGGAACCGTAAAAGTTCTTAAGAAATTGATTTAACGAACCTTCATTAGCGGTAGAAAACCCAAAAATGCAATGTAAGGAGGGTGTATGTTCTTCATGTAAGCACAAAACCAGTATCACCATTAAAACTCCAGCTATGACGGCTGGGCATTTGATTGAGTATTTGTTGAGTATAGCTAGATTCATTTCCCTTTGTCAGATGAAAATTATTACAGAGAACATTAACTTGCTCCAATAGTTCTCCATGGAGCTTGCAAACAACCTGATTGTCACTATTTTTCACGAACACCAACCCATTTAGATACCTCCATAAAAATTATGAACAATTTCCATGTGCTAAAATTAGCTCATAACATTTATCCAAGTTAACCCCGTAAGAACAAACATACCAAAAGTAAGAATTTGCAGGCATAATGTAGAATTACTTATAATCGATCATGTCCCTCGTCCTCGATCAAATACCCTTCCAGAAAAATTCAGGACGCCGTAGATACATTTTCCACTAATTAAACTGCACATTACACTAACAAACATTTTGAGAAAACCATATCTCATCTTCTTAGTAACCATTGAGTGTGATATGTCAGCAATCAATATGTTACCATCTTCACTATCTCCTTGAGATGCTTTCATAAGCACGATTGACGCACCAAGGTAACTACTTGCATTCAATTGAACCAGCTCATAATTATTGCTTCCCATGTACTTAAGTAATTTATGAAATAATTCTGAATTTGCTGCAACTAGCACCTCTAAATAAGAATTCCACAAATCGGTCTGATGCATTCTATATCGATCAAACAACAAATGACCACAAGCATAACTGGTGATTCAATCTTCTTGTGAAAATTTCAGGAACAAATGCCAACCATATTCATTATCACCATTTCCAACAGATACAAGCACACCTGAATAAGAAGACAACAATTCCAAGATATACCTAAGCTTACTTGCATAATAAGAAGTATTCCAACTCAACTCAAACTATTTTACTCTATCAAATTACTCTTCCAACAAAAATGAGGACCTAATAGGAGCATTTTTTTTCCTACTAGCACACATAAGAACCATCTCATAGACCACAAATTATCTACCACGATCAAAAAGCATACGGACCGAATCAGAACTAGATATAACAACACATACAGAAGTAATTTGTGATACCTGTAGTCTGGAAAATCCCTTGAGAAGTTAGAAAATCTAAGAAGTAAATTGACATTCAGTACTGAAATGCTGAGTTAGCCAGTTGAAATCCTTTACCTCAGTATTTGTAGCCTTTCTAACTTGAGAATTTGAAACAACATTAAGATAATCATGTTCAGAAATGAAGGGTTTACCCTCTTGATTATCCAGAAACATCGAATATCCCTTGTATTTCTGAACTTCATTAACAACATTAGATCTATAAACACCAGAGAAAACAATTATTGGTGTAGATCGAAAATTACCTTCATCTGTTGCACTAAGAGTTGAAATTTTTTGAAGGAATTCTCTTACTGAACTCGAATCACCTGAATCAAGTGAAATTGATTTCAAATTATCATCAACTTCGTTCTTGACCATCTTCGACTCTATGGACTCAGCTCCAACTAAATCGACGTTTGCAGAACTGATTTCCATTTTCCCAGCGTCAGCTTCCACTGTTGGTCCTTTCTCT
The DNA here is from genome assembly GCA_023529315.1 of Papaver bracteatum. Classification (NCBI taxonomy): domain Eukaryota; kingdom Viridiplantae; phylum Streptophyta; class Magnoliopsida; order Ranunculales; family Papaveraceae; genus Papaver; species Papaver bracteatum. The sequence continues at coordinate 801,768 of JAJJWX010005351.1, forward strand.
AATTGTTGACGAATTGATGTCGTAATTAGAAGGATTGTCGCCAAATTATTCAATGCCTTGCTCATGAGTTTTGAAAACTGTTGAAGATTATAATCCCTAGATGGTAAGTTATCCTCTCGAGAATGGACTTGATACAGCCACTAAAGATTTGTAATTCATCTCTTACTACCTTTTCAGCCTTTGATTGTAACCTAGTAGAATCGATCTCCGCCATGGATGAAATCACCAAGGAACGGAACTGCTCCGATACTACTTGTAGTGATCTTCACTACAATTGGTGCTCAGAAACAGGATAAATCTCTAAGGATAGAGATAATTGAAGAAGGGGAGGAGGAATCAGAGGGTTAAAAGAAGAATCAGACGAATTAGGGGAAGGAAAGAGAGGCAGACTAAATTTGGGAGAGAAGAACATTAATTCATTTCATTACTTGATTACCAGGATTACAACATTCACTAGTCCTAAGAGCATCTCCAATGCAAGGGTTGAAGGTCTTAAAAAGACATGACACCTAGGATTTAATATTTTTTAAACTAAAAATTAATCTCCAATGCTAAGGTCAAGGTTAATGAAAATCATGACAAGGATGCCATCTCATGAGAAGGGGTAAAGGTGAAGGTCATATCTTCACCTTCTTCATGACCCTGGGTCTATTGACACATCACCAATATTGTATTCCAAAATTGATTTCTTTTAATTAGAAAATATTTTTATTGGGTGATAACTTCAAAGATGTTTTTCCCCCATAATTATGACCCATTTCCAAAATTTATTTTAGGGTAAGAAGACTTTAGCATTGGAGATGAAACATGAGGTAAAATGTAAAATTTTCATTTGTTTTAGCCACATAGGAATCACCCCTAATAAAAAAAATATTAATAAGACCCCCACATAGGATAACTTCCACCCTTAGCATTGGAGATGCTCTAAATAACGGAAACGCTACTCATAACACAAGTACCCATTTTACCCGTATAATTATAATAAACTTCCATAACTACCCCTTCCTCACAACCCAGGTCTATGACATAAAAACAAGCATGGTTTTTACTTTCTTCTCGATGTCTGCATTGGATTTCTCTCTCACATGAAATTCGCCTTAAAACGGGGATAAAGAGAAAAAATCACATATATATATATACACACACGTACACACAGACACGAATTCCCGATCTTCACTAGAAAATCAATATGAACATAACAAGAACTATTATCAATCCATCCATGGGTAGAGAAAATTTTAATGAGACCATTTCTTTTAATATTATTACACCAATATTCGTAAGGAAAAATTTAAAGAATTCTTAATACATGTCGGAGATATTCGTCCAAGAAGCAAAATAAAAAGGAAGATAATGAAAAATGTATACAAGGGTATTAGAGTAATTCGGTTCAAATAAATATTGCTTTGGAAAATTATTAGGGAGATGATGTGTCATGTTGAGAAGAGGGGTCGCATGCTCAGAGTATGCACCCCGTTCCCATCGTAACCACACCACTTTTTATGTAGGATTAGGAGTATTCAGACTTATTACCGTAGTATTTTTACCAATTGGTCGATTAAACCAATAACGATAATTCCTGGATAAAAAAGATATGTAAAATTTGATACTGTTTAAATGGACAAGAATGTAAAAATATTCAGGATGTAAACAGTTTCATCCTACCCATTTTCAAATAGTTTTTCTTATTTTTAATTTACATCAGGATGCATCCAGTTTCATTCTCGATATTTTTTAAGTTTAAGCCAGGATGAATCCAGATTCATTCTTGCTATTTTTTGTTGTGGTCATTTCACCCATAATAATTTTTACTCGTCCATTAAAACCATGTTTTAAAAATATTTGGACAATTTACCCAATTTCTCTTAGTTATGAACATTGTGAACTTATGATAAAAAAAACAAAAATGGGCTAAAAGTATTTTTTCCAGATAAATGGATAGTGAGTGGTAGTTCATCTCAGAAGCAAGACAATTGCTTCAACATAAAAAAAAAGCAAGACAATTTTGGCAATTGTCTAGTGCTATTTTCGGAAATACAATACAAAACACTAGCGGGTAAATTCCATCATGTAAAAACCAAAATAGTGAGTGGAATTTCGGTTTTATAACTTTTATAAGTTAGGTTGATGATTGTCTATCTTAGATTAGGTGCTTCTCCTCTACCATTATTAAAGTCATCGCAACTTCTAATCTTGGTTAGATTATTAAGAAGAAGATAGCAGAAAAGATTAATTAATCTTAATAGCTTTTGCAAAAAATAAACAATGTCCAATTTGATTTCGAGATGATTACACCCCATGAGATATGTTATATATGTATCATTTTGATTCACAAAAATCATCATTGTTATTATAAATCATAAGTTTTTTCCTTTTTAAATCCACTATAGCCATCATTATAAATCTACATTTGGATCCATTTATTTTCTTCGATTATCTATCACTGTGGAACTCGAGGCACGATTAACGACTCCAAATATTTGGGACCATTATAAATGTAAAGGTTGTTAGAGAGCTCCTTTTCTAATGGATTCTTCTTTTCTTTCCACCCTTACGCCCCTTCCTATGGCTGTGGCAAATCAATAATTTGCCATTTAAGCACCCACTATGGAGAGGGTAAATAGTCAAACCGACCTGGCTAAGTGGCAAATTTTCCACTTAACCAGGCCAGGTGGAGTTTCTACCGAGCGGTCGAGATTCGACCGTTCGATCCACTATAAACCGTTCGGTGTATACTACACCGATAGCGGTTTCTGTAAGACCGACAGATAGAATCTGATCAAATGACCATTAATCTTCACCCCTATAAATACCACATTTCTCTAGCATTTTAACTCACACCTTCTTCCTATTTTCTTAGATTTTCTAATGGATCAAAACATGTCTATGGCTCAATTCATCGAAGAGCAACATGCGGCCGAAAATCGAAGATTTGCAGATCGAGCTAGAATGCAAAATGAATTAAGAAGAGCAAATAGTTGGAGAGTTGCACAACAACGCGATTTTAGCACGTTAGAAGATGAATGTATCTGCAGAAATTATGTTTTCTTCACTAATCATCCAATTGTTGATGGATTGTTACGGCTTATTCCGTTTTGGGGACGCGTTTTAATGAAATTTGAGGAAGAAACAACGAACCTCAACAATCGCAATTTGATGGTGTTGAGTGCTCGGTTCTCCATAATTTCCAAGAATGTTAACAAGTATATTGGTATGATAAGGAAAGAGGCTCGAAACATGAAAAGTGGTGAAACCCTGCTGTGCATTGATCAAAGATGTCGTGCAAAGTGGCTCTGTGACACCGGAGAGGAGTTCCGATATGCCAGTTGTTATGAAATCTTAAAAGTGTTAATCCAATTTAATCTAGGTTATCAATTCTAAGTTCGCAATTATTTATCAAACAAAAGTGCAATTACATTAACAATTTAAACAAACCACAATTCATATTAACGACTAAATAAAACTCTAAAACTAACGATTAGCACAAAATACATAATCCCCAAAGCCTGTTGGATCTTGTGAAAACTCATTATTTGGAGTCTGAGATGGTGGTTGAGTAGCATCAGGTGATTCATAACCTTGAAATGGTATCAGATCCATTTGAGGTGCTTGAAATCGGTGAAATGCTGAACTTGGGGTATAAATTGGGGATTGCCTAAATGCATCCAAATTGACGTGTTCACCAGCAGGAGTAAGTATATGACCTTGGGGCATGAAACCAGTAGGAGATTGCAAATCTGATGTTGGTTGTAGCTGAGTCTCATCCACCATAGTCTCGTCCATGATAATTGGAGTGCGTTGACGACTTGTACGACCTCCACATCCACGACTTCCACTTGCATGACTTCCACTTGCATGACTTCCACTTTCACGACTTTTAGTTCTTGTATTGCTCTCACTGGGAGTCTCAGGCATTACATAACTCATACTTTCCCTCAAAGTCTGTATCTGACTCAAGTGAAAATTTTGGAACCCATGGATAAAATGCTCATAATTGTTACATTTCTTCTGATACTCTTCTCTTGTTGCATCCACAATATCATATGGATAGGTCAGCTGCATACCTTCAGTAGTGAGGGGAACTAAAACAATATCTCCACTTTGTGATAAAGTGTTGACTTCCCATCGCAATTGAGGCATATGTGACAACCCAAATTGACTGCTAGGGTACGTACATGGTTCTCCCGTAGGTGGTGGGGGTTGGGATGGAAGATCTGTAAGTGGAAAATTTCCAAGTGATGGAAAGTCAACACTACCTAAGCTATGTGGCTGAACAACAATATTTATCTTGCATACCTTTTGGAACCAACTATAGTAATCATAGTCATTTTCTGGTTCTTGGATCAAATCATCAGCTTCTTCCCAAGGTTGTCCATTATTTATCGACTTTATCCAATCATCATGTGAAATAATTGAAGATGGAAAAGGGTTGATTGCTTTTACATTTCTTCCTTGTAGCCGAAACAAATGTCTTTCTCCATAGTACCAAATACCCTCACCCCTAACTGGAATGTAAAACACACTTCGCTTTAAGCTTAACTGAAGCATGGATTGTGCCATTGGTTCATGGAACTCACCAATTACCGTATACGTCGTTGGCTTAATGTTGACACTAGTTCTGCATAGCATCCTTTGAACATCAACAATATTTTGACCATCATTGATCTGCCCAATCCAATTATCAGCTTTGTACTTGTAAACTACTAGGAAAAGTAATCGTTTATCGTGAAGATCAGGTTCGCCGACTGTAAAGTAAATATACCACCAATACTGAAAAATAACATTGACGAAAAATGATGTGTTAATACATTCACCACAAATACATTCAACTCGATAAATAAATCTAATAAATAGTTCTTACCTCCAATACGATCCAAAATGTATTTAAGCTCTCTGTCTTCTTAGTTGAGCATTCACCGAGACATGCTCAACTAAAATTGCAGAACCCCAATCATAATTTTGCGCTTTGGCTAAATCTTCTAAAGATTCCAGAAAACCAATTAATGAAACGCTGCTAGCATTGGGGAACAAAACTTGGCCTAATATCCATAATACAAAAATACGTTCAAGCTCGAGATAATCTTCAGTTCTGTCTATCCCCTTGCCTTTGTAACGGGTCAAAAAATCCTTCAACCCAGACACTCTTAATCCAAATGAGTGTAAGTCTCTGGACGTTGGCATTCCTTCAGTATCATTTGAGTACAAGAGGAGTAATTGTTTCCATCTTCCTTCTGATATCCACTTTAATTGGTTAAATTTTACTATTTCACCTTCACTTTTTATTACGGTCAACATACACAAATCTAACGGTGTGAATCCTAAAAACAACATGGTCATAAAATTAAAGTTTGTATGCGGGACTAAAATTGGTACCAAACTAAATAATTGAATCTCTAAAAATTAAACTATTGAATGGAACAAATAGAACTTACCCCACTCGAAATCCTTGAAAAAGAACGTATTCGCAGTGTTCCACCAACGTTCACAAATTACTCGCATAACTTGAGTCCTGTAGTTTTTGCCTTTCATGAAATATAAACGCTGCCAAGGATATCTTCTCAAGGATGCTTGAACACCTTGGGGGAGTAACTCAAACACTTCAGTTAGCTCAGACCACCCACCTCTTAATTTAGGTAACAAAACTCGCTCGGGATGGTTACATAAATGCGTAGATTGTACATCAGATCCAACTAGTTTCCTAACATTATCGAACTCGTGATGTTTATCCTGAACCCATACTATATCACTATCTGCAACAGATTTTCCCTTTTCTTTCCTATTTCTTTTCCTTTGCCTATTTTTTTTGGAACTACTACTCATTTTTTAAAAATCACTATGCTCTGATGTAAACTGAAGAGAAGGGGAGAAAAGTTATTGTGAATGAAAAATTAAGGGAATAGGGGTATTTATAGCCGGTAGAGCACCGACCGTGAACGATCGAGATTAAATCGGTGGCGGTGTAATTTAAACCTGGCGATCTTTTAGAGACCTCTAACGGTGTAGTCTCGACCGCTAGGTGGAGACTCGATCGCTTAGAGTTTTAACCATAGTGGCGCGGTCAGTTTACCAGGCCAACTGGAATGGCAAATGGGTGGGTTTGGCATTTGCCATAGGAACCGGCCTTAAGTTTCAAGTCTCATGGTGAATTTAAGTGCGAATGAAGTAACACATGTTTAGGTCATCAAGGATTTGTGTCTTGATCAATGCAACATAAAAAGGATAGTATAGATATATATTTATAGAACTAGCCTACGCTTCCTAGCTAGTTTGTGTAGATTGGACCTGACCATCTTCATCATTATACTTGGCATAGACTTTTTATACTAAACTATCATCTTAGTAGGTATCAAAATCCATATAACTTTGTCAAAAAAAAAAAATCCATATAAAATTAAAAATAATAATTAAAATACTGTTTTGCATGGATTTTCTTATTGTCCACAGTAAACTGATACTTATGTTAACACTATTATAATTTACTAAAGGTATAATAATATAGAAGTCTATAAACTGATAAATCTTACATGTATGTGTCATGTCAACGTGGATAGCATATCTATAATGGAGAGGAAGTGAGCATAACTAACTTTGACCTGGACCGTATTCGGAAAGTTGGGTTGACTCTGAAATTTGTATATCAGATGCTCTGATGTGCACATCGGATCTGGACCGCTAAATGTTTAGGGTGTCTAGGTGTAAATTTGTGATTAAATTCGGGGACTTAAATGTAGGGATTTATTACAGATGAAGAAAATATACATAGATTTTAGAATAAAACATTGCAAAAAAAAAAAAAAAAAAACGCTTTTGAAATAAAAAAAGGAATTTTATGGTTCCCAACCGAAAGGAAAGTGCAACTATTCAACATGCAAAGTTTGTTGTGCATGAAGTTGTTAGGGTTTGTGTGCTACAAGCCCAACCTTACAAGTTCCATAGAAGGGCTTCTTCATTCTTTGATCCCCCAAGTAAACCGCATGCTTAGGTTATTTTAAGTCATTTCGAGTCATTTTAAGTCATCTTCTTTTTTAATCATTTATCATGGTTATGTCTTTTGTGTTGTCTTTCCTTGTTGTTATTTTTGTTAAGGTTCGGCCGGAGAGCAGAGCAACTACATATATTTATATAATGTAAATTAATAAAAGAAAGTTACTCATATTTTTTTTATACTACAAATAGTTATATAATGTGAATTAAATTTAAAAAAGTTGTTCCTATTTTATTTTATTTTGAAATTGGATATATATTAAAAAAAAAAAATTGTACAAAGTTGCAAATATACAAGTGCTCAAAAAATCAAAGAGACCACTCGAGCAAATAGATAATCTTCAGCCACAAGCGACGTCAAAGAAGATAGAATCCAGGGAGGTTGCCGAATAAACAAACTGTTAAAGCATAGCTCGGTTGAACCCACCAAGCGTTGGTATGTCAAGTTTGGTTTTCATATTTTAGTGAATCAAAACTCACTTAAAGAGTCGCTTGTTTAAATACTAGAATCAGCTTCGTATAGGTTAGCTAGAAAGTGTTAGGATATGAGACTTACAAGTATTACATGAAGACTTGAAGAATGTGAAGAAGTATGGAGCTACAACGACAACATCATCCTTCCTATTGAGGTTAGTAATATTTGACTTGAACTGTTTCATTCCCTAACGTATCTTTCAAGTCGTGCATATTGAAAACATAACTGCGAATTTGTGTATGATACTCTAGTTAGACATAGTATTAAGGAATACAATACGAGGTTTATTGCTTAACCATTGAACTTTGTATATTAATCACGGGTATGAGTGAAGATTTTATCCTAGGAAATAATGTTTTACATTCGTTTAAAGGAAGTAAGTTCATAAACTTGTTTTGTGAATCTAAATGGAAATCGCTAGGCTTATTGGTATTGTTATTCATTGCAAATTTATTTTGAATTACCAATATGTGTGTTTAGTATAACCTCTCATAAACTTGTTTATGTATCTTGGTAAAATTATTCACAAGGCCTAGCTTATGTATTGGTATGACTTTTAATAGTGAAACCGATCTTAAGTAATCACTCAAGATGGTATGATCGATGCCTTGTAAATAACACTTTTATCTAGTCATTGGGGAACCGATCCTAGTAAGAGGTGCAACAAATTTACAAGAGGGAATCGATCCTTGTAAGAGGTGCAACACATTTTTAGTAGATGGGGGAACCGATTCTATGAACATGTGCAACAAGTTTGTAGTTTTGGGAGAACCGGTCATATGGACATGTGCAACTGAATACAGGTAATTACCATAAAATGTGGGGAACCGATCCTAATACCTAGTCAACCGAATTTTGGTAACTAGTGTGACTATGCACAATACTCACATGGAGGTAGAAGCGAACTTTTTTTGGTAGAACCGTGAAACCCATGATTGGTGATTTGATAGAATATTCAATCACACAATTCTTGGAATTTAGACGAACCAATTCTAAACTTGTTTGAAAGTGTGGAAAATCGTTTCCAAGATGGTAAATATGAAAAAGGATTTACCATGTAAAAGATGTCGACATACTTTGAACATGTGCATTAACTCTTATCATTAATTGTTCAAAGATATTCCTTAATAGTTAAAGGAGAATCCCATGATCGAAATAAATTGAGAATCTTTTATATAAGGTTTCTTTGTTTTATATGTTATTTATTTTCCAGCAAATAAATGCATATCTTTAGAAAATAATAATTAGTAATGTGCATTTACTGATTATAGATTTTTCTATTGGGATTTCGGTCAATATTTGGACAGTGCATTTACAGGAATTATGAAAACCGATTTTGTGTTTATTGCATATCTTTGAGAATATTCAGTTTTGGAAATTCCTTGGTGTCCAAACTTCCTTGTCTATAAATATTGAAGTTTGCATTTCGAGCAAACTAATATTCAGAGCCAGCAAAACTATCTCCCACGAATAAACCTATGAGTTTTGTTCCGTCTTTTGATAAATCAAGGTGAACATGAACCAATTGATAAAACCAGACTTATATTACCGAAGAACATCTCAGTTTTATCAATCACCTCACAATAAACTTAATCGACGCAGCGAAGAAGATTATTAAGGAATCACAAACGATGAGACAAAGTGTTTGTGACTACTTTTATATCTTGCCTATCGGAGATAGAAATCTCAAGCCAATTATTACAATTGTACTCGTACGATAGAAACAGCAAGATCTAATCACACAACTACGATAAAAGTAGTATCGGTCTGGCTTCACAATCCTAATGAAGTCTTTAAGTAGTTAACCTGGTTTTAGAAGAAGAAAACCAAAGGTTAAAAGAGAATTGACTCTAGCTTAACAAACTAGTATCACACAGAATGTGTGGGGATTAGGTTTCCCCGTTGCTAGAGTTCTCCCTTATATAGTCTTTCAAATCAGGGTGTGCAATCAATGTTAGCTTAATAACAAAGCATTCAATATTCATCGTTAGATGAAAACCTGATTAGATACAAGCTAATATTTATCAACCGTTAGATCAAAAACATAGCTTGTTATACACACATGTAATGCATGTTTGTAGGCTTGTGAAAACCGTACCCAAACTTGTACATTAGTTGGTTCAACACTAGTTAACCAAATGGTTAGCCAAATGATAACTTTCATATCAACCATATTCTTCTTCACCATAACTAGTCCAAATTACTCAAAAGAACTAGTTAGAGAGTTGTTCAATTGCTTAGATATTTACGTACTGCATAAGATACAATTGAAGCAAAATTGATGTGATTCACTCGAATCGATTAATTAACTATAAAGTCACGGTTTGCAATAGCATTCCTTAGTTTATTAAGATAAGTTCACAAACATCGTTTTTAGACATAACCTACTCAAGTTCGCGGACTTAAGTTCCCGGATGGAGTTCACAAACTCCAGCAGAAATTCTCGGTCGAGAACTTCCACCAGTTCGCGGACTGGGTTCGCGGACTGAAGCTCACGCACTTTTCCGGTTTCACTTGATCAAAAAGTTAGCAAACTTCGGTTCAAGCAATAAGGACTTATACATATATGTGTTATGATGCGTGTCGTAAGTGCAATCAAATTAATATTCTTATTTCCACAAAATTAAATGGTAATATAATGGAATTTAGGATCGTTCCCACGAAGATCAGTGAGTTTTAGTTGTCAAAGTGTCACCAAAAATGGGGGGGGGGGGGTTGTTTTTAGATTGTAAACAAAATAAATAATCAAAGAAAATAAAATTATATCGTAATCAATAGAGAGATATGATTGAGGAATCCTTCTTCGTATATAAACAGTCAATGAGTTATTATAGTTGCCTACTCATCGTTAATCATAGATTTTCACCAACCGTAGAATAACAGCTAGATCAGTGTTATCCCCTAAATTCCTTATATCACTGGATACAGAAATTCTCGCCTACCAGATTCTATTCAACGAACCACCAAGTAATAGATCACTCAAGGTGTAATTCAACCGAATGCTTTATCTTTTGTGAATTTATAGGTTGATCCTAATAGTTAGATTCTTATATCAAGGTCCACTTTTTAGTGTTGTTTATACACACAATCGCTCCACATAATCCCTTTGCAAGGTTTTGTGTTCTTTACTTGTGTACAAGTTATTCGACGATTACTTATCTCCTAACTTAATACTAGCAATAGATTGAATCAGCAAATCAATTTAGTTGGCCACCTAAACAATCTATCAATCAATTATAAATATTCAAATAGTATAAACAAACGATAATCATATGAAGAACTTGAAAGTGGATTAATATAATAACTCAAATCTTGTTTACAACTTAGAATTCATCTTCAATCAATAGGTGTTTAGCTACTCATAGATGTAGAAACATCCATGATATACATATGAGAAAAGTAAGAGATAACGTTACGATTGATAATCGCTCCGTGTGATGTTTCTTCTCTCCAAACCTTAAATTTTTTGTGACCTTATGATGTGATATGTTTTACATAACCTAATACCTTTTTTATAGGTTTACATTACTTGGTCTTCAAGTATTTAGTTAGGTTTAGGAACCCGACCCGAAATAACGAATCCAAACGTGCCCTTAGGTATTCCAAAGTGTGAATACACATTTCCCATTTGATAAGTGCGCGAACCCAGTCCGCAAACTTCAAAATCCAGCAGAAATTTTCGGAATTAAGTCTGCAAACTCGGTTTGCAAACTCAGTTCGCGGACTGCACTATCTTCGATTTTCAATGAACCTGTGTTGGCCACAACTTCTTCATCCGAACTTGGAATGACCTCATTCTTTTTGCGTTCTTTTTATCTTTAAATTCTATTCAAGATGGTGATGAGAAATCCTTAATTTTAATGAGTTAAGATCGGTCTTTGCCCCTTCTCTTGATTTTGAGCATTTTTCTCCTTTTCGTCGCACTTCTTCCACTTCTCTTGGACTTCGGCACTTGGATACTTGGAATACTTGTCTTCATAGCTATTTTCAGCACTTTGTAGCTCCTTTTTGATGATTCACCTATTAGAGACAAATAAGAGAAAACAAGAGTAATAATATGAAAATATGCAAGAATAATATCTTAAACAAGTATGGAATGGACACTAAAATTATGCACTTATCAAATTCCCCCACACTTAGCCTTTGCTAGTGTAGGAACAGAATATCACTACAATACTTCTCTGCGAGATTAACAACACTTCCCAACGAGCATCACCGCAAGATCTTCAACTACACTTTGCGAGTGTCACAAAAGCAGTCAAAAGAGCGACGTAATAAATGACGAGTGAAGAAAACTTGAGAAAAGAATGTTTGTCCTGCGATAGTTACAAAACTTGCGAGAGTGAACATTGTAACTAATCGCGATACAATCGCAGAATCAACCCGAAATAAGAGGAAAACTTAGATGTCATCCACTATGTAACTACCCTATAAATATAGACCCAATGTGTCCAGAAAAGAATGATATATTTTTGAGAGTTAAGAAAGTTTTGAGGAGAGAGAAACTTCAAGAGAATAGTTGTAATCTCGAATTCTTCCATTTCTGTAAATATTTCTGAGAACAAAATAATAAAGTGTCGTTTTTAATCTTCAATTGTGAGTTGATTATAGCAAGATCTTAACAAGGGTGTAGTGTGGGAAATCCCGCAACTACATTTTGGCGCCCGAAACAAGGAGAATCAAGCTAAAAAATCTCTAATTACAATTTAAGGATTTGAAGAAATTGTTAGAGTTGAAGAAATGTCTAGAAGAAGAAGAAATACATCAGAACTACCAACAACTATAAGGAGGAGTAAAAGACTTGCAGGAGAAGAAACAAATGAATTAGGAGAATCTTCAAGGATAAGAACAAGAAGAAATAGAACAAGGATTGAAGGATAAGATCAAATTCCACAACCTAATCAACAAACACCGATACAAAATAGAAATGTGGATCATGATAGAGTGAGTGTGCATACTTGGAGATCGGATTCGATGGAAGGTGTAGAAGATCAACAATTAAGAGACGGAAGAAGAGAAGAAAGAAATCAAGGAGTGATTGGAGGATTAATTCATGGAGAAGGCGAAAATGAAACAGCAGGTGATCCAAGACGAAAAATAAAAGAGGAAAGAAGATTAGAGGTGGAAGAACGTGCAAATTTAACAAGACAAAATCACTAGTTAAGAATGGAGAATTTGAGGTTACAAAATAGAAGATCAAGAATTACTGTTAGATCGAATTCAAGATCATTAAGAGAAGAATTAAGGAAAAATTCTCCAATAAGAAATGCTAGAGGAAATATCCAGGAGGAAATGCAAAATCCAAATGAAGAACAACGTCATGGAGAAGAAGATGTAATAGAAGATCGCCATGATCCGCGTGGAGAAAATTTGGATAATAGATTTAACAACAGAAATCAAGAGGGAAGAGACAACCAAAATGATGAAGATAATCCAGAAGAGGGTAGGAGGATATTATATGGGCGAGAGATCCAAAGAAATCGAAGAATAATTGAGGAAGAAATTGAGAGACATTATGCTGAACAAGCACGACTAGCTCATGAGAGAGAAAGATTAAGGGCAGAGGTAGAAGAACAAGAATTCCAAGAGGCAGTATGACAGAATAACCATGAAAATCGAGAAAGGATACGTACACAAAATCGTTATAATAATAATATCCAGGAAGAGTATGATAGAATACAAAGGAGAATATAAAGACAGCGAAGAGAAATGATGAGAAATGAAGAAATTCGCAGAGAAGTATAGCTGCAATTGTAAGAAGAAGGTGAAGCAGAAGATCGCAGAAGAAGGAATGTGGGTATATATGAAGACACACAAAATCTCGCAAGACAAGAGGTACATGAACGCAGGAGAAGGGAAGCTGTATTAAAAAGACCGATGGAACCAAATTCAACGGCGAATGAGCAAATTTTATAGAGAATTAGCAGAGATGAGGGGAATAATAAATAACAGAAGAGAAGGAGGTAGAAGGCAACTTGATGACGCTTTTGAAGAAGCTGCGAGAACTCCATTCACTCAAGAAGTACAGTTAAGAGGAATACCTCCAAAGTGAAATTTACCAGCATTTTTGATGGAACTACCTGTGCTGTACAACATGTTAAGGCTTATGTTAGGTGTATGCTGCAATGGGAGAATCATGATGCTGTATTGTGCAAGTATTTTGCATCTAGCTTAATTGGCGAGGCACTAAAATGGTTTGAGGGATTTCCAAAAAACATTATCACTTCTTTTGATCATTTACAAGCTACATTTCTGGGAGCATATATAAGCAACAATTCATCGCGGCCAGGTATTGAAGATGTGTTTGGGTTAAAACAAAGAGTTGGCGAGAGTCTGAAACATTTAACCATAAGATGGAAGACAATGTGCAGTGAGATGGCAGGAAGAGTAGACGAGAGATATCTTATCTTATATCAATGCAATGTTCGCGACCAATCTGCTGTACATACAAATTTTCAGAGTCAATAATACAATCACTATGACTGAACTACGAGAACTACAAGAAGAGTACATTGCTTTGGAGGAGAAACAAAATGAGATGGAATCATATCCAATCGCGAATAAAAATTCAGTAGCAGCAAATGGGAGTTTACTTCCTAAAATGATTAACAATGTGGCGAGCAGCTCGCAAACACAACAATAGAAAGTGGAGACTGATAACCATCAGAAGTTGGTAGCTATGGGCAGTCGAGATCAAGAAGAATATGAAAGGGAGAAGAATTATTACAATCGCGGTGGGAATAATAAGATTCAAAGGCTTGATCAGCCGCAAGAAACTTATGGTGGACAGAGGCAAAACAATTTCAGAAGTCAAGGAAATCAGAAAATCATATGGGAAGAAATTAATATGATTCCTCTAAATGCTAGTATAAAAAAAATCTGGGAAGCTATCATTTTGATGGAAAATATACCATCACCATGGAATATAGGAAAAGAACCACATCCTAATAATCGTAGTCAAGAATTTTGTCCTTACCATCACTTTCATGGTCACACAGTAAATGATTGCAGGAATGTCAAGAGAATAATTTTAAGGATGATCGACCAAGGAAAGATAAACCACTTTTTAGTAGGACATCCACAATCTCAACGATTGCCTCTAGCACCAGAAATTCGCAGGGTAAATAATGTAAAAGGAGCAGAATCATTCGTAATAGAAGTTGGGGCTAAATCAAATAATTTTTTTTGTAATTCGATTGTACATTCACACAGAACTATAGAGGATTTCCATGATAATGTTCTAAGCAGAGTCTTCGCGAGAAACACAGATGGAAGAGAGATAATGAATATCGCGAGAGCCTCGCAATTAGAAGAATGGCATAAACAAATTATATCTTTCACCGCACAAGAAGTACCAGAACCTGGCGAGCAGCATGATAATCCATTGGTGGTAATATTAGAGATAAATCCAAATCAAATAAAAGAAGAAGATGAAGAAAATGATGATGAGAATGAAGATTCTTGGGCTATCAATATAGTTCTAATAGACACAGGCAGCTCAGTTGACATACTATTTTATCATACCTATAAGACCATGGGTGGAAGAGACGAAGATCTAATTCCCTCAACATATAAAATCTATGGTTTTAATGGTACTGCCAATAAACCCAAAGGGGAAATTGAAATGCGGATTCCATTGAAAGGGATAACTTCCAAGATCTTGTTATGTGTTATTGACATTGAATCACCTTACAATGCCTTGATTGGTCGACCTTGGCTACATGGGATAGGTGTAGCATTTACTTTCCACCAGTGTGTTAAATTTCCTCATCCTAATGGTATTGGAGTCATTAAGGGAGATTGGGGAGAAAACAAGAAATGTTATGAGATTGATATAAAATCTTGCGAGAAAAGAGCTTAGAAGAAGAGTAATTGGAAGTACAACATAAAGAAACGACAGAGATGTGAAAGATTGATGATTGATTCAATAGAGAAGCGAGAGGAAGATGATAACGAGCAGCTCGCAGATAAAGAAAAAACAGCAAAACGTAATATAAAAGCAGAACCAGAAGATAGTAAGTAGAAAGGTAAAGTGATGAAATTTAAAGAAGCTTACGCAAAATTTGTTTGAAAAAAATGCAATTGAAAAGAGTACTCTGTTTGAAAGAATTGCAAAATTTTACAAGAAAATCAAAGAAATGAAATTTTATCAGAGTTACAATACTCGCGAGAAACGCGAATAAAATTTCGCAGAGATTGGCGTGCACCTTAGTTCGCGGATAAAATTTCGCAAGAGGAAAATGTAAGACCTAATAGTGCGTCATATAAGGGGGTATCTCTTTACATGACTCGGGGATAAGGTTATACCGCTGCTGGAACCTGAGTCATGAAGATGTTGGGGTTAAAGAAAACCTATCCAGAAGAGAGATCTTGGATTTCCAACTATATAAGGTTATACCCTGGTTGGACGACTGAGAATCTCTTCTAAGAAGTGCAAAGTATGACCAAGGCGCCGAGGTACACGGTTGAGCGAAGGGTGCCCGGGGCGTACGAAACTACCCTGTCCATTCTTGGTAAGTCTCGGCTATGATGAACTTGGCCTGAAAAAAACCCCACTTAGGGTGCAGTCTTGTAACTATAAGCCATATAGGCATAAAGGACAAGAGGCTGCGAAAACATCTGGTTGTTTGCAAATATGGATGGGAGGAGCTAGTCTTGTATGGCCTATGTTCCCTCCTTGAAAGGGTAACCAGGGGGAATATAAGGGCGGCACCCTCTATTAGGGAGCTGATAAGTGTCTAAAGACGGCAATGTCATGGGGCTTTATGATCGCAAGAATATTTAGGCCTGTCATATTGTCGCGTGACGAAAGTTATACAAAGGCAACAAGCCAAAAGAGAAAAGTTAAGATGAGATCAATGGGTTTTTACATTTAACAAGTGTAAAGACGTCCTGCGATTTCATCGCAAGACGGCAATGTCATAAGGTTTAATTCTTGCAAGAGAGTTTATACTTATCATATTATCGCAGAGATGTTGAAAAAATATTGATAAGACAAGATCAATGGGTCAATACATGCAAATGTAAAGACGTCCTGCGATTTTGTCGCAGAAAGAAAAGATGTGGCAAAATAAGACCTTTAATTAGGAAGGCATAATAAGACCATAAGATTATTGCGATAATGCTCGCAGAATTTATGAGATTTGCACTTCTACGCAGAAATCATAAAGTTATGCAATTATTGCTAGCGATAACATCGCCGATATTGAGGCAAATTTAATTTGATTCACAACTAATATCTAATCTCTAATCAATTTTTTCATATTGCAGATGAATAATAGAGGCAAGTATGGGAATGCATAGAATGATGAAATTATTATTCATCCATCATATGATAAAATTGCATAGATGATACATGTATACATAAAATTAAAGGATAATAATTATGATTGATTGATTATGTTGCAGAAAAAGAATTGTTTTCTAATTCATACAGATAAAAGCAAAATAAGTTTACACATCAAGTTGGAGAAGCTCGCAGCGATGTTACGAGAAGCAAAAAATAAATGTACAAAATTTACAACGAAGAAAAAGAGAAGAAACAAGACTAAGTAGATCCATCACCACATTCATCAGAGCTCTTTTCTTTTTCATATTTCTCTTACCAGATTTCTCTTCTTCATCATTATCATTATTATATCTATCTATGTCAGATTTCTCTTCCTCGCCAGATAATTCTTCATCATTATCATCTTCGCTAGACTCCTCATCTTCGCTATCAGAGATAACTAAATTTGGGGAATCAACTGGAATTTCCTTTGCAAGATCGGGGTATGTAGAATGAGGAATACCATGATCATCACAGACTAGTTTAACAACGTCATTACGAACACGGAGAAGGGCATTACTAAAATTTGAAGATGATATTTTCAATTTTTCCTTCAATCTAGAATACTTTTCATTACGAGAAGATAGATTTCCAGCGAGTTGGCTTTTCTCTTCTTCTAACTCATCAAATCTTTTGCGATAGTTCTTTTCGGATGCTGCGAGCAAATGATAACAAAGTTAATACATATAAGGATGATTCAATTAGGAAATAATTTAGGGAAATCATAAGAGTGATAAACTTCTCTTTCAGAAATCATGTCTTTAATTAAAGCCGCTTGATCAGCATGAAAACTAACATCTACACCTAAATTAGTTCTGGCGTTATCAAGAATCTTCGTAGCCCAAGCAAAATCATCATCTCTATTAATAAGGAGACAAGATTGAACTTGAGTTTCCTTCGCAATAAGATCTTCATTCTCACGGATAAGTTTATCTCTTTCCGTTTGAACATTAAGAAGAGTTTTATGAAAGTTTGTTAGGGTCTTGGAGCCGTTTTTAACAACAAGATCCTTCTCATCAATAAGATCACTATTCCCTTTTCTTAATCTATTCACTTCTTCCTTTGAACTAAGATAAAGGTTCTTAAACTTGTTAGTTAAGTTTAAATTGAACCTATGTTCAATTTTTAAGAGATTAAGTTTGGATTTAAGTTCATCAATAGAGAGAGATCTAATCCTATCGTCTGAGAAGTTACTTAAAGAACTATTAAGGCAAGCAAGAAGGGTATTATCATCTACTGGTTCAGGGAAAGATTGGAAGAATATAGCCTCGTCAGTAATACCATAAATATCTGCAAAAATGGTTGCTTGAATAAGCTGCGATAGGGTGAGAAGAATTAAAAGAGAAAAGAAATAAATCATACCATAGAGTTGTTGATTAGCTTTATAAAGATCAGATATTTTTTGCTTGTCAACTGAAGCTTCAGTCTCCAGCTGCTTATTTTTCCTGCGAAGCTCAATAACTTCAACTTCTAGTTTTTCTTTATATTGATGAAGAATAGCAGCTTTATTTTCATAAGTGATACGCCTATTGTCTAAATCAGAAGCAACAGCAAAAGCGGCACTTCCAACCTGCGATAGAACTATATAAATCAATGTCTGAAAAAAATATCAATAGATACACAAAAAGGATGAACAAGTAGAAACATACCAGGCTGCCAAGTGAATTTAAGAGACTTGGAGTCAGCGATCTTGAAACCCCGCGAAGGGAATCACTGTCAGCTAGTATGGGAGCATTGCAGACTTTGGTGAGGGACTGGGATATTTCATTAATAGCTTCATCTCCATACTCATTTGGGATACCAAACATATTCTTGCCAAAATTTTTGGATAAATGAGCTATCGAAGAATCAGAAGAAGAATAATTCTTTATAGAAGGGAAGCTGTTATCATTGAAATCCTCATCATTATTGTCCTTATCCAAATCAACACTTGGATTTTCTAGAATGAGTTGAGGAGTTGAAGAAGAAGAAGGTCGGGTTTTCCTTTTCTTCAAAGGAGGATCGCCAGATTCTTCACCGCGAGGGGCAGAAGACTTCCCTTTGGGAGTAACAATAGATTTATCCTTTAAAGATTTCTTCTTAGTTCTCGCGGGTTTGATTGGTTCTAGTTCTTCAATCTCCTGTGAACACAGATAAAGATAAGAAATAAGGGCTACAATATATTGTTAAAGCTAATAAAATAATATTTCTTACTTCATCTGTGAAGGATTTAAGAGCTAAGAAAGTGTTGGGTTTCCTAAAAGTTTGGTAGCTGAGCTTCATTCTATCAATCTGAGAAAGATCAAAATAATTAGTGAGAATATAAAAACATAAAGAAGATGGTGAATAATAATAATGCAAAAAGTTGAGAGGATATACTTATTTAGATCTTTCAGGCCAGTTGAATACCCATGGCTCATACTCTGAGAGATTCGCA
Organism: Papaver bracteatum; assembly: GCA_023529315.1. Taxonomy (NCBI): domain Eukaryota; kingdom Viridiplantae; phylum Streptophyta; class Magnoliopsida; order Ranunculales; family Papaveraceae; genus Papaver; species Papaver bracteatum. The sequence goes on from JAJJWX010005351.1 coordinate 820,971, forward strand.
GGTAATGGGAGAGAACCATATATATAAGGACCTTCAAGACATAATGGAAAAATAAACCACTTGTCATCGCTAGAGTGGCGAGGACCTTGATTAGTAGGTGTATGAAAGTCAATGTCCAGCATGAGAGCTTTCTCAACATTGATCTTCTCTTTCTTCAAGCGAACACCCCAGCAAGTGCTATCCCTCTTCATATGAACTATCTTGTAATTTTTGAAAAGATTCTCCGCAGTATAATCTGCAGAGACAATGGGAACATCTTTAAATTGAGGATTCTTCACAGCTTCAGGATAGCGAGATCCTTTATCATCACCGCGAGAAGCATATTCAAGCAGCAATGTAATACAATCTCCACCTAATTGATATATAGCTCGCGAGAACCTCTCGTCAGATATTATTTGATATAATAATGGTAGTTCTGGGTCATAGAGAGGAAGGGGAAGACCAGCTTCAAGTTGACCTAGCGATACTATGATTTTATGGCGAGAGCATTGATGATCAGAAAATAGTTTGAGAGAAAGTTCAGATTTAGGGCTTTGACCTAGAATTGTAGACAAGTTAAAACCTTTGCTTTTGAGGTTTTCTCGCATCTCATTAAAAGCAGTCAAGTTTTTAGCACCAGCAGCAACCATTTTTGAGTATGAATGAAAGAAAAGGTTGAAAAATAAGAAAGAAATCACAGCGATGACAGACGAACAATTTACGGAAGAACAGTAAACTTGAAGAGAAGTTACGCAGAGAAAGAAGAAGAAAGTAAAAATAGGAAAATAAAAGAATGAAAGGAGTATTTATAGAAGAAGAGATTTCTCGAGAAGATGAACCCAATAAATGCAAAGAAAAGAAATGAACGGTCAGATCGCAGCGGTTAGAAAGTACGTGTCAAAGATTTATTGGAAGAAAGAATGCATGAAAACAGCTGGCGAAGGATATAGAAACGTGTCAGAACAGAGATCGATGTGAAAAGATAAGTAGTTGCGGCATTTAGTTCTCATGATCTTCTCTTCATCGCAGAAAAGACATGAGAAGAGGCAAGATGTAGGACCAGAATATCGCTACAATACTTCTCTGCGAGATTAACAACACTTCCCAGCGAGCATCACCGCAAGATCTTCAACTACACTTTGCGAGTGTCACAAAAGCAGTCAAAAGAGCGACGTAATAAATGACGAGTGAAGAAAACTTGAGAAAAGCATGTTTGTCCTGCGATAGTTACAAAAATTGCGAGAGTGAACATTGTAACTAATCGCGATACAATCGCAGAATCAACCCGAAATAAGAGGAAAACTTAGCTGTCATCCACTATGAAACTACCCTATAAATATAGACCCAATGTGTCCAGAAAATGATGATGTATTTTTGAGAGTTAAGAAAGTTTTGAGGAGAGAGAAACTTCAAGAGAATAGTTGTAATCTCGAATTCTTCCATTTCTGTAAACATTTCTGAGAACAAAATAATAAAGTGTCGTTTTTAATCTTCAATTGTGAGTTGATTATAGCAAGATCTTAACAAGGGTGTAGTGTGGGAAATCCTGCAACTACAGCTAGTTCTCGAGCAAATAAACAAAACTAATCCTAAATACAACAACTCCCTGTCATTGAGGAAACGGTTACTCTTAGCATAAATTACATGCCTTTAAACCCCTAGGTGTCCCTAGTGGAGGAGTTATGGTCTCGTGAGGACTTACAAGAGGTATACCCCCAAAACCTACTCCAATTTCTCACCTTGGAAGAACCACTAAGGATAGACACACCGTAGTAGATAAATAACCAGCTTGCATAAGTTCTTTAGATGCAAACATCCCACACACATTCCACTCCGCACACACAAGCAATTACTTACGTATGACATTCAACATGATTGCAAAACTTTACTAAGATAGTCATCGTACTTGTTGCAACATTTTTCACAACACACGCATACTGAAATCACATGGATGGATAAGAAAATATAAATAGAAAAGTGAAGTGTGCTAATGTTGACTTAAGTGAAGGATGTTACCCACAATACTTGTGTGAATGTCGTCAAAGGATATGTATTTATAGCGCATAGTTGAGAGAAGCACCCATTTAACTTGACCACATGATTAGATACTCTAAGTGCATGTTTCCTTTTCAACAAGTATGCGATAGTTGCCTTGGATCCTGCATTCTACACTTATTTAGGCGACGGAGACAGGGATAACATTTCACGCATACTGCCACCCAAGTGTCAAGAACCTTATCAATAGTCTTTTTGACTTGCTATATAGTGATGCTATGGTTTTTGTTTCATCGACTACATGATTAGATACTCTAAGAGCATGTTCCTTTTTAGCAAATACGTGATAGTTTCCTTAGATCCTGCATTCCACGCTTGTTTAGGCGACGAAGACAGGGACAACGTTTCACACGTATTGCTATCCAAGTGTCGACAAATGAAGATGAGCCATATATATAAGTTTTTATTTTTATAGGATCACTCTTTAAGAGTGTAAGGAAATTTTATTATGGTGCTTTCAAATAATCAACCAATGATTACCTTGCTACAACATCCACGGCAGTATCAGGATCCCACCAAATCACTTTAGAGAAACATATAACTGCAAAAATAAAAAGAAAGTGATTCAGTAATGATTAATTACGAGGATGAATCTTTCAAATGACTATCATAGTTTAGTTTCACATTCAATTATGAACGTATATAATTAAAGATCATAAAATGACAAAATGGAACTCAGTTTATAGCCGTAAGAACTGTTTCAACCCGAAAGGTTTAGAGTGTCATCCTAAATAGCTCATAAGTAACTCCAAAAGATGAAGTCTCAAGATGAGAGAAATCAAAGAGTATGGCTTATTATTATTTTTTTATATTATATGCAAACCAAACATGATTAACTACTCCGCCACACTTAAACTCAACATTGTCCTCAATGTTCAAAACCGAAAATTCTGATGTCTGACATAACATCCCTGAAAAACTCAAAAACTGTATCAATAGGTAGGGAACTAGGAAAAACATCCTAAACAAAAGTTGTTCGCCTATGTCTTTTCTATAAGGTTTCAAAAGTTCACAGTGTTTCGATAAATGGTATGACTTTTATGGCCTCCGGACTGGCTAACACGCAATATGAAAAAGTTCTGGAAAAATACCAAAACTCAAATGTCCAGGCCTATATATCCAACTAAACAGACTCCAAATTCAGATTTTATTTTTGGAAAATAAAGGTATGTCTGTTCTCTTTAAAAGTTGTGGTCAACCACTCAAATCGGACTCCGTATGAAGTCTCGAGAGCTATTTTCGTGACAAGTACGCAGTCAGAACTTTCTGACGAGAATTCGTCAAAACTTTCATTATAGAAATAGGAATTGTAAAATTTAAGATGGGAATGCAAGATATGATATGCAAAACTATAAAAATTAAAAACAAAAGGATAGAGATACAAAACCGATGGGTTTCCTCCCATTTAACACTTAGTTTAATATCCTCAGCCTGACTTGGCATTCCTTCAATTACTCCTCCAGAGGGAGATAATCATGAAATTGTTGCACATCCATATCCAAATAAGCAATGCTTTCATAATATGGCTTCAGTCTATGGCCATTCACCTTCAAAAATTTTCCATCTCTAAGACTAGAAATTTCAATTGCGCCATGAGAATAAACATTAGTAACAACATATGGTCCAATCCATCTGGACCGTAGCTTACCAGGAAATAATTTAAAAAGAGAGTAAAATAAAAGAAATTTTTGCCCCACAATAAATTATTTCGAGAAATCATCTTGTCATGGAAAAGTTTCGTCTTTTCCTTGTAAATATGAGAACTCTCGTAAGCATCATTACGTATCTCTTCTAGATCGTTAAGTTGTAACTTCCTTTGTTTCCCCGCATTGTCATAATCCATGATGCACATCTTTATCCCCCAATATGCCTTGTGTTCAAGTTCAACCGGAAGATGACAAGCTTTGCCATAAACCAACCAATATGGAGACATACCAATTGGTGTTTTGTACGCTGTTCTATATGCCCATAATGCATCATTAAGCCTATAACTCCAATCTTTCGGTGTAGTGTTCACGGTTTTATCAAGAATGGATTTAATCTCACGATTTGAGATTTCGGCTTGCCCACTAGTTTGTGGGTGATATGATGTACCAACCTTGTATGTTATGTTGTACTTCTTGAGTAGAGCATGGAAGGAATCCTGAAAATCCGAGCCTCCGTCACTGATAACCACTCTTGGTGTACCATGTCTAGAAAAAATGTATTCCTTCACAAACTCACAAACAACTTGAGAATCATTAGTAGGGGTGGCTTTAGCTTCCACCCATTTCGAAACATAATCCACAATAAGAAGTATATAAAATTTTCCGTTAGAATTGATAAAAGGACCCATAAAATCATTCCCCCATACATCAAATACTTCAACAACAAGAATTGGTGTGAGTGGCATTTGATTTTGAGCACCTAGATTTCCCGTTCTTTGACATCTATCACATGATTTGAAAAACATATATGCATCCTCATATAGGGTAGGCCAATAAAATCCACTTTCAAGTACTTTGAAAGCAGTACGTTTAGAACTAAGGTGACCACCACATGCATAAGTATGAAAAAAAGTAAGAGTAGGTTGAAATTCAGAATTAGGTATGCACCTGCGGATGATTTGATCAGAACCATATTTCCACAAGTAGGGATCATCCCACACATACTGGTTGGCTATTTTCTTAAGCTTAAGCTTTTGAAAATTCGACATTGTACTAGGTATTTATCTTGTAACCAAGTAGTTCACTATATCTGCATACCAAGGTGTTGAATCTTCAATTGAGAAAAGTTGTTCGTCTGGAAAACGATCTTGTAGAGGGAGTTCTTCTTAGGAAACAACTAGTCTACTAAGGTGATCAGCAACAGTATTTTCAACACCTCTTTTATCCTTAATTTCATAATCAAATTCTTTCAATAGTAGAATCCACCATATAAGTCTTGGCTTAGCTTCTTTCTTATTCAATTGGTACCTAAGTGCTGCATGTTCGGAATATACAGTCACTTTTGAAACCACCAAATAGGATCTGAATTTTTCTAGTGCAAATACTATAGCCAAAAATTATTTCTCGGTGGTAGAATATTTGATTTGAGCATCGTTTAGGGTCCTAGATGCATAATAAATCAAATGAGACAGCTTGTCTACTCTTTGACCCAAAACGGCTCCAACTGCATAATCACTTGCATCACACATTAATTCAAATGGTAAACTCCAATCTGGTGATTTGATAATTGGTGCAGTTGTCAACAACTCTTTTAATTTATCAAAGGCATCCTTGCACTCCTTGTTGAAGTAAAAAATAACCTCCTTTTGAAATAATTTGCACATCGGCATTGAGATTTTGGAGAAATCCTTGATAAACTGCATGTAAAAACATGCATGACCAAGAAAAGAATGAATTTCCCTCACCGAAGTGGGATATTGTAAGTTTCTTATTAAGTCTATCTTTGCTTTGTCAACTTCAAGCCCTCGGGGAGGACACAATGTGATCGAGCACTATGCCATGGTTTACCATAAAGTGACATTTCACCCAATTAAGAAGAAAAATTAGTGTATATGCATCTTTTAAGCACAAGTTCAAGATTTTGTAAAAAAATATCAAATTAATCACCATAAATACTAAAATCATCCATAAATACCTCAATTATACGTTCCACATAGTCAAAAAATATACTGACCATACACCTATGAAAAGTGGCAGGCGCATTGCAAAGACCAAACAACATCCGTCTATAGGAAAACGTACCAAAAGGACAAGTAAAAGTAGTCTTCTCTTGATCCTCCGGTGCAATAACAATCTGATTGTAACCCGAATAACCGTCCAAAAAGCAATAATATGAGTGTCCCGCTAACTCTCTAACATCTGATCAATGAAAGGAAAAGGAAAGTGATCCTTTCGGGTTGTGGCATTAAGCTTTATGTAGTCTATGCACACTCTCCATCCTGTTTGAACTCTTGTAGGAACAAGCTCATCATCTTGATTTCTAACAACAGTGACACCTGCTTTCTTAGGTACCACCTGTACCGGGCTAACCCATTTGCTGTCAGAAATTGGGTAACTCACCCCCACACTTAGTAATTTGAGAATCTGTTTCTTCACGACCTCCATCATTAGGGGGTTAAGCCTACGCTGAGCATCATGTACATGATTGAAATCATCCTCTATTAGGATTCTATGCATGCACATGGATGGACTAATGCCTTTAATATCAGCAACTGTCCAACCAATAGCCTTTTTGTGCTCTTTCTGAACCCTAAGGAGACGTTCTTCTTATATTGGGGTGAGGTTCTTTGCAATAATCACCTGAAGTTCTTCTTTATCACCCACGTAGGCGTACTTTAAGTGGTCTGGAAGCGGCTTCAATTCAAGTTTCGGTGCCTGCATAATAGAAGGTAATGGAACCTCATTAATTACGGGTAAAGAAATATAAGAAATATTATCCTGTTTGGATTCTTGTAGTGCTGTTAAGGCACCACACATCTCCACCAGTTCTTTGGATATCTAAACGTCCATGTTCGGATGTCCATGAATATCCAAATCATTGTTATTCTGTAGCACAACTCCAAGTTTAACTTCATTGTTCAAATCAAATAATTTTTGTGCTAACGAATCAATAACATCAATAGAGAAAGCGGAGTGAACATCACTAGGATAGCGCATGGTTTCAAAAATATTGAACCGTATGATCTTCTTATCAAATTACATAGTGAGTGCACCACTATCAATATCAATCTTCGTCTTTGCAGTCTTCATGAACGATCTCCTTAGAAGTAACGAAGTAGATGAATAATTATCTCCATTATGCATATCCACAATGTAGAAATCAGCCAGAAATATTAACTGATTCACTTGAACTAACACGTCCTCCACGACTCCCTTAGGATATATATTAGACTTGTTATCCAATTGAAAAGTAATCTTTCCCTCTTCTAAAGGTCCGAGATTCAAAAAATCATAAACATTGGCTGACATAACACTTATGGAAAGCACGCTCGAATCGTCGGTTACCAATGGTAACGGGAATTGTGAAGCCACCAGGATCTTCACACTTTGTAGGCATCTTATTTAGAAACATAGCTGTATCACTTTCGCCCACTTGAGTAATCTCATTAGAAATCAACCTATCCTTCCTTGTACATAAATCCTTCAAAACCTTAGCATACCTGGGTACAGTTCTGATGGCCTCAATAAATGGAATGTTGATATGTATCTTGCTGAAAATATCCATGATCTCCTTGTCTTGAGCTTCTTTCTTGTATTTAGCAAAACGACTAGGGAGTGGAGGTGGTATGGTAAAAATGGGAAGCGTATCCTTAGGTTGTCCGTTTGAGGTTGGATTTTCCTTTGGGACGGTATCCTCTTCTGCTTCCTTTTCCATGTTATTACTAACCTCTTTTTGTTGATGTGGATCTTCAGTTTGTCTCCTACTTCTTAGAGTTACTGCATTAATGTGCTCTCTTGTATTCACAAATGGTTGAGATGAGAGTGTTGCAGACGCTTTTGCCTTCAGTTGATTCACATCCGTAGCCAATTATTCGATCTGAGTATGTAAATCTCTAATAGCGTTATCAGTTTTCAACTGATTTTGATCGGCTTTCTGTATGAACTGATCAGTTTTTAACCGGTTTTGATCGGCTTTCTGCCGACTTTGTTGGAACAAAGAGGTAACACATTGCATTATAGAACTCATTTTATCATCAATAGAAGTATCATGCTCTTTATGTTGTTGTGGTTGCTATAAATATTGTTGAAAACCACCTTGTCTTGCATATGGGTTAGGGTCTGCAGCTTGCTTGTTAGCCTATCTGAAATTAGGATGATCTTTCCAACCAGGATTATAAGTATTTGAGTATGGATCATACCTTGGCCTATGATTAGGAAATAAAGCATTTACCTCAGCTTCCTTTTCGTATGATGGAATAATCACTGCTGCCATCCTTTGTGCTACCTTCTCTATATTGTTTATCTGCTGCTCTGACTGTGAAATTTCCTCCATATTGCTAAATCTTCTGACATTTGAGTCATTTTTGGTATAAAATTTTTGAGCATTCGAAGCCATGCTCTCAATCAAACTGGTTGCCCGCGAGATTGTCTTTTCAGTAAGTGAACCACCAGCATCCGCATCAATCAAATTTTGTTGCTCTGGAAGTAGTACTTCGTAGAAATATTGAATGATGAGTGTTGGTGATATGCTGTGATGAGGGAAACTCGCCACCAAGTTTTTGTACCTATCCCAATGTTCATAAAGAGACTCCCCAGTAAACTGAAGAACAACACAAATCTCTTTACGAACGGATGCTGCCTTATAAGCAGGAAAATACTTCTCTAAAATTAGCTTTTTCATATCATTCCATGTTGCAATACTCCCTGTAGGAAGGTAATACAACCATTCTTCCACCGAGTCTATTTTTATATTTATTTTGCTCAATCACATTTTTTATTAATTGAATAGCTAAAAGGAGTACAATGGGAGATACAAAAATAAAAGCAGCTAAAACAAAACTCTCAAGCTAAAAAGAAGCCAAAAAAACTTATGGCTTACTATTCACTAATCTAGAATTGAGATTGAAAAATTTAATTATTTGAGAATCATAGTGATGAGCCCATCTTTTACCTTTCATTCTAACACCTCCTTCATGAACCACTTGGATTATCCTTCTTTTGAAACTATGAATGTTGATTTTACCATTTTCATTCTTGAGAAACCACAGCTCCTTCATTGTTTCACAAGCTATTGTAAACCATACCTCTTTTATCGATGGACTTTGTTGATCTGCTACTTGACAAATATCCATGAATGATGAAGGTTTATGAAAACCAAAGATTGAACATAGCCAACTCCAAATTTTAACACTAAATTCACATTCCCACAGTGTATGCTCCATGTTGTCCTGCTCTGCTACACATACAACATCTATAAGGCATTTCATACCCTTCATTTCTCATTGTTTCATCATCAACATATACACCTTATTGAAGCTTCCAGGTATTGCAAGAAATAGAAGGATGCATTGAAGAATTCCAAATAAATGAAGGCCATACTAGTTTTTGTTGCTTGAGTCTTATTTTCTCCACTTCTAATGCTGTAGTAAAAACACCATTTTTGCTCCCAGTCCATTTTACAGTGCTAACTCCACCATTTATGACAAGTATAATATCATCTTTAAGAACTGACCAAGCCCATTTCAAACCTGAATAAACTGATGAAGGTTTCCAGTTTTCAAACCAGTGACCATGTTTATTTTTAAATTTTGCAGTAAAGAAAAGAGCCCATTCATTTTGAGAGTGTATCATTTTCCACATTCTCTTCATAAGAAAAGCCTTGTTAATGGTTTCAAGTTTTTTAATACCTAGCCCACCTTCATCATATGGAGTACAAAACTTTTTCCATGATAATGTTTTATATTTTCTAACTTCACTGTTGCCAGACCATAGAAAATTCCTGATAAGCTTTTCACAAATTTTAATGATTGAAGCAGGCCATCTATAAACAGTCATATTGTATAATGGAATACTGCACAAGACTGATTTGACCAAAACTAGTCTTTCTGCAAAGGATAAAATTTTACCTTTCCATTTAGCTAATCTGTGCTGAATCATTTCCACAATAGGCCATACCATTGCTGAAGTTACCCTACCAGGAGCTAAAATTACTCCTAAATATTTATCAGGGAACTTAGATAACTCCATATTAACCAACTCACATATTTGTAACTTCCTAGCTGAGGACACACCATCAATGAAGCACTTACTTTTATCTTTGTTGATTAACTGACCTGAGCTGGCTTGGTATTCATCAAGTAATGTAAATAAACTATTCAGAGATTTCTTAGCTCCATTGCAAAAAATAAAAACATCATCTGCAAAAAAGAGATGGGTTGGATGAATACCATTCTTAATCACCATTGGAAGAATTTTACCTTGAGACACCAATTGAGATATGTTCCCGCTAAGAACATCTTCCATTAGGACAAAGAGAAGAGGTGATAATGGATCACCCTGTTTTAAACCTCTGCTCATTGAAAAAAATCCACAAGGACCACCATTAACCATTACTGATACCTTTGCTGATTCAAATAATGTGAGAAGCCAATCACACCATGAAGAGGAGAAACCATATTTTTGCAAGACTTGAAAAAGAAATTTCCAACTTACAGAATCATAGGCTTGAGAAATATCAAGTTTAAAATCTACATTACCTCCTCTTCTTTTCTTCTTCATTTCATTTACCATTTCTGAAGCAAACAGAATTTGATCTTGAATGCTTCTACCTTTGATGTAAGCAGCTTGTTGAGGTGATATTAATTTCTCCATTATTTTGTTCATCCTTACAGTAATGATTTTGGTGAATATCTTGAATAAAAAATTGCTTAAACTAATTGGTCTAAATTGGTTTGCTTTTTTCTGCTCTTTGACATTTTAGAAGAAGAACAAGGAAATTTGAATTAATCCCTCTAGGAATGTATCTCCTTCTCCAAAAAAATTGGATTGCTTATACCAAATCAGTACTTATAATTGGCCAACAAGTTCTATAAAACATACTTGAAAAACTATCAGGACCTGGAGAACTCTTTGGATCCATCTGAAAAATAGTGTTCTTAATTTCTTCATGATCTGGCAATGCATCCAACATTTCTTGATCTGAATTGCTTATTAGTGTAGGAATATCATCTAATAATTTATCTGATATATTAACCTCCTGAAATTCAAACTTCTGCTTGAAGTGATGAACTAGTGTATCAACAATAAGAGATGGATCTGAAATGATATTACCATTATTATCTTCAAGTTCATTAATCAAGTTTGCTGCTTGCCTTATCTTCATCTTAGTATGGAAAAATTGAGTGTTTGTTGCACCTTCTTTAATTCATTTTTCTCTAGATTTCTGCTTTAGCATTACATTAGCATGCACTTCTCTGCTAGCATGGTCATTCTGAGCTGATACTAGATTACTCAAAGCCTCTTCATCAAAGGGATGATCATCTGAATACTGCATAGCAATACTAACTTTCTCTTCTGCTTCTTTAATCTTGACTTGAACATTCCCAAATACATTCCAGTTCCAATCATTTAAATCCTTTTTTAATGTTTTTAACTTTTGCATAAATACATAAGCAGGGTCACTAGAAATATGTTGAGACCAACTCTCATTGACAACTGACAAGAAGTTTGGATGATAGATCCACATTTTTTGAAATTTCCTAGGACAATTATGTGGTTTAGGAATGTTTTGATAACCCCCTAATAATGGTGCATGATCTGAGACTATTCTTAATCCAACTTTATAACCCCAATCTCCATATTTTTGAATCCATTGCTGATTAAAAACTGATCTATCAAGAGTGCACAAAATTCTTTTTCTTCCTTGTTAACAATTTGACCATGAGAATTGTAATCCTGTTTTAGGAGCCCGAAGAAGTTCACAATTGTCTAAACAGGTAGAAAAATCTAACATGGAAGCTCTGTTGGGAGATTTACCACCTACTTTTTCATCCAGAGAAATAACTGCATTAAAATCACCCAAAACTATCCAAGGCTTCTTTAGTTCACTGATAGCTTCCATTTCAGACCATAAAAATCTTCTTTGTACCTTCTTCACATGTGCATGAACAACAGATACAAGAACATCTCCAATACTTACAGTAATCATTTGACTAGAGACATATATTACTTGAGGAGTTGAAATGTTTTTATTCCAAAACAACCATATATTACCTTTAATATCTGATGTAGAATTATGAATCAACATGCGTTGCATTCCTGCTAAATTTAATTTCTCACAAAATGAAGAACTGCATTTAACTTTTGGTTCTGCAATAAATACTAAAGAAGGATTAAACTTGTTAACCAAAGACCTTAATTTATCCTGAGCCCTAGGTCTTCTCAGGCCCCTAATATTCCAGTACATTAACTTTATTTGATAGGAGGAGGAGGATTTTTAGGACCTCCTTTCCCTTGGTTTTGATTTTTCCTGAAATTATACTTATAATTAACTTGAAACTGTTTAGTTATCATTGCTTTATCAGGTGGGCTTGTGACTTTTGATGATGATACTGTATTAGATACCATTTCTTTCTCAACTATTTTAGACCAAGAAGTCACTTTAACTATTTCATTGGATACTTGACCAGTTTTTCCATTCACAAACTTGATAGCAGAATCTTCTTAATTATTGACTTCCTTTGGTGTTGAAGTATTTGAAACTTCTTAATTAAGAGCTTCTTGTTCTATTTCACCTTCTTCACATACTATAGAACTAAATTTCCTTTTAAGAACCAAGGTACTTCCAGTTGAGGGCTTAAGTATTGATGTATCCTGAATAGTCATCGAGTCTATTAAAGAGAATTGAAGAAGAAAACAACAATGATGTATAGGTCTTCAGTACTTTGCCTAAGACTCGTCATCTTTTGTTGAAATTTTCGAAGATGACGATTCAGATCTTCACCTGGAAGTCCCTTGAACTTTGGTAGATGGTAAAGAACATTCAACTTTAGATCCACTGGGTTAGTGATTGTAATACACAGTGGTTGAAAATCTAAGCATGGAGATATAAACTCTCGCAGCTTCCTCTCTTGAGGTGGGGGAGGTAGGTTTATACCGTCATTCACCATTGTTGATGTAGAAGGTTCTTCTTGCAACTGTGGATATGCTTGTAACATCGTTCCCCTATGAGTTTGGATTCCGCACCTCTGGTATTCACAGTCTTTTGGTGCCAGAGATTAAGTACTTGAAAACAAAAATCTATAAAACTAAATTAAAAACTAAAAAGAAATTCTAAAAACAAGATTAAAACTAATAAAAATAACAACTAAAGCTACCGACTGCTCCCCGGCAGTGGCGCCAAAATTTGATGCGGGCTGTCGTAGGCTCAACAAATTAATAAATATATTTCCCACTAATTAACTGGTAATATAGCGGTAGTAAGAGATCGTTCACACAGAGAGCTATGTAATTTATAAGTTATTTGAAATAACAAGATAAAGTAAATAACAAAGGGGGTTTTGGTTTATAAGATAAATATATAAAGACAATAAATAAAATAGATGATCAAAGAATCCTTCGCCGTTACCAAGCGATAGCAGGATTAAAATACTTATCTATTGTTCGTAAGAACCATTCATCACCAACCGTAGAATAACAGATAGCTCAGTGTTATCCCCAAAACTCCTTTTACCACGGATACGGAAACTCTCCAATATCAGATTCTATTCAACTGAACCACCAAGTAGTAGCTCACTCAAGGTGTAATCCTGTAGGACTAGAATATCTCCACTATATTATTCTTGCGAGAATTAACGACATTCATGCGAGTTATTCTGCGAGATTCTCTAACAACATACTAAAAGTGTTGAAGGATGATCTAATAAGTGACGTGATGAATGATGACAGCCAAAACACGAGAAGAGCGTGATGATTATGCGAGGGTTAAAGTACCTGCGAGATTTGATATTATAGTTGTTGCGAACGTTTCGCGGGCCAGATCCGAAATTAAAGGACAGCTTAGCTGTCATCCACTATATAACTACCCTATATATAGAGGACCAGTAGATTTGAGAGGGGATATAATTTTTGAGTGATGAGAAAGTCTTGAGAAGAAAGAAAAACTTAGAGAAGGCGGTTGTATTCTTGATTTCTTATATTTTCTGTAATTCTTTCTGGATCAAATTAATAAAAATATTGTTCTTTATCTTCAAATTATGTCTTAATCTTTGTGAATTCTTACTAAGGGTGTAGTGTAGGATTTCCTGCAACTACATTTTGGCGCCCGAAATAGGGATTGAGTGGAAGAAAATCATAGAAAAAGGTTAGATTGGAGATAAGGATAATTCGAGATTAAAAAGATGATTGAACAAAATGAAGAAATGGATGAAGAAAAAATGAGCAGAGTCAAGGAAAATTATTGAGAATTGGAGTGTAATATGATAACAAGAGCATGATCAACAAGTTTCATGAAAATGTGAGGGGAAGGATACACAAAAGAGATTTCGAAGGGAAGAAAATTATGATGGTGGAGAAGGTATTACCTCTAAAGGATTGGGAAAAGCAGAAAATCACATTTACAGCAGCAGAAATACCAAAACAAAATTTAAATCATACATCTCCTTTGGTGATCACAGTACCTGTTTCATCAATGAAAAAAAGAAAATCAATAAGATCTGTGGAAGAATGGGTTGTAAATAGAAATTTGGTGGACGCAGGAAGCTCCGTGGACATAATATTTTATCATACCTTTAAAAAAATGGGATATAAGGATGAAGAGATGTCTTGTTCAACTTATAATATTCATGGCCTTGGAAAATCTTTAACAAAATCTAAAGGCGAGATAATGGTGCAAATTCCATTAGGAGAAATAGAAACGCGAGTTACGTTGTGCATGGTAGATATAGAATCACCATATAACATGTTATTGGGGCGACCTTGGATACACGCAATTAAGGATGTAGCATCAACGTTATATCAGTGTATCAAATTTCCTATGCCCAGTGGAATTGGTGAGATTAGAGGAGATACAGATCATGCAAAGTTATTCTTTCAAATTGAAGTGAAGAATTATGAAGGACGTATAGAATTGCGAAAAGCTCGCAGAAAATTGGCAAAAGAAGCAAAGAAAGAAGAAGAATTCAAGGTTTACATGATAAGAGCACAAGAAGGGAAGGGAATACCTGGTGAAATTTCGCAAGACGGAGATAAACCCGCGAGAGTTATGAAAACCCCAACACCAATGGGAGAACCTGAAGCCAGCTATACTACAGCAGAGCCAACAAAAGAAGTAAATATTGGAAGTAAGGAAGAACCAAAAATGCTGAAAATTGGAACTAAAATGGATGCAGATGAAGAAGAGCAAATTATAAACCTCTTGCGAGAATACAAAGATATCTTCGCATGGAGTATGGATGAGATGCCTGGAATAGATCCATCTGTTGCATTCCATAGGCTAGAAATTAACAAGGATGTCAGACCTTTCAAACAAAGAATAAGAAAGATTGCGACCACTTATCATTCCAAAATAGAAGAAGAGTTGCAGAAGATGCTTGATGCAGGGATTATAAGACAAGCCAAATACCCGGAGTGGATCGCAAATATGGTAGTGGTTCCAAAGAAGAATAAAGGGATAAGAATTTACATAGATTTTACTGACTTAAACAAAGCTTGTCCTAAAGATATCTTTCCATTACCGGATATTCCTCAAATGGTCAAATCAGAAGCAGGAAATGATAGAATATCTTCACTGGATGGGTATAAACGATATAATCAGATCCATCTTCCTGAAGAAGATCAAGAGCACACTGCATTTTTTCCCCAAGAGGATTACATTGTTACACAAAAATGCCATTTGGGTTACAAAATGCTGGTGCAACGTATCAAAGAATGGTGGAGAAGGTATTCGCAAAGGGGATACACAAAACATTAGAGGTGTACATAGATGACATGTTAATAAAGAGTAAAGAATCTAAGAATCATGTGCAAGATTTGAAGGAGATTTTTGATCAAATGCGACTCTTTAACATCAAGGTGAATCCAGAGAAATGTATTTTTGGAGTAGCATCAGGGAAATTTTTAGGTTATATCGTATAAAAAGAAGGAATTCAAGTTGATCCGAAAAAAGTACAGGCAATTCGCGATATGCCAACGCCAGCGACAGTGAAAGATGTACAGAAGTTGAATGGACTCTTAGCATCGCTAGGAAGATTTATCTCGCGATCTTCAGATAAATACAAGTATTTTTTCAATATACTCAGGAAGGGTACAAAATTCAAGTGGACAGATGAATGTGAGAAGGATTTTCAAGGAGTTAAAGAATATCTAATGAACATATCTATTTTACAGAAAGCGGAGCCGGGAGAAGAATTATTTATTTATCTTGCGACAACATCGCACGCCTTAAGCGCAGTGTTATTGCGAACAGATGCAGGGGTATAAAAACTAATTTACTACATCAGCAAAACATTTAATTCTGCAGAGAAAAATTATTCAAAGATTAAAAAGCTAATTTTGACATTAGTTTATGCAACATTTAAGCTTCGTATTTACTTTCAAGCACACAAGATAAAGGTATTAACAAATGTACCAATTGAATCAGTAATGAAGATTTCAAAAAGGTCTGGCAGGGTTGAGAGATGGAATGCACAAGTAGGAAACTTTGAAATCAAATATGAAGTTCTATCATCGCCAAAATCACAGGTTGTAGCAGATTTTTTAGCGGAATTTCCTCTAGAAGATGATGAATCTGTAGAGGAGATGATGGAGATAGAAGAAGAACATGGAGATCCAAAAGATCTGTTAAAGGAACCGAACATGTGGGAAATATTGGTGGATGGATCATCAAATGGGGAAGAAAATGGAATTGGAGTGGTCTTTATCTCGCCAGAAGGAGAAAAAATGACTTTCTCATTTCGCTTGGATTTCACATCCACTAATAATGAGACAGAATATGAAGCTGTGGTACATGCTCTAAAGTTCTCCATAGAAATGAAATTGGAGAACGCAAGGATTACTAGTGACTCGCAATTGGTTATTCGCCAGTTAAAAGGAGTGTAGGACCAGAATATCGCTACAACTATATTCACTCGGGATTAACAACACTTCTGCGAGCATCATCGCAAGCTCTCCAACAACACTTTGCGAGAGTCAGAGAATAATACAAAGAATGATGTAATAGACAACGACAGTATAAAACATGAGAAAGATGTGAAGATTTTGTAGTTAGAGAGAATTCTCGCGAGCACAAGGCGGGAGCTCGCGAGAGAAAGGAAGGAAATGAAGATTTTGTGGTTATAAAAGAGTCTCGTGAGCACGATAGCAGATCTCGCGAGCACGACAAAAGAGTCTCGCGAGCACGATAGCAGAGCCTGCAAGGAGCATAGCAGAAATCTTAAAAAATGGGAAAGATGAGTTGAATGTGAGCTGTCACCCACTATGAAGATACCTATATAAAGAAAAGAGCAGGAGAGAGAAAGTGGGGGAGACAATTTTAGGAGAGAGGGAGAGAGATATTTTGCAGAAATATTTTTAGAGAGAGAATGTATTTTTTCTTTATCATCTTCTTCTCAAAAACCAGATTTAGAACTCCATTAATGGAGATTATCAATGTAAAATCAAATGTAAATTTTAACAATCATAGTGAAAAATCATGGATGTAGATCAAATTGATCGAACCATGTAAAATTATATGTGTCTATTTATAATTTTTAGAATTTTAATCATCATTTTAATATCAAATGAGTTTAGATCTAGAAATTAATATCAAGATATGATAAGGGGTGTGTTGTAGGATTTCCTGCAACTACATTTTGGCGCTAGAAACAGGGAACAACTACTTGTCAAATTGAAGAAGATTCAAAGAAGTTGGCTATCATTAGAATTGGATCTCACTGGATCTAAAAACTTCAAGATCGAATATGGAAGCTACAAAGAAATCTCATAATTATACAAAAAATAGAGAGAATGAGATATTAAGAGGCAACTGAAGAAAAGACCAGCAAAAATTATGTCAACAAATCATAAAAAAAGGACAAATTTCTTCTCACTTTTCTTATTCTTTGTTTCACTTTTCGGATCTGGGAATTTCAAAACAAAAATTGGAAAGTATATTTTTTATAAAACCTAAACTTTGCTTTTTGTAGAAATTTGATTTATTAAGGAAGTCTTGAATCTAAAAATGTTTTTGCTACAAATTTGTAGTAACCAAACCTCGTTTTACAAATCTGTTTAATGAATCTCTAAAGATGTCAAATTTCGAGATTTTATGTTGATTAGAGATTTACATTTCGTAGGAACAAAAACAAATAGATTTCATTGAAAGCTTTCATTCTTCGCAGGGAGAAATCACTCATCCTAATGCTCTATAAACTACTAACCCAAATTTACTGATCGTTTGCAGCATGTATGACTGAAGTTTTCTCTAAACACTAACAAGGAAAAACCAGAACCAGTCACTTCGTTCTAGAGAACAAAAATGAACACAGTGATGCAACCCAAAACAACGTATTTCCGTAAGCATCAAACGAACAAAACCAACTCCAGCCATCAATGAGAAAAAGGGAAGACGCAAAACCATCAGTTGCAAAGAAAAACAAACATGCATTCTCGCCAAATCAACAACTTGCGAGAATCAACGCAAAACTTCCCAACATGCAAATAGGAGCACATATCATATCACGACAAATTGATAACAATATTATATTTGCCATAGTTATATTTTCCCATATAGTGCCAAATGACTCACAATATATTTAACTATCATATATTTCAGCATATAGTATATAATAAGAATAATTATATGACATCATTTCGTAATTATATTCAGCACTCTTGTTTTGGTTGCTGACGTGACATCATAGTGTAGGAACTATCATTTCACACCCAAATGACTCACAATATATTTTGCTCCTACAAAGAAGGCAATAATTAAAAGAAGACAAATAGGAGCAGATGGGAAGATTGTTACTCTCATGGAGTCAGCTGCCAAAAGAGAATATCGCAATATATTTTCATCATGCCACGAGTGATTGGATGATTCTTGCCAAAATAAAATTCTACAGGACAAAATATCTTCTCTTTTCGATTTTTATATTCAAAAAATACGTTTAAAATTTTTTTTTTTTTTTGCGAAATACAGATTTATGGATGTTGTTTTGAAAACCCATTTCATGAACTTTCAAACTTTTATGAGGATAAAATCATTAAAATTTCACTGATATATTTAATTTGTTGAGCGACAATATTTTCTTAAAGCTTAATAGACTATTCACTAAATTAAATGGATGAATCTCGCAGCAATTCAACTTTGGAGGAAAGTCAGTGGCGAAAATAAAAAATCTACTCCAGGCAATAAGAAGGATATAAACAGCTATTGGACATTTTAAATGCCGCTATTGGAGAATAACTACCATCTGCGATGGGCACTAGCGATTATCGCCACTGTTGTGAAGAGATAGAGTGCAGCATATGCGAATAAAAAGAGAATATAGTTGTGTTTCAGCGAAGAAATCATTTCGTCTAAGTATAAGGGGAAATTAGCTGGCGAGGAGGAAAGTTCCAGCAGATTTTAATTAAGAAAAAAGAACATAGACGAAGCTTACTTCATCATGCTAACACGTGTATAAAAATAAATTTTTTGTTTTTAAAAAAAAAAAAAAAAAAAAAAATTCATTTTAAAGAAGGAAAGATAACATGGCAAAAGCAGAAGGGACAACGATGATTACATGGGATAAAACATAAGATATAGCGATGATTACCGCCAAAGCTCTTGAAAGCCATAATGTCATATTACAAGCGAAGACAATTTGCTATAATTGTAAACAAGACAATTTGCTATAACATGATTTTGATAGGGGCACATGCTACGTAAAGAGTAATCCCACATTTTTACAAGAGTAATTCCATTTGGCGAACCAACTCGCTTGGAACATTCATCCAAAGAATGAAATTGAATGACGTAAAAACGATAGCAGTTAGAGAAAACAAGCATTGCCAGCAGCAAGTAGAATCGCAACAACAACGACAGCGAGTAGAATCGCTGGAACACAAACACGAAATGAGACAGAATATTCTCCATTAATTTCACCATTTAGGAAGGAGTGCAAGATTCCAAATTTCCAATGATATTTACATTAATGCAAAAGAAGAAAGGAGTACAAGATTCCAACACCTAAAGCCAGTGGAAGGAATGATCACTACCTGGAATATGCTTACCATGTGTGTTTGTCCTCATTTGTTATGAAAACCTCTGCAGCGATGGGATGAATGGAGAAGCACGTAGCAGCTGAAGAAATGACGCATCGGGCAAATATCAGAGCTTCTTCAAATTTCCAGAAGACAAAACTTCGTTTAGACAAATTAAAATATATACCACAAAAGACTCATTTAAATATATAAATAGCACGAAAGACTCATTTAGGAGTCTAAATGACGCTCGCAACACAAAATACTTGCGAAGAAACACGAAAGGCTTTAATTAATGAGCAATATGAATCTCCACCACGAGCAAGCGATAAAGTTATCCGGTTAAAGTTGAGGTCTTTGATTATTTCGCAAAGAAGAAAGTTGGTGATTACTTCACAGACAAATTTCGCAAGAGAGGCTTAGCACAGTTGGTATGGTGCGAGCACATGCAAGGGGCAGATCAAGGGTTCAAGTCTCATTTCTACCGTATACTTCTTTTTGTTGCTGCGATAATTACAATTCTTTTTGCAAGATTTATACATTTCAAGGATTCCAATATCGCAAGCAAATCAAATACTTCGCGAGAGACGGCAGCAACAGAAAATCACATAAAAGCTAAGTACCATTTCCTTGAATATTTTATTTACAGAAAATAAAAGATTTTTGATGCAATCGCAAGATTTAAAAGAACATTTCTAAGATTTTTAATATTTCAAAAGATTTCAAAAAAATTGATTTAATTTACCAAAAGCGATATAATCGCAAGATTTCTAAGATTTCAAAACATTTCAAAGATTTTTGATTTGATAGACAAGAGCGATACATTCGCAAAAATTTAAAGATTTCAAAAAATTTCAAAGATTTCAAAGATTATAAAAAATGAAATTATCGCAAAAAATTTAAAGATCGCAAAAAATTTCAAAGATTTCAAAAAGTGAAATTATCGCGAAGATTTCAAAAATTTCTCTAGAACATTTCTTTTACAGAAAGAGATTTTTGATTTAAAAAATGCGATACAATCGCAAGATTTCAAAGAATATTTCTAAGATTTCAAAAGATTTTAAAGAATATTTACTTCAAATATGATGTTATGAGAATGACAGAAATGAAAGAAAGGACAGAAATACAAGAATGAAGAAACGCGAGAATATTGCGAGAAGCGCGAATAAAATTTCGCAGAGACATAAGAATGGGACGAACCTTTATGGCGGGCACCCTATTTCGCGAATAAAATTTGGCAAGAGGCAAATGTAAGACCTAATAGTGTGTCATATAATGGGGTATCTCTTTGCATGACTCAGGGATAAGGTTATACCGCTGCTGGATCCTGAGTCATGGAGACGTTGGGGTTAAAGAAAACCTATCCAGGAGAGGTACCTTGGATTTCCAACTTTATAAGGTTATACCCTGGTTGGACGACCGAGGGTCTCTTCTAAGAAGTGTAAAGTATGACCAAGGCGCCGAGGTACAGGTTGAGTCAAGGGTGCCCGGGGCGTACGAAACTACCCTGGCCATCCTTGGCAAGTCTTGGCTATGATGCACTTGGCCTGAAGAAAACCCTACTTAGGATGCAGTCTTGTAACTATAAGCCATATAGGCATAAAGGACAAGAGGCTGCGAAAACAACTGGTTGTTGGCAAATCCGGATGGGAGGAGCTAGTCTTGTATGGCCGATGTGCCCTCCTTGAAGGGGAAACCAGGGGTAAGATAAGGGCGGCACCCTCCATTAGGGAGCTGATAAGTGTCTAAAGACGGCAATGTCATGGGGATTTATGATCGCAAGAACATTTAGGCCTGTCATATTGTCGCGTGACAAAAATTATACAGAGGAAACAAGCCATAAGAGAAAAAGATAAGATGAGATCAATGAGTTTTTACATGAAAGTGTAAAGACGTCCTGCGATTTCATCGCAAGACGGCAATGTCATAAGATGTAGTTCTCGCAAGGGAGCTTAAACTTATCATATTGTCGCAGAGATGTTAAAAAAATGTGGATAAGGCAAGATCAATGGGTTTTTACATGAAAATGTGAAGATATCCTGCGATTTTGTCGCAGATACAAAAGAAAAATTGGCAAAATAAGACCTTTAACTAGGATGGCAAAATAAGACCAATAGAATAATCTCAAACATTAATTATTTTCTTTTAAGAATGCAGGAAAGATTTGTTCATCGCAAGAGAGATAGCAAGTACTATTTAGAATCTCTCAGAAATACTATTCAGAATCTCTCAGAAATATTATTCAGAGTCTCTCAAGAGGATTGTCTACAATCTCGCAGGACTATTCATCATAGTACTATTCATCGCAGCATTATTCATCGCAGAACTATTCATTGCACTATTCGCAATCTCACGGCGATATTTCAGGAACATCATTCAGAAACTCGCAGATACATTTAGAATCTTCCAGACACATTCAGAAATTTGCAAACTCATTCAGCACCTCGTAAACTATTCCAGAATTTCGCAGGAAATGTGATTATTTAGCAGAATATGATTATTTTATCGCATGAGGCAGAGGCAAGACAAGAATAAAGAAACAATTCGTTCATTTAACATTTTCTCAAGGATTCTACCTCCATAGATAAAGAACAGAGGCAACTATGGATTACCAAGAAAACATTTTATGTTTTTTATCTTCTCGGCAAGAATCATTTCCAAAATGGATAGGGATTTTCACCAAAAATGAAGTAATAATTTCGCATGAACAGAGGCAATACTTATGATTTTCATTCAAGGACAGATACTTCTTATATTTTGAGGATTGAGTACTTCTTATACTTCTTCAGGGATACTTCAAGAGTTAATACTTCTTATTTACTTAGCAAAGATATGGAACTTCACAAAGGAATAGAGGAAAGTATGTACTTTTCGAGTCTAGTATTCTTTCGCTCGTTCCTTCATCAACAAAGATCAAAGACTACTACAACAACAGATTTTTTATTAAAGATTACTTTTCAAGCAATATTCAAGAAAAAAGAGGCAATATGTAGGACCAGAATATCGCTATAACTATATTCACGCGGGATTAACAACACTTCTGCGAGCATCATCGCAAGCTCTCCAACAACACTTTGCAAGAGTCAAAGAATAATACAAAGAATGACGTAATAGACAACGACAGCCTAAAACATGAGAAAGATGTGATTATTTTGTAGTTAGAGAGAATGCTCGCGAGCACAAGGTGGGAGCTCGCGAGAGCAAGGCAGGAAATGAAGATTTTGTGGTTATAAAAGAGTCTCGCGAGCACGATAGCAGATCTCGCGAGCACGACAAAAGAGTCTCGCGAGCACGATAGCAGAGCCTGCAAGGAGCATAACAGAAATCCTAAAAAATGGGAAAGATGAGTTGAATGTGAGCTGTCACCCACTATGAAGATACATATATAAAGAAAAGAGCAGGAGAGAGAAGGGGGGGAGACAATTTTAGGAGAGAGAGAGAGAGATATTTTGCAGAGAGATTTTTAGAGAGAGAATGTATTTTTCTTTATCATCTTCTTCCCAAAAACCAGATTTAGAACTCCATTAATGGAGATTATCAATGTAAAATCAAATGTAAATTTTAACAATCATAGTGAAAAATCATGGATGTAGATCAAATTGATCGAACCATGTAAAATTCTATGTGTCTATTTATAATATTTAGAATTTTAATCATCATTTTAATATCAAATGAGTTTAGATCTAGAAATTAATATCAAGATATGATAAGGGGTGTGTTGTAGGATTTCCTGCAACTACAAGGAGAGTACACAACAAATGAACCATCTCTGAAGAATACAAGAAACTTGTTAAAGAATTGTCTGCGAGAATTACAAAAATAAAATGGAGACATATATCAAGAAAACATAATAGACTCGCAGATGCTTTTGCGTTCATATCAAGTATGATGACAAACCCAGCCGCGAGATGCATAAAAATTCAAACACTTATATCACCTTCAGTCAATAAAGAAGAAGAAGAATAAATAGATGTAATGATGATAGAAAATGGCGAGGAAGAACCAAGAAGAGATACTATAGATTGGCGAGTAGAAATGCATACATATTTGGCGAGAGGAGAAACACCAAGAAATAGATTAGAGGCACATAAATTAAAAATCCGTGCAACAAATTATGAATTAAGGGATGGGATATTGTATCGAAAATCTTTTAATGGGCCATTACTTAGATGTTTGACACGGGAAAAAGGAGAAAAAATATTAAAAATGTTGCATAGCGGTGATGCTGGTAATCATAGCAGAGGAAGATCTTTGGCTTATAGAAAAAAAATGCAAGGCTATTATTGGCCATATATGCATGAGGATGCAAAACAATTATCAAAATGTTGTGAAGATTGCCAGCGATATGGAAAGAGGATACATGCACCAGGGGCACCATTATCATCTTCAAAAAGTGTATGGCCTTTTGGAAAATGGGGCTTAGATATTGTCGGACCCTTTGTACCAGGTTCAGGGAAGAAGAGATACTTAATTATCGCGACAGATTACTTCACAAAATGGGCAGAGGTAAAAACAGTACAACATATTCACGATAAGGATATATTTACATTCATCTTTGAAAATATCATCTGCAGATTTGGAATTCCAGCACAGTTGGTTTCTGATAATGGAAAGCAATTTGAAGGACAAAATATATAATTGCTACTCAATGCATTTAAGATAAGATGTGGAAAATCTACTCCTTTATACCCACAAGCTAATGGTCAGGCCGAAGCGACTAATAAGACAATCGCAAACATCTTAAAAAAGAAATTAAAAGGGTACCATAGATCATGGTGTGAACAAGTACAAAATGCAGTCTGGGCTTACAACTCAACCAGGAGAGAGGCAACTAGAATGTCACCTTTTTGTTTAACATATGGTGTTGAAGCATTACTACCAACAGAAGTTGTTATTCCTACAACAAAAAGGGAATTTTGGGAGAAGAATCGTAATGCTAGCATGATTCTAAGAGAACTTGATGAATTAGAAGAGAAGAGAGAAAAAGCATTACAACATATGGAAAATTACCAGCGAAGGTTGGCTCGTGAATATAACAAGCGAGTCAAGAAACGTGAGTTTCAACCAGGCGATTTAGTTTTGCGAGAAACACCAGAGTATCAGAGAGAACGTGGTGGAAAGTTGGCGAGAAAATGGGATGGACCGTATATCATTAAGGAGATAGTTGGAACAGGGGCATACAGGCTGGTAGACCCAGAGGGCCGAGATGTTGGTCAAAGACTTGGTAGGCCATGTAACAGGTTATATTTAAAAAGATATTATCAGTAACAAATTTTTAATAAAAAATGGGAAAAACAAATTTTTACAGCTGCGAGTTTATTCGCGAGATTATTCAAGATTACATAAAGAATAAAATATTGCGATATACACAAAAGAAACACAAGAATGAGACAAACCTTTATGGCGTACACCCTAGTTCGCGAATACAATTTCGCAAGAGGCAAATGTAAGACCTAAAGTACATCATATGAGGGGGTATCTCTTTGCATGACTTAGGGATAAGGTTATACTGCTGCTGGAATCAGAGTCATGGAGATTGGGGTTATAGAAAACCTATCCAGGAGAGGTAACTTAGATTTCCAACTATATAAGGTTATACCCTGGTTGGACGACCGAGAGTCTCTCATTAGGAGTGCAGAGTATGACCAAGGCGCCGAGGTACACGGTTGAGCCAAGGGTGCCCTGGGCGTATGAAACTACCATGGCCATTCTTGGCAAGTCATGGCTATGATGCACTCGGCCTGAAGAAAACCCCACTTAGGGTGCAGTCTCGTAACTATAAGCTATATAGGAATAAAGGATAAGAGGCTGCGAAAACAACTGGTTGTTGCTAGGACTGGATGGGAGGATCTAGTCTTGTATGGCAGAAGTACGTCTCCTTGAAGGGGAAACCATGGGGAAGATAAGGGCGGCACCCTCCATTAGGGAGATGATAAGTGTCTTAAGACAGAAATGTCACGGGGCTTTATGTTCGCAAGAACATTTAGGCCTGTCATATTGTCGCGTGATAGATATTCTAAAGAGGCAACAAGCCATGATAAAAAGTTAAGATGGGATCAATGGGTTTTTACATGAAAGTGTAAAGACGTCCTGCGATTTCATCGCAAGACGGCAATGTCATGAGACTTTGTTCTCGCAAGGGAACTTAGACTTGTCATATTGTCGCAGAATAATGAAAGAATAAAGTTAAGGCAAGATCAATGAGTTGTTACATGCAAATGTAAGAACGTCCTGCGATTTTTTCGCAGACACAAAAACATTGGCGAAATAAGACCTTTAATTAGGAAGGCATAATAAGACCAATAGAATAATTGTACCAATTAACTAATTTATTTTGCAGGAAAAATTTGAACATTACAAGGAAGATTATGAGGGGCAAATATGGGAATTCTTAATTATTTCATCATCTTCCTTGCGAATATTCAAAGTAATAAGAGTTTAACTGAGTTTTAAAGTAGATGTCAAGGTTACATAGAAGCATATTGTTTGCGAAAGAAAGAAATAAAAGATAGCACAGACAAGACTTAAATTCAAGGATTAGTCTCGCCAGCTTCATTATCTTTGCCGGTATTGTCTTCTTCAACAACATTATTCTTCTCAATCTGAGGTTCTCCTTTATTCAATTTTTCACCAGTAGTTGTTTCTTTAGGAGGATTTTCTTCTTCTGATGAACCTTCATGATAAATATCTTCTTCACCACAGGGATATGTTAAATCCTCATCAATAGGAATGGGAATTTCATCATCGTCTACTTCCAGAGGATTGACTTTTGTAGGAGGAAGAGAATGTGATATCAGAATATTGTTCACAAGAACTTTAGCGCTAAGATGGGCCTTGTGAAGAAAAGCTTTATCGCAATTCCTAATTTCCATATTCTTGAAGTATTTAAGATAGTCATATTTTCTTTCTGCTCGATCGCGAACATCAACAGGGTGATTAGTGAGCGCTTTATTTTCTTTGCGAGTTTTAGCCAATTTCCCAGCTAGATCAGAAATGGTAGACTGGAGACTTTTTTCAGATTCTGCGAGAGAAACAAATAAACAAGAAATATATCAGACAAAGGTTTTGCGAGAAATGTAGTGGAAGAATTAACAATTATGGCAGTCAAAATAACTACCTTCCTTCTGCGAGGTTATGTTTTGAATTAGTCTAAAGACACAATTCTCCCATTGATTCATGGCGTCATCAAATTTATCCCCAACTATACCTTTCAAGCGAGATTTTATATTTTCTTCTTTAGAAAGGAGATAAGTATTTTCTTTTGTTAATGAGGAACAAGATTCTTTCAGGTTAGAACATCTCTCTTTGAGTTTGATGGCTTTTATATTTAGAGTTATTCTACCTTGGATAAGTTTATCTTTTTCTGCGGCAGATGATTCGGTTATTTCCTTAAGTTCCTCTTTTATTAAGCGAAGGGATTGTTTTTGATTATCACATACTTTCTGAAGAATATGTAATTGCTTCGAGGAGATCGCCATCATAATAGAAAAAACTATGTTTTTCTCGAGACAAAGACTCATTTTCATCTGATAAATATTTCATCGCCAAGTTAGCTTGAGTTAACGAATATGAAAGGCGAATGATTTCGCTACGTAGAAAATCTCGCCCTTGAACTAATTGGTTATTCTCATTAGTAAGGTCATCTATTTGGAAATTGAGTATGTGTGAAGAATATCTAATCTATTAAATTGGTCCATCCAAGACTCTTTCTCAACGCGGGCTTCTTTAGCAGCAGATTCACATTGAAATATCTTCATTAATCGATTCCGATTTGAAGCTAAATATGCAAACCAAATTTATAGAAGAAAATTGAGCATATAAAACATAAAGTTTTTCTAAAAACAAAGAAACAGAGGCAGGAAAATTTTACCTTTCATCTCGTCATTTTTACCGCAAAGATTCTCGCAGTCCAATAAAGAGTTGCGAAGTTTTTGATCAAGAATTTCACATTCTGAAGTTTTAACCTGGAAACTTCTCTTCAGAGCATCAATTTCACCTTCTAAGGATGCTTGCGAAGCAGATTGGCAAAAACCAAAATATTTACTTAAAGTCACACAAACATCCTGTTTAGCAGGATCAGTTGAAGACTTCCTAGCATCATCTAAAATCTCAGACAACACTTGGAAAGCATCATCTACTCCAATTGATATTTCTTTAGGAGAAGGATGAGATGTAGAAGAAGAAGTTTCAATAGTGGCGAGTTGAAGATTCGAATCACTCGCAACAGGCGGGACAAAAGAAAATTTTATTGGAGAAGAAGCTACAATAGAAGCTTCATTTACCACAGTCTCATAAATCTTATTTATTGGAGGATTAGTGATAATAGGGATATTGGTATTGATATTTTCACAAGGAATGGATGAAGGTTCAATTTGCGAAGGTTTAGAAGCAGGACTCGCAGTTGTGAATTCGGGAAAGAGAATGTCAACATTAATAGCTTTAGCATGGCGAGACTGCTTGGGAGGTTTAACAATATTTTCATCGCCCTGCGAATAATAACTTAGATAAGAAACAGAGATAATAATATTGTTATACAGAAAACAAATGTTTCTTATTACCTTATCATCCGCAGGTCTCTTTTTCTTTTCAGCAAGCTTTTTTCGAGGATTTTTAGGGTTAGGGTTTTGAACCACAAACCGAGTGTTCGATGTATTCTCCCTGAAAAGAAAATACAATATGGGAATTACATAAGAATCAAATGAAGGATAAGAGAAAATAATACAAACAGGGTTCAGATAAGAAAACATACCTTGGGGCTTCCATTAAAACAGTAGCAGGAGGAGTTATATAAGAAAAAGTTGCAGACAAGAAGACGAATAAATAGAAGAAAAAGAAGGATTTTGTTCATTAGGATACCCCTTTTATAGATGAAAGAATGTTGACCGGATAACAAAAGGGTAACCGGTAAAGAATGGAATATTCGACACGTATAGACGGTTATGCTTAATTTGTGGAACATTGTCGGGAAAATAAGATAAAAAAATGAGTAGCTACGGCATTTTAGTTCTCAAGATCTTTCCTTCTTCGCAGAAAATACATGAGAAGAGGCAAGATGTAGGACCAGAATATCGCCACTATATTATTCTTGCGAGAATTAACGACATTCCTGCGAGTTATTCTGCGAGATTCTCTAACAACATACTGAAAGTGTTGAAGGATGATATAATAAGTGACGTGATGAATGATGACAGCCAAAACACGAGAAGAGCGTGATGATTATGCGAGGGTTAAAGTACATGCGAGAGTTGATATTATAGCTGTTGCGAACGTTTCGCGGGCCAGATCCGAAATTGAAGGACAGCTTAGCTGTCATCCACTATGTAACTACCCTATATATAGAGGACCAGTAGATTTGAGAGGGGTGTAGTTGCAGAATAACCTACAACTACACCCTCAATAGAATTAGTAAAAACTCAAGAAGTTCTTGATGATGAATAACAATTTTCTTATTAATGTTCTCAATTGATCACAAAGAAGTATCTAAATGGAATTAGAATAGTTACAACTTTCTCTATTCTCTTTCCTACAATATTTTCTAACACTCACTAAAAGAACCTCTCGAATTTTACATTTGAACTCCTATTTATAGTAAAATTTATACAGTTGTTCATGAGTTACGAAGTATCGCAACTTATACTCGCAAAATTATTTCATCCTCGCAAAACTTCATATTTCTCCGCGCTTCTTCTATCATCGTATCATTTTATAATTCTTTTCTCCTGATGCTCGTGAACCATTATCTTGCGATATTCAGTACCTACATCTTGCCTCTTCTCATGTCAATTCTACGAAGAAGAAATGATCATGAGAACATAACCGTTACTTAGTCTTTTGAAATTTTGACACGTCTTTTGTAACCGTTCTTTTTTAGTTATTCCCTTATATAACTCCTTTATATTCTCTTCCTTTTCTTCTTCTTGTTTCCGCAATTCTATCTTCTACTCATACTCTCTATCACTATTTTCTCTGCAATTTTTTCTTCTACTGTATCTTCATGAGTTCTCCAAGGTAATTTCCCTCTATCTCTGCGTATTTCATTTGTTCTCCTCTTTAATTTCTGTATAATTTGTTATCTGATTTTGGTTTATTTCAAAGCAAAATAACTTCTCGATGAAATCTCAACTAAAGAATCCAAGCCTTAATCCACGAAGAAGAAAATGCGAGAATCAAAAGGTAGTTAAAATACTCATCTTCTTTCCGAACAATATATTGTTGCCTCAGTTTTTAATCTACATTTTGATTCGCAGGTTGACGAAAAACCAAATCCAAGCAAGAGATCTCGAATAACTAAACCCACACCATTAATTCCGATTGATGATTTCTTTCCTGAAGTTGATAAGGAATTTTCCTCTCCTCCTCGTGAAAATGCTTCTTCACATACTCCTGCCTCTACTCCATTACCTGCTTTTCAATCCCCTATTAATGTCAATTTATCAACACTTCTTCAAGACCAACTCTCTCAAAATATTTCTTCAACTTCTTCTTTTGAAAAACAACCCTCGAAAAATATTTCTTCAACTTCTTCTTTAGAAAAACCTGTCTTGTCCCCAAATCCTTTGAGTGCTATTTCTCCGATAATTTGCAAACTTGCTCTTATTCCTTCAAATTCTTCTCCTCTTCCTCAAGAAATTCGAGATGGAATTTATTCAACTTTCCGAATGTTATCTGAGGTTTTGACCAATACTGCGAAATCTACTAATGTTCGTTCGCAATATGAATTTTGCGAAGTTCTGAATAATTTCGCCAATCCAGACATTTCTTCTTCATGTCAATCCTTGGAAAAAGAAATTGAATTACTTCGCCATTCTTTGAAAGCTTCTCAAGCAGAATGCGAGGATCTTCGTAAACAAAATCATCATCTTCAGAATAATTCTCTGGACTGTGCGATTCTTCGCAAAAGAAATGATGAACTGAAAGGTATGATTACTATCTTCATATTTTCTCTTTTATTTATTTATATTCTTCATATGCTTGAAATATCCATTAAAACCCATTCCCCTTTATAGAATCCATCCAGAAATGTAGAAGATTGGTAGTTCACCATGAATCAGATGCAACAGAATATCGAACCAAGCATGAAAGCCTCTCAAACCAATTCTCCCATTTATCTAATCTTTACTCGTGTGCTCTTGACAACTCTGATGCTCTTTTTCAAGAGAATACTCAATTAATATATGATCGAATTTTTTTGAATGATGACATATCTCAACTTTTTTCTTCCTTAACCAAAGCTAATTTGAGAATAGAAACCTTATTAGAAGAGAACAAAACCTTATCAAAAGATAAATGTTCGTTTTTGAATACAATGATTGTTTCTTCGCAAGAATTAAAGACTCTTCAGAATAAATGTTGCGATCAAGAAAATCTTCTTTCTTTGTTGAAAGGTGAACTTGAGGAATTAAAGAAGTCTTGAGATCTTTGAAAGAAATTCTTTTGTTGTTGAGAAGAATTCCCTTATTAATAAGAATATAGTCTTGTGTGCTAAGAAGAATCAACTTGAAGAAGATTACTCGTCATTAAAAAGTCTTAATACCAAACTTGCGAAGGATAAAAAATTTCTCCTTTCTAAAGATCAAAAGCTTCAATCTCGACTTAAAGGATTAGTTGGTGATGGTTTTGATAATGCGATGAATCAGATGAAGAACTGTTGTCTATCTTTAACTTAATCTCTTACTTCGCAAAGAGAAGGTAGTCATTAAAATTTGACTGCCTCTGGCACATCTTTAAATTTCGTTATACTCGCAAATTTTATTCTTTGAACTTTGTTTTATTTGCAGAATCTGAGAACCACCTTCGTAATGGAAAAGCTGGATTAGAAGCCTCCTATTCTGAGCTTCATAAGAAGAATGCTTTGCTTTCTACTCGCTTAATCAACTCTCGTGATCGTGCTACTCGGAGATTCAATTATCTTGCTTATTCCAAGGATATCGAAGATACCAATCATCAAAAGGCTATACTTCGTGAAAGTCACCTGAAAGCTCAAGTCTTTGCGAATAACATTCTCTTATCAAGAGGCTTGCCTCCCGTAAAGATTACTCCTCGAAGATATCCGACGATGAAGTTGCTCGTGAGCCTGATAGTGATTTCGATTATGAGAGTGATGATGAAGATCTTGATGATGAGAAAGAATCTATTCCTCAAGGAGATATCCCTGCTGCATATTCTTCCAAGGATGATATCTCGCAAAAGTCGAAGGCTTCTAATGACCCCTCTGATCTTAAAGATCCAAAGACAGAGTGTTGATGAAGCATGATAATATTCCTTGTTCAATTTATCATTGGCTCTCCTTTCTTTATTTCTTCTGAATTCCTTCCCTTAATTACCGTTGGTTTCCTTTTTTGCGAACAATTCTATTTTTTGAGAAGTACATTTGATATTTTACGAAGATGATCTATCCTTTCTTTTTGATATTTTGCGAAGATAATTTAAACTTTCTTTGACTAAATTTGCCCCATTTGATCATGTGAAGAGAAATAATATATAACTCACAGATAAAGCTTAGTATATCCTTTTCCCCCTATTATTTCTCTTTAAATGATTAAACATTGTTTAAAGTATTAAAATATCTGCTTCAGTTTATCTTACGAAGTTTCAACCTTTGTAGAAGTATTAGAAGTACCAAATCCATCAAATTAAGAGATATAAGAAGTATTAGAAGTATTCGATCTACCAAATGAATTATTAGAAATACACAATTCCCTTTTTCGTATTAGAAGTACTCGATCCACCAAATGAAGAGATATAAAAAGTATTAGAAGTATTCAATTCATCAAATGAAGAAATATAAGAAGTATTCGATCTTTGAATAATTATGTAACATATGACGAAGTATAATGATTATTTAACTTTTACCAAATGAAATATCCATTAAAGAAGTATAATAAATATGAGATATTCTTGAAGAATTATAAGAAGTATTCAATCTTTTTGTGAAATATTCAATATATGGAGAAGTATAAGAAGTATGTAATTCTCGTAAACTTTTACGAATATGAACTTATCTGTATTTGATTGTTATCAAAATCGCATCTTTTGTTAAGTCTTCATTAAAATTCTTCAATGATATTGCCAGAGCTGTCTTCTCTTCAAAATATCTTGATGTATATTCTTGTAAAATTTCTTCAATGATATTGACGAAGTTGTCTTCTTTTCAGATCTTCATAATGTATATTCTTGTATAATTTCTTCAGTGATATTGATGCAATAAATTTCATTAATTTCTGTGGTCTTATCATGCCTTCCTAAGTAAAGGTCTTATTTTGACACCTCTTTTGTATTAATTATTTGCGATAATATGACAAGTCTGAACATTCTTGCGAACATACAACCTCGTGACATTATCGTCTTGCGATGAAATCGCAGGACGTTCTTACACTTTCATGCAAAAACCCATTGATCTCATCTTAACTTCTTTGTATAGTATTGTAGCCTCTTCAGGAATTGTTGCGACAATATGACAGGCCTAAATATTCTTGCGAACATAAAGCCCCATGACATTGCCGTCTTGCGATAAAATCGCAGGACGTCTCTAAACTTTCATGTAGCGACCCATTGATCTCATCTTAACTTTATTATGTTCTGCGAGTTCTTTATTCTTTTCTTTCTTTTTTTTTTTTTTTTTTTTAGAAGGCTCGCAGAACTTCATTTGTTGCACAAATATGACAAGCCTTTATGTTTTCGCAAACAAGAAGCCTCGTGACATTTGCGTCTTATAGCACTTATCAGCTCCCTAATGGAGGGTGCTGCCCTTTATCTTCCCCCTGATTGCCCCTTCAAGGAAGCGTACATCTACCATACAAGGTTAGCTCTTCCCATCCGGTCTTATAAACAACCATTTTTGATCGCAACCTCTTATCCTTTTTGCCTATAGGGCTTATAGTTACGAGGTTGCACCCTATGGGGTATCTTTGGGCCAAGTGCATCATTTGCCAAGACTTGTCAAAAATGGCAGATGTGGTTCAACCTCACCCGGCACTCTTGACTCAACCGTGTACCTCGGCGCCTTGATCGTTTTCTGCACTTCTTGGGAAAGACAATATGCCTTAGTCGCCCAGCCTAAATCTTCTTACACCGCATTTTATATTGCGTAATGTCGTTAGATTAGGTGAGAATCCAAGGTGTCTAACCCGGATAGGTACCCCATTATTGGGTTGTACCCCAAATTTTTTACCATGTACTAAGGGACCTTGGTGGTGTTCCGGTTACCCTTAGCCACGTTATAGGTACCCCCTTAAATGACGTACTTTAGGACTTTGCCTCTTATTTAATTATAGCTTCGCGAACTAGGGTGTACGCCACAAAGGTTTGCCGTATAAAATTTTCTCGCTCTCTTTATTTTTGGAGGCTGATCACAGATTGCGGTCTTTTATTCGCAAATTAATGAAATTTTAATCGGAATATAAATTTTGAAAATTCGTAACTTTTTCCAATTTCCTGCGAGCAAACAATATTCGTAAAAAATTTCATGAGTTTTATGGATAATACCTTTTCAAATATAGTCTGTTCCAAGGTCTACCAAGCCTCAAACCCATGTCTCTCCCTTCTGGATCCATCAGCCGATAAGCTCCGCTTCCTACAACTTCTTTAATAACATATGGTCCATCCCATTTTGGTGCTAATTTCCCTCCATTTTCTTTTTGATATCGAGGTGTTTCTCGCATGACCAAATCACCTAGTTTATATTCACGTTCAATGACTCTCTTGTTGTATTCTCGAGCTAATCGTTCCTGATAAATCCTCATATGGTGCAACACCTTTTCTCTTTTTTCTTCCAAATCATCCAATTCTCTTAATATTACTCCCGCACTTAAATTTCTTTCCCAAGCTTCTTTCTTTGTTGTTGGAATTACAACCTCGTGGGTACATCGCTTCTACTCCATATGTTAGACAATAAGGAGACATTCCAGTTGCTTCTCTTCTAGTTGTATTGTATGCCCATACTGCGCTAGGTACTTTCTCGCACCACCCTTTGAGATGTCCTTCTAATTTCTTTTTGATTGTATCTGCGATTGTTTTATTTGTTGCTTCAGCTTGTCCATTAGCTTGTGGATATAACGGGGTTGACTTCCCACATTTTATTATAAAAGCACTGAGTAACATCTCTATATTCTGCCCCTCAAATTGTTTTCCATTATCAGATACTAGTTGTGCTGGAACCCCGTACCTGCAAATGAGGTTCTCAAATATAAACGTAAAAACATCTTTATCACGAATATGTTGATCGCTTTTTTACTTCTGCGAGCTTCGTGAAATAATCTGTTACAACTATCAAGTATCGCCTTTGTCCAGATCCAGGTATAAATGGTCCAACAATATCCAACCCCCATTTACCAAAAGGCCAGCAGCTTGTTGAAGAAGTTAATGTAGCCCCTGGTGTATGAATTCTTTTACCATGTCGTTGGCATTCCTTGCATCTTCGTACGAAATTTTTGCGTCTCGTATGCATATAAGGCCAAGAATATCCTTGTATCTTTGCTCTATATGCTAGAGATCTCCCCCACTATGATTGCCAGCTTCTCCTCCATGTAACATCTTCAATATCTTTTCTCCTTCTTCGCGAGTTAAGCACCCGAGAGGTGGTCCACTAAAAGATTTTCTCGTATAAAATTCCTTCTCGCAACTCATAGTTTGTTGCACGACTCTTTAATTTATGTGCTTCTAGTCTGTTCCTGGATGTTTCTCCTGTTACGAGGTATTCATGAATTTCTTTTCTCCAATCTGCGATGTTGTTTGATAACTCTCTTTCTACTTCCATCGCAACAGCTTCTTCAATTTCTTTCTCTTTGTCCACTGATGGGTTTTGAATTGTTTGTATTTGGATATTTCTTATATTTGGATTTGTCATCATGCTTGGAATAAATGCAAAAGCATCTGCGAGACGGTTATATTTTCTTGATATATGTCTCCATTTTAATTTTGGTATCTTCGCAGATAATTCCTCAATGAGTTTCTTGTATTTATTCAAAGAAGATTCATTTGTGGTATATTCCCCTTTAATTTGACAAATCACTAATTGTGAATCACTTGTTATCCTTATACTTTCAAGCTTCTTTTCTATTGCGATCTTTAATGCATGCACTGACTTCGTACTGTTTCGTTGTTCGTGGATGCAAATTCTAGTCTGAATGAGAATGTTGTTCTATCTCCTTCTGGTGAAATCAACACGACTCCAATTCCATTTCCCTCACTATTGGATGATCCATCCACCAGAATTTCCCATCTATCAGGCTCTCGTTAACAAGTCTTTTGGATTTCCAAATTCTTCTTCAACATCCATCATTTCCTCTATCGCTTCATCTTCTTCCAAAGGAAATTTCGCCAAAAAATCTGCGACAACTTGTGATTTTTGCGATGATAACACTTCGTATTTTATCTTGTAATGGTTTACTTGTGCATTCCACCTTTCTATTCTTCCTGACCTTTTTGTGTTCTTCATGACTGATTCAATTGGGACTTTGGTTACCACTTTTATTACATGTGCTTGAAAGTATATTCGCAACTTTAATGATGCATAAACCAAGGATAAGATTAACTTCTCCATTTTAGAATAGTTCTTTTCTGCTGCATTAAAGGTTTTACTAATGTAGTAAATGGGCCTTTCTACTCCTACGTCTGCTCGTAACAGAACTGCACTTAGAGCATATGGAGTTGTTGCGAGGTATACCAATAATTCTTCGTTTTTCTCTGGTTTCTGTAGTATAGATGTATTTGCGAGGTATTCTTTGATTCCTTGAAAAGTTTTTTCACATTCATCAGTCCATTTGAATTTTGCTCCCTTCTTAAGTATGTTGAAAAAATGCTTGCACTTATCTGACATTCGCGAAATAAATCTCCCAAGTGAAGCCAAGAGTCCATTTAGTTTTTGTACTTCTTTTACCGTTGCAGGTGTTGGCATGTCACGAACTGCTTGGACCTTTTCTGGATCAAATTGTATTCCCTCCTTCGATACTATGTATCCCAAGAACTTTCCAGATGAAACCCCAATTATACATTTCTCAGGATTTAATTTGATGTTGAACTTTCTCATTTGCTCAAATATTTCCTTCAAATCTTGCACATGGTCTTTAGCTTCCTTTCTTTTTATCAACATATCATCTACATATACCTCCAAAGTTTTATGTATCCACTTCGCGAACACTTTTTCAACCATACGTTGATATGTAGCACCCGCATTCCGCAAACCAAATGGCATCTTCACATAACAATACAAACCCCTTGGAGCAAAAAAGGCAGTATGTTCTTGATCTTCTTCAAGAGTGATATTTGATTATACCCTTTATATCCATCAAGTGAAGTGACTCTATCATGACCTGCAGCTGATTCCGCCATTTGTGGTATATCTGGTAATGGAAAACTATCTTTGGGACATGCCTTGTTTAGATCAGTGAAATCTATGCAAATTCTTATTCCTTTATTCTTTTTCGGAACAATGACCATATTCGAAATCCATTCTGGATATTTTGCTTCCCTTATGATCCCTGCATCCAACATATTTTGTAATTCTTCTTCTATCTGTACATGATAATT
Organism: Papaver bracteatum; assembly: GCA_023529315.1. Lineage (NCBI taxonomy): Eukaryota > Viridiplantae > Streptophyta > Magnoliopsida > Ranunculales > Papaveraceae > Papaver > Papaver bracteatum. Next base: position 858,179 of record JAJJWX010005351.1, read on the forward strand.
TTGTGATATCTTCCTTATTCTTTGTTTGAATGGTCTTATATTTTTATCTATATTCAATCTATGACATGCCACTGATGGATCAATTCCTGGTATCTCATCTACACTTCCTGCGAAGATATCTTTATATTCTCGCAAAAGGTCAGTAGTCCTTTTTTCTTCTTCTTCATCCATCTTAGTTCCAATTCGTAAGAATAAAGGCTCTTCTTTACTTCCAATATTTATTTCTTTAGTTGGTTCAGCTGCAACATAGCTTGGACTTTGCTCCCCCATAGGTGTTGGTTCTTTAATTATTTTTTCTGGTTCCCCTTCTTTTTCTGGAATTTCATTTGGTATACCTCTCCCTTCCTTTGCTCTTATTGTATACACTCGGAATTCTTCTTCTTTTCTTGTTTCCTTCGCAAGTTTCCTACGAAGTTGTTTCTTTCTTGCTCTTCCTCCGCATTGTGTTACTTCAATTTGATAACAAAATTTTGCACTATCAAGATCTCCTTTTATTTCTTGAATTCCATTTGGTGTAGGAAATTTGATTTTTTGATGTAATGTTGAAGCAACAACTTTGATCGCATGAAATTCGAGAGGTTCTTTTAGTGAGTGTTAGAAAATATTTTAGGAAAGAGAATAGAGAAAGTTGTAACTATTCTAATTCCATTTAGATACTTCTTTGTGATCAATTGAGAACATTAATAAGAAAATTGTTATTCATCATCAAGAACTTCTTGAGTTTTTACTAATTCTATTGAGGGTGTAGTTGTAGGTTATTCTGCAACTACAAGGGGAGATAATTTTTGAGTGATGAGAAAGTCTTGAGGAGAGAGAAAAACTTAGAGAAGGAGGTTGTATTCTTGATTTCTTATATTTCCTATAATTCTTTCTGGATCAAATTAATAAAAATATTGTTCTTTATCTTCAAATTATGTCTTAATCTTTGTGAATTCTTACTAAGGGTGTAGTGTAGGATTTCCTGCAACTACAAATCCAATCGAATGCTTTAAGATTTGTGAATTAGGTTGATCCCAGTAGTTAAACTCTTAGCTCAAGGTTTACTTGCTGGTGTTATCTTCACAACGATTGCTACACAGAATCCCTCTGTAAGGTCTCGCGATTTCTACTTGTGTAGAGAGTTAATCGACGATTACTTATATCATAACTTCCACTTGCAATAGAATGATCAATAGACTAATCTAGTATGCATCCCAAATAAATCTAAGAATCACTCATAAACCCTAGATATGGTAAAGACAAACGATGATGATAAAAACTCTCAATAGGTTTGTATTATTAATAAATCTTCACGCTTGGAACATTGAATTCATCCTTAATCAAGAAAGGATTTAGCTACTCATATTACAATGAAGACGAATAATGGTGTTTTCCCTCTAAAGGGGTAAACCCTAGGTTTTGATGTAGAACTTGTGATATGAGACGATATGATATTTTATTTTACATAACCTAATACCTTTTTATAGGTTTACATTGCTTGGTCTCCAAGTATTTAGTTCGGTCAAGAACCCGACCCGAAAACACGAACTAACGAATCCAAATGTGCCCTTAAGTCTTCCAAGGTGTGAATACACATTTCCCATTTGCTAAGTTCGTGAACCCAGTACGCAAACTCAATTTCCAACAGATATTTTCGGAATTAAGTCCGCGGACTGCACTATCTTCGGTTTTCAATAGAAACTGTTTTGGCCACAACTTCTTCATCCGAACTCGGAATGACCTCATTCTTTTTGCATTCTTTTTATCTTTCAATTATATACAATATGATTATGAGAAATCCTTAAGTCTAATGATTTAAGATTGTTATTTGTCCCTTCTCTTAATTTTGAGCGTTTTGCTCCTTTTCGTCGCACTTCTTCCACTTCTCTTGGACTTGGCCTCTTGGATACTTGGAATACTTATCTTCCTAGATATTTTTAGCACTTTGTAGCTCCTTCTTGGATGATTCACCTATTTTAGGAAAATAAGAGAAAACAATAGTAATAATACGAATACATGCAAGAATAATAGCTAAAATAAGTATGGAATGGACACCAAAATCATATGAATTATGCACTTATCATGTTACCACAACAATGCTTATATCCTCCAATGGTTATATTGTCTAAACTCTCATTTCAATCATTGAAACATTCTCATAGGGCGTTATATAGTTGTTATTCACAAACTATTTTTCGTCAGAGCAATTTCCAAAATGATTGAAACATAACATGACTTTCGTCACTAGGTAAAGATGAACTTGGCTAAAGCGAAAGCTTTACCAACACATATTTCGAGAAATAGATAAGCGAGATATACTCAGCTCAAAATATCATATGTGTATATTCTTAGTCTATATAGTAATACGACTTTGGTCTCAAGATAGGAGATAGAGTAGATAGACTTTTGAGTGATAGATAAGTTCAAGTCTCCACATACCTTTTAGTTGATGAAGATCCACTGGTTCCTTGAGTAGTCCTTCGTCTTGTATGATGATCGCCATGGATTTCTTGAGCTTAAATACACTTTCCATCCTAGTCCGAGACCTTACCTATAATAGACTAGAAATTAAAGACTTTATAGTTTTGATCACTACTATTGACAAACATGCTTGAGATAGCAACGCATGCGAGTTCGACCAAGAAATGCTCTAACAATCTCCCCCTTTGTCAATTTTAGTGGCAAAACTATTAAAACATATGGAATACAAAAAATATATAAATAAACTTTGTAGCTCCTATTCCACATGTCGTCTAATCTTCAACAGTACTCGAAATCTTCGTCACTTCCAAGTAATCCAATGATCCCAAAGGTTGTAAGTTTAGCATCATCGTTGTTGAAAATCTATAGCTATAACAACGAGAAAACAAGAGTTCTCAATCATTGTTATACAATGTCATAGTATCATTACACAGTGTCAAACTCCAATTGCATCACAACTTTAACAACAATATTATGGTGATACTTCACTCCCCCTTAGTCAATACTCCATCTCACATGGAAACCACTCCCCCTTACATAATGATCCGAAAACCATATGTATTTGTAGTGTGAACCACATATTAATTCTCCCCCTTTTTGTCAATAAAATTGGCAAAGGTACAAGAACGGGATCCTAATGAAATTTCCGTAAGAGATATTTCATGACCAAAGGTAAATGTATATCATCTTGTTTAGATGCAATCATAAAGCCGAAGCTAAATGCATTCATCAAGGAGTTCATAAAGATACAAGATAACCCCTCTAATATTCCACAACCGCACTCCCCACAAAGATTTGGTAATTAAGCACAAGTTCAAAAGAACTCTTCCCCATAAAATGTCATTCCCAAGGGAACAACAAGAGTGACCTTAATTTCAAAAGAAATGAAGGATTTCTTTAGACTCAACAAATAACATACAAGTATGAATTTGGAATCCAAAAATAAATATTCAATCATATTAACCAAAGCGAACCAAGATTAATTTGACTAAATATGCTCAACACAAGTAAACTTATGGAGACTTAAGAAATCAACTAGATTAATCACAAAAAACTTGCAAATAATCTAATTGTCATACTCAACCAAACTAATTACAAAAGTAATCAATTTAATTGGTCACACTCGAAATAAGAAAATTTATGGAGCAATGACTAAGTTAATCATGAAAAACCAACCCAGTCAAAGAGAGGCTCAAACATAAGAAAACTTATGGAGTGCTAACTAAATAATCACACAAGATGATTAATTTAGTTTAATCATGTTCAACATAAATTACCTCATGGAACAACAACTAAGCTAATCACAATAGCAATCAACTTTTGTTGTTTTAGTGCTCAACATAAGACACTTCATGGAACAACACAGTATTTACACAAAGATTGTGGATCAGAGAATCGACCTTATACCGTGGAATAAGCAAGGATTCATTCTATTTCCATCAACATTTGCACAATGAAATACAATAGCCATAATCTTTGAATCACAAAATATTTTAACCTATCTTATATCAATAATTGACAATATAGGCTTAACTTTTGTGTTTGTCAAAAGTCTATTCATTCTTTTATCAATACTTGCATATCAATTCACGAACGACTTTACTTTTTGACAAAATATGGGACAATCAAGTTCACAAACATAAACACACATATCCCATAAAAATATTTCAATATATAAAATAATAAAGATTAATACTGCAAAAATCATCTTCCAAACAAGTTTAGAATTTAAACAAATAAATCTAAAAACAAGAAGATGAAGACTTTGGACATAGCTATGTGTAATCACAATAATGGCTATTCTAAAACACTATTTATTCTTCTAAACAAAACAAGAAAAATAGAAGATTTACTAGGCAATAAGAAAAACTACTCATCATCTTAATCTGAAACACTCCAAGATGCTTGAATAGTGTTCAACTCTTCCTTGAGCTCGGGAAACTTAGTTGCAACCACCGACAATTGTTATTGAACGCACTTCACCCTTGAATTGACATTACACACATCCTTGTAAATTTTTTGAAGTAGACTCAAGTTGGTAGGGTCACAATCATTAAGCAAGGCATTCAATTGTCTTTTGCATACATTTTCCCTTATGCGTCTGAAGGTACACGGTCGAACCGGTTTGGGAACCCCGAGGAATTTTCCCATTGAATCAAGGCCACGATCACGACAAATTTGTCCAATCAAGCATGGATAACCTAACATATTCATACGTGAAGTCATTTAAATCATTTGATGAATGATAAAACCACACATATCGAGACTTTGAACACCCGTATCAAGGAAATAGACTAATTCAGCAAACTCATAGATGTAGGTACTGAATATCGCAAGATAATAGTTCACGAGTATCGTAATAGATAAAGGAGAAAATAGTTATAAAATGATACGATGATAGAAGTAGCGCGGAGAAATATGAAGTTTTGCGAGGATGAATTGCGATACTTCGCAATTCATATACAACTGCATAAGTTTTACTATAAATAGGAGTTCAAATGTAAAATTCGAGAGGTTCTTTTAATGAGTGTAAGAAATTATCTTAGGAAAGAGAATAGAAAAAGTTGTAACTATTCTAGTTCCATTTTGATAATTCTATGTAATCAACTAAGAGAATTAATAAGAAAGTTATCATTCACCATCAAGAACTTCTTGAGTTTTTACTAATTCTATTGAGGGTGTAGTTGTAGATTATTCTGCAACTACATAATTGGCGCTAGAAACAGGGAGAGAGTAATGGATTTATCCTTCCTGTAACTTGTTGGTTCAAAAAAATTTCATGAAGATTAGTTATTAACCACACTTTGAGGGAGTAAATATCGTCAACAATTTCTTTTAATAATTGGTCGTCTTCTCTCTCTACTATTTTCTCCCCCAATTTTACTTTCTAGAAAATTCTATCTGAAACGGTAATGGCGTCTTCCAGAAGTAGATCCAATAATGGAGTAGAAAACGGATTTGAAAGTTCAATATCATCTTTAGGGAGATGTTATGGTTCAATCAACTAAGTCCACGTCTCAGCTTGTTCAAATCAACGAAGAAAAATGAAGTTATGCGAAGTATATACTTCCTGCATACGAAGAATTAAAGTTAATAAGTATACGGATCAATTCGCATCACTTTAATTAAAGTTCGTAGGGAAGAGAAGTATTAGAAGTACTAAATAAGTATTATAAAGGAGAAAAAGAAATTTCAAAAGAAATTTACTAAATAATTATTATGAAATATTTATTAGAAAAATATTCTCAACATCATTATCATCATCTCCTTCGTCAGAAAGGGAATCGGAATTAGAACTAAAGTCCTTCTCAGGAAATTTATCATCTTCATCACCAAGATCTTCCTCAATATTCTCATTAGAAGAGATTACATTGGAATGAGACTTGGTTGAGAGTTTCTTGTTTTTCCTCCTCTCGTAAACAACATCTTGAAGTTTCCTTTTCCCTTTGCGAAGAGCATCATCTTGACTACCAGAAGCTTGGGTAACCTTCGCAGAACGAAGAGTTTGTTGTCTTGCAGTAAACCTTTTATAAGAAGTAGAACTCTTATTTTCACTCATGACAATCTCAGGAAGAAGTGGAACCTGCAAATTCAAATAAGGATAAGAAACAGAGGCAACAATATATTGTTTAGAAAAATAAAAGAGTGTTTCTTACCTCATTTGAAATTAAAGGGTAACAAAAAGATAAGGAGATGGAAGTACATACATTTCTATAAACCCAAGGTTGATAATGGCGGTTACGAAGGTTCGCAGGAAGTTGTACTATCCCAAAAATATAAGAACCCGATAATATTAAAGGGTACTTATACCAATCTTCATCATTAGAACGACGAGGTGTCTTATTATTTCCTGAGGCATAATCAATATCGTGCATGAGAAGATCATCTGCTGCGATATTAGCTTTACGATGAAGACGAACACCCCAACGATTATCTTCTTTCCTCGCAGGAATTAGTGTGTAATTTTTGAAGAAACCCTCAACTGTATAATTCGCAGCAATAATTTCCATATTTTCAAATCCAGGTTTCCTAAGATCAACTGAATACAAAGTTTTCCCAAAAGCGGCACGATTTGCGAATTCAACTAAGAGGCGAATACAATCACCAGTCAATTGTTAAATGGCACAAGAAAAATTGGGGTGGGAAATAATTTCATAGAATAGAGGAAAGTTAACATCATAAAGAGGAAGGGGAAGACCTGCGAGGATTTGACCTCGTGAGATTAAAATTTTCTGATCATCCCAAAAATAGTTGGTAAAGAGCTTCACACAGAGAGAAGATTTATTATCATAACCTTCAATCTCAGAGAGAATGAGGTCCCTATTAGCAAGTTCCGCATTAATCTGTTCAATAGTTTTCTTCTTTGGTGCCATTGAATATAAGATGGAAAATAGAAATGAAAAAAGATAAAACAGATTGCAGAGGCAGAAGTGGTGAAGAAGATGAATAAGATAAGAGAATAAAAAGCAAAAACAAAGGATAATATTTATAAATAGAGAGAGTTTGATGAAGATAAAAACTCATTAATACGAGTAAGCGTGAACGGTTGAAAAGAACGGTTACGAAGAAACGTGTCAAAAAGGTAAGGGAAAAGTAAAAAGACGTGTTGCGAACTTGATGGGTGGTAATAACTACACTAAATTTATGATTATAGAGATTCCCATGACATTTATTCTTCTTAGAATTGACATGAGAAGAGGCAAGATGTAGGTACTGAATATCGTAAGATAATAGTTCACGAGTATCGTAATAAATAAAGGAGGAAAGAGTTATAAAATGATACGATGATAGAAGTAGTGCGGGGAAATATGAAGTTTTGCGAGGATGAAATAATTTTGCGAGGATGAATTGCGATACTTCGCAATTCATATACAGCTGCATAAGTTTTACTATAAATAGGAGTTCAAATGTAAAATTCGGGAGGTTCTTTTAATGAGTGTAAGAAATTATCTTAGGAAAGAGAATAGAAAAAGTTGTAACTATTCTAGTTCCATTTTGATAATTCTATGTAATCAACTAAGAGAATTAATAAGAAAGTTATCATTCACCATCAAGAACTTCTTGAGTTTTTACTAATTCTATTGAGGGTGTAGTTGTAGATTATTCTGCAACTACATAATTATCATTATTATCATCAAAATATCATTAGAAAGGGTATCAGAAAATATCTTATTGTATACACTCGGAATTCTTCTTCCTTTTTTTTTTCCTTCACAAGTTTCCTACGAAGCTATTTCTTTCTTGCTCTTCCTCCGCATTGCGTTACTTCAATTTGATAACAAAATTTTGCACTATCAAGATCTCCTTTTATTTCTTGTATTCTATTTGGTGTAGGAAATTTGATTCTCTGATGTAATGTTGAAGCAATGCTTTGATCGCATGAATCCACAGCCTTCCTATCAGCATGTTATATGGAGATTCCATATCTATCACACACAAGATTACATGTGTTTCGATTTCTCCTAGTAATATTCGCAGCGCGATTTCACCTTTAGATTTTGTTGTAGATTTTCCTAATCCATGAATAAGACATTTTGAATTTGTGATTTCTTCATCTTTAATTCCCATCCCCTTAAGTGCATGATAGAATATGATATTAACAGTAACTCCCGTATCAACCAAAATTCGGTTTAATTTCCATTTTTCTACAAGCTTTCTTATCTTCTAGCATGATCGAATTGTGATCACCAATGGTGAAGTGTGGTTCAAGTCTTCATTTGAATTTCTGCTGCTTTGAAAATGTGATTTTCCGCTTTTCCCATTCTTCTAAAGTTGTTATCTTTTCTTCCTCCATGATCTTTCTTCCTCTACAATCTCGCTTGTATATTTTTCCCTTCATATTACTATGAAATTCATCAATCATTGTCTTTGTGATCATATTACATTCTTCTTTTTTGCAATCTCCATCTACTGACTTCATTTGATCTTCAAATTTTCCAAAATTCCCTCAAATTTAGGCTACCACAATTCTCAAGTCCCTGTTTAAATAGCCATTTAGGCATGAGAAGAGGGAGAGGTCTTTTTTAGAGAGAGAGATAATTTTAGGAGGAGAGAGAAAATATTAGGAGAGATTTTATTTTATTTATCATCTTCTTCCCCAAAAAATTCTAGAGCTCCAAATATTCTTTAATGGAGTTTCAATTGTACAATCATGTAATTACATACAATCACTAGTGAAGAACCGTGGATGTAGATCACATTGATCGAACCACGTAAAAATCTTTGTGTCACTTTTATAATTTTAGTACTTTAATTCTTAGTTTCATATCAAATTAATTAGATTTAGGAATCATTTAAATGGATTCTTATGAGGGTGTAGTTGTGAGACAATCCACAACTACATAATTGGCGCTAGAAACAGGGACAGATTAAATGGATTTATCCTTCCTGTAACTTGTTGGTTCCAGAAATTTTCATGAAACTGGTACTGTTGGTGGTGCATTTCTCTGAGTTTATCAAGTTCTTGGAAAAAATTGGAAGGTACAGCAAAGTAATATCGTTAGCAATTCACGGAAATCCAAGGAAAATGGATATGGAGATGTAAAGCTAAGTCGGCAATCACATTCGAAGGAAACATCGAGATAAAATCAGCCGTAGTTGCCAAAACAGATCTGTTGAAATCATTTGGAATGAATCCATTTATTATCTTTATGGTTTAGTTATCAAAAACTCAGATTTGTTGTCAAGATATATCTGCGAAGTAGAGTCGATGCCACTTCGTGAACAGGAAATCCTTCTTGTTTCCTGCGCTAGAAGGTTCGCAGGTAATTGTTGGTGTCAATATTCAAGAAATAAGAAGTTCTGCGAAGTTCACTCAGGAATGAATACCTCGTAACTTCGACGAAGGCAAAATAACTCACAATCCAGGTCAACTCGCCGGATTTGGTACAAAACCAGGCAGCCAATGGTTCACAGTATATTTCTTTGTTTAAGGAAATGACCGGAATCAAACTCTGTGAAGATGATTTACTTCGCAGCGGGAAGAGGAAAGAACTTTCTTCGCAAATATTTATCTTGCGAACATTCACACTTCTACTCTTTGCAGTTCGCAAATATTTACTTTGCGAACGTTCTCAAGACCAACACTACTACTCTTTTAAACTTCACAAATGTTTACGTTGCGAACATTCGCAGCACCAACACTTCGCAGACGTTCGTTTACTTCATGCAAAAGTTTACTTCGCAAGATCTATGGTTATTTCGCGAGAAGAAAATGGGAGATTATTTCACGGACATATTTCACAAGAAATGGTTAGAACAGTTGGTATAACACAACATTATACAAGAGGCAGATCAAGAGACAACAACAAACCACAAAAGCTAAGTACTTCTTTCCTTGAACATTTTATTTTGCTTACGAAAAATAAAAGATTTTTGATTTGATTTACAAAAAGCGATTCAATCGCATGATTACAAAGATTATACAATTACAAAGATCTCAAGATTTCACAATTACAAAAGAAACCGAGAAAAACATCTCGCACAAATCAATTTATATATTTCTCTTGAAAAATTTACTTTGCTTCAAATGATATGATATTCAACATGGAGAGTAGTAGATGGCAAACCTTTATGGCGTACACTCGCGAAGCAACATTCGTAAGAGGCAAAGTACCTCAGTGCGTCATATGAGGGGGTACCTATTAGGATCATTTCCTTGGAAAAATATTTTCCTCTGAAAATATCTGACGATGAAGTTGCTCGTGAGCCTGATAGTGATTTCGATTATGAGAGTGATGATGAAGATCTTGATGACGAGAAAGAATCTATTCCTCAAGGAGATGTTCCTGTTTCATATTCTTCAAAGGATGATATCTCGCAAAAGTCGAAAGCTGCTAATGACCCTACTCATCTTAAAGATCCAGCACAGAGTGTTGATGAAGCATGATAACATTCTTTTTTCAATTTATCATTGACTCTCCTGTCCTCATTTCTTTTGAATTCCTTCCCTTAGTTACTGTTGGTTTTCTTTTTGCGAACAATTCTGTTTTTTAAGAAGTACATCTGATATTTTGCGAAGATGATCTAACCTTTCTTAAGAAGTATATCTGATATTTTGCGAAGATAATTTAACCTTTCTTTAATTAAATGTTTTCCTTATTTTGCCCCATTTGATCATATGAAGAGAAATAATATATAACTCACAGATAATGCTTAGTATCTCCTTTTCCCCCTATTATTTCTCTTTAAATGATTAAACATTGTTGGAAGTATTAGAATATCTGCCTCAATTTATCTTACGAAGTTTCAACTTGTTACGATTGTAAATAAGAAATCCTCCCTTTTAAGTATAAGAAATAAAATATATGAAATATCCTTAATAAGTATACTACATATACAATACCTTTTAAGAAGTATTAGAAGTACTAAATCCGTCAAATGAAGAGATATAAGAAGTATTAGAAGTACTCGATCCACCAAATGAAGAGATATAAGAAGTATTAGAAGTACTCAATTCACCAAATGAAGAGATATAAGAAGTATTCAATCTGTGAATAATTACGTAACATATGACGAAGTATAATGATTACTTAACCTTCACCAAATGAAATATCCGTTGAAGAAGTATAATAAATATGAGATATTCTTGAAGAATTATAAGAAGTATTCAACTTTTGGAGAAATATTCAATATATGGAGAAGTATAAGAAGTATGTAATTCTCGTAAACTTTTACTTAATATGAACTTATCTGTATTTGATTGCTATCAAAATCGCATCTTTTGTTAAGTCTTCGTTAAAATTATTCAATGATGTTGTCTTCTTTGATAGGACTTCTTGTAAAAATTCTTCAATGATATTGACAGAGCTGTCTTCTCTTCAAAACTTCATGATGTATATTCTTGTAAAATTTCTTCAATGATATCGATTTAAGCTGTCTTCTTTTCAGATCTTCATAATGTATATACTTGTATAATTTCTTCAATGATTTTGATGTAATGAATTTCATTAATTTCTGTGGTCTTATCATGCCTTCCTAAGTAAAGGTCTTATTTTGCCACCTCTTTTGTAGTAAATTTTTGTATTTGCGATAATATGACAAGCCTGAACATTCTTGCGAACATACAACCTCGTGACATTATCGTCTTGCGATGAAATCGCAGGACGTTTTTACACTTTCATGTAATAACCCATTGATCTCATCTTAACTTCTTTGTCTCATTCTGCGAGTTCTTTTTGTATGTTTTCCTTCTCTCTTTTTTTTTTTTTTTTTTTTTGATGGTTGGTATCTTCGATATCTTTGGAATAAGCAAGATAGTTGAATCTTCGAGTATCACGATCACGAGAGTTGATTAAGCGGGTAGAAATCAAATCATTTTTCTTACGAAGCTCGGAACAGGAGGCTTCTAATCCAGCTTTCGCATTACGAAGGTTATTCTCAGATTCTGCGAATAAAACAAAATTCAAAGGATAAAATTTGCGAGTATAACGAAATTTAAAGATATACCAAAGGCAGTCAAATTTTAATGACTACCTTCTCTTTGCGAAGTAAGAGATTGAGCTAAAGATAGACAACAGTTCTTCATCTGATTCATCGCATTATCAAAACCATCACCAACTAATCCTTTAAGTCGAGATTGAAGCTTTTGATCTTTAGAAAAAAGAAAATTTTTGTCCTTCGCAAGTTTGGCATTAAGACTTTTTAATGACGAATAATCTTCTTCAAGTTGATTCTTCTTAGTACTCAAGACTATATTCTTATTAATAAGGGAATTCTTCTCAATAACAAAAGAATTTCTTTCAAAGATCTGAAGACTTCTTTAATTCCTCAAGTTCACCTTTCAACAAAGAAAGAAGATTTTCTTGATCGCAACACTTATTCTGAAGAGTTTTTAATTCTTGCAAAGAAACAATCATTGTATTCAAAAACGAACATTTCTCTTCTGATAAGGTTTTGTTCTCTTCTAATAAGGTTTCTATTCTCAAATTAGCTTTAGTTAATGAAGAAAAAAGTTGAGATATGTCATCATTCAAAAAATTTCGATCATATATTAGTTGAGTATTCTCTTGAAAAAGAGCGTCAGAGTTGTCAAGAGCACACGAGTAAAGATTAGATAAATGGGAGAATTGGTTTGAGAGGCTTTCATGCTTGGTTCGATATTCGTTGCATCCGATTCATGGTGAAGTACCAATCTTCTACATTTCTGGATGGATTCTATAAAGGGGAATGGGTTTTAATGGATGTTTCAAGCATATGAAGAATATAAGTAAATAAAAGGGAAAATATGAAGATAGTAATCATACCTTTCAATTCATCATTTCTTTTGCGAAGAATCGCGCAGTCGAGAGAATCATTTTGAAGATGATAATTTTATTTACGGAGATCCTCGCATTCTGCTTGAGAAGATTTCAAAAATTTGCGAAGCAATTCAATTTCTTTTTCCAAGGATTGACGTGAAGAAGAAATGTCTGGATTGACGAAATTATTTAGAACTAAGATAAAATATTTCTAATAAAACAAGTATTATTATTACTAAATTTACTAAATAATTATTTAGAACTAAGATAAAATTTACTAAATAAGTATTATGGAGTTGTTGCGAGGTATACCAATAATTCTTCGTCTCTCTATGGTTTCTGTAGTATAGATGTATTTGCGAGGTATTCTTTGATTCCTTGAAAAGATTTTTCACATTCATCAGTCCACTTGAATTTTGCTCCCTTCTTAAGTATGTTGAAAAAATGCTTGCACTTATCTGACATTCGCGAAATAAATCTTCCAAGTGAAGCCAAGAGTCCATTTAGCTTTTGTACTTCTTTTACCGTTGCAGGTGTTGGCATGTCACGAACTGCTTGGACCTTTTATGGATCAACTTGTATTCCCTCCTTTGATACTATGTATCCCAAGAACTTTCCAGACGAAACCCCAATTATACATTTCTCAGGATTTAATTTGATGTTGAACTTTCTCATTTGCTCAAATATTTCCTTCAAATCTTGCACATGATCTTTAGCTTCCTTGATTTTTATCAACATATCATCTACATATACCTCCAAAGTTTTATATATCCACTTCGCGAACACTTTTTCAACCATACGTTGATATGTAGCACCCGCATTCCGCAAACCAAATGGCATCTTCACATAACAATACAAACCCCTTGGAGCAAAAAAGGTAGTATGTTCTTGATCTTCTTCTGCGAGTGATATTTGATTATACCCTTTATATCCATCAAGTGAAGTGACTCTATCATGACCTGCATCTGATTCCACCATTTGTGGTATATCTGGTAATGTAAAACTGTCTTTGGGACATGCCTTGTTTAGATCAGTGAAATCTATGCAAATTCTTATTCCTTTATTCTTTTTCGGAACAATGACCATATTCGAAATCCATTCTGGATATTTTGCTTCCCTTATGATCCCTGCATCCAACATCTTTTGTAATTCTTCTTCTATCTGTACATGATAATTTTGTGATATCTTCCTTATTCTTTGTTTGAATGGTCTTACATTTTTATCTATGTTCAATCTATGACACGCCACTGATGGATCAATTCCTGGTATCTCATCTACACTTCCTGCGAAGATATCTTTATATTCTCGCAAAAGATCAATAGTTCTTTTTTCTTCTTCTTCCTCCATCTTAGTTCCAATTCGCAAGAATAAAGGCTCCTCTTTACTTCCCATATTTATTTCTTTAGTTGGTTCAGCTGCAACATAGCTTGGACTTTGCTCCCCCATAGGTGTTGGTTCTTTGATTAATTTTGCTGGTTCCCCTTCTTTTTCTGGAATCTCATTTGGTATACCTCTCCCTTCCTTTGCTCTTATTTTATACACTCGGAATTCTTCTTCCTTTTTTGTTTCCTTCGCAAGTTTCCTACGAAGTTGTTTCTTTCTTGCTCTTCCTCCGCATTGTGTTACTTCAATTTGATAACAAAATTTTGCACTATCAAGATCTCCTTTTATTTCTTGTATTCCATTTGGTGTAGGAAATTTGATTCTCTGATGTAATGTTGAAGCAACAGCTTTGATCGCATGAATCCACAGCCTTCCTATCAGCATGTTATATGGAGATTCCATATCTATCTCACACAAGATTACATGTGTTTCGATTTCTCCTAGTAATATTCGCAGCGCGATTTCCCCTTTAGATTTTGTTGTATATTTTCCTAATCCATGAATAAGACATTTTGAATTTGTGATTTCTTCATCTTTAATTCCCATCCCCTTAAGTGCATGATAGAATATGATATTAACAGAACTCCCTGTATCAACCAAAATTCGGTTTAATTTCCATTTTTCTACAGCTTTCTTATCTTCTAGCATGATCAGAATTGTGATCACCAATGGTGAAGTGTGGTTCAAGTCTTCATTTGGAATTTCTGCTGCTGAAAATGTGATTTTCCGCTTTTCCCATTCTTCTAAAGTTGTTATCTTTTCTTCCTCCATGATCTTTCTTCCTCTACAATCTCGCTTGTATATTTTTCCCTTCATATTACTATGAAATTCATCAATCATTGTCTTTGTGATCATATTACATTCTTCTTTTTTGCAATCTCCATCTACTGACTTCATTTGATCTTCAAATTTTCCACAATTCCCTCAAATTTAGGCTACCACATCAACAAGTATATAACAAAAGAATTTAAAAATTCTTCAATGATATTGACATAGCTGTCTTCTCTTCAAAACTTCATGATGTATCTTCAAAATCATATTGTAAACTTTTTTGCAATCTCCATATACTTTAATTAAAGTTCGCATCAACAAGTATATACTTTAATTAATGTTCGCAGGGAAAAGATGAAGATTAAAGTTCGCAGGTAAAAGCTCGCAGCAAACGAAATAACAATAAAGAAATATCGTGGGTTTGAACTTCTGTAAAGGATTTTTCTTTACGAACGTTCGCAGTAAGATTATTGGGTTCGCAAATGTTTACTTGAGAATATTCGCAGCATGAATACTTCGCAAATGTTCGTTTACTTCGC
Organism: Papaver bracteatum; assembly: GCA_023529315.1. Lineage (NCBI taxonomy): Eukaryota > Viridiplantae > Streptophyta > Magnoliopsida > Ranunculales > Papaveraceae > Papaver > Papaver bracteatum. The sequence goes on from JAJJWX010005351.1 coordinate 873,570, forward strand.
AAAAGTCTGCAAAGCAGCAGAATTCTATTTCGCGAGAGTGGGCTAGAATAATTGGTATGCTGTGACAACATACAAGACGATGCTAGCTTCGCAAACAAATCATATACTTCGCAAGAGACAACAACGACAAACCACAAAAGCTAAGTACCTCTTTCCTTAAACATTTTACTTACAAAAAATAAAAGATTTTTGATTTGATTTACAAAGAAACGATTCAATCACACAATTACAAAGATTTCACAATTACAAAAGAAATTACAAAGATCTCAAGATTTCACAATTACAAAAGAAACCGAGAAAAATATCTCGCACAAATCAATTTATATATTTCTCTTGAAAAATTTACTTTGTTTCCAATGATATGATATTCAACATGGAGAGTAGTAGATGGAAAACCTTTATGGCGTACACTCGCGAAGCAACATTCGTAAGAGGCAAAGCACCTCAGTGCGTCATATGAGGGGGTACCTATTAGGATCATTTCCATGGAAAAATATTTGTCAAGTGAGATGAAATAGATCATACAAAGGAAATCAAAACAAACAAAAAGATTTTGAAGTAGCATATAAATAAAAAATAAGAAATTTTGATAAAAGAAATGTTGAATACTAATCTAAATTTTTATTTGCATTACAGCATAGCATGAGGAAAAGAACATGGAGTGAGAGTTTCGCATGATAGATTCGCAATACTTCTTACATTTAGAGGATTAAGTACTTCTTATACTTCTTAAGGATACTTCATACTTCTTATATATTTCGAGGATTGAGTACTTCTTATACTTCTTCAAGGATACTTCATACTTCTTATACTTCAAGGATTGATATTATTTACTTCGCAACATTCCGGGACTTCGCAAAAGAATAGAGGCAAGTATATACTTTTCAAGTCTAGTATTCTTTTGCTCGTTCCTTCATCAACAAAGATCAAAGACTACTCCAACAACCGCAACAACTGATTTTTTCCTGAAGATCGCTTTTCAAGCAATATTCAAGAAAAAAGAGGCAAAATGTAGGAGCGGAATATCACAACAAATGATAACTCGCGAAAGTGTGGGGAGAAAAGACATCTTGCGAGTAAAGAACATTTTGCGAGCAAAGGAAATCACGAGGAAAGCAAAAGAAGTTCGCAAAGTGAAGTTGCGAAGGTTCGCAGGGTAATTCTCAAGTCCGAAGTTGAGAGACAGTTTAGTTGTCAACATTTTGTAAGATCATATAAATAGCCATTTAGGCATGAGAAGAGGGGGAGGTCTTTTTTAGAGAGAGAGGATAATTTTAGGAGGAGGGAGAAAAATGTTAGGAGAGATTTTATTTTCTTTATCATCTTCTTCCCCAAGAAATTCTAAAGCTCCAAATATTCATTAATAGAGTTTCAATTGTACAATCATGTAATTACATACAATCACTAGTGAAGAACCGTGGATGTAGATCACATTGATCGAACCACGTAAAAATATTTGTGTCACTTTTATAATTTTAGTACTTTAATTCTTAGTTTCATATCAAATTAATTAGATTTAGGAATCATTTTAATGGATTCTTATGAGGGTGTAGTTGTGAGATAATCCGCAACTACAAAATTCAATACCTTTGGATATAACGGGGTTGACTTCCCACATTTTATCCTAAAAGCACTGAGTAACATCTCTATGTTCTGCCCCTCAAATTGTTTTCCATTATCAGATACTAGTTGTGCTGGAACCCCGTACCTGCAAATGAGGTTCTCAAATATGAATGTAAAAACATCTTTATCACAAATATGCTGTACTGCTTTTACTTCTGCGAGCTTCGTGAAATAATCTGTTGCAACTATCAAGTATCGCCTTTGTCCAGATCCATGTATAAATGGTCCAACAATATCCAACCCCCATTTACCAAAAGGCCAGCAGCTTGTTGAAGAAGTTAATGTGGCCCCTGGTGCATGAATTCTTTTACCATGTCGTTGACATTCCTTGCATCTTCGTACGAACAATTTTGCATCTGTATGCATATAAGGCCAGTAATATCCTTGTATCTTCGCTCTATATGCTAGAGATCTCCCCCCACTATGATTGCCAGCTTCTCCTCCATGTAACATCTTCAATATTTTTTCTCCTTCTTCGCGAGTTAAGCACCTGAGAGGTGGTCCATTGAAAGATTTTCTATATAAAATTCCTTCTCGCAACTCATAGTTTGTTGCACGACTCTTTAATTTATGTGCTTCTAGTCTATTCCTGGATATTTCTCCTGTTGCGAGATATATATGAATTTATTTTCTCCAATCTGCGATGTTGTTTGATAACTCTCTTTCTACTTCCATCGCAACAGCTTCCTCATTTCTTTCTCTTTGTCCACTGATGGGTGTTGAATTGTCTGTATTTGGATATTTCTTGTATTTGGATTTGTCATCATGCTTGGAATAAATGCAAAAGCATCTGTGAGACGGTTATATTTTCTAGATATATGTCTCCATTTTAATTTTGGTATCTTCGCAGATAATTCCTCAACGAGTTTCTTGTATTTCTTCAAAGAAGATTCATTTGTGGTATATTCCCCTTTAATTTGACAAATCACTAACTGCGAATCACTTGTTATCCTTATACTTTCAAGCTTCTTTTCTATTGCGATCTTTAATGCATGCACTACAACTTCGTACTCTGTTTCATTGTTCGTGGATGCAAATTCTAGTCTGAATGAGAATGATGTTCTTTTTCCTTCTGGTGAAATCAACACGACTCCAATTCCATTTCCCTCACTATTGGATGATCCGTCCACTAGAATTTCCCATCTATCTGGTTCTGTTAACAAGTCTTTTGGATTTCCAAATTCTTCTTCAACATCCATCATTTCCTCTACTGCTTCATCTTCTTCCAAAGGAAATTCTGCCAAAAAATCTGCGACGACTTGTGATTTTTGCGATGACAATACTTCGTATTTTATCTTGTAATGGTTTACTTGTACATTCCACCTTTCTATTCTTCCTGAACTTTTTGTGTTCTTCATGATTGATTCAATTGGGACTTTGGTTACCACTTTTATCATATGTGCTTGAAAGTATATTCGTAACTTGAATGATGCATAAACCAGGGCTAAGATTAACTTCTCCATTTTAGAATAATTCTTCTCTGCTGCATTAAAGGTTTTACTAATGTAGTAAATGGGCCTTTCTACTTCTGCGTCTGCTCACAACAGAACTGCACTTAGAGCATATGGAGTTGTTGCGAGGTATACCAATAATTCTTCGTCTCTCTCAGGTTTCTGTAGTATAGATGTATTTGCGAGGTATTCTTTGATTACTTGAAAAGCTTTTTCACATTCATCAGTCCACTTGAATTTTGCTCCCTTCTTAAGTATGTTGAAAAAATGCTTGCACTTATCCGACATTCGCGAAATAAATCTTCCAAGTGAAGCCAAGAGTCCATTTAGCTTTTGTACTTCTTTTACCATTGCAGGTGTTGGCATGTCACGAACTGCTCATAACTATAAGCCCTATAGGCAAAAAGGATAAGAGGTTTCGATCAAAAGCTGGTTGTTGGCAGAACCGGATGGGAAGAGCTAACCTTGTATGGTCGATGTACGCTTCCTTGAAGGGGAAACCAGGGGGAAGATAAAGGGCACCACCCTCCATTAGGGAGCTGATACATGCTATAAGACGCAAATGTCACGAGGCTTCTTGTTTGCGAGAACATAAAGGCTTGTCATATTTGTGCAACAAATGAAGTTCTGCGAGCATTCTAAAAAAAAAAAAAAAAAAAAAGAGAAGGAAAACATACAAAAAGAACTCGCAGAATGAAACAAAGAAGTTAAGATGAGATCAATGGGTCACTACATGAAAGTGTAGAGATGTCCTGCGATTTCATCGCAAGACGGCAATGTCATGGGGCTTTACGTTCGCAAGAATATTTAGACCTGTCATATTGTCACAACACTTCCTGAAGAGGCTAAAATACTATACAAAAAAGATAAGGCAAGATCAATGGGTTTTTGCATGAAAGTGTAAGAACGTCCTGCGATTTTGTCGCTATAAAAGAGGTGGCAAAATAAGACCTTTACTTAGGAAGGCATGATAAGACCACAGCATTTCATGAAATTCATTACATCAAAACCATTGAAGAAATTATATAAGAATATACATTATGAAGATATGAAAAGAAGACAACTTCGTCGATATCATTGAAGAAATTATACAAGAATATACATCATAAAGTTTTGAAGAGAAGACAGCTTCGTCAATACCATTGAAGAATTTTTACAAGAAGTCCTATCAAAGAAGATAACATCATTGAAGAATTTTCACGAAGACTTAACAAAAGATGCGATTTTGATAGTAATCAAATACAGATAAGTTCATACTCGTAAAATGTTACGAGAATTAAATACTTCTTATACTTCTCCATATATTGAATATTTTTCTACAAATTCAATACTATTTATACTTCCTCTAGAGTATATCATATTTATTATACTTCTTCAACGGATATTTAATTTTGCGAAGGTTAAGTACTTATTATACTTCTTCATACAATTCTTATACTTCTTCATATATTGGGCAATTCTTCATGAATTAAATGCTGCTAATACTTCTTCAAAGATATTTTATACTTCTTAAGGGTATTTCATATTTTGTATACTTCATACTTCCTATACTTCAAGGGGAGATTTATTATTTACTTCGCAACATTCCGCAAAAGGCAAAAGGCTTATATTTCTTATACTTCAAAGGGAGGACCTTTTATTCATAATCACAAAAAGACGAAACTTCGTAAGATAAATTGAGAAGGATATTCTAATACTTCCAGCGATAGTTGATCATTTGAAGAGCAATAATAAGGGGAAAGGGAATACTAAGCTAAGTCTTTAAGATATATTATTTCTCTCCACATGATCAAGTTATGCGAATAAGGGAAACAAACATCAAAAAAAGATTAATTCAAATTAAGCTTTGAAAAATAAATTGTTGGATTGATTAAAAGTACAATCGAGAAGAAAGTGTTGTATTGAAAAGAAACAGAACAGACATACAAAAAAGAGTGAGGTTACAGAACAGATATACAAAAAAGAGTGAAGTTATTTTTCAGGCGATCTATTCCCATCAAAATGATCTTCTTCTTCAACTTCACTATCATCTTCAACTTCACTTTCAGAGATTTCCATATATGGAGTATCTTCAGGAATTTCTTCAGAAAGGAGCGTATGGTACTTCTTGAGAGGAATTTCATTTTGTTCGCAAATCTTGCGAGTCATCTTAGCTCAAAAATGCTTGACATATAAACTATGGTTATGCTGGGAAATTAGAAGCTGAGATCTCAAGTCAGAAATTTTCTTATTACAATTAGCAAGGATAGTTTCCAGATCGTTATTCATCTTCGCATAATTTTCTGCAGCAAGGAGAGAAATTAAGGAATTGGTTAGCAAATTACGAAGGAAAAGTAACCAAAATAATTACCATCGCAAAGAATTTACCTTCTAGTTGCTTCTTATCATTACGAAGAGAAGAATTTTCAATCTTTAATTGATTATTCTCCTCAAGAAGAGAAGAATTATCAATTGCGATGCTCGCAGATTGTGAATTATCTTCGTGACGGGATATTAATTCTGCGTTATCAATACTTAAATCCTCTACTTTCTGACGGAGATTTGAATTTTCAACCTCTAACTTCTTACAACGATTCAAAGTTTTCTTTCAAAGAATAGAATGACGTCTTTCCCAATCGAAGCAACAGACAACTAACTCTTCCAACCTAAACAAGAAAAAAGGGGTTAGAAATCAACAAAATAAGGGAAATAAACAAGGAATAGAGAAGAAACTTATCATGCTACCTAAAGCATATAATTAAGCAGGAGAGATGAATCTTGAAATTCCTTTGAGGGAGTTATTATCAATTACAGTAGGAACTTTACAAGCCTTCGCAATAAGTTTGCGAGCATTCACTATAGGATAATTTCCTAATCCACGAGAAGAATGGAGGAAAGCCTCAGAGATGCTAACCATTGCTGAGGAAAAAGTTTCTGGGATACTATAATCTTCATTTCCACCTTCATCAACATCATTATCATCATCTCCTTCGTCAGAAAGGGTATCGGAATTAGAACTAAAGTCCTTCTCAGGAAATTTATCATCTTCATCACCAAGATCTTCCTCAATGTTCTCATTAGAAGAAATTACATTGGAATGAGATTTGGTTGAGAGTTTCTTCTTTTTCCTCCTCTCGTAAACAACATCTTGAAGTTTTCTTTTTCCTTTGCGAAGAGCATCATCTTGACTACCAGAAGCTTGGGTAACCTTCGCAGAACGAAGAGTTTGTTGTCTTGCAGTAAGCCTTTTAGAAGAAGTAGAACTCTTATTTTCACTAGCAGCAATCTCAGGAAGAAGTGGAACCTGCAAATTCAAATAAGGATAAGAAACAGAGGCAACAATATATTTTTTAGAAAAATACAAGAGTGTTTCTTACCTCATTTGAAATTAAAGGGTAACAAAAAGATAAGGAGATGGAAGTACATACATTTCTAAAAACCCAAGGTTGATAATAGCGGTTACGAAGGTTCGCAGGAAGTTCTACTATCCCAGAAATATAAGAACCCGATAATACTAAAGGGTACTTATACCAATCTTCATCATTAGAACGACGAGGTGTCTTATTATTTCCTGAAGCATAATCAATATCGTGCATGAGAAGATCATCTGCTGCGATATTAGATTTACGATGAAGACGAACACCCCAACGATTATCTTCTTTCCTCGCAGGAATTAGTGTGTAATTTTTGAAGTAACCCTCAACTGTATAATTCGCAGCAACAATTTCTATATTTTCAAATCCAGGTTTCCTAAGATCAACTGAATACAAAGATTTCCCAAAAGCGGCACGATTTGCGAATTCAACTAAGAGGCGAATACAATCACCGGTCAATTGGTAAATGGCACAAGAAAAATTGGGGTGGGAAATAATTTCATAGAATAGAGGAAAGTTAACATCATAAAGAGGAAGACCTGCGAGGATTTGACCTCGTGAGATTAAAATTTTCTGATCATCCCAAACATAGTTGGTAAAGAGCTTCACACAGAGAGAAGATTTATTATCATAACCTTCAATCTCAGAGAGAATAAGGTCTCTATCAGCAAGTTCCGCATTAATTTGTTCAATAGTTTTCTTCTTTGGTGCCATTGAATATAAGAGGGAAAATAGAAAGGAAAAAAGATAAAAGAGATTGCAGAGGCAGAAGTGGTGAAGAAGATGAATAAGAGAATAAAAAGCAAAAACAAAGGATAATATTTATAAGAGAGTTTGATGAAGATAAAAACTCATTAATACGAGTAAGCGTGAACGGTTGAAAAGAACGGTTACGAAGAAACGTGTCAAAAAGATAAGGGAAAAGTAAAAAGACGTGTTGCGAACTTGATGGGTGGTAATAACTACACTAAATTTACGAGAATAGGGATTCTCATGACATTTCTTCTTCGTAGAATTGACATGAGAAGAGGCAAGATGTAGGTACTGAATATCGCAAGATAATAGTTCACGAGTATCGTAATAAATAAAGGAGAAAAGATTTATAAAATGATACGATGATAGAAGTAGCGCGGGGAAATATGAAGTTTTACGAGGATGGAATAATTATGCGAGTATGAGTTACGATACTTCGCAACTCATATACAGCTGTATAAGTTTTACTATAAATAGGAGTTCAAATGTAAAATTCGAGACGTTCTTTTAGTGAGTGTTAGAAAATATCTTAGGAAAGAGAATAGAGAAAGTTGTAACTATTCTAGTTCCATTTAGATACTTTTTTGTAATCAATTGAGAACATTAATAAGAAAATTGTTATTCATCATCAAGAACTTCTTGAGTTTTTATTAATTCTATTGAGGGTGTAGTTGTAGGTTATTCTGCAACTACACATTTAAAGAGAAATAATAGGGGGAAAAGGAGATACTAACCTTTATCTGTGAGTTATATATTATTTATGTTCATATGATCAAATGGGGCAAAATAAGGAAAACATTTAATTAAAGAAAGGTTAAATTATCTTCGCAAAATATCAGATATACTTCTTAAGAAAGGTTAGATCATCTTCGCAAAATATCAGATGTACTTCTTAAAAAACAGAATTGTTCGCAAAAAAGAAAACCAACAGTAACTAAGGGAAGGAATTCAAAAGAAAGGAGGACAGGAGAGTCAATGATAAATTGAAAAAAGAATGTTATCATGCTTCATCAACACTCTGTGATGGATCTTTAAGATGAGTAGGGTCATTAGCAGCTTTCGACTTTTGCGAGATATCATCCTTTGAAGAATATGCAATAGGAACATCTCCTTGAGGAATAGATTCTTTCTCGTCATCAAGATCTTCATCATCACTCTCATAATTGAAATCACTATCAGGCTCACGAGCAACTTCATCGTCAGATATTTTCACAGGAGTAATTTTCACAGGAGGCAAGGCTCTTGATAAGAGAATGTTATTCGTAAAGACTTGAGCTTTCAGATGACTTTCACGAAGTATAGCTTTTTGATGGTTGGTATCTTCGATATCTTTGGAATAAGCAAGATAGTTGAATCTCCGAGTAGCACGATCACGAGAGTTGATTAAGCGGGTAGAAAGCAAAGCATTTTTCTTACGAAGCTCGGAACAGGAGGCTTCTAATCCAGCTTTCGCATTACGAAGGTTGTTCTCAGATTCTGCGAATAAAACAAAATTCAAAGGATAAAATTTGCGAGTATAACGAAATTTAAAGATATACCAGAGGCAGTCAAATTTTAATGACTACCTTCTCTTTGCGAAGTAAGAGATTGAGCTAAAGATTGACAACAGTTCTTCATCTGATTCATCGCATTATCAAAACCATCACCAACTAATCCTTTAAGTTGAGATTGAAGCTTTTGATCTTTAGAAAGAAGAAAATTTTTGTCCTTCGCAAGTTTGGCATTAAGACTTTTTAATGACGAATAATCTTCTTCAAGTTGATTCTTCTTAGTACTCAAGACTATATTCTTATTAATAAGGGAATTCTTCTCAATAACAAAAGAATTTCTTTCAAAGATCTCAAGACTTCTTTAATTCCTCAAGTTCACCTTTCAACAAAGAAAGAAGATTTTCTTGATCGCAACATTTATTCTGAAGAGTTTTTAATTCTTGCGAAGAAACAATCATTGTATTCAAAAACGAACATTTCTCTTCTGATAAGGTTTTGTTCTCTTCTAATAAGGTTTCTATTCTCAAATTAGCTTTAGTTAAGGAAGAAAAAAGTTGAGATATATCATCATTCAAAAAATTTCGATCATATATTTGTTGAGTATTCTCTTGAAAAAGAGCGTCAGAGTTTTCAAGAGCACACTAGTAAAGATTAGATAAATGGGAGAATTGGTTTGAGAGGCTTTCATGCTTGGTTCGATATTCTGTTGCATCTGATTCATGGTGAAGTACCAATCTTCTACATTTCTGGATGGATTCTATAAAGGGGAATGGGTTTTAATGGATGTTTAAAGCATATGAAGAATATAAGTAAATAAAAGGGAAAATATGAAGATAGTAATCATACCTTTCAATTCATCATTTCTTTTGCGAAGAATCGCGCAGTCGAGAGAATCATTTTGAAGATGATAATTTTCTTTACGGAGATCCTCGCATTCTGCTTGAGAAGATTTTAAAAATTGGCGAAGCAATTCAATTTCTTTTTCCAAGGATTGACGTGAAGAAGAAATGTATGGATTGACGAAATTATTTAGAACTTCGCAAAACTCATATTGCGAACTAACATTAGTAGACTTCGCAGTATTGGTCAAAACCTCAGATAACATTCGGAAAGTTGAATAAATTCCATCTCGAATTTCCTGAGGAAGAGGAGAAGAATTTGAAGGAATAAGAGAAAGCTGCAAATTGTTTGGAGAAATAGCACTCAAAGGATTTGGGGACAAGATAGGTTTTTCAAGAGAAGAAGTTGAAGAAATATTTTGCGAGGGTTGTTTTTCAAGAGAAGAAGTTGAAGAGATATTTTGCGAGGGTTGATCTTGAAGAAGTGTTGATAAATTGACACTAATGGGAGATTGAAAGGTAGGTAATGGAGTAGAGGCAGGAGTGTGTGAAGAAGCATTTTCACGAGGAGGAGAAGAAAATTCCTTATCAACTTCAGGAAGGAAATCATCAATCGGAATTAATGGTGTGGGTTTAGTTACTCGAGATCTCTTACCAGGGTTTGGTTTTTCGCCAACCTGCGAATCAAAATGTAGATTAAAAACTGAGGCAACAATATATTGTTTAGGAAAGAAGGCAAAGTATTTTAACTACCTTTTGGTTCTCAGATTTTCTTCTTCGTGGATTAGGGATTGAATTTTTTAGTTGAGGTTTCATCTGAGGAGTTATTTTGCTGAAATAAACCAAAATCAGATAACAAATTATACAGAAATTAAAGAGGAAAACAAATGAAATGCGCGGAGATAGAAGGAAATTACCTTGGAGAACTCATGAAGATATAATAGAAGAAAAAATTGCAGAGAAAACAGTAATGGAGAGTATGAAAGAAGATAAAATTGCATAAGTAAGAAGAAGAAAAGGAAGAGAATATAAAGGAGTTATATAAGGGAATAACTAGAAAATGACGGTTACAAAAGACGTGTCCAAATTCTAAAAGACTAAGTAACGGTTATGTTCTCACGATCATTTCTTCTTCGTATAATTGACATGAGAAGAGGCAAGATGTAGGTACTGAATATCGCAAGATAATAGTTCACGAGTATCGTAATAGATAAGGAGAAAAGAGTTATAAAATGATACGATGATAGAAGTAGCGCGGAGAAATATGAAGTTTTGCGAGGATGAAATAATTTTGCGAGGATGAATTGCGATACTTCGCAATTCATATACAGCTGCATAAGTTTTACTATAAATAGGAGTTCAAATGTAAAATTCGAGAGGTTCTTTTAATGAGTGTAAGAAATTATCTTAGGAAAGAGAATAGAAAAAGTTGTAACTATTCTAGTTCCATTTTGATAATGCTATGTAATCAACTAAGAGAATTAATAAGAAAGTTATCATTCACCATCAAGAACTTCTTGAGTTTTTACTAATTCTATTGAGGGTGTAGTTGTAGATTATTCTGCAACTACACTCATAATTCCACCAAAAATTCTCAATAGTGGAAGGACAAAGATTTGGGATACCTAGTTTCCCAAAAGCCATCAACGAGATACTAAGATAATTAGTAGGAAATTTTCCTTGATTCCAAGCTACCTTCTTGCCACAGAGCCCAATAGAGATATCATCACATGATGGACGTTCATCACTCGGTCTAGGAAGACGCACATTTCCCAAAGAAATGTTGGTAATCTTCGAAATTAACTCTCTATCAACAAGAAACCTTTTTCTATTTAGCATGGATTTGAATTCCATCTTATTAAGATCAACATCATGAATGTTGGCATAGAAAATTCTTGTGAGAGAATCAAATCCTTGACCAAGACCATCAAAGATATTTCCAAGATTGAATTTTTTGAAGCAAGCTAAATCTTCATAATGTCCACTAGAGATATCCAATTTCTTTTCTAAAATGAAACCTTTAGATGAAATCTTCTCAAAAATTCTAGTACATGAATCATCCACAAAACTAATCCTAAGAGAATTTTGGTCACAAGGAAGATCCATACTAGAGGTATTTGAGTTTTTGGAATTTCTTTTTGAGCCCTTAAAATTAATCATGAGGTCTAAGAAATTGAAAGGAACAAGAGGAAATTACTTACTTTCAGTGATCTTGAACACCCTTTCTCTTCTACAAAAGGTCTTCAATGGAGAGGCACATAAAACCCCTAAAGGTTCACGTACGCGGACGGGTGATGAACAAGAAGGGAGTACGCGTACTTCTTCTTTAAAAGACCAAAGATGGGCTAGGACCCGTTTGTGAACCGCGACCCATACAAGGAAGAGGGGTTTTGTTAGATATTTACATCAAAGGTTATGCATCGAAAGACAAAGATGCAACAAAAAGCTCTATTAGGACATTACACAACTCAACCATTTCTTGCCCCATATCAATATATATACACATGGGGTAGTGCCATTCTTGTTACCAAGAGGCATAATGTGCAGAGATATTCTCATGCAATATTTTCGGTTGATCTGTGTAAACAGTCCCTGTGATGTAATCACCATAATGATGATAATCAGGGGAATCTGAGCTTCCTGTCCTTTGCTTAATGTGCCTAGAAGAAAAATTCTTCCGATTTCCAGGTTGTACAATATTATTCAAAGGTTTAATATGTACTGAACCCTTTTTGGAGTGATTCTTAGACTAAACCGAATTAAGTTTTTCTAAGGATCTAAACACGTCTTCGAATGCTCTGAATAGATCTTTATCAAATGATCCATTATGATAGTACTCCTCATAGAGATCACTAGTTAATCTAGTGAGGTTCCATATCCTTGAGCTCCATGAACGTTTCCTCATTTTCTCCTTCTTTTTATTTTTTTCTTTAGATTGATACATATCATCTGGAACTTCCTTTTCAGATGAAATGGGATTATTATGAGAAACCAGAGGTTTTGACCATAATAATTCTTGATCAATCTTAAAGAAATGGCGTGTGTTACAAATGCCAAGAGAAAATTTTCCAAAGAACTTTCCCATAGTATAATTTTTAAGGACCAAACAAACACAAACTTATCAGGTTTAAAGTGTTTTCCTTCTCTGATACCAATTGAAAATGTAACAGCAGGAAATCCCACACTACACCCCTCACAAGAATTCATTCAATTAAGTCATTTTTAGATCATCAAACACCGATTTTATTGATTAACCTCACAAATTTTACAAGGTAGAAAGGAAATAAAGCTAAGGAATTAACAACCGCTCTAGACTTTCTCTCTCCTAGTGACTTGCTCAATACTCGAAAAAGATCTCTCTCTCCCTTACGCATGTTCAACTCTTTATATAGGGATTTACATAGTGGATGACAGCTAATCTATCCTTTAATTTCGGATCTGACTTGCGATATTCTCGAAAGAGTTACATTGCTAATCTTCGCAAACACTCTAAACATCGCAGAATCATCACACTTTTCTCATGTTTCTTCAATCGTCATCTGTTACGTCACTCTTCAAATTATTCTGCGACGCTCGCAATGTGTTATTGATCAAGCTTCGCAAATGTGTCTTTCTTGCGATATTCAGATCCTACATCTTGCCTCTTCTCATGTCTTCCCTGCGAAGGAGAAAATGTCATGAGAAACTGTTCTTCAAAATTCCGCAGCTGTTCATCTTTTCTTTCAACTTCATTTTTCTATCGACAAGGCTCCGTGAATTAAGCATAACCGTCAACACATGTTGAATAATCCTTTAATTACTGGCACATTTTACCATTAACCGGTCATCTTCCTTTGCTTATTTAAAGAAGGATCTGGGGGGGAGACAATTTTCTTCTTTTACTTCGTCTTATCTTCCTCATCTTTATATTCTCTGCAAATATTAATCACCTGCAACTTTCCTTTCTTATCAAATTTATCTTTCTGCTACTATTCTTCTCTACTTTCATGGAATCTCCAAGGTTGGTTTCCTTTCTTTTGCTGAAACTGATTTTATTTTACCTAAAACTGATTTTATTTTACTGAATTCATCTTGTTTGTTCTTTGTATAATTCCCATACTGTTTTTGTTTCAGTAAAAGCTCTTCCAGTACTAAGTTTACAGTTCAGAACCCTAATGCTCCCAAGAGTTCGCAACCCAAGGTTCATGTGAGAAAAAAAAGTCTGCGAATGACAAGGTAGTAAGAAACATGGATTTTTTTAAATAACAATATTGTTGCCTCTGTTTCTTATCTGAATTGTGATTCGCAGGGTGATAGGGATGCCACTAAACTTACCAAGAAATCTCGCCAGCCTAAGACTGTTGATTTTTCTGTTTCTTTTCCCAAACTTGGTCTTTCAACTTCTTCTTCGCAAACTGAACCTCCACTTTCTTTTTGCGAAAATATCGCAATAAGCTCTGATATTTTAACTAATCCTTCTATGGATGAAATACCCATTGAACAACCTATTGCGAATGAAATATCTTTCTCCCCTGCAACCAATAATTCTCAAGTTCATTCCACCATAATCTCAACCATTGATCTGCCTCACACCTTACCCTCAAATGACGTCTCTTTACCAAAGGATGACGATCATCAACTTTCTATCGTTACTACATTTTCATCTGAGTCTCTCCCTTTCTCTAAGGAAACTACGGACGGAGTGGCTCTTGCCTTGAAGGTCTTATATGATCTTTTAGTTGATGCCAAGAAATCATCTATGGACCCTGTCAAATCTGGTGTTTGCGAAATTTTAGGTAAATATCTTGGTTCTGATAGGACATCTTCGCAAACATCCTTAGAGAAGGAAGTTGAAGTCTTGAAGGAGAATCTTCGCCTTGAAAAGAGAAGTTTCAAAATGCTTCTTTGGACTGCGAACTTTTTCGCCAGAAAAATAATGAATTAAAAGGTATGAATTTCTTTTCTTCATTCTTAACTTCCCTCTTAACAAATTTGTTCTTTTCATACTGTTCATTCTTAAAGGCTTTTTTCACTTGTTAAGCTTTAAACCAGAAACGAATAATGGAGAGATTTCAGTCTGAATCTGCCGCTGAAGAAATTCGCGTTGATAGAGATAGTTGGATAGATCAATATAACTGATTAGATAAACTTCATACATATTCTATTTATCAAATAGATAATCTTACCATACTCAATTAGTACAAGAGCAAAACTCATTAAGCAGCGAAATATCTCGTCTCTCTTATTCTTTGACTAAATCTAACTTAGAGATGGAAACTATATTAGATGAAAACATAACTCTTTCTCAGGAAAAGCGAACTCTTTTAAATATGGTGGCGATCATTTCGCAGAAATTAAGTGTTCTTCAAAAAGTGTGTGATAATCAAGAACAATCTCTTCGTTCGCTGAAAAATGAACTTAAAGAAGTAACTGAATCATCTATTTCTGAGAAAAATACACTCATTCAAGGTAGAATAACTTTAAGTGTAAAATCCAATCAGCTTCAAGAACAATATTCCAAATTAGAAGAATCTCACTCTTTACTTGCGAAGGAAAACACTTTTCTCATTTCTAAAGAAAAGAAATTAAAATCTCGTTTGAAAGGTCTAGTTGGAGATAAATTTGATGATGCCATGAATCATTGGGAGAATACTTGCTTGGCACTAATTCAAAATCTAATATCTCAAAAGGAAGGTAGTCATTTTGACTACCTCAAACATCTTTCTTTTGTTAAACTTCTTCGCAATATTTCCCTTGCGAGGTGTTCTTTTGAATAATTTTTGTTTTTACCTTTCGCAGAATCTGAAAGAAAGCTTCAGTCTTCCATTTCTACTTTGGATTCTAAACTTTCCAAGGTTCGCAAAGAAAATGGTTTGCTCGCTGCTCATCTTTCCTGTTCTCGCGATCGAGCAGAAAGAAAGTATGATTATCTTGAATATTTCAAAGACATGGAGATTAGAAACCGTGACAGAGCTTTCCTTCGCCAAGCTCATCTCAGTGCTGAAGTTCTTGTGAATGAGGTTCTGCTGTCCAAATCTCTTTCTCCTATATCACTCAAACCTTTGGAAGTAGATGAAGATGAAACTCCTCGTGCTGGTGATAGTGACTTGGATTATGAAAGTGGTGAAGAAAGCGTTCCCCAAGAAGTTTTAGAAGAAGAAGAAGAAGAATAAATCCCTACTAAAGAAGGAGGTGTTGGTGATGAAACAATTGCTGGTGATGAGCCAAATGAAGAAGAAACCAGAGTCGACCAAGATAAGGAAAACACTAGCAAAGATGATAACATTGGTGGAGATGGTAAAGCTGGCGAAGAAGATATTGAAGCTTGAGTTATAGTTTTATTTTCTTGAATTATTCTTTTTTTTCTTGCGAACAATGTACTTTGGACCACTTTCGAAGGATTTAATACTTTTGGTATTTTAGGTACTTGCGAGAAAGATAATGTCATCTTGTTTATTAATTCCCATACTTTCCTCTCATTATCTTTCTAGCGATGAATGATCTGCATAAAGAATAGTTAGTATTTATAAATCTTTTGTGGTCTTATTTTGCCTTCATAGTTAAAGGTATTATTTTGTCATCTTTTCTTTTTGCGACAAAATCGCAGGACGTTTCTACACTTTAATGTAGAAACCCATTGACCTTGACTTAACCTTTTATTTTTTTGTATCTTTGTCTGCGACAATATGACAGGTCTAACTTTTCTTGCGAAATTAAAGTCCCATGACATTGTCGTCTTGCGACGAAATCGCAGGACGTCTTTACACTTGCATGTAATGACCCATTGATTTCGTCTTATCTTCACTTTTGTATTATTTCATATTCAGGAATGTTGCACGAATATGACAAGTCTTAATACTCCCATGAGTAAAAAGTCTCATGACATTTGCGTCTTATGACATTTATCAGATCCCTAATGGAGGGTGCCGCCCTTATCTTCCCCTTGGTTGCCCTTTTAAGGAGACGTACTTATGCCATACAAGACTAGATCCTCCCATCCAGTCTTAACAACAACCAGTTGTGTTCGCATCCTCTTATCCCTTTTTCCTATATGGCTTATGGTTACGATACTGCACCCTAAGTGGGGTTTTCTTCGGGCCGAGTGCATCATAGCCAAGACTTACCAAGAATGGCCAGGGTAGTTTCATACGCCCCGGGCACTCTTGGCTCAACCGTGTACCTCGGTGCCTTGGTTATACTCTGCACCCCTTAAGAGAGCTCTTATTACCTTAATCTCCCAACTCAAGTCATATGCTCAAGTTGAGGATCCAAGGTGTCTCTCCTGGATAGGCTTTCATTGACCCCAAATCTCCATGACTCAGGTTCCAGCAGCGGTGTAACCTTATCGCTGAGCCATGCAACAGATACCCCCTTCTATGATGTACTTTAGGTCTTATATTTTCCTCTTGCTAAATTTTATTCGCGAACTAGGGTGTATGCCATAAAGTTTCGTCCCATTCTGGATCTTAAATGATCATTTCTTGCGAAATTTTCGCACATTCTTATTTTATTTTGATCTTGAATAATCTCGCAGTGATTTTTTCATAATTTTTTTTTTTTGTGTTAATACTTACTTTTTTGCATCATACATCATTTCATCAACTAGGGATTCTCAAAGTTCCTCACGGGTAATATCTCTTTAAATATAGTCTATTCCATGGTCTACCAAGTCTTTGACCAACATATTTACCCTCTGGATCCATCAATTTGTATGCCCCTGTTCCAATTATCTCTTTTATAATGTAAGGTCCATCCCATTTTCTCGTTGATAATTTGGCGTCTCGCGAAGAACCAAATCACCTGGCTGAAATTCACGTGGTTTAACAGGCTTATTGTATTCTCGTGCTAATCTCCGTTTATAATTCTCCATATGCTGTAAAGCCTTTTCTCTCTTCTCTTCTAAATCATCCAGTTTTTTTAAGATCATGCTAGCACTAAGATTCTTCTCCCAAGAATCTCTTTTTGTCGTGGGAATAGCAACTTTTGTTGGTAATACTGCCTCAACCCCATATGTTAGACAGAAAGGTGACATTCTAGTGGCTTCTCGCCTAGTTGTGTTATATGTCCATACTGCGTTATGTACTTGTTTGTACCATGCTCTATGATGTCCCTCTAACTTCTTCTTTAATATATATGAGATTGTCTTATTTGTTGCCTCTGCTTGCCCATTAGCCTGTGGGTATAAAGGAGTAGATTTTCTACATTTTATCTTAAATGCATTAAGCAACATTTCGATATTCTGCCCTTCAAATTGCTTCCCATTATCAGATACCAACTGTGCTGGAATTCCAAATCTGCAGATGATATTTTCAAAAATGAATATAAATGCGTCTTTGTTGTGAATATGTTGTACCGCTTTTACTTCTGCCCATTTTGTGAAATAATCTGTTGCGACAATTAAGTATCTTTTTTGTCCAGACCCTGGTACAAATGGTCCCACAATATCTAAGCCCCACTTTCCAAAAGGCCATACAATAGTTGAGGATGATAAGGGTGCTCCAGGTTCATGTATTATCTTTCCATATCGGTGGAAATCTTCGCCGCGCCTTGATATTTGTCTTGCATCTTCATGCATATATGGCCAATAATAGCCTTGCATTTTTGTTTTGTTTGCCTAAGATCTTCCTCCACTGTGATTGCCGGCGTCTCCACTGTGTAATATTTTTAACACCCTTTCTCCTTCTTCTCGTGTCAAACATCTAAGTGATGGTCCATTAAATGATTTTCTATATAATATCCCATCTCTTAATTCATAATTTGTTGCACGGCTCTTTAATTTATGTGCTTCCAATATGTTTCTTGGTATTTCCCCTCTCGCTAAATATGCATGGAGTTCTTCTCTCCAATCTGCGATATTATCTTTTGGCCCTTATTCACCACCTTCTACTATCATTACATCTACCTCTTATTCTTCTTCTTCTTTATTGATTGATGGCGATAAAAGTGTATGTATCTTTATGCATCTCGCAATTGGATCTGTCATCATTCTTTAAATGAAAGCATAAACATCTGCGAGCCTATTATCCTTTCTTTATATATGCCTTCATTTTATTCTTGGAATTTTCGCTGATAATTCTTCAACAAGTTTTTTGTATTTCTTCAAAGATGGTTCATTAGTTTTGTAATCCCCTTTTATCTGACGAATGACTAGCTGCGAATCACTGGTAATTCTAGCATTTTCTAATTTCATTTCTATTGCGAATTTTAAAGCATGTACCACAGCTTCATATTCTATTTCATTATTAGTGGATGCGAACTCAAACCTAAATGAAAAAACCATCTTTATTCCTTCTGGTGAAAAGACAATTCCAACTCCATTACCTTCCCCATTTGAGGACCCATCCACCAATATCTCCCATCTATTTGGTTATGTTAACAAGTTTTTTGGATCTCCCTGTTCTTCTTATATATCCATCATTTCCATAGCCTCATCATCTTCTAAAGGAAATTCTGCTAGAAAGTCTGCAACAACTTGTGACTTTGGGGAAGATAAAATTTCATATTTAATTTCAAAATGTCCTACTTGTGTATTCCACCTCTCAACTCTACCTGATCTTTTTGAGTTCTTCATCACTGATTCAATTGGTACCTTTGTTAATACTTTAACTTTATGTGCCTGAAAATATATGCGGAGCTTAAAGGTCGCATAAACTAATGCTAGAATTAGTTTTTCAATCTTAGAATAATTTCTTTATGCGGCACTGAGCGTCTTGCTGATGTAGTAAATTGGTTTTCAACTCCTGCGTCTAGTCGTAATAACACAACACTTAATGCATGCGAAGTTGTCGCAAGATAGATTAGCAGCTCTTCTCCCGGTTTTGCCTTTTGTAAAATAGATGTATTCGCCAGGTATTCTTTTATTCCTTGAAATTATTTCTCACATTCATCTGTCCACCTGAATTTTGTTCCCTTTTTTAGTATGCTGAAGAAATGCTTACATTTATCAGATGATCGCGAGATGAACCTTGCCAGCGAAGCTAAGAGTCCATTTAACTTTTGCACATATTTTATTGTTACTGGTGTTGGCATATCGTGAACTGCTTGCACTTTTTCTGGATCAACTTGTATTCCTTCCTTGGATACAATGTATCCTAAAAACTTTCCTGACGCAACTCCAAAAATGCATTTTTCTGGATTCACCTTGATATTAAAATGCCGCATCTGTTCAAAAATCTCTTTCAGATCTTGTACATGGTTTTTAGCTTCTTTACTTTTTATCAATATTTCATCTACGTACACCTCTAATGTTTTGTGTATCCACTTTGCGAATACCTTCTCTACCATCCTTTGATATGTTGCTCATGCGTTTTGCAAACCAAATGGCATTTTTGTATAACAATATAATCCACTTAGAGTCAAAAAAGCAGTATGTTCTTGATCTTCTTCGGCGAGAGAAATCTGGTTATATCCTTTATACCCATCGAGGAAAGATATTCTATCATTTCCTGTTGCTAATTCGACCATTTGAGGTATATCTGGTAATGAAAATCTATCTTTAGGACAGGCTTTGTTTAGATCAGTGAAGTCTATGCAAATTCTTATACCATTATTTTTTTTGGGACCACAACCATGTTTTCTATCCACTCCGGGTATTTTGCTTGTCTTATAATTCCTGCATCTAGCATTTTCTGCAGTTCCTCTTCTATTTTGGGATGGTAAGTTGTTACTATTTTTCTTATCCTTTGTTTAAATGGTCTTGCATCTTTGTTGATCTCCAATTTATGACATGCAACTGATGGATCTATTCCAGGCATTTCATCCATGTTCCATGCAAAAATATCTTTATATTCTCGCAAGAGACTGACGGTTCTTTCTTCCTCGTCCGTGTCCATTTTAGTTCCAATATTTAGCATTTTAGGTTCTTCTTCAGTTCCAATATTTACTTATTTTGTTGGTTCTGCTGCAGTGTAACTTGCTTCAGGTTCTTCCACTGGTGTTGGTTCTTTAACAATTCTCGCTGGTTTATCCCCTTCCTGCGAAATTTCGCTGGGTATTCCTTTTCCTTCTTCTGCTCTTATCATGTAGACTTTAAACTTCTCTTCTTTCTTTGCTTCTTTCGTCATATTCCTGCGAGATTTTCTCTTCATCATTAGTCCTTCATAATTTTTTACTTCAATTTGATAACATAGTTTTGCACCTTCAACATCTCCCCTAATTTCACCAATCCCGCTTGGCATTGGAAACTTGATGCAATGATGTAATGTTGATGCTACAACTTTGATTGCATGTATCCATAATCTTCCCAATAGCATGTTATATGGTGACTCCATATCCACCACACATAGCGTTATTTGTGTTTTAATTTCTCCCAGCGAAATTCTCACTGTTATTTCTCCTTTTGGTTTAGTTGTGGACTTGTTGAAACCATGTATATGATATGTTGAATGACATTTCTTCATATTTATATCCCATTCCTTTGTATGCATGATAAAACATTATATCCATTGAACTCCATGTATCCACTAGATTTCTATTCACCGCCCATTCTTCCATAGATTTCGCTGATTCTTCTTTTTCTTTTTGTGCAACTGTTACCGTGGTTACCAAAGGAGATGTGTGGATCAAATTTTCTTTTGGTATCTCTGCTGCTGTGAATGTAATTTTATGCTTTTCCCAATCCTTCAACGGAGATATCTTTTCTACCGTCATAATCTTCTTTCCTTCAAAATCTCGTTTATGTATTCTTCCTCTAATGTTCTCATGGAATTCATTAACCATCATTTTTGTAATTACGTTGCACTCCAACCTTCTTTTATTCTTATTGATCTTAATTATCCTTTCTCCAACTGATTCGTTGTTTTCTTCTATCATTTTCTTGATTTAGACAACTTTCACAATAATTTCCACAATCTTTAAAAAACCGAGTTATCCCAGTTTCTAGCGCCAATTTGTAGTAGCAGGAAATCCCACACTACACCCGTCACAAGAATTCATTCAATTAAGTCATTTTTAGATCATCAAACACAAATTTTATTGATTAACCTCACAAATTTTACAAGGTAGAAAGGAAATAAAGCTAAGAAATTAACAACCGCTCTAGATTTTCTCTCTCCTAGTGACTTACTCAATACTCGAAAAAGATATCTCTCTCATTTACGCCTGTTCAACTCTTTATATAGGGATTTACATAGTGGATGACAGCTAATCTATCCTTTAATTTCGGATCTGACTTGTGATATTCTCGCAAGAGTTACATTGCTAATCTTTGCAAACACTCTAAACATCGCAGAATCATCACACTTTTCTCATGTTTCTGCAATCGTCATCCGTTTTTTCATTCTTCAAATTATTCTGCGACGCTCGCAATGTGTTATTGATCAAGCTTCGCAAATGTGTCTTTCTTGCGATATTCTGATCCTACAGAAAAAGTGGGGTTCTAACAACCACACCCAATATTTCGATTAGCAGTCTGTATAGACAACTCCGAGTTACTTTCTAGAGAATCGACTAGACAGTCAGACCCAATCAATAGAAAATATCTCAAGGAGTTTATTATCTCTATCTCTCAATTTGATTTACTCAAGCAAATACAATATGCAAGTCTTTATCAAAGAGACATAACTTGGATGGTACCAAAAACCAATATCCAAGTGTCAATCAATTTAAATCAACAACTAATAAGGTCAGATATTCTAATTGATTGAACAACGCAAAACCTGTATTATTTCAATTATATAATAAAATATAATGCAGAAAAAAAATAACACAGACACCAGAATTTTGTTAACGAGGAAACCGAAAATGCAGAAAAACCCCGTGACCTAGTCCAGATTAAACATACATTGTATTAAGCCTGTAGTTGCAGGAATTCCTACACTACACCCCTGATAAGAATCTACAGAAACTGAGTTATCTTTGAGAATGAATTATGACACTTTTTTATTATTTTTAACTTTTTAATTCTGTACAAAAGACATAAGAACTCAGAAGTACAAATTTCTTTCTAGAGTTTCTCTTTCCTCAAAACCTTATCAACTCTCCAAAAGACATCATCCTCTTCTGAACCTAACGAACCCTTTATATAGGATTTTACATAGTGGATGACAGATAAGTTTTCCTCCTTTTTCGAATATACTTTGCGATCTTATCGCGATTTTTATAATATTCTCTCTCGAAAAATTGATAACCATCGCGGGATAAACATACTCTCTTTGTATTTCTTCTATTGTCAGCTTCTTTTGGATTCTTCTATGACGCTCGCAAAATGTCGTTAAAGAATCTTCTGTGACGCTTGCAAAAGTGTTGTTAATATCGCAGAAATAGTGTTGTAGCGATATTCGGGTCCTACATCTTGCCTCTTCTCGTGTCTTTTCTGCGAAGAAGAGAAGATCATGAGAACCTTTTAGAATGCCGTAACTGCCTATCTTTTCAGACTTCTGCTTTTCTGACACGTTTCTGTGTCCTTCGCCAGCTGTTTTCACGTATTCTTTCTTCTAATAAATTTTTGACACGTCCCTTCTAACCGCTGCGATTTAACCACCCACGTCTTTTCTTTGCATTAATTGCCTTCATCTTTTTCGAGAAATTTCTTCTTCTATAAATACTTCTCTCATTCCTTTATTTTTCTCTTTTACTTTCTTCTTCTCTCTCTCCATAACCTCTCTGCAAATTTACTGTTCTTCCGCGAATTGCGCTTCTGTTATTGTTGTGATTTCTTTCTTATCTTTCAACTTTTTCTTTCATTCCCATACTCAAAAATGGTTGTTGCTGGTGCTAAAAACTTGACTGCTTTTAATGAGATGCGAGAAAATCTCAAAAATAAAGGTTTTACCTTGTCTACAATTCCAGATCAAGATCCTAGATATGAACTCTCTCTTAAGTTATTCACCGATGATCGATGTTCTCGCGAGAAAATCATTGTATCGCTAGGCCAACTTGAGGCAGGTCTTCCCATTCCTCTCTATGATCCAGAACTTCCCTTATTTTATCAAATAATATCTGATGTGAGGTTCTCGCGAGAGATATATCAATTAGGTGAAGATTGTATCAGATTGCTGCTTGAATATGCTTCTCGCGGTGCTAATAAAGGAACTCGATATCCTGAAGCTCCAAAGAATCATCAATTTAAAGATATTCCTATTGTCCCTGCAAATTATACTGTGGATAATTTCTTCAAAAATTACAAGATAGTCCCCATGAAAAGGGATAGTACATGCTGGGGTGTCCGCTTGAAGAAATAAAAGACCGCTGAAGATGAGGCTCTTATGTTAGACATTGATTGGCATACACCTACCAATCAAGGCCCTCACCACTCCAGTGATGATAAATGGTTTATATTCCCGTTATGTCTTGAAGGTTCTTATATTTCTGGCTCTCGCGAATTACCCGCTGATCTTTCAGAATATCAACCTTGGGTTTTTAATTGGCCTGAGAGAACTAAAGAGGTACTAATCTCTCTGAATTTTCATATTATTATTCATTATTTTCCTCGCATTTTTATATTCTCGCTAATTATTTTGATTTTTCTCAGATCGAAAGAATGAAGCTCAACTACCAAACTCTTAGGAAGCCTAGCACTTTCTTGGCTCTGAAATCTTTTACGGATGAAGTAAGAAATATCTCTTCATAAATTTTAACAATATATTGTTGCCCCTATATCTTATCTTCATCTGTGCTCGCAAGAAATCGAAGAGTTAGAACCATTAATACCCGCAAAAACCAAGGAGAAATCTTCAAAATAGAAATCTGGGAAGTCTTCAAAGGAGAAATCTAATGCTCCTTCCAGGGGAAAGCCTTCTGCACCTCGCAATGAAGAATCTAGCGATCCTCCACTAAAGAGAAGGAAAACTCAACCTTTTTCTTCTTCAATTCCTCAACCAATTCCAGAGAATCCAAGTGTTGATCTTGATAAGGACAATAATGACGAGGATTTTAATGTTAGCGGTTTTCCTTCAATAAAAAATTCTTCTGATTCTGATTCTTCAATGACTCACATATCCAGAATTTTTAGCGATATTTTCCACGGTATAACTTGCAATGATGAAGATGAAGTCATTAACAAGACATCCCAAGCTCTTGCCAAAGTCTGCGATGCTCCCATACTAGTGGACAACGATTCTCTTCAAGGAATTTCAAGATCGCTGACTCCCAGTCTCTTAAATTCTCTTGGTACCTTGGTATGTTTTCATTTCTTCAATTTGTTTATGTATTTACTCCGTCGCTAGATTTCAATTTATATTATTCTCTCGTAGGTTGAAAGAGCTTATTTCTCTGTTGCTTCTGATTTAGATACAAGACGTGCCAACTCTGAAAAGAAGGCTGCCAAACTTCGCCAAGATAAAGAAAAATTAGAATCTGAAGTTGTTGAGCTTCGCAAGAAGAATAAACAGCTGGAGACTGAAGCTTCAGTTGATAAGCAAAATATTTATGATCTTGATAGAGCTAACCAACAACTCTATGGTATGACTAATTTCCCTTTTCTCTTAATTTTTTTTACTCTATCGCGGTTTATTTAAGCAACCACTTTTAACTTGCATATATTTATGGTCTTACTGACGAGGCTACACTCTTTCAGTCTTTCCCTGAGCCTGTAGATAATAATACTCGTCTTGCTTGTCTTAATAATTCTTTAAGTAATTTCTCAGATGATAAAATTAAATCCCTCTCCATAGATGAACTTAAGTCCAAACTTAATCTCTTAAAAATTGAACACAGATTCAATTTAGGTTTGACTGACAAATATAAACGCTTTTATCTTGATTCAAAGAAAGAAATAGATAGATTAAGATAGAAGAATAGCGATCTTATTGACGAGAAAGATCTTGCCATCAAAAGGGGATCCAAGACCCTAGCAGACTTTCATAAAACTCTCCTTGATGTTCAAATGGACAGAGATAAACTTATCCGCGAGAATGAATATCTTCTTGCGAGGGAGACTCAAGTTCGATCTCATCTCCTTATTAATAGCAATGATGAGTTTGCTTGGGCTGCGAAGGTTCTTGATAATGCCAGGAATGACTTAGGTGTAAATGTTATCCTTCAAGTTGAACAAGTGGCTTTAATTAGGGATATGATTTCTGAAAGAGAAGGTTGTTTGATGTTCTTCTTCTCGCTAGTTTTCTGTTTTTATTACTCTTCTTTATAAAATTTCTAACTTGTTGTCATATATTCTCGCAGGAGATGAAAAAAGATATCTTGAAAGAATTGGGGAACTTGAAAATGAGAATAATTAGCTCGTGAATACTCTTGCTGCTCGCAATAATAAATATTCACGATTGAAAGAGCAGTTTGACATTACCACCGCGAATTTCAATAGATCTCTCATTGTTGTTCGTAATGATTCCATTAAGTTAGTCTGCAATGATCATGGAATTTCTCCTTCTATATATCCTGATCTTGCAAAGGAAATCCCCGCAATAATCCCAAATCTTAACATCTCTGATAGCGAAGCTGAGGACTCTGACGAGGATGAAAATAATAATGATAATGACGAAGGAGAAAAATTGGTGGAGGAGAAGAATCTGATAAGAATGAAGATAGTGATGATAATGATGAAAGGGAGAAATCTGGCGATGAAGAGAAGTCTGATAAATAGGATGGCGATGGATCTAGATAGTTCCTCTTTTTCCTTCTATCTTCTTTGTATATTTATTTTCTTCTTTCTGTAACATTGCTGTGAGTTTCTCCAATTTTGTGAATTTCTTTTGCTTCTACCTGTACGAATTAGAAAACAGTTCTTTTTCTGCTAGTCAATCAATCAAAATAATTATTATCCTTTAATTATCTGCGTGCACTTATCTATGCAATTTTTTATATGATAGATGAATAATAATTTCATCGTTCTCATGCATTCCCATAATTTCCTCTATTATTCATCTGCAATATGAAAAAATTGATTAAAGATTATACATTAATGGTAAATAAAATTTTCCTTAATATTGGCGATCTTATCGCCAGCAATAACTGCGTGAAATCGCAATTCTCATAACATCTGCGAGTATTATCGCAGTAATCTTGTGGTCTTATTATGCCTCCCTAATTAAAGGTCTTATTTTGCCACGCTCTTTCTTTCTGCGACAAAATCGCATGACGTCTTTACATTTGCATGTATTGACCCATTGATCTTTCCTTATCTGTATTCTTTTCATTGTATTGCGATAATATGGCAAGTCTAAGCTCCCTCGCGGGATCAAAGCCTCATTACATTACCGTCTTGCGATGAAATCGTAGGAAGACTTTACACTTTCACGCAAAGACCCATTGATCTCATCTTAACATTTTCTCTTTTGGCTTGTTGCCTCTGTATAATTTACGTCACGCGACAATATGACAGGCCTAAATGTTCTTGCGATCATGAAGCCCCATGACATTGCCGTCTTAAGACACTTATCAGCTCCCTAATGGAGGGTGTCGCCCTTATCTTCCCCCTGGTTGCCCCTTCAAGGAGGGCACATCGGACATACAATACTAGCTCCCCCCATCCGTATTTTCCAACAACCAGCTGTTTTCGCAGCCTCTTGTCCTTTATGCCTATATGGCTTATAGTTACAAGACTGCACCCTAAGTGGGGTTTTCTTCAGGCCAAGTGCATTGTAGCCAAGACTTACCAAGGATGGCAAGAGAGTTTCGTACGCTCCGGGAACCCTTGGCTCAACCGTGTACCTCGGTGCCTTGGTCATACTCTGCACTTCTTGGAAGAGATTCTCGGTCGTCCAACCAGGGTATAACCTTATATAGTTGGGAATCCAAGATCTCTCTACCGGATAGGTTTTCTTTAACCCCAACATCTGCATGACTCAGGTTCCAGCAGCGGTATAACCTTATCGCTGAGTCATGTCAAGAGATACCCCCTCATATGACGCTCTATTAAGTCTTACATTTGCCTCTTGAGAAATTTTATTCACGAACTAGGGTGCACGCCATAAAGGTTCGTCCCATTCTTATGTCTCTGCGAAATTTTATTCGCGCTTCTTGCGAGTGTTGTAACTCTGATAAAATTTCATAAATTTGATTTTCTTTCCTTTTGTAAAATCTTGCAATTCTTTCAAGCAGAATACTCTGTTCAATTACATACTCTTCAAACAAATCATTTATAAAGTTCTTTAAAGTTCATCGCTTTACCTCTCTACTTACTATTCTTTGGTTCTGCTTTTCTGCTACGTTTTGTTGTTTCTTCATCCGCGAGACGCTCGCCATCTATTCCCTCCAGCCGCTCTATAGCATCAATCATTAACTTTTCACATCTCTGTCGTTGTTTGATTTTGTATTTCCAATTGCTATTCTTCTCAGCTCTTTCCTCGCAAGACTTTATATCAATTTCATAACACTTTTTGCTCTCTCCCCAATATCCTTTAATTACTCCAACACCATTAGGATGAGGAAATTTAACACACTGGTGGAAAGTAGATGCTACACCTAATATTTCGTGTAGCCAAGGTCGACCAATCAGAGCATTGTAAGGTGATTCAATGTCAACAACACAGAACATGATCTTGGAAGTTATCCCTTTCAAGGGAATTCGCATCTCAATTTCTCCTTTTGGTTTATTGGCAGTACCATTAAAACCATAGATTTTATATGTTGAGGGAATTAGATCTTCGTCTCTTCTACCCATTGTTTTATAGGTATGATAAAATAGTATGTCAATGGAGCTGCCTGTGTCTATTAGAACTCTATTGATATCCCAAGAATCTTCATTTTCATTACCATTTTCTTCATCTTTTTCTTGTAGGATCAGAATATCGCCACAACGATATTCTCGCGATGGAAACGACACTTCTGCGAGAATCCCAAACATTTCTACAAGTATTAACAACACTTTGACGAGAATGTCGCAAGATTCTCCAACGACATTTGGCAAGTGTCACAAAAGAATGATATAACAGTTAACGATTGAAGATATATGAGAAGAATAAGACTGCTTCACGATGGTTATAAAGTTGGCGATGGTGAAGACTAAAGTTATGGCGATGAGATCGCAGAGTAGATCCAAATTAAGGGGAAATCTTAGCTGTCTTTCACTATGTAATTTTCCTATATAAAGGGTTCAACTAAATCCAGAAAGGGAGGATGTATTTTTGAGAGCTGAAAGAATTTTGAGGAGAGAGAAACTCCAGAAAGAAAGTTATACTTCTGAGTTTTGATATTTCTTGTAAATCTTCCTGAAAGTGAATTAATAAAAGTGTTGTTGTTCATCCACAATTATGACTTAGTTTTCATAGATTCTTGACAAGTGTGTAGTGTGGGAAATCCTGCAACTACATTTTGGCGCCCGAAACAGGGAGAATCAAGCTAAGAAATCTATAATTACAACTTGAAAATTTGAAGAAATTATTAGAATTGAAGAAATGGTTAGAAGAAGAAGAAACACATCAGAACCACCAAAAACTGTGAGGAGGAGTAAAAGACTTGCAGGTGAAGGAACAGGTGAATTAGAAGAATCTTTAAGAATAAGATCAGGAAGAAATAGAACAATAAATGAAGCAGAAAATTCAAATCAACAGCCGAATCAACAAGCACAAACTAAAGATAGGGATGTGGATTATGATAGAGTGAGCGTACACACTTGGAGGTCGGATTCAATGGAAGAAGCAGAAAATCGACAATTAAGAAATGGAGAAGAAGGAGAAAGAAATCAAAGAGTGGCTGGAGAATTAGTTCATGTGGGACGTGAAAATGGGACAGTAGATGATCTGAGGCAAAGAACACAGGAGGAAAGGAGATTAGAGGCGGAGGAACGTGCGAATCTAACAAGAAAAAATCATGAACTAAGAATGGAGAATTTGAGGTTACAAAGAAGTACTGTAAGATCAAATTCAAGATCATTCAGAGAAGAGCCAAGGCGAAATTCCCCAATGAGAAATGTTAGAGAAGAAGTGCAAAATTTAAATGGAGAACAATGTCATAGAGAAGAAGAGATAAGTGGCGATCATTATAATCTGCGTGACAATAGAAATCAAGAGGGAAGAAACCACCAAATTGAAGAAGAGAATGCAGAGGAAGGTAGGAGGATATTGCATGGGCTAGAGAATCAAAGGAATCAAAGAATAATTGAAGAAGAAATTGAAAGATACTATGCTGAACAAGCGCGCCTGGCTTGCGAGAGAGAAAGATTAAGAGAAGAAGTAGAAGAACAAGAATTTCGAGAGGCAGTACGACAAAATAACCATGAAAATCGAGAAAGAAGACGTACACAAAATCGCTACAATGATAATATTCAAGAGGAGTATGATAGGATACAAAGGAGAATAGAGAGACATCGAAGAGAAATGATGAGAAATGAAGAAATTCGCGGAGAAGAAGATAGGCAACTGCAATTTCAAGAGGAAGATGAAAGAGAAAATCGCAGAGAAAGACGAGATGATGATGAAGAAGACAACACACAAAATCTCACAAGACAAGAAAGACAAGAACGCAGAAGAAGGGAAGATGCATTAAAAAGGCCAATGGAACAAAACTCAGCTGAGAATGAGCAAATTTTGAGAGAATTAGCAGAAATGCGAGGAATGATAAGAAATAGAAGAGAAGGAGGTAGAAGGCAACTTGATGAAGCTATTGAAGAAGTTGCGAGGACTCCATTTACTCAAGAAGTACAGTTAAGAGGAATACCTCCAAAATGTAATTTACCAGCATTAACCAGCATTTTTGATGGGACTACTTGTGTTGTTCAACACATCAAAGCTTATGTTAGTTGTATGCTGCAGTGGGAGAATCATGATGCTGTGTTATGCAAATATTTTGCATCCAGCTTAACTGGCGAGGCGTTGAAATGGTTTGAGGGATTACCAAAAAATACAATAACTTCTTTTGATCATTTACAAGCTATATTTTTATGAGCGTATATTAGCAACAATTCATCGCGGCTGGGTATTGAAGATGTTTTTGGGCTAAAACAGAGAGTTGGCGAGAGTCTGAAGCACTTAACTATAAGATGGAATTCAATGTGCAGCGAAATGGCTGGAAGAGTGGATGAAAGATATCCGATCCTATCCTTCATTAATGCAATGTTCAAGACTAGCTTACTGTACATTCAGATTTTCAAAATCAAAAATACAATCACCATGACAGAATTGCGAGAACTGCAGGAAGAATACATTGCTTTGGAGGAGAAACAAAATGATATGGAATCATACCCAATCGTGAACACCAGCTCGCTGGCGGCAAGTGGAAGTTTGCTCCCTAAAATGATAAATAATGTAGCGAGCACCTCGCAATCACAACAAGAGAAAGTAGTCATTGATAACCAACAAAAATTAGTAGCGATGGGCAGTAGAGATCATGAAGAATATGAAAGGGTGAAAAATTATTATAATCGCGGTGGAAATAATAAAATTCAAAGTCTCGATCAACCTCAAGAAACTTATGGTGGACAAAGGCAAAATAATTTTAGAGGACAAAGCAATCAGAGGATAATATGGGAAGAAATAAAGATGCCAGCTCTCAATACCAGCATAGAAAAGATTTGGGAAGCTATCATTTTGATGGAAAATATACCCTCTCCGTGGAACATGGGAAAATAATCCCATCTAAACAATCGAAATCAAGAATTTTGTCCTTACCATCATTTTCATGGCCACTCAGTAAACGATTGTAGGAATGTGAAGAGAATAATCTTGAGGATGATTGATCAGGGAAAGTTAAATCATTTTCTAGTAGGACATCCACAATCTCAGCAATTACCACCAGCACCAGAAACTCGCAGAGTGAATGCTGTAAAAGGAGCAGAAAAATTCGTAATAGAAGTTGGAGCCAAAGCAAAGAATTTGTTTTTGTAATTCTGTTGTACATTCAAGCAGAACTATAGAGGATTTCCATGACAATATTTTAAGCAGGGTCTTCGCGAGAGACACAGATGGAAGAGAGATATTGAATATCTCGAGAGCCTCGCCATTAGAGGAGTGGCAGAAACAGACTATATCTTTCACTGCACAAGAAGTACCAGAACCTGGTGAGCAGCATGATAACCCATTGGTAGTAAGGTTAGAGATAAACCCCAAGAAAATAGAAGAAGAAGATGAAGAAAATGATACTGAAAATAAAGACTCTTGGGCTATTAATAGAGTTCTAATAGACACAGGGAGCTCAGTTGATATATTATTTTATCATACCTATAAGACCATGGGCGGAAAAGACGAAGATCTAATTCCATCAACATACAGAATCTATGGTTTTAATGGCACAGTTAACAAACCAAAGGGGGAAATTGAAATGCAAATACCGTTAAAATGACTATCTTCAAAAATCTTATTCTGTGTTGTGGAAATTGAGTCACCTTACAATGCCTTGATAGTACGACCTTGGTTACACGGGATATTGGGTGTAGCATCTACTTATCATCAATGTATCAAATTTCCTCATCCTAAAGGTGTTGGAGTTATTAAAGGAGATTGGGGAGAAAGCAACAAATGTTATGAAATCGATATGAAGTCTTGCGGATAAAGGGCTGAAAAGAATAGCAATTAGAAGTGCAAAATTAAACAACAACAAAGATGTGAAAGGTTAATGGTTGATACAATAGAACAGAGAGAAGATGAAACGCTGCGAGACCAAGGAAGTGGCAAATTGGTGGTTGATAGCGAGAGTATCGCAACTGAGAAAAGAGAAGAAAAGCGCAACAAGAGGGTTATGATGAAATAATAGCGAGAAGATGAGGATGACAAATTAATGGTGAGAGTTTCATAAAGGAAGAAAAGGTAGCAAAACTCAGCAAAGAAATGACAACAAGGAGCATTTAGTAGAGAGGTAAAGCAATGACATTTAATAAATTTGAAGAAAATATGATTGAAAGGTAAGAAATACTGGAATATTGTAAGATAAAACAGTTAAAAAATTCTTCTTTCTCTATCACAATTCATGCGAGTGTCATCGCCAAAGTAGCGAATAAAATTTCGCAGAGAATAAAAGAATGGGACGAACCTTTATGGCGTGCACCCTAGTTCGCGAATAAAATTTCGTAAGAGGCAAATGTAAGACCTAATAGCGCGTCATATGAGGGGGTATCTCTTGACATGACTCAGCGATAAGGTTATACCGCTGCTGGAACCTGAGTCATGCAGATGTTGGGGTTAAAGAAAACCTATCCGGGAGAGATATCTTGGATTTCCAACTATATAAGGTTATACCCTGGTTGGGCGACCGAGAATCTTTTCCAAGAAGTGCAGAGTATGACCAAGGCACCGAGGTACACGGTTGATCCAAGGGTTCCCGGAGCGTACGAAACTCTCTTGCCATCCTTGGTAAGTCTTGGCTACAATGCACTTGGCCTGAAGAAAACCCCACTTAGGGTGCAGTCTTGTAACTATAAGCCATATAGGCATAAAGGACAAGAGGCTGCGAACACAACTGGTTGTTGGAAAATACAGATAGGGGGAGCTAGTATTGTATGTCCGATGTGCCCTCCTTGAAGGGGCAACCAGGGGGAAGATAAGGGCGACACCCTCCATTAGGGAGATGATAAGTGTCTTAAGACGGCAATGTCATGGGGCTTCATGATCGCAAGATCATTTAGGCCTGTCATATTGCCGCGTGACGAAAATTATACAAAGGAAAAAAGCTTAAAGAGAAAATGTTAAGATGAGATCAATGGGTCTTTGCGTGAAAGTATAAAGACGTCCTGCGATTTCATCGCAAGACGGCAATGTCACGAGGCTTTGTTCTTGCGAGAGAATTTAGACTTGTCATATTGTCGCAGAGATATTGAAAATACACTGATAAGACAAGATCAATGGGTCAATACATGCAAATGTAAAGACGTCCTGCGATTTTGTCGCAGAGAAATGAAAAAGTTGGCCAAATAAGACCTTTAACTAGGAAGGCATAATAAGACCAACATATTATTGCGATATTGCTCGCGGTATTTATGAGATTTGGAAAGTACTGAGGCATAATTTAACGCCAGTACTGAGGCATAATACATTTTTATTTCAACTAATATTTAATCTTTATGCAATTTTCTCTTATTGCAGATGAATAATATAGGCAAGTATGGGAATGCATAGAATGATGAAATTATTATTCATCTATCATGTGATAAAATTGCATTGATAATACCAAGTAACATACTTATATAGATCATTAAAAGATAACAATTATATTAATTGTTTTGCAAAAGAGAATTATTTTCTGACTCATACAGGCATAAGAAAAAGAAGTTTATATTGGCGAAGAAACTCGCAGTTAATTACAAGAAAGAGGAAATAATTATACAAAGAAGACAAAAGAAGAAGAAAACTAATTAGACTGATCGCCATCTTCATTGTCATATTTCTTCTCTTCATCATTATCAGATTTTTCTTCATCGTCAAAGTTTCCCTCTTGTTCATCATCACCAATACTATCTTCATCGCCAGAATCCTCAGCTTCACTATCAGAGATAGTAGGTCTTGGAATTTCTGCTGGGATTTCTTCTTCCAGATCAGGATATACATAATGATGGATATTATGATCATCACAGACCAATTTAATGAATTTATTGCGAGTAATAACAAGAGATCTGTTAAAATTCGCAGTAGTAGCGTTGGGACGGTCCTTTAATCTTAAATACTTCTCACTGCGAGCAGTAAGTTTGATTGCGAGTTGATGTTTTTCATCTTCAAGTTCTTGAAGTCTCTCGCGATAATTCTTCTCAGCAGCTGCGAGAACGTGACAACGAATTAGAAACATTATCGGAAGAATATTAAAATGAAAAGTTAGCAAGAATTGAACAAGTTAACAACCTTCTCTTTCAGAAATCATATCTCTAATTAGAGCAGCTTGTTCAACTTGGAGAATAACATCTACACCTAGATTGTTTCTGGCATTATCAAGAACTTTTGCAGCCCAAGCAAACTCATCATCGCTATTGATAAGAAGACGAGATCGAGCTTGAGTTTCCATCGCAAGAAGATCTTCATTCTCGCGAATAAGTCTATCTCTTTCCACTTGAGTATCAAAAAGAGTTTTATGGAAATCTGCTAGAGCCTTGGTACCATTTTTAACAGCAAGATCCTTCTCGTCAATAAGATCAATATTCCTTTTTCTTAATCTATTTATTTCTTCTTTTGAGTCAAGATAAAGACGTTTAAATCTGTTGGTTAAGTTTAAATTGGATCTGTGCTCTATTTTCAAGAGGTTAAATTTGGATTTAAGTTCCTCAAAGGAGAAAGATTTAATCTGATCATCTGAGAAGTTACTTAGAGAACTATTAAGGCAATCAAGAAGAGCATTATCATCTAAAGGTTCGGGAAAATATTGGAGGAGTATTGCCTCATCAGTAAGACCATAAATATATGCAAAATGGTTGCTTGAATAAGCTATAATGGGGTGAGAAGAATTAAGAAAGAAAGAAAATAGATTATACCATATAATTTTTGATGAGATTTTTCAAGATCAGCGAATTTCTGCTTGTCAGCTGAGGCATCAGTTTCCAACTGCTTATTTTTTCCACGAATATCAGCAACTTCTGCCTCCATCTTTTCCTTCTCCTGACGAAAGTTATTAGCTTTTTCTTCTTGAATAACACGTCTAGTGTCCAAATCTGAAGCAACAGAAAAATAAGCTCTTCCAACCTGCGAGAGAATTATGTAAATTAAGATTTGGCAAAGAGATTTGGCGAAGAGATTTGACGAGTAAACAAATATGAAAGTAGGATAAACAAGAGGAAACATACCAGTATGCCAAGAGAATTCAAGAGACTGGGAGTTAGCGATCTTGAAACTCCACTAAGAGAAGAATTATCAACTAAGATAGGAGCATCGCAAATGTTGGCGAGAGATTGAGATATTTTAGTAATAGCTTCGTCTCCATACTCATTTGGGATACCATGTTCAGTATCGCCAAATTTTTTAGATAGTTGAGCCATGGAAGACTCAGAAGGGGAAGAATTCACCATGGAAGGAGTACCATTATCAACATTAAAATTATCCTCATTATCTTTATCTACATCAGCATTTAGGTCATCAGAAATAGGTTGAGGAGTTGAAGAAGAAGAATGTTGAGTTTTTCTTTTCTTTGAAGGAGGATCGTCAGATTTATCATCACGAGGGGCAATATGATTTTCTTTAGCAGAGGCAGCACATTTTCCTTTGCGATCAGTGGAAGATTTTCCCTTGGGTTTTGGTTCTAATGGTTTAAGCTCTTCAATCACCTGCGAGCACAGATAAAGATAAGAAATAGAGGCAACAATATATTGTTAAAATCTATAAAAGATTATTTCTTACTTCATCCGTGAAAGATTTCAGAGCTAAGAAAGTGCAAGGTTTCCTGTGAGTTTGATAGCTGAGTTTCATTCTATCAATCTGAGAAAAATCAAAATAGTTAGCGAAAATATAAAAATATGAAGAAGATAGTGAACAATAATAATGCAAAGGTTGAGAGGATATATACTTTTTTAGATCTTTCAGGCCAATTAAAGAACCATGGCTGATACTCTTGAAGATTCACGGGCAATGCGAGAGAACCAGAGATATAATCTCCTTCAAGAAGTAATGGAAAAATAAACCA
Organism: Papaver bracteatum; assembly: GCA_023529315.1. NCBI lineage: Eukaryota > Viridiplantae > Streptophyta > Magnoliopsida > Ranunculales > Papaveraceae > Papaver > Papaver bracteatum. The sequence goes on from JAJJWX010005351.1 coordinate 909,476, forward strand.
CTTGTCATCGCTAGAATGGTGAGGGCCTTGATTGGTCTTTGTATGAAAATCAATATCTAACATGACAATTTTATCTTTAGCGATTTTATCTTTCTTCTGTAAGCGCAATCCCCAGCGAGTGCGATCTCTTTTCATAGGAATTATGTCATAATTGATAAATAAATTCTCCACAGTATACATCGCAGGAATGATGGGAACATCTTTGAACTCAGGATTTTTCGCATCATCGGGATAGAGAGAACCTTTATTAGCACCGCGAGAGGCATATTCAAGTAATAATCTAATACAATCTCCGCCCAGCTGATACACTGATCGTGAAAATTTCTCATGAGAAATTATTAGATAAAACAAGGGACATTCTGGGTCATAAAGTGGAACGGGGAGGCCAGCTTCAAGTTGACCTAGCGATACTATAATTTTGTTGCGAGAAAGTTAATGTTCAGAAAATAACTTGACAGAAAGTTCAGATTTAGAATCTTGGTCTGGAATTGTTGACAAAGTAAAACCCTTGTTTTTGAGATTTTCTTTCATCTCGTTAAACGCAGTTAAATTTTTAGCACCAACAGCCACCATTTTTGAAGTATGGGAATGAAGGAAGAAGTTGAAAAAGAAGAAAGAAATTGCGAGAATAATGAATGCGCAATTTACGGAAGAACAATAAAGTTGCAGAGAAGAATAATGAAGAAGAAATTAAAAGATAAGAATGAAAAGAGTATTTATAGAAGAAGAAATTTCTAGAAGAAGATAAAAGTAATTAATACAAAGAAAAGACGTGGGTGGTCAGATTGCAGCGGTTAGAGGAGACGTGTCAAAAATTTATTAGAAGAAAAGATTCGTGAAAACAGCTGGCGAAGGACGGAGAAATCTGAAAAGATAAGAAATTATGGCATTTTAGATTCTCATATCTTATCTTCTTCGCAGAAAAGACATGAGAAGTGGCAAGATGTAGGATCAGAATATCGCCACAACGATATTCTCGCGATGGAAACGACACTTCTGCGAGAAGCCCAAACATTTCTACAAGTATTAACAACACTTTGACGAGAATGTCGCAAGATTCTCCAACGACATTTGGCGAGTGTCACAAAAGAATGATATAACGGATAACGATTGAAGATATATGAGAAGAATAAGAATGCTTCACGATGGTTATAAAGTTGGCGATGGTGAAGACTAAAGTTATGGCGATGAGATCGCAGAGTAGATCCGAATTAAGGGGAAATCTTAGCTGTCTTCCACTATGTAATTTTCCTATATAAAGGGTTCTACTAATTCCAGAAAGGGAGGATGTATTTTTGAGAGCTGAAAGAATTTTGAGGAGAGAGAAACTCCAGAAAGAAAGTTGTACTTCTGAGTTTTGATATTTCTTGTATATCTTCCTGAAAGTGAATTAATAAAAGTGTTGTTGTTCATCCACAATTATAACTTAGTTTTCATAGATTCTTGACAAGGGTGTAGTGTGGGAAATCCTGCAACTACACTTCCTCCATTTACTTTGGGTTTATTTCTAATCTTACTACCAATGGGTTATCATGCTTCTCACCCGGTTCTGGTACTTCTTGTGCACTAAAAGATATAATTTGTTTCTGCCATTCTTCTAATGGCGAAGCTCTCGCAATATTCATTATCTCTCTTCCATCTGTGTCTCTCGCGAAGACTCTGCTTAGAATATTATCATGGAAATCCTCTATTGTTCTATGTGAATGTACAATGGAATTACAAAACAAATTCTTTGTTTTAGCCCCAACTTCTATTACGAATGATTCGGCTCCCTTTACAGTATTTACTCTGTGAATTTCTGGTGCTGGAGGCAATCGCTGAGATTGTGGATGTCCTACTAAAAAGTGATTTAGCTTTACTTGTTCAATCATCCTTAAAATTATTCTCTCTACATTCCTGCAGTCATTTACTGTGTGGCCATGAAAATGATGGTAAGGACAAAATTCTTGACTGCGATTATTAGGATGTGGTTCTTTTCCCATGTTCCATGGAGATGGTATATTTTCCATTAAAATGATAGCTTCCCAAATTTTTTATATACTAGCATTGAGAGGAGGCATCTTAATTTATTCCCATATGATCTTCTGATTCCCCTGACTTCTGAAATTGTTTTGCCTCTGTCCACCGTAAGTTTCTTGCGGCTGATCATGCCTTTGAATCTTATTATTTCCACCACGATTGTAGTAATTCTTCTCCCTTTCATACTCTTCTTGATCTCTACTGCCCATAGATACCAACTTCTGCTGGTTGTCAGTTTTTACTTTCTCTTATTTCACTTGCGAGCTGCTCGCCACATTGTTTATCATTTTAGGAAGTAAACTCCCATTTGCTGCTCCGGAATTGGTGTCCGCGATGGGATATGATTCCATCTCATTTTTTTTCTCCTCCAAAGCAATGTATTCTTCTTGTAGTTCTCGTAGTTCAGTCATAGTGATTGTATTCTTGACTCTGAAAATTTGTATGTACAATAGATTGGTCGCGAACATTGCATTGATAAAAGACAAGATAAGATATCTCTCGTCAACTCTTCCTGCCATCTCACTGCACATTGTCTTCCATCTTATGGTTAAATGTTTCAGACTCTCGTTAACCCTCTGTTTTAACCCAAACACATCTTCAATACCTGGTCGCGATGAATTGTTGCTAATATAAGCTCCTAGAAATGTAGCTTGTAAATGATCAAAAGAAGTTATGGTGTTTTTTGGCAATCCCTCGAACCATTTTAATGCCTCGCCAGTTAAGCTAGACGTAAAATATTTGCATAGTACAACATCATGGTTTTCCCATTGTAGCATACATCTAACATAAGCCTTGACGTGTTAAACAACACAAGTAGTCCCATCAAAGATGCTGGTTAATGCTGGTAAGTTGAATTTTGGAGGTATTCCTCTTAATTGTACTTCTTGAGTAAATGGAGTTCTCGTAGCTTCTTCAATAGCTTCATCAAGCTGCCTTCTTCCTCCTTCTCTTCTATTGCTTATCATTCCTCCCATTTCTGCTAATTCTCTCAATATTTGTTCATTCTCAGTTGAGTTTTGCTCCATTGGCCTTTTTAATGCAGCTTCCCTTCCTCTGTGCTCTTGCCTTTCTTGTCTTGCGAGATTTTGTGTGTCTTCTTCTTCATTGTCATCCCGTATTTCTCTGCGATTTTTTCTTTCACCCTCCTCTTGAAATCACAGTTGTCTACTTTCTTCTCTGCGGATTTCTTCATTCCTCCTCATTTCTCTTCGTTTCCTATCTAATCTCCTCTGTATTCTATCATACTCCTCCTGAATATTATCATTGTAGCGATTTTGTGTACGTCTCCTTTCTCGATTTTCATGGTTATTTTGTCGTACTGCCTCTCAGAATTCTTGTTCTTCTAATTATGCCCTTAATCTTTCCCTCTCGCAAGCCAGACGTGCTTGTTTGGTGTAATGTCTCTCAATTTCTTCTTCAATTATTCTTTGATTCCTTTGATTCTCTCGCCCATGTAATATCCTCCTACCTTCTTCTGGATATTCTTCTTCATTTTGGTTGTTTCTTCCTCCTTGATTTCTATTGTTACGTCTATTATCCAATGCTTCGCCATGCGGATTATAGCGATCTTCAATTATTTCTTCTTCTCTATGACGTTGTTCTCCATTTAAATTTTGCACTTCTTCTCTAACATTTCTTATTGGGGAATTTTGCCTTGGTTCTTCTTTGAATGATCTTGAATTTGATATAACAGTACTTCTTGACCTCCTTCTTTGTAACCTCAAATTCTCCATTCTTAGCTCATGATTTTGTCTTGTAAAATTTGCACGCTCTTCTGCCTCTAATCTCCTTTCTTCCTGTATTCTTTGTCTCAAATCATCTACTATTTCATTTTCACGTCCTTCATGAATTAATCCTCCAACCATTTCTTGATTTCTTTATCCTTCTTATTCATTTCTTAATTGTCGATTTTCTACTTCTTCCATCAAATCTGACCACCAAGTATGCACACTCACTCTATCATAATCCACATTCCTATCTCGTGTTTGTGTTTGTTGATTCGGCTGTTGAATTGAACTTTCTGCTTCATTTCTTATTCTATTTCTTCCTGATCTTATCCTTAAAGATTCTTCCAATTCATTGTTCCCTCACCTGCAAGTATTTTACTTCTCCTCACAGTTGTCGGTGGTTCTGATGTATTTCTTCTTCTTCTAGCCATTTCTTCAACCCTAACAATTTCTTCAAATTTTCAAGTTGTAATTAGAGATTTCTTAGCTTGATTCTCCCTGTTTATGGCGCCAAAATGTAGTTGCAGGAATTCCTACACTACACCCCTGATAAGAATCTACAGAAATTGAGTTATCTTTGAGAGTGAATTACGACACTTTTTTATTATTTTTAACTTTTTAATTCTTTACAAAAGACATAAGAACTCAGAAGTACAATTATTTTTCTAAAGTTTCTCTCTCCTCAAAACCTTATCAACTCTCCAAAAGACATCATCCTCTTCTGAACCTAACGAACCCTTTATATAAAATTTTACATAGTGGATGATAGCTAAGTTTTCCTCCTTTTTCGAATATACTTTGCGATCTTATCGCGATTGTTATAATATTCTCTCTCGCAAAATTGATAACCATCGCGGGATAAACATACTCTCTTTGTATTTCTTTTATCTCCAGCTTCTTTTGGATTCTTCTGTGACGCTCGCGAAATGTCGTTAAAGAATCTTCTGTGACGCTCGCAAAAGTGTTGTTAATATCGCAGAAATAGTGTTGTAGCGATATTCTGGTCCTACAAAGCCGCTACAGACACCAGCCTACTCCAAGCTAACTTCGGTCTGGAATGTAGTTGAACCCCAACCAATCTCACACTGATCCAAGGTACAATTATGCTCCTACGCCTCCGATCACAGCAGGTTACTGCGCACTTGATTCCCTTAGTTGATCTCACCCACAACCAAGAGTTGCTATGACCCAAAGTCGAAGACTTTAATAAACAAATATGTCTCACACAGAAAAGTCTACAAGGATAGATAAATTCGTCTCCCACGAATAAACCTATGAGTTTTGTTCCGTCTTTTGATAAATCAAGGTGAACAGGAACCAATTGATAAAACCAGACATATATTCCCGAAGAACAGCTCAGTTTTATCAATATTCTCACAATAAAATTAATCGACGCAGCGAATAATATTATTAAGGAATCACAAACGATAAGACAAGTGTTTGTGACTACTTTTATATCTTGCCTATCGGAGATAGAAATCTCAAGCCAATTATTACAATTGTACTCGTACGATAGAAACAGCAAGATCAGATCACACAACTACGATAAAAGTAGTATCGGTCTGGCTTCACAATCCCAATGAAGTCTTTAAGTCGTTAACCTGGTTTTAGAATAAGAAAACCAAAGGTTAAAAGAGAATCGACTCTAGCTTAACAAACTAGTATCACACAAAATGTGTGGGGATTAGGTTTCCCAGTTGCTAGAGTTATCCCTTATATAGTCTTTCAAATTAAGGTTTGCAATCAATGATAGCTTAGTAACAAAGTATTCAATATTCACCGTTAGATGAAAACCTGATTAGATACAAGATAATGTTTATCAATCGTTAGATCGAAAACATAGCTTGTTATACACACATGTATTGCATATTTGTAGGCATGTGAAAACTATACCCAAACTTGTACATTAGTTGGTTCAACACTAGTTAACCAAATGGATAGACAAATGATAACTTACATATCAACCATATTCTTCTTCACCATAACTAGTCCAAATACTCAAATGAACTACTTAGATAGTTGTTTAATTGCTTAAATCTTGATGTAGTACACAAGACACAATTGAAGCAAAAATGTTGTGATTCACTCGAATCGATTCATGAACTATAAAGTCACGGTTTGCAATAGCATTCCTTAGTTTATTAAGATAAAGTTCACAAATATCGTTTTTAGACATAACCTACTCAAGTTCGCGGACTTAAGTTCCCGGCTGGAGTTCACAAACTCCAGCAGAAATTCTCGGTCGAGAACTTCCGCCAGTTCGCGGACTGGGTTCGCTGACTGAAGCTCACGCACTTCTCCGGTTTCACTTGATCAACAAAGTTCGCACACTTAGGTTCAAGCAATAAAGACTTATACATATATGTGTTACCACCACAATGCTTATATCCTTCATTTGTTATATTGTCTAAACTCTCATTTTAATCATTGAAACATTCTCAGAGGGCGTTATATAGTTGTTATTCACAAACTATTTTTCGTCAGAGCAATTTCCAAAATGATTGAAACATAACATGACTTTCGTCACTAGGTAAAGATGAACTTGGCTAAAGCGAAAGTTTACTAACACATATTTAGAGAAATAGATAAGCGAGATATACTCAACTCGAAATATCATATGTGTATATTCTTAGTTTATATAGTAATACGACTTTTATCTCAAGATAGGAGATAGAGTAGATAGACTTTTGAGTGATAGATAAGTTCAAGTCTCCACATACCTTTTAGTCGATGAAGATCCACTAGTTCCTTGAGTAGTCCTTCGTCTTGTATGATGATCGCCATGGAGTTCTTGAGCTCAACTACACTTTCTATCCTAGTATGAAACCTTAGATATGGTAGACTAGAAATCAAAGACTTTATAGTTTTGATCACTAATATTGAAAAACATGCTTGAGATAGCAACACATGCGAGTTCGACCGAGAAATGCTCTAACACAACCTATAAGATTGAATCTAATGAATAATTCAGTTAACATAATGGCAGGATTTGACCACTTCAAGAACTCGTGGTGGAAAACACGTATGAAGTATGTTATACTCGTATTCCTAAACCAGTTAGGAATTATGCATATGTATGTCTTGAGTGACTTACATAATCCTTTGGATGTCATAGGATTATATATCATTATGTTAAGTAACAATGATACAATGGCCTATGAGACAGGTCATATCTTGAAAATGCGTATAAGATTCTGCTTAAAAAAATTATGAACCGTGTAATCCTTCATGGGATGATTTTTCGGTTAATATTTTTATTAACAATGGTCTGCTTCATACACCTCACAACCTTTTTAATGAAGCAAGTGATCTTTTGAAATTTTACAGGGATTATGATTTTAATGATATTTTTAGTAAATATCGTATTTTGTTCAAATTTATCTCTGCATACTCTAGTAGAAAATTCTTGAGTGAATTTTAAATGATGTTATCGAATTCTGATAATAAAAGAGTAAACAGAGTTGTGGAAAAAAACATGGAATCAATCCAAGATAAAGATCATGACCATGAAAAACCGGCTTTCCAAAAGAATTACATCTTGCGAAGCTGTGTTATCAAACTGAAGTAAGAAATTATGAAGAGCATCAAAATAATGAAAAGCTCATAGAAAAATGGCGAAAGAAACAAAGAAAGGAGAAGAATTTAAAGTTTACATGATAAGAGCAAAAGAAGGAAAAGGAATACCCAGCAAAATCTCGCAAGAAGGAGATGAACTCGCGAGAGTTGTGAAAACCTCAACACCAATGGGAGAGCCTGAAGCCAGTTACACCGCAGCAGAACCAATAAAAGAAATAAATATTGGAAGTAAAGAAGAACCTAAGATGCTGAAAATTGGAACGAAGATGGATGCAGATTAAGAAGAGCGAACCATGAACCTCTTGCGAGAGTATAAAGACATCTTCGCATGGAATATGGATGAGATTCCTAGAATAGACCTATCAGTTGCATGTCATAATCTAGAAATTAACAAGGAGGTAAGACCATTTAAACAAAGGATAAGAAAAATCGCAACAACTTATCATTCCCAAATAGAAGAAGAATTACAGAAGATGCTTGATGCGAGAATTATAAGGCAGGCAAAGTACCCGGAATGGATTGCAAATATGGTGGTGGTTCCAAAGAAGAATAAAGGGATAAGAATTTGTATAGATTTTACTGACTTAAACAAAGCTTGTCCTAAAGATAGATTTCCATTACCAGATATTCCTCAAATGGTCGAATCAGCAGCGGGAAATGATAGAATATCTTCATTATATGGGTATAAAGGATATAATCAGATTCCTCTCGCTGAAGAAGATCAAGATCACACCGCATTCTTTGCCCCAAGAGGATTGTACTGTTATACAAAGATGCCCTTTGGTTTACGAAATGCTGGTGCAACATATCAATGAATTGTGGAAAAAGTATTTGCAAAATGGATCCATAAAACATTAGAGGTATATGTAGATGACATGTTAGTCAAAAGTAAAGAAGCTAAAAGCCATGTGCAAGACTTAAAGGAGATTTTCGATCAAATACGATATTTTAACATCAAGGTGAATCCCGAAAAATGTACTTTTAGAGTAGTGTAGTTGCAGGAATTCCCACACTACACCCTATTCAAGAATTTACCAACATCTATGACATAATTTGAAGATTAAAGACACTTTTTATTAATTTGATCTTAAGGAATTATAGAAATCAAGAACACAGAACACTTGATAAAGATTTTATCTCTCCTAAAACTTTCCTAACACTCAAAAATTCATTACCCTCTCTGGAACTATTCATCTCCTTTATATAGGTATTTACATAGTGAATTACAGCTCATGACAGCTCATTTACAACTAAGATTCCCTTCAATTTCGGATCTGAGTTCTTGCGATAAATCGCAGTTAGCACCGCCTTTAATTTTCGCAGGTTTTATTGATATATCGCAGACATGTCACACTTTCTTCGTGTTTCTGTCGTTTTCAGTCATTACGTCATTGTTTAAGTCATCTTTGGATTTGTCGCAGAATATTATTGATGTATCGCAGAGTAGTTCGTTTATTATCGATATATCGCAGAATAGTCGTTTATTTCTCAGGAATATTGTTGTGACAATATTCTGATCCTACATATTGCCTCTTCTCATATCTTTTCTGCGAAGAAAATAAAGATCATGAGAATTTAAACTTCTTGATTTTCTGCAACTCCCTGTCTTTTCATATTTCCTTTATTCTGACACGTCTCTGCATCCATCGCTAGATATTTTACGCGTGTTTTTCCTTCCATTTATTCCTTGACACGTATTCTTTCGACCGTTGAATTCTGACCTTTCACGTCCTTTCTTCATTGAATGCATTGATATTCTCGAGAACTTTCTTCTCCTATAAATACCTTCTTTACTAATTTCTTTTCTTCTTTTTTACTTTCTCTTTTCTTCTCTGCAACTTCATTGTTCCTCATCTTCTTCCGCAAATTCCGGATCTATTATTCTTTCAATTTTCCTTCTTTACTCTTCTTCGCCTTAATCATCGTTCACATATTAAGAAATGGCTCCTGCTAAAAAGTTAGGTCAATCCACTTTTCAAAAACACCAAAAGAAACTTCAAACATTAGGAATCAAACTTTCTGAGATCCCTGGTCATTCTTCAGATACTGAACTTTCCATTGATCTAGTTTCGAAATTTCCTTCTTCTAACGAGAAAATCCTTGTTGCGCTGGGTCAGTTAGAAGCTGGCCTTTCTATTCCTCTTTATAACCCAGATCTTCCTCTTTTTTATGAGATTATTTCTCATGTTAAATTTTCGCGAGCAATCTGCCAATTAAGTGGGGATTGTATACGTCTTATCCTTGAATATGCCTCCGCGGAGCTGGTAAAGGATCCCTTTATCCCGATCTCGCGAAACATCCTGATTATGAAAAAATCCCAATTATTCCAGCGAAATATACCGTGGAGAATTTCTTTGCGAATTATCAAGTGATTCTAATGAAGAAAGAAAGCACATGTTGGGATATTCGTTTGAATAGGGATAAAAAAGTTGCAAAGGATAAAATTCTTATGCAAGATATAGACTATCATTCCAAAAGAAACAATGGTCCACGCTTCTCCAAGGATGATAAATGGTGTAGATTTCCTCTCCTCCTTGAAGGTCCATATATTTCTGGCGCTCTTAACCTTCCTGCGAATCCTGCATATCTTGCGGCTTATCATCCTTGGGTTTTTAATTGGCCCTAAAAGAGTTCTGAGGTATATCTCGCGAAGTTAATCATTATTCGCAAACTTAGATAAATATATTGTTCTTACTAGTTATCGAATTTTCTTTTTTCAGATTGGAAAAATGAAGGCTAGCTACGCCCGATCGGGAATCCCAATCTCCTAAATTTTTTGAAAACCTTCACAGATGAAGTAAGAAACATTCTTTTATAACTTTTTACAATATATTGTTGCCCCTGTTTCTTATCTTCATGTGTGGTTGTTTTCTAGGAAATACCATTTATTGCGGTGGTTGAAGCCAAGGATAAAGGCAAAAAAGTAATAACTCCAAATGAGAGTTCTGGAAATTCTCCTCATCGCAATGAGAATCAAACTGCTGAGAGTCCTCCAAAAAAGAGAAGAAAAACTCAGCCACTTAAAGAAATTTCTTTTGTCGCTGAAAAAGACAATGAGGTTGAAGAGAGTGGAAGAATTAATAATAATGCTACAGTGGGCACCTCTTCAATACGTTTTTCCTCCGCAAGGGTTAGATCTGCGATGGGTATTTCTCAACCTGAGACTCCCATGGATCAATTGTCAAATATCTTTAGAAATCCCATGCAAGGTATTGGAGATGACGATATTGCTCACGCTTGCGATTATCTCTCAAAAATCTGCGATGCTTCCATCTTAACTAATAATAAAGATCTTAAAGGAGTCTCGAGATTTATCAACCCAGATTTTCTTCATGCACTAGCTTCATTGGTATGCCCCTTTTCTTTTATTTCTCTTGTAGTAAACTTTACACTTGTCATGAATATCGAAGATCTTTTATTTACCCTTACTTATTTTCTCTTATATGCCACAGACTGCTAGAGATTCTTTTTCTGTTGCTTCGGAATTAGAAAATAGATTATCATTATCGCAGAAAAGGCTTACTGATTCACAATCTGAATCTGCAAAACTTCGCGAAAAGAATAAGCAATATGAAGATGAAATATCCATTCTTCGCGAAAAATGTAAGCAATTGGAAGCATCTGGGAATACTGAGCTCCTTAACAAGAATAAATCGCTTGAAGTAGATGTTGAAGTTCTTCAACAAAAACTAGTTGACAAGGAGAAGTTCTGCAAACAAATTATTGGTATGATTTATTTTATTTTATTTTTACTTTCTTCTTTCTTGCTATTTTAGCTTATTTGAACAACCATTTTGCAGATTCCTATAATCTTACTGATGAAGCTCTTATTCTCAATTCTTTTGATGAACCCATATATGAATCCATTCTTCTTCAGCGTCTTAATGACGCTTTAAATAATTATTCCGATGAAAAAAATTAATGCTCTGTCTATCGATGAGCTTAAATATCACATTTCCCTTATAAGAATGGATTATAGATCTACTTTGAGTATATCCAATAGTTTTAAGACTTATAGAGATGAATTTGGAAAAAAGAATCAAAACCTTGAAAGCCCAAAAGAAGGAACTTGAGAAGGATAAAGAATGCATTACTCTTCAAGGCGCTGAAGCTCTATAAAAGTTCCGCAATGCCCTTATTGACACTGAACTTGAGAGAAATAGACTTAAGGATGAAAACATTAAACTTCTTAAAAGAGAAAAAAAAATCCGTTCCCATCTTCTCATTCAAAATGATGATGAATTCGCATGGGCTGCGACAATTCTCGATAATGCTAGGAAAACTTAGCAATAGATGTCAGTCTTCATACCGAACAGGCAACCTTGATACAAGAAATGATTCATGAAAGAGAAGGTTATTTATTGCTCCTCTAACATCTTTATATTTTTTGTAAATTTTTGATAAATTTCTAACTTGTTATTGTATCATCGCAGAATCTGAAGAAAAACATTCTACAAGGATAGCAGAACTTGAAGAAGAAAAAAGTAGTCTTGCAAATAATCTTGCTTCCCGCAATGATAAAATCTCTAGACTGCGAAAGAAGATAAAGATATCCAACTCCAATTTGCGTAGTAACCTTCTCACCGTTCACAATAATGCTATTGAGAAAGTCTGCAAAGATAATGATCTTCCTCTTAGTTTATATCCTTGCCTCTTGGAAAATATCCCAACCAGATTCGGAAGTACCAATTATTTCGATGTTGAGGCTGATATAAATGAGGATGAAAGCGAAGATGAAGAAGAAACTGATGATGAAGATAATGAAGACGAAGATGAAGATAATGGTGAAGATAAATCCCAATAGTTCTGCTTCTTCTTTTTGATCTTCTCCTATATTTTTCCCTTTCTTTCTTGCGATAATTATCTGCGATAAATTGTATCATTCTTTCTGCAAGATACTTGTAATTCCTGATGTTCTTCAATATATATAAATTCCTTTTTTTTTTCCTCTATCCGTCTGTTATTTATATGAGTTTATCATATAATGATTAATAACAATATTTATTGTTCTTATACATCGTTCCCATACTTGCCTCTTGTTATTAATCTGCAATATGATAAATGAATCATCGTAAATTTTTCTGCGAATAATTTATTATATGTTTCGCAGACAGAATTTTCTTGTGGTCTTATTTTGCCTTCCTAGTTAAAGGTCTTATTATGCCACTTTTATGCGACAAGATCGCAGGACATTCTTACCTTTATACGTAATAATCCATTGATCTTGCCTTATCATTTAATTTTAATTTCTGCGACAATATGATAAATCTAAGACATCTTGTGAGATTAATCTCTCTTTGCTTTTTAAGACTTATGATATTGCCGTATTTGCGATGAAATCGCAGGACGTCTTTGCGATTTATATCCTCTTATTATTGATTTCATTTATCTCATTATTTGATCTTATCGCAAAAACCCATTGATCTCATCTTAACATTTCTTATTAGGCTTTTTGGCCAGTCATGCGGCAATATGACGGGCCTAAATATTCTTGCGAATATAAAGTCCATGACATTGCTGTCTCTGTCACGCGACAATATGACGGGCCTAAATATTCTTGCGAATATAAAGTCCCATGACATTGCCGTCTTTTTTGATACACAGCTCCCTAATGGAGGGTATCGCCCTTATCTCTCCCACCGGTTGCCCCTTCAAGGATTATACATCGGCCATACAAGACTAGCACTTTCCCATCCGAATCTGCCAACAACCAGTTGTTTTCGCAGCCTTGTCATTTATGCCTTATATGGCTTATAGTTACAAGACTGCACCCTAAGTGGGGATTTCTTCGGGCCGAACACATCGTAAGCCAAGACTTGCCATGGATGGCTAGGGTAGGTTCATCCATCCCGGGCACCCACAGCTCAACCGTGTACCTCGGCGCCTTGATCATACGTTGCATTCCTTAGGAGAAACTCTCAGGCGCCCAACCAGGGTATAACCTTATATAATTGGGAATCCAAGTTATCTCTCCCGGATGGATTTTCAATAATCCCAAATCTCCATGACTAGGTTCCAGCAGCGGTATAGCCTTTCCCATAGCCATGCAAAGAGATACCCCCCTTATGACGCACTTTAAGGACATTGCCTCTTACGGAATAGAATCCGCGAACTAAGGTGTACGCCATAAAAGTTCGTCCCGTTCTTATATATTTTTAGGCGATTTGCACCCTTATTATGCATTTGCATTAAAAATTCTTATATGATTAGAAATCACCATCTTTTCCTTTTTAATAGAAAAATTTCTCATTTTTGAGCAGAGTTTTTCTTATGTGATTCGAAATCATCTTGTTTTTCGATTGTTCGCAATATGATATTGTTGCACTTCTTTTCTTCTGTGATGAATGATTATTCGCAACTTCTTGTTACTTATTTATTTTCTTGCGAGAAACGGTTCATCGCAACATTTTATACTTTTTGTGCTCCTGCGAAGAATAAAGATTCCAACTTTTCCCCATCTTCGTATGATTAATCGTTATTGAATCTTTTGGAACAAACTATTCTTGAAGTATACCCTTTAACCGCAACTCTATATTGTCCACCATAAATTTCTCAGCTCTCGGATTTTGCCTCCTGTTATGTTGCCAATTACGATTTCGGGCGCTTCTTTCTTCGCAAGTATTAATGTCAACTTCATAACACTTTTTTCCTTCAAACCAATCACCTTTAATTATCCCAATACCATGAGGATGTGGAAACTTTATGCATTGATGATATGTTGATGCTATTCCCAAGATCCCATGGAGCCATGGCCTTCCAATTAAAGCATTGTAAGGAGATTCTATATCCACTACGCAAAACTTAATTTTTGAAGATATCTTGTTCAATGGAATTTCCATAGTAATTTCTCCTTTTGGCTTGTTTGCGGTGCCATTAAAACCATAGATCTTGTAAGTTTAATGGATTAGCTCATCATCTCTTCCACCCATTGTGCGATAAGTATGATAAAAAAAAATATCCACCGAGCTACCAGTGTCAATTAAAACTTTATCTATTGCCCAAGAATCACTTGCTGCATCATCATTATCTTATTCTTCTCTGTATTTTGGATTTATCTCTAACTTCACCACCAATGGGTTGTCATGCATCTTCCCAGGCTCTGGTATCTCTTCTGCAGTAAAAGAGATAACTTGTTTCTTCCATTCTTCTAATGGAGAAACCTTCGCAATATTCATCACCTCTCTTCCCTTGCAAATACTCTGCTTAGCACATTGTCATGGAAATCCTCTATCGTTTTTTGTGAATGTACAATTGAATTGCAAAATAGATTTTTTGTTGTAGCTCCTACTTCAATGACAAATGTTTCTGCTTCTTTTGCAGCATTGACTCTGCGAATTTCTGGTGCTTGCGGAAATTGCTGCGGTTGTAAATATCTTGCTAGAAAATGATTTAATTTTCCTTGTTCAATCATTCGCAAAATGATTCTTTTCACATTTCTACAATTATCCACAGAATGACCATGAAAATGATGATAAGGACAAAATTCTTGATTGTGGTTGTTGGGATGTAGTTCCTTCCCCATGTTCCAGGGTGAGGGTATATTCTCCATTAAAATAATCGCTTCCCAAATCTTGTCTATACCAGTATTTAAAGGCGGCAATTTGATATCTTCCCACATATTCCTCTGACCTCTTTGCTCTCTTGAATAATTCTGCCTCTGTCCACCATAAGTTTCCTGCGGTTGATCAAACCTTGGGACCTTATTATTGTTATTGCGATTATAAAAATTTCTCTCTTTTTCTAATTCCTCTTGATCTCTACTCCCCATTGCTACTATCTTAAGTTGATTATCAGTCTCCATTTTCTCTCGCGGATTTTGGGAAGTACTCGCTACTGTATTAATCATTCTTGGTAACAAGCTTCCATTTGCTGCGGCTAAACCTGTGCATGTGAGAATTGGATAAGACTCCATCTCATTTTGTTTTTCCTCCAAAGAGATATATTCCTCTTGCAATTCTCGCAACTCTGTCATAGTGATTGTGTTTTTAACTCTGAAGACCTGGATGTATAATAGATTTGTCGCAAACATAGCATTTATGAAGGAAAAATGAGGTATCTTTCATCTACTCTTCCTGCCATTTCACTACACATTGTCCTCCATCTTATGGTTAAGTGCTTCAAACTCTCACCAACCCTCTGTTTCAATCCAAACACATCTTCAATTCCAGGTCGTGCAGAATTATTGTTGATGTAGGCTCCTAAGAAAGTGGTTTTCAAGTGCATGAACGAAGTTATTGTATTCTTGGGAAGACTTTCGAACCATTTCAATGCTTCGCCAGTTAAACTTGACGCAAAATATTTGCACAAAACGACATCATGGTTCTCCCATTATAGCATACATCGAATATAAGCTTTGATATGTTGGACAACACACGTAGTTCCATCAAATATACTGGTCAACACCGGTAAATTGCATTTTGGAGGTATCCCTCCTAATTGTACCTCTTGAGTAAATGGAGTTTTCGCAGCCTCTTCGATTGCCTCATCAAGTTGCCTTCTTCCTCCTTCTCTTCTGTTATTTATCATTCCTCTCATTTCTGCCAATTCTCGCAAGATTTGTTCATTCCTATCAGAATTTTGCTCCATTGGTCTTTTCAATGCAGCTTCTCTTCGTCTGCGTTCATGCCTTTCTTGTCTTGCGATGTTTCTCGCTTCTTCTCCAACATCTTGGTTTTGCCTTCTTCTGCGACTTTCTTCTTCTTGCAAGTTAAGTTGTCTTTCATTCTCTTTTCCATGAATTTCCTCATCCCTTACTGTTTCTCTTCGTTGCCTTTCTATGTCTCTGCGAATTCTCTCATATTCCTCATTGAGATTATCATTATTACGATATTGCGCACGTCGTCTTTCTCGATTGTCATGATTATTCTTGATTTAACGCTACTTGAATTTCTTGCTCTTCTACTTCGCTCGCAATCTCTCTCTTTCTCCCGCTAAGCGTACTTGCTCAATATAATGCCTCTCAATATCATCTTCGATAATCCTGCGATTTCTTGAATCTCTTCATCACGTAACATTCTCCTTCTCTCTTCTTGATTTTCTCCCTCATCCTGATTATGTTTAATGTCTAAAGTTTCCCCGCGTGGAATATAACGATCATTTATCAAATTCTCCCCAACATTTTGTATAGGGAGATTTTGCCTTGTTTCTTCTCTATATGATCTTGAATTTGATCTCATGCTGCTTCTCGATCTTCTGTTTTGCAACCTCAAATTTTCCATTCTTAATTCATGATTTTGTCTTGTAAGATTGGCACGCTCTTCTGCCTCTAATCTTCTTTCTTCTTGTATCCTTTGTCTTAAATCATCTTCCATTTCATGTTCTTCATGAATTAATCCTCCATCCATTTCTTGATTTCTTTCCTCTTCTTGATTTTCCGCCTCTTCTATCGAATCTGTCCTCCAAGTATGCACACTTACTCTATCATAATCCATATTTCTATCTTGTGCTCGTGTTTTTTGATTTGGTGGTTGGATTGAATTTTCTGCTCCATTTCTCATTCTACTTCTTCCTGACCTGTTCCTTAAAGATCCTTCCAATTCACCTGTTCCTTCCCCTGCAATTCTTTTACTTCTTCTCACCGTTGTTGGTGGTTCTGATGTATTTCTTCTCCTTCTAGCCATTTCTCTTCAATTCTAATAATTTCTTCAAGTCTTCAAACTGTAATTTGAAATTTCTCAAATTTGATTCTCCCTATTTCTGGGCGCCAAAATGTAGTTGCAGGAATTCCCACACTACACCCTATTCAAGAATTTACCAACATCTATGACATAATTTGAAGATTAAAGACACTTTTTATTAATTTGATCTTAAGGAATTACAGAAATCAAGAACACAGAACACTTGATAAAGATTTTCTCTCTCCTAAAACTTTCCTAACACTCAAAAATTCATTACCCTCTATGGAACTATTCATCTCCTTTATATAGGTATTTACATAGTGGATTACAGCTCATGAATGACTCATTTACAACTAAGATTCCCTTTAATTTCGGATCTGAGTTCTTGCGATAAATCGCAGATTAGCACCGCCTTTAACTTTCGCAGTTTTATTGATATATCGCAGACATGTCACACTTTCTTCGTGTTTCTGTCGTTTTCAGTCATTACGTCATTGTTTAAGTCATCTTTGGATTTGTCGCAGAATATTACTGATGTATCGCAGAGTAGTTCGTTTATTATCGATATATCGCAGAACAGTCGTTTATTTCTCAGGAATATTATTGTGACAATATTCTGATCCTACAAGTAGCTTCAGGAAAAATTTTGGGGTACATTGTGTCAAAGGAAGGAATACAAGTTGACCCAGATAAAGTACAACCAATTCGCGACATGCCAACACCAGCAACAGTAAAATATGTACAGAAGTTGAACGGGCTCTTAGCCTCGCTAGGAAGATTTATCTCGCGATCTTCAGATAAATGCAAGCATTTCTTCAATATACTTAAAAGGGGTACAAAATTCAAGTGGACGGATGTGTAGGACCATAATATCGCTACAACGTTATTCCTACGATATTAACAAAGTTTTTGCGAGCGTCACTGCCAATTCTTTAACAACGTTTCACGAGCATCACAGAATATCCAAAAGAAACTGACGATGGAAGGAATAAAAGAAGAATATGTTGATCCTGCGATGGTCATCATTCTTACGATAGAGAATATTGTAGCGATCGCGATGAGATCGCAGAATAGATCCGAAATAAGAGAAAAACTTAGCTGTCATCCATTATGTAAATCCATATATAAAGGGCTCGATAGATCTAGAAAAGGATGATGTATTTTTGAGAGTTGAAAGAGTCTTGAGGAGAGAGAAACTTCAAGAGAATATTTGTAATCTTGATTTCTTCCAATTCTGTAAACATTTCTGAAATGTGAATAGTAAAGTGTCGTTTAAATCTTTGAAGTTTAATTGATTTCCAATAGATTTCTATAGAATCTTAACAAGGGTGTAGTGTGGGAATTCCTGCAACTACATTTTGGCGCCCAGAAACAGGGAGAATCAAGTTAAGAAATCTCTAATTACAACTTGAAAATTTGAAGAAATTGTTAGGGTTGAAGAAATGGCTAGAAGAAGAAGAAATACATCAAAACCACCGACAACTGTGAGGAGAAGTAAAAGACTTGCAGGTGAGGGAACATGTGAATTGGAAGAATCTTTAAGGATAAGATCAGGAAGAAATAGAATAAGAAATGAAGCAGAAAGTTCAATTCAATAGCCGAATCAACAAACACAAACACAAGATACGAATGTGGATTATGATAGAGTGAGTGCGCATACTTGGAGGTCGGATTCGATAGAAGAAGCAGAAAATCGACAATTAAGAAATGAAGAAGAATGAGAAAGAGATCAAGAAATGGTTGGAGGGTTAATTCATGAAGGACGTGAAATAGTAGATGATTTGAGACAAAGAATACAGGAAGAAAGGAGATTAGAGGCAGAAGAGCATGCGAATTTAACAAGACAAAATCATGAGCTAAGAATGGAGAATTTGAGATTACAAATAAGGAGATCAAGAAGTACTGTTAGATCAAATTCAAGATCATTCAGAGAAGAACCAAGGCAAAATTCCCCTGTAAGGAATGTTAGAGAAAATACTGGAGAAGAAGTGCAAAATAGAGAAGAAGAGATAATTGGTGATCGCTATAATCCGCGTGACAATAGAAATCAATAGGGAAGAAACAACCAAATTGAATAAGAAAATTCAGAAGAAGGTAGGAGGATATTACATGGGCGAGAGAATCAAAGAATGATTGAAGAAGAAATTGAGAGACATTACGCTGAACAAGCACGTCTAGCCCGCGAGAGGGAATGATTAAGGGAAGAAGTAGAAGAACATGAATTTCGAGAAGCAGTGCGACAAAATAATCATGAAAATCGAGAAAGGAGACGTACGCAAAATCGCTACAATGGTAATATTCAGGAGGAGTATGATAGGATACTGATAGGTGTGATAAACACCTAATTTTATGTCTAGTATTTATGCTTTCTTTGCGAGTTTTAGTGTGAATTATGTATCTTATGCTTACTTTTGAGTGTATTAGGTGATTTGGAGTCGTTTGGAGCAAAAGAAGGAAAAATTAGCCATTAGGAGCTACAAAATGCTAAAAGGAGCAAACAAGTAAAGTGTTATTGATGAAGAAGGGCCAAAGACCAATTTTAACTCATTTCACTCAAGGAATTATTATCACCATCTCGAATAGAATTGAAACGCGAAAAGAACGCAAAAAGAATGAGGTCATTCCGAGTTCGTATGAGGAAGTTATGAGCAAAATGGTGAAACCAATTTGTATTAGGTTTTCTGTTGGGCCTTATTGGGCCTGCGCAAAAAGAGAAAGGAGAGATGCGTTTTGGGCTTGCTATGGACGTGAAAATTAGGGTTTTTGGTGGATTTTGAGGAGGTTAAGTATCCTAATTGGACAAGGATATATCTTCTTCTACTTTTGTTTCTAGGTTTTGCAACATGCTAGGGTTTTTCTTTCTTCTTGTTATGAACTCCATTAACATGAGTGCTTAATTTTATTATTGGTTATGGAATAATTGGATTTCACATAATATGGTTTTTGATATGATAAATTAGTTTTGTCTCCATACTTTATCGATTATTATTCACAATTAATATTGTTATATGATTTGAATGCTTGTTTGATCGAGTCGTGAATCGGTTGAGTTTGTTTTCATCTCTATTGCTAGTTTAGGGTTTATTATACGTAATAGTGATACTCCTTGAATGCAAGTAGCATAAATATGATTATAGTTTGTAGTGATATATTCTTATGATCATATGTGAATTATAACCTTTGTTAAATTGAATTATTGCGTTTTCCACGTTCGATTGCTTTGATTGGCCTGATTTCATAGAACTTAATGCATCTTGGGAATTAAACTTAATTAGTGCTTTTACACGTTAGGTTGTTCTTTTAGATAGAATTCATATTCGCATCTTTTAATGTGTTTGTTGATGACAAAAGGGAATTTGCGGGATATTCTTGCGATCAAGATATTATAGGGCTTTTGATAAAAGTTGAGATTAAATATCAATTCTAATTATTGTGAAGAAAACATATTTGTGAATGAAGATGAATCCTTAACCAATATCTTTTCTATTTGATTTGTTTGCTTATTTATTTATTTGCTTTTATTTTACTATTACTTGCATAAAAATCAGAAAATACCCGGTGTTGTTTATATAGGAAACCGAAACAACGAGACAACCTAGTCCTCTCTGTGGGATCGATCCTTTCTTGCCCTTGCTATATTTATATTTTGAGTAGTAAGAAAGTGTAATTATTTTTGACGCATACGACAGCGATCAAATTTTGGCGCCGTTGCCGGGGAGGCATTCGGCTTGTTATCTAGTTTTTAGTTTCTTTTTATTATTTTTCTGCTTGCATACTTGTGTTTCGTTTCTCGTCTTGTTTCTCATTTGTTTGCGAGAATTGTTTTTCAGGTACCTAATCTCTGGCTTCTAAAGATTGGAATTATCCAAGGTGCGGGATAGCTACTCGAAAAGGAACAATACTCCAACCAAGGCAAGGCACGACGGAAGAACACGACTTGGAAGTAGAACACGAAGCTCTTCGTCAAGAAGGAGAGGAAGTAGAACACGATATTCCTTTTGAAGAAGAAGGAGAATGAGAAGAAGCAATGGGTGACGCTGCAAATCGTTCACTTAAAGACTTAGCTTCTCACAAGCTGGATATTCAGCAGGGTTGCATTCAAACCGACTCCACTTTTGAAATCAAGTCGGGACTTCTTAGAGAATTACCAAAGTTCCATGGTTTGGTGAATGAAGATCCAAACAATCATCTTATGGATTTCCACACCATTGTCATGGCTATGCTCCCAGCAAATATGGAGGCGGATGGTGCTATGTTGAAGGTTTTTCGATTCTCATTGGAAGGTAATGCTAAGGATTGGTTATATTGCTTGCCTTCCGGGAGTGTTACAACTTGGAATGGGCTCAAGAAACTCTTTCTAGAGCGATATTTTCCTGCATCTAAGGCTACTCAAATTCACAAGGAGATTTGCAGAATGAAGCAAAATGTCGGAGAATCGTTATATGATTGTTGGGAACGATACAAGAGGTTGGTGGCAAGCTGTACTCATCACCAATTTAGTGACGCTATGATCATCCAATACTTCTATGAAGGACTCCAATCAAGTGATATGAATCTTATCGACGCAGCGGGTGGTGGTGCACTAGTGAGCAAGACGGTGGCGCAATCTAGAGAGTTGATTGAAAACATGGCAGCAAACTCTCAACAATTCTTGAATCGTGGTTCGGATGTGCTTCTTCGGCGAGTCAATGAAGTGAGCGAGGTGGAGAAACTTCATCAACAAATGGGAAACATCACAGCAATGCTACAACAAGTTTCAGCCGCGGTGATACCAAATTCTCATGGGTATGAAGACGTCAATGAGCAAGCTAATGCGGTTTTTCCAAATCAGCCAAGACGGTATGATCCTTATTCCAATACTTACAATCCGGGATGGAGAGATCACCCCAATTTTAGCTATGCGAACAAGCAAGGAGCGGTTCAACAACCCAATTTCAACAATTCGGGTGGATTTCAACCTCAACAACAACAATTCCAGCCGCGTCAACAATTTCAGCAACCACAACAATCAATGCAAAATCAAGGTTCCGATATCGATGCAAAGCTTCAAACAATGATGCAAGGCATTTCTTCTATGTTTAAAGATAGTCAACAAGAAACCAAGAGTGCGATCAGGGAATTGCAGACACAAATGGATTCTATGGTTACTGATTTGAACCAATTGAAGGCACAAAATAGTGGGAAACTCCCTTCTCAACCTATTAACCCAAAAGAGGGTGTGAATGCAATTACATTGAGAAATGGTACATAACTTGTGCAACCCGAAGTTGCTGATTCGGGTAAGGTGGAAACACCAAAGGAACCTGTTTTGGAGGAGAAGAATGAGGATTCTCCCCAAACTTCTGAGGTACCTATTCCTAAATCTAAAATTCCTATTCCTACTTATGTCCCTCCTTTACCTTTTCCTCGCAGATTTGCAAATTCTAAGAAGGAGGCGCTAGAAAAGGAGATTTTATACGTTCTTAAGAAGATTCATGTGAACATACCACTCATTGATGCTATTAAGCAAGTTCCAAAGTATGCAAAAGTGTTGAAGGACTTGTGTACCAATAAGCAAAGGCTCAAAGGTAATGAAGTGCTTAGTGTGGGGGAGAATGCTTCAGCAATCTTACAACACAAACTCCCACTGAAATGCAAAGACCCGGGCAGCTTTGACATCCCTGTCACAATTGGTACCACTACATTTAACAAAGCAATGTTAGACTTAGGTGCATCCGTTAATGTTATGCCTGAATCTATGTATAAGTCACTTGATTTAGGTCCTCTCAAAAAGGCTGAAATTGTGTTGCAATTAGCCGATCGTTCTAATGTCTACCCTATGGGTATTGTTGAGGATGTTCTTGTGCAGGTTAATCAACTAGTATTTCCTGCTGACTTTTGTGTGTTAGAGATGGATGAAGGTTCACCGGACTCGTCTCTTCCATTGCTACTTGGGCGTCCCTTCATGAAAACGGCGAAGACCATTATTGATGTGGATAAGGGAACGCTAACTATGGATTTTGATGGAGAAGTAATACGTTTCAACATTTTCGAGACGATGAGATATCCTAGTGATGTCCACTCTTGCTTCTCCGTTGATGTTATGGATACGTTGGCACAAAAATGTTTGAATTTAATGGTGAAGATGCTTTGGAAACCGTTTTAACTACATCCATTGATAATGGTGTAGAGTGTGGTATTGAGGTTAAATAAGCCCTTGGTGATCTCAACTCACTACAAGGATGCCCGGAAACTCATAATATCTCTTTTATTTCTTTACCATGCAGTGATGAGAAACTTTTACCCTCTATTGTTAAATCTCCCAAGTTAGAATTGAAACCTCTTCCTAGTCATTTAAAGTACTTGTACTTGGGTGACAATGAAGAGTTACCTGTGATTGTTTCTAACGAGCTTAATGAATTACAGGAGAAAAAAATTCTAAGGGTGCTAAGGAAGCACAAGACAGCCATAGGATGGACAATTTCCGATATTAAGGGTATAAGCCCTGCCGTTTGTATGCACAAAATACGTTTGGAGGACGATGCAAAGCCTACAAGGGAAGCGCAGCGTCGTTTGAACCCTCCAATGATGGAAGTTGTGAAAAAGGAGATACTCAATCTTTTGGAAGTGGGTGTTATCTACCCCATATCCGATAGCAAGTGGGTGAGCCCGGTACAAGTTGTACCAAAGAAACCAGGTGTGACTGTGGTGGAGAATGATGAGAATGAACTTGTCCCAACTCGTGTGCAAACCGGTTGGAGGGTTTGTATTGATTATAGGAAATTGAATTCCACTACTAGAAAAGATCACTTTCCATTACCTTTTATTGATCAAATGCTTGAACGTTTAGCTAGACACTCTTATTATTGCTTTCTTGATGGATATTCAGGTTATAATCAGATTGTGATAGCGCCGGAGGATCAAGAGAAAACCACTTTCACTTGTCCTTTTGGTACTTTTGCTTATCTAAGGATGCCTTTTGGCTTGTGCAATGCTCCAGCTACTTTTCAGAGGTGTATGGTAAGTATATTTTCGGAATATGTTGAAAACATAATCGAAGTGTTCATGGACGACTTTAGTGTCTTTGGTGATTCATTTGACCTTTGTTTGAACAATTTGTCACTAATCCTTGAACGATGTGTTGAAACAAATCTTGTGCTTAATTGGGAGAAGTGCCATTTCATGGTAACTCATGGCATAGTTTTGGGCCATATAGTATCTTCTAAAGGCTTGGAAGTTGATAAATCTAAGATAGACCTTATTCGTACTCTAACCCCTCCCACTACGGTGAGGGAGATACGCTCTTTTCTTGGTCATGCAGGTTTTTATCGTAGATTCATCAAGGAATTTTCCAAGATAGCATCACCACTTTGTACCTTATTGCAAAAAGATGTGGTTTTTAACTTTGATGAGAAGTGTGTGGCGGCATTCAATCGTTTGAAAGAACTTTTGATTTCAGCCCCTATCATTAAACCACCGGATTGGATCAAGCCTTTTGAGCTCATGTGTGATGCAATTGATTATGCGGTTGGTGCGGTGCTTGGGAAGCATGTGGGGAAGATACCTCATGCTATTTATTATGCTTCTAGGACGTTAAATGAAGCCCAACAAAACTACACTACCACTGAAAAAGAGTTATTAACTATTGTTTTTGCTTTGGAAAAGTTTCGCTCTTATCTAATTGGTACAAAAGTTGTTGTCTTTTCAGATTATGCAGCACTTAGGTACTTGCTTACAAAGAAAGAGGCGAAACCGAGGCTCATACGATGGATTTTACTCTTGCAAGAGTTTGATATAGAAATCAAGGACAAGAAAGGAATTGAGAACACCGCTGCGGATCATTTGAGCCATCTTGCTGTAGACAAGGAAGCTATCCCGTTGCGTGAAAGTTTCCCGGATGATCAACTATTCTCAATTGCATTTGGAGAGCCATGGTATGCGGATATTGTGAACTACTTAGTGTCTAAACAAATCCCAAAGAACTTGTCTCGTGCTGAGAGGGACAAAGTTAAAAGGTTAGGAAATCAATATATATGGGATGATCCATACTTATGGAAACATGGCAGCTACCAAGTAATAAGAAGGTGCGTTCCCGACTCTGAATTTAACTCTATCTTGTCTTTCTGTCACTCCTATGCTTGCGGAGGACATTTTGGGAGTAAAAGAACAGCTCACAAGGTACTTGAAAGCGGTTTTTATTGGCCAACCTTATTTAAGGATGCACATATATTTTTCACAACTTGTGATAGGTGCCAAAGGACAGGCAATCTAGGTGCCCGAAATCAAATGCCACAAACTTTTATTCAATTTATTGAAGTTTTTGATGTATGGGGTATTGATTTTATGGGTCCTTTTGTCAACTCCCATGGGAATTTTTATATCTTACTTTCTGTTGATTATGTCTCGAAATGGGTGGAAGCTAAAGCCACCCCAACTAATGATTCTAAAGTGGTTTCAGATTTTGTGCAAGCTAATATTTTTGCAAGGTTTGGAATTCCAAGAGCCATAATTAGCGATGGGGGATCTCACTTCAAAAACAAGTTCTTACAAGGATTATTGAAGAATTACAATGTGTCGCACAAGATTGCAACACCTTATCATCCCCAAACCAATGGACAAGCCGAGGTGTCGAACCGAGAGGTGAAATCCATACTAGAGAAGACGGTGAATCCAACAAGGAAAGATTGGAGCATGTGACTTAATGATGCTTTGTGGGCTTATAGAACCGCATACAAGACACCTATTGGGATGTCTCCCTTTAGGCTTGTGTATGGTAAACCTTGTCACTTACCCGTGGAGATTGAACATAAGGCGTTTTGGGAAATTAAGCAATGCAATTTGGAGTTATATGGTGCTGGAAAACAAAGGAAGTTACAACTCCAAGATCTAGAGGAGCTACGCAATGATGCATTTGAAAGCTCGCGCATTTACAAGGAGAAAACTAAGGCATTTCATGATTCTATGATTTCTAGAAAACAATTTTGTGTTGGGCAGAAAGTGCTTTTGTTTAATTCTCGCTTTCAATTATTTCCGGGTAAATTAAGGTCACGTTGGATCAGACCTTTTATTGTTACTAATGTGTTTTCTCATGGTGCAGTAGAAATTCGTAGCATAGCTACAGGAAAGGAGTTTAAAGTGAATGGACACCGGTTGAAACCATATTATGAGAACTATACTTCCGAAGTTGTGGAAGGTGTGAACTTTGTGGATGCATTCCCTCTGGAGAAGTCTTAATGAACAAGGAGTACGTCGGGCTGACGACTTTAAACCAAGCGCTAAGTGGGAGGCAACCCACCGGTTTTGTATCTTTATCCTTTATCTTTTTATTTTTATGCATTTGTTTTTATCTTTATTTTCTTTGTTTTTGCATATCATTTGCGGAATTTCCCACCTTGAACTCTCTTTGGATGATTCAATTTTACATTGAGGACAATGTAAAGTTTAAGTGTGGGGGATCATTTATATGTTTGTATAGTTTGTATAGTGTGTTTTATGCCTAAAAAAAAAATCAGACAAATAGAAAAAACCAAGAAAAAAATTGTGCTTTTTGAACTCCGAAATCTAGAAACTTGTGCCTTTAGGATGACACAATTAGTGGATGGAACCATTTTGATTGCAGGAGTTGAGGAACCAATTAACTAAAAGGGACGAACATAGCTCAGAAATCACAATTAACATGATAGTTGTTACCATATCTCGGAATATCACCATATCACGTTCTATTTTTATTTTTCCATATTTATCTATTGTTCTCTAAGTGCTTTGGTGGGTCACTAAAATCGAGTTGTTATTACTGTTAGGATGAAATAGAGTGATTGAGTTGCTAAAAAAAAAAAGGAGAAAAAAAAAAGGTGAAAAAAAAGGAGAAAAAAAAAACGACCAATTAGACCAAACGGAATAAAAGACACTTGGATAAAGCAATATGTGTGTGTTCTCCCTGTCTCCGTCGCCTAAACAAGCGTGGAATGCAGGATCCAAGGGAACTATCGTGTAATCTGCTGACAAGAATCATGCGCTTGGATCCAGTTTGATCCAATCATGTTGTCTAAACAAAAAAAAAAAGTGAAAAAAAAAGTATTATATTTGGTTGAATAAAGTCACTTCTGGTTCCCTTGTATATGCCAGTGAGTTGATGTAGAATTCAAACTAGTAGCTCAATCCAATAGGCATAGGTTCATCTTGGCAGTGAACTTCAGACAGATATGGGAAACATCGATCACTTGTGAACATTCGCCAACATCTACATCTTTATCCATCTTCTTAATCTTTTCATTGTGATTGTGGTTTGTTAGTTTCCGAGTATTGTGGCTTGTTCGACTATCTAATTAGAGTTTATTTACTAATACTTGAATTGAATTTGCAAGGTACCTCCTCCTGTAGTCATTTTAGATTCGTTCATTGATTTGTCACAAATAGACGGAGTTGGAAATATAGGTTTTGTAGGTATATCTCTAGTAAACCTTCACGAGACTATAACTCGTCCACTAGGGACACCTAGGGGTTTAAAGGCTTGTTATTTATGCTAAAATTAACCGTATCCTCGACGTCACGGAGTTGTTATATTTTACTTTTGTTTGATTTGCTCGAGGACTAGCAAAGTCTAAGTGTGGGGGAATTTGATAGGTGTGATAAACACCTAATTTTATATCTATTATTTATGCTTTCTTTGAGAGTTTTAGGGTGAATTATGTATCTTATGCTTACTTTTGAGTGTATTAGGTGCTTTGGAGTCGTTTGGAGCAAAAGAAGGAAAAATTAGCCATTAGGAGCTACAAAATGCTAAAAGGAGCAAACAAGTAAAGTGTTATTGATGAAGAAGGGCCAAAGACCAATTTTAACTCATTTCACTCAAGGAATTATTATCACCATCTCGAATAGAATTCAAACGCGAAAAGAACGCAAAAATAATGAGGTCATTCCGAGTTCGTATGAAGAAGTTATGAGCAAAATGGTGAAACCAATTTGATATTAGGTTTTCTGTTGGGCCTTATTGGGCCTGCACGAAAAGAGAAAGGAGAGATGCGTTTTGGGCTTGCTATGGACGTGAAAATTAGGGTTTTTGGTGGATTTTGAGGAGGTTAAGTATCCTAATTGGACAAGGATATATCTTCTTCTACTTTTGTTTCTAGGTTTTGCAACATGCTAGGGTTTTTCTTTCTTCTTGTTATGAACTCCATTAACATGAGTGCTTAATTTTATTATTGGTTATGGAATAATTGGATTTCACATAATATGGTTTTTGATATGATAAATTAGTTTTGTCTCCATACTTTATCGATTATTATTCAAAATTAATATTGTTATATGATTTGAATGCTTGTTTGATCGAGTCGCGAATCGGTTGAGTTTGTTTTCATCTCTATTGCTAGTTTAGGGTTTATTATACGTAATAGTGATACTCCTTGAATGCAAGTAGCATAAATATGATTATAGTTTGTAGTGATATATTCTTATGATCATATGTGAATTATAACCTTTGTTAAATTGAATTATTGCGTTTTCCACGTTCGATTGCTTTGATTGGCCTGATTTCATAGAACTTAAATGCATCTTGGGAATTAAACTTAATTAGTGCTTTTACACGTTAGGTTGTTCTTTTAGATAGAATTCATATTCGCATCTTTTAATGTGTTTGTTGATGACAAAAAGGAATTTGCGGGATATTCTTGCGCTCAAGATATTCTAGGGCTTTTGATAAAAGTTGAGATTAAATATCAATTCTAATTATTGTGAAGAAAACATATTTGTGAATGAAGATGAATCCTTAACCAATATCTTTTCTATTTGATTTGTTTGCTTATTTATTTATTTGTTTTTATTTTACTATTACTTGCATAAAAATCAGAAAATACTCGGTGTTGTTTATATAGGAAACCGAAACAACGAGACAACCTAGTCCTCTCTGTGGGATCGATCCTTTCTTTCCCTTGCTATATTTATATTTTGAGTAGTAAGAAAGTGTAATTATTTTTGACACATACGATAGCGATCAGATACAGAGGAGAATAAATAGACAGCGAAGATAAATGAGGAGAAATGAAGAAATTCGCAGAGAAGAAGATAGGCAGTTACGATATCAAGAGGAAGATGAAAGAGGAAATCGCAAAGAAAGATGAGATGATGGTGAAGAAGAAGATACACGAAATCTCGCAAGACAAGAAAGGCAAGAACGCAGAAGAAGGGAAACAGCATTAAAGAGGCCAATGGAACAAAACTCAGCTGAGAATGAGAAAATATTGATAGAATTAGCAGAAATGCGAGGAATGATAAACAATAGAAGAGAATGAGGTAGAAGGCAACTTGATGAAGCTATTGAAGAAGCTGCGAGAACTCCATTTACTCAAGAAGTACAGTTAAGAGGGATACCTCCCAAATGCAATTTACCAGCATTAACCAGCATTTTTGGGAACTACTGGTACTGTTCAACACGTCAAAGCTTATGTTAGATGTATACTACAGTGGGAAAATCATGATGTTGTGCTATGCAAATATTTTGCATCCAGCTTAACTAGCGAGGCGTTGAAATGGTTCGAGGGATTACCAAAAAATACCATAACTTCTTTTGATCATTTACAAGCTACATTTTTAGGAGCGTATATAAGCAACAATTCATCGCGGATGGGTATTGAAGATGTGTTTGGGTTAAAACAGAGAATTGGCGAGAGTCTGAAACATTTAACCATAAGATAGAAGACAATGTGCAGTGAGATGGCAGGAAGAGTTGACGAGAGATATCTTATCTTGTCTTTTATCAATGCAATGTTCGCGACCAATCTACTGTACATACAAATTTTCAGAGTCAAGAATACAATCACTATGACTGAACTGCGAGAATTACAGGAAGAATACATTGCTTTGGAGGAGAAACAAAATGATATGGAATCATATCCCATCGCGAACACCAATTCCGGAGCAACAAATGGGAGTTTACTTCCTAAAATGATAAACAATGTAGCGAGCAGCTCGCAAGCACAACAAGAAAAAGTAGAGACTGATAACCAGCAGAAGTTGGTAGCTATGGGTAGTAGAGATCAAGAAGAGTATGAAAGGGAGAAGAATTACTACAATCGCGGTGGAAATAATAAGATTGAAAGGCTTGATCAGCCGCAAGAAACTTATTGTGGACAGAAGCAAAACAGTTTCAGAAGTCAAGGGAATCAGAAGATCATATGGGAAGAAATTAAGATGCCTCCTCTCAATGCTAGTATAGAAAAAATTTGGGAAGCTATCATTTTAATGGAAAATATACCATCTCCATGGAACATGGGAAAAGAACCACATCCTAACAATCGCAGTCAAGAATTTTGTCCTTACCATCATTTTCATGGCCACACAGTAAATGACTGAAGGAATGTAGAGAGAATAATTTTAAGGATGATTGAACAAGGAAAGCTAAATCACTTTTTAGTAGGACATCCACAATCTCAGTGATTGCCTCCAGCACCAGAAATTCGCAGGGTAAATACTGTAAAAGGAGCCGAATCATTCGTAATAGAAGTTGGAGCCAAAGCAAAGAATCTGTTTTGTAATTCCATTGTACATTCACATAGAACAATAGAGGATTTCCATGATAATTTTCTAAGCAGAGTCTTCACGAGAGACACAGATGGAAAAGAGATAATGAATATCGCGAGAGTCTCACCATTAGAAGAATGACAGAAACAAACTATATCTTTCAGTACACAAGAGTTACCAGAACCAGGCGAGCAGCATGATAACCCATTGGTGGTAAGACTAGAGATAAACCCAAAGAAAATATAGGAAGAAGATGAAGAAAATGGTGATGAAAATGAAGATTCTCGGGCTATCAATAGAGTTCTAATAGACACAGGCAGCTCTGTTGACATACTATTTTATCATACCTATAAAACAATGGGTAGAAGAGACGAAGATTTAATTCCCTCAACATATAAAATCTATGGTTTTAATGGTACTTCCAATAAACCAAAAGGGGAAATTGAGATGCGAATTCCCTTAAAAGGGATAACTTCCAAGATCTTGTTCTGTGTTGTTGACATTGAGTCACCTTACAATGCTCTGATTGGTCGACCTTGGCTACACGGAATATTATGAGTAGCATCTACTTTCCACCAGTGTGTTAAATTTCCTCATCCTAATGGTGTTGGAGTAATTAAAGGAGATTGGGGAGAAAGCAAGAAGTGTTATGAAATTGATATGAAGTCTTGCGAGGAAAGAGCTGAAAAGAATAGCAATTGGAAGTACAAAATCAAACAACAACATAGATGTGAAAGATTAATGATTGATACAATAGAGCGGAAAAAGGATGTGAAAGCTGATGGCGAGCATCTCGCAGAAAAATGAACAACAGTTAAACGTAGCAGAAAAGCAGAATCAGAAAATAGTAAGTAGAGAGGTAAAATGATGAACTTTAGAGAACTCTATGAATGATTTGTTTGAAGAATATGTAATTGAACAGAATATTCTGCTTGAAAGAATCGAAAGATTTTACAAAAAGAAAGAAGATCAAAGTTGTGAAATTCTATCAGAGTTACAATACTCGCGAGAAGCGCGAATAAAATTTCGCAGAGATTAAAGAATGAGACGAACCTTTATGGCGTGCACCCTAGTTCGCGAATAAAATTTCGCAAGAGGCAAATGTAAGACCTAATAGCACGTCATAGGAGGGGGTATCTCTTGACATGATTCAGGGGTAAGGTTATACCGGTGATGGATCCTGATTCATGCAGATGTTGGGGTTAAAGAAAACCTATCCGGGAGAGAGATCTTGGATTTCCAACTATATATGGTTATACCCTGGTTGGACGACCGAGAATCTCTTCCAATAAGTGCAAAGTATGACCAAGGCGCCGAGGTACACGGTTGATCCAAGGGTGCCAAGGGCATACGAAACTCCCTTGCAATTCTTGGTAAGTCTTGGCTATGATGCACTTGGCCTGAAGAAAACTCCACTTAGGTTGCAGTCTTGTAACTATAAGCCATATAGGCATAAAGGACAAGAGGCTGCGAAAACAGCTGGTTGTTGGTAAATCTGGATGGGAGGAGCTAGTATTGTATGGCCGATGTGCCCTCCTTGAAGGGGAAACCAGGGGGAAGATAAGGGCGGCACCCTCCATTAGGGAGCTGATAAGTGTCTTAGGACGGAAATGTCATGGGACTTTATGATCGCAAGAACATTTAGGCCTGTCATATTATCGCGTGACGTAAATGATACAGAGGCAACAAGCCACGAGAGAAATGTTAAGATGAGATCAATGGGTTTTTAAATGAAAGTATAAAGACGTCCTGCGATTTCATCGCAAGACGGCAATGTCATAAGGTTAAATTCTTGCAAGAGAGTTTATGCTTATCATATTGTCGCAAAGATTTTGAAAGAACATAGATAAGACAAGATCAAAGGGTCTTTACATGCAAATGTTAAGAAATCCTGCGATTTTGTCGCAGAAAGAAAAATTTTGGAAAAATAAGACCTTTAATTAGGGAGGCAAAATAAGACCAGAAGAATAATCTTACCAATTAACTATTCTATTTTAAGATTGCAGGAAATATTCATTCATCGCAGAGCAATGTATAAGAAGGCAAATTCTTAACATTGTAGATTCCTTCAGAATTTTTTCAGAACATCGCAACAGTATTCATCGCATCGCAGATACAAATTAAGGGCAGATTCACCATTTCAAGAAAGATAATAAAGGGCAGATAAGGGAATGGAGAAGTAATATTTCATTATCTTCCTTGAAAATATTCTAAGTAAACTAAGTTGAAAGTTAAATTCTAAAAAGGTTTCAAAAGTTACATCGCTCGCAAGAAAGAAGAAGGAAAAGAAAGAAAAAATAAAGTTCAAGCCTCGATAAATTCATTATTCTTGCTCGTCAGATTCATTATTCTTGCCAGAGTTATCAACTTCATCGACATCCTTTTCACCATGAGTTTCTTCTTCTTTGGATTCTTCATCAGCGAATACTTCGCCACTTGCAGTTACTTCTTTGGGAGGACTTCTTTCTTCTTCTTCACCTTCTTGGGTGGTATTTTCTTCATCATTAGTAAACTCCAAATCTTCATCCATGGGAAGAGGAATTTCATCATCATCAACTTTTAGAGGAGGAACAGATACAGGAGGGAGAGAATTGGAAAGAAGAATCTCGTTCACAAGAACTTCAGCACTGAGGTGGACCTTACGAAGGAAACCTCTATCACGATTCCTAATCTCTATATTTTTAAAGTACTCAAGATAATCAAGTCTTATTTTTGCTTTATCGCGAGCTTCGAGATAATTGGAAAGAAGAGACTTGTTATCTTTGCGAACTTTATCTAATTTGTTGGTAAGATTATCAATAGTAGAATGAAGACTTCTTTCAGATTCTGCGAGTGAAAGTGATAAAATATCATTTAGTCAAAGATTTTGCAAGAAATATAACACAGAGTTTAACAAAAAAGTCAATAAGAGAGAGGCAGTAAATTGACTACCTTCCTTATGTGAGGTTAAGTTTTGAATTAATGAAAAGAAACAGTTTTCCCATTGATTCATAGCGTCATAGAATTTATCGCCAACCACACCCTTCAGACGAGATTTCATGTTTTCTTCTCTAGTGCGTAAATACAAGTTTTCCTTCGCTAGTAAAGAATGAGATTCCTTCAATTGAGAGCACTGGTCTTGAAGCTCGCTGGCATTCAAACTAAGAGTTAACCTACCTTTGATAAGTTTATCCTTCTCAGCAGCGGATGATTCAGTTACTTCCTTAAGCTCATTTTTAAGGGAACGAAGAGATTGCTCCTGATTATCGCATATCCTTTGTAGATTACTCAATTGCTGTGAAGAAATCGCCATCAAGCTTGAAAATCTATGTTTTTCTTGGGATAAAGTTCTATTTTCTTCTGATAAAGATTCTACCGCCAAAATCTCTTTCGAAACGAGCTTCATCAGCAATAGATTCAAACTTAAGTCTCTCTATGAAATGAGTCCGATTTGAAACTAATATATGAATCAAGAATTTAAGAAAAAGACTTGAGTACAGAAGATATAAAAGTAAAACAAAAAAACAAAAGAGCAGAGGCAAGAAAAATGTACCTTTCAGCTCGTCATTTTTTCTGGGAAGATTCTCGCAGTCTAGAGAAGAATTGCGGAGCATATGGTTCAAAGTATCACATTCAACAGTTTTAACTTGAAGGCTTTTCCTCAGAGCTTCAATCTCACGTCCACTAATAATGAGACATAGTATGAAGCGGTGGTGCATGCGTTAAAATTCGCAATAAAAATGAAAAATAAAGTTGGAAAATGTTAAAATTACTAGTGACTCGCAATTGGTTATTCGCCAGATAAAAGGAGAATACACAAAAAATGAACCATCTTTGAAGAAATACAAGAAAATTGTAGAAGAATTGTCTGCGAGAATTCAAAAAATAAAATGGAGATATATATCAAGAAAAGATAACAGACTCGCAGATGCTTTTTCTTTCATATCTAGCATGATGATAAATTCAGCTGCGAGATGCATAAAAATCCAGACACTTGTATCACCCTCAATCAATAAGGAATAAGAAAATGAAGCAGATGTGATGATGATAGAAGGTGGTGAAGAAGAACCAAAAGGAAATATTGAAGATTGGCGAATAGAACTTCATGCATATTTAGCAAGAGGAGAGACACCAATAAATAGATTAGAAACACATAAATTAAAAATCCGAGCAACAAATTATGAATTAAGAGATGGAGTATTATATCGCAAATCTTTTAATGGACCATCTCTAAGATGCTTGACAAGGAAAGAAGGACAAAAGGTGTTAAAGATGTTGCATAGTGGAGACGCTGGTAATCACAGTGGGGGAAGATCTTTGGCATACATAACGAAAATGCAAGGTTATTATTGGACATACATGCATGAGGACGCGAAGCAACTTTCAAAACGATGTGAATATTGTCAGCGATATGGAAAGAAAATACATGCACCAGGGGCACCATTATCATCCTCAACCATTGTGTGGCCTTTTGGAAAATGGGGGTTGGATATTGTGGGACCATTTGTACCGGGATCTGGACAAAGAAGATATTTAATTATCGCTACAGATTATTTCACAAAATGAGGAGAAGTAAAAGCAGTGCAACACATCCGCGACAAAGACATTTTTACATTCATATTTGAAAATATAATTTGCAGATTTGGGATTCCTGCACAATTGGTATCTGACAATGGAAAACAGTTTGAAGGACAGAATATCGAATTGTTACTTAATGCATTTAAGATTAAATGTGGAAAATCAACACCACTATATCCACAGGCCAACAGACAGGTGGAGGCAACAAATAAGATAATTGCAGATATACAGAAGAAGAAATTAGGAGGACATCACAGGGCATGGTGCGAACAAGTACATAATGCAATTTGGGCTTACAATACAACTAGACGGGAAGCTACCAGAATTTCACCTTTTTGTTTGACATATGGGGTTGAAGCTGTGTTACCAACAGAAGTTGTTATTCCTACAACAAAAACAGATGTTTGGGAGAAGAATCTTAGTGCAGGTATGATTCTAAATAAACTTGATGAGTTTGAAGAGAAGAGAGAAAAAGCCCTACAACATATGGAAAATTATCAGCGGAGATTAGCTCGCGAGTATAACAAACGTGTCAAAATACGAGAGTTCCAACCAGGTGATTTAATGTTGCGAGAAACACCAGTGTATCGGCGAGAAAATGGTGGAAAGCTAGAGAGAAAATGGGATGGAC
The DNA here is from genome assembly GCA_023529315.1 of Papaver bracteatum. Lineage (NCBI taxonomy): Eukaryota > Viridiplantae > Streptophyta > Magnoliopsida > Ranunculales > Papaveraceae > Papaver > Papaver bracteatum. The sequence continues at coordinate 945,097 of JAJJWX010005351.1, forward strand.
CATATATCATTAAAGAGATAGTTGGAACTGGGTCATACAAATTAATGGATCCAGAAGGTATAGATGTTGGTCAAAGACTTGATAGACCATGGAATAGATTATATCTGAAAAGATATTATTAGTAACAAATTCTGCGATATGCTTGTATATTATATGATGAAACGGATAATAAAATTTTATTTCTCTATCACAACTATGAGATTCTTCAAATGACAGAGCAAATAAGAAACGCGGAAATATCGCAAGAAACGCGAATAAAATTTCGCAGAGACATAAGAATGGGACGAACCTTTATGGCGTACACCTTAGTTCGCGAATAAAATTTTGCAAGAGGAAAATGTAAGACCTAAAGTGCGTCATATAAGGGGGTATCTCTTTTCATGGCTCAGGGATAAGGCTATACCGCTACTAGAACCTGAGTCATGGAGATGTTGGGTTAAAGAAAACCTATCCGTGGGAGGTACCTTGGATTTATAACTATATAAGGTTATACCCTGGTTGGACGACCGAGGGTCTCTTCTAAGGAGTGCAGAGTATGACCAAGGCGCAGAGGTACACGGTTGAGCCAAGGGTTCCCGGGGCGTACAAAACTACCCTATCCATTCTTGGCAAGTCTTAGATATGATGCATTCGACCCGAAGAAAACCCCACTTAGGGTGCAGTCTTGTAACTATAAGCCATATAGGCGTAAAGGACAAGAGGCTGCGAAAATAGCTGGTTGTTGTTAAGACTGGATGGGATAAGATAGTCTTGTATGGATGATGTGCCCTCCTTGAAGGGGCAACCAGGGGGAAGATAAGGGCGGCACCCTCCATTAGGGAGATGATAAGTGTCTAAAGACGGAAATTTCATGGGGCTTTATGATTTCAAGAACATTTATGCCTGTCATATTGTCGTATGACAAATATTATACAGAGGCAACACACCATGAGAAAAAGTTAAGATGAGATCAATGGGTTTTTACATGAAAGTGTAAAGACGTCCTGCGATTTCATCACAAGACGGCAATGTCATAAGGCTTTGTTTTCGCAAGGGAGCTTATACTTGTCACATTGTCGCAGAGAAATTGATAAAATACGGATAAGGCAAGATCAACGGGTTTTTACATGCAAATGTAAAGACATCCTGCGATTTTGTCGCAGACACAAAAAATTGGCAAAATAAGACCTTTAACTAGGAAGGCAAAATAAGACCAACAAAATAATCCCAAACATTAACTATTTTCTTTTAAGAATGCAGGAAATATTTTTTCATCACAGAAGAGATGATGAGAAACAAGTATCCTTCAGAATTTCTCAGAAATATTATTCAGAATCACACAGCAGGATTATTCATAATTTCGAAGAAGTATTCATAATATTGCAATACTATACCTAATTTCGTAAGTACTATTCGCAACACAGTTCGTAAGGAGAAAATGCGGGAAACACTTGTTCATCACAAGAAAGATAATGAGGGGCAAGTATGGGAGTTGATAAATAAAATATCATTATCTTCCTTGAGAATATTCAAAATAATAGAAATAAAATTGAATTCCAAAGTTGCATAAAGATACATTGCTCGCAAGAAAGAGGAGGAAAAAGAAAATAAAAATAAAAATAAAACTCAAGCTTCAATAATGGTCTCGCCAGCTTCATTCTCCTTGTCAATATTCTTCGCGTCACGATCAGCTTGAGTTTCTTCTTCATCTAACTTTTCACCAGAAGCTACTTCTTTATAAGGACTTTTTTTCTTCTTCTGTTGGGTCTTCTTGAGAGACATATTCTTCACCACTTGCATAGATTAGATCATTATCAATGGGAAGAGGAATTTCATCATCATATACTTCTAGAGGTTCAACGGATACAGGATGGAGAGACTGGGATATCATAATGTCATTCACATGAACTTCAGCACTAAGATGAACCTTGCGAAGGAAACCTTTATCACGATTTCTAATCTCTATATTTTTGAAGTATTCAAGGTAATCATATCTCTTCTCTGCACGATCGCGAGATTGAACAATATTGGTGGTGAGCACTCAATTTTCTTTGCGAACTTTAGCCAGTTTTTCAGTCAAATCAGAAATAGTAGAATGAAGGCTTTTTTCAGATTCTGCGGGAAACATAAATTGACAAGAAAATATTCAAATGAAAATCTCGCAAGAAATATAGCAGAGAAATTAAATAAAAAAATTAACAATTAAGGCAGTCAAAATGACTACCTTCTTTTTGAGAAGTTAAGTTTTTAATTAGTGTTAAGAAACAATTCTCCCATTGGTTCATGGAATCATCAAAATTATCTCCAACTATACCCTTCAGGCGAGATTTTATAATTTCTTCTTTGGAGAGGAGATAAGTATTTTCTTTTGCTAATAAGCAGTAAGATTCTTCTAATTGAGAATACTGATCTTGGAGTTTACTGGCCTTTAAACATAGAGTTAACCTTCCTTTGATAAGTTTATCTTTCTCAGCATCAGAAGATTCAGTTACTTCCTTGAGTTCGTCTTTTAATGAATGAAGAGATTGTTCTTGGTCGTTACACACTTTCTGAAGAATATTTATTTTCTGCGAGGAGATTGCCATCTTGTTTAAAAATCTACGTTTCTCCTGAGACAAAGTTTTATTTTCATCTAATAAAGATTCCATCACCAAGTTAGCCTGGGTTAACAAATATGAGAGGCGGGTAACTTCGCTACTTAATAGATTTTGCCTTTGCGCTAATTGATCGTTCTCATTGGTAAGATTATCTATTTGATCAATAGAGTATGTGTAAAGATTATCTAATCTATTATATTAATCCATCCAAGAATCTCTCTCAACACGGGCTTCTTCAGCGACAGACTCAAATTGAAATATCTTCATTAATCGTTTCTGATTTAAAGCTAAATAGGAAAACCAAATATTTAAAAGGAAATTGAGTACAGAAAAGATGATCTAGTAGAACAGAAAAATTAGAGGAAGAGACAAAAGAACTATACCTTTTAACTCCTTATTTTTATCGCGAAGAATTTCGCAATCTAGTAAAGAGTTGCGAAGCTTGTAATCAAGAATATCACATTATGAAGTTTTGGCTTGGAGACTTCTCTTTAGAGCTTCAACTTTATTTTCTAAAGACGCTCGTGAAGCATTTCGATCAGAACCAAAATATTTGATTAAAGTCTCGCAGACATCATATTTGAAAGGGTCAGTTGAAGATTTCCTAGCATCATCTAAAATGTCAGACAAAACTATAAAAGCAGCATCAACCCCAACTGATGCTTCTTTAGATGAGGGAAGAGGTGCATAGGGTTAAGTGGTAATGATGGCGAGTTGGAGATTTGAGTCATTTGCGATGGTTGCATCACCAAAAGGAGGAGTATCTGGAAAAGTAACAGTAGGAAGTAAAATAGGAGAGGAAGAAGCTTCGTTCATAACAGTTTTGAGAGTCTCATTCATTGGAGGATTAATGGAATTGGGGGTATTGATAATGATATTCTCGCAAATAGAGGATGGAGGTTCCATCTGTGAAGTAATAGAAACATATTTTGAAGATGAAAATTTGGGAATAGTAATATCAATCTCAAGAGCCTTGGCTTTGCGATATTTCTTGCGAGGTTTAACAACATTTTCATCACCCTGCGAGTAATAATATAGATAAGAAACAGAGGAAACAATATTGTTATTTAGAAAACAAATGTTTCTTCCTACCTTATGACTCGCAGACTACCTTTTCTTTCCAGGGAGTTTTTGTTGTGAATCTTCGATAAGATTAGGGTTTCGGTCGACAAACTGGGTGTTGGATGTAGTTCCACTGAAAATAAAACATAGTATGGGACTTATATAGAATCAAAGCAAAAAAAAAAAAAAAAAAAAGATCAAATAAGGTGAATAAATATGATTTAGACAAGCAAAATCGAGTTTAATAACGTCAGAAGAACACATACCTTCCATTGAAGCAGCAACAGATGAATTTGCAGAAGAAGAAAGTTGCAGGTAGAAATTTTTTGCAGAGAATGAAGAGGTGAAGAAGACGAAGAAGTAAAAGAAGAAAAAATATTTCTTTGATAGGTTCTCTGTTTTATAGACAGAAGGATGGTAACCGGGTAATAAAAGATTAACCGGTAAAAAGAGGAATATTCGACACGTGTAGGCGGTAACACTTAATTTACGGAGTTTTGTTGATCATAGAAGATGAAACGATGAATAGCTGTGGCATTTTATTTCTCATGCTCTTTCCTCCCTCGTAGAAAAGACATGAGAAGAGGCAAGATGTAGGACCAGAATATCGCCATGATATTACTCTTGCGAGAATAACAACACTTCTGCGAACACCACCGCGAGTTCTTCAAAAACACTTTGCGAGTATCACAAGATAATTTGAAGAGTGACGTAATAGCTGATGAATAAAGAAACACGAGAAGAGCATGATTGTCCTGCGATAGTTACAACGCTTGCGAGAATTGACATTATAACTACTGCGATAATATCGCAAGTCAGATCCGAAATTAAAGGACATCTTAGCTGTCATCCACTATGTAACTACCCTATATAAAGAGACCCAGTAGATTCAGAAAAGGAGGGATGATGTATTTTTGAGTGTTGAGAAAGTCTTGAAGAAAGAGAAAATTCAAGAGAGCGGTTGTATTCTTGATTTCCTCCATTTCTTGTAAATATTTCTAAGAATCAAATGTTTTTAATCTTCAAATATGTGTTAATTACTGTAAATTCTTATCATGGGTGTAGTGTAGGTTTTCCTGCAACTACACCCGAGGTAGAAAGATTTTTCAATCTAATATTGACATATCTTACTCTCATGAAGCATGTGACACTATGGCAAAAGCTGAAAAGGAGATCACCAGAATTTAAAAAATAACAGCTGAGACTATTGATTTTAATGATCATGATCAGCTTATTAATGAATTTAAAAAGTCTCTTAATCGAGAACGTGATCTCTATAACATTGTTGTGTCATTCTCTAAGAATATTGAGAAACTTCTATAAGAAACTACTCTACAACCTGAAAAGATTAGTGCTCTTAAGGAGGTTGTTAAGGGAAACTCAATAAGAGAAAAACGTTTTCTCGAGACTCACTCATCAGATCTCAACAGACTTCGTGTTGAAAAAGAGAAACTAAGTGCATCTCTTACTCTATCCCATGTACAGTGTAAATCCTTGGAAAAGGAAAACTCTGTCTTAAGGAGAAAATCTTCTGTACAAACTAATCCTCATGAATTAAAGCACATGAAGAAATGTTCTCCATAAGAAGATTGTGTCAAGAAAGGTTTACATAACTTGCAGTCTTCTCATATGTCTATGAAGCAAAGACAGGTGCCAATTATTGCTTCTCCACGAACCTGTACTTTTTGTGGGAAAAAGAATCACTATGCTATCCATTGTTTTGCAAGAAGGAAACAAATTTCTAAGATTAATATTTTGCTTCTCTTCACTGTCAATGGAACAAATAGTCAGTCGACTAATGCAGTGAATCGCATGCCCACAAGAAACCAAAAACCTTAAAAGAATGATCTCTATTCTAGAAATTATCGCCAGAATGCCCACAAGTGCATTCTGGCATAAATTCTTGTGTTGCTAATAAAAGCATTCCTTGTACTTATAAGAATATTTCTGACAAATCTAAGCCTAGAAAATGGATGCCTATCTATTATGATCCTCTTGAACCAATTGCAAGATATCCTAGACTTAGTCCTTAGAGAAAGCCATCTGATGGATTTGTTAAGTACGCCATGTCTTATCCTTCAGGGATGAAAATCAACCGAAGATAGGCGGGAAAAAAAGAAAGATCAAATATTCAGATGATATATACAACTCCTTTCCCGGTAATCATAATGGAATTAATTTCCACTTTACTACCTGATTCCAGGTATTTGTTTCCTTGTTTCTAACTTGAGAGGTGCAAGGAAAATAATTTGGGAATACTCAAGTATGTTGTATATTATTTCTGTTTGAGTACTTTTGTTGGTAGTCCACAAACGTCCGCGTCCTCTTCTTGTGAGTTTCTAGGGTTTTCAAAACCAGAGTTTCCTACTCTCGATGTCGAACGCATATATACTTGTTCTATATTGTGTTCTCCCTTCCCTAAAACTCTATGGAGAACTCTGCAAAATCTCAAGAGATTTTGCGTCTTGATATGGAGGAAGACAATCAGGAACGTAAGTCAATTCAGGAGCTAGTTCTAAAGAAAATGCTTGAAAGAAAGGATTACAACTCCTGGATTGATGATTTTGTCAAGGATTTAAATCGGAACGATTCAATGGTCGAGTTTGAAAATCTTCAATTTCAAATAAACCAACTTCAAGATGGTCAGGCCAGAATTCTTGCTAATCAGAATATTCTGATACGGAATCAAAAGAAGCTTATCACGGACTATGCCAAAGCAAGATAACTTGCTCGGGTGGTTGATCACAAAGTTAGTGTTCTAACTCACGAATATGGTGTGTCTACGGTCAAGAGAACAAAGGAAATCAGCGATACATTCTTTGATGGTTTCATTGAAAGATACGAGGTTCTTAATGAACTCTGATGAAAAGGCGAGGGTACCCCAAATATACCTCAAGCTATTCCTTTTCCTTCATATAAGTCCTTTCCCCGAAAGTGATTGTCTATGGACTGAGTCGAGACAATACAACAAATCGGTTCACACTTTATGTGATTGTCTATGGATACAAGATCGAGACAATACAACAACAAAGTATGTTTACTTGATACAAAGGTTCGGACTTAACCAAACTCAATAGGATTCACGTATCAAGTAAATAGGATTTAATTTTTGTGCAATTTACTTTAATTATAATAAAACAATTATAAGGCGGAAAATATAAAGTAAATGTGTATATGGGGAAAAACGATTTGCTGGTTTTTGCGGAATTGAGGAGACGACCGTGCGGAAGAGATTCCTTGAACCGAACAAAATGTTCAACCTCACACAGATGCACCGCTACGAAGGGGGTGCTTTAATTTCGAGAGATCAATCTGTAGTACTCCGGCCTAAACCAAGACAATGGTTGTTCCAGAGTAAATTTGGTCACAAGAGAGGATGTGTTGATCTGTAGTAGGGAAGCTAAGAAAATGTGTGGAATCAATGGTAATCAAAGATTGTAGGTGTGTTGTGAATTATGAATAAGATAAGTTCTGAATGATTGAAATTACCCAGTTGAGAGCAATTGATGAGTGAGGCGTGAAATCGTCGTTGATTTCATTGCTGCCATTCTTGTCCTTTTAATCATGATTCAGAGACTTATTTATATTATTGGAATTGTAGACACCATGATCCCATGAAGTGTGACAGTTGATGGAGTGAAATAGTGGAGAGATGGAAATAGTGCTTGAAACCAGTTGCGCTCATCATGCAGAGACTTGGTTAATTTTCCACCCACTACTTTGTTAACTCCTTCAACCGATTGCACGACTTGCTCACATTTCATCGTGTGTTTGAACACACGTGCCGTAGACCTCCAAACTAAAACCCTAGTTAATATCCCCCCAAGTGACACGATTGATGTCTCGTGGTTAATTTGGTTAGTTGTTGACTTCATGTCTTCATGGGACGATGAGTCCACGTATTTGCTGAGTTAAACATGATTTTGTAAAATGTTCTGCAACTCATGAATTAATAGCGTCTGCTGAGACAGTGATAGGATCCTCTCGTTGAGGTGAGCAAGTGTTGCTCGATAATTTATTTAATATTGATAGTTCCAATATTCGTTGGTTTGAGTAAATATTTCTCATCTGAGCAAGTGTTGCTCATCTGATGAATTATTGGCAGCGTGACCAAAATAAAACATTAAGTAAAGTGCTGGTAGTTGAACCGAGCATAATTAATAAGAATACTGATCATGAGATCATTGCAAAATTATTAGTGTTCGAATCTGGAATCATGATCCTTGGATTCAGAAACCCTAATTTGATCAATTGATGACCAATTAATGGTTTATTTGAAATTTAACCATGGAATGGAGGAGAACCGGCTTCAATGGGACCATGGATCAACCATGAAATTATCATATTCTCACGTGAGCAAAAACCAAGACCTTTTTAAAGAGTTGGTGAGTTGATGAAAGAATGATTAAATGCTGGATTAATCATTTATTGAATTACTGCTGGGTTCAGTATTAGGTGATAAAACCTAATTAATTATGAAAAGGTGAGGGACCGACCAAGGGGTGATGAATCCGGACCTGGGTGGTCACGGGATGAAATGATGATCGCTCCGTCAAATTCTGAAATTATTTGGAGAGCTTTTGGACCCAATACGTGCAATTGCGCAAATTAGGTCAAAATGTGAAAACACGTGGGACTGGCTCATTGCGAGCCAAAAAGCCAACCCTCTTTGAGACGTCCGTGTCTCAGTCCTGAAAATTTTGATATTTTCTGGTGCACGTTTGAGCGACCATTTGAGAAAATATGAAAAAATTAAGGTTTTTTGATAAAACCGTCAAAACTTCATCGGATGAAGGAAAATAATGAAAAAGTGAAGGAATTATGAAGTTTGGGACCGGTCATGGCCAAGGAATGGATGTCCGTCCAAGGGAGTCATCCACATGTTTTTCCATAATTTTTGTAATATTTTTTCATGATTTTAGGGAAATATGATAAAACGAAGGAGTTTTGCTAAAATTAGAGAGTTTTGTTGAAATCAAGGAGTTTCCATGAGATGAAGGAAATATAAAAAATAATAATAAATAAAACAAGGGACATGTGGGCGTGTGGGACCGGCTCGGAGTATGGTTGGCCGGCCAGGGCCCGATCCCGTGCGTTTTCCCTGTTTTATGCATTATTTCATGATTTGAAGGAAATATCATGAAATCAAGGAATTTCACGGGATTATGAAAACATGAAAAACATGCTAATAAAAAGTGGGACGTGTGAGCCACCTAGGGTTTGGCCGGCCGGCCAGGGCACACGGGTTTCCCTAATTTTTATTATTTTTCATGAGACCAAGGAAATATCATGAGATTAAGGAGTTTTCATGAAATTAGGGAAATAATAATAAAATAATGAGGAACCATGAGGTGTGGGGCTGGCTGGGACCAAGGCATGTCCGGTTGGCCAATGGTCACGCTCCTATCATGTTTTCCCTAATTTTATATTATTTCCTCCGTGCGAAGGAAGCACCATGAAATTGAGGAGTTTCCTCAAAATAAAGGATATTTGTTCAAGTGAAAGGCTTTTCATGAACTCAAGGAAAACAACAAAAATATGAAACTGGTGTGGGATTGACCACGACATGGTCGGCCGATCAGTGGGGCCATGCTCCCAACACCTTGGTCAATTTTTAATTATTTGTTATTTTTTCATCCTATTTTGCATAGGTTCATCGTTTCGTCGCATTTTGATATACTCGTTCGTGCGGTGATTGTTAATGCATCATCGTTGAATACATTTGCACCGTTTGAGACAGGGCTTACTCAGAGGTAGCTCCGATGCCCGTGTATTGAATATTTATTACTAACCCATGGATTTCTGCTGGGAAGAACCATGGTTTGTGTAATGAAATATCTGCGAAAATATTTGAATATTTTCAAAAATTCTGTGGATGAATCCAAGAATTTAGTTTTGAGACAGGGCTTGCTCAGAGATACCTTCGATGCCCGTGCGTTGAATATTTATTACTAACCCATGAATTTCTGCTGAGAAGAACCATGGTTTGCGTAATGAAATATATGCGAAAATATTTGAATATTTTCAGAAATTCTGCGGATGAATCCAAGAATTTAGGTTTGAGACAGGGCTTGCTCAGAGATAGCTCCGATTCCCGTGTGTCGAATATTCATTGCTAACCCATGGATTTCTGCCAGGAAGAACCATGGTTTGCATAATGAAATATCTGCAAAAATATTTGAATATTTTCGGAAATTCTGCGGATGAATCCAAGAATTTAGGAATAATTAATTTATGGCTTTATACTATCAGAGCAAGCTGTCTAGGAGCATTAATTATTCTGATATGAGCTTGCTGGAGATTCATATCCTTTATATAGTCAGGGTAAACTCGTTGTTTGTATCCTGAAGACGTTATCGTTCTATACTAGCAGAGCAAGCTGTCTAGGAGCCGTCCATCCCGTGATACTATATAGAAATAATTACTGAAGTGTTCAGTATTCATGAAATATGACATTGTCCAGATGTGAGACTACATATCTACATGTACTCTGAGAGAAAGTATTCTCAGTCAGAGAATTCGATGAGAGATCCGTGTCTAAATACTCACGTCTGACTGCTGGATCAGAGGTTCATATAATTACGGGTTTACGATTTTAGCCATTGTCGAAAATCCACCATCTACATTAAGTCTCATGCTTAGTGAGGAAAGCCGTGTTCCTCAGTCAGCATTGAATGGTGATTTTCCGGTCATAAACAATATAAGTAATTGAACTTAGTTGTAAGTTAAGATGTTACCGGATTTCGAGCATACCATGACTTGAATGAAGATCCCAGTAGCATGATAGAATGTCGTTTGATGAGCATAAGTCGGTGTTGAACTGCTGATTTGGACGATGGGACCTTGGTCGTTTAGGATTCGCGGGCTGGGCCCATGAAAATAAATCCTTGTTTTAGGAATAGATGCTCGTTTGTTCGTTAGTTTAAGGAACAAACAAAATAGACCTGAGTCTAATGATATAAAATTTTGTCTATGAGATTTCACGAATTTTTTTATCTTTGTGAGATTTCACAAAATGGAATAAACTCTCGTTCCAAAGGTGAATGCTCGTACGAGAAAAAAGTTTTTTTTTTTAGAAGACGTGCGTCTGTTAATAAACTTTTTGTCTATGAGCTTTCATGATTTTTTATTATTTTCGATATGTGAGCGTTCACAAAATTTTGAAAATATACCCACGCTTCAAAGACAGATGCTCATGAGAGGGAGCAAAATATATAGATATACTATTTAAATTTTACGTGAGTTTCATGTTGAATATATGTATTTTGTAAAATCAATGTTTTGATTTTGAACAAATATTTGAAAGTTGACAATTACACATGGTGAAATAATGTCTGTGAGTTTTCGTAATTCCATGGTGAATGTTCACATAGTAGAAATGTTCATGATTTTATGAAAAATCTGAGTTTTTTGAACGTCTTTTGTAGGTTCGAAGAGACGAACGATTTTGGAGTGTTAACTCTAGCATTACTATCACTACCATTAGTGGAAGCGTAAAAAGGTAAGAGTTAAGAGTTACCATTTTTGTAGACGCTGATGTGAGCATCCTGATTATTTTTGTTGTGCTATAATTCCACTGCTTTGATGAAATCTGCATCTACGGATGATATACTGAAGTAGGAATGTTGTATGGACGTCACATCAACTTTGCAAGAATGACCGGTTCCCATAATGATGCTTCCATAAATGATATCTCTACAGATGCAGCTTCAAGAAATGGTGCTTCTGGGACCTTTGAGTGATGGTGAGAGATCCTTCATACTGAGTTGTACTTCTGCTTATTTCATTATATTTACCACAGGATGATTGTATAGTGGAATCCTGGATAGATGTAGACTCCACAGAAATTAAAGAAAGTCTACATGAGCGGAGAACCATAAGTAAGGACTACAGGATGTTAACAAATAACGTGCAGTCACCAGCCGTTTCTTTGGTGAGTTGTTAGCGCTCCTTGTGTCATGACTTTTCCCTGCCCGTGCAATTAGGATCACGATTCCAAGGTTTGTTACTTCTTTTAGACTTTTTCTCCATCGATTGACGGCCTTCGACTTGTTCCTGGGCAAACAATCTAGCACTGATGAAGAAGTCGATGTAAGCATGCATGCAATCGTGGCATCTTCTTGAATGAAATAATAATTATTGTTGATGAGTCCAGGAAGAACTCATTGTAGATAAGCAGAATGTTGATGAAGCACACTCTTCTTTGGGGCATGGGGATATGAAGAATTCCCGAACCAAATGGAGATATCGGCGTTATCAATGGAGATTCCGGCATTTTCGAGCCTTCAAATGATTTGGAGACTCCCTTAGTAAGTATATCTCCTGTAATCTCTTCATACAAGTATGAAGTTGCTGATTTTTGAATGAATGAATGAGAATCCATGTGAGTATACCAGTAAATTCGTCGAAGTACGTCACCAGAAAATTTCAGACTTCAGCCTTTAATAGAAACGCTGTAGAATCTTCGTTCGAAGTCGAATTTTCGCGGTTTGCATATGTATCTTCGTGCCCAGAAAATTTCCAAGCTTTTCCAAAGAATCTTTTTGAGTTTAGAGCATATTTAGGACCTAAAAAAGTCGAAACAGTAAACTTCCAGGAGACTTTCAGATTGTATGTTGTCCGATGTTTCGGTCACATCTCTTTGGTCGATTATTCAATTGCTGTGAATTTTGGATATGTTATAGAGGATATCCATACGAAGATAATGGTATATGACCCATCCCTAGATTCTTCACCAATTTCTCACAGATCGCCTCTTTGTGCATGACAGTGAAAAATCATCTCAGACGAGCTTGTTGTAAAACACCCCGTTGCATATTCAGACCATTGGCTCGTGTCTCGAACGGTTGGTGAAGGATTTTGATGTCATTGATTCATTTCAGATCAGGAACCCTCTATTGATACATGAGCATAGTGGTGCTTGTAGTGCCATCTTCTGTCAGTAGTAGAAATATTACTTATGAAACCCTGGTCACGGGACCATAGCTGACGTTGCTCTGAAGATGGGATGATGTAATGACCATGGTCTCATGTTCCGGTGGTAGCATTACTTTTATGATGAATAATTAGCACACGAGAGTCTAGTGACACGAGTCTTAGACTGTTAAACTGATCGTCATGATCAGTGGACCGTCAGTCCCCAGTATTTTGTTAAATCTCTCCTTTTCGTTTTCTCTTCTTCTGGCAAGACTTAGATAGAGGACCCGGTTGGAAACTGATGTAAAGACCTAGATGATAAAAGTTGGAGGTACCTTGATGAATGACTTAGCGAAAATACCTGGTGGACATCGATCGACTGTAGAGGTTATGAATTCCGTCCACGAATTTATGCTTGTATGTAGTATTCTCTGGAAGCTGTATGAACCTCACATGTCGGAATTCGATGCTTGACCCAAACTTTTGAATCTAAGAGACCGAGTTATCACATGATAGAAGAATCACTCAATTTGGAGTTGTAGAAGTCCTCCAATGAAGCGTGCACATTTTCAATTTGTAATCCCGTACAAAAAAATTAGGCTTCGTAAACCTGACGGTAAAGGCCATATGTTTCAGCTTGTATGTCCGATTAATGTGCCCTTTTGGTATTTTGTATAAGAGACATAGAAGAACATCTTTAGTTAAGGAAGCATTGTCCCGTTCCTCATACATTGGTACTTTTTTGCAAACCCATGACCTGAAGTGTGTTGTATCTCATTTGTGGAGGTGATGAGAACATCTTATAGAAGACTTTGGATTATGCCCACTAGTCGTGCAAGCTTTGGGAAGACCTTCATGTGAGCATGTTGTCAGGTTTACACATCTTGATTTGAATCATTAGTTCTTGAAGAAGTCCGCTTCATGTGTAACACTTCAGAGAATGGTTAATTGATGAATCCATGAAGATGTTGCTCCTGAGACCGTTGTTGATGCTGAGATCACGATTGAATTTTATTCAAACATTCTTGTTGATGCTAAGACCAAGGACGGAGTTCCTCATATATCCTTGTTGATGCTGAGACCATGGACGGAGTTCCTCAGGTATCCTTGTTGATGCTGATACTATGGTCGGAGTTGCTTCAGAGACTGAAAAGTTTAAAACCATGATTTATCGACATAGCCTTCGCTCCTCCATCCCGTGAGACTTTTCATTCACAAACTCGTTAGTGGGTTGAGCATCTCTGAGACGATAATGTTTTGGAGTTCAATATGAATCCTTCTGAATAGTATAATTTTACTGTGAATTGGATTCGTCAGTGAGTCAACGCTGTTGCGGCAGATTGCATCATCAGCCTCCATTCTGGGTGTGATCGGTGAAGAGAAGAAGTTCCTCAGTCATGCAGGAGCTTGTGATGTAGAGAGATTCCATTGGTGAAATTTCATGGAATCACATCAAGTTGCAATAGCTTGTTATGTGGATAACATTTATTGAAATAAAACCGATTTGAATAGTTCATAGTTGGAGAGGCAAAAAATCGGTTAACTCAGGTGAAAAATCGGTTTGACTCAGCTTCAAATTTTTTTCGATTCCCATGAATTGTATCATTAATTCAGGTATCTCAGGTGTTTTTTCGATCTAGTTTGATGATTGGTGTCAATAATACTATATTTTGTTATCATTAATCAATAAATATATCGGAAAATAAGTCAGGTGAGTTTTCTGGATCTCATTCAATTCCAGATGAATCACCTGAAGAACTTCATCACAAATCTTCTGATTTTGTTTCGTTCATTTCGGATGAGGACATGGATGAAAGTTTAGAGGAATGAAAATATAGTTTGATCGGGTGTTTGGACCTAGTTAAGCTCAAGTTTGGAGTTGCTGAATCATTTTTGAGGAGGCAAGGGACAACTTCAGGTAAAATTCAGCCAATTCCAATTGGAAAAGGGTATTTCATTATTAAGCTAGAGAATGATCTTGATATGAATTTGATATGGAATGGTGATTGGGAGGTTGAATCAAAAATACTTAAACTCAGAAAATAGGAGCCTAATTTTAATCCTGAGACCCAAAGAACATCTTTGGCTTATGTGTGGGTGCAACTTCCAGGACTAAGCATAGAATACTGGAAGGAAAAGATTTTGATGAAAATTGCAAAAGCTCTGGGTAGACAAATTAAAGTTGATGAAACTACCATCAAGAAGGAATCATGATACTATGCAAATATACTGGTGGAAATTTATTTGGCTAAAGAAATTCCTAGTAAGATCTGTGTAAAATATAAGTATGGTACCTTTGAGCAAGCAGTCAATATACCAAATATGCCTAAGTTTTGTTATCACTGCAAAATTATTGGACATAACACAACAGAATGCAGAAATAGGAAGAGGGAAGATAAATATTCAGCTGGTGAAGTTGTGAATCATCCTAAACAGGTTTGGAAAGTTGTAACAAAAAAGAAGCCAATTCAGGTAGGTTTTGATATCTGTCAACCTGAGGTTCCAACTACATCAGAGGCAAGTGACCCTGTTACTCCTTCAGTAAATGTATTGGCATCCTCACAGCTCATATCTAATACTTCAGGTAAATTTCAAGTGCTACATGATTTAAATGAAGACATTTTTACTTCCAACATTGAATTTCCAACTTTATCTGTAGAAAAGCTTTTAAGTGCTGCTGCTAGTGCTACCAATATAAATAACACTACAATTATACCTCCCATAGGTATTAAAGTTACTAGTGATAATGCTCCTAAAGGTAAGCACCAGATAGTACAGTGACTACTAGAAGGCAAGCTGCAAATTTGGTGGTTAATGGTGGTAAAAGAGAGTTATTGAGAAGAAATGCTTCTCAGTCCCAACCTTCTAAATGAGAGTAGTTTTCTGGAATCTTAAAGGCCTGAGAAGACTCAGGGCCAGAGATAAACTTAGGAATTTAGTAAGAACTTTTAATCCTTCTTTAGTAATTCTTGCAGAGCCAAAAGTGCTCTATTCTGTAGAGTTCTGCAAAAAGTTGAAGCTATCTGGAATGCACTATGAAGCCATACACAACTCAAGTAATAATAATAAAGGTAATATTTGGATTATGTGGAAATCATCAATTCAGAAACCAAAGCTTGTTTTCTTATCTGAACAATCAATTACAGTGGAAGTTAGTGATTCTTTAATTACTGGTATTCGTGATGCTTATTTAACAATAAATAGAAGAAGTTTGTGGGAAGATTTGCAATTAGTACATTAAATAAACCTTGGTTGGTAATGGGGGATTTCAACAATATTATTAGTGAAGATGAAAAAAAAAGGGGACTAAAGCCTTTGCAAATTTCAATGTTGGAGTTAAATAATTGCTTACACAGCTGTGGTCTTATCCAAGCACCAAAAACTGGGCTGAAATTTTCATGGTGTAATAATAGAGCTGGTAAGAAGAGAATTGTTTGTAATTTGGATAGAGCTTTATTCAGTGATAAATGGTTAGACAAGTTCTCTAGCCGGGGATATAAAGTGGGGAGTAGGGGGATTTCAGATCACAATACTTTATATGGAGGTTCAGGTGATATTCCAAAACCAAAAAATACTCCTTTTAGAGCACTGAAGGTTTGGAAAACTCATCCTGATTTTATTAATGTTGTGTCTAACTCTTGGGGAAAATATCTTGAATGTAATCCTTTTTTTTTATGAGTAAATTGAAAAGGTTAAAAAGTGATTTGAAGGAATGGAATTGGTCAGTATTTGGTGATGTTAATAAGAAGCTAAATAATATTGAAGATGAAGTCAAATTAGCTACTACAGCTTCAGATAATAATCCTTCTGACTTAAACCTTTTAAATGATCTGTTTACTGCAAGGGGAAAAAAAGAGATTTTACTTCAGCAGCAAAGGGATATAGTGCAACAAAAGTCTAGAGTTAGTTGGTTAAAATATGGTGCTTCTAACTCAAGATACTTCCATATTCAGATGAAGTTAAGACAAGCACACAGTACGATAACAGAGCTTGAAAATGATGATGGTGTTATGCTCACTGATCAAAGTGAGATAGCAAGTGAACTGGTAAAGCATTATGAAAGAAAATTCAAATATCATGAAGTAAATATTGATGAAAGCATCTTTGAAAGTATGCCTCATGTTATTATAAGAGAAGACAATTCTATGATTAATGAAACTCCTACTGATGAAGAAATTAAAAATGCAGTTTTTGAATTGAATCCTGAAAGTGCCCCTGGACCTGATGGATTTCTTGGGAAGTAATTGGTCTGGAATTCTCTAAGGCTGTTCAATTTTGTTGGAGTAAAGGTTTCATTCCTAATGGTTTAAATGCTAATTTCTTAAAACTACTCCTCAAAGTGAAGAATGCAAAAAAATCTAAGCAATTCAGACCTATTGGGCTGATGAATTTCAGCTTCAAAGTGTTTACCAAAATTTGGGCTTCAAGATTGGAGAAGATTGTAAACAAAATGGTGACCAGACAGCAAGGAGCTTTTATTAAAGGAAGAACAATTCAAGATCAGGTTGCTCTAGCTTCAGAAATGATAAATGAATTTGAAACAAAAAGGAGAGGTGGTAATTTTGGCTTAAAGCTTGACATAACACAGGCTTATGATTCCCTCAGCTGGAAATTTTTGTTTAAGGTTTTACACAATTTTGGTCTATCATATAAATGTTTGCACTGGCTGAAAGTGCTATTACAGTCTGCTAGAATTTCTGTGCTAGTCAATGGAGGTCCTGAAGGATACTTTACAGTGGTAGAGGACTAAGGCAGGGTGACCCACTGTCACCCTTGATTTTTGTCATTGCTGAAGACCTTCTGAGCAGAAATATTACAAAAATGATTCAAGAAGGGAGTTTGAAGGCTATGGTGAATAGAGGAGGAGCTCAACCTTCCCACATCTTTTTTGCAGATGACATTTTCCTTTTTTGTAATGGGGAAAAAAGGAATGTTAAAAAGTTAATGGATCTGCTTAATAAATATCAAGCTGCTTCTGGTCAACAAGTAAATCTTGAGAAGAGTAAATGCTTTATGGGTGGAACTAGCCACAACAGAAAAGTTAAGATATCTGAAGAATGTAATGTGCAGTTAGCTGAATTCCCAGATAAATAATTGGGTGTATGGTTGGTCCAAGGAAGTGTGAAAACTCAAAATGTGTGGAATGTGGTTGACATGATGCAAGAAAGGTTGACAGGGTGGATTGGGAAGGTACTTTCTTTTCAAGAAAGACTCATTTTAGTGAAGTTTGTTTTGAGTAGTTTCCCAATATATTCAATGTCAGTTTAAAAATGGCCAATAAGAGTAATTAAGGAGTGTGAAAGAATAATAAGGAATTTTTTATGGTCAGGTGACCCTGCAACAAGAAAAATGGTTACTCTAAATTGGAATAAGACTTGTTCTCCAATAAGTGAAGGTGGTTTGGGTTTAAGAAGACTGGAGATCATAAATAAAGCTCTTTTAATGAAGCTATTGTGGAGAATTAAAACTGGTAATGATGAATGGTCTCAATTCTTTCTAGAAAAATACAAAAATAAAAAAGGAGAATGGATTACATATTATAAGAAATCTTCTATATGGCTAGGATTAAAAGGGATAATAGGTGTAATGGAGGAAAATACTAGATAGATTGTGGGTGATAGTCACAATGTTTCTGCTTGGAAAGAAAAATGGGTGAAGGAGGCAACATTACAAGAAATGTACCCTGAAAATGATTATATGCTGCAGTTTCCAGAAATGAAAGTTTCAGATTTATTACTTGAGGGTGAATGGGTGATTCCAGCTGAATTATTGGAAATGATTAGTCTTACTGATTTACCAGTTGCGGGTGAAGGTGGTGACATAAAAGTATGGACTGGTACTATTACAGGGTAGTTTACAGTAGCTTCAGCTGTAGAGGTCTTGAGGCAAAAATTCCCAATTATTAATTGGGCAAAAAAGGTATGGCATAGTTCTATTCATCCTAGCATTTCTAGTAACATTTGGAAACTGGGTAGAAATATCTGTGCTACTGATGACAATATGAAGAGGAGACAGTTTCAGATGGCATCAAGATGTATTATATGCAGAGTAAGGAAGGAAACAAGAGACCATATCCTTTG
This sequence comes from Papaver bracteatum, assembly GCA_023529315.1. NCBI lineage: Eukaryota > Viridiplantae > Streptophyta > Magnoliopsida > Ranunculales > Papaveraceae > Papaver > Papaver bracteatum. The sequence continues at coordinate 963,731 of JAJJWX010005351.1, forward strand.
GTATTGTAATTACAGTCATATCATTTGGAGCTGGCTTGCTGGTATCTTTAATTTCAAGAGCCCAACATCTTTTGAAGATATATTTCAGATGGCAAAAGGCAAAAGTCCAGCTATGAAAGAAGTTTGACTGCTTGGTGCTTGTGTAACTATGAAAGAACTACGGTTCTTGAGAAATAACTACACTTATGGGGGTGGTAAAAGTGATATAAATATTTCTAAGAGCAGAATCTTGAAAGTCATTAATGACCGTGACATTATAATGAGAGAAAATATGTGGAACGACCAATATGATCTGCAAGTTCTCAAAAGCTTGGGACTTAAGACCAGAAGGGTGAAGAATCTGATAGCTAAGCAAGTGTATTTCAAACTACCAAGCCAGGGTAAGATTTTACTATGTTGTGTTGGGGCCTCCAGGGGAAACCCTAGTAATGCTGGGTATGGTATAGTAGGCAGAAATCACACAGGTGAATGTGTGGTTGCAATCTCAGGAGGTTTGGGAATTTGTACCAATTATTATGCAGAAGTCCTTACTGTTATAGTGGTAGGGGAGTGGGCAGTTCAGAAGGGATTTAAAGAGTTGGTTTTTAACACATATTCTCAAGCTGTCATCAATGCTTTTCAAACAAATAGAATCCCTTAGTTTGCAACAACAAGGTGGGAAAGAATTTGTGCTGCTGTATCTTCTTGGAGTCTACATCATAGCTACAGAGAAGTTAACTTCTCTGCAGACAATATGGCAAAAAAGGGTGCCGGGCTATGTAGGGGATAAAGAAGGATCTATTATACCAAACCAGAGTTCTTGGGCTATCTGGAAAGCCCAGAAAAAAATTACTTTAGATTTTGTTAAAAGTATCATAATGGGCTTCTTTTGTAACTTTTTCATTTTTTTTCTATTTTTTTCATCCCTTTGAGTTGTAACCTTTTTGAACTTCCTTGATCATTAATGAATTTTATTGTTAAGCAAAAAAATAAAAAAAATAAAAACCGATTTCTCCAGTAAGATCAAGTCCCCAACGTATGTTGAAGGAATTCGTGACATCGATGGATGAACGATGTTGCATCTGCTTCAGAAGTCTTGTCATGGAGATAGTGAAGACTTAGCGATTGTAGTTCAGTTTCACTTTGATCGTGTCAGTGGTGAATCGGTGCGTCATCATCGAGATGTTTGTGCTGAAGCCAGAGGCGCCATTGTAGTTGCAGGAATTCCCACACTACACCCTTGTTAAGATTTTATAGAAATCTACTAGAAATCAACTAAAATTTAAAGATTAAACGACACTTTACTATTCAAATTTCAGAAATGTTTACAAAATTGGAAGAAATCAAGATTACAAATACTCTCTTAAAGTTTCTCTCTCCTCAAAGACTCTTTCAACTCTAAAAAATGCATCATCCTTTTCTGGATCTATCGAGCCCTTTATATAGGAATTTACATAATGGATGACAGCTAAGTTTTCCTCCTATTTCGGATCTATTTTGCGATCTCATCGCGATAGTTACAATGTTCTTCTATCGCACGAATGATGACCATCGCAGGATCAACATATTCTTCTTTTATTTCTTTCATCGTCAGTTTCTTTTGGTTATTCTGTGACGCTCGTGAAACGTTGTTAAAGTATTGATAGTGACGCTCGCAGAGACATTGTTAATATCGCAGGAATATCATTGTAGCGATATTCTGGTCCTACATCTTGCCTATTCTCATGTCTTTTCTGCGAAGAAGAGAAGGTCATGAGAACCAATATTCTTTATTACCCTCGCGATTTCTTTCTCTTTTATGCTTTCTTCTCGACAAGATTTCGTTAATTTAGCCTTTCTTACACGTGTTGTGAATTCCTTCATTTATTGACACGTCTCTGCTCAATAGGCCCACCCCTTTTGCCTATAAAAGGTACAACTAAGTTTCAAAACTAACTTTCTTCTTTAGTTTCTTCATCTTCTTTACTTGTCTACTTCGTCTTCCGTCTGCAACTTTTCTCCTTCTTCATATTCTTCTGCTAATGTTCTAATGGAGTCATCAAGGTATGTTTATTGAATTATGACATTTATTTACGCCAATTTTTATTTTTATTCTCCAATCTTTCTTATTTGATTCTTCATGTTATGTCTTCTCTTCAGCGGAACTATCTCTAACGCACAATCCAAGGCTCAAAACCCTAATACTCGCAAAAGATTAGCAGAAAAGAAGAAGAGGAGTTCTGCGAATGATAAGGTAGTAAGAAACATATTCTATTTCCAGATAACAATATTGTTGCCTCTGTTTCTTATCTGAGTTATTATTCGCAGAATGACGAGAGCCCTGTTAAGCCTTTCAAAAGATCTCGTCACTTTAAGACAATTGGGGAATATCTCGTCATGCCTACATTAACATCCGTGAAGATTACTCCCACACCATCGCAACCAAATCTTTCTACTTCTTCTTGCGAGAATATCGCTACCCATACTTCTACTTCTTCTGACCCTTCAACGGATCAGGCTCTTAAAATTGCTGTGACTGAGACTCCTTATAGTCCTTTACGGCCTTCAAATGTTGTTTTTCCACATACTCCTCCTGAAAACTCAACCGTTACAAATGATCGTCAATTTTCTCTCATTACTACTTCATCTTCTACACCTCTTTCTTCATCAAACGAAACTTTTGCAAGTGTTGATGTTGCTTTTAAAATTTTGTCTAACATTTTAGACAATGCTAGAAATTCTTCCACTGACCCTCTCCAGCACGGAGCTTGCGAGACTCTACTCAAGTATTTTGGCTCTAATGATAATGCTTCGCGAGCATCTTTGGAAAATGAGATTGAAGCTCTGAGGAAAAGCCTTCAAGCTAAAACTGCTGAATGTGATACTTTGAATCATTTGCTTCGCAACTCTTCTTTGGACTGCGAGAATCTTCGCAGAAAAAATGACGAGTTGAAAGGTATATTCTTCTTGCCTCTACTCCCTTTTTCTTCTGTTTTATTTTCATATTTTCTGTACTCAAGTTTTCTTCTCAAATTCTTGATTTATATGTTAGTTTCAAATCGGACTCGTTTCATAGAAAGACTCAAATTTGAATCTATCGCTGAAGAAGCTCGCGTTGAAAGAGATTCTTGGATGGATCAACATACTAAACTAGACAATCTTTACAATTATTCAATTGATCGCATAAATAATCTTACTAATGAGAATAATCAGTTATTGCAAAGGCAGAATTTATTAAGTGGCGAGGTTGATCGCCTCTCATATTTGTTTTTTAAGGATAATTTAGCGATGAAATCTTTATCAGATGAGAATAAAACTTTGTCCCAAGAAAAACATAGATTTTTAAGCTTGATGGCGATTTCCTCGTAGCAATTAACTAATCTTCAAAGCACGTGTAATAATCAAGAGCAATCTCTTCGTTCTCTCAAGAATGAGCTCAAGGAATTAACTGAATCATCTGCTGCCGAGAAGGATAGACTTATCAAGGGTAGACTAACTCTTAGCTTAAGAGCCAGTGAGCTTCAAGACCAATATTCTCAATTAAAGGAATCTCATTCTTCACTAGTAAAGTAAAACTCATATCTTCGCAATAAAGAAGAAAGCATGAAATCTCGTCTGAAGGGCATGGTTGGCGATAAATTCGATGATGCCATGAATTAATGGGAGAACTGTTTATTTGCATTAATCCAAAACTTAACCTCGCAAAAAGAAGGTAGTCAATTGACTGCCTCTCTTGTTGATCTTCTCATAAAATTTTGTGTTATATTCCTTGTGAGATTTTTGTTTAACTGATTTTTTATTTTTTATTTTGTTGCTCGCAGAATCCGAAAGAAATCTTCATTCTACCATCGCTGATCTGACCGCTAAGCTGGATAAAGTTCGCAAAGAAAATAAGTCTCTTATTTCCAATTATTTTGATGTCCGAGACAAAGCATAAAGAAGACTTGATTATCTCGAGTACTTTAAAAACATAGAGATTAGGAATCGCGATAGAGGTTTCCTTCGCAAGGTCCATCTCAGCTCTGAAGTTCTTGTGAACGACATTCTTCTCTCCAATTCTCTTCCTCCAGTATCTGTTCCTCCTCTAAAGGTTGATGATGATGAAATTCCGATTCCCATGGATGTAGACTTAGAATTCACTAATGATGAGGAAAATATTTCCCAAGGAGATGGTGAAGAAGAAGAAGAAAAAGAATTCCTCCCAAAGAAACAACTGCGGGTGGTGAAGTAAATGTTGATGAAGGATTAAAAGAAGGAGAGATACATAATGAAAAGGATGCTGATGAAGATGATAATTCTGACATAAATAATAAATCTGACGAGCAAGAAGAATAAATCTGGTGAAGTCATCGCTGAAACTTGAATGTTGTCTTTGCTTTCTTTTTCGTCTTCTTACTTGCGAGCGATGTAACCTTTGAGACTTTTAAAATTTAACTTTCAATTTATCTTACTTCGAATATTTCCAAGGAAGATAATGAAATCTTGCTTTTCTATTCCCCTACTTGCCCTTCATTATCTTTCTTGAAATGGTGAATCATTTTCTATATCTTCTTTAAGGAATTGTGTTGTTGCGTTATTCACAAAAGTATATATATATATCTGTGATACAATGAATACTGCTGCGATGTTCTGAAAAATTCTGAAGGAATCTGCGATGTGAAGAATTTTCCTTCTTATATATAGTTATGCGATGAAAGAATACTTCCTGCAATCTTAAAATAGAATAGTTAATTGGTAAGATTATTCTTTTGGTCTTATTTTGCCTTCCTAGTTAAAGGTCTTATTTTGCCAAACTTTTTCTGTCTGCGACAAAATTGCAGGATTTCTTAACATTTGCATGTAAAGACCCTTTGATCTTGTCTTATCCATGTTCTTTCAAAATCTTTGCGACAATATGATAAGTATAAACTCTTTGTTAAGAATTTAGCCTTATGACATTGTCGTCTTGCGATGAAATCGCAGGACGTCTTTACATTTTCATGTAAAAACCCATTGATCTAATCTTAACTTTTGGTTTGTTGCCTCTATATAATTTACCTCACGCGACAATATGACAAGCCTAAATGTTCTTGCGATCATAAAGCCCCATGACATTGCCGTCTTAAGACACTTATCAGCTCCCTAATGGAGGGTGCCGCCCTTATCTTCCCCCTGGTTGCCCCTTCAAGGAGGGCACATCGTCCATACAAGACTAGCTCCTCCCATCCAGATTTACCAATAACCAAATGTTTTCGCAGCCTCTTGTCCTTTATGCCTATATGGCTTATAGTTACAAGACTGCACCCTAAGTGGGGTTTTCTTCAGGCCAAGTACATCATAGCCAAGACTTACCAAGAATGGCAAGTAAGTTTCGTACGCCTTGGAAACCTTGGCTCAACCGTGTACCTCGGCGCCTTGGTCATACATTGCACTTCTTGGAAGAGATTCTCGGTCGTCCAACCAGGGTATAACCATATATAGTTGGAAATCCAAGATCTCTCTCCCGGATAGGTTTTCTTTAACCCCAACATATGCATGACTCAGGATCCAGCAGCGGTATAACCTTACCCCTGAATCATGTCAAGAGATACCCCATCCTATGACGCGCTTTTAGGTCTTACATTTGCCTCTTACGAAATTTTATTCGCGAACTAGGGTGCACGCCATAAAGGTTTGTCCCATTCTTTAATCTCTGCGAATTTTTATTCGCTTTTCTTGCGATGTTGCTCGCTGATCTTGTTGTGCTTTGTTATCAGAAGAATTTTTCAATTTCAAGAAAGAGAAAAGAGTTTATTATCTGTGTCATCATATGACATACCAGTATTTCTTATCTCGCAGAAGATGTCACTGATAATACCTCTTTAGAAATAATCTATTCCACGGTCTATCGAGTCTTTGACCAACATCTCTTCCTTCAGGATCCATTAATTTGTATGCCCCAGTTCCAACTATCTCTTTAATGATGTATGGTCCATCCCATTTTCTCGCCAATTTTCCACCACTTTCTCGCTGATAACCAGGCATTTCTCGCAGTACTAAATCCCTAGGTTGGAATTCACGCTTCTTAACACGTTTGTTGAACTCGCGAGCTAATCTGCATTGGTAATTCTCCATATGTTGTAGAGTTTGTTCTCTTTTTTCTTCTAATTCATCTAACTTATTTAGTATCATACCAGCACTTAGATTTCTTTCCTATGCTTCTATTTTTGTTGTAGGAATAATAACTTCTGTTGGTAATACAACTTCTACCCCATATGTCAAACAAAATGGTGACATTCCAGTTGCTTCTCGTTTAGTTGTGTTGTAAGCCCATATTGCATTATGTACTTGCTCACACCATGCTCTGTGGTATCCTTCTAACTTCTTTTTCAAGATGTCTGTGATTGTTTTATTAGTTGCCTCAGCCTGACCATTTGCTTGTGGGTATAAAGGAGTAGATTTCCCACATTTTATTTTAAATGCATTGAGTAACAATTCTATATTTTGTCCCTCAAATTGCTTTCCATTATCAGATACTAATTGCGCTGGAATCCCAAATCTACAGATTATATTTTCAAAGATGAATGTAAAAATATCGTTATCGCGAATATGTTGTACTGCCTTTACTTCTCCCCATTTTGTGAAATAATCTGTTGCGACAATCAGATATCTTCTTTATCCAGAACCAGGTACAAATGGTCCCACAATATCTAACCCCCGTTTCCAAAAAGGCCATACACTTGTTGAAGATGATAATGGTGCTCCTGGTGCATGTATCTTTTTTTCGTATCGCTGGAAATCCTCGCAACGCCTTGCGAGTTGCTTTACATCCTCATGCATATACGGCCAGTAATAACCTTGCATTTTTGTTCTATATGCCAAATACCTTCCTCCATTGTGATTACCAGCGTCACCACTATGTAACATCTTTAATACTTTTTGTCCTTCTTCTCTCGTCAAACATCTTAGCGAGGGTCCATTGAAAGATCTACGGTATAACGCTCCATCTCTTAGCTCATAATTGGTTGCCCTACTTTTCAACTTGTGTGCTTCTAATCGATTTCTTGGAATTTCTCCTCTCGCCAAGTATGCATGAAGATCTGCTCGCTAATCTGTAATATTGCTCGTAGGTTCTCCCTCGCCAGCTTCTACCATCATTACATCTGTTTCTTCTTCTTCTTTGTTTATCGATGGAAATGAAAGTGTTTGAATTTTTATGCATCTCGACAATGGATTTGTCATCATACTAGATATGAAAGCGAAAGCATCTGCGAGCCTGTTATCTTTCCTTGATATGTGTCTCCATTTTATTTTTGGAATTCTCGCAGATAACTCTTCAACGAGTCTTTTGTATTTTCTTAGGGATGGTTCATTTGTTGTGTACTCTCCTTTTATCTAACGAATAACCAATTGTGAATCGCTGGTGATTCTGGCATTTTCCAAATTCATTTCTATCGCAAATTTTAAAGCATGGATCACTGCCTCATACTCTGTCTCATTATTAGTGGATGCAAATTCAAATCTAAATGAAAAAGTTGTTTTTTCTCCTTCTGGTGATATGAAAACAACTCCAATTACATTTACTTCTCCATTGGATGATCCATCTACTAATATTTCCCATCTATTGGGTTCTGTTAATAGTTCTTTTGGATCTCCACATTCTTCTTCTACATCAACCATCTCTTCTACAGCTTCATCATCTTCTAAAGGAAATTCAGCTAAGAATTCTGCGATGACGTGTGATTTTGGCGAGGATAAAATTTTATATTGTATATCAAAGTTTCCTACTTGTGCATTCCATCTCTCAACCCTGCCTGATCTCTTTGAATTTTTCATTACTGATTCAATTGGCACTTTTGTTAACACTTTGACCTTATGTGCTTGAAAATAGATACGAAGTTTGAAAGTTGCATGTACCAATGCTAGAATTAGTTTCTCAATCTTGGAATAATTTCTCTCTGCATAATTGAATGTTTTGCTGATATAGTAGATTGGTTTTTCTACCCCCACATCTACTCGCAACAATACTGCACTTAGCGCGTATGTGGTTGTCGCGAGATAGATCAATAATTCTTCTCCTGGTTCAGCCTTTTATAAAATGGATATGTTCATTAAATACTCTTTGATTCCTTGAAAAGCCTTTTCACATTCATCTGTCCACTTGAATTTAGTTCCCTTCTTCAATATGTTGAAAAAATGTTTGCACTTATCTGAAGATCGCGAAATGAATCTCCCTAGCGAGGCTAGGAGTCCATTCAATTTTTGTACATCTTTTACTGTCGCTGGTGTTGGCATATCGCGAATTGCTTGCACCTTTTATGGATCAACTTGTATTCCTTCTTTTGATACAATGTACCCCAAAAAGTTTCCTGAAGTTACTCCAAAGGTGCACTTATCAGGATTTACTTTGATATTAAATTATCACATTTGATCAAAAATTTCTTTCAAATCTTGCACATGATTTTCAGCTTCTTTACTTTTGATTAGCATATCATCTACATACACTTCTAATGTTTTGTGAATCCACTTTGCAAACACCTTCTCCACCATTCTTTGATATGTTGCTCCAGCATTTCGCAAACCAAATGGCATCTTTGTGTAATAGTACAACCCTCTTGGAGCAAAAAATACTGTATGTTCTTGATCTTCTTCAGCGAGAGGAATTTGGTTATATCCTTTATATCCATCCAGCGATGATATTCTTGCATTTCCTGCTGCTGACTCAACCATTTGTGGAATATCTGACTCGATGATATTCCTGCATCGAGCATTTTCTGTAATTCTTCCTCTATTTGAGAATGGTATGTTGTTGCGATTTTCCTTATTCTTTGCTTGAATGGTCTTACATTTTTGTTGATTTCTAATTTATGGCATGCTATTGATGGATCTATTCCTGGCATTTCATCCATATTCCATGCAAAGATATCTTTATATTCTCGCAAGAGATTTATAGTTCTTTCTTCCTCATCTGCCTCCATTCTAGTTCCAATTTTTAGCATTTTAGGCTCTTCTTTACTCCCAATATTTACTTCTTTTGTTGGCTCTGCAGCAGTGTAACTGGCTTCAGGTTCTCCCATTGGTATTGGTGTTTTCATAATTCTCGCGAAATTTCACTGGGCACTCCTTTTCCCTCCTTTGCTCTTATCATGTAAACTTTAAACTCTTCTTCCTTCTTCAATTCTCTCGCCAATTTTCTGCGCGCTTTTCGCAACTTTGGACGGTTTTCACAATTCTTCACTTCAATCTGGTAACATAATTTTGCAAAATCCGTATCTCCTCTAATTTCCCCGATTCCACTGGGCATAAGAAATTTAACACACTGATGTAACGTTGATGTTATAGCCTTGATTGCATGTATCCATGGTCTTCCCAGTATCATATTGTACGGTGATTCCACATCTACCACGCATAATGATACTTGTGTTTCAATTTCCCCTAGTGGAATTCGTACCACTATTTCGCCTTTAGGTTTTGTTAACGATTTTCCAAAGCCATGAATATGATATGTTGAATTTAACATTTCTTCATCCTTGTATCCCATCTTCTTAAAAGTATGATAGAACATTATATCCACAAAACTTCCTGAGTCTACCAAAGTTCTATTCATAGCCCATTCTTCTTCAGATTTTATTGATTCTCCCTTTCTCACTGGTATAGCGGATATCGTAATTACCAAAGAAGATGCGTGACTTAGGTTTTCTTCTGGTATTTTTGCTGCTGTGAATGTGATCTCTTGCTTTTCCCAATCTTTTAATGATGATATCTTCTCTACCGTCATAATCTTCCTTCCTTAAAAATACCGTTTATGTATCTTCCCATTAATATTTCCATGAAATCTATCAATCATTGCTCTTGTTACCATACCACACATCAATTTTCTACAATCCTCTTTGATTCTGATCATTCTTCCTTCAATTATCTCACCAATTTAAACAATTCTTACCTTTTTCTTCACCTTTTCTTCAATTTTTGCTAATCACTCCCTGTTTCTAGCGCCAAAATGTAGTTGCAGGAATTCCCACACTACACCCATATTAAGATTCTATAGAAATCTACTAGAAATCAACTAAACTTTAAAGATTAAACGACACTTTACTATTCAAATTTCAGAAATGTTTACAGAATTAGAAGAAATCAAGATTAAAAATACTCTCTTAAAGTTTCTCTCTCCTCAAAGACTCTTTCAACTCTAAAAAATGCATCATCCTTTTCTGGATCTATCGAGCCCTTTATATAGGGATTTACATAATGGATGACAGCTAAGTTTTCCTCCTATTTCGGATCTATTTTGCGATCTCATCGCAATAGTTACAATGTTCTTCTATCGCACGAATGATGACCATCGCAGGATCAACATATTCTTCTTTTATTTCTTCCATCGTCAGTTTCTTTTGGTTATTCTGTGACGCTCGTGAAACATTGTTAAAGTATTGATAGTGATGCTCGCAGAGACGTTGTTAATATCGCAGGAATTTCGTTGTAGCGATATTCTGGTCCTACAGCCATTATCGAAGGTGTACTCTTTGATTGGGAGTACAATTTGAAGACTTCTTAGATGCTTGAGCGTTGAGGCATCATATCATTCATGCTTCAAATATTGTAGTTGCAGGATTTCCCACACTACACCCTTGTTAAGATCTTGTTATAATCAACTCATAATTGAAGATTAAAAACGATACTTTATTACTTTGTTCTCAGAAATGTTTACAGAAATGGAAGAATTCAAGATTACAACTATTCTCTTGAAGTTTGTTTCTCCTCAAGACTTTCTTAACACTCAAGAATACATCATCCTTTTCTGGACACCTTAGGTCTATATTTATAGGGTAGTTACATAATAGATGACATCTAAGTTTTACTTTTATTTCGGGTTGGTTCTGTGATTGTACCGCGATAGTTATAATGTTCATTCTCGCAAGTTTTTTAACCATCGCAGGACAAACATTCTTTTCTCAAGTTTTCTTCAATCGTCAGTTATTACGTCGCTCTTTTGACTGCTTTTGTGACACTTGCAAAGTGTAGTTGAAAATCTTGCGGTGACGCTCGCTGGGAAGTGTTGTTAATCTCGCAGAGAAGTATTGTAGCGATATTCTGGTCCTAGATCTTGCCTCTTCTCATGTCTTCTTCGCAAAGTGGAGAGGATATGAGAATCTTCAATTCTTCAAAGTGCTCGAAACCTTTTTTTATTTCCATATTTTCTTCTCGACATTGCTCCGTTAATTTATCTAAACCGCCTTCACGTGCTGTAAATTCATCTTTTTACTGATACGTCTTTACTCAACAGGTTACTCCCTTTTGCCTCTAAAAGGTAGAGTTAGACTTCAAAACTAATTTTCTTCTTCTATTTCTCTATCTTCTTCATATGTTTATTTTATCTTTCGTCTGCAACTCTTCTTCTTCTTGATATTCTCCTGCTACTGTTCTAATGGAGTCATCAAGGTATGCTTTTTTATTATAATCTTCATTCGATTAAATTTTTATTCATATTATTCGATCTTCTCTATTTGATCCTTCATAACTCCCGTATTATGTCTTCTCTTCAGTGGAACTATCCCTAACACCCAATCCTCAGGTCAAAACCCTAGTGCTCGTAAAAGACCGACTGAGAAGAAGAAGAGAAGTTCTGCGAATGATAAGGTGGTAAGAAACACATCCTATTTCTTAATAACAATATTGTTGCCTCTGTTTCTTATCTAAGTTATTATTCGCAGAATGTCGAGAACATCGCTAATCCTCCCAAAAGACCTCGTCAGTTTAAATCTCTTGAGGCTGATTTCTCCATCCCAACATTAACATATGGAAGAGTTACTCCCACACCCTCGCAACTGGATCCTCTTTCTTTTACCTGCGAGAATATCACTGCCAACACCTCTATTTATCTTGGTTCATTAACAAATCAAGCTCCTGAAATTCCTTCTAGCCCTTTATTGCCTTCAACTGTTGTTTTTCCCAACACTCCTCCTTCTGATTATACAATCATCGCAAATAACTCAAATCGTCAACTTGTCCTCGTTACTACTTCACCCTCTGCATCTCTTCCCCCATCAAGTGAAACCTTGGCAGGAGTTGATGTTGCTTTTAAAATTTTATCTAATATTTTAGACGATGCTAGAAAATCTTCTACTGACTCTCTTCAATATAAATTTTGCGAGACCTTACTTAAATATTTTGGCTCTGATAGTACTGCTTCACGAGCATCTTTAGAAAATGAAGTTGAAGCCCTAAGAAAATGCCTTCAAGTCAAAAATTCTAAATGTGATACTCTGAACCATATGCTTCACAATTCTTCACTTAACTGCGAGAACCTTCGCAGAAAAAATGATGAGCTGAAAGGTACAATTTTCTTGCCTCTACCCTTTTTTTTTTCTATTTTGCTTTCATATCCTCTATTCTCAAGTCTCCTTCTTAAATTCTTAGTTCATATATTAGTTTCAAATCGGACTCGTTTCATGGAAAGATTTAAATTTGAATCTATCGCTGATGAAGTTTGTGTTGAAAGAGATTCTTGGATGGACCAGTATAATAGATTAGATAATCTCTACACATATTCGATCGATCAAATAGATAATCTTACTAATGAGAATAACCAACTATCGCGAAGTCAAAATTTATTAAGTAACGAGATTACTCGCCTCTCATATTTGTTAACCAAGTCTAATTTGGTGGTAGAATCTTTATCAGATGAAAATAAAACTTTATCCCAAGAGAAACATAGATTTTCAAGATTGATGGCAATTTCTTCTCAGCAATTGAGCAATCTACAAAGAATATGTGATAATCAAGAGCAATCTCTTCGTTCTCTTAAAGATGAACTCAAGGAAGTAACTGAATCATCTGCTGCTGAGAAGGACAAACTTATTAAAGGTAGATTAACACTTAGATCAAAGGCCAGCAAGCTTCAAGATCAATACTCCCAATTAAAGAAATCCCATTCTTTATTACCAAAGGAAAATTCGTATCTATATTCCAAAGAAGAAAATATGAAATCTCGTCTGAAGGGTATGGTTGGCGATAAATTTGATGACGATATGAATCGATAGGAGAACTGTTTATTTTCATTAATCCAAAACTTAACCTCTCAAAAAGAAGGTAGTCAATTGACTGCCTCATTTGTTGAACTTTCTGTCAAATTTTACATTATGTTTCTTGCAATATCTTTGTCTGAATAATATTTAATTATTTTTGTTGCTCGCAGAATCTGAAAGAAATCTTCATTCTACCATCGCTGACCTTACTGATAAATTGGATAAAGTTCTCAAAGAAAACAAGATTCTCACTTATGATCTTATAGAAGTTCGCGATAAGGCAGAGAGAAGACTTGATTATCTCGAGTACTTCAAAAATATAGAAATTAGAAATCGTGACAGAGGTTTTCTTCGCAAGGTTGACCTTAGTGCTGAAGTTCTTGTGAATGATATTCTGATATACCATTCTCTTCCTCCTGTATTTGTTCCTCCTTTAAAAGTTGATGATGATGAAATCCCTCTTCCTATGGACAAGGATTTAGAATATGTACCCGTTGAAGAAAATGTTGAAGAAGATACACCAGAAGAAGAAGAAAAAAGTTCTCCCAGAGAAGGAGAAATTCGTAATGACAAAAATGTTGGTGATGCTGATAATAACAGTAAAAATCTTGAGTCTGGCGAGACCATCGCTGAAGCTTGAATTTCATTCTTACTTTCTTTTCCTTCTTCTTTCTTGCGAGCAATGTAACTTTTGCAACCTTTAATTTTTGTTTACTTTGAACATTCTCAAGGAAGATAATGAAATCTTATTTATTCATTCCCCTACTTGCCCTTTATTAACTTTCTTGAGATGTTGAATTATTTCCTGTATCTTCTTGCGAAAATAGGATTATATCTGCGATGTAATGAATTCTTGCGATATTCAGAAAAATTCCAAAGAAAGTTGCCTTCTCATATATTCTCCCGCGAGGAACAAATATTTCCTGCATTCTGAAATAGTTAATGTTTAATATTATTCTGTTGGTCTTATTTTTCCTTCCTAGTTAAAGGTCTTATTTCGCCAAACTTTTTTTTCTGCGACAAAATCGCAGGACGTCTTTACATTTGTATGTAAAAACCCATTGATCTTGCCTTATCCTTGTTTCTTCGTATTTCTTGCGATAATATGACAGGTCTATATCCTCTTACGAGAACAAAGTCCTATGACATTTCCGTCATGCGATGAAATCGCAGGACGTCTTTACACTTTCGTGTAAAAACCCATTGATCTCATCTTAACTTTTCTCTTTTGGCTTATGGCCTTTATATAATTTCCGTCACGCGAAAATATGACAGGCCTAAATTTTCTCGCGATCATAAAGCCCCATGACATTACCGTCTTAAGACACTTATCAGCTCCCTAATGGAGGGTGCCTCCCTTATCTTCCCCCTGGTTGCCCCTTCAAGGAGGGCACATCAGCCATACAAGACTAGCTTCTCCCATCCATATTTGCCAACAACCAGTTGTTTTCGCAGCCTCTTGTCCTTTATGCCTATATGGCTTATAGTTACAAGACTGCACCCTAAGTGGGGTTTTCTTCGGGCCGAGTGCATCATAGCCAAGACTTGCCAAGGATGTCCAGGGTAGTTTCGTACGCCCCGGGCACCCTTGACTCAACCGTGTACCTCGGCGCCTTGGTCATACTCTGCACTCCTTAGAAGAGGTTCTTAGTCGTCCAACCAGGGTATAACCTTATATAATTGGAAATCCAAGATCCCTCTCCTGGATAGGTTTTCTTTAACCCAACATATTCATAACTCAGGTTCCAGCAGCGATATAACCTTATCCCTGAGTCATGTAAAGAGATACCCCCTTATATGACGTACTATTAGGTCTTACATTTGCCTCTTGTGAAATTTTATTCGCGAACTAGGGTGCACTCCATAAAGGTTCGTCTCATTCTATTAATCTCTGCGAAATTTTTATTCGCCTTTCTTGCGATTATGCTCGCAGTTCTTTCTTTGCTTTGTTATTAGGAGAACCTCGCAATCATAATCAGATTTTTTTTTAATTATTTTTTTTTACAACGTACCTGTATATCTTATCTTGCAGAAATTATCATTGATAATACTTTTTCAGAAATAGTCTATTCCATGGTCTGTCAAGTCTTTGACCAACATCTCTCCCTTCAGGGTCCATTAGTTTGTATGCCCCTGTTCCAACTATCTCTTTAATGATGTATGGTCCATCCCATTTTCTCGCCAATTTTCCACCATTCTCTCACTGATAACTTGGTGTTTCTCACAGCACTAAGTTGCCAGGTTGAAATTCACGTTTCTTAACACGTTTGTTGTACTCGCGAGCTAATCTTCGCTGGTAATTTTCCATATGTTGCAAAGTTTTTTCTCTTTTTTATTCTAATTCATCCAATTTATTAAAAATCATTCTAGCACTTAGATTTATTTCCCAAGCCTCTCTTTTTGTTGTAGGAATAGCTACTTCTGTTGGTAACACAACTTCAACTCCATACGTCAAACAAAAAGGTGACATTCCAGTAGCTTCTCGTCTAGTTGTATTGTAGGCCCATATTGCATTATTCACCTGTTCACACCATGCTTTGTGGTATCCTTCTAGCTTCTTTTTTAAGATGTTTGAGATTGTCTTATTAGTTGCTTCAGCTCGACCATTTGCTTGTGGATATAGAGGAGTAGATTTTCCACACTTTATCTTAAATGCATTGAGTAGCAATTCTATATTCTGCCCTTCAAATTGCTTCCCATTATCAGACACCAACTGTGCTGGAATCCCAAATCTGCAAATTATATTCTCAAATATGAATGTAAAAATATCTTTATCGCGGATATGTTGTACTGCCTTTACTTCTCCCCATTTTATGAAATAATATGTTGCGACGATTAGGTATCTTCTTTGTCCATAACCAGGCACAAATGGTCCCACAATATCTAACCCCCATTTCCCAAAAGGCCATACACTTGTTGAAGATGATAATGGTGCTCCTGGTGCATGTATCTTCCTTCCATATCGCTGGGAATCTTCGCAACGCCTTGAGAGATGTTTTGCTTCTTCATGCATATATGGCCAGTAATAGCCTTGAATTTTTGTTCTATATGCCAAAGATCTTCCTCCACTATGATAACCAGCGTCACCACTATGCAACATCTTCAATATTTTTTGTCATTCTTCCCTCGTCAAACATCTTAGCGATGGTCCACTAAAAGATCTACGATATAATACTCCATCTATTAATTCATAATTGGTTGCCTTACTTTTTAATTTATGTGCCTCCAGTCGATTTCTTGGGATTTCTCCTCTTTCCAAGTATACATGAAGATCTGCTCGCCAATCTATAATGTTGCTCTTTAATTCTTCTTCGCCAATTTCTACCATCATCACATCTTCCTCTTCTTCTTCCTTGTTTATCGCTGGTAATATAAGTGTTTGAATTTTTATGCACCTCGCAGCTGGATTTGTCATCATACTGGATATGAAAGCAAAAGCATCTGCGAGCCTATTATCTTTCCTTGATATGTGTTTCCATTTTATTTTTGGAATTCTCGCTGATAATTCTTCGACTAATCTTTTATACTTTCTTAAAGATGGTTCATTTGTTGTGTATTCTCCTTTTATCTGGCGAATAACCAATTGTGAATCGTTGGTGATTCTAGCATTTTCCAACTTCATTTCTACCGCAAATTTTAAAGCATGAATCACGGATTCATATTCTGTTTCATTAATAGTGGATGTAAATTCCAATCTAAATGAAAAAGTTGTTTTCTCTGCCCCTGGTGAAATAAAAACAACTCCAATCCCATTTCCTTCTCCATTTGATGATCCATCCACCAATATCTCCCATCTGTCGGGTTCTGTTAATGGTTCTTTTGGATCTCCATGTTCCTCTTATACATCCATCATCTCTTCCACAACTTCATCATCTTCTAAAGGAAATTCAACTAAGAATTCTGCGACAACATGTGACTTTGGCGAGGATAAAACATCATCTTGTTGTTCATCATCTTTAGCAACTTCAGATTCATCTGCTGATAACTGTTGGTGATCTTCAACAACTTCATCTTGTTATTCATCATCTTTACCAATTTCTTCTTCGCTCACCTGCATTGTCTTATCATCATTTTCTTCTTGAAGTGTTTCTGAATTTTCACCTATAGTAGCATCTTCCTTGGTTACATTTTCGGAGGATTTTTGGTTGAATCTTCTACCATAAAACATTGAGCTCCACTGCTTGTAATTATTCTCCCTTGAGAGGTTTTCTGGCGTGTTTTTCAAATCCTGCCAACCCTGCACGTTCTTGTAAACATCATCCATGCATTGCTTTTGATCATCTGTTAAATTAATCTTCTCCTTGTTGGCTTCATAAATGTTGCGAAGGAACTCGTTGTCAGCAATGAACTTTGTTAAGAACTCATCTCTCCATTCAATCCTGTATTAGATTTCTTGGAATGAAAAGTTCTCAGCTTCAAGGAATTTGGCATTTAGTCTCTCTTCTTCAAGTAAATTGTACAACATGTTGTTGAATGCCTTTTCTATTTCTAATTCCTCTACCACTTCTCTCAACTGAGTCAGTGTTTGCTCTTGTGATGTCAGTTGTTGTTGAATGCCATCTGTAAACTGAAGAGTTTCAAATCAGTCAACATTTTTTCCTTTAAAATCAGTCGCAAGTTAATATACAACTTGAGAAAACTTTCCGCCTCAACTTATGAAACCAACTAGATCAAGTTGCTTTCATTTTATGGAGACAACTTGAGAAAGTTGCTTTCATTTTTATGGAGACAACTTGATCAAGTTGCTTCCACATATACATACACTAAAGCATCAGCTTCCACATAACATTCAACTCTGAGATTCACTAAAGTAGCATAAGAATTTTTACTTACAGTAAATTCTTCTGGGAATGCCATATTCCCGTAACTATCTTTCCTTTCTACCATCAACTTGTTGCACAAATGCAGTTGGTGCCACCTGGTGAACCTTGGAGTTGAATTTTCGAATCCTTGTTGCTTCTCTAGGTAGTTGCTATGCTCCAAAAACCAATACTGGGAAGAAAAAATTAAAATGTTAGTTAAGTTTCTCAAAACATTTTAGATCAAGATTATGTTGTCAACAATTTTCAATTTCTTTTTTACCAACAAAAATGGTATGCACCGAGGTACACATTTAAGACCATCTTTTCCTTTCGGTTTCGTTATATTATCCATCAAATATTTCACTATGTGGTCTGGCCATGACACTCTATGCATGGAGAACAAGTATGGCAACCATCTCTGGGAAAAGTAGGCTCCACTAGTATCCGTGAAGAAGAACACGGTGCACAACCACATGCCAAAGAAAATCAGAAACAACGCCGGGTCCTCTCCATTTTCAGTTTCTTGTCTCAACACCATATCGATTTGTTGTCTTGTAATCTTGTAGTCCTTGCCTTTTACTGGGGGGAAATGTGTATGCAAGAAATTTATGTGCTCTTTAGTTACTTTACTCAATTTCTTCTTCAATTCATCATTTTCAGCCCTTCTTTGCACATTGAAGAAAACAACAAAATCATATGCTGTTGGAACATAAACCTTCACATTAAAAGCAAATCCCACTTGCACCTTCTTCCTCACTACTACACTGTCATGGAAACTAAGAAGCATCTCTACATCTTGAGGAATCTTAGTGTATACATCTCTTTCAGCCGTTACGTATTTTCCAGGCCTGTTTTCTTCTTCTTCTTTAAAGAATGGTTCAACTAAACCCCAGTACGGAGACTCTCTTAAGGCTTTCACATGTTCAGGCTTGTCTTTCAATACTTTATAAAAGTAGTAACCCATATCTAATAATGGTAACAATCCATATTTATATGCTAATGATGTTTCTAATTACTTTTTTTTTACCTGCAATAATACAAGCTATCTAATTAACATCTAATACCCAAATACAGATACCTATTTAAAAGAAGATTTTTATAAGTTTTCTTTTCATACCTTTTCTGTCTTCAACTATATCAGCAGTTTGTGTTGCTTCCTTGTTGGGAGCATTCCTTGCAGACTTGGTTGCGATTGCCTTCAATCTTGGCGACATCCTCTTCATACTAGTGTTGTTCAGTCAATAGAAATAGTTAGAATGATATCTCAATACAGCCAACTAATTCAAGTTGTCTTCATATATAGGAGGCAACTAGTACCAGTTGCTTCCAAAATACAAAGAAAACTGGTACCAGTTGCTTTCAAAATATAAAGGCAACTAGTACCAGTTGCTTCCAAAAGCACAATTCCATTGCATTCAACAGCATTCAAAATACTAATTACATAATGGGAACAACTATCATAAGTCCAGCAGTACATGATGTCTTCAGAACCATTTAACATGTACCATTGCATTCAACAGCATACAACAAATACTAGTACATGATGTCTTCAGAACCATATGAATGCAACTTCTACCAGTTACTTCCAAATATGTGAACAACTAACATAACTATCTTAAGTTGCTTCCAAATATGGGAGAAACTAGAAGGAGTTTCCTCTACAAATGAAGTCAAAAACTAGCAAAATGAACTAATAACATGTTTCATTCATCATTAAAAGAAAGTTTAAAAACAGGTTTAATCAAAATATTAAAGCATAGAAGAAGTACAATCACAAAGACTGGGATCAACTAGCATAAGCTTCCTCCAAAATACAAAGGCAACTAGTACCAGTTGCTTCCAAAAGTATAATTCATTTCATAACATAATGGGAACAACTAGCATAAAAAATAGTACAAGATGTTTTTCAGAAGCATTTAACATGTTCCAGTGCATTCATAAGTCATTCCAAAGGCATACAACAAGTACTAGTTTTCAATTTATAAGGCATAGATGCACAACAAACTAAAAATATGAATCAAAATACTACCAGTTGCTTCAAATATGGGAACAACTAGCATAACTATCTTAAGTTTCTTCAAAATATGGGATAAACTAGAAGGAGTTGCCTCTATAAATGAAGTCAAAAACTAGCAATATGGACTAATAACATGTTTCAGTCATCATTAAAAGCATATGAAGGCAACTAGTACCAGTTGCTTTCAAAAGCACAGTTCATTTCATTTCATAACATAACATAATGTGAACAAGTAGGATAAGTTCAGTAAAAAATAGTACAGGATGTCTTTCAGAACCATTTAACATGTTCCATTGCATTCATAAGTCCATTCCATAGGCATACAACAAGTACTAGTTTTCAACTTATAAGGGGTAGATGCACAACTGACTCAAAATATGCAGCAAAATACTACTAGTTGCTTCAAAATATATGAACAACTAGCATTAGTTGAAAACCAGTAGTAAAATGTGAAGGCAACCACTACCAGTTGCTTGCAAATGTGTAGTAAAATACCTTTTTCCGATAGAATTATTTCAGAGATTCAAAATAAACTACAGTTCTACTTCAACATAATGGAACAAAGTAACTATGAAATCATATATGAAACAGTTATACTTCAATAACTGAATCAACAACTGCTAATTCAAAACCCTAACTGATTCAAAATAACTTCTGAATCAAAATAACTTCAACAACCTAAACTCAGAAACAAAATAGACTACTAATCAGAAACAAACAATCAAAATCGATGATAAAAGTATGTTTTACCTTTCTGAATTAAAACTGTAACACTTCTACTTCTTTATCAGTAACAGAATCAGTCGTCTAGTTGATTTTTCATCACATGCAACATGAAATCGAAGAAAATTAGTATGAGAAAATATAAATCCACATATAAATCGATTTTTTCAATAATTTTGTTGAAAAATTTCATTTCCGAAACCGTAAAAAAACTAATTTGTATGATGATTAAATTGATTTGAAACACAAATTCATGTATTACCTTCGTTTTTTTTTTGCTGTTGTTGCTCGCTGCATCTGTGAAACCTTACGAAATCGATTTTTTCTTCTGTTTTCAGTTGAATTTCTTCTTCTAAATCAAAGAACGTTTGAGATCTACTAGAGTTCTTTCGGATTTGAGTTGATTTTGCAAGTTTTTGGTTGAGATTTTAGTTTTTTTAGTGTTTTTTCTTCTGAAACTGTGAGAGACAGGGAGAGAGATGGAAAGAGATGGAGAGAGAAAGAAATGTTGTAAATGAAAATAGTCGTCGGTTTTATCTGGCTGCCAACGGTTATTTGCATTTATTAAAGGGCTCTTTAGTAATTGTACAATCCGGGTTTGGGCTTGGTTCGGGATTTTTTAGGTCTAGGAGTGTTTGTATAAGTTGATAAGGGTACTTTGAAAGGGGCCCTATAATAAGGGTATTTAAATAATGTTCCCTTTATTTTTTTCATATTTATTTATTGTTCTCTAAGTGCTTTGGTGGGTCACTAAACATCGACTTGTTATTACTGCTAGGATGAAATAAAGTGATTGAGTTGCTAAAAAAAAAAAAAAAAAAAGAAAAGAAAAAAAGAAGAAAAAAAACGACCAATTAGACCAAACGGAATAAAAAGACACTTGGATAGCAGTATGTGTGAAACGTTGTCCCTGTCTCCGTCTCCTAAACAAGCGTGGAATGCAGGATCCAAGGCAACTATCACATTCTTGTTGACAAGAAGCGTGCGCTTGGATCCAAAAGATCTAATCATGCCGTCTAATAAAAAAAGTGAAAAAAAGTGAAAAAGAAAAAGAAAAGAAAGTTTTATATTGGTTGAATAAAGTCACTCCTGGTTCCCTTGTATATGCTAGTGAGGTGATGTAGAATTCAAACCAGTATCTCAATCCAATAGGATGCATAGGTTCATCTTGGCAGTGACCTTTGATTGGATATGGGAAACATCGATCACTTGTGAACATTCGCCAACATCTACATCTATATCCATCTTCTTAATCTTTTCATTGTGATTGTGGTTTGTTAGTTTCCGAGTATTGTGGCTTGTTCGACTATCTAATTAAAGCTTTATTTACTAATATATGAATTGAATTTGTGCAAGGTACCTCCTCCTGTAGTCATTTTGGATTCATTCATTGATTTGTCACAAATAGATGGAGTTGGAAATATAGATTTTGTAGGTAGACCTCTTGTAAACCTTCACGAGACTATAACTCATCCACTAGGGACACCTAGGGTTTAAAGGCTTGTTATTTATTCTAAAAGTAACCGTAATCTCAACGAGAAGAAGTTGTTGTATTTTGTTTTGTTTGCTCGAGGACTAGAAAAGATGAAATGTGGGGGAATTTGATAGGTGCCTAAATTACATCTTTTGAGTATCAATTTTGTATGCTTTTCGTAACTATTTCTCTTGTATTTTTGTGTGTTATGCTTTTTTTTGCTTTTTATAGGTACTTTGGAGTCACGTGACTTAAAAGAGCGAAAATAGGCGTTGATGGTGTTGCTCGACGACCTTGGGGGTTTATAGAGCTGAAGCACAAACACCATAGCTTTAAAGTGTTAAATCAGATGTTACTCGAGCACCAGGCACTTAGTACTCAGGGCCACCACCCCACTATATTTCACAAGTCAGAGAACCTAGGTCGAACAATATCTCACAGTTCAGACCATCACAGTCTTGTCTCGTCTCAATGCACCAAAACCGCCGTCTGCTATCCATTTTCCCAATGATGTTTACCAAGGGTTTGCTGCCGATCCAAGCATCACTTTCGGCTAACCAAGATTTTAGATGGTTTGTATCTCAGAATTTGTGACAAGCACAGTGTGTTGATTCAAGTTCGGTAAAGTTTTTTGTTACAAAACTTGCTGAGGAAACAGGGTTGAGCTGGATTCATTAAGGGAGAACCAACACTAGTTCTTCTATCTCGCCTTCAGGTAGTAGTTCACTGCCAATAGAAACACCGGAATATTTAGGTCATATGGCTTGGTTTTCAAGGGTATTTCGAGTACGAAATGGGAGCAGACATTGGGTTTGTGATGTATTTGATGTCTAGAAAGAAGACGTTGCTGCTATTGATATTGTGTATAATGAAATAATAAGGTAGTAATTGTGTTCTCTGAGAAGAATGGAAGAATGGGTTATGTATGCTCACAGGGAAGCAGTTGTGCAACCTCTATTATGCAAGAAGTACACAACCTTCATCAGTTCGAGACTGGCACATAAGATGCTTGTGGAAATGCCTGAACTAGCATTACCAACAGTTAGATAAAGGTTCTGGTGGGCATTTGCTGAGAGTTATGACATGGAATGGTAGGTTCAGTTCCAAGCCGAGAGAAGCTAAGAAGAAGTCGCAGGAATTGGAGATTGGTGATATGAATATCTTGCCAGGGAATGAGAGTTGTGGCTGGTAATGAGATTATGAAGCTAGTGGTTGTATTGATGGCAGTGAGGAAGAGAGGGACTGAGGTTTGAGCCAGAGTTGGAGATGAGAATGCATTGGGGTTTAATTTGAAGCTGGAGATGGCTGCCATATGATGTTGAGTTTGCGCTGCTGTGTAAGAACTATGGTAGTTTATGGAGAAGTGCGACTATAACTAGTTCTTATGGTGGAATTTCAGCTGAAGTGCAGCTGGAGGTAATGCTTTTCTTGAATCAATTGCAGGTGCAGATGCAACTGGGTTCTGGTTGCTACAGGGATGAGGTTTTGGAATTGGTGAATGGTTGCTGAGCCTTGGTTTTGTGCAGTCAGTTAGCACTGTTGCAGGTGGAGTTTGGTAGTCTACTGGTGATTAAATGGGTTGGTGGATATATGTAGCTGGGAGAACAAGTGTTACGCTAGGAATGAATGAAGCAGTTGCAGTTGGTGGTATCTAAGCTTCCATGGTTGTTGCTGAATGGATTGAAGAGATATGGGTTCGTGGTGCTGTTTTGAATGCAAATGCAGGGAAGTGATAGCTTGGTTTCAGCTGGATTATTTAGCTGAGAGTGAGTTAAGAGCTTGGATGCAATGTTAAGCTGTTGTTGCCGTTTGAATTCAAATGCAGGGGAGATGGTCGGACTCGAGATTGAGTCGGTACAGGATAGTCTTGAATGAGAAGGAAGGATTAATGGTTGGTGCAGCTACCAGTGATCAGTGAGAGCGTTGGTAGTGATTAGTGGCCTGAAACCAATGCTGTATAAATTGCGCGAAAGTGAGCAAAAATGGCGCGACGGTGGAAATAGCTCCGGTTGTCGGAATTCGCAACTTGAAGCATGAATTGCAATGTTTCAGTTAATCGCGAAGGGGGTATGTGTTGGATGCTAGAGTTGGCGGCCGGACATATGAGCTACGAGTCACGCTTTTAGGTACGTTTTCGCAAGATTATAAATTGGCTTAAATGGTTCTATGGTGAGTGTGTGGACTGAAGATAAGCAGAGTGAGCTGCTGGAAGTGCAGAATTACTTGGTGATAGTTTCTGATCATTCAATGGCCGGAGACAATTTTCCGGCGACCGGATTTCGGCGATGACGTCAGCAAATCCGGAGACCAATTTTGGACCCAAAATTTCCAGAGACATATTTCTCACACCTGGGCTAGGTGGACTAGTAGATGGACGTGGACTTGAAGATTTGAAGGCTAGAGCTAATTTTGGAACAAGAAGAGCTATAAAAGAGAAGACTTTTCTCAAAACCTAATATCTTTTATCTAATATCTTATACTTTTGTTTCTAGGGTTTGTGAACATGATAGGGTTTCTCTTTCTTCTTGTTATGAACTCCATTAACATGAGTACTTAATTTTATTATTGGTTATGGAATAGTTGGATTTCACAAAGCATGATTCTTTGATATGATAAACTAGTTTTGTCTCCATATTATCGATTATGATTCACTGTTTATATTGTTACATGAATTGAATGCTTGTTTGATCGAGTCGCGAATCGGTTGAGTTTGTGTTCATCTCTATTGCTAGATTAGGGTTTGTTATACGTAAAAGTGATAGATTCCTGATTACAAGTAGCATGGATATGGTTATAATTTGTAGTGATATATTTTTATGATCATATGTGAATCGTGACCTTTGTTAAATCGGATTAGTGTGCTTTCCACGTTCGATTGCTTTGATTGGCCTGATTTCATAAAACTTAATGCATCTAGGGAATTAAACTTGATTAGTACTTTTACACGTTGGGTTGTTCTTTAAGATAGAATTCATACTCGCATCTTTTAATGTGTTTGTTGATGACAAAAGGAGATTAGCGGGATATTCTTGCGATCAAGATATTCTAGGGCTTTTGATATAAGTTGAGATTAAAATATCAATTCTAGTTATTGTGAAGAAAACATATTTGTGAATGAAGATGAATCCTTAACCAATGTTCTCACTACCTTGATTTGTGTGCTTTAATTTTTATTGTTTTGTTTTTATTTTAGTTTAGTATATAAAAATCAGAAAAATACCCGGTGTTTTATATAAGGAACCGAAAATATATTGACAACCTAGACCTCTCTGTGGGATCGATCCTTTCTTGCCCTTGCTATATTTATATTTTGAGTAGTAAGAAAGTGTAAATTATTTTTGACGCATACGACAGCGATCATCTAGATTTGAACACCGAGCTTTTATCAACCAACTACAGACATTAGCCTACTGTCGGACTTCGGAATGGAATGCAGATAAGACCGAATCAAACCCTCTAAGCATTTAGTTATAATAATCTTGAGATATCAAAACTTGCGAGTTCGACTGAGCAATGCGCTAAAATCCTTAACTAAGAGCCCAAGCTTATCCTTGGAGGATTACTCAATTTTTAGAAAAAAGAGAGAAAATAAGGTAAGATGAGAAAGAGAGAAGGGATGTCGTTTTTAGCTTTTGTTTAACCAATTTCTTCGACACTTTTATCAACTTCAATGAGCAAGTTATTCACACTTAGTCATATTATCAAGATTTTATTCTTCGGTTCATCAAGAGGGAAGATAATTAGAGGAAAGAAAATTAAAATGTTCAGTTACTAATCTTGTTTGAAGGAAAATGTCTTCATGTGTTCTCCTATTTTTCAGCCTTCAAATCTTCAGGGATACTCGAAGTTTCCATCCTGAACCTCTATAAATTAAGTTTAACCTATCTGAAGTTGACTCTTGTCGCACGATTCAGGCGTTAGGCTTTGGCATATAAATTTAACAATTCCAGACTTGACATACCAACATCCGCGGGTTCAACCCTACAATGATCTTCCTTTAATATATAACCTTTTTGTGTAAAGGAAACAAAAATTATAATCTCGATTACACAAATTATTAAATATACAAAGAGAGAAAAAAACAGATATGTATACAAAATCGTAGAAAAGTTTACATATGTTATACAAATTACAAAATGAGACCCTCAAAATTTTCTTTCAAATTGATCCTAACTTAGATGTTTAGTCACATCATATCCATTAATGAAGAAGATCGTCTGGCTATTGGCATTGTCTGGTAAGTGATGTATTGTGTATGCTTAGTTGTTCTAGTCGTCTTCTTTACTTTCAGTCTTGGAAGGTAGCCAAATGATATGATGGTGATAATGAAGAACTGCCGAGCATACACTTGGTTTCCTTCTTGTTTGGTTTTGATTCAAGATGTTGTATAAAACTTAACGGTGCTCTCTAACAATTCAAGGCTAGTTCCGGGGATTTCTTTTATTCTTGAACCATTCTTGTACATCCTGAAAACTGGAATAGAATTCAGTCCCTCTGACTTGGCTAGTTGTGGATGTTCCTCAACCTCCACCTAGAAGAAAAAATTACAAGAAAAGTTCACGTTATATTTTATCCACCTAATTAATTGTTGAATAAGAAACTTGTAGCCTAGTATATCAATATCTTGATCATTTTGGAATTCATCTTAGATAATGGTGTACAAATTTATCGAAATTTCTCTTGTACAGTTATTCACTATCAGTTTACCTCTCTTCTTATTTACTGATCCTTAAATTATAGTTTAGATGCAGAATCAACAAATCTAGTATGTGATACTTTTGTTAATTTTCATGCAGAAAGTCACTACTCCTGTAAGTTACAAAAATATCAAACAAACCTTGATAAAGTTCAGAGATTGGTTTCTCTTGCTAAGTTGTTCCATAAGAACCAATGCTTTCTGATCACTCGATTTGTTGCAGAACAACACCACAGATATCCCTGAAAATTTGTAAAACTTATAAAAAAAAGTGTGTATATCACATAAGAAGCTGACTTTTCAATTTAATTTAGTAGAAAAGTCAAAAAATCAGTAAGAAGAGAAAATTTTCAGAATCACTTTCAAAAAGCAAGAAATGGTTTTTTTTCGTATAACCAATAAACCTTACTTCTGACTTTTGAGAAGCGCTACTGCTTCTTGATAACTAGAAGCATTTTTTGTTCCCGATGGCTACCAAACATGTACTACGCCACTATTGAACAAAGACCTCAACGACAAAAGTCGGGCTTCGATCGATGGCCCTAATCTTTTAATGTCTTATGGACTCCAAATCTTTAATGTCTTATGGACTTCAAGATCAAACCCATCTCCTCCTTAAGAGTAATCAAAAGGTGTCAGGCCCTAAATTAAGTGATATCTCAGCATGAACCCTCTATCTATGCTACAGGCTCCTCAATTGTATAACATACATGTCTAACCAAATGTATATAAACAGGAGGGGGGCATATTGGTCAGGTCGATGTGCGACCAATTTAGAGTCAAAGTTCATAGATGCATGTCATACTTCTACATGTTTAGTTCTCAACCTAACATTTTACATCTGCAACACAAGATTCTACCTGGAGATGTCACAAAGTGCCTAAAGTGGTCTGTGTCCTTGACAACTGCAAGATTGGTATCCGACTTCGCATCTTTTGAGTGGTTTCCGTGAGGTTGTGTTTGTCGTTGTTCGGAATTAGATTTCTTTAAATGGGCTTGGGCCTCTAACAATCCTCGAGTCACCTCTTCCTCACTCGGCATCTCTTTCCTTAGAATCTCGTAATCTTGTGCGGAAGCTTCCCAACGTCCCAACTGGAAAATTCGTTAGTCCACTAAATTCAGTTAAGACAGTTAGGGACAGGTTTCCTGAGTGGCAACCGCAATACGATACACAAACAGTTGTGCTTACCTTAGCGTTACAATCAGCTCTTCTTAACCTAGCTTTGCTGTAAGAAGGACGAACATTAAGAGCTTTGCTACAATCTTCGATGGCCTTTTCAAATTGCCCTAGTTTTAATCGGCAAGCGGCTCTGTTACATAATAAAACTGAGTTGAAGGAGTCTTGTTCCAGTCCTTCGCTATATGCTACGCATGCATCTAAGAACTTTGATGCCTTGAACAGCTCATTCCCATTCGATCGAGCCGATGCTAGTGTTTGGGCTTTTCTCAGAGTTGAATTCACATCCTTATTAGCTGAGTCTAGTTGAGCTGCACGTTGAGCTGTCGCCAGAGCTTCCTCAAACCTATTCAATTGCACGCTAAATCATTAGAGAATAAAATGCTATCTCTTAAGTGTCGATAGGTAGGCTCAAATTTGTATAAAGTGTGATAGGCATCCTCAATTCGAAATTTGGAACCCAGACTAAATAGGTAGTATTACTAACCTTCCCAATGCCACATCAACTTGTGCTCGAGTTACTAACAAATTTGCATTGCCAACGGGTCCGAAGAACTTCGTACAATCATCGATGCCAAATATGGGTGCCTTTGACAGCTCTGCGTCTGCATCTTCATGCCTATGTAGCTTCAGTAGGGACTCAGCTTTCAGAGCAAAAACCTATACAAGTCGCGAGCACGAAACTATTTCAAAACTAACCTTAAACTTTTTTGGGGAGTACTCCAATTTATGTACTCCTCCTATTAATGGAATTTAAGGAAAGGTCTAAGTTTTAACTTCAAACCTGTAGAGCTGAATCTGCACCAGATGAAATTGCGGAACTGCTTTCTTTTATCACTGTTTGCCAATCCCTCAATTTTCGTGCTTCAGTGCATTTGCTTAAGTAGACTTGGAGATTCTTAGCTTTAGAAATATCACTAGGATCAGCTTCATGTCCTGATTGCTTATAATGGTACAAAGATTTTTCTGCTTCTCCCAATCTGTTAGAAAAATAAAGTCAGATCGACAGTAATGACAAGTTTACCAGAATTCAAATTTTATTATTGGAGCAATGTCAATACCTTAGGCATAGTGTTGCCAAACGATAATGAGCTCTACGGTAAGTAGGATCAATCTTGATTGCTTCTCTACATTCAAAAACAGCTTCAAGAAGACGACCCAAACCCGTTAATGCCGCACTTTTATTGCTCCTGTAAGAAGCCATATCAGGGTCTAACCCAATTGCCCTGTCATAGAAAGCCAAAGCCTCCGCAAAATTTCCTTGCTTATACTCCTCATTTCCCATAGCCTTCAATGTTTCAGGATCCAATCTTGTTGATAAAGCCCTGCATAATGGTCCAACGTCTTCTTCCGCTTCTTCATTGTTTTTCTCCTTAACATTGTTGCGGGAAATCTTTACATTGTCATTATTGTTATATGCATTAACATTACCATTAGTACCATAAGCATTGCCATAGTTTCCATTTGAATTTAAGCCCATCTCACTAGCTGTCATAGGAAGGTAATCAAGAACACTTGAATTGGATATCCGCGGATTTGAAGTACCATATCCAGCAGGTTGTCTTAAATTACCTAAGTTACCAAAGAGCATTACGTTACTTGATGAAGCTCGAACTAGCCCATTGGATTGTTGATGATCATTGCTCAAACCAGCTTTTGAATTCGCAATTGGTGCATTCGAAACTTTTCTACCCTGTTCTTGATAATATGGAGGAGGGGTCTTGGTAGCACCATTCATCATAGGGCTTTGATCATTCCGTTGTGGGTATTCGCTTAAATTTGTATCGTCTAAGAACGCTCTTTCATCCGAGCCCCGCCTTCTCTTTGAATTTATGCTTTGAATACCATTGTTGCCATGAGTGGGAATTGAGCTTGTTGACGCTGATCTCCTCGGCCAGAAACAACGTTGGCGGAATAATCCGCCATATATCATTGCAACACATCCCGACTTTTTGTCCGGTGAATAATCAGCCATTTTGGAATGATACAAGGTACAAAAAGATGACCAAAGAAACTAAACCTGTTCCTGAGTTTTATAACATTAGGAGCTAATAGAGAATGCACTAATGGAGGCAAAATCATTAACTGACATCGATTATTCGGAAAAGATAAAAGAATTTGGGTGAAAAGATTTGGATGTACAGACCAAACCCCAAAAGGTTTGTGTTGTTTTGAATTTCACAACCTCTTGGGAGAGGCTGTGGAGAATCCAACTTTGTTGCTTTTCTTTTGTTGACCAATTCTTTTTTCTTTATTGAAAACGAAAATGAAAATTTTTTGGCAACCCAGATTGAGAAGAAAAAAAATGTACTACTACAAACTAGTCAAATTTACTTAATCTAGCCTTCACAGCCCTTGTATTGCATCAAGTTTCAGGGATAAAAATATCATTTTGCATCTATTTAGTAAGAGAATATTTTAGCTGTTAATTTGCCTAATTCAGGGATTTCTTAAAAACTTATTAACCACACAATTTCTTAATAGTATCATAGCCATCCACCAACGAAAACCAATAAACTTCCTTAACCAACCATAATTTATGGAGCTTACAGTACCTTCCAAAGGGGCAGAAAACTACTCAATTTTAATACCTTTTCATTTATACCCGCATTTTCTTTCCATTTTAAGGAGTTCTAGCCTAGGCATCTTATACCAGGAATTTGGAATTGAAGGGTTACTTAAGATACGAATTATTGATAAAACTGGGAGACTGTCTAAAATGAACATATTGAGGTGTTTAGTGCATATTTTGCTTTTTAAGTCAGATTTCTATATCTCTTACTGTGATCTTAAATCCATATATTAAAATATTGTTGGGCCGACCGAGCGAAACGAGGGGACCTTTATATGACCATTTTTTTGTAAAATGTAAGTAATCAATTGACACAAAAAATATTGGAAATGGTTAGGGCCGAAAAACCAAAAATGTCTCTCCCTTTTAGTCCAATTACTATAACTCCTTGTGTATCTTATCTTTTCAGGGGTATAATTGGAAAGCAAACTTGAATATAACATATCTAAAAATCTGTGCCTTGAAATTTTACAAATTATATCTCGTTGGAAAGCTAATAAAAAAACCTATCCAACGAGCACAAACAACAATATCAAATTTTGAGTTTTTACGAAAAATTCAGAGGTACTTATCATTTTAGGCATAGTTTTAGGAAATTAAGTGTATATCCATTATGCAAACCATCATAAAATATACATAATAGTTTATGTAGCAAAATTTTGGTTTATTCATCAACTTATTTTCCGTTGCAACTAATAAAACGATGTACTCTCCCGTTTCAAGAAAAATGATACTTTCATTTTAGGCATAATTCTTGAAAATTTAATGCATAGCCATTATGCAAACCACCACAAAGGATGCATAACACATCATGCATCCATATTTTGGTTTATGGATCGACTAATTTTCCGTTTAAGAAAAGGTGATACTTTCACATCCCGTTTCAGGAAAAGTGATACTTTCACTCTGTTTCGGGAAAAGTGATACTTTCGCTCTGTTTCGGAAAAAGTGAGTGAGTAAGGATCCAAAGAAATCCCAGAACCCGCGAGATAACCTCATCTAGGACCAAAAAACCCGTAACAAATTACAAACTATATTATGTTGGAAAATTGGGTTGCAATAGAAGATGAAATAACACAGGAAAATGTTGTTGTACTCAAAATCTTTCAAGGCTCATACGATTTCTTTTAGACAATTATTTCTACCCTCCCAATAAATTGGCGATTACAACAGGTATGTGAAATAATTCCTTCAGGATACAATGAAAGCCCTACAACAGAAATTGAATTCAAGGTTTGTACCCCTTGATTCAATCAAGAACACATGTAAACAAAAGTTCTGATGATGCTTTAGAAAAGAGAGAAAACAGAGAAAGGTTTTTTCCGAGATGATTTTGAATCGAGTTTGGGAGATGCTACTTATAGAGGTTTTCGCATCTGTTGGGAATATGCATCTTTTCACCAACAGGTTTCATGAAACGACGAGTCTCTTCATCAACAGACATCAAAGGCATCTGTTAGATTCTTGAAGATACTGGATATGTTTGTAACTGTCGAAACAGTTACTTACCACCAAAAAATTCTTCCAGGGGAGTTGCCCCCTAGAAACCCCCACCAGGACCCCCCTTAGCGCAGTTGAAAATATTCCAACATATTAGAGATCAGGAGATACTTAAATGGTATTTGAGAATTTCCCATTAAGGCAGAAGGCCCATGAGAAATAAATGCAAACCCTAATTAACATCATCGTTTCCAAACTCGTCGCTAATGTTTGCGCCACCACGATTCGAACCACTGCAAGACCTCAAATCACTATATTACTTCCTCTTGATTTTGTGAAACCAGCACATTTGCCGATTAAGAACCGCAGATGGAAAGCATGTTTATCATCAAAAAAGAACACCTTTGTTGGTTAAGAACTGATGTAAGAGATGCGTGTGTAAGGGATATATGAGATGGGTGTATAAGGCATGTATGATTGAGTGTAATGAATGTATCAGATAGGTTTATGAGGAAGTGGTTGATGGAGGTTTTTCTTAGGTTGATGTTAATATTGTCTACTTGTATTGGCTTTGATTGACGAAGTTTCCTCAAGGGCACAACATGTGGTAAAGATGGGATACGTGCTCAACATTTTTGGATGCCCTAAATGGTGCTTAGAAGCTGTTATGGATGATCTTCTAGCATCTATCACCGTAGTAGTTAATTTGGTTTTGCCATGCAAGTGCCTAACTGTTTTGGGAGAATACATAAGTCAGTACACCCCTGACACCACTATTGAAACCAGGGGGAAGCATTAGACCTATTACAGTTGGCACATTTTGGAGAAGATTGGTCTTTAAGATGGTTACAACATCAATGGTTAAAGCAATGACTACCTATCTAGGTGATCACCTGTTTAGTGTTGGAATGCCTTGTATAGGAGAATGTATCCAAGATTCTATCAACAAGCTTTTAAAATTAAAAGGCAACAGATAAAACATGACTATGTTGCTTGTTGATTTCTTAAATACCTTTCATCTAGTTGACAGATCCACTCTAATCAAAGAAGTCGGGTCCCAATGTCCAGCTATTTCCAAATAGGTGGAATTTTTTATGCCACACCAGTAATAATATACTACAACGAGTTCAGTTATCTTCTGCACAAGGAGTCCAATAAGTGGATCATTTAGAGCTCTGTTAAATCATAGCTCGGATGAACCCACCAAGCGTTGGTATGTCAAGTTTGGTTGTCATATTTTAGTGAGTCAAAACTCATCTAAGAGTCACTTGATTATGTACTAGAGACAACTTCGTTTAGATTAGACTAGAAAGTCTAGGAATGTTGAGACATACAAGTATTACTCGAAGACCTGAAGAACGTGAAGAAGTAACGATCTACAATGACGACATCATCCTACCTCTTGAGGTTAGTAATATTGACCTGAAATGTTTCATTCCTAACGTATCTTTCAAGTCGTGCTATATTGAAAACATAACTACGAAGCTGTGTATGGATATATTACTCTAGTAGTGAGACATGATCATATGATCATAATATTAGGGAATTAGACTACGAAGTACAAGGCTTATCTTTTGAACTTCGTAGATATGACATCGACATAATCTTATGAATGCTGTTATGATTATGTGAATGGGTAAAGGTGAATATTTCATCCTAGGAAATAATGTTCTACATTTGTTTAAAGGAAGTACATTCATGAACTTGTTTTATGAATCGAAAAGAAATCACTAAACTTATTGGTACAGTTATTCATTGCAAATTTTTGGATTACCAATATGTGTGAGATGGTAGAACCGATCGTAACTTTGTTATGTATCTTGGTACAACTAATCACAATGCCTGACTTATGATTTGGTATGACTAGTTTTGTTTAATTAATGTAACGGATCCTAAGTAATCACCTGAGATGGTACGATCGGTATTTGTAATTGGTGTGACCAATCCTAGTAACTGGTGTGATCGATCATAGAGAATTATGTAATCGATCCTTGTAATTAGTGTTAGCGGTTCTAGTAATTGGTGTAACCGATCCTGGTAACTGGTGTAACCGATCCTAGTGATTGGTGTGAACGATCACAAGCAATGCCATATGTATATGGTAATCGGTCCTGGTAATTGATGTCACCGATCCTGGTAATTGATGTAACCAGTCCTGGTAACTTATGTGACCGATCACAAGTGCTTCCATATTAGGGTATAATCGATCCTAGTGATTGGTAGAACCGATTAAACCCATGGATATGATTTGATAGTTGATCAATCACATAGTTATCTTGGAATACAGATGAACCAATTATAAACTTGTTTGGAAGTGTGGTATAATCGATTCCAAGAATGTAAATATGAAAGATGATTTACAAAGAAAAGATGTCAACATTCTTCGAACACGAACAATAACTCTTATCTTTTATTGTTCAAAGATATTCATTAGTACTCAAGGAGATCCTGTACCGAAATAAATTAAGACTCTTTTAATTAAGGTTGTTAGTTTTATATGCTTTAATTACCAGCACTTAAATGCATATCTCTAGAGAATAAAAATTAGTAATGTGCATTTACTAATTGGATATTTTCTATTGAGAGATTTCAGAAAATATTAGACAAAGAATTTACTGGAATTATGAAAACTGAATGAGAATTTATTGCATATCTTGAGAATACTTTCGTTTTTGGAAATTCCTTGGTGTCCAAACTTCCTTGGTCTATAAATACCTAAGTTTGCATTTCTACAAACCATCCTAAGAGCCAGGCAAACTTTATCTTTTTGTTGTTCTGGTGGAGCCGTCTAATCAGATAGGAAAGTGCCTTAATTAGGCGAAATATCTTACGACCGCTCGTTTAAAGACTTTTGTGGGATCAAGAATCTCTACGACTACCATTGGTGGGAAACTAGATAATTGTATTGTTATTAGTTTTCGATTGATTTGATTGACTAACGGTTGTTAAAACTATTATTGCACCTAGTTTGTTTATTCTTGAGAATCTTCTCTTCTAATATAAGATTCACTCAAACTAAATCGAAGGATCGATGGGATCTTTAGAACTGTTTGTAGATCTAAAGACATCTTGATAATCCATTGTTAACAGACTCCGTTCTGTGCGTGATTTATCACAAGAGATTCAAGTGGTATTGTGCAGGTTTTAATTAAAGATCAAAGAAGATTTTAAGACGAAGAAGATTTCTTATTGGTTTCTCATATCTTTGTGTTGCATAAACCTTGATCGTCTGGGGTCCAACTAGAATCATATTTATTCGATCGATTAGTTGCATGAGATCGGCATCACTTTATAGTTTCTTGTTGGAATCTATATCGATTAATTACAAATGTAAACTTGACTGCTTCGGTAGTTGTTGGATAAATTGATCTAATCAGGCAAAGGAGTTTATCAGCTTAAACGGAAGAGCCTTTGCATATGACTTGAGATATCTTTATCTTAAAGAATCAATAGAGTTTTTACCAAACAGATTTGTTGTTCCTTTACTGTTTGGAATACGATCCAAAGGAATTGTTCCAGTGTGTGCACTCATCGAAGTCGGAAGCGCAGGGATACTGAGGAAACTAAGTGAACTAGGGGTAGTTGCTTGGTCTCAACTATTCGAAGTTGGTTTAGATTTTGTATATGGTCATAATTATGAGAGTATTCAATTATGGACTAGGTCCCGGGGTTTTTCTGCATTTGTTGTTTCTTCGTTAACAAAATCTTGATGTGTCTTTTACTTTTCTATTTCCGCAATTATAATTATTTATTATAATTAGAAGTAAAATACACAAACGTCAACTCCATACATACTTGATAGTGATCCTATAGAGTTTTTTTTAAGTCCGAACCTATTACCAAGTATCATATTTTTTTGTTGTATTCTCTCGATCTTATATCCATAGTCAATCGCACAAGTTATCTTGTTGTCATATTGTCTCGATCTTGTATCCATAGACAATCACACGAAGTGTGAACCGATTTGTTGTATTGTCTCGTCTCAGTCTATAGAAAATCACTTTCGGTAGAGTACTTATAGGTAGATAAATAAAAGATTGTGGTGTATTTGGGTACCCTCGTCTTTTCAAGATCTTACTGCTCGCTTCAACTTTACACCCTCTTATGAGGAAGGTTGCATCATCATGTAATCTAGGACTACATGCTTGGTATCTAATTGATATCACCATTATGAGAGATAGTTTGGAAGTAGCTAGGGCTCTCAACATCATATATATAGAAGGTCCAGCCGTATGATTACATCTAAACATCACAAAGACTGAAGTTTGTTGGCCAAATATTGACCCACAATGCAGAGTTGAATGTGTTTTCCCTCCAACTATAGGTAAAACAACTATGGGTGTGAAACTCCTAGGTGGTCCTGTGAGTCTTGATATTCGGTTTTGTAAAGGCATAATAATTAACAAAGTAAAAAAAAATAAAAATTCATCTGATACGGGCTATTAGAAAACTCAATGACCCACAAAGTGAGTTACTATTACTACAGAATTATGCATGTGTATCCCGATTGTACTTCAATATACACATCACCAGTCCATTAACTCAAGTTTATTTAGATCGAAAACTTTTCTAGTTTATATGCCAACTAATTATAAGATATGGATCAGGCTTTGGGCCCCTGCAACAACGTCTCGCATGCTTACCCATCAAAGATGAAGGCTTGGGTATTTATATAATGACTGACACGGTATATTATTATTTCTTATCCTCGGGCATCCAGACTCTCTCTTTTTCAAGGTACCATCATATGCAATACTTCTATCAATACTACAAGTCATGTTTTTCAGTTGACCTTAGAAAAATTATCTACAAGTATGTGGTAACCCTTAGTTACAACCTTGATGATACTGCCCCCCACCCCATGAGAACTTTGGCAATACCATACTTCACGGCTATAAAGAAATACTTACTAACCAAGATTAACATGATAACGTGATTTGGTCTTATATGGATATAATAGAATCAAACATACGTGGGAATACCTTATGATCGTACCCATAAGTCGACTTAATCAGCACACTGGCGTAGACAGTTCAACATAGCTACCGATTATGAATTTCACTCTTTGCATAAGGTAGCTTCTTCCCAACTGCAACAAAATAATAGGAATTCTAGGGGACCATACTTTACATTATGCCAGTGATATTAGAATCAAATATTGTCACGACCTTGTAAGACGTCTTTGCAGATAGTTTCAAAGCAGATGTGCCAGAAAGAAAAGAAGTAGTAATGAGTTTCTTGTCGGATAAGGATACTACGTACTCTACAACCAGGGGATATCCTTATATATGATTGGGAAAATGGCCATGACATGTTCTTAGATATTACTAATGTTTCACCCTTCATAGGAAGGGGCTCCACACCTTCACACCAGGTCACGCAGTTTTCAGTGCAATAACTCGTAAGCGGAATAAATACATTGATAAATGCTTAGCTCAAGGGTATGGTTTTGGTATTCCGGCCTTCTCAACTTTGGGTGAATGATAGGTGTCTAAAACACCTTTCTATTTATCTATTATTTATGCTTTCTCTGCTAGTTTTCTTGTAAATTATATATCTTATTGGTGAGCGTCGTTTACTCAACAAAATAAAAATATATTTCCCACTAATTAAATATAATATAGCGGTAGTAAGAGATCATTCCCACGAAGAGTAATGCAATTTTTATGTTATCTAAATCGGCGAAAATATAAAATAAGGATAAAAAGAAAAAGATATTGAAGAAATCCTTCGCAGTTACTAACCGTTAACTCAACATTGTACCCATTTATCTCTTGTTAGACTCAATTGTCACCAACCGTAGGAAAGCAGGTACGCTTAGCTATCCCAAAAACTCCTTATATCACCGGATACAGAAGCGCTCGACTACCGGATTCTATTCAAAAGAACCACCTTGACATGGAAGCGCTCGACTACAAGATGTAATTCCCAGAACGCATTAAGATTTGTGAATTTAGGTTTGATCCCAGCATTTAAACTCGGTACGCTCGGTCCACTTACTGGTCTCGCAATTTATCCACAGAATCCCTCCGTAAGGTCTTGCGATTTCTACTTGTGTAGTTGTTAAGAGACAATTACGGGTCGACTCAACTCTCTACTAGCATTAGAATGATTAATAAACTAATCTGGTTGCGCACCCAAACCAATCTAAGAACCAATCATAAACCTTTGATATGGTAAAAACAATCCACAATGAATCAATTTAAAACTTGAAACAAACTTGCAAAATAATTGAGCTTCACATTAGAACTTTGAATTCATCCTTACAATATAAAAAGAATAGAAAAGAGATAGTTCTCCCCCTAAGGGGGAGAAAAACGGTGAAAAGAAGATATGTGTGAAGAAGATATATAAAATTGTATTTAGGGTTCCCTATATATAGAGTTTTGTAACCTCCTCTTTAAGAAAACTAGGAAACCTAGTAAAAATAGGGAAGTGCACCTCCTTAAAATTATATCCCGTGCACCAAACCCCGTGAAAAATAGCTTGCCAAACTCTGGCCAAAAACTCACGGCCAAAGTTGGTCAAAATACCAAAGTCACGGCCAAAGAAATAGTTGCAACCTCTGGTAGTGTAAGACTTTATTGGCTAAATATCATGTTGGGCTCGCATCTGATTCTGGCCCATTATATCGTTGTTTACTTCACCAATGTACACCAGCCCATTAAATCTCCATTTCTTTCCAGCCATCTCGAGCTCTTCCATGCGTCCATGCATGCCATCATTAGTCACCAGTACTCATCACTGACCCAACTCCAACACCGGCAGAAAGCCACCATAACCTTCATTCCCCGTAAATGTCAAGCTCACCAGCACGTTCTCTTTGTAGCTGCATCCCTCATCTGCTTCTCAGTTCTCTATGTCAGTGCGCTGCAGCCAACCAAATGACCATGAACTTACAGCCACGATCACCATCGTTATTAATTCCCTAACTCGAGTATCATAGCGTCACTGTGGCAGCATCTCCATTAATTCCTCCTTCCGTCAGTTCCATAATAACCATGCAT
The DNA here is from genome assembly GCA_023529315.1 of Papaver bracteatum. Taxonomy (NCBI): domain Eukaryota; kingdom Viridiplantae; phylum Streptophyta; class Magnoliopsida; order Ranunculales; family Papaveraceae; genus Papaver; species Papaver bracteatum. The sequence goes on from JAJJWX010005351.1 coordinate 1,002,580, forward strand.
GCCATTTCCAATGCCTGTCAACAGCAGCTCAGTAAACAGCCATCGACCACACCTTTCACAGAAATCTCAGACTTGAGTATCGCTTTGACCTTCCTGTATAGCTCCACTCTCGTCACTGCTAACTAACACCACCGAGTTTATCACTTCCCGTTCCAACGTTGTTGCCATATTCGTTGTTCCATCACCATTCTCGAGTACTTACAGACTCGAGATCTACTATCAATCTCCGGCACAGTGGCATCAATCCCAAACAGTAGAGTATTGTCCATCTTCTTAACGCAGCAGTTCCATATCATCTCAGTCCAACGGCCGTCAACATACTGCCATTCGAGCTCTATACTTCATCCATCTTCTAACCGTTGGACACCATCGTCATTACACCCTCAGACTCGGGCATTGCTTCGACTAATATATCATTAATCATCCTATCCCACATCGTCGTCATCTCGCTAGCCAACCACATCAACCTATTCCTACAAAGGCTCGAGCCGTTGAACAACACCAACTGCCATCACAACAACAACGCCACTTCTCAGCATCTATAACCATCACCAAAGTGGCATAAGATTCAAGTTCTCAACCGTTCTCCCTTACTTCCCAGCAGATTTGCATATTTCCATGCAATACCGGACAGTCCTCCTACCAAGACACCAACAATTTTATCAGACAGTCCATGTACATATATCTTGTCCTCCACCACCGATGCCTCAAACTCAAGCTTTCATCATCAACATTTCCAAGCGCTTCAACCACAGACTGTATTATCCCATCTCCGGCTTTACTGATAACAACACTATTAGTCACTTGAGATCCATAGTTCGAGTTGCATCTCAGCCACAGCAACCTTTTCAACTACAATAGCTTCATCGACGAACGTCCATTCTTAGACTCCCAGCACACGCCATCATATTCTGATCACTAGCAGCAGCTCATACTTCTTGATACTTCTCACTTTGTAACTTACCAAAGCAGCACAGCTTCATCTCGTTCACTATCATCTCAAGCCCAGCTCTTCTTGAATTCAAGCCCATTAGCACCTTATGGGCTAAACAGCTCGCATACACTTTAACTCCAGTTTCGGTTCCTGCTGCCTGCTCCCATGAGCTTTAATGGTCCCATGCAATGATACTTCCGTCTCTCTTTTGGAAAATTGGACGATTCTTTGTTCTTTTCGGGAATAAGCTCCAAAATTCCCATAAAATATAAAAGATAACTAATAATACAATTTCACACGAAAACTAGATAAGAAAGCATAACCAATCGATACTTAGAGAGGTGTTTTTTACACACCTATCAAATTCCCCCACACCCAAACTTTGCTAGTCTTCGAGCAAACAAAATGAAAGAAAAAATATAATACAACTCCATGACGTGAGGATACGGTTACTCTTAGCATGAATAACAGGCCTTTAAACCCCTAGGTGTCCCTAGTGGACGAGTTATAGTCTCGTGAGGGCTTACGAGAGATATACCCACAAAACCTTTACACCATAAAGAATAACAAACCAATTAGCAATTACTCCCCGGCAACGACGCCAATTTTGGTGAGCGTCGTTTACTCAACAAAATAAAAATATATTTCCCACTAATTAAATATAATATAGCGGTAGTAAGAGATCTTTCCCACGAAGAGTAATGCAATTGTTATGTTATCTCAATCGGCGAAAATATAAAATAAGGATAAAAAGAAAAAGATATTGAAGAAATCCTTCACTTATGTTTTGTTTTTGAGTAATTAGGTACTTTGGAGTTATTTGGAACAAAAGGAGAATAAACAGAGCGAAAGTCTCATCTCATATTCAATGGCTATTGGAGGCGAACTATTTCTCATTATTTGCTTTTATTTCTTCATCTCTGTCTGAAAAGTATGTCGGCTTTAGTGATGCAAATTCTGTCTGAAAAGTATGACAACTTTAGTGATGACTCTCATTGAAGAGAAGAAGTGATTATGAGGAGTAAAATACGGCTGTTGTTGGTGGAAGGCGAAAGAAGACGTTCACTTGGAGCACAAGGGAGCATGCGAGTGACATGGGTGTCGAGCAAAGTCAATATAAGGGTTGCCATTTGGTTGACCCTTATCTTATATATGGGTTCCTTAAGTCATCCTAGATACCCCTTATTTAGTCTACCTTAGTGGCTATATCCAGTCCCATTCCTACAGAAACCTAAAAATCCAGTTCATTTCCTAATTATTGGTTTTCTTTCTTTCATTCCACTGAAATCAAGAGAGATCGAGAAAAGAGGGAAGAGTTGATGCCCAAATCAAATTCAGAAACCAATGGAGAGGAGTGTGGCTGCTGTTAATCGATAAATTCAGAGATGAAATTGAGAGGAGTTTCAAGTGTTGTTGATGGTGAAGAAACAGAAACCAGGGTTTCTGTGATGTTGAAATTGAAGATGATGAATGGAGAGAATTCAAAGAGTATTCATGGGTGTTTGTTGCTGATTCATGGCAAAGAAGAATTGGTGATTATGGTCAAGAAGCTACATAACACAGATTGATAGGATTTACTGCTGAGAGTGTTGAATCTGATGTGATGGCAGTAACTGGTGTTCAAGAGAATCAGGGAAGGAATGGATGATGCTTTGTTGGTGTTGCTAAGAAGTTGGTGGTGCTGCTTCAATGAATCTTGACTGAGGTGAGATACTGATTACACACTGGTGCTGCTGTTGAGATTGAGATACTGCAATGAATCAGTCAAGAACACAGCTGCTGGTTTGGTTTGGACTGATTGATAGGAGGATTGGCAGTGCAAATTTGATTCTGGTGATAATTGGGATGAATTAGGGTCTCTGTGACTGAAGAATTTGGTGTTCTCTGTTGATATGAGAATTTTGGGTTGGTTCTGTGTGAGGTGAAATTATAGAAAATGTGAATTGAATCTGGTAGATGTATGCCTAGGATACAGGGGATGATGGTATTGATTGCAGTATAGAATGGTTGAGAACTGGTGGTATTTTGTTACAGGGAAGCCAAGGAAGATAGCCGCTGAAACTTACGCTACTAGGGTTTGCTTTTGTTCATCTTCTTTAATTCATTATTATTGATTATGATGAACTCCATAGCTATGAGTAGATAATTTATTATTTATTGGTTAAGGATGTAGTCCTATATCTATAACTTGTGCTTGATTAATGCATTAGTTTTCTCTCTTTGTTTTCGTTCATATCTCTATTATTTTTAATATCACATGATTAATGTATTGTGATAGGGTTTTGATTTTTGTTTAGTTAAGTGGCCAATTAATTGAACTTGCATCTTGTCCATAGCTATTTTAGGGTTTTTCATCGAGCGATAACCCCAAATACAAGTAGCATGATATGATTAAAGTTTGGGTTATTTAGCGTTTGGTACCCGACAAATGTCCAACACCTAGCTTTGGTACCCAATATTTAAAATATTAAGGGTTGGTACCTAGACCGGGCGGAGACCGTTAAGTCAAATCGTTGACTTATCAAAATAATTATTATTATTAGCAGTAAAATAATTATTTTTAAAAATCCAAAGAAACCCTTTGATCCCGACGGCTCTAAATGAAAATCGTAAATGAAACCTTAAGTGTAATTTTGTTTTTTCTTATTAACCAAACTCTTATCGGGAACACTGTCGCCAACACCGTTGGCGGCACCACCTTCACTAAGCATATAAAAAAGGGGATTTCTTATTAAGATCACCCAATACACGAAATGAATTCGACTACACTATCAATGTATATTATCAATATATACATGACGTTTCTTATTAAGTATATTATCAATGTATTTAAGAAATGAAATCAATATATATTCAAAAGCTGTTATAGAAGGAGATGAATTTCAAACTCCAAGTATGGAGATGGACTGGTAAGAAATTAAAACTTAGATTTTGTATTTTGATGTTGATTTTTCTACTGTGGTTCAAAATGGATGTTTTAGGATAGGTCTTGACTCTTGAGATTTGGATTAATTAAAAAAATTCTCAACACAAAGTGATTCAAGTCCAGATTTTTTTTTCTGTGTTTTACCACCACCAGCATAATCTTCATCATCATAATATTTGTGTTCAGCTTGTGTACTTTTCTCACGACTTCCTCTTAAATTTTCGTCTTCAAGATCTTCTTTTTCATGATCAATTATCTTATTCCCTATCAAAATCATCATTTGTCGTCAAATTTTTCTAAATTAGGTTTCATTTTTTAGTTTGAATTCCACAGAGAAATTAAACTTCAAAATGAAAAATAAAAGTTTAGGGTTTTCTATTAATTGCTGTAATCTCCGGAAACCCCAAGTTGTTATCAACTTAGATTTTGTTATTGAATTTGGGGTAAGGATTTGATCAAACGGTGGAAGAGATTTTCTGAGATTAGAGGATAACGAAAGGGGAGTTTAATTTTGTGAGGGGTAACTTTGTAAATTGATATATTTTTATTAATAAAAAATAATTTAAACAAAATAAATACTAGTCAAACAGAGACTTGGACGGTCAACGTTGGGTCTAGGTACCATCCCTTAATATTTCAAATATTGGGTACCAAAACTAGGTGTTGGACATTTTTTGGGTACCAAACGTTAAATAACCCTTAAAGTTTGTAGTGATACACTCTTATAATCATATGTAGAGTTTGACCATTGTCCGAATTTTTATGCGCAATGTATTACAATTGCATTGATTAGCCTATTTCCAAAACTTAATGCTCCTGGGAATTGAACTTGATTAGCGCAAGGCGTTAGGTTATTCTTTAGGTAGAATTCACATACGCAGCTCTAATGTGTGTGTTGATTAACTTGGGAAATTATTAGATTATCTTTCTCTCTTGATTTTCTAGGCTTTTGATAATAAAAGAGATTAAATTGTAATTCTAATCATATATGCAAGCACATGTTTAAGATTGAAGATGAATTACTTGACCAATATCTTTCTCTCATTGATTACTTCCAACTATTTACTTTGCTTTTATTTTACTTTTGTTTTACAAAAATCAGAAATCCCCCCTTTTGGTTACTAAGAAACTAGAATTCGATAACAACAATCGCCTCTCTGTGGATACGAACTCTTCCTTACTTTATACTTCATTCATATTTTGTTGAGTAGGAAAGTGAATTATTTTTGACGCTTACGACAGCGATCAAATTTTGGCGCCGTTTCCGTGGAGGCATTCGACAAGTTATTAAGTTTTTAGTTTCTTTTTATTATTTCTGCTTGCATACTTGCTTTTCATTTCTTGTCTTGTTTCTCACTTGTTTGCGAGAATTGTTTTTCAGTTACCTTATCCCTGGCTTCTAAAGATTGGAATTATCCAAGGTGCGGGATAGCTACTCGAAAAGGCACAATACTCCAACCAAGGCAAGGCACAACGGAAGAAGAAAACTTGGAAGTAGAACACGATACTTTCCAGCAAGTAGAAGAAGAAGTTATAGAACAAGAGGTTCCGGTTGAACAAGAACCACCTTTTGAAGAAGAAGAAAAAGCAATGGGTGATGCAAATCGTACACTCAAGGACTTGGCTTCTCACAAGCTTGATACTCAACAGGGTTGTATTCAAACAAACTCTACCTTTGAGATCAAGCCGGGGTTGCTAAGGGAATTGCCAAAGTTTCATGGCATGGTGAATGAAGATCCAAACAAGCATCTTATGGACTTCCACACCATTGTTACGGCCATGCTTCCAACGGATTTTGAGGCGGATGGTGCTATGTTGAAAGTATTTCGATTTTCTTTGGCGGATAGTACTAAGGATTGGTTATACTATTTGCCTTCCGGAAGTGTCACAACATGAAATGGGTTGAATAAACTCTTTCTAGAGAGATATTTTCCTGCATCAAAGGCTACTCAAATTCGCAAGGAGATTTGCGGAATGAAGAAAAATGTGGGAGAATCCTTATATGATTGTTGGGAACGATACAAGAGGTTGGTGGCAAGATGTCCTCATCACCAATTCAGTGACGCTATGATCATCCATTACTTCTATGAAGGACTACAATCAAGTGATAGGAATCTTATTGATGCAGCGGGTGGTGGTGCACTAGTGAGCAAGACGGTGGCACAAGCTAGAGAGTTGATTGAAAACATGGCAGCAAACTCCCAACAATTCTTGAGTCGTGGATCGGATGTGCTTATTAGGAGAGTAAATGAAGTGAGCGAGGTCGAGGAACTTCGTCAACAAATGTGTAACATAATAGCAATACTGCAACAAGTTTCAGCTGCGGTGATACCAAGTTCTCATCAAGGGTATGAAGAATCCAATGAACAAGCTAACATGGTCTTTCCAAGTCAGCAAAGACGGTATGATCCATATTCAAATACCTACAATCCAGGATGGATAGATAACCCCAATTTTAGCTATGCCAACAAGCAAGGTGCAGTCCAACAACCTACTTTCAACCGTTCGAGTGGATTTCAACCACAACAACAACAATTCCAGGCGCAACAACAACAATTTCAGCAACCATAACAACCAATGAAAAATCAAGGTTCCGATATCGACTCAAAGCTTCAAACAATGATGCAAGGCATTTCTACTATGTTTAAAGACAGCCAACAAGAGACTAAGAGTGCGATAAAAGATTTGCAGACACAAATGTGTTCTATAGATACTGAATTGAACCAAGTGAAGGCACAAATTGGTGGGAAACTCCCTTATCAACCTATCAACCCAAAGGAGGGTGTCAATGCTATTACATTGAGAAGTGGTACACAACTTATGAAACCCGAAGTTACTGATTCGGGCAAGGTGGAAACACCAAAGGAACCTGTTTTGGAGGAGAAGAATGAGGATTCTCCCCAAACTTCTGAGGTACCTATTCCTAACTCTAAAACTCCGGTTTCTACTTATGTTCCTCCTTTACCTTTCCCTCGCAGATTTGCAAATTCCAAGAAGGAGGCACTAGAAAATGAGATTTTAGACGTTCTCAAGAAGATCCATGTGAACATACCACTCATTGATGCTATAAATCAAGTTCCAAAGTATGCAAAGGTGTTGAAGGATTTGTGTACCAATAATCAAAGGCTCAAAGGTAATGAAGTTCTAAGTGTGGGGGAGAATGCCTCGGCAATCTTACAACACAAACTCCCACTGAAATGCAAGGACCCTGGTAGCTTTGACATTCCCGTCAAAATTGGTAACACTACATTTGGCAAATCTATGTTGGATTTAGGTGCATCTGTTAATGTTATGCCTACATCTATGTATAACTCACTTGATCTTGGTCCTCTTAAAAAGGTCGGAATTGTGTTGCAATTAGCCAATCGCTCTAATGTTTACCCAATGGGTATTTTTGAGGATGTTCTTGTGCAGGTTAATCAATTAGTATTTCCAGCAGATTTTTGTGTCTTAGAGATGGATGAAGGTTCACCAGACTCGTCTCTTCCATTGCTACTTGGGCGTCCCTTCATGAAAACGTCTAAAACCATTATTGATGTTGACAAGGGAACGCTCACTATGGAGTTTGATGGAGAAATAATACGTTTCAACATTTTCGAGATGATGAGATATCCTAGTGATGTCCACTCTTGTTTCTCCGTTGATGTGATGGACACATTGGCGCAACAAATGTTTGAGTTGAATGTCGTTGATTCTTTGGAAACCGTGCTCACTACACCTATTGATAAAGGTTTGGAGTACGGTGATGAGATTAAGGAAACCATTGGTTCTCTTGACTCATTACTGGAAAAATCTTCACTTAAGAATATTTTATATGTTTCTTTACCTTGCAATGATGAAAAACTTTTACCTTCCATTGTTAAATCTCCAAAATTAGAATTGAAACCTCTTCCAAGTCACTTAAAGTACTTGTACTTGGGTGACAATGAAGAGTTACCTGTGATTATTTCTAAATAGATTAGTGAATTACAGGAGCAAAAACTTCTAAGGGTGCTAAGGAAGAACAAGACGGACATACGATGGACAATCGCTGATATCAAGGGTATAAGCCCTGCCGTTTGTATGCATAAGATCCGTTTGGAGGACGATGCAAAGCCTACAAGGGAATCCCAACGTCGTTTGAACCCTCCCATGATGGAAGTTGTGAAAAAGGAGATACTCAAGATTTTGGAACTGGGTGTTATCTACCCCATATCCGACAGCAAGTGGGTGAGCTCGGTAAAAGTTGTACCGAAAAAATCAGGTGTGACGGTGGTGGAGAATGATAAGAATGAACTTGTCCCAACTCGTGTGCAAACCGGTTGGAGGGTTTGTATTGATTACAGGAAATTGAATGCCACTACTAGAAAAGATCACTTTCCATTACCTTTTATTGATCAAATTCTTGAACGTTTAGCTGGACACGCTTATTATTTCTTTCTTGATGGCTATTCAGGTTATAATCAGATTGTGATAGCACCGGAGGATCAATAGAAAACCACTTTCACTTGTCCTTTTGGTACTTTTGCTTATAGAAGGATGCCTTTTGGCTTATGCAATGCTCCAGCTACCTTTCAAAGGTGTATGGTAAGTATCTTTACAGAATATGTTGAAAATATACTCGAAGTGTTCATGGACGACTTTAGTGTCTTTGGTGATTCATTTGACCTTTTCTTGAACAATTTGTCACTAATCCTTGAATGATGTGTTGAAACAAACCTTGTGTTGAATTGGGAGAAGTGCCATTTCATGGTAACTCATGGCATAGTTTTAGGCCATATTATATCTTCTAAAGGCTTGGAAATTGATAAATCTAAGATAGACCTTATTCGTGCTCTAAACCCTCCCACTACGGTGAGGGAGATACGTTCTTTTCTTGGTCATGCAGGTTTTTATCGTAGATTCATCAAGGATTTTTCCAAGATAGCATCACCACTTTGCAACTTATTGCAAAAAGATGTGGTTTTTAAGTTTGATGAGAAGTGTGTGGAGGCATTCAATCATTTGAAAGAAATTTTTATTTCAGCCCCTATCATTAAACCACCAGATTGGAGAAAGCCTTTTGAGCTCATGTGTGATGCAAGTGACTATGCGGTTGGTGCGGTGCTTTGGCAGCGTGTGGGGAAGATACCTCATGCTATTTATTATGCTTCTAGAACGTTAGAAGCCCAACAAAACTACACAACCACTGAAAAAGAGTTATTAGCTATTGTTTTTGCTTTGGAAAAGTTTCGCTCTTATATAATTGGTACAAAAGTTGTTGTTTTTTCTGATCATGCAGCACTTAGGTACTTGATTACAAAGAATGAGGCGAAACCGAGGCTCATACGATGGATTTTACTCTTGCAAGAATTTGATATTGAAATCAAGGATAAGAAAGGAATTGAGAACACCGTTGCGGATCATTTGAGCTGTCTTTCTGTGGACAAGGAAGCTATCCCATTGCGTGAAAGTTTCCCGGATGAACAACTATTCTCAATTGCTTTTGGAGAACCATGGTACGCTGATATTGTTAATTACTTAGTATCTAAACAAATCCCAAAGAACTTGTCTCGTGCTGAGAGGGACAAACTTAAGAAATTAGGAAACCAATACATATGGGATGATCCATACTTATGGAAACATTGTAGTGACCAAGTAATACGAAGGTGCGTTCCCGAATATGAATTTAACTCTATCTTGTCTTTTTTCCACTCATATGCTTGTGGAGGACACTTTGGGAGCAATAGAACCGCTCTGAAGGTACTAGAATGTGGTTTTTATTGGCCAACTTTACTTAAGGATGCACATGCATTTTGTATTACATGTGATAGGTTCCAAAGAACAGGCAATCTAGGTGCCCGAAATCAAATGACACAAACTATTATTCAATTTGTTGAGGTCTTTGATGTATGGGGAATTGATTTTATGGGCCCTTTTGTCAATTCTAGTGGAAACTATTATATCTTGCTTGATGTTGATTATGTCTCGAAATGGGTGGAAGCTAAGGCCACCCCGACTAATGATTCTAAAGTTGTTTCAGATTTTGTGCAAGCAAATATTTTTGTAAGGTTTGGAATTCCAAAAGCTATAATTAGCGATGGAGGTTCACACTTCAAAAACAGGTTTTTGCAAGGCTTGTTAAAGAAGTACAATGTGTCGCATAGGATTTCCACACCATACCATCCACAAACAAATGGACAAGCCGAGGTTTCCAACCGAGAGTTGAAATCCATTCTCGAGAAAACGGTGAATCCAACAAGGAAGTATTGGAGTTTGAGACTCAATGAAGCTTTGTGGGTGTATAGAACCGCATACAAGACACATATTGGGATGTTTCCCTTTAGGCTTATTTACGGTAAACCTTGTCACTTACCTGTTGAAATTGAGAATAAGGCCTTTTGGGCTATTAAGCAATGCAATATGGAGTTGGATGGTGCTGGAAATAAAATGAAGTTGCAACTATAAGAGTTAGAAGAGATTCGCAATGATGCATTTGAAAGCTCAAGGATTTACAAGGAAAATACGAAAGCATTTCATGATAATATGATTACAAAGAAACAATTTTGCATTGGGCAGAAAGTGCTTTTGTTTAATTCTCGCTTGCAATTATTTCCTGGTAAATTAAGGTCACGTTGGATTGGACCTTTTATTGTGACTAATGTGTTTTATCATGGTGCAGTTGAAATTCGTAGTCTAGCTACAGGAAATGAACTTAAAGTGAATGGGCACCGGTTGAAAACATATTATGAGAACTTCTCTTCGGAAATCGTGGAAGGATTTAACCTTGTGGAAGTGCTCCCTCTGGAGGAGTCTTAGCAAACAAGGAGAACGTCGGGCTGACGACTTTAAACCAAGTGCTAAGTGGGAGGCAACCCACCGGTTTTGTATCTTTACCTTTCTCTTTTTATTCTTTAATCATTTTATCTTTATTTTCTTGTTTTTGCATATCATTTGCGGAATTTCCCACCTTGAACTTTCTTTGGACGATTCAATCTTACATTGAGGACAATGTAAAGTTTAAGTGTGGGGGAGCATTTATATGTTTATATAGTTTGTTTTATGCCTTTAGTAAAAATAAAAATAAAAATAATAATCTTTTATTTTTCGTTAAATTAATTCGCGATAAATAATAATAATAATAATAATAATAAAAGCCTTTATTGGCCCTTTTCATAATAATAATAATAATAATAAATCCTTGTAAATCCTGATTATTACATAGGTTAGGTATTATTATTCAGAAAGGCATCGGGGCGCAAATTGTTGCGTGACTCCCGGCCAAATCCTTGTAAATCTTCTCTTGTGTTTGGTAATAAAAGCCTGATTGGCATCTTTCATAATAAATCAGAAAAATAGAAAAAACCAAGAAAAAATTTGTGCTTTTTGAACTCCGAAATCTAGAAACTTGTGCCTTTAGGATGACACCATTAGTGGATGGAACCATTTTTGATTGCAGGAGTTGAGGAACCAATTAACTAAAAGGGACGAACATAGCTCATAAATTATAAATAACATGATAGTTATTACCATATCTCGGAATATCACCATATCACATTCTATTTTTACTTTTCCATATTTATCTATTGTTCTCTAAGTGCTTTGGTGGGTCACTAAACATCGACTTGTTATTACTGCTAGGATGAAATAGAGTGATTGAGTTGCTAAAAAAAAAAGGAAAAAAAAGAGACTGACCAATTAGACAAAACGGAATAAAAAATACACTTGGATAGCAGTATGTGTGAAACATTGTCCATGTCTCCGTCGCCTAAACAAGCGTGGAATGCAGGATCCAAGGCAACTATCATATACTTGCTGACAAGAAGCATGCGCTTTGATCCAAAAGATCTAATCATGCTGTCTAAAAAAAAAAAAAAAAAACAAGAAAAGAAAGTATTATATTGGTTGAATAAAGTCACTCCTGGTTCCCTTGTATATGCCAGTGAGTTGATGTAGAATTCAAACCAGTAACTCAATCCAATAGGATGCATAGGTTCATCTTGGCAGTGACCTTCATACAGATATGAGAAACATCGATAACTTGTGAATATTTGCCAACATCTACATCTATATCCATCTTCTTAATATTTTCATTGTGGTTTGTTAGTTTCCGAGTATTGTGGTTTGTTCGACTATCTATTTAGAGATTTATTTACTAATATATGAATTGATTGTGCACAAGGTACCTCCTCCTGTAATCATTTTGGATTCGTTCATTGATTTGTCACAAATAGACGGAGTTGGAAATATAGGTTTTGTAGGTAGACCTCTTGTAAACCTTTACGATACTAAAACTCGTCCACTAGGGACACCTAGGGGTTTAAAGGCTTGTTATTTATGCTAAAAATGACCGTAGCCTCGACGAGATGGAGTTGTATGTATGTTTTATAATTATTTTTATTTGTTTTGCTCGAGGACTAGCAAAGTCTAAGTGTGGGGGAATTTGATAGGTGTCTAAAACACCTTTCTATTTATCTATTATTTATGCTTTCTCTGCTAGTTTTCTTGTAAATTATATATCTTATGTTTTGTTTTTGAGTATTTAGGTACTTTAGAGTTATTTGGAACAAAAGGAGAATAAACAGCGCGAAAGTCTCATCTCATATTCAATGGCTATTGGAGGCGAACTATTTCTCATTATTTGCTTTTATTTCTTCATCTCTGTCTGAAAAGTATGTCGGCTTTAGTGATGCAAATTCTGTCTGAAAAGTAAGACAACTTTAGTAATGACTCTCATTGAAGAGAAGAAGTGAATATGAGGAGTAAAAGACCGATGTTGTTGGTGGAAGGCGAAATAAGGCGTTCACTTGGAGCACAAGGGAGCAGGCGAGTGACATGGGTGTCGAGCAAAGTCAATATAAGGGTTTCCATTTGGTTGACCCTTATCTTATATATGGGTGCCTTAAGTCATCCTAGATACACCTTAACTAGTCTACCTTAGTGGCTATATCCAGTCCCATACCTACAGAAACCTAAAAATCCAATTCATTTCCTAATCATTGGTTTTTCTTTCTTTCATTCCACTGAAATCAAGAGAGATCGAGAAAATAGGGAAGAGTTGATTCCCAAATCAAATTCAGAAACCAATGGAGATGAGTGTGGCTTCTATTAATCGAGAAATTCAGAGATGAAATTGAGAGGAGTTTCAAGTGTTGTTAATGGTGAAGAAACAGAAACTAGGGTTTCTGTGATGTTGAAATTGAAGATGATGAATGGAGAGAATTCAAAGAGTATTCATGGGTGTTTGCTGCTGATTCATGGCACAGAAGAATTGGTGGTGGTTATGGTCAAGAAGCTACAGAACACAGATTGATAGGAGTTACTTCTGAGAGTGTTGAATCTGAGGTGATGGCAGTAACTGGTGTTCAAGAGAATCAGGGAAGGAATGGATGATGCTTTGTTGGTGTTGCTAAGAAGTTGGTGGTGCTGCTTCAAGACAGAGAATGGATCTTGACTGAGGTGAGATGCTGATTACACACTGGTGCTGCTGTTGAGATTGAGATACTGCAATGAATTAGTCAAGAACACAGCTGCTGGTTTGGTTTGGACTGATTAATAGGAGGATTGGCAGTGCAAATTTGATTCTGGTGATAATTGGGATGAATTAGGGTCTCTGTGACTGAAGAATTTGGTGTTCTCTGTTGATATGAGAATTTTGGGTTGGTTCTGTGTGAGGTGAAATTATAGAAAATGTGAATTGAATCTGGTAGATGTATGCCTAGGATACAAGGGATGATGGTATTGATTGCAGTATATAATGGTTGAGAACTGGTGGTATTTTGGTACAGGGAAGCCAAGGAAGATAGCCGCTGAAACTTACGCTACTAGGGTTTGCTTTTGTTCATCTTCCTTAATTCATTATTATTGATTATGATGAACTCCGTAGATATGAGTAGCTAATTTATTATTTATTGGTTAAGGATGTAGTCCTATATCTATAACTTGTGCTTGATTAATGCATTAGTTTTCTCTCTTTGTTTTCGTTCATATCTCTATTATTTTTAATATCACATGATTGATGTATTGTGATAGGGTTTTGATTTTTGTTTAGTTAAGTGGCCAATTAATTGAACTTGCATCTTGTCCATAGCTATTTTAGGGTTTTTCATCGAGCGATAACCCCAAATACAAGTAGCATGATATGATTAAAGTTTGTAGTGATACACTCTTATAATCATATGTAGAGTTTGACCATTGTCCGAATTGTTATGCGCAATGTATGACAATTGCATTGATTAACCTATTTAAAAAACTTAATGCTACTGGGAATTGCAAGGCGTTAGGTTATTCTTTAGGTAGAATTCACATACGCAACTCTAATGTATGTGTTGATTAACTTGGGAAATTATTAGATTATCTTGCTCTCTTGGTTTTCTAGGCTTTTGATAATAAAAGAGATTAAATTGTAATTCTAATCATATATGCAAGCACATGTTTAAGATTGAAGATGAATTCCTTGACCAATATATTTCTCTCATTGATTACTTCCAACTATTTACTTTGCTTTTATTTTACTTTTGTTTTACAAAAATTAGAAATCCCCCTTTTTGGTTACTAAGAAACTAGAATTCGATAACAACAATCGCCTCTCTGTGGATACAAACTCTTCCTTACTTTATACTTCATTCATATTTTGTTGAGTACGAAAGTGAATTATTTTTGACACTTACGACATCGATCAGTGAACTCGGAGAAGTCACAATGGTCTTTCTGGAGAGATTGAAGAATCGTTTAGCTAGCCATAATGCCAATGTTAGGGTTGATAATTTTCTTTATTATAGAATATGGAAAGAGAGTTTGCAACCTAGCATGCTAAGCTCCCAAAACAACTTCTTGTAAACAATGTTCTCTCTTTCAGTAAAGTTATTAATTATAAATATTAGTAATAAAAAATTAAATAAATTAAATAATAATAATAGTAGAAAACTTATTTTATAAATCTTCCTTCATCATTCTCCCGGTGTAAGAGAAGATTCTTCCTAAACAAAATTCGGTGCAATTTTCAGGTGTATCTTGATGTATCTTCAAACACACAGATTAATGATGTCATAAATAAAAATTATTTCCAATCGCACAAAAACATATATTCTATTATATAAATCCAACTACCATTACTGTAGCAAGTAAAGCTGCAAAAATCGATTTCCAATTTTGTCCTTGCTTCATTTTTATTTAAAAAACACCAGCTAAATATATATGGGGTATTAGTGTAATTTTGAGTATATCAAAGACTAATTTTCAGTTACTTAATCTAGGACATTCGGATTTGTTCTTCTAATAATACATCACTTGATCAAATCAGATCGTTGAATTTTTCAACTAATTAGATTTAAGAACAATCAATCAAAATATAAATTCCTAGTTTAATCAGATAATGGGTAGCTAATACAACAACAAAAAATGAATCTATGGTTCTATTTTCATAAAGTGATGCCTTAACAAAGATAAAGATGGGGAGGAGATGAAACATTATCATATGGATTTAAGGAGAAGAAAAAATCATAGCCAAAGCAGAGGGAGAAGTTGGTGGAGGTGTGTAAGTATGTAACAGAGGGAGAAGAAAGGGTTTAGGTTAACAGAGGGATAAGAAGTAAAATCCACTGCTAAAATTGTTTCGGATAAGTTATAGCACGTGCAAAGCACGTGCGATGCGTTCTTGTGAGGTATAAAACCAACACTAATTACAACATAGATAAGGTGTAATCACTGCTTCATTGATGGAAACTAAAATTGTGTCACGTGTTTAGTTACCTGTGTAGCATACTGCGTTATGCCAATTTGTCGATTACCCTGACATAACATAAGGAAACTATTATGTTGGGTCGTGATGTGCCGAGTCACATTGTGTTGTGTTCTAATGTGTCCAAACGTGCTGCCACATCACATTAAACTTTTATTCAATTTTTTTTTTGTGATATCTCTTACCGTAAAAGAACCTCCCCTTGTGAACATTGAGTGAAGCCGACAAATTAGATGTTCCTATTTTGCCCCGGATTTTTTTTTTTACTTAAACTAATAAGGGTGATAATTTAATTTAGTATTTCTTTTATTTCGTATGATAGACAAATAATTTAAGGCGATGAACGTAAATCAACTTATTTATATTTAAATATAAACTGTTGTAGGAGAAATATAGATAAGAAAGAGATCTTATTCACTAGATATCAATGTATTATTACATAGGAATAAGCCTCTATTTATAGGCTAGAGTATCAACCCTGGTTACATATAGATGGTCCGCACACATGGGCC
This sequence comes from Papaver bracteatum, assembly GCA_023529315.1. Classification (NCBI taxonomy): domain Eukaryota; kingdom Viridiplantae; phylum Streptophyta; class Magnoliopsida; order Ranunculales; family Papaveraceae; genus Papaver; species Papaver bracteatum. The sequence goes on from JAJJWX010005351.1 coordinate 1,018,650, forward strand.
AAAGGCCCTACAACACTCCCCCTTGTGCGGTCCAATAATAGGGCTTCATATGTAGTGCTTCGAATGTAGTTCTTCAAATGTCGTTGTCTCCTTGATGACTTGTGCCGAAATAAATTTCCCTATTAAAACTTTGACAAGGAAAAACCCGGTGGGATAAAACCTTAGTACATCTCTTCACATGTAGTACTTCACATGTTGTCTCGTACTTTACATGTAGTTCATCACATGCAATACGATCTTCTAAGATCGACGAGTCTAAGTTGATTTCCTCGTTAAAAATTTGTCAGGCAAACCTAGAGGGACAAAACCTGAACTAAAGAAAAGGAGTACAATATTAAGTAAACTTAGAACATAGTTGGATGCGTATACGTTGCCTCATTAAAAACCTTGCCGAGCAACAAAACCCTGTGGGAAAAAGTAACCTCGGTGAAGGAAAAGAGTTCAACACACCATTAGATGCTCCCCCTGATGTCAGACAATTTTCATTAGTCTAATGCATTCAAAAGGAGTTTATCAAACTTTACTTTGGTGACTTGAACATTTATAAAACCATGTTGTTGATTATAGAAGTTACGTTGTTTAACAGACTATCGCATTTCATTTCTTTGATTCATATATTTTCAATAATATCAAAACGATCTTGATATCTTCAACGTTCAACATACTTGATGTTTTTTTAGTGTTGCCTCGCTAAAAACCTTGTCGAGTAACAAAACCCTTTGGGAAAAACTATTCTCGATCGAAGGGAAAAAGAGTACAACACATCTTCATTTCGAAGTAAAATATGTCGACATCATATCCTTGGATCCTCCCCCTGATGTCGGCATCTCCCCCTGATTTCTTTCAGAGTTGTTCTAGATAGTTCCTTTAGTCATGTATTTTTCGAAACTGAATATTGGTAATGACTTAGAAAATAATCTACCATATCTCCTTCTAATTACTTTCGTTGGAGAAGAGATTATTGTTCCTTCATAATCAACAACTTTTGGATTGCACTTTCATTAGCATTCCTTTTAATATCTTTGTAGGGATAAAATAAATTTATGTCAATGGTTACTTTTAAGTACATGATTACATTCATTATACCATTCCAATGACGTTACGTTGGCACGGAGCTATATCTAGATAATAAGTTCCTTGAGGATGCAAAATTTTAATCGAGTACATTATCATACTAAGTACAACAATGCGTCTATTGTACTTAGATATGGGAATTTCATCTCCCAACACATCTTTGTCATATTCCTTTGGACGAAATGGTTACTTACTTATATTTGAACCTCGACTAATCATGGGAGTGCTATCAGGATGCATGTCTTTGTTAAATTTCCTGAAAACTTTAGACATATGCAAACTGGTGGAATAATATACCACAAGCTTAGTATTCGATCGAGCTTTCCCTAGATTTTTCATCTCAAGTTCGGATTTTAAATAGCTTTTAAGGTCTCTTATTACATCAAGAGTACACATCATGTCTGTACCATCAACATAAATAGCTACAATTCCAAATCAGGAACTTTCTTATGAATATGCAAGGAAAAATAACTTACTTGTCTATCCCCTCCAAATAAAATAGCCACTTAGACGGGTATACCACATCCGCCTGATTGCTTGAATCTATAAGTGAGCGTTCTATCTAATTGTAAACGCACTCTGTGGTTTAGAGTCATTTGATTTGGGAAACAAAAGTCTATCAAGTACTTTTGTAAATATCTTCTATCTCTTAATTCTTTTAGAGATACGTAAAAACCACATACATATGTTTCATTTCAAGTCCTTTTGAAATTACCAAGCTAACTAAGTAGCAAAATGCTATAATGATCATTACAACAAAGTAAACAATTCCAAGGCTTTGTGAGATACCTCGCGCCACAAGGAGAGTCTTTATACTTTTAAGACTGCTTTCTTCTCATTATGCTTTGTGACAAATTAATCATGTATGTCCAATAGGCTTTACAGTTGGTTGGTTAGCACTACCACACCAAATACCTATATATTTGTCAAAGAACCAAGTTCTACCTGGATTGTATAGGCCAAATATGCTATTTATTTGAAATTAATCAAAACAAAGCATGGTTCGATCTCATTGTGCTCTACTTTTGGAGCAACTATTTATGGATTATATCATCATTGTGCACGCATGATCCTTCCATTGACTCATATGCATTCTCATAATCCTTCAGGATTTCATTATTCTCTGGAATCATTTAAAACTTCGGAGCGTCCTCCAGTATTGATTCATGGACATAGTCAGAGACAATCAAATGAGATGGTTTCATTAATGATACAAACTAGGTTGTGCCTTACTCATCTACTTCCTTTCTAGGTGAGCATTGATCGAACCTGGTGGTCTCTCCATCTTCCTTTATGTAGCCACGGCCTCAACTACACTTCCACCAAGTATAGTTGCAACACCTTAGTCTATGGTGTACCCCATACTGAGGATTTCTAACTTTGCAGGATTATTTGCAGCTGGTATGTGTGATCTTGTCATGTTGTCGATATCAGTGCACTTTCTAAAATCAATTATTCTTTGTCACTTCATATTTACATTTGTGAAGTACAAGAATTCATCAGAGACACAGTGGGAACACACCATGACAATTCCTGTCGTTCCCTTATAAATTACTTTTTATTATCTCCCCCTAACGACGGGAAGACTGTCTCATTATAATGACAACCCGCAAATCTAGCGGTAAAAAATCTCCTGCCAAAGGTTTTAACATGCAGATAGTCGTTGGAAATTCTTGTCCAACATAGTCACTTAATCATTTTGATGACCCATCATAGTACGATGTGGATACGTAAGGGAACATATATAGTGCAACCAAAAATGCGTAAGAACACAAAATGTCAGGTTTATATCCAGTTACCAACTGGTACGCAAAGAATGGTTTACCAATTGTGGGTCTAAAACGAATAAGTGAAGATGAGTGTAATATTGCATATCCCCCAAGCATTTATAGGAAGGTTGTTACGCATAACCTATCCTTAGATACCATCTGTAACCTTTGATGGTAACCTCTGCGAGACCATGGGGTGAGGATGTTCTAAACTGATCCTATTAAATATGCAATATTCATCAAGTCCTTTTGATGTAAATATCTAGCATTGACAAGGTCGGTGAGTCCTTAAATTATATAATAAGTTCTAGGATTTTTTCAAAAACGCATAATTTCTTGTGAACAATAATTAATTCAACACTTAGAATCATCCATCAGTGCCATAAATCACTTGAATGGTCCGCATTCTGCATGGATATGTTCACAAATATCACCTTGTTTATTTTGAAAGAATGGGTTGTTTACCATTTGCATCTTAGGATGGTATCAATCCTTTTTACTAAAGAATGACTTTGTAAAATGAGTAACATGCTTTATTAATTTAAAAGCATAATGGGAGGGGAGGGGGTGTTTCTAATACTTTAGAAAGAGTTTATTATGAGAGATGCCATCACTTTGCATTCTTTCAATCTTTGTGATACCCATTTTCTTGTTAACTCAAATAAAAGGATGTCCATTTGAGTTCTTTCAAAATAGAACATCATATCACAACCAAGGTGTCTTTATGGTTATGTCAAAACCTGAATGAGTCAATTCCCAACATTACATTGTCAATTTTCCAAGTATTAGTGATTTACAGTTCACTAGACTAATTGACTCATTATTTTCTCTAAAATGTGATTCCTTTCACATTCATTAGAGGTAATTTGTAGATGCATTCCCATTCTCACTGTTATTTTTCGTTCAATAACCTTTTGCACAGATTTCGTAGAAACTTAACAAAGTGTGACTAGCTCTTGGTTCTTACAGAGCTCATGTAACTTTTAATCTTTATACTAATTAGGAAACAAAGATTGAGCATTCCTTCGCTCGGCTATTATCTGTAATGATCCAATCATCGCATGGTATTACATAAAGAAACAATTCAACAAATAATTTAATATATTTCCTTAAGAGCTTCGTGTAATAAGTGGTGTGGCCTTATTACGTAACAAAAGAAAATTTAGAGTGTTACAATTCATGAGGATAATATACTTTTCATCATAATGTACGAATGATCCTTTTAACTCAAGTACTTATGAGTATATCTCAAGTGCTTTAGAGTATTGCAGTCTCATGGAAATGATATACTTTTCATTTCATAAGTACAAACTATGAATTTAGTTCTTCGCATAAAAAAGTTCTTTATTTTAACATAAAAAAAAATGTTTACTAAACTACCATACAACCAATAGTCCAGGATCAAATCATACAAAATTCAGTTGAATAAAGATAATTAATAAAAACTTATCAAAATGTAAGTGTATTAATTGGGTAAGTTTCTTATTGCCACTGAAGTTGACAAGCATGGGTACGGCCTTCTTTTAACATATATTGAGTTTATTGTCATTTAAACTCTCTATATATCTTGTAGTTGGCTGCTACTATATGATACCTGCATTCCATCACTTGTACCATACTCAGTAAATATTTATACCAAGCGTCCAACTCTCATTCCAATGAGTCAGAATTACGTCTCTGTCTCATGCTCAGTAAATACATTTACTTTGTATTATTACTACTTGAGCCAATATTACAAGTGTTTTAAATTCCAATGAACATTCAAATTTTCGGGGAAAAATTTCATGAATGTTTCAAAAACTTCCTTCAGAGCATTTCATCGTCTGAAATCAATATGTCGCCTTAAAACGTAGAAGTTATGTCTTCATCTTTTGAACAATGCATCGTCATTGGTTGAAGGTTTTCATGATGGAAGTAAATACCTTGTAGACACAATTGACTTCTGTATCAGAGGCTCTTTAATGGCGCTCAAGTACTTCTGAGTCTAAAAGGTCAAATTTTATTCGAGTTGGTTTGATCAGAACCCAGTCAACGGATTGGTCAATGCCCGGTCCATTGGGTTGACTATGCCATGGTTAACAAATGTCCACATAAATGTTCCATTATATATGAAGTGCTCAGGCCCATTGATAATAACCTTGAAACTATGAGCATATGAGCCCAAAACATATTGTTACCCCTAAAATTGGAAATTACATTCTCCAACTTTAGTGATCATAAAACAATAGTAAACATCTCTGATGATTATGAAATTTTTACACTAACTTCATAATAATGTTTTTACAAATATAAAAAAATTTCAACTAAATATAACGGCTAACTAAAAAGCTATACGCGACGCCGTATGACTGTTCTAATTAGCGTTTCTGTGGACACAATTGGAAATATCACGTATTTTTGAGTATTTCCATGGTTGGATCTTTATTAAATTTTTACTGTAATTCACCAAGAATAATATACAAAACATACCAAACATATAGCATCATCCAACGGTTTAAAATCTCAAAACTTAGGTTTTTCTACGCTGTTAAATATTAGGGTTTTTCTGAACTACATAGTTTTATTAAACGCAGGTTCTGGAGATTGCATCATATTCCGATTAGATTAAAATTTTAACATAGTAAGTAATGACGGATGGGGTGGAACATATTAAATTTTCATGAACATCTAACGGTGAAATCTCTATGTTTTATAATCATACGTTTGTGGATCCCTAATATATACTACGAAAACGAAATTTCTTTGTTCAAAAGAAATACCTAGTAACGCATCCATGATAATAAACAAATAGGATCAGAACCACGCTAATCTTCAAGGAATAATCCATAACCAGTCTTGAATGAAGGAAAAAAAAATTGCACCAGTTGGTAGAGTCGTGCATGATAACGTGTTGTAGGAGAAATATAGATAAGAAAGAGATCTTATTCATTAGATATCAATGTAGTATTACATAGGAATAAGCCTCTATTTATAGGCTAGAGTATCAACACTGGTTACATATATATGGTCCGCACACATGGGCCAAAGTCCCTACAACATAAACCCATATTTACGTTATATGTCATTTTGTTTCAAGTTTCCAAATTTACTTCAATTAGTTTTGCTCGGCTATCTAAGGATGAGTGTAATGGATTAAAACTAGGAGATGATAGTGACAGGTTGTAGTGGCTAAATGTCTGATTCAAATGTCGTGATTATCTCTCTGCTCGAAAGCAGGGGATCTCAGCGGGAATTTAAACATAGGAGAGCTCTCAGACATTTCCAGAAAAAGAGATAAAGCGAGTCGCATGAGGTCGCTTTCGTTAAATTGAGCGATGTTGTGTACATTGCTCCCAGGCGCCTCCTGACACATTGCCCAGAAAGTCTTAGCAACTACACCCACCTTGCCTATTTTAAATAATTTGTTTGACCTTTTTAGTGTTACACCCCGTTACACCCTACGACAAAATTTACACTCTATGTATCTAATTCGTGCTCTCCTCGTAATCGTTCGTGGTGTAGTCTAGGATTATTGGTTCACTACCCGGGTCAGTATGAGCTAGGTTAACCATCATATGCGGTTGTTTTTATATATTTTAGGAAGGCGAAATATTTGTACATGTATGGATAAAAGAATTGTAAGCCTAACTCATCCAATAACATATTAATGTCCTTCGTTAGTCCTTTAAACCAATAGGTGTCCCTATTCGCCGAGTCGGGTCTCGGGATGGTTTACAAGAGGTTTACCAACAAAACCTTAACTCTATCAGTAGTGGAATTAATCATCTTCATCGCTGGCATATTTCATCCGGATTGAACTCAGATATCCTTTGTTTGAGCAGTAAATAACACTCATAGAATTCGAATTGTTTGTTGGTGGCCTCAGAATACGTACATTTCGCATGATTTTCCTTCAATAACCAAACAAAAAATTATTAATGTTCCATTTAAATGGTTTGTTAACATAATTTGTTACGAAATTAAAAACCACTTACACACTCATCCATAGTCCATCCGCTAGGTAAGTTTCGGTATAAAGGTACCACAAATTGCAAGTATCGTTTCACATTTTTCTTAATCGAGGTGACCTGGTTCTGTAAGACCCGACCAGTTCTATGGTTTGGATTTCCGTTTCTAACTGTTAGATGCTGAACTACCAAATCCCATATGTTCACTCCGAAAACCCTATTTTGCGTAACGTTTTCTGCAACAAAGACATTCATCCATGATTGGATTATGGATGTATCTTCTTCGGTTGTGAATTTTATTGCCATAACCAGCCAAAATATGTAACAAAAATTTATTGAAAGGATATATGAACGAAGATGGTTTGTAATCCGTGTTGGTTTTTCTTTGGGGTTGGAAATGAGGGGATTTATAGTGATTTTCTTGGTCTCGATCCACAATATTATATTACATCGAATAACTTTATTATTTTTTGTCGTTCGTACATCATCTCACTGATTTTTTCCTATCCTCCCATGTGTTTGGTTTTATTTGGTATGAATTGAACTTTGATTTGTGGGGCCATATCTTTTACAGACAAATTGAATTAACAAAAAATAAAATTTTACCATTTAGAAAAACCAACATCCATGATAATAACGAATAATACTTGTGTTTTTACTAAACAAGAAAAAATAGGCGATTGTACACTCTAGGGGTCGTTTTTCAAAATACCAATGAAGGTGATTATTGTTAAATTAAATTAATTTATTGATCCTGAAAACAACAAATGCATACATATGTTTCCATAACGGGCGATTACACCGATGTATTCACTCTACATTGTATGTCGGGACTACGTCCTTTAATAGCTCGTACAAATGATCATACTTAAAAGGCTTCTTTGATTCTTCCCGAAATTCAATGCGAGCCTTTGTTTTCTATATGAAAATAAAAACATCAAATGAATAATTATAGACATTTTTGGATTATTCAGAGGTAATTATTCAGGTGACTTGTTTACTTACGCGAGCTTCGTATGACAATTGAGGATGACAAATGTTAATGTCGATCAAGAATGTGACAAAAGTTTCAATTTCGGATGTGATCAAAGCAAATATTTTTTTCACAGACACCTTTGTTCTCCCGTTTTCGTTTGCGATAATATCTTCGAATGACTGAAAAACACGGCGCCAAAAAGCTGATTGTTCATTTTCACATTCTCCCGGTGGACCTTGATTTGTAACTGAAATCCATGCCCCCACAACCCCCAAATCTTCTTCATTACTAAAGCGCATTCTATAATTACATATAGAGTATAAATTTATTTGTCTTCCTAATTACCAGAGAGGACTCAGTGAATTTGTTGGCTTAAATAGGAATATTAAGTGGAAAAAAAATGACTGACATAAAGTATGTTATTGACCTCACCACAAATGTATTGAGTGGTATTCTAGTGCAGGGTACAAGTCTCACGCTAAATTTTTTATTCTCTCGAGATGTACGTTTTTCGATAAATAGTAAGGGTCGCTAGATAAATAGTGAGGGTCCCTAGTTAACAGTGACTGACCTTTGGAAAAATATTGGTTGATTTGAATAGAAGGTGGTTTGTTCATGGTTGTGGGTGTTTTTTGAACGGTAGAGGCATTCCCAAATTAGTAAGCAACTTTTATTTGGGGTATAAGGTGTTTACATCGAATAACTTTTTACTCTTACCAATATCTTTTGTAATAAATATTACACTGCAACCCCATGTATTTTGGTAAGTCGCGATGTTATGTCGATGCAATGTATTGTTTTCCGATAAACAATTAGGGTCGCTACATAAATAGTAAGGGTCCCTAGTTAACAGTGATTGCCTTTTGGAAAGTAGTTAACAGTGATAAATAAGGCTGTTTTGTTGACCGTCGTGGGTGGTAAATTGTTTGAGGAGTGTATGTATTATTTTCCCTAGTTCTATTTCCCCCATGGATTGTCATAACTGTACATGCATTATTTTGAGTGATCAAATCATCTGAAGAGTTTTCTTGTGTTTGCAACACTTGTTTCTCACAACATATATATACATATTGATTTAACACAACCAAGGGCCGTTCTAATATCTTTCTTATGCACGAGATTGGTCTCTCCTTATCATCCAAGAAGTGTTTAAAATAGTAAAGGGCGTTTATGAACATGAAAAGTTATTTGAAAATAGGTAGGGGTGTCGGTGATAAGTAAAAGAGTTTTTCTCTTAGAAGTGAATTGGATGTGTTTTAACCATTTCCACGCTAATTTAGATCCTATAAAAGCAGGATTTACCAAAAGGTCCTTCATACACACCAGTGCTTGGTATCCTTGAAAAATTTAAGGATTTTTTTTCATATTATTACTCTTTACATTGCTCTTGGTTATAACACCTGCTGTATAACGTAATTTTTTGACGTACATTTTAAATTGTGTTATCTATCTCCAAACAACAAACACCTATTTTTATACACCTTTCAAAACTAGTGACAGACTTCAATACCTCTCATAACTCTTTATACGAACCCAACAATGGGATCCTATGATTCAACTGAAGATTTGAAAATCACCAAAACATGGTACAAAGAATCTCGAGTAGCAGATCTCTCTCCAGTAATGCCAGAGCCTGAAACCTTTTGGGCAAAGATGTTTGACCAATACAGACGAGAATATGGGAATCCAAAGTGAAGAACTCTTCAACAAATTCATGACAGGTACCAGATAATCCAAAAAGCCATTTGCGATTTTATTGAGATTCAACAATGGCTCGTCAAGACCATCATTCGTATTACCATGTCCTCTGAATAATTTGTAAGTATTTTATAAATTAATAAGTCTAATGATAAATTTTCGGATTTTAAATCACAACAATAATTTATCTGTCCTTGTAATATTGTAGCTCGACCTCATTAAAGAGGGTTATTTAGAGGAGAAAGGTGAAGCTTTCACATATGATGACTGCTATAATTTCATGGTTTCAAGAATCCCATAGTATGAAACGCCGGACAAATCCTCTGCTTCTTCCGGTGAAGACTCGAACAATAATTAATGTTTGTGTACATTTTGTGGGTTAATATGTTATCAAACCTCACGAGACTAAACTCGTCCTCATGGATAACCCCGGGGTTTAACGGCTTGTTGCATGTGCTAAGTGTAACCGTGATTCCTACGAAAGTGAGTTAGGTTTTTAATTATGTTTTTACAGTCTACTGCGATATTTAAAATGGAAGTCGTCAATTAAAAATATGTCAATTACATCATTGCAATAAGTAAGAAAACCAAACACAACATAATCATTACCTCTTCTCCCATTTTCTAACGGACATAATTAACCGCACAAAACATTCCAAACAACTTACGAGAACAAGAGGCTATTTTACAGGTGAGTGCCCAAAAAATAATTCGCCACGAAATGATTGAAAGGAATCCCTTTTTCCGCTTCATACATGGACACTGCACGAGCACGATTACGATTTGCAATAACTCGATACTTCCTAAAACGACCACAAATCCTTCTCAGCGTGCTAACGCGGTGTCAGATATGTTGCCCCGAATAACAAATGCTATCATTCCCATTTTGAATCAAAAACTCGTCCCTAACTCGCAACCAAAATGCTTTACCCATTGGATGATTTTCCGTATTTGGATCCAGATCTAAAACCTTACAATAACTTATGACTAGAGCGTTATCTTCATCTATTGAAAAACGTGGCATCGTGACAATTTTTTTTGGTGGTAATTATATACGAATCTTCAAAAGTGTGTCTTTGGAAAACTTTATTTGGTGGTTGAGTTTACACCTTCAGGGATAATTCAATTGTGCGGTGTTTTTCCCAAATTTATAGTAATAATTTTCTAGGGGTTTAAAGGTAATTTTAAAAAACTACTGAATAAATATGTAATATTGAGATTTTTCCACCATGAGTTGTCATCATTTGTCGTGCATGATTTTGAGTTATCATGTCATCTTCTGTAGCGTGTTTATTTTCTGTAAACATGGTAAGGGTTGTTATTTAATAGTAAATTACCACACTTAAGATAAACAACATAAACATTATATACTTAAAGTAGGTATATATGATCAAAAGAACTTTTTTTTTATGGAAAAAGGAATTATATTAATCAAGCAATAAAGTATATCAAATTTACAATATCTTTCTTTTCAAAAATATGGGACATCAAAAGAACTTCATAAACATTACATCATAACCTATTATTGACCTTGACCATAAACAACCTCAAATAAAATTTTACATAAACAACATAAACTTTATACCGGGTGTTATTGACGGAAATAAAACACAAGATTACACATTACATCATAAATACAAATTAAAACACCAAAAATTATTGACCAACATAAACTAGACTTAGTCGGCCCATTCCACCAACTTACACCCAGGATATTTCCAAAAATGCTCTGGTGTTCTTATCTCTAGAAAGATGCAGTCTCATAACAAACTTACATCCCTCAACTGGGCATGACGCCACATTTTCATGTTCAACCTTAATTTTGCCTTTGTGTTTGAATTTTTTGCATAGTTCGCTGATATTTTTATCATCTTTGGACTTGATTGGATCTTCCAACCACTAAGCTTCTTCACGAAAATTATCGAATTGGCAACGCAGGTACCTATTTTATCCCGGGTCCATTTAGAGTAACAATTTGATGCCCATACAACCTCTTTGCGGGCACTTGGAATACATCCAAGGGCATTGCATGACTGAATGGTCATCAAGGAAACATAGTGGACAAATTTGGTTTGCTTCTACATACAGTGTGTTTTCCCTTGCGATTAGAATTCATTTTTGACCGAGTGAATTTGAAGGATGGTTTTATGTTTGGTGGTGTGTTTCTTTGAGTGGTTGCTGGAGTGTATTTATAGCAAAAAATTTGTATTATTCATAATTAAATCCCCCTTACATAATCTGGTTGATACAGTGTGGTGATTAGGATACATACATTTATAGCCCAAGTACTTGTGACTAATAGTGCGTAGATGATCTGTTGGTAACTAGTTAAGTTAAGTCGTCTGAGTGTTTGCAACTATAGATTCCATAAATACCAAGTATAGAACTCTTTTTTGAATTATTATTTTGTAGCCCTGATATTTTTTAAAAGATATTTTAGCTAATATGTGGATATTTTTGATTAACCTTTTCCATGTTTTTATAGACTCACTAACAAGAGAAAGGGACGTTTGTGAACAGCAATGCCTTGAATATAAAGTAAGGGGCGTTTGGCCAAAGTTGGGGTCATTTGAAAATAGTACTAATACTCTTTAATATATATTTTGTCCGATGGACGACACATCCTCTTGTTTCTGAGGTTTCATACATATCTTATAAATACCAAATTTCTATATACCGCTAATTACATCATACCTATCAACATCATTACTTTGTATTGACATTTAATCCTTTACTTGAGATTTCCAATATGAATGCTCCATTCACGCCTCAAGAAGATACCAGTATTGTAGCGGCATGGATCGCTGTAAGCGCTGCTCAAGTTGCATTAGGACACGTCATGGCATAAGCGGTCTTTTGGACTAGAGTCCATAACCATTTTGTTACAAACTTTTTGATTCCTCGCCAAAGAACAATCCAGCATGTTAGAGGTAGGATTTTGATGATAAACAGAGATGTAAGAGCCTATGTTATCATATTTGTTATGCTCCTCAGAGACAGCGTGTCGGGTTCCAATACGACGGATGATGCAATCGTAAGTTTTTATAGAGATTACAAATTTATACTAAAACTTAATATTTGGTTCAAATAAATGGATGGATTAGTAGTTCAATGAATGTAGGAACCGCTGGCGAAATATATTTACTTTCAACGACATTAACGCAACTTCAGGTTCGAGGGAAGCTATCTCCTTTTGAAGACTGCCTTGGACGAGTACAACCCGAGAGAATTGATGCTTCTGTAATGTAACAACATCATGATTACTGGTTTTGTGTGTGTACCTCTATGTAATCCCTCACGAGACCAAACTCGTCCTCCGAGGTCACTTAGAGGTTTAAAGGCTTGTTTCACATGGTTAGTGCATCTGTTGTGTGTGCAAGAAACGTTTATGATTTATATTTGCATTCTAAATAAAATAAATGTACTTTAATGGCTCGTTTTTCCAAATTAAAAAAATCTTCATGATATTCCCAAAAGTTGTTACTCCATTTGAGGCATTTTTATAATGTGAAGGGGTCATTTGTGAACATCGACGAACATTATACAGATGTTGAGACCTTGGTGAAAAGAATGGGTCATTTGTAAATAGTTATAATACCCTTTCAAATATATTTAGGTCATATACAGTTACCCTATTTTCTGATTATTACCTATGGATAGCCTCCATCCGACCAATTAAAAGACACCAGAGTCTAGGACGAAGTAAAAGGCGTAAATTGTTAAAAGCATGTGCGAAATCAAACCTATAGATAAGCCACCAATTCTGGTACCCAACTCTTGGAAAAATTAAAAGGAAGTTACTGTTAATGCAATATAATCTATGAAACCCATCGTAGACATCCGATTCTAGGTAAAAGTAAAAGGCATTTACTGTTAACGGATGTGTTGAATTTCGCACCTAGAAATTCGCATAACTGCTTTAATTTTTTTTTATTACGTTAAAACATTTATCCTTTCACTATCATTTAGTAATATTTTAAAATATTTTTTTTGTAGCATGGCGGTCCGGTATACTTCACAAGAGGACGAAGCTCTAACACGGGCTTACTGCACTATTTCGAATGATCCTGACATATTAATGGAAGAGAAAGATAAAGAATTTTGGAAAAATGTTGCCCAAATGTTTATCGAAATAATTGGCAACGACAACTATCGGACATGGAAATCATTAAAGTCGCTTATCTTCACCATAAAGAAGGAAGTGAACGTTTTTGTTGCACTCCAGATACCGAACTATCACAATGTGCCTGAATGGTGATATGGAGATATGCATGTAGGTGCAGAATTATAAATACGTCTACCTAATTTAATTCTAATTTTCCATCCAAAACTCAACATTGATATATTTTTATTGCAGGATTCAAATGCCCGTCATTTATACCTCCAACATTAGGGAAAGACATTTATGTATCACAATTGCTACCTCATTTTCAGGCATCACTTTTCTTATATGGACCCCCAATTTTTAGCACCTCATTAAGGATGATTGCATCAAAAAAATTGGTTTTGTGGGTGCACCTCTATGTAAGCCCTCACGAGACCCAACTCATCCTCCAGGGTCACCTGGGGGTTTAAAGGATTTTTGCACGGGATAAGTGCAACCTCTTTCCCGGCGACAGGGACATTGTTATGTTATTTGTTCATGTATTATTTTAACGAATAATTCATTTTGTTTCCTCTGTGTTATCTCCAATTAAAAGCTTGCAGTGCGCCCCTTCCCTCGTGATTCCGACACCATCTTAATTATTACCCCAAATTTTTCTATTTTTTGACATAGAATTGTCACGTCCTACCCAAAATTTATGAGTGTATCTCTTATATTATCAATTTAAAAACATGGGTCCCTTTATAGATTTTACAAATCCGTGTAGAGTAGCTGCAACAAAGGGACGACACATCCGTGAATATTCTTTGCAAAGGGGGGACGATAAATCCATTATTTTTTCCTATAAATGAAGTATAGGGTATAGATGTGGATTACCAAACCCAATCTTGAAGATTTTACTAGATTATTAAATGAATGTCAGCTTCACCGTTGAAGAAGATACGACAATCATATCTGCATGGATGGCTATAATGATAGCTCTAGTTGCAATTGATGCTGTAGCACCACCATACAACTTCTGGAGCCTCGTCTATTCTAATTTTCTAGAAAACTTCAAGAATCCAAACAATAAATCAAAGCAAGCTATAAGATACAAAGTTGGTAGTATCAAAAGAGATGTCAAAACGTATGTTGGCATCCAATCTACGCTTTTAAGAGTCTTGCCACCGGCATTCATTACAGCAAAATTGACGATCGTAAGTAATTATTGTTTTGAATGATGTTTTAATTTTGGAAGATTAAAAATTCCCACTGATGTTTTTTTTTGAAAGATAATAAAATTACATATACTAACTTTGATTTTTTTAAAATTTTTGTTGCATGTAGGAAACAATGGCGAAGACAAAATTTCGTGAAGAAAATGGACGGAGTTTCAGGTTTTACGAATGCTACCTCCTTATGAAGGGCAGAATGGATGGGTACAATCCAAGAAGGTAGTTTAGGCACGAATATAATCGTAAAAAAGGTTTTGTTGGTAAACCTCTTGTAAACCATCCCGAGACACATCTCACCCGACAATGGGTTATGTTTCGTAGTCGAAACAGTAAGCAGCGTATCGTATTCACCCATGTTTAAGATTAATAAAAATAGTGGTTAGTTTTATAACGAACGTTGGGAATACTAAAACCTGGCTTACATCATTAATTCGAAATTAAATGCAACAAATAAGGCTGTGAAAATAAACTAATACAACTTAAGGTTTTTAAAATTAAAAACTTAATAATAACTTAATTAAGCCGAGACTATTGTTTAGTTCATAGCGTTATATTGTCTGTTGACAAAGGTGAATTTAAGAAACAAACAAACACGCAATTAAAAGAAAGTTTCAACTCCTCAAGTCTCATGGGTAACTTGGATATTCATCTTCATCTTCATCTTCATCGTCGACCTTGTCATCGTTGTCATCTTTCGGTGCTTGATAGTTGTGTGTTGGTAGTCCGAGTTGGGTCAGAACATGATTATGGATTCTCTCCATTGCATCTATTTGTAACACATGCATTTTTCTCAGGTTTCTCCTCATAAGGTTCACTTCATTTTGTTGTCGTTGTATATCCAAATATTCACGAAATATTGCATCACCGTTAGATAATAAGGTTATTCTGGCGGTGTGGTTCTCCCTCATTTGATCAACGGCTTTTTTGTCGACTTCGTGAGCCTCTGCAGCGGCCCTCTTCAGCTTATCCCTACTGGGGACATCTCTCAGATCGTCTTCTTCATAATATCTCTAATGGCTCTCTTGACTACTTGTCGCAGAACCATCTTCTGTATCCGCATTCAAATCAACCATCGATTCCGGATCAGTATCGGGAAAAGGAGTTTGGGTCGGTTAAGACTGGGGTCTTTTTCTTTTAATGTTTCTGGGTTCATATACTCCATGGTGTTCTTCCATATTTGGAATACTTTCTCAAACTTCCAAATTTTCGTTGGCGGACCCATCTCATATTGCTTTCGACCAGCCGCATACTACAACATATGATTAAACGGATTAGTAATTGATTATATATATATATATATATATTATAAAAAACCAAAAAATAATTATAAACTTGATGGATATTTGTTTAGTTTAGTATCCGTTTTACCTTTTGTTCATCGTCCCAGCCGCTCGGTCAATTTCTCAAATATGGGGCAATAGCTCCGGCATACAACTTACACTCCTTTTTGGGGATACCTGTTCGGTGTTGTAGAGAACCTTGGTTTCGTTTGGTTGGGATATTAAATTATCTGTTGAATTCAGCCACGATTCTACCCCAAAATCGCCTACCCGTCTGTTGATGTCCGATAACTCCATCTCTTGTGACATTGACAACAACTCTTGCTAGGGAGACATCCTCTCGGGTGGAGTAATTGACCATCCCAGAAGGAAAAAAAATGGGTATCAAGAGACTGATATGTGAAGATTTTCGAGTATGGTGTGCTAACTCTTCACAAACCAGAAGTGTATATATAACATCTCAAATTCAATATAGCCGTTACATGTGTGTTCATTGTTATCCGCACGATGATTAACCCCGTTGAGATTATATGACTAGAAAAATAAGAAATATCCATATCTTCGTTGAGCGGTGTAGTAGGACTCGCCCAGAAAAAATGAACGTTGTAGGCAGGGTCTTCTAGCCGGTAGATATTTCCTCTCGTTGCACATCTAACGGCTCTGAAATTTAGCGATGTCTCTTAAGTCGCCTGGGAGATATCCTAAAGCTCGCTAAGTTTTTAGCCATTATATTTTCAACGGACATAACAATATGACGGTTGACCTATCCCTAGTTTCCAGGATTCAAACCAGGTGCGCACTGCATATAAATATCGAGCACTAAACTATTTTTTTAATAACCAAAATCTAGTCTTCTTCAACCACCCAATTATACATTTTGATTACCGAAACCCAGTCTTCTTCAACCACCCAATTATAATTTTTTATTTTTCGTTTATCAATCTACCTTAATCATCAAATCCAGGTTGTGCAAATTTGGGTGCTCAATGGATTATTTCAGAACACTTATGAGAATGAAAGCGGGGGATTATTACGAAATGGATGATTTAGATGACGATAATGTCGTGTTAGCATATCAATATATTGTACAAAGTGCTCATGATTTATATCAACCGGTGCCGGTTCAGGTGACATCCAATGAAGTAGTTCATAGGGACCGAGTTGCCGCAGATGCGAGGATGATGCAAGACTACTTCAATTTTAATTGTGTTTACGGGAAGAAAAAATTTCATTGTCGATTTGGTATGTATCGACCATTGTTTCTTCGTATCTTAAGCAAAATTATAGAGATGGATCATGAGTTCGAACAACGTCCCGATGCTGCTGGAATTATGGGTCACTCACCCCACATGAAAATGATTGTCGTCATGAAGTGTTTGTGCAAGGCCGTTCCTCCGGATGACATTGAAAATTATACCGCAATGGGTGCACGTACCATCTACAGGTATCTGAAGAGGTTTCTTGATGCATTAATATATGATTTTAATGATAGGTACATGCGTCGGCCGACACAAGATGATACGAATAGGTTGTTGAGGGAGAATGTTGCGCGCGGTTTTCCTGGGATGTTAGGAAGTATTGAGTGTCTCCACTGGCAATGGATGGCATGCCAAACTTACAGGGCGGGTCAACATTATTCGGGCCATAAAGAGCACCCACGGTCATCTTAAAGGTTGTTGCTTCTTTCGATAAATGGTTTTGGCATGGATATTTTGGAAAGCCGGGGGTCAAACAATGATATCAATGTTTTAATGATGTGTTTGACGACGTTAATAACGGTGTTTCCCCTCAGTGTGAATATGTCGTAAGTGCACACATGTACCATGAAGGTTACTACTTGGCTGATGGTATATATCCACGGTATAAAGTACTCATCGCTGCTTACAAAGAATCAACCCTAAGCCGAAAAAGGAAACTCTTCAACACATACCAATAGGCAAAGAGGAAAGATGTGGAAAGAGCTTTTGGTACTCTAAAACGCAAATTTGTAATTGTGAAAAATGCATGTATGTACTGGAAAAAATCAGATATGAAGTCAATAATGAGAGGATGCATCATAATGCACAACATGGTTGTGGAAAATGAGTATCGTGCACAGGATTTGGGAATTATGGGGGAACAACCAACTCAACCGGTGGAGGGTGAACTGAGAATGCCATTCAACGTTCTTGCGGACCCAATTACATGGGAAAGATTGAGGTTGGACCTGACAAAGCACATTTGGGAGCGTCATGGGGATAGTTTCCAAGAAAATGCACCGGTTGTTATAGATAACCATGAAGACGTGTACATGGATTCTGAAGACGTTGACCCTGAAAATGATGCGTATCCTCCTGAAGAAGTGGCTGAGCTATACGGGAACTTTTTCGAGGATGGAGAGTGATAACAATATTTTACTATAATACTTTGTTTCTTGTAATTTGGTGTGTTGCATTTGTTGTTTTAGTATATCTTTTAATTTATGGTGCAGTAAGATTATGTTTGTTACGCGTGGGATGGAATATTAATTGCAAAGTATGGTTTTAGAATATTTGTTTTAACTCTGGATGATTTATTATGTATTGCGGAATAAAGGAGATGGAGTGAGGTACAAAGAACATATAATGCAAGATAACACTTTAATAAACCATAACCCATTGTCTCCGGCCGCGACTGCACTTAGCATGTGCAGCAAACCTTTAAACCTCTAGGTGACCCTAAAGGATGAGTTGTAGTCTCATGAGGGCTTACTTATAAGTATACCCACAAAACCAAAATATATATAACTACTCCTCATCATAATTTTGGGGTGTGTGATCAGGCCTTGGTGTTAGCTCCGGATTGAATTCCGTCAGATTTCCTTTAAAAATCAGATAACAGTCGTATAACTTAAATGGGTGTCTTTTCTCTTGCTCATACATTTGTTTTTCTAATGCTTCCTACACATCATATGAAAACGTCAAATTACCCTGTACCAACGAAAAGGTCTTTGAAAAAAGAAATAATTATGACTTACGATGTCCGCAGAACTTAGTTGAGGGGATTGTGAACGATATAAACTTATTTGAATTGCTATATAAGCTCTGACTGCTCTCTTGATTGTATTCACCCTACATTGAATGGAAGGGCTATTTCTCTGGTGGTTTGGTAAAGACTATGTAAACAATTCCATAACTCGTCCCCAAAACACGTTATTGGTGATTAATAGATTTATGTAATCTTGATGTTGTGCAATAATAACCCAAGAACTGATCAAGTCAAGGTATTCTGGATGGGTTAAGTTCACCATCATTCTGTAGGAGGAATAAAAAAACTAAACAAATATGATAATAAACAGGAGAGTGTAGATGAGTATATTTTTTAACTAGAATAGAAGGATGGCTCGGTTGGATGTGTGTTATTGATTAAAAAAAAGGATCATATTTATAAGGGTTTATGAATTATTGATGACACTGTGTTATGAGGTGAAACAGATTGACAACAAGATTTTCATCTACACCATAAGGATCCAATACAGGTACTATGGATTAAAGAAAAAAAATCTAATTATTTTATTGAAAAAAGTATATGGAATGTAGTTGCAGGATTTCCCACAACACACCCCTTGTAATATCTTGATAACAATCTTTTAATCTAAACTAATTTGATATTTAAAATTCTAAAAATTGTAAATAAACACACGGATTTTTACATGGTTCGATCAATTTGATCTACATCCATGATTCTCTACATGATTGTTAAAGTTTACATTGGATTTTACATTTGATAATCTCCATTAATGGAGTTCTAAATCTAGTTTGGGGAAGAAGATGATAAAGAAAAATATATTTTCTCTCTCTAAAAATCTCTCTGAAAAATATCTCTCTCTCCTAAAAATTTATCTCTCCTCCAGACTCTCTCAACTCTAAAAAATACATCCTCCTCTTCTGGACTTACTTGAACCCTTTATATAGGAAATTACATAGTGGGTGACAGCTAAGTTTTCCCCTTCTTTAGGATCTATTTTGCGATCTCATCGCGGTAATTATAATGTTAATATTCGCCAACTTTTGTAATCCTCGTGAAACAACACTCTTCTAATATACCTCTTCAATCGTCAACTTCGTCATTCTTTGAATTATTTTGTGACGCTCGTGAAATGTTGTTGAAGATTTTTCAGTAACGCTCGCAGAAGTGTCATTAATCTCTCGTGAATATAATTGTGGTGATATTCTGATCCTACATCTTGCCTCTTTTTTCTTGAATATTGCTTGAAAAGTAATTTTTAAGAAAAAATCTGTTGTTGTAGTAGTTTTTGATCTTTGTTGATGAAGGAACGAGTGAAATAATACTGGACTTGAAAAGTATATACTTGCCTCTATTCTTAACTGTGGATTACCAAGAAAACATTTTATGTTCTTTATCTTCTCGCAAGAATCATTTCCAAAATGGACTAGGATTTTCACCAAAAATGAAGTAATAATTTCACGAGAACAGAGGCAATACTTATAACTTTCATTCAAAAATGAATACTTCTTATATTTAGAGGATTGAGTACTTCTTATACTTCTTCAAGGATAATTCATACTTCACGTACTTCAAGGGATGATGCTTCTTATTTACTTCGCAAAACTTCAGAACTTCACAAAATAATAGAGGCAAGTATATACTTTTCAAGTCCAGTATTCTTTCACTCGTTCCTTCATCAACAAAGATCAAAAACTACTACAACAACAGATTTTTTCTTAAAAATTACTTTTCAAGCAATATTCAAGAAAAAAGAGGAAAGATGTAGGATCAGAATATCGCCACAATTATATTCACGAGAGATTAATGACACTTCTGCGAGCGTTACTGAAAAATCTTCAACAACATTTCACGAGCGTCACAAAATAATTTAAAGAATGACGAAGTTGACGATTGAAGAGGTATATTAGAAGAGTGTTGTTTCACGAGGATTACAAAAGTTGGCAAATATTAACATTATAATTACCGCGATGAGATCACAAAATAGATCCGAAAGAAGGGGAAAACTTAGCTGTCACCCACTATGTAATTTCCTATATAAAGGGTTCAAGTAAGTCCAGAAGAGGAGAATGTATTTTTTAGAGTTGAGAGAGTCCGGAGGAGAGATAAATTTTTAGGAGAGAGAGAGATTTTTCAGAGAGATTTTTAGAGAGAGAAAATGTATTTTTCTTTATCATCTTCTTCCCCAAACTAGATTTAGAACTCCATTAATGGAAATTATCAACTATAAAATCCAATGTAAACTTTAACAATCATAATAGAGAATCATGGATGTAGATCAAATTGATCGAACCATGTAAAAATCCGTGTGTTTATTTACAATTTTTAGAATTTTAAATATCAAATTAGTTTAGATGAAAAGATTTTTATCAAGATATTACAAGGGGTGTGTTGTGGGAAATCCTGCAACTACATTTTGGCGCCGACTAAGGGGACAATCTTGTTGGTTTAAGAAAGTTTAGAAAAATTGGTTACTGTTGGTGATGAATTACACTGGATCTTTGAGCTTTGAAGGCAGAAATGGAAGTTCCAGGAGTTTCTACATCTTCAAACAACAAATGCATCTTAGTAGTTTAGGAAGAGAGATGTGGATATGGGGAAATCGTCGAGCAACGTGAAATTTACACAGGCTGCGTCAACAATTGCTTCCAAAAAGGACAAATCTCTCTTTGATATTCTCACTTTTCTTTTTGCTTTATGTTTCAGATCTGAGAGATTTTAAACAAAAATTTGAAGAAAAGATCCTTTCCAAAACTAATTTTTGTTCGGTTCCAAAAATATGAAGTTTATTAAAATTTTATAAAAATTCTGCTGGTTTTGTGAACTACAAAATTTTACAAAAATATGATGAGTTTTTACAACTAAAATTTCGCTGAAGTATTAAAATTTGCAATCAATTTGAGTATTTCTACTGTAAATTGGGTTTTCGATGATGATACTAATTTTACATAAAATTAATATGTAACTTATGACGTATTGTATTGTATTGGGTTTTCGCAGATAAAGATTCTCTCTGCGAGGGAAGTCACAACTCATGAAATGTGTCTCTAGAAAGCACCTCAAACGAAGTTAAACAAATCAGCGAATAAAATTAATTATATCACTGGCGAAGAAGAGTCATTCCTGCAAAGAAAAGAGGTACCTAATGATGTCGGGACATCACCAACAATCCCCAGAAAAGTATGGAAAACCCCAGCAGCCAACAGCCAGATTCGCAGAGAATGTTAAGATCTGCAAAGCGTGAATTAATTAATTAATGAAATATGAAAAGTTATGTCAACAACCCACTTCGCAAGCAAAGAGAGCATCTTGCTACTGGAAGTCCATTTCAAAACAACATTTTTAATTAATACGTAAAAGAAAGAAAGATTATTCTCTTCCTTAATTAATCATCAGCAAATAGAATACGTACTTACACATTTAGTAAAAGATGGGAAGTCAAAGTCAATCAGCAAACAAATTAACTCATTAGTGAAGAAAAGAAAAGATGCTATGGATTTATTTACTTTGTCAGAACATGGCAGATAAATCAGTTTAGTTCTCGCCAAAACAACCTAGTTCAAGCAAAGGAAAACAAAGCCAAGTCTCAGCATGGGATAACTTCGCAAGTATAAAGAAAATGAGTCTATTCTGATCTCCAAATGGAGGAAGGATCAAGTTACTTACAGTGGAGATTATCAAAAGAGTAGAAGAAGATGTACAGGGAAACTCAGTGGAGTCTTCACGATCATAAGAAGCTAACTGCGAAGCAATTATCATGAAGAGTAGAAGAATAACAGGACGGTGATATCCCAGAAAAAGAGAGACGATGACTAGACGGAAAATTGCGAGGCTATCTGCGAAACTATCTACAGCATGTGAAGCTATCTACGGAAAATTGGACGTACTATCATGCAAAAAGAAGACAAGTTTGTTTCATCGCAACAAGTCTGAAACATCTCCAAGTCTAAAGTACCTGTTATTTGAGAAAGAGTCCTCAGGGTGTACTTAGCTCCTGCTCTTTCACCAAATAGACCGACATTGTTAACTGACCATCTCCCTGAATCAGTAAGATGTAGTGATGTTGCACCAAGAGTTGAGTTGCCTGCCTCAAAATTGATACCATGTGAAGATCTCATATATGGACCGCCACACTTAATCGCAAAAGAAGAGTAGCGAGGAGAAACCACTTACGAAACTGCAGCGAAGACATCAGTTTTGTTTAGAAGTATTTCTGAGAAGATGCAGTAAAGAAGTTTATTCGATTATCATCAACCAAGGACCAATTCGCAGAAAATCCAACATAGTCAAATTTCGAAAGAATTACATATTTCTCAGAAATAATACCGTAAAGTCGTGCTCGCTGTGGCAACAAAGATATGATAAGAGATTATCAACTAAATTTTCTTCTTTACTTCCTAAACGAAAGTTTACACATTTCATTTTCTCCTTTGCCTCTTAGGATGAACGTACTGGCGAGAAGAATATGTAATTCTTTTGAAAGAATACGTACTAACATTTGTGCTCTTTTCTGAATTTCCTGGACTGAGATTTTTTGCTTTACCAAGAGAGAAGATTGACGATTGCATGATAATCTGCGAGATGCTCGCTATTACCTCGGTAAACCACAAAAAAATTCCGGCAAGCATAAAGACGGATGTCTAAATCAAGAGCCGCGAGTAATGACGCCAAAAGGGGAGTATTATTATCTTTTTCATATTTTTTCATTTCTTACCTTAATAATGTTATTAAAATTATACTGACCAAGCTTTCACTTAGAGGCCGTGATAGAAATCATCATTAGAACTTAAAGTTGTAATATTACTGATATTTAGACTTCGTCAAAAACAACTTACATATTCTTCTCGCTGAATGTGACTTCTTTAGTAGTTACAACCAAAGAAATCTTTCAAAGACGTTGCTGCAGGGGATAGTTAAGAGGAGGGATGCTAAGCCAGCGAAGGAGGAAGCGTAGAGGACCAGGAAAGTAGAAGAATCTGTGAGGTGTAAAGAATAACTTCATACAGAGTGATGAGGATTCATCCAGTTAGATGATTCGGCAAAAGTATAGGCAGGGAAGGATCATAGGAACCAGCGGACATAGTTGTTGGGAGGTTTATCAGCGATGATTCCAGCAGGTTTATCAGCGATAGTTCCAGCAGGTTTATCAGCGATAATTCCAGCAGATTTATCAGCGATGGTTCCAGCAGGTTATCATCGATTTTGAAATTTTTAGCGAGGTTACTGCAGTTCCAGCGAAGTTGTCGCAGATCCAACGAAGATAAACAAATTTTATCAAACAAAGGAAATAAGAGAGAGTCACAACATACTTCCTTGGACGACAATTACTATGAAGACATATATAGCATGAGCGGACAAGATGTTTCCTTCGCAAAAAATTCTTGTTTCCAAAAAACCAGCATGAAGAAGAGATAAGCAAAATTCAAACCCAGTTCGTCCAAGCCCACTAAAGCAAACCAACCCATTTCACGCAGGCTAAAGTAAACCAAGCTATTTAACGCAAGGAATTGGCTAGCGAGAGAATAAAGTCTAGTTTTGGCATGGAACATCTAATTTCCACGAGAGGATTATTTCATTACTTCTCCAAGTTGGTCAGAGACAGGAATTTGGTATTTCATTACTTCGTCAGATATTTGATTATTTCGCAAGTAAAATTCACAAGAGAAGGGCTAGAACAATTGGTATGTTGCGAGAATATGAAAGATGCAGATCAAGAATTTATTTCTCATTTCTTATCATTTCACAAGCAAATCAAATACTTCGCGAGAGACGGCAGCAACAGAAAATCGCCAGAAAGCTAAGTACCACTTCCTTGAATATTTTACTTACAGAAAAAGAAATTTTTTGATTTATTTTACAAGAAGCGATACTATCGCAATATTTCAAAGAACATTTCTAAGATTTTTAATATTTCCAAAGATTTCAAAAAAATTGATTTAATTTACCAAAAACGATATAATCGCAAGATTTCTAAAATTTCTAAGATTTCAAAGAATTTTGATTTGATTAACAAATAGCGATATATTCGCAATATTTCAAAGAATATTTTTAAGATTTTAAAATTTAAAGATCGCAAAAATTTTCAAAGATTTCGAAGATTACAGAAAATGGAATCATCGCAAAAAATTTCAAAGATTTCAAAATTTTAAGATTTACAAAGAGCGATACAATCACAAGATTTCTATAGAATATTTCTTTTACAGAAAAGGATTTTTTATTTAACAAATGCGATACAATCGCAAGGTTTCAAAAAATATTTCTATGATTTCAAAAGATTTTAAAGAATATTTACTTCAAAAATGATGTTATGAGAATGAAAGAAGAGATGACAGAATGAAGAAACGCGAATAAAATTTTGCAGAGACATAAGAATGGGACGAACCTTTATGGCGTGCACCCTAGTTCGCGAATACAATTTCGTAAGAGGCGAATGTAAGACCTACAAGCACGTTATAAGGGGGGTATCTCTTTACATGATTCAGCGATAAGGTTATACCGCTACTGGAACCTAAGTCATGCAGATGTTGGGGTTAAAGAAAACCTATCCGGGAGAGAGATCTTGGATTTCCAGCTTTATAAGGTTATACCCTGGTTGGACGACCGAGGATCTCTTCCAAGAAGTGCAAAGTATGACCAAGGCGCCGAGGTACACGGTTTAGCCAAGTATATACTTTTCAAGTCCAGTATTCTTTCACTCGTTCCTTCATCAACAAAGATCAAAAACTACTACAATAACAAATTTTTTCTTAAAAATTACTTTTCAAGCAATATTCAAGAAAAAAGAGGCAAGATGTAGGATCAGAATATCGCCACAATTATATTCACGAGAGATTAATGACACTTCTGCGAAGTTCTATGAAAAATCTTCAACAACATTTCACGAGCGTCACAAAATAATTCAAAGAATGACGAAGTTGACGATTGAAGAGGTATATTAGAAGAGTGTTGTTTCACGAGGATTACAAAAGTTGGCGAATATTAACATTATAATTACCGCGATGAGATCGCAAAATAGATCCGAAAGAAGGGGAAAACTTAGTTGTCACCCACTATGTAATTTCCTATATAAAGGGTTCAAGTAAGTCCAGAAGAGGAGGATGTATTTTTTAGAGTTGAGAGAGTCTGGAGGAGAGATAAATTTTTAAGAGAGAGAGATATTTTTCAGAGAGATTTTTAGAGAGAGAAAATGTATTTTTCTTTATCATCTTCTTCCCCAAACTAGATTTAGAACTCCATTAATGGAGATTATCAAATGTAAAATCCAATGTAAACTTTAACAATCATAGTAGAGAATCATGGATGTAGATCAAATTGATCGAACCATGTAAAAATCCGTGTGTTTATTTACAATTTTTAGAATTTTAAATATCAAATTAGTTTAGATTAAAAGATTGTTATCAAGATATTACAAGGGGTGTGTTGTGGGAAATCCTGCAACTACATGGAAAAAGAAACAAGACAAATTTATTAAAATATTCCCTTATCACCATGAAAACGGTTGCACTTATCCCGTGCAACAAGCCTTTAAACCCCCAGGTGAACATGGAGGACGAGTTGTGTCTCGTGAGGGCTTACTTAGAGGTACTCCCACAAAACCTTAATTGTACGGGTACAGCGAGATAAAGAAATTAATAAAAAAAACACGTTTTACGTTATTTGTTATCAAATATATGAGTACCAAAAGAGACGTTTGGGCCGAAATGTGTAAAAGGATTCTTCCTTTTTGCTTCATAGAGGGATAGGGAAACCTGCTGGTCACCATTTGCGAGAGACATACAATTCATAAATAACTTACAATTTCTTTTGAGTATATTAATGCGACACCTCAAAGATGCCACCGGCCTCTGGTTCTAGTTCCCGTTGATAAACACAAAATCATCCGTAACTCGATCCCAGAATTGACTAGCAGTCTGGTTCATTCCTTCCATTGGGAACAGATCAAAAACTTTGCGGAAGCTTCTAACGAGGTCATTATATTCCTTGTTTTAATATTCCATTGCAGTGAATGTTGTTGCGGATAATTTTTTATAAAATTTGTCTAGCTTGGGGTGAGAAGTTATGGTTGTGTCTGTGTATTTATATAGCATTACCACTCTATAGGATTACCGGTGGAAATGTATAAAGTTATCATTCCCCTGTTCATGGATAGCGTTCAAAGCAATAATATAAGGAAAAAACAAAAAGCAAAAGACAACACAACACAACACCAATCAAAGTTTTTCTGAATTAATTTCAACATATAATCCATGGATATGCTGCATTACTATTTTGAGGGCCATACATTGTTGTGACAACACAATGTCACAAAGCACCATAAACGTACTGACAATGCATGCAGAGTGAACCAGGATATTATGCATATCCTACTGTTTACATGTAAAAGATAAAGGAAAATATATATAACAAACAAACAAACAATTGTTTATTAAACCAAGAATATGTATTTCTTTTAGTGAATAAATATTCCGGAAAATAAACAAGACATAATTATTAAAATATTCCCTTATCGCCGGGAAAACGATTTCACTTAGCCCGTGCAACAAGCCTTTAAACTCCCATGTGACGCTGGAGGACGAGTTGGGTCTCATGAGGGCTTACATAGAGGTACACCCACAAAACCTGTGATTACACTAATACAAAGATAAAATATATTTTACACCCACACAAACACATTAAAATAGATTTTAAATATGAGCACCAAAAATTTCATTCGACCCAGAATGTCTAAACGGACGCATTTGTTCCGCTACATACATGTCCATCGCCATATCCTTATCACCATTTGCTAGAACAACATACTTTCTAAAGAGAACACAAAACCTCTTTATAACGACAATTATATGTTGCAGTTGCTTAAGATTCCTAATGGTATTACCGGTATCTGCGACAACTCGACCCCAAAATTTCCTTCCCGTTTGAGTATGTCCTTCATCATAAACTCTACAAAGGCTTAGGACCATATAGTAATCCTCTTCAACTGAAAAGGCCGGCATTTTGGAGGTGATTCTTACTTGAATAAATTATGGAACTACACAACCTTTCATGATGAGTACCTTTTACTGATTGCTTTGGTTTATATAGATGTGATGCAGTATAGGTAATTCAGAATACGACTTATTTTCGAATTATTATAAGGATACAGTGGTGACTGACACCCCGCATAGCGTTCAATTAATATAGACATGATATAAAACTCATAAAAATGGTGGACCACAACTGTAGGAAAAATATAAAAGATTTATAATACAGTGGCACCTGACAAAATACAAAGCAAACTATAGGGGAAAAGACATAAAATAAAAGACAACTCTTATAATAGAGATACTCGTTCAAGACTGAAATAACAAACTAATCTCTTAAACTGATTAGCCCCACCTAGCTATTTTTGGAGGATCACAGCTTATAACTTATGTGAGGTTTCTAAACAAGAACAATAATAGACTACGACGATGTCTTAAATTTAAAAACATATAATCATATATATCTATTTATTTTTGCGAGCTTGAAAAATAAGGGCAGCCTCAAAATGGTAAAACAGTTCTTTTCTTCAGTTGGTATAAGCATCTTGGGCCGCAAACCGGTCATCTTTGTGCCTTTTGAGAAACTCATTGTACTTGGTGCACAATTTCCTAACATGAACGAATCTTTCACAGATATGGGAAGATTCATAATCAAACCGTGGTTTCTTATGGTTATCGCCCGACCTTGGTACGAAAGGACCATCCCTTACCAGGCACCAAAAAATATTCTCGTGTTGATGTTCTTCGGGAAGATCTTTGACTATGATTTTGTTTTTGCCCATTCCGTCTCTTCCTCAACCTGCTTCATTCTTTCCCTTGGGTGGAATTGGTCTTTACCGCATTTCTTTGAAGCCATTTTCTATTCCCGTTTTTTAATAGCCTCTGGCTAATTTATGCTTTCATAAGTTTGAGGATGTCGTTTGTTAGGTGATAAAGAAGAAGTTCCGTTTGAAACTAGAGCTGTGGTTCTTTTCTGAATCCCCGTTTCCATTTCAGCTATTGATTTGGTTGTTCACTTGCATCGTCTAAGTATGTTTTCGATAGTTGATGATGATGTAGTTGACATATTCAAATTTAAACAACTAACAATGAAGATTAATTTTTCTTTGATTAAGGTAGTGTGTGATACTTATGAGGGTATCCACTTTATATACAAACAACAACAAGGAAACAACGGTATCAATTTTTTTTTATACTGCAGTACTGATTATTAGGAAAAATATTACTTTTATTTTAAACCAGTGCTTTATTTGGGAAAACTACAAATAATAATAAATAACTACATTATTTAAGGCATACTTCCAAGCTATAAAAGCTGAAGGAGACGTTTATATACTTGTAACACGGAGAGCCAACACTTTAATTCGGATACCGACCAAAAATAAAGTTGGTTGTTATGCAAAATCAACAAAGCAGGTTTGAATTATTGATTACCATATTTTGTTGGATACCCTGCAAACACTATTAAACGAATCATTGACAACACTTGAGATGTTGAAACCCGGGAAACGCGGGGATCCAACACTTCTATTGGGTAAACGACAACAATTAAGGAGGTTTGAATTTCAAATTCAATATAGCATGTTTGCATTATTGAGTACAATATTGTGTTGGATACCCTGCAAACACTATTAAAATAGTCAAATTGATTTCAAGTTGTGAAGAAATCAGTGCCCACAACCGCACACAAGAACAACTTAAGACCCCTACCAGAAGGTGTATCACAATGTCATTATATACATACCAAAGTGTCCAAAAATGTCTAGTCAACATCAACCTAAAGATGGCAAAGAAGAAAACTACAAATATATAAAGTTTTTTCTTTGACATACAAACATACTAGTTTCAACAAAGTGATTGTATCACTCGAACCTCATGAATTTCGTGGGGTATCCAACACCATATCAAAAGTGCCATCTAAAGAAAGACCAATTTCATAATTCATACCCGTCGGAACATCTTCATGACCCCCCAAATCGATATTCATACTTTCATAAGGGTCTGGCGTTGGTTCACCCGGCAAGTAGCATTCTTCGATATTATACATACGTGACGGTTGGGAAGTTGACGCAACGCCTTGCTGTTGAGAAAACGTGTCGTGTATTGTCTATTCCTCTGGGAATTAGGGTGAACTACTACAAGTCGGTGTCCCACCCATGGTAATTAAAACCGGAAGAAGAAGAGCTCCCACGAAGGAAGTACTTTCTTGTATGCTCCTGAACAACTCTTTTACTTTCACTGATAAACACTTGTTGCTCGAATAACTTGTTCAACAATTCCTCCTAACAATAAAAAATAAAATTTAAATTTTCACTCAACAAATATAAAATTTATTCCCACAAATAAGGAAAAAAAAATTTAATCAAGGTAACATACTTACCCGAGGAAGTGTAATACCATAAAAATTATTGGGATAACGTGTAGGCCTTGACACCACCAAGTCTATAAGATCACCATTCATGTAAACCAAGAAACGCCAATCGATTGGGGGTAGTTCATTCACCGACTCCTCACCGAGATAATCTTCATAGGACTGAGACATCATGTCGGGTGGTGGATGAGATTGTTGGTATAGACATGTACTATTAACTACATTATGGTTCTGTACGTGTGTAACTCCATCACGATACCAAGTTCTGAAACTCTCCTCCTTCCACCATGCATGGTAATAATCGGGATCACTGGTCCAGTAGTGATGTATGGCTTCAACGTCAATCTCTTGGGCAGAATCTATATCCGGGGGATCAAATGGGATAACTATTAGACCAATTAACTGTCGCACAGATCTCTCACCAAGGTACATACTCAACCTCTCACCCTTGCAGTCATAGAATACTAGTCTTTTCTTTGATAAGTTGTTGGCCACCACAACCTCTGGAAAATCACTGTACTCATCATCTAACCACAACTGCCATATTACAGCTTCTCTACTTCTCATGTCTATCTGTTTTCGGGCTGAAGTAAGTGAATGCTTGAAGCTATCAAATTGACTACGAAGATTATTCTTATTAAATAATGAAATTGGAGGATACATGCACTGATTAACGATGAAAGCACCGTCTATTCTCAATATTGGTTGGCATTTGCGGAAATAAAAGTAGTACCAATACTCTATAATATTCCACATACCGCCCATTTCAGTACGCTCAAAAGAGGTCCATTTGTCAAGGCAGTCATACAAATTTCCTAATGCGGCGCTACCCCAATCAAATTGGCCCATATTATCAAGTTTCTTCAACAATTCTAACCATCCTTTTTGTACTCTAGTAGTGGTGTTCCCTATTAGAAATCTACCAATGCACCATAATAAAAATATCCTTGTCAATTCTTCACATACAAGCCTATTGTTTTGGTCTTCCCTACTATTAATGTAGTGTGCAAGAAAACTAATTGGGATGGCACTATCAAAAGAATCCCACCTACCAACTTTTTCACCCTTAACAACTTCTCTAATATTTTGCTCAGACGCAAGTGCCCTTGTATCTCGGTTTTCCTTCACACAAGCAAGATACGTGCTATCGTATCCTAAATAATCTGTCTTCTTCAAACCGGAAGGTATTTTTGGCAACGTTCGTCTTCCACCTATGGAATACGAGTTAACCTTACAAAATCTAATGGTGTGATGCCTAACTCAAACTCGGGGAAATGAAAAGACCTAGTTTTCTTCCACCATCTCTCCATAAGTGCTTCGGTTAATTTACAATCGGCATTTGATAAATACAATGAAAATAACGAAGAAAAACCAAATTTATGTAATACATCAAATGCTTGGGGATTATCACGCACCACTATGTCATAAAATTTCTTCACCACACAACAATTTGTTTTAAATTGCAAACCCCGATCCGGTGCATCTGGTGTCAAACTAACCTTACTTACATGACTTTCATCACCCTTCCTAGACAAAATCTCATGTGTAGCCATGAAAATTCACTACAATGAAAACAACCAAAACATGTATTACTCCCATTCTCCATTTATGATTATAAATTTTTCAACAAAATTGAAAAGTTTAAAAAGTAACCAAGCATTACATTGTAAACCATTCTCAATTCTTTCATTTACATCTAACTAAATTTACACAAGCATTATAAATCACCAATAATTCTCTCATCTCAACATAATAAACATAAGAATAACTCCCTAATTGGTGTTTGCAATTATAAATCAATAACAAGATCAATTCAAATAAAAATAAATCAAATAATTTATATGAAAAAAATAAAAAAAAATTATATGATTGACAATCACTATAATATCATTAACATTCACCACAAACGCCAAGAACAATTCTAAATTTCATGAAGAACAAAACTAAAATTACAAAAATCATTATGTTGTTCACAAAAAATTGTTTTCAATTTCCCATATGGTTGTTTGCAATTCTAAGTCGGTAAAATTCTAATGAAAATATCAAGAACAACTCTAAAAATCACATTATGGATTTTTTTCATTTCTAAATTACTCTTATTCTTCATATAACCCTAAAACCCTAAAATCAAAATTCGTAGAACATGCATCAATGAACCATCAACATATTACTTAAATCATAATCACTTTTAATCACGAAATAATAAAATCAAAATCATACATTAGATTTGGGTTGAAATATATACCTCAATGATCTTTGGATCATTAAAATAAAATTTATTAACACCATATGTTCACCATCCCGGGATGAACCATGCCCCTACAACAAAACCCCTAAATGAGAAGAAGAAGAAGAAGAAGAAACACTATGGAGAAGGAAAAGAAACTCTAAAAACCCTAGACAAGAATAACAACACAGAGAGAAATAGAAAGAAAAAAAGGAAGAGGAAGGAACTGGAACGAAGGAGAATGCCGCAGAATAGAATAACCCTGGAGCGAGGTGGTGAGCGTCGCTTTTTTGGTGTTGACCGGTCAAGCGACATGGTAGTCGTCTCTTTGTTGGGTGACGTGGTGGGCCTCGCCCAGGTGATGGCTTGCACCTCGCCAATATTTAAATTTCCCCCTTACCGCTACACTCAGTGCTCTCCTCCTGCTGACGTGTCGACACTGCTCAACTCATACTCCACTCCTCCACTACACTCAACCTTATTGTAGTACTCCCTCGGTTTCCAAAAGACTATCCTTTATTCTATTTTGGACGGTTTCAAAATTGTGACCAGCTTCTGTTTATAGTCATATTTTTCCAATGAATTTTCTAATATACCCTTAAAATTTTTATTTTCATGAATTCATTTTTAACGGGACCCAATCTAAAACACTAAAGAAATTTGTATAATTAAGGAAACAAATATATCATTCATTCCTTTTAAGAAAATATATATTTTAAATTCTTTATAAAGTTTATAATTCATAAATTCGATATCTTTTAATTTTCCTTTTATATTTCGTATTTATAATCCTCTAACAATTTTAGCTAATTTTTAGTTCTAGCATTTTTATTAAAATAGAATAGGTAAGTAACTAAGGGTAGTCAAGTAAAATATTGTGGTCTCCTTAATATTTTGACAAAGTCAAATCGGACAGTCATTTTGAAACGGAGGGAGTACATTTTAAGGGTTATTCGATAATTTCGGCACACGATAATAACTTGGAACTTCGTTATATGTAAAGCTCTACCGCAATAATGTATGTACATCATATACCACCAGAATTTGTAATTCCATTTTTCCTCTATTTGCTATTTTATAAAATAAAATATGAGTTAATTATTCTTATGACCCTAGAAAACATGTGTCTTACTCTTTTGGCCCTGGGGTCATAGAAATAATTATGCAAATTATTCTCTTGGCCCTGAAACAATTGTGAATATTTTATGCACACATTCTAACTGTGCATATTTCCTGCATGGATTCTAGTCGTGGATATTTTCTACACAACTTCATATCAATGTGTTTGTTCATCTTTGAAAAAAGGTTTTATAAACTTATTTAGTGTACATATTATAGTATAAACCGTTATGAAAGGTTAATTAACATTGTGGATAATAGTTGCACACCGAAAAAAGTCGTGGATAATATATGCACGCTAAAAAAAATAATACTTTTAATAATAGTTGTACTTTAAAAAAATTATGTGGATAATATCTACACACATATAAGAAAATAAAATAAAAATCATTTAAGGAATAAAAATTTCTAAAAATACGAATAATTTGATATTTGTATTTACTCTTTTTGGATTGGTCTTTCAAAAACCTTTCTAAATATATAAAACTAGGTATCACCCCGGCCTATGGCCGGGGCTCAATCTCTATCGATTTTTTATGTTGTTTGGTTGGCCGTCTGTATTATCCAACAACATTTTGTTCCACATGTAAGTTATAGTCGGCCGTCTGTGTCCTCCCACAATATTTCATTTAACATGTAAGTTAGTCGGCGCTCACAGAACCAGTACTTAAATATTTCGGGTATAATATCGTGTTTAATTAGCAGAGTCATAGTAGGCGTGATTTACAGACTCAAACATTAGGAAAGGCTCGGTGCCTAACTGAGACTTGTGGTTTTAGTGTTTTGTTGGTCGGGTCAAATCAGCCGGGGCCTGAGTTGGTCTTGTAAGAATTTTGAGTTAAATTAGCCGGGGCCTACGGCCCCGGCCGTGCATTAGAAAATTAATTCAGACCTGCGGTTTTAGTGTTTTGTTTGTCGGGTCAAATCAGCCGGGGCCGGAGTTGGTCCTGTAACAATTTCGAGTTAAATTATTCGGGTCCTACTGCCCCGGCCATGCATTAGAAAATTAATTGAGACCTGCGGTTTTCGGGGTCGGAGTTGAGCCTGTAACAATTTCGAGTTAAATTAGCTGGCATGCATTAGAGAATTAATCACGATGACGTTCAAATTAAAAAAATAGGGGCATTTAGCCAATAAGTCGGTCGGTGCCTATAATCCGTCTTTTGCTGGTCGGGTCAAATTAGTCGGGGCCCTTTTAATTATTTTTTTGGACTAATATTCAAGGATGTATGTTTTTAAAGAACGCGTAATTGGGGGATATGGAAACTAATTGGGGGATATGAATTACTTCCCCCAACCAAAGGTGGCTTTTAAGGGGTGTTTTTTGGGTGCGAAAATACTATAACACCCTTAGATTAATTAAAAACTTTATGAAATGACTGTTATGCCCTTTCCCCTAAAACATAAAATTCAAATAACCAAATTCATATATCCCCCAATTCCATTTGTACTGGCACAGCACAATTAGGTTTTGAAAAAAAAAATTCCTTCATCTTCTTCCTCCTCGTTCATTCTTCATCGACTATTGATCGTTGAATCAAAAATTTCTTCGTTGACTAACCTACCATAACCATGCCTCCACGAAATAAATCAAAAGAAAAACGGAACACTAAATCGATTGCTCAACAAACACATGAACAAAGAATCGAGAACATTGCTCACCAACTAGAAGAGGACGCAGCAGCGAGCTCGGATGATCAACCACTCATGTCTTCTCTGAGAAGGTAAGTGATTTTTGAACTCATTTATGATTATTTTAATCGATTTGTAGCCATGGGTTTAGGTTAGAATATTGTGACCGTCAATTGCTTCGTAGAAAGGTATCATGGTGAAACTGATACAATGCACTTCCCGTTTGGAGAGATGACCTTGATTCCTGAAGATGCTCATGCCATTATAGGATTGAATGTTATCGGAAAATCAATTTCAGGAGGAGTTGAGTCTCGGGACCTAGATTGGCTGAAGTTGCACGATTTGACTAAAAAGATGTTTGGTTGGGACTTCAAAACTTCTTCTGATAGCTTTTATGTAGCATCGAACAGAAGTAAGACGAAGACATTCAATCTGACGATGCTTAAGAAGATGTTTGAAAATACAAAGGCTAGAAGCTTGGAGGATGGATGGGACCCTGCACAGATTCGGTATACAGCCGACGCGTACCTGTTATACATCTTGGGGACTAGGGCATTCCCTGACACTAATGGAAACAGGGTAAGTGCAAACTTTCTCCAGTACCGTGACCCGTTGGAAGGTGTCTATGGCTATTCTTGGGGGCACCGCGGTCATGGCACATTTGATGGCGGAGATGAGAAGGGCTTCATTGGCTAAAACAAACCAATTTGTCGGGAATTTCACTCTACTCCAGGTACAAATTTCTTTAATCTATGTTTACATGTATATTGTTCACATGTATTCTTTTAACTTATGTTCACATGTATATTGTTAACATTGTATTAGGTGTGGTGTTATGAACACTTCCCAACCTTGTTCAAGGACTGCCAATTCTTGAAGATCAAAGACCTTCCTGAACCCGATACCCCTAGAGCTCATAGGTTCGAGTTTAACAGTAATCCAAAGCCCGACATGAAATCAATTATCAACCACGACCAATTTCGTTGCCACAATACTAGAAAAACTAAGAAGGAAGGAAGAAACCACCAAGTCAATTGCCGCAATGGAAGAAGAGATAATTAAGAAGAAAAGAGAAGAAAAAGAGGAAGCAAAGCTTGAACGTTATCGTCAAAAATTAGATAAGATAAAAGCGGAAGCTGAGGGAGCGGTTAAACGTCAAAAAGAAGCTAAGATAGAAGCGGATGTTGAGGAGGAAACATAGTGGATTAGAAATTACTACATAGTATCGGATTTGCCGGAGTATCAACGCCTTCAGATGTTTTTTGGGGTCTTGTAAGGACTGGTTCTTACAAGCATAACATGTTTGACGGTAAGAAACGCAAAATTGAATACGCTGATCAAATAGTACACATTCGAACAACTGCACTCATCAAATCATGTCTCAAATACAACGAATTTCTTGCAAGATACAGTGGTGATAGGTATGAAGATCCGGATGCATATACGAAGTGGAGAAAAGAACCTATTAGGCATTTCGAAGCTGCTTTGCTTGTTGAATCTCGTTCCAATAAATGATGTTCGGTGTATTTGGCTTGATATCTTTCATTCTATGTGTAACGTTGTTTATGTGTTTAAACTTTATTCCCTTAAATGATGTTAGTTGGAATTTGCTTGAGATCTTATGTTTGTGCTTAATGATGTTTATTTCGTCAAGTTTCTTTCACAAACCGGCACTCCCGATGAGTTACATACCATGTCGGTCTACAAAATCCGGCATACTGGATATGTTTACACTCTATGCCGATTTCCCACACTAAGAAGTTAAAAAAGTCATTAACTTTTAATACCGACATAATAGGTATGTAATTGTCTATGCCGGAATTCTGACGGTTACAATTTCATTCAACTTGTTTGACGGTTACAATTTCATTTAACTTGTTTGACGGTTACAATTTCATTCCACTAATTTGACGGTTACAAAATCTTTAATGAGTCATTGGATGGTTACAAAATCATCGGTTTCTTTAATGGCTCATCGGTTTCAAATTACTCATGCTATATAAGTGACGGTTTTTGAAAGAAAAATATTCAATCTATTCAATGTCTCCCTATTTTTTTCATCTTCTATACCAAAGCAATGGCTCGTCACAAATCTCGTGATAAACCTAATCCAGAAATACCTGTTGATGATGCGCAACAAAGTCCTGAAGAGTCTCCTGGTGAAGCAGAAGTAACATATTTGATTCGGTAAGTGATGTATAACACAAAGTCTCATGTTGAATTGAAGTACTTTTAGGGTTTATCCCATAATATATAACATAAAGTCAAACTTGTTAGGGTTCATGACGGATTGAAAATTCTGCTTAGGGTTTTGAAATTGCATTCTAGTCAATTTGAAAATCATTATTGATCAATACCATGCCTCTGTTTAGGGTTTACAAACTATGCTTGTTTTGCTGAACTAAGATTGTTAAGAATTCTTTAAAAAATCTAGAAAACTGGCATAAAATTATAATTTTGGGATGCTGGATTCAATACCGGCACTGTCGGATTTTCGTTGGAAATTCCGGTTAATGTTCCGGCGTTCACTGCTTGGTAACATACTATGCCGGTTTTCGATCCCTAAAATTTTTAAATCCCTGGATTGAATTCAACAAAAACCGGCATGCAACTTATTATTATTTTCTATGCCGGTATATGTTCCGGCACTATAGGTATGGTAACAAATTATACCGGTTTTTGTTTCATACGGCTTAGAATTTTCTGTATAGAATTCAATATAACCGGCATACAAACAGATTTATTGCCGATAATGCCGGTATGTATTCCGGCGTAGTTTATATGTCTATGGAGTATGCCGGTTTTCTGTGTGTTCCTATTGTATGCGGGCATCCAGTATATAACTCAGTTTAACGTGTTGTAACATAGGTCTCTCGCCCCATCAAAGGACAAAGGAAAAGGAAAAGTTGTTGAAGAATCAAAACATAAGTCTTCTCGACGTAAACGTCAAAATCCGGCTACTTCTAAGGTGACAATTCGGGATCGTCCTATAAGTGACTCAACCAGCACTGATGATGATGATGAGAGGGAAACTCCACCAGAACCGGAACTAGAAGGTGACTCATCCTCACAAGCAGGTGGCTTAGGACAAACTGATGATGAAAAGGAACCCCCACCTCACTTCCCTAATAAGTACGACTTGATTCCTGACAGCAATGATGGAAAACATTGGGGTCAACCGATATACCCGCAACTTTTACTTTCGTATAAAGACTCTTGGGCTCGTTGGATCTATCAAACTTATGTAAGACGTTTGTATCTTGCTATTATATTATTTATTTGTGATCAATTTAATTAAGTTGGTTGTGTTTTTATAGAACCACAGGAAAGCCTGGCGTGTTAGCCGCCATCAATAATCGTATGTGTGGATTTTGGAGGATGAGTGTCCGGCTGTTCAAGAAATAGTCAGAGCATCTGGGTTGTATCCTGCGATAGAAAATTATGTGGATACTGATACCGTCACGGAAAACTGCTTTTTGGAGAGGTTTTATGGTGAAACTGACACCATGCATTTTAATTTTGGCGAGATGACCATTATCCCTGAAGATGTCCAAAGGATAATATGACTAGAGGTTCTTGGGAAACCGGTCAAGGTTGGAGACAACTCGAAGGACCTAGGGTGGGAAAAGATCTATGAGCTCACTGAAAAGTTATTTGGATGGAACAAGGAAACCACGTTGGAAAATTTGTACAAGAAACAAACTGCTCAGACAAAGACTATAACATTCGTCAAACTCAATCAACTGTTTGGGAATACGAAGAACAAGGAATTGACTCCCGCACATGCTCAACAAACTGTCGCTGCATATATGTTGTTCATTTTGGGAACCGCTATATTCCCTGACTCTAATGGTAACAGGGTGCATATGAACAACCTGCAGTACTTGGATCCGTTGGAAGACGTTCATAAGTATTCATGAGGCACTGCTTTCTTGCCATATTTTTTGGCAGAAATACGTCGAGATTCTAAAGCGAAAGGCCGTCAATTTAATGGGAATTTCACTGTGATTCAGGTATAGTGAAATACTTATTTTGTGATTGTTATCATTACATTTGTTAGTTTCCAACTATTTATTTTCCTATACATTTTATGGGCACAGGTGTGGGCTTATGAACACTTACGAGATTTGTTCATAGGGTATAAAGGATTGGAGATTTGGAGTGATTATGAACCGAATATGGCTCTAGCTCAGAAATACTTCTTTCGCAATACCCCTTCGCCTAACAAGAAACGGTTTTTAGAAATGAGATTGGCTTTGGACTCGTTTTCTGTGAAAGATGTTGTGTTTGACCCTTATAGGAATGTCAGAGGAGTTCACCTTCAGAGACATGAAAATGTTTCATTTTACAACAGACCGTTATTTCATCTAAAAGGATTTGTTATGCATAACCCTCTCCGCGTGATGCGCCAACTCGGTTACAAGCAGAAAGATCTCACGGATACATCTTATCATAAATATTATCATGACTTTACTAAGTGCCAATCATATGAGAGCCAATCTTATCATAAATATTCTCATGACTTTACTAAATGCCAATCATATGAGCGCCATACTCTGGTATGCTACGACCCATAACCTATTCTTGCACATTGGATCGAAAGGGAAGAAGAAGAACTTGTGCTGGATATGGATGATTGGGAATTGGCTGAGAACGGTTTTGATAGTGAACCAACATTCCTAAGTGGGCATCTACAGTACTCGCATCCTTATGTTGTACGCCCGGATACGGTAGAGGTCCCTCCACCACCAGCACGTCCCTCCACAACTCAAGATACTGTACCCGGACTTCTACAGCTCGTTACGTTGTTGGTGCGTTCATTAATATTCTCTTAATCTATATCTATCAACTTATAAAATTGTGCATACTAAATACATGTTTAAAAATTCCTTCACAGCGTCAGCGGCTTGGAAATATGTCAAAATTCTTTAAGAAAAAGACCAAGAAAGGAGTGGTGCTGACCCTGAAAGAAATGGAGAAACTGAATGAAAAGATAGACAAAATTGAAGATCCAGAGGCAAAAGACTTGTGGGGCGAAAATAAGAAGAGGGCACACAAGAAGCCAAGAACTGAGTGATTGTTTGTTTTTTTTATTGTATTAGTTTGGTTTATGTTTATTTGTGTGGCTTGGTAAACTTTGAACATCTCTGTTTCATTTGTTTTCGGTTTGGAACATCTTAACTTCACATTTGGTTTGTTTAAACTTTGCTTATGTTATTTTATGGTATTAGGTCTTTGCTTATGTTATTTTATGCGTCTTGAAATATGCTTTTTCTAAGTTTTTAATTTCTAAAACTGGCATAGTCGATATCGTGAGTTCGACGCCGGATCTCTGTTTAGTTCCAGAATGAAAAAAAAAAATAGAGTTCCGGCATGGTGGATAGCGCCACAATTATGCCGGTACTAAAACTCTCCCTTGTGTACTTTTTTTACAGAGTTCCGGAAGTGTTATGCATTTTTTAACAATGCCAGAAATGGCAAAATTATATCTGTGTACTTGTGGTGTTATTCCGGCACAAAAGAGAACATATATTGCAACGCCGGTACGATTACCGGCATAGTAAAGTTTGAATCAAATCACATTGGCACGTACATGGCATATGGTTTAATGATTACAATTCAAACTTCCAAAAAAAACAAAAGGTGGCGTATTGGTAAACCACATATATCCAAATTACTCATCATCGCTTCCACACGTATGAAGTTTCAACTCCTCCTCTTCAAGAGGTTTCTTTGATAAGGCCAAAGCATCCCATAATTGGTGATTCTACTCATTCAATGCCATCCATCCCTTCCATATATTTGGATCTAGTTCCTTGTTTTTAACCATCCCACAAACAGGTGGTAATGGACAATTGTCCTTGAGTTTTAGAATAACGAAATGATTGTCGTTCACGTATGCCAAAACAACTCTTCTCGTCTTAAGAGATCCCTCGCATTTTTGCCACTTTGGTGTAAATGTTGTGACTGCAGTGGGGGTAAAATAATGAACAACACAATTAAATGTATCCGCTACTAGATGCCCACAAAGCGGAATCCTCATCCAATATTAAGTAGGAAGAAATGCCATCTCCTGCTCGGGTCCTAACACTTGAGCACACATATCATCAAACACCTCGTCGTGACCAACCAATTGTTCATAAAAGCTCCTCTTATTCACAAGTTGATCGGCTATCCTCATTCTAGCATATTAGCATGGTGTCATTCCTTTACGTACAGCCGTCTCGAAGATTCCTAATTGTTCGGTCACGGCATGATAGCCACAATTTCCATCTCCATCGACATCATCCGTGTACACAATAAACTCACGAATAACCTCAGGAAGTTGGTCTATGTAAGACTATATCTTCGTATGGTAGTGTCTATAAGTCCTACCCGTTTGCGAATCCTTATACATCGCCATATTACCAACTTTTAGCTTAATTATATCCAAACCATCCTCTGCAATCCCTACACTCCAAATGTCTTTGGTATTAGACGGGAGAATATTCTTCCTTGGCCTACCCCTACCCCTTTTCCTTTGAACCTCGGAAACATCAACTATTGGTGTACCTTCGGAATGTTCACCTTGTTGTCCTAGGTAGCTTAATGTTGGTACCTTCGGTGGCCTTCCCCTTTTCCTTTGAACCTCTGATACATCGACTATTGGTATAGGTTCGTAATGCTCACCTTGTTGCCCTTGGTTGCTTAATGTTGGTACCTTCGGCGGCCTTCCCATTTTCCTTTAAACCTCAGATACATTAACTATTGGTGTACCTTTGGAATGCTCACCTTCTTGTCCTTGGTATCTTAATGTGGGTACCTTCGGCGGCCTTCCCCTTTTCCTTTGAACCTCCGATACATCGACTATTGGTGTAGGTTCGTAATGCTCACCTTGTTGCCCTTGGTTGCTTAATGTTGGTACCTTCAGAGGCCTTCCCCTTTTCCTTTGAATATCGGATACATTAACTATTGGTGTACCTTAGGAATGTTCACCTTGTTGTCCTTGGTAGCTTAATGTGGGTACCTTCAGCGGACTTCCCCTTTTCCTTTGAACCTCGGATACATAAACTATTGGTGTACCTTCGGAATGTTCACCTTGTTGTCCTTGGTAGCTTAATGTGGGTACCTTCGGCGGCCTTCCCCTTTTCCTTTGAACCTCGGATACATCAACCATAGGTGTAACTTCAGAATGCTCACCTTGTTGTCCTTGGTAGATTAATGTTGGTACATTTGGCGGCCTTCCCATTTTCCTTTGAATCTCCGATACATCGACTATTGGTGTAGGTTCGGAACTCGTCGATTTTTGTTGACTTGATATCGGTTCCTTCCTCGGCATACCCCTTTTGTTTGGAACGGGTTCTTCCGCGAATCTTGCTTTTGAAATCTCACTTGCACATAGATCTCGTTTTTTAGTTGCCGCGAGTTCCTCTTCACGTCGACTCATTTGTTTTAATTATTTTCTTTATTTATTCCTTGCAATTTTAGTTTGTGGTCTACCCGGCGGATCTCCCTTTGTTGGCTCTTCACTTTGTGATACCCATGGACGTGTAATTAGTCTTAGTTGGCTCAACAAT
This sequence comes from Papaver bracteatum, assembly GCA_023529315.1. NCBI lineage: Eukaryota > Viridiplantae > Streptophyta > Magnoliopsida > Ranunculales > Papaveraceae > Papaver > Papaver bracteatum. The sequence continues at coordinate 1,061,623 of JAJJWX010005351.1, forward strand.
ACTTGTCGGCTAGCCGAGTTGCCACGTGAGTAAGCTTCATAAAATTCTTGGGCCTCCTTTGTATCCCATGGTGATTTTCCGGGAGCTTCGGTAGGGGGAAGGTCAAAAGATAATTGCTTCCAAAACGGATCAATAACATCAATAGGTATCACTTCTTCATACTTCACAAGCATATGACGACACGGAAGCCCCAATGAAGACATGTCGGGACAAATACACACATCACCCGGTTTTCCGTAATTTTTCTCATATTGCATTTGTCTCATCATATGTTTTATTTCCCAACGGGAGACGTTAAACTCTATTCCTTGGAGCAACTTAGTATGTGGAAGAAATTGAGTCATCCTTTCCATTGAGCGTTTCTCAAAAGCCTTCTTGATCCTATCGATATCGTCCTTAAAGTGTTGCTCCATTTCCTCGGTGACCGTAACTACGTTTCCCTGGATGGACTGGATGAGATCTTTAAATCTCCCATGTGAGGACTCCGCTATACTAGTTGCTTCATTCCCGTAATATCTATAACGATTTTTCCACGCACGCACAAATTTTTCCTTGAACTTATCCAACAAATTATCTCGACAATATGAGATGGCACTTGGATACACTTCGTTATATTTGGCAATAAACATGTTCAATCTCTTTTCATACATGTCCTCGGTAAGAGACCAATAAACTTTCTCCCAATCCTTTAGAAATTCCAACCACCTTTTATGATTTTCATCGTGTTATTTGTCGACTCGCTCTTTAATCTTTCCTCTTTCATTTTCTTCTTCTTCGGGTGATAGTTTCTCTTTGCGAACATCTTCCTCTAGTTGAGCGACCATTCTCTTCTTAATATCATCCTTAGAGGGTTCAAACAAAGCATGACAATGTTTTTTCACATTTTCACCTATATGATATGTACATAGGAAATTTTGTGCATCCGAATATAGTCGGATATGTCATTTATTAGTGCGCCGAATTGATCAGTTATGATGACCTTCGGAAAATGATTTTCCGGGAAAAATAATTTCAATTGTTGCAATGCCCAATGATAATTGAAATCCCTCTCGTTTTCCATTAAACACCAAGCCAATGTGAATGTTACCTTTTCCGAAGTTTTCCCCACGATGTTGAACAACGACATGTTGTATTTGTTTATCTTGTAGGTGCAGTCCATCATAAGAACATCACAACACGTATGAGCCAATTGTGAAAGCAAAGGATGCGAAATGAATATTTGAAGCGGCTTCTCGTCCGGACCTCCTTTAATGATATGCGTGTAGTTGTGATCCCAATCTATCTTCTCAAATTCTTGCATAACACTCCTCCCTTCCCATTCCAACCTTTTAATGGTTGCTTGTGCGCTATAAATTATAGTGAGTGAAGAAACGTTCGTCTTATCCTTTTCCTTGAAGGTTCTGAGAATCACTCTTGGTTTGATACATGCTTTTGTCATCATCTTGACATCCTCGAATTGATCAGGTTTTAGCTCGCAACTAGGGAGTGACCTTCAAAATCTTTCGGATCGGGGTGGTTGTGACGGCCAAACCACACCTTACATTCCCATTCTTTTTCTTCTTCTTTTTCTCCTCTTCGATAGAATACAAGCTTAAAGGGGCACTCATCCTTCCTCGTAACTGTATTGTATACCCTCATAGTCTTATTTTCATATACATAACCCTTTCTTTTATGGCTATTTTTCTCATTGTATTTTCCACTTCTCTCGCAAACCATCTCAAAACGAACATATGAACGTTGGCTATTCCTCACTAAGACACACATGTTCTTAAGAGCCGTCGCTTTTGCCCAAGAAATTGCTTCATTTTCATATTTTATTCCCTACTTAAGGACAACAATGGGAGATTACAAGCAAATCCCAACATAAAATTGTAAAAACTAATGGTGGGTTTGTTTGTGGAATTTATGGTTTCCAAGAATTTATAATCCCATGGGATTATAAATTCTGGGATTCATGCAAATTCTTTGTGTGTTTGGTAACTTAATTAAAATTCCTAGGATTTATAGAGTTTTCTTGTATTAAAGTATTTGTACCGTTTGGCATTACCATCAAATCTTAAAATTGCATATATATGGGATTTAGAGTTAAAAAAAAAAGGTGGGTCCATAAATCCCTTGATAAGTTTCCCAACAAATCTTAGGGGGGAGGGGTCAGACTCCATATGGAGGATTTGCTGAAAAACTGAATCCCCTAGGAAACGTGATTCCAAGGATTCGGGCAACCAAACATACAAAGGGAAACGTAATTCTACCAAATCCCCTGGACCCATAAATTCTCTCTTTAAATTCTACATCCAAACCCACCATAAGTGAAAGTATTGTTTGGTAACATACCCGAGGCATTTTATAGTATTCCGACGTATCCCGATGGAGCGGTTTGGAGATTGGTTGATCGTTGTATGTCACAATCTAAGGAATGAATGAAAAGAAAATTGTATTAGTTCAAAACCGGCATTGTCGATAAGTAAAGTAAACTGCCGGGATTAATGACCGGCATACATGGTAATTGACTTTCCATGCTAGTATTAAAACCGACATTCAGATAATTTCAGTTCCCATTCCAGGATAAAGTTCCGGCATAGTAAGTTCAAAGATATGCATGCCGGTAGTTAAGTTCAACATATCACTAACTTCTGTATGTTTTTCATGTAAAACCGGCATCCTCGACGTTTAAGTTTCCATGCCGGTATTTAAGTTCAAAATATCATTAACTTCTGTATATTTTTCATGTAAAACCGGCATCCTCGACATTTAAGTTTCCATGCCGGTATCATAAACCGGTATTATATGTCATGTACTCACACTGCCGGTTTGAATATATTCCATAGAATATTCGGTGGTGGGTAAAAAGTATAATTGTGTACCGGCATGCAATCTTGGTTTGAATAGCGCGCCGGTTTGTTCTTGAACAGTTGGGGAATTTTGTCCCGGCATATAAATTTGTATGAATACAATGCCGGTTATAGAGGTTCTGGCGTAGTATTCATAAAACGAGCATGCCGGTACTAAGGTTTTTCAGACAGAAATGACGGTTTCAAAAAAAAATTCGACCTCTTTGAAGCATTACCTGTGTGTTGGGGTTGCTTGTATGCTGAACATGTTTACTTTCTTGAGTTGGTTCTTCACAAAACCCTTCATAGTCACGAAAATCATGATTCAAAGGTGTTGGTTCATCATACAACAATTGTGAGTTGTTATCATTAACCGAAGATTGTTGTTGTAATTGAGCTAAAGATTCAGCAGCTGCAAGTCTCTCATCACAATCATCTTCCATTTTCAAAAAAAAAAATTCTACTAAATTTTTTTCCCCTCCTTCTATTCTCAACTAACTCACACAAATTCAAATAAACATAAATACACAAATTATATCCCCCAAATCATTAATATTTTACTAATCAGGATTAGTAACTAATTATGATTAGTGAGGGTTAGATTAGGAATTAATAATTTAATTATATAAGGGGTAACCCAGCTAGGATATTTTGACCCCTATTTTGTCATTTAGCTGGATCCCCCAATTAGTTTTCATATCCCCCAATTACGCGTTATTTTTAAATTATTTTGAAAATTAATATTTGGAACTAAGGTGAGCCAATAAATTAGCCAAGGTCTAGAGCCCGAATGTTTAGTTGGTTGGATCAAATCAGTCGGGGCTTATAGCACAACATCATAATGAGGTTTCCCTGAAATTCATTTCCCTTAATTTCAAATAAGTTATAGCTAAGGGAAATAGCACACCATAGTGCTGGGCATTTGGATTCTTTTTTTATATCAAAAATCTCAAATATTAACGTTGCCGTATCAACTATCCGAAGCAAAAGTCACGTCCAAATCCTCCTCTCCCTAGTCGACCACAAATCTAGGTCTGACAACGTCTAAAATCTTGTTCACTTTTGGAATCACCTAAACAAACTGGTCCCACACTCCCGCTTTCCCATACAGCATCACCATTCAAAGCTCTCCATTTTAAATAACACAAAGTTTCATTAATCCTAATCCTGGACGAATCACCAATTTCGTGAAGCTTCACTTCAGGTTGACTTTAAATTGCAGAACCAAAACCAATCCATTTAATGGTCTGGTATGAACACAGTTTTCGTGTCAATACATATATACCCAAGGAGCAGAGCTCATACTTACATAAATCCAGTACCTAAAAATTAAAAAATTCTCCGCACATCGTTCATCATCGGGTTAACATTTAAAAGATAGAATTAGCAGAAAAAATACGTATAATGAGTAATATCATACAATTCTAACCCGTTGTAAAGTTTGAATCCCGGCGATTACACACCAAATGCTACCGCTACACATTCAGCATACCAAAACGTAGTTCCAACTAATGCATTAACATCTCGTGATGTCTGCAATATAATTCCAAAACTCAGCATTCAAACGGCATTTAAAAACACCAGAAAACGAATTACACTTGCGTTTGAACTGAAGAAGCAAAGTTAGTGATACGAAACACTAAGAACAGGTGGAAATCACCCCTTTCTGGATGGTATAAAATGTAGAACTACCGTTTAGCATCTCTTGTATCCGGTTAGCACCTTGTAGTTTTAAAATTGTTAATATGTATGAATTAGAATCCACATCTATTACGGCCTTTCTTCTCCATAGAACAAATAAGATTATAACGATGAAAATCAAATAAGAAACAAATATGACATATTGGTTCCAGGAAACAAACTAAAAATCTGAAACAAATAGAGAAGAAAGATGGTGTGTTACTGTTGATCTCGTGCGAAAATTTACTCATAAGATGTACGAACAAAAAATAAATGAGATGTACAAACAAAATTTTTTTATGTCAGTAACTAAGAGAAACTCAAGTGCAAATAAGAGAATTTGATCCAAGACTTGGGGCCAAGAGTATAGAATATAACATGCTTTTATCAAGATTAATCAATTTTTAGAGTTGCAGAGACGAATAAAAACGCAACATTGTTTAGGTATCCAGAGAAGAACGAACGTCGGAATGTGTAGCTAATGTCGAATTTGAAGAAGAGCCCTTGATATATATCCCTGTTCAAACAAAGTTATAAAAGGAAACACAACTATAATAGGAAATTCAAGACAGAGAAACTGTATCTAGCCGAGGAACAATCAATTTTTGTAAGGAAACCCAATACTTACGGTCATGGTCGTTTTTTTTCTTGGGTCCGGTAACGACTCTGACAAACGAAAAGCGGGAATCAAGAATCATAGAAGAAAACCATAAAAGGAGTCTAGGGTTTCTTCCAGAGAGAGGATAAGGATCGTAGAAGAACATTCAAGATCCTAATTAACTTTATAAAGAGATGTTTGGAGAAGGATTCGTGATTTTGTTGCTCGGTTGAGTTTTTTTTTTCAAACGGGCGGAACTGGTACTGATCCTAAGGCTTGATATTTTTCTTAGATATTTCTTCGTGATATATATAGTTAAGAAATCTTATAGAAACAGATTGAAATCTGGAAACCAAAGGGACATGAAACACGCTTTATATGTTTACCAATCATAGTACGTTTTAGGAAACCACAGTTATATTAAGAGAAGTGGAGCAAAATCGGGAAACCAAGGAAGCGACGCATGAAAATATCCCTCACCCAACTCTCGATCCCCGCCGTCGGATGATGAAATCGATGGTCAGATTTGTCAGTTTAGACATATAACACTTCTTTTTATAATATAGACTAGGTATCACGCCGGCCTGCGGCCGGCGCTCAACCTCTCGTCGATTTTATTCAAATCGAAAATGGAGATTTACTTAAGTTTTGTTTATTGTTTATTTATTTGGTCGGTCAATCATTATCTTCTCATGTAATTTTAGTCTGTGATCATAACAGAATGCTTACAATGTTTAATTGGTCAGTGTCATATTATAGTGTGTTAGTTAGTCAGTTCACAGTAGAGTGTTGAATTAGTTGGATCATAATAGCCGGAAGCCGGGACCTACGGGCCCGGCGGTGGAGAAAAAATTTAAAAGCATATATAGTGCTCAAATATTTAGTTCGTCGTGTCATATTATATTGTGTTAGTTAGTCGTCTCACAATTGAGTGTGTAATTAGTTGGATCATAGTAGCCGGAAACACGGGACCTATGGCCCCTGTAGTTGCAGGAATTCCTACACTACACCCTTGTTTAGATTCTATAGAAATCTATTGGAAATCAATTAAACTTCAAAGATTTAAACGACACTTTACTATTCAAATTTCAGAAATGTTTACAGAATTGGAAGAAATCAAGATTACAAATATTCTCTTGAAGTTTTCTCTCTCCTCAAGACTCTTTCAACTCTCAAAATTGGGTTATTTGGTTTTTGGTACTTAGGTTTTGACCTAAACCTGGGTTTGGTCTAACATTTGTCCAGCCTTTGCGTTTGGTCTAAAGACCAACGTTGACCCGTGTTGACTCGGTTAAGTGATGATGTGTATAACTTTTAAATTGATTTATTTTATTTTCACCACTTTAATTATTATTTATTCACTACCAGGGGCCCAAAAAATCATAACTTCCCCTTTTCTTCTATTCTTCTTCTCCGTGTCTGCTTCTGGACCACCAATTAAAATTATTACAATCCCCATTTTCTTCTTCTCATGTTTCTCATTCTGTTTGGATTGATGGTTGTTCAAAATTACAGCGAGAGGTGATATTTTCTGTGAGAAGAGGTTGATCAGGGAAGATCTATGCAAAATAATTCAAGAACATGAAAAATTAGGGTTTCTGAGTTCAAAGTATTGATGTTTTAATCGAGAATAAATTGGGGTTCATATGTGTGGTATGTGTTTAAATCGAAGATGGGTTTTTTGTTAGATTGAATATTGAGAGTATAATTGGTTATATTCTTGAGTTGCAGAGAAGAAATAGGAGTGATGCTGCCCGAGATCGAGGAGATGATGTCTGAGATCAAGAAGATGATGTTTGAGATCAAGAGGATGATGTTGCTAGTGAACATTAAAGAGGGTTTATGCAATTATGAGATGATTCTGCTACTAGTGAAGAATGATTCAATGATAGAGGAGACGATTATGATTGATAAGTTTTGTGGTTAGAGTCTGAGAATGGGTTTTGGCTAGAACTCAAATTGGTTTGGATTTTGGGCAATTTGTGGAGTTTCTTGAGCTGAGAGTGAGTAGATCTGATGCTATTAGCCAAGGTTTTGAGTTGAATCTGTGGTGTGAGTTGTTGCTGCTTGATTGTAGTTGATGGAGTTGAGGGATTTGGAGTGTTTGATTTTGAAAGTTGTATACGATGAATTTTGGGATATGAAGATGGTGTTTGCTATGGTGTTGAGAAAAATTAATTGAGTAGTTTTTTTTTTCCGAGATTCAAATTGTAAGAATGAATGGGTTTGATGAAGTTCGTTTGGGCTTATAAGTGAATGGATTTATCTCGGATCTGATTTGAATTACGAGAAGAGACGAAAGAGTTAAGATAGGCTTAATCCGATTTGAAGTTCTAGTAAGATGGTGATGTTTTGGACAAGATTTAATGGTGGTTGTAGTTGAATTTTAGGGAAAAATGATGAGAAATTGTTGATTCCACATGTCTGTGCACTCAATAGTTTTTTTTTTTTTTTGGAAGGTTTAAATCTATGGCGTAATAGTTCTTCATTGGTAAATCTATGGCGTGTGTGAGTGGACATTGATTTATCTTCAACGTGAGTATCTCTATGTGATGGTTGTCATGGCAGGAAGTAAATGTTGTTGTTGTTCATAAAGAAGTAGTGGCAGTACATGAGATATATAGAATGTCATGAATTTGGTTTGCCAGTAACCATACCAATAATTTAGACCTAACTAGGGAGAAGCAACCTGTTCTTCCCCATTTCTGGACGTAGCAGCAGAACCTGCGATTTGATGAAGACGAAGGTTAGAGATAGGGAGGTATTAAAGAATATATTAGTATTTTGGAGGGTGTAAATAAAATAAATCAAGTCAAAATTTATACACATCATCACTTAACCGAGTCAACGCGGGTCAACGTTGGTCTTTAGACCAAACGCAAAGGCTGGACAAATGTTAGACCAAACCCAGGTTTAGGTCAAAACCTGAGTACCAAAAACCAAATAACCCCTCAAAATTACATCATCCTTTTCTGGATCTATCGACCCCTTTATATAGGGATTTACATAATGGATGACAGCTAAGTTTTCCTCCTCTTTCGGATCTATTCTGCGATCTCATCGCGATCGCTACAATATTCTCTATCGCAAGAATGTTGACCATCGCAGGATCAACACATTCTTCTTTTATTTCTTCCATCGTCATTTTCTTTTGGATATTCTGTGACGCTCGTGAAATGTTGTTAAGGAATTGGCAGTGACGCTCGCAGAAACGTTGTTAATATCGCAAGAATAGTGTTGTAGCGATATTCTGGTCCTACATCTTGCCTCTTCTCATGCCTTTTCTGCGAAGAAGAGAAGATCATGAGAACATGTATTCTTTATTACCCTCGCAACTTCTTTCTCTTTTATACTTTCTTCTCGACAAGGTTCCGTTAATCTAGCCTTTCTTACACGTGTTGTGAATTCCTTCATTTATTGACACGTCTCTGCTCAATAGGCACACCCCCTTTTGCCATTAAAAGGTAGAAATAAGTTTCAAAAATATTTTCTTCTGCCGTTTCTTCATCTTATTTATTTGTCTACTTCGTCTTCTGTCTGCAACTTTTCTTCTTCTTCATATTCTTCTGCTACTGTTCTAATGGAGTCAACAAGGTATGTTTCTTGACTTATGACATTTATTTAAGCCAATTTTTACTTTCATTCTCCAGTCTTTCTTATTTGATTCCTCGTAACTTCCATGTTATGTCTTCTCTTCAGCGTAACTACACAATCCACGATTCAAAACCCTAATACTCGCAAAAGACTAGTAGAGAAGAAGAAGAGGAGTTCTGCGAATGATAAGGTAGTAAGAAACATATTCTATTTCCTAATAACAATATTTTTGCCTCTGTTTCTTATCTAAATTATTGTTCGCAGAATGACGAGAACCCTGTTAAGCCTCCCAAAAGATCTCGCCACTTTAAGACACTTGGGGAAGATATCATTATGCCCACATTAACATCCGTAGGATTACTCCCACACCATCGCAACCAAATCTTCCTACTTCTGTTTGCGAGAATATCGCTACCCATACTTCTACTTCTTTGACAAATCAAGCTTCTAAAACTGCTGTGACTGAGACTCCTTATAGTCCATCACGGCCTTCAACTGTTATTTTTCCACATACTCCTCCTGACAACTCAACCATCACAAATGATCGTCAACTTGCTCTCATTACTACTTCATCTTCTACACCCCTTCCTTCATCAAACGAAACTTTTGCAGGTGTTGATGTTGCTTTTAAAATCTTGTCTAACATTTTAGACAACGCTAGCAAATCTTCCACTGACCCTCTCCAGCATGAAGCTTGCGAGACTCTGCTCAATTATTTTGGCTCTGATGGTAATTCTTCACGAGCGTCTTTGGAAAATGATATTGAAGTTATGAGGAAAAGCCTTCAAGTTAAAATTGCTGAATGTGATACTTTGAATCATATGCTTCGCAACTCTTCTCTAGACTGCGAGAATCTTCGCAGAAAAAATGATAAGCTGAAAGGTACATTTTTATTGCCTCTGCTCTTTTGTTTTTCCATTTTGTTTACATATTTTCTGTACTCAAGCTTCCTTCTTAAATTCTTGCTTCATATATTAGTTTCAAATCGGACTCGTTTCATAGAAAGACTCAAATTTGAATCTATCGCTGAAGAAGCTCGCGTTGAAAGAGATTCTTGGATGGATCAACATACTAGACTAGAAAATCTTTACACTTATTCAATTGATCACATAAATAATCTTACTAAGGAGAATAATCAATTATTGCAAAGGCAGAATTTATTAAGTGGCGAGGTTGATCGCCTCTCATATTTGTTTTTTAAGGCTAATTTGGCGATGGAATCTTTATCAGATGAGAATAAAACTTTGTCCCAAGAAAAACATAGATTTTCAAGCTTGATGGCGATTTCCTCGCAGCAATTAAGTAATCTTCAAAGCACATGTAATAATCAAGAGCAATCTCTTCGTTCTCTCAAGAATGAGCTCAAGGAATTAACTGAATCATCTGCTGCCGATAAGGATAAACTTATCAAGGGTATACTAACTCTTAGTTTAAGAGCCAGCGAACTTCAAGACCAATACTCTCAATTAAAGGAATCTCATTCTTTACTAGCAAAGGAAAACTCATATCTTCGCAACAAACAAGAAAGCATGAAGTCTCGTCAGAAGGGTATGGTTGGCGATAAATTCGATGATGCCATGAATCAATGGGAGAACGGTTTATTTTAATTAATCCAAAACTTAACTTCGCGAAAAGAAGGTAGTCAATTAACTGCCTCTTTTGTTGATCTTCTCATAAAATTTTGTGTTATATTCCTTGTGGACTTTTTGTCTAATTGATTTTTTATTATTTTGTTGCTCGCAGAATCCGAAAGAGATCTTCATTCTACCATTGCTGATCTAACCGCTAAATTGGATAAAGTTCGCAAAGAAAACAAGTCTCTTCTTTCCAATTATCTTGCTTCCCGCGACAAAGCAGAAAGAAGACTTGATTATCTCGAGTACTTTAAAAACATAGAGATTAGGAATCGTGATAGAGGTTTCCTTTGCAAGGTCCACCTCAGTGCTGAAGTTCTTGTGAACGAGATTCTGCTCTCCAATTCTCTCCCTCTTGTATCTGTTCCTCCTCTAAAAGTTGATGATGATGAAATTCCTTTTCCCATGGATGAGGATTTAGAGTTTACTAATGATGAAGAAAATATCACCCAAGAAGATGGTGAAGAAGAAGAAAAAAGTCCTCCCAGAGAAGTAACTGCAAGTGGCGAAGTGATCTCTGATAAAGAATCAAAAGAAGGAGAGACTCGCGATGAGAAGGATGCTGATGAAGTTGATAACTCTGGCGAACAAGAAGAATGAATCTGGCGAAGCCATTGCTAAAACTTGAATTTTATCTTTGCTTTCTTTTTCTTCTTCTTTCTTGCGAGCGATGTTACTTTTGAGACATTTAGAATTTAACTTTCAACTTAGTTTACTTGGAATATTTTCAAAGAAGATAATGAAATGTTACTTCTCCATTCCCCTATCTCCCTATCTGCCCTTTATTATCTTTCTTGAAATGGTGAATTTGCCCTTTATTTGTATCTGCGATGCGATGAATATTGTTGCGATGTTCTATACATTGAATATTTACAATGAATATTTGCCTTCTTATACATTGCTCTGCGATGAATAAATGTTTCCAGCAATCTTAAAATAGAATAGTTAATTGGTAAGATTATTCTTTTGGTCTTATTTTGCCTTCCTAGTTAAAGGTCTTATTTTGCCAAACTTTTTCTGTCTGCAACAAAATCGCAGGATTTCTTAACATTTGTATGTAAAGACCCTTTGATCTTGTCTTATCCATGTTCTTTCAAAATCTTTGCGACAACATGATAAGTATAAACTCTCTGTCAAGAATTTAGCCTTATGACATTGTCGTCTTGCGATGAAATCGCAGGACGTCTTTACACTTTCATGTAAAAACCCATTGATCTCATCTTAACTTTTGGCTTGTTGACCCTGTATAATTTACATCACGCGAAAATATGACAGGCCTAAATGTTCTTACGATCATAAAGCCCCGTGACATTGCTGTCTTAAGACACTTATCATCTCCCTAATGGAGGGTGCCGCCCTTATCTTCCCCCTGGTTGCCCCTTCAAGGAGGGCACATCGGCCATACAAGACTAGCACCTCCCATCCAGATTTACCAACAACCAGCTATTTTCGCAGCCTCTTGTCCTTTATGCCTATATGTCTTATAGTTACAAGACTGCACCCTAAGTGGGGTTTTCTTCAGGCCAAGTGCATCATAGCCTAGACTTACCAATAATGGCAAGGGAGTTTCGTACACCCTTGGAACCCTTGGCTCAACTGTGTACCTCGGCGCCTTGGTCATACTTTGCACTTCTTGGAAGAGATTCTCAGTCGTCCAACCAGGGTATAACCATATATAGTTGGAAATCCAAGATCTCTCTCCCGGATAGGTTTTATTTAACCCCAACATCTGCATGACTCAGGATCCAGCAGCGGTATAACCTTACCCCTGAATCATGTCAAGAGATACCCCCTCCTATGAAGTGATATTAGGTCTTATATTTTCCTCTTGCGAAATTTTATTCGCGAACTAGGGTGCACGCCATAAAGGTTCGTCCCATTCTTTAATCTCTGCGAAATTTGTATTCGCTTTTCTTGCGATAATGCTCGCTGTTTTTGTTGTGCTTTGTTATCAGAAGAATTTTTCAGTTGTGAATAGAGATAGAAGAATTTATTACCTGTTTCATCATATAACATACCAGTATCTCTTATCTTGTAGAATATGTCATTGATAATACCTTTTCAGAAATAATCTATTCCATGGTCTATTGAGTCTTTGACCCACATCTCTTCCTTCAGGATCCATTAGTTTGTTTGCCCCAGTCCCAATTATCTGTTTGATGATATATGGTCCATCCCATTTTCTCTCCAACTTTCCTCCACTCTCTCGCTTATAACTTGGTGTTTATCGCATCACTAAATCGCCAGGTTGAAATTCACGTTTCTTAACACGTTTGTTGTACTCACGAGCTAATCTTCTATGGTAATTTTCCATATGTTGTAGAGTTTGTTCTCTTTTTTCCTCTAATTCATCCAACTTTTTCAGTATCATACCGTCACTTAAATTTCTTTCCCATTCTTCTCTTTTTGTTGTAGGAATAACAACTTATGTTAGTAATACAGATTCTACTCCATATGTCAAACAAAATGGTGACATTCCAGTTGCTTCTCGTCTTGTTGTGTTGTAAGCCCATATTGCATTATGTACTTGCTCGCACCATGCTCTGTGGTATCTTTCTAACTTATTTTTCAGGATGTCTGCGATTGTTTTATTAGTTGCCTCAGCTTGACCATTTGCTTGTGGGTATAAAGGAGTAGACTTTCCACATTATATTTTAAACGCATTGAGTAATAATTCTATATTCTGTCCCACAAATTGCTTTCCATTATCAGACACTAATTGTGCTGGAATCCCAAATCTGCAGATTATATTTTCAAAGATGAATGTAAAAATATTTTTATCGCGAATATGTTGTACTGCCTTTACTTCTCCCCATTTTGTGAAATAATATGTTGCGACAATCAAATATCTTCTTTGTCCAGAACCAGGTACAAATGGTCCCACAATATCTAACCCCCATTTCCCAAAAGGCCATACACTTGTTGAAGATGATAATGGTGCTCCTGGTGCATGTATCTTTTTTTCGTATCGCTGGCAATCCTCGCAACGCCATAAGAGTTTCTTTGCATCCTCATGCATATATGGCCAGTAATAACCCTGCATTTTTTTCTCTATATGCTAAAGATCTTCCTCCACTGTGATTACCAACGTCACCACTATGTAACATCTTTAATACCTTTTGTCCTTCTTCTCTCGTCAAACATCTTAGCGATGGTCCATTAAAAGATCTGCGATATAACACTCCATCTCTTAGCTCATAATTGGTTGCCCTACTTTTCAACTTGTGTGCTTCTAATCTATTTCTTGGAATTTCTCCTCTCGCCAAGTATGCATGAAGATCTGCTCGCCAATCCGTGATATTGCTCGTGGGGTTCTCCCTCGTCAGCTTCTATCATCATTACATCTGTCTCTTCTTCTTCTTTGTTTATCGATGGAAATGAAAGTGTTTGAATTTTTATGCACCTCGCCAATGGATTTGTCGTCGTACTAGATATGAAAGCAAAAGCATCTGCGAGCTTATTATCTTTCCTTGATATGTGTCTCCATTTTATTTTTGGGATTTTCGTAGATAATTCTTCAACGAGTCTTTTGTATTTTCTCAGGGATGGTTCATTTGTTGTGTACTCTCCTTTTATCTGGCTAATAACCAATTGTGAGTCTCTGGTGATTCTGGCATTTTCCAAATTCATTTCTATCGCAAATTTTAAAGCATGGATCATAGCCTCATACTCTGTCTCATTATTAGTGGATGCAAATTCTAATCTAAATGAAAAAGCTATTTTTTCACCTTCTGGCGATATGAAAACAACTCCAATTCCATTTCATTCTCTGTTGGATGATCCATCAACTAATATTTCCCATCTATTGCGTTCTGTTAATAGCTCTTTTGGATCTCTGCATTCCTCTTCTACATCCATCATCTCTTCCACAGCTTCATCATCTTCTAAAGGAAATTCAGCTAAGAACTCTGCGATGACGTGTGATTTTGGCGAGGATAAGATTTCATACTGTATATCAAAGTGTTCTACTTGTGAATTCCATCTCTCAACTCTACCTGATCTCTTTGAATTTTTCATTACTGACTCAATTGGCACTTTCGTTAACACCTTGACCTTATGTGCTTGAAAGTAGATGTGAAGTTTGAAAGTTGCATGTACCAATGCTAGAATTAGTTTCTCAATATTTGAATAATTTCTTTCTGCAGAATTGAACGTTTTACTAATGTAATAAATTGGTTTTTCTACCCCTGCATCTACTCGCAGCAACACAGCACTTAACGCATATGTGGTTGTTGCAAGATAAATCAATAATTATTCTCCCGGCTCTGCTTTCTGTAAAATAGTTATGTTCGTTAAATGTTCTTTTATTCCTTGAAAATATTTTTCGCATTCATCTGTCCACTTGAATTTTGCTCCCTTCTTGAGTATATCGAAAAAATGTTTGCACTTGTCTGAAGATCGCGAAATGAACCTTCCTAGCGAGGCTAAGAGTCCATTTAATTTTTGCACATCTTTTACCGTCGCAGGTGTTGGCATATCGCGAATTGCTTGTACCTTTTCTGGATCAACTTGTATTCCTTCTTTTGATACAATATACCCCAAAAATTTCCCTGAAGTTACTCCAAAAGTACACTTATCAGGATTCACTTTAATATTGAATTGCCGCATTTGATCGAAAATCTCTTTCAAATCTTGCACATGATCCTCAGCTTCTTTGCTTTTGATCAGCATATCATATACATACACTTCTAATGTTTTGTGGATCCATTTTGCAAACACCTTCTCCACCATTCTTTGATACGTTGCACATGCATTTCGTAAGCCAAAGGGAATCTTTGTATAACAATATAATCCTCTTGGAGCAAAAAATGCGGTATGTTCTTGATCTTCTTCAGCGAGAGGGATTTGATTATATCCTTTATACCCATCCAACGATGATATTATAGCATTTCCTGCTGCTGATTCAACCATCTGTAGAATATCTGGTAATGGAAAACTATCTTTTGGACAAGCCTTGTTTAAATCAGTGAAATCTATACAAATTCTTATCCCCTTATTCTTCTTTGGGACCACTACCATATTTGCAATCCACTTTGGATATTTTGCTTGCCTTATTATTCTTGCGTCGAGCATCTTCTGTAATTCTTCTTCTATTTGAGAATGATATGTTGTTGCGATCTTCCTTATTCTTTGCTTAAATGGTCTTATGTTTTTGTTGATTTCTAATTTATGACATGATATTGACGGGTCTATCCCTGGCATCTCATCCATGCTCCACGCGAAGATATCTGCATACTCTCGCAAAAGATTTATAGTTCTTTCTTCCTCATCTGCCTCCATTCTAGTCCCAATTTTCAGCATTTTAGGCTCTTCTTTACTCCCAATATTTATTTCCTTTGTTGGTTCTGCTGTGATATAACTGGCTTCAGGTTCTCCCATTGGTGTTGGTGCTTTCATAATTCTCGCGAGTTCATCTCCTTCTTATGGGATTTCACTGGGTATTCCTTTTCCTTCTTTTGCTCTTATCATGTAAACTTTAAATTCTTCTTCCTTTTTTGTTTCTCTCGCCAATTTTCTGCGAGCTTTTCGCAGTTTTGGACATTGGAAATTTAATGCACTGGTGCAATGTTGATGCTACAGCTTTGATTGCATGTATCCACGGTCTTCCCAGTATCATATTGTACTGCGATTCCACATCTACCACGCATAATGATACTTGTGTTTCAATTTCTCCTAGTGGAATTCGTACCACTATCTTGCCTTTAGGTTTTGTTAAAGACTTTCCAAAGCCATGAACATGATATGTTGAATGAGACATTTCTTCATCCTTATATCCCATTTTCTTGTAGGTATGATAAAATATCATGTCTACAGAACTTCCTGTGTCTACCAAAGTTCTATTCATAGCCCATTCTTCTACAGATTTTATTGATTTCTCCTTTCTCATTGGTATAGTGGTTACTGTGACCACCAAGGGAGATGTATGACTTAGATTTTCTTCTGGTATTTCTGCTGCTGTAAATGTGATTTCTTGCTTTTCCCAATCTTTCAATGGTGATACTTTTTCCGCCGTCATAATTTTCCTTCCTTCAAAATCCCGTTTGTGTATCTTCCCCTTAATATTTTCATGAAATCTATCAATCATTGTTCTTGTTATCACATCATTCTCCAATTTTCTACAATCCTCTTTGATTCTGATCATTCTCCCTTCAATTATCTCACCAATTTACTTAATGATTTCCTTGATCTTGAGCAATTCTTATCTTCTTCTTTACTTTCTCTTCAATTTTTGTTAATTAAATCCCTATTTCGGGCGCCAAAATGTAGTTGCAGGAATTCCTACACTACACCCTTGTTAAGATTCTATAGAAATCTATTGGAAATCAATTAAACTTCAAAGATTTAAACGACACTTTACTATTCAAATTTCAGAAATGTTTACAGAATTGGAAGAAATCAAGATTACAAATATTCTTTTGAAGTTTTCTCTCTCCTCAAGACTCTTTCAACTCTCAAAATTACATCATCCTTTTCTGGATCTATCGACCCCTTTATATAGGGATTTACATAATGGATGACAGCTAAGTTTTCCTCCTCTTTCGGATCTATTCTGCGATCTCATCGCGATCACTTACAATATTCTCTATCGCAAGAATGTTGACCATCGCAGGATCAACACATTCTTCTTTTATTTCTTCCATCGTCATTTTATTTTGGATATTTTGTGACGCTCGTGAAATGTTGTTAAGGAATTGGCAGTGACGCTCGCAAAAACGTTGTTAATATCGCAAGAATAGTGTTATAGCGATATTCTGGTCCTACAGCCCCGGCGGCATAGAAAATTTAAAAACGAATATAGTCCTAAATATTTAGCTGGTCGCGCCATATTATAGTGTGTTAGTTAGTCGGCTCACAGTGGAGTGTTTAATTAGTTGGTTCATAGTAGCTGGAAATCCGGGAAAAGCAGATATAGTCCTAAATATTTAGGTGGTCGGGTCATATTATAGTGTGTTATATAGTCGACTCACATTAGAGTGTTTAATTAGTTGGATCATAATAGATGGAAATTCGGGACCTACGGCCCCGGCGGTCGAGAAAATTTAAAAGCATATATAGTCCTAAATATTTAGGTGGTCGTGTCATATTATATTGTGTTATTTAGTTGGATCACAATAGAGTGTTTAATTAGTTGGATCATGGTAGCCGAAAAGACGGGACCTACGGCCCCGACGGTAGAGAAAATTTAAAAGAAAATATAGTGCCCAAATATTTAGTTGGTCGTATCATATTATATTGTGTTCATTAGTCGGCTCACGATAGAGTGTTTTATTAGTTGGATCATAGCAGCCGGAAAGCCAGAGCCGTAGAAAATTTAAAAGCAGATATAGTGCCCAAATATTTAGTTGGTCATATCATATTATAGTGTGTTAGTTAGTCATCTCACATTAGAGTGTTTAATTAATTGGATCATGGTATCCGGAAAGCCGGGACCTACGGCCCCGGCGGTCGAGAAAATTTAAAAGAAGATATAGTGCCCAAATAATTAGTTGGTCGTATCATATTATATTGTGTTCATTAGTCGTCTCACAATAGAGTGTTTTATTAGTTGGATCATAGCAGCCGGAAAGCCAGGACCGGTGGAGAAAATTTAAAAACAGATATAGTGCCCAGATATATAGTTAGTCGTACCATATTATAGTGTGTTAGTTAGTCGGGTCACAGTAGAGTGTTTAATTAGTTGGATCATAGTAGCCGAATTGGCCGGGACCTACATCCCCGTCCGTGGAAAAAATTTAAGGCAGCCGGATTGGCCAGGACCTACGGCCCCGGCCGTGGAGAAAATTTATAGGTATATGTAGTGCCCACATCAAATTAGTGTGTTAGTTCATCCTGTATGTAATAATCGGGAGCATATTTAGTTAGTCGGATCATAGCAGAACGGTCCCAATATTTAGTTGGTCGTGTCATATTATAGTGTTAGTTAGTCAGGTCACAGTTGCATGTTTAATCAGTTGGATCTCAAATAGCCAACATATTTGCAAGTGTTGCTAGAAGCATCGCACATGAATTTATTATAAAGTGTCTACCTTAAAATTTTAGTATTGAATGCCACTATTAAACCAACTGTACATGAAGAGAAACTGTAACCCACATAACAATTCCGCTCCTACTAAACTTGCAGATATTACAAACATTACCATTACCTCCCTTTTTCGTTGTCAATATATACCACACCAACATTCTTCTGTGGATCCTTCACAAATCTTAGTGTTATGTTTCTCTCCATCGTAATGCTAAATAGAAACCTCATACGGGTGAAATATAAATCAACCAAAATTATAATACCTTTTCTGCAACCAAAGAAGCAGACAACTTTATCGGCAATCTAGATTCTCGTTCAATGTTGTGAGGATCTACAACAACTTACATACGAAACTGACCTAAAAACATGTCTGGTCATCCCTCTTTCATACCAGCCAATCATATCTCTTCGAATTGGTCGGCCATCCCTCCTTCTCTTCCGACCAATCATCTCTCTTCAGCTTGGTCGGACGACATCCACAAGGTCACCCAAGATAGTCCGAACAGCTGGGAGCAATTGATAAAGAATTTAAGTATGAACATGTGCAGGACTTAGAGCAGCCATTGGGATTTCTGAGCATGGATTTAATACTGCTTTTATTACCAAGCTTTTCCCTACACGTTCTCATACAGTCGCTGCACAGGGTGGTATAAATGCAGCGTTAGGGAATATGTCTGAAGATGATTGGAGGTGGCACATGTATGATACAGTTAAAGTGATTGGTTAGGTGATCAGGATGCTATTCAGTACATGTGTAGGGAGGCAACAAAAGCAGTCATAGAGCTAGAAAATTATGGATTACCATTTTCTCGAACTGAAGAAGGAAAAATTTATCAGCGTGCTTTTGGTGGTCAAAGTCTGGACTTAGGGAAAGGTGGTCAGGCCTACCGCTATGCATGTGCCGCTGATCGTACTGGTCATGCTTTTCTGCACACTTTGTACGGTCAAGCAATGAAGCACAACACATAATTATTTGTGGAATACTTTGCGTTGGATCTTATAATGGACATTAGTGGTGCTTGCCAAGGAATAATTGCACTAAATATGGAGGATGGGACTCTGCATCGGTTCCGAGCTGCTTCAACCATTTTGGACACCGGGGGTTATGGGAGAGCATACTTCTCAGCAACTTCAGCCCATACATGTACTGGAGATGGAAATTCCATGGTTTCACGTGCTGGGCTACCACTTCAGGATCTTGAGTTTGTGCTTTTTTTTGTGGTTCTCTTTTGGTTGTCTGTATTTTTGAATTTTTAGGTTGAACATCTGCAAAAGATGAATTTGAAGATTGTGCAAATTCAACTTGTTGTTGCTGAATCTGCGCTTGTTTATGTTGTAATGTTTGTTTTGCTATATCCAAAGCTATTCTGTCTGCTTTTTCCTTTTCTC
The DNA here is from genome assembly GCA_023529315.1 of Papaver bracteatum. Lineage (NCBI taxonomy): Eukaryota > Viridiplantae > Streptophyta > Magnoliopsida > Ranunculales > Papaveraceae > Papaver > Papaver bracteatum. The sequence continues at coordinate 1,081,372 of JAJJWX010005351.1, forward strand.
TTCGCTTTCGCTATGCAGCGATCACAGCATGTTGTGTTAATTTGAAAAACAACAGTGTCAACAAAGAAAATAACAAACATAACCAAAGATAGGGGGAATTGTTTTGTTTATTATTACCTCTGATGCAACCCTTTTTTGTGGTTGTCTTTTGCTTGTCTGTGTTTCTAAAACGTCTACAATGGGTGAATTTGAAGAGCGTCCAAATTCAAGTTGCTATCGCAGAATTAGATCAGAGTATGATTTTGAAGTTGTTCCAAATACAACTTGTTGTTGCTGAGTTCGAGAATCTAAAATTATATGTTGTGCTTGGGTTGTATGTTGTCCATCCTCTCTAGCTTGCATTGATGTTTTTTTCTGCCTCTTTGAAGAACTGAGAGAAAAAATTATTCATTAAGATGATCAACAAAAACGTTAGTATTCAATGCTACATAATCAAAGACTAACCTCATGGTGCTTCAAATCAGTTCAATAAGGTCCGTAAACATTTATTGAACCAAATATATATCCATAATGCTTTAAAACAATACATCTGTTCCACAATGGTGCCAGAATTATGTTGTGATGCTCTACGAATTTCACTTATATTATGACTGCTAAGCACTCTTATATAGACAAAAATTAACTTATATTAAGAAACCTAGTTGTGGCTGTACTTTTGAATTTTCCAGGTTTAGGAAACTGAATTCTATTAGAGTTCTTTTTTCTATTAGGAAACTGTATAGTGGTATTTGCATCCCAGCAAAAAACTACACTTTTTTTTTGTTTGTTTTCTATACTTCCTTACAACAAACGGAGAATCTAACAACCAATAACTATGCATCATAAAGCTACCATGTAAATTTTAACGCATAGAAGATTTACAACATCTGATATCTCAAGGCACTACTACTTCAACATACACAACAGAAACAAATATAATAAGTTAACTTCGAAAGAAAAAGTACTGCATAGAACCTAGGTGCATCCCAGTAAATTATTTATAAGCTGCATCAAAGGACAAAAAACAGTATGTTACTGCAATTTATTCATATGCAGAACAATGAAAAGTTTTTTTTTTGAAATATTCTTAAGTCATATTCGCTTCTATTTGATTTGCTTCTAATGCATACCAACATTCCTTCCATTCACTACAGATTCTTCCATAACACTGAATTTGTAGGTCTTCAGTGAACATTAATAACAAACCATATAAACTCATTCAAGCACATCACCATAGCAATTAAACTTTCACTCAAATAATGGTGCCATCTGTGGGAGTTGAACCCACAACTGCATGGTTGAGAACCATGAGCTCTTCCATTTGAGCTAAGACAGCAAATAAGATAACCATTTACTTATGTAATTGTGGTTAGATAAAGAAAACTTAAACCTCAAATGGTTCATAAGCATAAAGGGGGTAGCAAAAATAGGGTTTACCTGCTCTCCTGCTTTACAGCGCTTCAACAGTAGTCCACTTTACTACATCGCAAATACCTCCATCTTTAGAACAATGTATTTGAACTTGTATAAAATCTTATAAGAACCCAAAATTTTAAAACAAATAACTGCTTCCAAACCAATCCATTGAATAGTCTTCACTTAATCGTTGGACTCCTAGTCTTCATCATCAGAGTTGCTCAATGAACATTTGTTACCCCTTCCAGTTTTTTTTTTAAATCAGTTTCCATTTGCAATCCGCCATTCAAGCATATAATGAATACAAAATTGGCATGGATAGCGATGATGCATTAAGTTCTGTTATTACTACACAGAACAATTTTAAAATTAGTTTTCTTTAAAGCAGAAACGCAAATGGAATATTTAAGATGCTTACTTTACCCAATTATGTGAGTACGTTCTCAATTTCAATGAGTAGGGTTCTCAAAAAAAAACTACTAATCCAATTATGCAAAGCCCTGGTAAGCAATTGATTGCCAGCTAAACAACCTCAGTTCATCTATTATCTTGATCAAAGCAATTTTCTATACCATCCTCCCAAAATGACCCCTGAAACTGAAATGAAGCAATACTTATGTGTATAACTTGGGAGTGACGATGTGTATACTTTTGACATGGTACTGATCTAGACTTGCTTATACTAATATTACAATAACTAAACCACATACCTGCACGCAAGTGAGTGGCAGTTCTGACTAAAAAAAACGATGAGATTGCCTCACCAAAACTAAAAAACCTCCTCAACTTCGATCTCAATTTTTTCTTGTATTGTTAATGTTCATGATAACTTCAGTGGTCATTGCTTTGTTGCAATCTATTTATGACCAAATCAAGCATAAGAAAAAAAGTCATAAATACGCTATCCGCGGTATAAACAATAACCAATGAGAAAAACATTCATGACAGTTAAACATTCATGTTATTAATATGACTTCTGGAAATCTTAGCCGTGCCATAACTCACTAACCAATGAGAAAAAAAACTCACATCAATGAAATAGACACATCATATATATATAACCACAAATCTTCTGCAATTTCTTAGGCAACCTGCAAAGTGAGTAACATACACTAAAAACATTAAGTTAAAACCTTCCAATGATGCATACTTTGCCACTTTTAAACACCACATCACACTCTGCTGCTGCACTCGAGACAGGCACACCACAAAGTTATCTAGGGACCCACAAATAATATTGATTCTGCATCCCATTAATGTGACAGGGTCATGAGCTGTATGATGTTGTAGAATATCAGAATCGGATGAATGAATTAATCAAGAAAGTAATGAATTTACCAACTGACATTCTTACTTGTAAGCTGTACCATGAACCCCGACAGCTCAATCATAATCTTCAACTGCATCCCATATCAACCACATACATATTTCAACTCCACTGCCAACATCAGTTCACCACACCTTCCATATCTAGATACAACACCTCCTGATCAACGCCACTAGCATACCAGTTCAGCTGAATCGAAGTATCCCCTTCACAACCTCAAGCCAAGACCACAAATCAATCTTTAGCATCTTCTTAAGCTCATCACGGATTTTAATTTCATCAACACTCTCTGATCACACAACCCTAATTCTACATCGTCAACAATAACCCTAATTCACTCCATAACTGCCCAAGATGCGTTACATGGAAACCGCCACGGGTGTCCGACGTGGACATGTATATGTGTGTCCAATACGGAAATTCTAAAAATTCATGATACGAGGACACAACAGTAGTACACATAAATAAAAATATTACTAATAAAAGATATGCAGAATTATAAATGATGACACAATTCTAATGTTAATTGTCCATTCATAAGTTAGTACTCTCGTGAACAAAAGTGAGCACTAAACAAAAGTGTAGTATTGCAGATAATACTTACATTACATAGTTAGATTTTTGATTATATTGCTTACAAAAATTTGGTCATGATAAGCAATTTTTGATTATATTGCTAGATCTGATTCTTGTGAGATATTTATGTTGTGTGGGTAGTCGGCTTGCTAACTTGAGCTCTAATTAGAACCACACATGTGGCAGCTACATTGGGTTTATCTAACTTAAACCTTGTATTTACAACTACAGAAGTATTTTATGCGAATAAAGTAATAAGTTTGTAATTAATTAGAATTGAAGCTGTGTCCAAAGAGTGTCAGTGTCAGTATCCATGTCCATACGTATGGACACGGGACACGAGCATATATTTGAAGAATCCATGTAATGTAGTGCCCAAGCCATCACCTTCAATTGAAAATCAAACTTCACATCCCATGAATCCGAAGAAAACCTAAACTGCAGCCACAAACTTCTATCATTCAAACTTCTATCATTCAAACAAATATCCAGAAAATAATCCAACTCAAGCAGAGCACACATATACTGACCTTCAAGAATTACTCTTTAGGTACTGAAATTAAAAAAATTATATTATATGGGTTTGACATCAAAAGCTTTGAAAACAACCGTAGGCATAGTACAAAAACGGTTCGGTCTGCTATGGCTAAATATCAAATATATTTATCTTTAGGATATTTAGTCTACATAAATTACTCGTTCAGCTGAAGGCTAAGTTTATCTACCAAAGGATATTTCAGATGTTGAGCTATCTAATATGTATCAAGGCCTAGCATTCTGAATCCAATATTTCGATGCCATTGCCTTGACATACCAGTGTGATAAAAACATCTCTAGCTAGCATTGATCTTGCCGTGCACCTGAATTTGAAAGATAAATATCTTTAAAAATAAATAAGTACTTTGAAGTAATAATCTAATAAAAAATAACAGACATAAGCATTACTATTGCTCAACTACATATGTGAACACCCCGCAGCAAAATTCTGGTGTCGTTGTAAACATCCAAGGCTATAAATTTGCATGTGTTTCCTTTAATGAGAACAGATTGCTCTGGACATGTTTCAACAAATCCATTTCGTACCTACGCATTTAAACAAAGCTAATTATTTAACCCATACAATAAACCTGTTATTATTCTACAATTCACAAACCACAATAATTGTTTGACACACAAACTGGGATTTCCAATCCTGAAAAAGTTGCGAAGAATGACTAAGGTTCCAGGTCTCTTTCTGCATAGATTTTTTGGTGGCATCCATTGCAAGTCAGATAGTAACATCCCTTGCTCTCAAACAACCCAATGTAAACATTCTTAGAGTAAGACACAATGAAGATACGATCGACAAATAGTACGTACCTGAGCTACAATCTGTTGCGTTTTGCTTTTGCTTTTCGTTGACATTTGCACGTATGGTAACGATGTAGCTGACACAATAATTTATTTATATATTATTATGAGAATCAGAAATACAGGGAAAACAAAGAACTATAAAAACCGCAAAACCCTTATAGAACAAATAAAAGTACACTAATAATCAATTACCTTATAGTGGATTGGAGTTGAGATATTTAGATTAATTACACCTGCTCTTTTGTTCTCGATAAGAATTTAATTGTCATTGTTAGGGTGATAACTCAGCTATGGAGATGATCAAAAGAAACCATCCTTCGCTTTGTATCCCTCTGTCTTGCCAAGCATACAAATCAAAATTAAATTCTTAAGAAAAGTATATAACCATTAAGCACATATGCTACGAAGAAAAAAAAATAGAAGCAAAAAAGAAAAGAAAAAGATTACCAATATAATTCTAGGGTTCTACGTTTACCTCATTCTTTTATTCCTCTCAATCACCTCTTTTTATTAATTCAGGAAACGAAACTATATTTACATCCATGTCCGGCAGAAGATCAATCGAAAATGTCTGCAATTTATTGCACATATCCCTGTTTATCTCCATTAGTCACAATAGCAGCTTGAAATCTTCCCTGAGTCACTTGAAACAAATAAGTTCCTTATATAGTAAGATTCTAGGAACAAATTAATTTTCAAGTTTGAGGTACCATTTACAAATTAACTCTTTTTTTTTTTTAATATCAGTAATCTCCAGTTTGGGTTTGATGTGAAGAAACTTAATGCTAAGAGACCTATTGTCTGTAAGTAGAATCTATTACAGACATGTCTGTGATGAATTATAAAACCCACAATCAAAACCATTGAATTCACAGAACCCACAATTCAGATGTTATCAAAATATTTTACCTAATTGAAAATTCAACTAAATTTTCTTGAACACTAAATAATAAAATAGCACATTATGTACCTGCAATTGATTGTACCTGCACATTATATTTTCTCCTTCCCCTGCAAATCGAACAAACAATAAAAAACACACTAATTAACATCAACACATTTAATAGAAAACGATATTCCTAAACGATCTCAGAAAAATTATGCTCAATAACATCTGATTTACATCATAGTTAAAATACCGAAACAATAATTTCTGAGGAATCAATTAGGTTTTCTGATTTGACATACTCATAATTTTCCTTTGATTCCCAAGCGATTTGATTTCCTTTGTGGACTTATAGAACTTGATTTTAATAAGGTCGATCCTTTAGATGGAGTACGCCAGCCTTCTTCGTTAGCTTTTCGATAATGAATACTCCTATTTTTGTTTATATACATGAGCGAAAACATAAGTATTCAGTTGAAATCAAAAGAAAAATATCAACATTAAATATCAGATCCTACCATGAATTCTAAGATTATACAGGAAGATTATATGAAAGTAAACCACTGGAAACAACTTACAAATGCTATTAGAAATCGTGAGAAAAGATTTAATCTTAGAGAACCTAGCCTTGGATTAGCATCAAAAACATACCCATAGTGATAACAGAATACAAACATGAACGGTCATACAAAACAACTTACAGATATATCTGCAATATTTACACAGTCCCTATTGTCGACATCACGATCTACTGATTAAATCTTCCTTGAAACACAAAACTCTATTGGGGTGTATATACAGAACAATGCAAAAAAATTGAGTACCACTTGATATAGAGGTGTAAGTGGGTTGACAAAGCATGGTGTATAAGGATAAATAATACCTGGTATAAATACAAAACATACATCATAAATCTAAGCAGTACACTTGAATGATACTTGAACTTACATGTAACACAGATTTTTAATGACCCAATTAAGAACTGCGTAGTCAGAGTTGATAAAAAAAAATCACCTATAAGCTGGAGTTGATCAAACAATTATCCAATGTATGAACATACAGATAGCCATTGTATTGGCCTGATTTAACCTGGAACTATACCATCCCCTATACAAACATAAAGGTAGCTAAAATGGTTTTATTTAGTCAACTCAACTTTTGAAATTCTGACTCACAACTAAAAGCTATTGTAATAACAACAATCATTATTCACATATATCACACGCATTCTTTTGGGAGTTTCAAGTTTCGCAAAGTATTCTTTTGGTTTCAGTTAGATGGTTGCTAAATTTTTCTTTCAGAACAGTTGTCGGTACAATGACTGACTGAATAATGCAGGGGGTATCCTGTACAAAATTGTATAACACGAGGAGTATCCTTTACAGAATAAGAATCTGGGAAAGGATCTAAGCACTGTGTCCAATTGTTAATTGGGCCAATCATGATCAAGAAAACATGACCTAATGTCATTCCAAAGGAAACCATATCACTAAAGATCCATTAGCATAATCTAGACTGTATGCAAAACATCAGTAATTCACAGAAATCACCACCAAATAATAATTTTTTTTTCTAAAATAACTACTTCTGTCAATTGAACTAATGATTGTATTATGACATGTTTGGTTGATAATACTCACCAATAAATAATTATCTTTGTAGGTCTTTGAGCCTTCGTGTGTTTTTTTTCAAACCTATATTGGGTTAGTGTTGATACATCCAACCACGGATCCTTTTAAAAGCAGTAAATATTAAAGGTAGAAACACTAACTCAAATTGGTTAGAAATCATAACTAATGCCGCATCGAAAGCCACTCCAACTATTTCTGCTATTTGTCTTGTTAGTCATGTGTTGATTGATCAAATCATGGCTCTCCCTTATTCCTTGATATCCATAACAATGCTTTCAAATGCTTACATGCAATAATTTGATGGTCATATTGTACAACTTACGAAAAGTATAAAGATTCAACAGTTTAGAGTTGAAAAATTACCCGCATTAAAGGAACAGACGGATATACATCTTACGGAATAAACAATCCAGGGGATGCCAAAATTACCCATACCCATTTGTTTTGTTTAACTTCTTAGTAATCCTGACATTGCTGATTCACTTCATGCTTGACTTTTATTTCTTGAACTTGCAGGCCTACCAACTTTATGTTACTGCATCGTTGCTACATGAAAGAATGACAGCAAGTTAGGTATAGTCGTGACAACTTAGAAAAACTATAAAGCACAGCTACAACTTACAACACCGTGTGTCCGTAAGCCAATTCAAGTGATTCATGCAAACAGGTCAAATACTAATTAAACCGTTAACTTAAACCATGGAGGAATTTACATCCTTGCAGATATCAAACCATCCTTCATAATCTGTTTCTCGGCGGAATTTACACTCAATACTCAATGACAAAACATATTATTTAATTCTAGTAAAATTTGTATGAAATTTTAATTACATGGAGCCGAGTATCTGTACGTCCCTGCAATCAATATCACTGAAGAGTCAATTTCTTTTGTTTATAATCTGGATTAAGCAAGATATTTGTTGACTTAATATCCCTAGCTAAGTGTAATTGGATACCTGAAAAGTATGAGCAACAGGTTTGCGAATTAAGAATAATAAATAAAATGGTGTGTGAGCATATTTCTCCTCTTTTTCCAACCCTATCTGGTTTGTAGAAAGCAGAAACTAAAATTAGAAAAAAGACATAGTATGATGACTCCATGAAAGACACCTAACAGTATAAGCTACAGACCATTAACAACAACAGAAAAGGGATCAAACTAAAATTTAACATGTGGCCACTTAATCCTTAGCTTATCTATGGTCAAGCAAAAATAAATTGGCAAACATAAAATCTATGTAATAATGGGGAACCAAACTACTAAACAATTCAGTCACAACTTTAAACTTTTTGCCTATTGTAAATTGATAATGATTCATAGAAATCAATAAAGAAAAGTAAAAATACATTAAACATACCAAGAGTATTAGAGATATCCTATCATAGAAGACAACCCTGCAAGCTGCAAGCATTACAAAAATAAATTACTAATACCAATTCTTAACTTAAAGCTGTGAAATCATTCGGGTATTTTTACAAAGACCTGCTATGCATGACTTTGATAATGGAGAACCAGCTTTTGGTTTGATTTCTTAGCCCTTCTAAATCTTCTTTCCTGCAATGAATTCAAATCTCATACAGACCCACATAAATTCGTACCAGCACTAACTTCTCAAAACTAATACATACTCGCTTCGTCATAACCCATCACCATCATCAACAACAACAACTACTTGTTCCTCGTGTCCTCCTGTCTCTTTTTCAAACCTAGAATATCTTTTCTTCAATAGAATTTCTCATAGGAAATCTATTAACCCCATCAATATTCCTGGAATCCGAAGAAGAATCAATAATAAGGTTTGCATGATTTCAACACTAAGAAACCTCAATATTATTTTACCCATCTCTAAACTCAATTTACAAAAGCAACATCAAAGAAACACCCTTTCCTCATTGAATTAATTATCAACATCTAAACCTTACAAAATTCAAACACAAAGGTGTGAGATGCCGCTCTAACTGATCTTAGATAGACACAAATCTTAACAGGATAGCACTCAAGCGATCTTAACTGTTGCCTCAGACTTTATACTAAAACTGCAATCTTTTATAGTTAACAACATCATGTCACAAACTTAACCAATAGACATGGAAAAATCAAGAGCATCAATCGGAAAGAAAGCTTGACTGATGTAGCATGATGTTCATTATTATTATTTAGCTAAATAATCAAAAGCCAAGAAGAAAATAATGAAAGAGGATGGAATGTCTTTTTACCAACATAGTTTAACATTATGGTATTATAAGTATTAATTCTTTGACAGGATATAGTGTTGGCAGTGTTGATAGTTGGAAACCATTTTTGTCCCACCTAAACAAAAACAAAAAACTATTAGTAAAAACTTTAATCATAACGAAAATATATCCAACTTCAGAATTATCTATGATTAATGAAAGCATCCAACTTAGCTAAATGATAAGTAACACCGTTACTTCTATGTTACACCCATGCTCTGTGCAAGGTTAACACAATTCCGAAGCACCCATGTTTTATATTAGAACAGTAGCACCACACCTCAAAGTTATCTAAGGACCGACGAATGATATTTAGTTCATGGAGATTCAGCCATGCTCATGATCACAAAAGTCGGGCAAGCAAATTGTAATAGCTAGAAGACTAAATGCAACAAAACAACAACTGTCTGCAGATTTTAAAATCAATATTGGAGAACTTAGCAATTGTAGAATAATTAAATTGGAGAATTATAATAGACAGGGAAGATTAAGGGAACTTAAATTGGAGAATTATCATCACTATACAGTAGGCACATGCCATTTGAATCCGACAACAGAACAATCAAAGATGGGTACCGGTGTTTATTTTAAAAAATTACCTGATATAGATGCTAGCTCTTTATCACTACGTCTCCTTGTATCTCTACACAACAATAGATAGAAATCTTGAAACTAAACCCTAATCACATCATAAAAAAATTGACTACAATCTCGAGATCGAAAGCAAAGAGGATAAAATCAAATTCATACCTGGTTAAGAGTTCTCGTTGTGTACCTGTTGAGATCGAATCTCCTCTACAGATATCATCCTCTCTCAATATTATTGAAACTGGATCATAGCTTCTCCAATTTCTTTTCTTTTTTGTTCTTTTGGTGCAAAACATACAACGTATCACGGAGTGCTTGATGAACTCTCCTAAAGGAATATCCGCAAGCTCATGTTCAAGGATTGTAGCCTCTTTCAGATATTTTTCATGCAACACAAAAAAAGAGTCATTTCAAACCTTTAAACTACATATTAATGTTCTAGTACATTTGATTAGATCATTACAATATGCATGATATTAGCTTCTACATTTCTTTCACTGCAAACATCTTTAACTTTTGTAATTGCACCACTATGTTACCAAGTCTGACAACAAAGAAATTCCATATCTTGGGTTCTATTCTAACTGCAATCAGAAATCTAACTAAAACCACCACAATAAAAAAATTTATTTAAATCAACAATACCCTATGTTGAAATTCAACTGTAGAAGAAACCCCTAATTCTCAATTCAACCAATCAATAAAAAGTACCCAACAGTGAAACTGAACAATGGGTATGGTATAAATCTGTAATCGGAATTAAGCTAAAATAAGAGAAAAATAAGAAATCAAAATTAAATTAAATTAAGCTAAAATAAAATAAAATAAATCAGGGATTTAAGTAGTAAATCGAATTACAAAAACATGAATTTGCTAAATCGAATCCATATTTGCCAATACTATTGTTAGAAAATCAAATTAGATACGAAGAACTTGAAATGATTATCAGAATTTAATAACCTTATTCTCAACAAAAAAACTTACAGAGAAGAGAATTACTCCGAGGTTGAAAGTGCGGCTTTCTCTTTTAGATCAATGAGGAAAAATTGGCAGTGGAGAAAAGAAGACCATGATATTATTTTTGAGTAGTAATAGTCGATGGCAAAGGTTGAACTTTTTGGATCAGAAATTAATGGTTTAGGTTTTTTTCTGCAAGAGGGGAACAGATTTTCGGATGAAAAGAGGAGGAGAAGTGAAAAAACAGACGGAGAGAACGAAGAGATTCGAGAGTTTCTTTTCTGCCTCGAATTTGAAGTTGCAATCGACGTAAAGAACAGGTTAGGGTATCCTTCAAAAAATCGGATCACAAGAGCTAAAGAAAAAAAAATCGATTTAACAATCTCTTCAGACCGAACCTAAAGAAAACAAGAAAAGAAGTAGATCTGAAAATATCCCTATCCTCGGTATAAACAATAACAATTGGAACGGATGGATGGATCTGTCTCCCGGAATTATATGTCAAGATCGTGCGAACGCAAGTATCTCTCGCCGACGATATATCATGACCGCAGGATCGGCGAATCTGGCGAAAACCTTTGTCCCGGACACAAGGACCACTTTTTCATAATAAAGAGACTAGGTATCACGCCGGCCTACGACCGGCGCTCAACCTCTTGTCGATTTTCAAAGAGTTTATTGTATATAAAGTTTATACTAATTAAAGATACTAAACAATAATAGAATTGAGCGTTAACTGAAATACTAAGACAAATCCCTCAAACTTTTTAGAGTTCTGTTTATTAATTTGTGGTTATAGCAGACGGTCCGAATATTTAGTTGGTCGCGTCATATTATAGTGTGCTAGTTAGTCGCTTCACAGTAGCGTTTAACCATAGTAGCTGGATAGGGGGCCGGGGCCTATGGCCTTGGCGGTTGTAGTTGCAGAATAATCTACAACTACACCCTCAATAGAATTAGTAAAAACTCAAGAAGTTCTTGATGGTGAATGATAACTTTCTTATTAATTCTCTTAGTTGATTACATAGAATTATCAAAATGGAACTAGAATAGTTACAACTTTTTCTATTCTCTTTCCTAAGATAATTTCTTACACTCATTAAAAGAACCTCTCGAATTTTACATTTGAACTCCTACTTATAATAAAACTTATGCAACTGTATATGAATTGCGAAGTATCGCAATTCATCCTCGCAAAATTATTTCATCCTCGCAAAACTTCATATTTCTCCGCGCTACTTCTATCATCGTATCATTTTATAACTCTTTCCTCCTTTATTTATTACGATACTCGTGAACTATTATCTTGCGATATTCAGTACCTACATATTTCCTCTTCTCATGTCAATTCTACGAAGAAGAAATGTCATGAGAATCCCTATTCTCGTAAATTTAGTGTAGTTATTACCACCCATCAAGTTCGCAACACGTCTTTTTACTTTTCCCTTATCTTTTTGACACGTATCTTCGTAACCGTTCTTTTCAACCGTTCACGCTTACTCGTATTAATATCAAACTCTCTCTATTTATAAATATTATCCTTTGTTTTTGCTTTTTATTCTCTTATCTTATTCATCTTCTTCACCACTTCTGCCTCTGCAATCTCTTTTATCTTTTTTTTTTCTTTCTATTTTCCATCTTATATTCAATGGCACCAAAGAAGAAAACTATTGAACAGATTAATGCGGAACTTGCTGATAGGGACCTCATTCTCTCTGATATTGAAGGTTATGATAATAAATCTTCTCTCTGTGTGAAGCTCTTTACCAACTATGTTTGGGATGATCAGAAAATTTTAATCTCACGAGGTCAAATCCTCGCAGGTCTTCCTCTTCCTCTTTATGATGTTAACTTTCCTCTATTCTATGAAATTATTTCCCACCCTAATTTTTCTTGTGCCATTTACCAATTGACTGGTGATTGTATTCGCCTCTTAGTTGAATTCGCAAATCGTGCGCTTTTTGGGAAATCTTTGTATTCATTGATCTTAGGAAACCTGGATTTGAAAATATGGAAATTGTTGTTGCGAATTATACAATTGAGGGTTTCTTCAAAAATTACACACTAATTCCTGCGAGGAAAGAAGATAATCGTTGGGGTGTTCGTCTTCATCGTAAAGCTAATATTGAAGCAGATGATCTTCTCATGCACGATATTGATTATGCCTCAGGAAATAATAAGACACCTCGTCGTTATAATGATGAAGATTGGTATAAGTACCCTTTAATATTATCGGGTTATTATATTTCTGGGATAGTAGAACTTCCTGCGAACCTTCGTAACCGCCATTATCAACCTTGGGTTTATAGAAATGTATGTATTTCCATCTCCTTATCTTTTTGTTACCCTTTAATTTCAAATAAGGTAAGAAACACTCTTGTATTTTTCTAAACAATATATTGTTGCCTCTGTTTCTTATCCTTATTTGAATTTGCAGGTTCTATTTCTTCCTGAGATTGTTGCGAGTGAAAATAAGAGTTCTACTTCTTCTAAAAGATTTACTGCAAGAAAACAAACTCTTCGTTCTGCGAAGGTTACCCAAGCTTCTGGTAGTCAAGATGATGCTCTTCGCAAAGGGAAAAGGAAACTTCAAGATGTTGTTTACGAGAGAAAGAAAAATAAGAAACTCTCAACCAAGTCTCATTCCAATGTAATCTCTTCTAATGAGAATATTGAGGAAGATCTTGGTGATGAAGATGATAAATTTCCTGAGAAGGACTTTATTTCTAATTCCAATACCCTTTATGATGAAGGAGATGATGATAATGATGTTGATGAAGGTGAAAATGAAGATTGCAGTATCCCAGAAACTTTTGCCTCAGCAATGGTTAGCATATCTGAGGCTTTCCTCCATTCTTCTCGTGGATTAGGAAATTCTCCTAAATAAAGCTCGCAAACTTATTGCGAAGGCTTGTAAAGTTCCTACTCGTAATTGATAATAACTCCCTCAAAGGCATTTCAAGATTCGTCTCTCTCGCTTCATTATATGCTTTAGGTAGCATGGTAAGTTTCTTCTCTATTCCTTGTTTATTTCCCTTATTTTGTTGATTTCTAACCCCTTTTTTCTTGTTTAGGTTGGAAGAGTTAGTTGTGCTGTTTGCTTCTGATTGGGAAAGACTTCATTCTATTCTTGAGAATAAAACTTTGAATCGTTGTAAGAATTTAGAGGTTGAAAATTCAAATCTCCGTCAGAAAGTAGAGGATTTAAGTATTGATAACCCGTAATTAACATCCCGTCACGAAGATAATTCACAATCTGCGAGCATCGCAATTGATAATTCTTCTCTTCTTTAGGAGAATAATCAATTAAAGCTTGAAAATTCTTCTCTTCGTAATGATAAGAAGCAATTAGAAGGTAAATTATTTGCGATGGTAATTATTTTGATTACTTTTCCTTCATAATTTGCTAACCAATTCCTTAATTTCTCTCCTTGCTGCAGAAAATTATGCGAAGATGAATGACGATCTGGAAACTACCCTTTCTAACCGTAATAAGAAAATTTCTGATTTGAGATCTCAGCTTCTAATTTCCCATCATAACCATAGTTTATATGTCAAGCATTTTCGAGCTAAGATGACTTGCAAGATTTGCGAAGATAATGAAATTCCTCTCAAGAAGTACCATATGCTCCTTTCCGAAGAAATTCCTGAAGATACTCCATATCTGGAAATCTCTGATAGTGAAGTTGAAGATGATAGTGAAGTTGAAGAAGAAGATAATTTTGATGGGAATAGATCTCCTGAAAAATAACTTCACTCTTTTTTGTATATCTGTTCTGTTCTGTTTCTTTTCAATACAACACTTTCTTCTTGATTGCACTTTTAATCAATCCAACAATTTCTTTTTCAAAGCTTAATTTGAATTAATCTTTCTTTGATTGATTGTTTCCCTTATTCGCATAACTTGATCATGTGGAGAGAAATAATATATCTTAAAGACTTAGCTTAGTATTCCCCTTCCCCTTATTATTGCTCTTCAAATGATCAACTATCGCTGGAAGTATTAGAATATCCTTCTCAATTTATCTTACGAAATTTCGTCTTATTGTGATTATGAATAAAAAGTCCTCCCTTTGAAGTATAAGAAATATAAGCCTTTTGCCTTTTGCGAAATTTTGCGAAGTAAATAATAAATCTCCCCTTGAAGTATAGGAAGTATGAAGTATACGAAATATGAAATACCCTTAAGAAGTATAAGAAGTATAAAATATCTTTGAAGAAGTATTAGCAGTATTCAATTCATGAAGAATTGCCCAATATATGAAGAAGTATAAGAATTATTACTCACTATATGAAGAAGTATAATAAGTACCTAACCTTCGCAAAATTAAATATCCGTTGAAGAAGTATAATAAATATGATATATTCTTGAAGAAGTATAAATAGTATTGAATTTGTGGAGAAATATTCAATATATGGAGAAGTATGTAATTCTCATAAAATTTTACGAGTATGAACTTATCTGTATTTGATTGCTATCAAAATCGCATCTTTTGTTAAGTCTTCGTGAAAATTCTTAAATGATGTTATATTCTTTGATAGGACTTCTTGTAAAAATTCTTCAATGATATCGACGAATCTATCTTCTCTTCAAAACTTCATGATGTATATTCTTGTAAAATTTCTTCAATGATATCGACGAAGTTGTCTTCTTTTCAGATCTTCATAATGTATATTCTTGTATAATTTCTTCAATGATTTTGATGTAATGAATTTCATTAATTTCTGTGGTCTTATCATGCCTTCCTAAGTAAAGGTCTTATTTTTCCACCTCTTTTGTAGTAAATTTTTGTATTTGCGATAATATGACAAGTCTGAACATTCTTGCGAACATACAACCTCATGACATTATCGTCTTGCGATGAAATCGCAGGACGTTTTTACACTTTCATGTAATAACCCATTGATCTCATCTTAACTTCTTTGTTTCATTCTGCGAGTTATTTTTGTATGTTTTCCTTCTCTCTCTCTTTTTTTTTTTTTATTTTTTAGAATGCTCGCAGAACTTCATTTGTTGCACAAATATGACAAGCCTTTATGTTTTCGCAAACAAGAAGCCTCGTGACATTTGACTCTTATAGCACGTATCAGCTCCCTAATGGAGGGTGCTTCCCTTTATCTTCCCCCTGGTTGCTCCTTCAAGGAAGCATACATCGACCATACAAGGTTAGATCTTCCCATCCGGTTCTGCCAACAACCATCTTTTGATCGCAACCTCTTATCCTTTTTTCCTATAGGGCTTATAGTTAAGAGGTTGCACCCTATGGGGTATCTTTGGGCCAAGTGCATCATTTGCCAAGACTTGTCAAAAATGGCAGATGTGGTTCAACCTCACCCCGCACTCTTGACTCAACCGTGTACCTCGGCGCCTTGATCGTTTTCTGCACTTCTTGGGAAAGACAGTATGCCTTAGTCGCCCAACCTAAATCCTCTTACACCGCATTTTATATTGCGTAATGTCGCTAGATTAGGTGAGAATCCAAGGTGTCTAACCCGGATAGGTACCCCATTATTGGGTTGTACCCCTAAAATTTTACCATGTACTAAGGGCCCTTGGTGGTGTTCCGGTTACCCTTAGCCACGTTTATAGGTACCCCTTAAATGACGTACTTTAGGACTTTGCCTCTTACGAAATATAGCTTCGCGAACTAGGGGTGTACGCCACAAAGTTTTGCTCTGTATAAAATTTTCTGAGGCTCTCTTTCTTTTTTGGAGGCTGATCACAGATTGCGGTCTTTTATTCGCAAATTAATGAAAGTTTAATCGCAATATAAATTTTGAAATTCGTAACTTTTCCCAATTTCCTGCGAGCAAACAATATTCGTAAAATTTATCACGAAATAAAATTTTTTGTTTTGCAACATACCTCATTTCCACGAGCAAACATACTGATTACCTTCTTGTTTTATTATTTTCCTTCTTCTTTCTTCGCAAATCACAACCCCTTATTATCATCGTAAATTTCTTGTATGATTATCATCGTAATTTTATTCTCTTTTGCCTTAATCCTCCGCCATTAAATTTTCACTTCTTTTCACAGCCTTTGCTTTTTTTCTCCAATTTTCCTTCTCAGTAGTTTTTCCTTCGCAAACTTCTACTTCTGTATCGTAACATTTATTTCCCTCAACCCAATCACCCTTGATAATTCCAATACCCTTCATATGAGGAAACTTTATGCACTGATGTAGAGTGGAAGCTACGCCTAGAATTCCATGAAGCCATGGTCTTCCTATCAAATCATTATATGGTGATTCGACATCAACAACGCAGAACAGAATTTCAGTTCGCATTCCACTTAATGGAATTCGCATGCTCACTTCTCCTTTGGGCTTGTTAGTAGTTCCATTAAAACCATAAATTCTGTAAGTAGAAGGTATTAAATCTGCATCTTTTCCCCCCATAGTTTTGTAAGCAGAATAGAAGAGGATATTGACAGAACTTCCCGTATCAATCAAAATCCTATTAAGACCAATTGATTCTTCCTCCATATCATCTTCGTTTTCTTCCATATTCATGTAGATTGCTAATCTTACTACCAATGGATTATCATGTGCTTCACAACCTTCTGTAATTTCAGTGGCTTCAAAAGAAATTTCACGTTTCTGCCAATCTTCAAGTCGTGAAATTTTTGCGATGTTCATTACTTCCTTTCATTCATCATCCCTCGCATATACCCTGCTTAACATATTATCATGAAAATCCTCTATGGTTTTATATAAATGAACAATGGAATTATAGAAAACATTCCTTGCTTTTGATCCCACTTTTATATGTAGGGTTCTTCTCTCTTTTCTTGTGTTGTGTTCTCCCTGCGAGTTATGGCTGGAGCCTGTGGTAATTGTTGCGACTGTGCCTGCTTAAGTAAAAATTGATTTAGTTTTCCTTGATCAATCATTCGCAAGATTATCCTCTTGATATTATGGCAATTATTTGTAGAATGTCCATGAAAATGATGATATGAACAAAATTCATGACTTCTTGGACCCATTGGTGGTTCCTTTCCCATGTTCCATGGAGTTGGTATATGCTCTACCAGGATAATTGCTTGCCATATCTTTTCTACACTTATATTCAAAGGTGGAAACTTTATCTCTTCCCTTACCATTCTTTGACCTCCTTGACCGTTGTTATAATTTTGTCTCTGGTTCCCTTGTCCAAAATAATTTTGCCTTTGTCCCCCATAATTTTCTTGTTGTTGATCTAATCTTGGAATTTGGTTATTTCCTATTCGATTATAGAAATTCCTCTCTCTATCATACTCTTCTTGATCTCGACTACCCATTGCTACCATTTTTGGCTGGCTATCATTGATTTTCTTCTTCTGAAATTTGCGAAGAAGTTTGTGAGGATGTTTGCGAAGTACCTGCTACTACATTGATTATTTTGGGAAGTAAATTTTCTCCTCCATCTTGATTGCTAGTGTTTTCTACTGGATATGATTCCATACTGTTTTTCTTTTCCTCTAATGTAATGTATTCTTCTTGCAATTCTCGTAACTCTGTCATCATTATGGAATTCTTTCTTCTGAAGATTTGAACATATAATTGTTCAGTTGCGAACATCGCATTTATGAAGGACAGAATCAAGTATCTCTCATCCACGCGCTACTGCCATATCACTGCACATAGTCTTCCATCGTCTTACCAAATGCTTCAAACTTTCACCCACTCTTTGTTTTAAACCAAATACATCTTCAATACCAAGCCGTGAAGAGTGATTTGTGATATATTCTCCAAGGAAAATTGCTTGTAAATGACTGAATGACGTAATAGTGTTCTTAGGGAGTCCTTCGAACCACTTTAAAGCTTCCCCTGTTAAACTCGATGCTAAGTACTTGCATAACACAAGATCATGATTCTCCCATTGTAACATGCATCTTATGTATGCTTTAATGTGCTGAATAGCACATGAAGTCCCATCAAAGATACTGGTAAGTGTGGGAAAATTGCATTTTGGTGGAATTCCTCCCAATTGTACTTCTCTAGCAAATGGAGTTCTCGCAGCTTCTTCTATTGCTTCATCTAATTGCCTTCTATCTCCTCCTCTTCTATTATTTATCATCCCCCTCATTTCTGCTAATTCTCGAAAGATCCGTGCATTTGCCTCAGAATTCTCATCCATTGGTCTTTTTAATGCAGCTTCTCTTCTTCTACGTTCTTGCGCTTCCTCCCTTGCGATCCTTCGCATTCTATCATATTCTTCATTAATGTTTCCATTTGCATAACTTTGCAAATATCTTATTTCTAAGTTATCATGATTGTTCAGTCACAGAGCATCTTGGAATTCTTGTTCTTCCCTTTCTATTCTTCTCATTCTTCTCATGCGAATATCAGGAATTTCTTCTTCTTCATTTCTCCTCCTTCTGTGATTTATTTCTTCTTGATTTGCTTGTACTCTGATTCGAGAGTTTGGTTCATTCCTCTTCACTTCTGTTTGTTGATTTACAATTCTTCTCTTAATTCTTTCATACTCAACATTTTGTTTGTTACGAGCCTCTTCATATCTTCTTACTCCATTCTCGTGATTGTTTTGATGTACTGCTTGTTGTCTCTCAGTTTCTTCCATAAGTTGATGTTCTTCCCCTCGATTCTGATTGTTTTCTCTAGGATTTGGTCTTGTTCGTAAATTCTCCATGTTTTGTTCGTGGTTTGGTGTTAAAATGAAACGATTCTCTTGATTTCTTTCACCTTGATTCTGCGCTTGTTTTTGCATATTATTTTCATTATTGATTATCGGTGAATTTTGTCCTTCTCTTTCTGTTCTAACATTTGATCTTGCAACACTTTGAGTTTTCCTTCTTTGTAGCATCTCATTTTCCATCCTCAATTCTTGATTTTGTCTTGTTAAATTGGCACGTTCTTCAGCTTCGATCATTCGTTCTTCTTGGATTCCTTGTCTCAATGTTTCTAACATCTCCCTTTCTCTTTCAAGAATTGTTCTTCCCATCAACCTCCCATTTTCTCTGATTTGTGGTTCTCTATCTTCTTCTTCTGGTGTATCAGTTCTCCAAGTGTGTATACTCACTCGATCATGATATATTATTTGTTGAGCTTGATTTCTTCGATTACTCCTTCTCCTACTAGGTTCTCCTGTTATATTTGCTTCTCCTCCTGCGAGTCTTCCACTTCTTCTTACTTCAGTTAATGGTTCTGATGTGTTTCTTCTTCTTATCATTTTTCTGGTACATGAATTCTTCAAATCCCTGTTTCTAGCGCCAATTATGTAGTTGCAGAATAATCTACAACTACACCCTCAATAGAATTAGTAAAAACTCAAGAAGTTCTTGATGGTGAATGATAACTTTCTTATTAATTCTCTTAGTTGATTACATAGAATTATCAAAATGGAACTAGAATAGTTACAACTTTTTCTATTCTCTTTCCTAAGATAATTTCTTACACTCATTAAAAGAACCTCTCGAATTTTACATTTGAACTCCTATTTATAATAAAACTTATGCAGCTGTATATGAATTGCGAAGTATCGCAATTCATCCTCGCAAAACTTCATATTTCTCCGCGCTACTTCTATCATCGTATCATTTTATAACTCTTTCCTCCTTTATTTATTACGATACTCGTGAACTATTATCTTGCGATATTCAGTACCTACAGCGGTGGAGAACATTTAAAGGTAGGTGTAGTGGCCAAATATTTAGGTGGTCGTATCATATGATAGTCTGGTAGTTATTCGGGTCACAGTATCCTTTTTAATTAGTTGGACCATAGTAACTGGATAGGGGGCCGGGGACATGGAGAAAATACTGACACATTATCCAGGGATGATTGTTTTGAAACTGAAAGGCCACCTAACTATTTCGTTATTTAATTAGAGATTGTGGTATATGCATACTATATGTGTATTCATCGCCGGATGAGAAACATCCATTAAACAGTGCAACATTAAGTAATTCAGGTAACGAAAACACACCTTGACTCTGAGGAGCAACACCTTTGGGGCTTCCCTGAGAACTACAAAACCAAATTCAATAAGTTTAGAACCAAAACTTTAACTCTCAAGTGCATATAAAAAAAATAGAAATACACTGCAAACACACATGCACGATTCCTAAGCAATAAATTGGCAACAAATTATTATGCAGTGTACAATATAGCTTGCAAAGCAATATGAATCATACTGAATCACTGTGGGAATATTAACAAACCATATAATCCACCAAATGCATCAGTAACTTGGTAATTTTTTTAATCAAATGTACCCCGCTTTAAACATTCATTAAGAAATAAACTATAAGTTAACGACAGCTATTAATATCATACTCTTCATCCACCAAGAAGGCCCCCTTTAATCCTACTTTCCTAACACACTAAACTTATCCGACCACGGAAAAGATCTTCATGAGAAAAAAAAAGAATATATTAGTTCCAATTAAATTTCCGCAGATTAATGCAAAAAATCTGCTGATGTAAATTTACCTCACACACAAACACTTATTTCACAATAAAATGCAGTATGTCATACCTGCCAATATTCTCTGAAAGGTTACTACCATAGCTGGCAACATTTTTTTTGCATAACAAACAAAGCGAAGTTCAGCTGTGTAGTTTCCAGTGATGAATAGATGCCTTGATTGGTTGCGTAGTTGCGGACATGAAAATACTTGTTAGGTTGTATAACCGGATTTAGTTAGTATATATATGTCTAATCACTCAGGTCTATTAGGGAAGCAAAGATTAAATAGATAAATACCAACTAAATACAGTTATGCACAGGATCTTTTCCTTTGTGCCGCATCTGTTAACTCGTAGCTGCAACACAGGATGAAGCGTCAACTAATAACATAAACCTATTAGATACAAAGGTTGACCTAAAGCAAAGAAGCCAAAGCAAGACTGAGATTATCTGACAAACAGAGCTATTGAACAACCCAAAAAAAAAAACATGTTTGTGTGCAGTTGCACTTCGGGAACTCTATAAGAAAATTGCATCTTCAACTGGACCCATTGACTGAACCATGAAAAATCATTTGCATGCAACTTAGACAGAAATCAGTATAAATGAGCAACAACAAATAAATCCTAATTAGAGCAGGGCTATAACTGTATCACAAATTGATAGTGGATATTTGCTGCTGAGATCTTAATAAAACATAATGAGATGATAAAATTGCATCTAGAGATAATCAAAGGACAGGAAATCAAATTTTATATCACATTATTAACTTTACACTATCCTCATACTTAACATGAATTACAAAAAAATAGAGTAATATATTCTATAACTATATATTAAAAGGTCGTATTTTTCACCAACCTGGTCTCAATCTTGAGCATTTTAGCTCTATTGAGTGTTGAATCCACTTTACTTCCATGCCCATGGGCTTTGATGCTTTCATACCATCCAGTTAAACCATTGAATTCTGTTGCACAACAATACACACGAAACTCAATGAAAAAAAAGTTGCAGTTTCACATAACCACAGTATGAATTAGAGGCATGATGGTGACTAAAATTCAATGATAACAACACAATTCATTTAGTTGACCAACTGAATTTTGCAGCACACCAAAAACAAACCAGATTAAGTAATGACACGAATCAAAAAAACCAAATGCAAACATACTCTGGATTATGGGTACCTTTAGTTATTACATAATAATACCATCCAGACCATCGCTACTGACCCGTGCATGTTGTGCTAACATTTTCTGTTTAATTATTTTCTTGAATATTGCCATTTGAACTCCAGTGTGAAATTTGAGAAGCGAGAATAAGACTTTCCTGCAAACTTCCTTTTTCTTGGCATCATTTCAATCAAAACCCATATTACATCATATTTTCTTCATATAAGATCAAATCCACCTCCAGAAATACGACCACCAATCACTCGCAAAATCTATCTTGTTCCCGGACACTTTGCAATACTAACCCAAAACAACAACAAAATCATCAAAACCCAAAACAAAAACAAAACAATCAAAGTTTAAAGCATAATAAGAGAACCATTTGCTATACTCTGTTAAGCCTATCACACAATGCAAAACAGTGCTGATTCACTAATAAAATTCAAACTTAATATTGTCTGTTGGTTACATGTTGTAGTGTATGAGGATTTAAAGGATTTTTTTGTCCAGTAAACACCCCTCTAACCTTCAAGAGTGAATGTCTATAATTTACTTTAGGCCAAGCACCTGGTGACATGAATTTACTATTCAAAACATTAGGATGACCTAAAAGCATACTTTGTTCTGTTGATTAGTTAGGATATTGTAAGTCTCTATAGAGTTTACCTTCCATTCTCACAATATCAATCAGTTAGAAGTCAATTACTGCAATACCAGTTGATAGTCAATCTGCAGCGGAACAAAAAATAAATAAAAAAAATCAATTAATGGTTGGTACATATGACCCATTGAATTCAGGTGCTGGATACTTTACAGAAAAACATATATATAAGCATAGTGAATATATTTCAAGCAATTGGATGAAAGAAAAAAAAAAAGAAGGAACAGAAAAGAGAAATTAGTTAACCCGTACTTGGATATGATTGATTATCACCATCCATTGATGATTGTAGAAGAAGAAACAATGTTGGCCTCTCCGAATCAACTCCAACAAAACTACCCATAGCAGTGAGTATGAACAATCAAAAGCTGGACGAAATTTTCGAAGTTGTACTGATCATCCAAAACAAATCCAGTTAACATCAGGCTAGGTATGTTTCATATAATCATGTGAACAAAGTATATTTCAATGCCAACATAAAGAAATTCCAGTACAATCCATCTAAAGTTAATTATCACCCAATGACATAAATGTAAACAGAAACGTCAATGTAATTTAGTACCGATAAAGTCGAAAACACACCTTACAGAAACCATTGTTTGTACAAATAGAAAATACAAAACTATTGTGTAATTCCGACAACCATTGTCACCACAGGATCACACTAAATAATTATACCATCGGTCGCCCCATTAATGGAGTGTGCTTCAACAGGAAGCCGGTACCTATACCGGGAATTTTAAGACATTAAAACTATATGATTTAATATATACTATAGTATCTGACCACTTTATTAGTTAAAAGTATCCACCTTCTTTGCTAGCATCTGACCACCTTCATTGTGTCTGCGCATACAAAAATACTGTTGGAAAAACTAACCAACATATAATATAGCTGGTCAAGTGGAAAGTAATCAATAAAGATTCTTGGGCACAAACTTTAAGAGTAGGTCGTGACTTCTGAATGTTACAAAAAGTAGAAAACACTCAAAAATTTGATGGCATCGTTACTGCACAGCTTAGCATACTGATTAACATGTCATTCACAAATGGAAATCAACATATAACAAATAAATCATAAAAAGGAACAAAACTGACCCTAAATCGGAGAAAAGACTCTGTTTTGAACTGTTGAGACATATGAGTTATCAAAGTAATACTACATATGAGGGGAAAAAACAATCGATAGATATGTTTCCCAAACTTTGTGATGACATTTAACTTGATCCTACATTGTAATTAACTGGATCTTGAGAATATCACTGAAGATTGCAAAAAATATCTGTTGCATAGACGAAGTCGGTTTACTTAATCTTCATTAAGAAATTTGCTAGAAAAAACACACTACCAAGCAATGACGATAAAATATATAATTGAAGGAATTTGAAGGCGCATGAAAACTCTTGTCGCCAAACAAAGCAATAAGATAAAAACTATCCAGTATCATGAGAAAATAGGCTATCATAATATCAGTCCTTTCTATGCGAGCTCTCACACCTGAATTTAAACTGAATCAGCCTTCAGAATATTCGACAGTCTGTGTTAATCCATGCTCCTGAAAAGCTCTTGTGTCAAAATCTGTATGGCAAAAAAATTTGATACATATACTTTATGCAGAATGGAAGAAAAAACTTAGATTATTCTAGAGTGTTTATACTAACTTAAATTATAGAGAAAAAACTTCAATTTGATCAATAAGAAACGTTGTTATCGAAGTAATAATGATAATTAGTGCGAAGGCGCATTCTTAGAGAACCCAAAACTGCTATACAGTAGAAGAAGCATATAAACAAAAGATTCAAGTACTCAGTAGGTTCAATTCCGGACTTGGATGTGCTTCTACAGAAATGTTTACTTCCATTATCATCAAAGTGTTAAACAACAATCCATCGGTAATAGTTAAATAAAGCGAACAGAGCCATGCCATTAGAAATGTAGAAATCACAAAACATATATAGCGTCCTTATTCGAACGCAGTCTAAACAATCTTGGGTATCTTTCCAATGAACATTGCTAATTTTATACCCACTCTCTCCAAATCTTATGCTCTTCCCATTGTTTAGTTAAATACAAACCATTAATTGCAGCTCGATCCTTGTTTTCAAGACAGGCACCCCTACTGATAGTAAAAGGAATTATGAACAGTAATTAGTGAAGAAGAATCCGATCTATATATGAACTGTGGAGAACTGTATTACCTGAGATTGTTTCTCACTGTTGTTGCGGGTGAGGATTCATTAGAGAGTCTAAGAACTGTAGGACCAGAATATCGTTACATCTATTCTCTGCGAGATTAACAACACTTCCCAGCGAACATCACCGCAAGATCTTCGACTACACTTCACGAGTGTCACAAAAGCCTTCAAAAGAGTAACGTAATAACTGACGATTGAAGAAAACTTGAGAAAAGTATGTTTGTTCTGCGATGGTTACAAAACTTGCGAGATTTAACATTGTAACTATCGCGGTACAATCGCAGAATCAACCCGAAATAATAGGGAAACTTAGCTGTCATCCACAATGTAACTACCCTATAAATATAGACCCAATGTGTCCAGAGAAGGATGATGTATTTTTGAGAGTTAAGAAAGTCTTGAGGAGAGAGAAACTTCAAGAGAATAGTTCTAATCTTGAATTCTTCCATTTCTGTAATAAAGTGTCGTTTTTCATCTTCAATTATGAGTTGATTATAGCAAAATCTTAACAAGGGTGTAGTGTGGGAAATCCTGCAACTACATTTTGGTGCCCGAAACAGGGAGAATCAAGCTAAAAAAATCTCTAATTATAATTTGAAGATTTGAAGAAATTGTTAAAGTTGAAGAAATGGCTAGAAGAAGAAGAAATACACAGAACCACCAACAACTGTAAGGAGGAGTAAAAGACTTGCAGGAGAAGAAACAAATGAATTAGGAGAATCTTCAAGGATAAGAACAAGAAGAAATAGAACAAGGATTGAAAGAGAAGATCAAATTCCACAACCTAATCAACAAACACCGGTACAAAATAAAAATGTGAATTATGATAGAGTGAGTGTGCATACTTGGAGATCGGATTCTAGGGAAGATGTAAAAGATCAACAATTAAGAGACGGAAGAAGAGAAGAAAGAAATCAATGAATGGTTGAAGGATTAATTCATGGAGAAGGCAAAAATGAAACAGCATATGATCCAAGACAAAGAATATAAGAAGAAAGAAGATTAGAGGCGGAAGAGCGTGCAAATTTAACAAGACAAAATCACGAGTTGAGAATAGAGAATTCGAGATTACAAAATAGAAGATCAAGAAGTACTGTTAGATCGAATTCAAGATCATTAAGATAAGAATTAAGGCAAAATTCTCCAACAAGGAATGCTAGAGGAAATATCCAAGAGGAAATGCAAAATCCAAATGAAGAACAACGTCATGGAGAAGAAGAGGTAGTAGAAGATCTCCATGATCCGCGTGGAGAAAATTTGGATAATAGATTTAACAATAGAAATCAAGAGGGAAGAGACAACCAAAATGATGAAGATAATCCAGAAGAAGGTAGGAGGATATTTCATGGGCAAGAGATCCAAAGAAATCGAAGAATAATTGAGGAATAAATTGAGAGACATTATGCTGAACAAGCACGACTAGCTCGCGAGAGAGAAAGATTAAGGGAAGAGGTAGAAGAACAAGAATTCCAAGAGGCAATACGACAGAATAACCATGAAAATCGAGAAAGGAGACGTACACAAAATCGTTATAATAATAATATCCAGGAAGAGTATGATAGAATACAAAGGAGAATAGAAAGACAGCGAAGAGAAATGATGAGAAATGAAGAAATTCACAGAGAAGTACATCTGTGATTGCAAGAAGAAGGTGAAGCAGAAGATCACAGAAGAAGGAATGTGGATGTAGATGAAGACACACAAAATCTCTCAAGGCAAGAGGTACATGAACGCAAGAGAAGGGAAGCTGCATTAAAAAGACCGACGGAACCAAATTCAATGGTGAATGAGAAAATTTTAAGAGAATTAGCAGAGATGAGGGGAATAATAAATAACAGAAGAGAAGGAGGTAGAATACAACTTGATGAAGCTATTGAAGAAACTGCGAGAACTACATTCACTCAAGAAGTACAGTTAAGAGGAATACCTCCAAAGTACAATTTACCAGCATTAACCAGCATTTTTGATGGAACTACCTGTGCTGTACAACATGTTAAGGCTTATGTTAGGTGTATGCTGCAATGGGAGAATCATGATGCTATATTGTGCAAGTATTTTGCATCTATCTTAACTGGCGAGGCACTAAAATGGTTTGAGGGATTGCCAAAAAACACTATCACTCTTTTGATCATTTACAAGCTACATTTCTGGGAGTATATATAAGCAACAATTCATCGCGGCCAGGTATTGAAGATGTATTTGGATTAAAACAGTGGATTGGCGAGAGTCTGAAACATTTAACCATAAGATGGAAGACAATGTGCAGTGAGATGGAAGGAATGGTAGATGAGAGATATCTTATCTTGTCGTATATCAATGCAATGTTCGCGACCAATCTGCTGTACATATAAATTTTCAGAGTCAAGAATACAATCACTATGACTGAACTACGAGAACTACAAGAAGAGTACATTGCTTTGGAAGAGAAACAAAATGAGATCGAATCATATCCAATCGCGAATACCAATTCAGTAGCAGCAAATGGGAGTTTACTTCCTAAAATAATTAACAATGTGGCGAGCAGCTCGCAAGCACAACAAGAGAAAGTGGAGACTGATAACCAGCCGAAGTTGGTAGATATGGGAAGTCGAGATCAAGAAAAATATGAAAGGGAGAAGAATTATTACAATCGCGATGGGATTAATAAGATTCAAAGACTTGATCAGCCGCAAGAAACTTATGGTGGACAGAGGCAAAACAATTTCAGAAGCCAAGGAAATCAGAAGATCATATGGGAAGAAATTAAGATGCCTCCTTTAAATGCTAGTATAGAAAAAATCTGGGAAGCTATCATTTTGATGGAAAATATACCATCTCCATGGAATATGGGAAAAGAACCACATCCTAATAATCGTAGTCAAGAATTTTGTCCTTACCATCACTTTCATGGTCACAAAGTAAATGATTGCAGGAATGTTAAGAGAATAATTTTAAGGATGATCGACCAAGGAAAGCTAAACCACTTTTTAGTAGGACATCCTCAATCTCATTGATTGCCTCCGGCACCAGAAATTCGCAGGGTAAATACTGTAAAAGGAGCAGAATCATTTGTAATAGAAGTTGGGGCTAAAGCAAAGAATTTGTTTTGTAATTCTATTGTACATTCACACAGAATAATAGAGTATTTCCATGATAATGTTCTAAGCAGAGTCTTCGCGAGAGACACAGATGAAAGAGAGATAATGAATATCGCGAGAGCCTCACCATTAGAAGAATGGCAGAAACAAATTATATCTTTCAGTGCACAAGAAGTACCAGAACCTGGCGAGCAGCATGATAATACATTGGTGGTAAGATTAGAGATAAATCCAAAGCAAATAGAAGAAGTGTAGTTGCAGGATTTCCCACACTACACCCTTGTTAAGATTTTGTTATAATCAACTGTGAATTGAAGATGAAAAATGACACTTTATTATTTTGGTTTCAGAAATGTTTACAGAAATGGGAGAATTCAAGATTAGAACTATTCTCTTGAAGTTTCTCTCTCCTCAAGACTTTCTTAACTCTCAAAAATACATCATCCTTTTCTGGACATATTGGGTCTATATTTATAGGGTAGTTACATAGTGGATTGCAGGATTTCCCACACTACACCCTTGTTAAGATTTTTCTATAATCAACTGTGAATTGAAGATGAAAAACGACACTTTATTATTTTGGTTTCAGAAATGTTTACATAAATGGGAGAATTCAAGATTACAACTATTCTCTTGAAGTTTCTCTCTCCTCAAGACTTTCTTAAATCTCAAAAATACATCATCCTTTTCTGGACATATTGGTTTTATATTTATAGGGTAGTTACATAGTGGATGACAACTAAGTTTTCCTCTTATTTCGGGTTGATTCTGCGATTGTACCGCGATAGTTGCAATGTTAAATCTCGCAAGTTTTGTAACCATCGCAGAACAAACATACTTTTCTCAAGTTTTCTTCAATCGTCAGTTATTACGTTACTCTTTTGAAGGCTTTTGTGACACCCGTGAAGTGTAGTCGAAGATCTTGCGGTGATGCTCGCTGGGAAGTGTCGTTAATCTCGCAGAGAATAGGTGTAGCGATATTCTGGTCCTACATCTTGCCTCTTCTCATGTCTTTTCTGCGAAGAAGAAAAGATCATGAGAACTTTAAAATGCCGCAACTACTTATCTCTTCATTAATATTTCTTCTGACACGTTTTCTGTATCCTTCGCCAACTGTTTTTTTACATATTCTCTCTTCTAATGAATTTGCGACACGTCCTTTCTAACCGTTGCGATCTGACCGTTCATTTATTTTCTTTGCATTTATTGCGTTCATCTTCTCGAGAAACCTCTTCCTCTATAAATACTCCTTTCATTCTTTTCTTTTCCTCTTTTTACTTTCTTCTTCTTTCTCTGCGTAACTTCTCTGCAAGTTTACTGTTCTTCCGTAAGTTGCGCGTCTGTCATCGCTGTGATTTCTTTCTTATTTTTCAACCTTTTTTTTTATTCCCATACTCAAAAATGGTTGTTGCTGGTGCTTAAAACTTGACTGCTTTTAATGAGATGCGATAAAAGCTCAAAAGTAAAGGTTTTACCTTGTCTACAATTCCAGATCAAAGCTCTAAATCTGAACTTTCTCTCAAATTTTTTTCTGATCATTAATGCTCTCGCCAGAAAATCATAGTATCGCTAGGTCAACTTGAAGCTAGTCTTCCCCTTCCTCTCTATGACCCAGAACTCCCATTATTCTATCAAATAATATCTGACGAGAGGTTCTCGCGAGCAATATATCAATTAGGTGGAGATTGTATTAGATTGCTGCTTGAATATGCTTCTCGCGGTGCTGATAAAGGATCTCGCTATCCTGAAGCTCCCAAGAATCCTCAATTTAAATATGTTCTCATTATCTCTGGAGATTATACTGTGGATAATTTCTTCAAAAATTACAAGATAGTTCCTATGAAGAGGGGTGGCACTTGCTGGGGTTTCCGTTTGAAGAAAGAAAAGATTGCTGATGATAAGGCTCTTATGTTAGACATCGATTGGCATACACCTACCAATCAAGGCCCTCGCCACTCCAGCGATGATAAGTGGTTTATCTTTCCGTTATGTCTTGAAGGTCCTTATATATCTGGTTCTCTCCCATTACCTACGAATCTCTCAGAGTATGAGCCATGGGTGTTCAACTGGCCTGAAAGATCTAAAGAAGTATATCCTGTCAACTTTTTGCATTATTATTATTCACTATCTTCTTTATGTTTTTATATTCTCGCTAATTATTTTGATCTTTCTCAGATTGAAAGAATGAAGCTCAGCTACCAAACTTTTAGGAAGCCCAGCACTTTCTTAGCTCTTAAATCCTTCACAGATGAAGTAAGAAATATTGTTTATTAGCTTTAACAATATATTGTAGCCCCTATTTCTTATCTTTATCTGTGTTCATAGGATATTGAAGAACTAGAACCAATCAAACCCGCGAGAACTAAGGAGAAATCTTTAAAGGTTAAATCTACTGTTCCTCCCGAAGGGAAGTCTTCTTCCCCTCACGGTGAAGAATCTGGCGATACTCCTTTGAAGAAAAGGAAGACCCGACCTTCTTCTTCTTCAACTCCTCAACCCATTCCAGAGAATCCAAGTGTCAATTTTGACAAGGATAATAATGACGAGGATTTCAATGATAACAGCTTCCATTCTATAAAGAATTCTTCTTCTTCTGATTCTTCGATGGCTCATTTATCCAATTTTTTTGCAAAAATATGTTTGGTATCCCAAATGAGTATGGAGATGAAGCTATTAATGAAATATCCCAGTCACTCGCCAATGTATGCGATGCTCCCATACTAGCTGACAGTGATTCCCTTCGCGGGGTTTCAAGATCGCTGACTCCAAGTCTCTTAAATTCACTTGGAAGCTTGGTATATTTCTACTTGTTCATCCTTTTTGTGTATCTATTGATATTTTTGTCAGACATTGATTTATATAGTTCTATCGCAGGTTGGAAGATTCACTTTTGTTGTTTCTTCTGATTTAGACAATAGGCGTATTACTTATCAAAGCTGCTAATCTTCGTCAAGATAAAGAAAAACTAGAAGTTGAAGTTTTTGAGCTTCGCAGGAAAAATAAGCAGATGGAGACCGAAGCTTCATTTCTCTGCGATGAATGAATATTTCCTACAATCTTAAAATAGAATAGTTAATTGGTAAGACTATTCTTTTGGTCTTATTTTGCCTTCCTAATTAAAGGTCTTATTTTGCCAAACTTTTTCTTTCTGCGACAAAATCGCAGGATTTCTTAACATTTGCATGTAAAGACCCTTTGATCTTGTCTTATCCATGTTCTTTAAAAATCTTTGCGACAATATGATAAGCATAAACTCTCTTGCAAGAATTTAACCTTATGACATTGTCGTCTTGCGATGAAATCGCATGACGTCTTTACACTTTCATGTAAAAACCCATTGATCTCATCTTAACATTTCTCTCGTGGCTTGTTGCCTCTGTATCATTTACGTCACGCGACAATATGACAAGCCTAAATGTTCTTGCGATCATAAAGCCCCATGACATTGCCGTCTTAAGACACTTATAAGCTCCCTAATGGAGGGTGCCGACCTTATCTTCCCCCTGGTTGCCCCTTCAAGGAGGGCACATCGGCCATACAAGACTATCTCCTCCCATCTAGATTTACCAACAACCAACTGTTTTCGCAGCCTCTTGTCCTTTATGCCTATATGGCTTATATTTACAAGACTGCACCCTAAGTGGTGTTTTCTTCAGGCCAAGTGTATCATAGTGATCGCTGTCGTATGCGTCAAAAATAATTTACACTTTATTACTACTCAAAATATAAATATAGCAAGGGCAAGAAAGGATCAATCCCACAGAGAGGTCTAGGTTGTCTCGTTGTTTCGATTTCCTATATAAATAACACCAGGGGTTTTCTGATTTTTATATACTAAAATAAAATAAAGAAACAAGAAAACAAATCAAAGTATTGAGAATATTGGTTAAGGATTCATCTTCATTCACAAATATGTTTTCAAAACAATAAGTAGAATTGATATTTAATCTCAACTTTTATCAAAATCCCTAGAATATCTTGATCGCAAGAATATCCCGCTAATCTCCTTTTGTCATCAACAAACACATTAAAAGATGCGAGTATGAGTTCTATCTAAAAGAACAACCTAACGTGTAAAAGCACTAATCAATTTTAATTCCCTAGATGCATTAAGTTCTATGAAATCAGGCCAATCAAAGCAATTGAACGTGGAAAGCGCACTAATTCAATTTAACAAAGGTTACAGTTCACATATGATTATAAGGATGCATCGCTACAAGCTATAACCATATTCATGCTACTTGTAATCAGGAATCTATCACTTTTACGTATAATAAACCCTAATCTAGCAATAGAGATGAAAACAAACTCAACCGATTCGCGACTCGATCAAACAAGCATTCAATTCATGTAACCATATAAACAATGAATCATAAACGATAAAGTATAGAGACAAAACTAATTTATCATATCAAAACCCATATTATGTGAAATCCAATTATTTCATAACCAATAATAAAACTCTAGCTCATGTTCATGGAGTTCATAACAAAAAGAAAGAGAAACCCTAGCATGTTCTAAACCCTAGAAACAAAGTAGTAGAAGAGATAAGATTAGATAAAAGTATTCTCTTTTATAAGTTTCTCAATTTCCATAAAGGATACTCCTTCCAAAATTAGGTTTAGTCTTCAAAGTCCAATAGAGAGAAGTCTTCAATTAGTCCACCAAGCCCATATGTGAAAGAAACCCGTGTAAAATTTTGTCCGAAAATACGCTCGACGGAAAACTGGGTTTTTGGCCGGAAATTGACCGGAATCCAGCACTAGAAAGTTGCAGTCGGCCACCTGAAACTTTTATCCGTTGAAGGAATATTCCGTTACGGTTAGGTCAAACTAACGGTCTTTATCTGTTGACTGGGTCAAGTTCTGAGTCCCTGAGTCAGGACCGAGTCAGATAGCTAACTCGGCTGACTTGGTTTGGCTGCCATCTTACTCCTTCCAAGTGTTATGCACGGCCAAGATGGTCGTGCCTTCTATGCCACCCAGCCATCATGGCTGTATATCCTGCAATTCTGCAACTCTTGAGCCAACACAAACCAACTTCAAAATTCTACTTCAAACTCAATTCACTTGCAAGCCATTTCAAACTTCTCCACTGCCATCAAACCATTCCATTACCACCACTCTATAATGCATCATCTCCATCACACACAAGCAGCTACCACCCCAACGGCAATCCATCAGAACACACAATAGCACCAGCACATTCCCTAGCCAATCATCTCCAATCAGTTCCATCTTCACTGCCAACAACAGTTAACACCCACACATTCAATTCCTATAATGTCTAAAGCTTAACTGCCATAACCACCATCTTTTTTGCAATAGCTTCTCCATGTGCTTCACTGCCTCTCTATCTCCATAACCAGATCCACAACTAATTGCTGCAACAGCTCCTCGGTCCCATGGCCATCTCCACTGTCCTCCTTGCTAGCTTCTCGAGCAATATTGCTTTGCCTGTAACTCCAACTCACTGCAACTACCAGTTCCATGGCAGGAATCACACACTAGCTGAAACTTCAGTTCCCTTGTTCTTGTCCATCCTGCAACCATCTCAGTAGCAGCACATCACCTGCTAACAACCTCTTGCAAGCCCTGCCATTCGCCAAAATCAGTGGTTGTACAGCCACCATTCTATCCATAACCTTCATCATCTGCTACTTCACAGCCTTTCCATTCTCACAAACTCACCCAACAATAACATCTCTCCCCCAGTCTTCATCAGACCACCATATCAGGTCAACCAACAGCACCAACAGCTCCAACCCATAACTGCAATCTTTCATTGCCTTCAACACAGCAAACAGAACACCACCATTTCTCAGCAACCAAAATCACTCACACCCTTTTCAACCGTGTTTCTCAATTGCCATCTAATCCCAAATTCCAGCTACATATTCATAAACTCATTGATCAACAATTCGAGCCCCTGTAAACCAAATTCAGCTCATGATTCCCCTAAGCTTAACCACAGACAAATTCAATCTGTACCCAGTTTAATTGGCAGTATTAATTCATACCCATCTCCAAGAACACCAACACAAAGAGAACCCTAACCTTCTTCAATCAAGAACAGAACATCACAAATTTGATTCAACAAAACCTCAGTTTCCTCTCTCAATTCCTCAATTCGAATCACAGCAAACCCTCAATTGCAACACCTCAAACTCGTGCTCAATCACGATCTGCTAAATAATTTCTCAATTTTGTTCTTCCCCATGATTTCAACCGTGAAGAAGGAAATGTGTTGAATGAGTCGATCTCGACCTAGCTAAGACAAATATTGTGGGTCGGTTATTGACAGCTGGTTGCTTATGATAAGGGGTAGCCAAATTGGCAGCCCCTTAACCATTGCTGGTTTTTCTTTAATACTTCTCCAAACATGAGTGCCCCATAACCTTAACTTGGATCCAGATAGTGCTCTCCTTGGAAATGACAATTTTGCCCTTTTGCTCAAATTTGGGTGATTCCTTCATCTTTTCCCCCATATGACTCCAGAGTACCTGATAACTCAAAAGTAAACATAAGATACATAATTCACACGAAAACTCGCAAAGAAAGCATAAATACTAAATATAAAATAAGGTGTTTTAGACACCTATCACATAGCCAAGACTTACCAAGAATGGCAAGGGAGTTTCGTACGCCCTTGGCACCCTTGGCTCAACCGTGTACCTCGGCACCTTGGTCATACTTTGCACTTCTTGGAAGAGATTCTCGGTCGTCCAACCATGGTATAACCATATATAGTTGGAAATCCAAGATCTCTCTCCCGGATAGGTTTTCTTTAACCCCAACATCTGCATGACTCAGGATCCAAAGAGCGGTATAACCTTACCCCTGAATCATGTCAAGAGATACCCCCTCCTATGACGTGCTATTAGGTCTTACATTTGCCTCTTGCAAAATTTTATTCGCGAACTAGGGTGCACGCCATAAAGGTTCGTCCCATTCTATTAATCTCTGCGAAATTTGTATTCGCTTTTCTTGCGATAATGCTCGCTGTTTTTGTTGTGCTTTGTTATCAGAAGAATTTTTCAGTTGTGAATAGAGATGGAAGAATTTATTACCTGTTTCATCATATAACATACCAGTATCTCTTATCTTGTAGAAGATGTCATTGATAATACCTTTTCATAAATAATCTATTCCATGGTCTATCGAGTCTTTGACCCACATCTCTTCCTTTAGGATCCATTAGTTTATATTCCCCAGTTCCAATTATCTCTTTGATGATATATGGTCCATCCCATTTTCTCTCCAACTTTCCACCACTCTCTCATTGATAACTTGGTGTTTCTCGCAGCACTAAATCGCCAGGTTGAAATTCACGTTTCTTAACACGTTTGTTGTACTCACGAGCTAATCTTCGATGGTAATTTTCCATATGTTGTAGATTTTGTTCTCTTTTTTCTTCTAATTCATCCAACTTATTCAGTATCATACCGGCACTTAAATTTCTTTCCCATGCTTCTCTTTTTGTTGTAGGAATAACAACTTCTGTTGGTAATACAACTTCTACCCCATATGTCAAACAAAATGGTGACATTCCAGTTACTTCTCGTCTAGTTGTGTTGTAAGCCCATATTGCATTATGTACTTGCTCGCACCATGCTCTGTGGTATCCTTCTAACTTCTTTTTCAAGATGTCTGCGATTGTTTTATTAGTTGCCTCAGCCTGACCATTTGCTTGTGGGTATAAAGGAGTAGACTTTCCACATTTTATCTTAAACGCATTGAGTAGCAATTCTATATTATGTCCCTCAAATTTCTTTCCATTATCAGATACTAATTGTGTTGGAATCCCAAATCTGCAGATTATATTTTCAAAGATGAATGTAAAAATATCTTTATCGCGAATATGTTGTACTGCCTTTACTTCTCCCCATTTTGTGAAATAATCTGTTGCGACAATCAGATATCTTCTTTGTCCAGAACCAGGTACAAATGGTCCCACAATATCCAATCCCCATTTCCCAATAGGCCATACACTTGTTAAAGATGATAATAGTGCTCCTGGTGCATGTATCTTTTTTCCGTATCGCTGGCAATCCTCACAACGCCTTGAGAGTTGCTTTGCATCCTCATGCATATATGGCCAGTAATAACCCTTCATTTTTGTTCTATATGCTAAAGATCTTCCTCCACTGTGATTACCAGCGTCACCACTATGTAACATCTTTAATACTTTTTGTCGTTCTTCTCTCGTCAAACATCTTAGCGATGGTCCATTAAAAGATCTGCGGTATAACACTCCATATCTTAGCTCATAATTGGTTGCCCTACTTTTTAACTTGTGTGCTTTTAATCTATTTCTTGGAATTTCTCCTCTCGCAAAGTATGCATGAAGATCTGCTCGCCAATCCGTGATATTGCTCGTGGGTTCTCCCTCGCCAACTTCTACCATCATTACATCCGTCTCTTCTTCTTCCTCTTCTTTATTTATCGATGGAAATGAAAGTGTTTTAATTTTTATGCACCTCACCAATGGATTTGTCATCATACTAGATATGAAAGCGAAATTATCTGCGAGCCTATTATCTTTCCTTGATATGTGTCTCCATTTTATTTATGGAATTTTCGCAGATAATTCTTCAACGAATATTTTGTATTTTCTCAGGAATGGTTCATTTGTTGTGTACTCTCCTTTTATCTGACGAATAACCAATTGTGAATCGCTGGTGATTCTGGCATTTTCCAAATTCATTTCTATCGCAAATTTTAAAGCATGGATCACAGCCTCATACTCTGTCTCATTATTAGTGGATGAAAATTCTAATCTAAATGAAAAAGATGTTTTTTCTCCTTCTGGCGATATGAAAATAACTCCAATTCCATTTCCTTCTCCGTTGGATGATCCATCCACTAATATTTCCCATCTGTTGGGTTCTGTTAATAGCTCTTTTGGATCTCCACATTCTTCTTCTACATCCATCATCTCCTCCACAGCTTCATCATCTTCTAAAGGAAATTCAGCTAAGAATTCTGCGATGACGTGTGATTTTGGCGAGGATAAAATTTCATACTGTATATCAAAGTGTCCTACTTGTGCATTCCATCTCTCAACTCTGCCTGATATATTTGAATTTTTCATTACTGACTCAATTGGCACTTTCGTTAACACTTTGACCTTATGTGTTTGAAAATAGATGCGAAGTTTGAAAGTTGCATGTACCAATGCTAGAATTAGTTTCTCAATCTTTGAATAATTTCTCTCTGCAGAATTAAATGTTTTACTAATGTAATAAATTGGTTTTTCTACCCCTGCATCTACTCGCAGCAACACAACACTTAGCGCATATGTGGTTGTTGCAAGATAAATCAATAATTCTTCTCCCGGTTATGCTTTCAGTAAAATAGTTATGTTCGTTAAATGTTCTTTTATTCCTTGAAAATCTTTTTCGCATTCATCTGTCCACTTGAATTTTTCTCCCTTCTTGAGTATATCGAAAAAATGTTTGCACTTTTCTGAAGATCGCGAAATGAACCTTCCTAGCGAGGCTAAGAGTCCATTTAATTTTTGCACATCTTTTACCGTTGCAGGTGTTGGCATATCGCGAATTACTTGTACCTTTTATGGATCAACTTGTATTCCTTCTTTTGATACAATATACCCCAAAAATTTCCCTGAAGTTACTCCAAAAGTACACTTATCAGGATTCACTTTAATATTGAATTGCCGCATTTGATCGAAAATCTCTTTCAAATCTTGCACATGATTCTCAGCTTCTTTGATTTTGATCAGCATATCATCTACATACACTTCTAATGATTTGTGGATCCACTTTGCAAACACCTTCTCCACCATTCTGTGATACGTTGCACCAGCATTTCGTAAGCCAAATGGCATCTTTGTATAACAATATAATCATCTTGGAGCAAAAAATGCAGTATGTTGTTGATCTTCTTCAGCGAGAGGGATTTGATTATATCCTTTATACCCATCCAACGATGATATTCTAGCATTTCCTGTTACTGATTCAACCATCTGTGGAATATTTGGTAATGGAAAACTATCTTTTGGACAAGCCTTGTTTAAATCAGTGAAATCTATACAAATTCTTATCCCCTTATTCTTCTTTGGGACCACTACCATATTTGCAATCCACTCTGGATATTTTTCTTGCCTTATAATTCCTGCGTCGAGCATCTTCTGTAATTCTTCTTCTATTTGAGAATAATATGTTGTTGCGATGTTCCTTATTCTTTGCTTAAATGGTCTTATGTTTTTGTTGATTTCTAATTTATGACATGCTATTGACGGGTCTATCCCTGGCATCTCATCCATGCTCCACGCAAAGATATCTGCATACTCTCGCAAAAGATTTATAGTTCTTTCTTCCTCACCTGCCTCCATTCTAGTCCCAATTTTCAGCATTTTAGGCTCTTCTTTACTCCCAATATTTATTTCCTTTGTTGGTTCTGCTGCGATATAACTGGCCTCAGGTTCTCCCATTGGTGTTGGTGCTTTCATAATTCTCGCGAGTTCATCTCCTTTTTGTGGGATTTCACTGGGTATTCCTTTTCCATCTTTTGCTCTTATCATATAAACTTTAAATTCTTCTTCCTTCTTTGTTTCTCTCGCCAATTTTCTGCGAGTTTTTCGTAGTTTTGGACGTTCTTTGCAATTTTTTACTTCAATTTGGTAACATAATTTTGCAAAATCCGTATCTCCTCTAATTTCTCCGATTCCATTAGGCATAGGAAATTTAATGCACTGATGCAATGTTGATGCTACATCTTTGATTGCATGTATCCACGGTCTTCCCAATATCATATTGTACGGCGATTCCACATCTACCACGCATAATGATACTTGTGTTTCAATTTCTCCTAGTGGAATTCGTACCAATATCTCGCCTTTAGGTTTTGTTAAAAACTTTCCAAAGCCATGAACATGATATGTTGAATGAGACATTTCTTCATCCTTATATCCCATTTTCTTGAAGGTATGATAAAATATCATGTCTACAGAACTTCCTGTGTCTACCAAAGTTCTATTCATAGCCCATTCTTCTACAGATTTTATTGATTTGTCCTTTCTCATTGGTATAGTGGTTACTGTGACCACCAAGGGAGATGTATGACTTAGATTTTATTCTGGTATTTCTGCTGCTGTAAATGTAATTTCTTGCTTTTCCCAATCTTTCAATGGTGATGTTTTTTCCACCGTCATAATTTTCCTTCCTTCAAAATGCCGTTTGTGTATATTCCCCTTAATATTTTCATGAAATCTAT
Organism: Papaver bracteatum; assembly: GCA_023529315.1. Taxonomy (NCBI): domain Eukaryota; kingdom Viridiplantae; phylum Streptophyta; class Magnoliopsida; order Ranunculales; family Papaveraceae; genus Papaver; species Papaver bracteatum. The sequence continues at coordinate 1,121,074 of JAJJWX010005351.1, forward strand.
CAATCATTATTCTTGTTACCACATCACACTCCAATTTTCTACAATCCTCTTTGATTCTGATCATTCTCCCTTCAATTATCTCACCAATTTACTTAATGATTTCCTTAATCTTGAGCAATTCTTATCTTCTTCTTCGCTTTCTATTCAATTTTTGTTAATCCACTCCCTGTTTCGGGCGCCAATATGTAGTTGCAGGAATTCCCACACTACACCCTTATTAAGATTCTATAGAAATCTATTGGAAATCAATTAAACTTCAAAGATTTAAACGACACTTTACTATTCAAATTTCAGAAATGTTTACAGAATTGGAATAAATCAAGATTACAAATATTCTCTTGAAGTTTCTCTCTCCTCAAGACTCTTTCAACTCTCAAAAATACATCATGCTTTTCTAGATCTATCGAGCCCTTTATATAGGGATTTACATAATGGATGACAGCTAAGTTTTCCTCTTATTTCGGATCTATTCTGCGATCTCATCGCGATCGCTACAATATTCTCTATCATAAAAATGATGACCATCGCAGGATCAACATATTCTTCTTTTATTCCTTCCATAGTCAGTTTCTTTTGGATATTCTGTGACGCTCGTGAAACGTTGTTAAAGAATTGGCAGTGATGTTCGCAGAAACGTTGTTAATATCGCAGGAATAGCGTTGTAGCGATATTCTGGTCCTAAAGTGATGATCATGGTATTACTCATTCTATATACCCCGGTCTTGCAAAGGAAATTCCAGCTGATTCCCCAAATTTTGTTATATCTAATAGCGAAGCTGAGGAGTCTAGCGAGGATGATGATGATGAAGAATTATCTGGCGAGGAAGAGAAATCTGACGTAGATAGATATGATAACGATGATGATGAAGAAGAGAAATCTGGTAATGAAGAGAAGTCTGAAAAAGAAAAGAGCTCTGATGAAGGTGGTGATGGATCTACTTAGTCTTGTTTATTCTCTTTTCTTCATTGTAAATTTTGTATATTTATTTTTTGCTTCTCGTAACGTCACTGCGAGCTTCTCCAACTTGATGTGTAAACTTATTTTGCTTTTATCTGTATGAATTAGAAAACAATTCTTTTTTTTTGCATATAATCAATCAATCATAATTATTATCCTTGTATCATCTATGCAATTTTATCATATGATGGATGAATAATAATTTCATCATTCTATGTATTCCCATACTTGCCTCTATTATTCATCTGCAATATGAAAAAATTGAGTAGAGATTAGATATTAGTTGGGAATTAAATTAAATTTGCCTCAATAACGACGATGTTATCGCTAGTAACAATTGCATAACTTTATGATCTATGCGTAGAATCGCAAATCTCATAAATTCTGCGAGCATTATCTCAATAATCTTATGGTCTTATTATGCCTTCCTAATTAAAGGTCTTATTTTGCCACATTTTTTCTTTTTGCGACAAAATCGCAGGATGTCTTTACATTTGCATGTATTGACCCATTGATCTTGTCTTATCAATATTTTTTCAACATCTCTGCGACAATATGATAAGTATAAACTCTCTTTCAAGAATTAAACCTTATGACATTGCCGTCTTGCGATGAAATCGCAGGACGTCTTTACACTTTCATGTAAAAACCCATTGATCTCATCTTAACCTTTTCCCTTTTGGCTAGTTGCCTTTGTATAACTTTCGTCACACGACAATATGACAGGCCTATATGTTCTTGCAATCATAAATCCCCATGACATTGCCATCTTTAGACACTTATCAGATCCCTAATGGAGGGTGCCTCCCTTATCTTCCCCATGGTTTCCCCTTCAAGGAGGGCACATCGGCCATACAAGACTAGCTCCTCCCATCCAGATTTGCCAACAACCAGCTGTTTTCGCAGCCTCTTGTCCTTTATGCCTATATGGATTATAGTTACAAGACTGCACCCTAAGTGGGGTTTTCTTCAGGCCAAGTGCATCATAGCCAAGGCATACCAAGAATGGCCAGGATAGTTTCGTACGCCCCGGGCACCCTTGGCTCAACTGTGTACCTCGGCGCCTTGGTCATACTTTGCACTTCTTAGAAGAGGTCCTTAGTCGTCCAATCAGGGTATAACCTTATATAATTGGAAATCCAAGATCCCTCTCCTGGATAGGTTTTTTTTTAACCCCAACATCTGCATAACTCAGGTTCCAGCAGCGGTATAACCTTTTCACTAAATCATGTCAAGAGATACCCCCTTATATGATGCACTATTAGGTCTTACATTTGCCTCTTGCGAAATTGTATTCGCAAACTAAGGTGCACGCCATAAAATTTCATCCCATTCTATTAATCTCTGCGAAATTTTATTCGCGTTTCTCACAAGCATTGTAACTCTGATAAAATTTCATTTCTTTGATTTTCTTGTAAAATTTTGCAATTCTTTCAAACAGAGTACTTTTTTCAATTGCATTTTCTTCAAACATATTCTGCATAAGCTTCTTTAAATTTTATCATTTTACCTTTCTACTTACTATCTTTTGGTTCTGCTTTTCTGTTATGTTTTGCTCTTTTTTCTTTATCAGTGAGCTGCTCGCCATTATATTCCTCTCGCTGCTTTATTGAATCAATCATCAATCTTTCACATCTCTGTCGTTGTTTGATGTTGTACTTCCAATTGCTCTTCTTCTCAGCTCTTTCCTCGCAAGATTTTATATCAATCTCATAACATTTATTGCTTTCTCCCCAATCTCTCTTAATAACTCTGACACCATTAGGATGAGGAAACTTAACACACTGGTGGAAAGTAGATGCTACACCTAATATCCCATGTAGCCAAGGTCGACCAATCAGGTCATTGTAAGGTGATTCAATGTCAACAACACAGAACAAGATCTTGGAAGTTATCCCTTTCAATGGAATTCGCATTTCAATTTCTCCTTTGGGTTTATTGGCAGTACCATTAAAACCATAGATTTTATATGTTGATGGAATTAGATCTTCGTCTCTTCCACCCATGGTCTTATAGGTATGATAAAATAGTATGTCAACTGAGCTTCCTGTGTCTATCAGAACTCTATTGATATCTCAAGAGTCTTCATTTTCATCATCATTTCCTCCATATTCTTCTTCTATTTGCTTTGGATTTATCTCTAATCTTACTACCAATGGATTATCATACTGCTCGCCAGGTTCTGGTACTTCTTGTGCAGTGAAAGATATAATTTGTTTCTGCCATTCTTCTAATGGCGAGGCTCTCGCGATATTCATTATCTCTCTTCCATCTGTGTCTCTCGCGAAGACTCTGCTTAGAACATTATCATGGAAATCCTCTATTGTTCTGTGTGAATGTACAATGGAATTACAAAACAAATTCTTTGCTTTAGCCCCAACTTCTATTACGAATGATTCTGCTCCTTTTACAGTATTTACCCTGCGAATTTCTGGTGCTGGAGGCAATCGCTGAGATTGTGAATGTCTTACTAAAAAGTGGTTTAACTTTCCTTGGTCGATCATCCTTAAAATTATTCTCTTGACATTCCTGCAATCATTTACTGTGTGACCATGAAAGTGATGGTAAGGACAAAATTCTTGACTACGATTATTAGCATGTGGTTCTTTTCCCATATTCCATGGGGATGGTATATTTTCCATCAAAATGATAGCTTCCCAGATTTATTCTATACTAGCATTTAGAGGTGGCATCTTAATTTCTTCCCATATGATCTTCTGATTTCCTTGGCTTCTGAAATTGTTTTGCCTCTGTCCATCATAAATTTCTTGCGGATGGTCAAGCCTTTGAATCTTATTATTCCCACCGCTATTGTAATAATTCTTCTCCCTTTCATATTCTTCTTGATCTCGACAGCCCATATCTACCAACTTCTACTGGTTATCAGTCTTCACTTTATCTTATTGTGTTTGCGAGCTGCTCGCCCCATTGTTAATCATTTTAGGAAGTAAACTACCATTTGCTGCTACTGAATTGGTATTCGCGAGTGGATATGATTTCATCTCATTTTGTTTCTCCTCCAAAGCAATGTACTCTTCTTGTAGTTCTCGTAGTTCAGTCATAGTGATTGTATTCTTAACTCTGAAAATTTGTATGTACAACAGATTGGTCGCGAACATTTCATTGATAAAAGACAAGATAATATATCTCTCATCTACTCTTCCTGCCATCTCACTTCACATTTTCTTCCATCTTATGGTTAAATGTTTCAGACTCTCGCCAACCCTCTATTTTAATCCAAACACATCTTCAATACCTGGCCGCGATGAATTGTTGCTTATATATGCTCCCAGAAATATAGCTTGTAAATGATCAAAAGAAGTTATAGTATTTTTTGGCAATCCCTCAAACCATTTTAGCGCCTCGCCAGTTAAGCTAGATGCAAAATATTTTCACAATACAACATCATGATTCTCCCATTACAGCATACACCTAACATAAGCCTTAACATGTTGTACAACACATGTAGTTCCATCAAAAATGCTGGTAAGTTGCACTTTGGAGGTATTCCTCTTAATTGTACTTCTTGAGTGAATGGAGTTCTCGCAGCTTCTTCAATATCCTCATCAAGTTGCCTTCTACCTCCTTCTTTTCTATTATTTATTATTATCCTCATCTCTGCTAACTCTCTTAAAATTTGCTCATTCGCAGCTGAATTTGGTTCCATTGGTCTTTTCAATGCTGCGTCGCTTCTTCTGCGTTCATGTACTTCTTTTCTTGAGAGGTTTTGTGTATCTTCATCTACATCTATATTTCTTCTTCTGCGATCTTCTGCTTCAGCTTCTTCTTGCCATCGCAGCTGATTATACTGTCTATTTTCTTCTCTGCGAATTTCTTCATTTCTCATCATTTCTCTTCACTGTCTTTCTATTCTCCTTTGTATTCTATCATAATCTTCCTGAATATTATTATTATGGCGATTTTGCGTCCGTCTCCTTTCTCGATTTTCATGGTTATTTTATCGTAATGCCTCTTGAAACTCTTGTTCTTCTACTTCTTCCCTTAATCTTTCTCTCTCGCGAGCTAGTCGTGCTTGTTCAGCATAATGTCTCTCAATTTTTTCCTCAATTATTCTTCGATTTCTTTGGATCTCTCGCCCATGTAATATCCTCCTACCCTCTTCTGGATTATCTTCATCATTTTGGTTGTCTCTTCCCTCTTTATTTCTGTTGTTAAATCTATTATCCAAATTTTTTCCACGCGGATCATGGCGATCTTCTATTACCTCTTCTTCTCCATGATGTTGTTCTCCATTTAGATTTTGCATTTCCTCTTGGATATTTCCTCTAGCATTCCTTATTGGAAAATTTTTCCTTAATTCTTCTCTTAATGATCTTGAATTCGATCTAACAGTACTTCTTGATCTTCTATTTTGTAACCTCAAATTCCCCATTCTCAACTCGTGATTTTGTCTTGTTAAATTTGCACGCTCTTCCGCCTCTAATCTTATTTCCTCTTGTATTCTTTGTCTTGGATCATTTGTCGTTCCATTTTCATATCCTCCATGAATTAATCCTTCAACCATTCCTTGATTTCTTTCTTCTCTTCTTCCGTCTCTTAATTGTTGATCTTCTACATCTTTCATCGAATCTGATCTCCAAGTATGCACACTCACTTTATCATAATCCACATTTATATTTTGTATCGGTGTTTGTTGATTAGGTTATGGAATTTGATCTTCTCCTTCAATCCTTGTTCTATTTTTTCTTGTTCTTATCCTCGAAGAATCTCCTAATTCATTTTTTTCCTCTCCTGCAAGTCTTTTACGCCTCCTTACAGTTATTGGTGGTTCTGTTGTATTTCTTCTTCTTCTAGCCATTTCTTCAACTCTAATAATTTCTTAAAATCCTTAAATTGTAATTAGAGATTTTTTAGCTTGATTCTCCCTGTTTCGGGCGCCAAAATGTAGTTGCAGGATTTTCCACACTACACCCTTGTTAATATTTTGCTATAATCAACTGTGAATTGAGGATGAAAAATGACACTTTATTATTTTGGTTTCAGAAATGTTTACAGAAATGGGAGAATTCAAGATTACAACTATTCTCTTGAAGTTTCTCTCTCCTCAAGACTTTCTTAACTCTCAAAAATACATCATCCTTTTCTGGACATATTGGGTCTATATTTATAGGGTAGTTACATAGTGGATGACAGCTAAGTTTTCCTCTTATTTCGGGTTGATTCTGCGATTGTACCACGATAGTTGCAATGTTAAATCTCGCAAGTTTTGTAACCATCGCAGAACAAACATACTTTTCTCAAGTTTTCTTCAATCGTCAGTTATTAGGTCACTCTTTTGAAGGCTTTTGTGACACTCGTGAAGTGTAGTCGAAGATCTTGTGGTGATGCTCGCTGGGAAGTGTCATTAATCTCGCAGAGAATAGGTGTAGCGATATTCTGGTCCTACAAGAAGAAGATGAAGAAAATGATGATGAAAATAAAGATTCTTGGGCTATCAATAGAGTTCTAATAGACACAGGTAGCTCAGTTGACATATTATTTTATCATACCTATAAGACCATGGGTGGAAGAGACGAAGATCTAATTCTATCAACATATAAAATCTATGGTTTTAATGGTACTGCCAATAAATCCAAAGGGGAAATTGAAATACGAATTCCATTGAAAGGGATAACTTCCAAGATCTTGTTCTGTGTTGTCGACATTGAATCACCGTACAATTCCCTGATTGGTCGACCTTGGCTATATGGGATATTAGGTGTAGCATCTACTTTCCACCAATGTGTTAAATTTCCTCATCCTAATGGTGTTGGATTTATTAAGGGAGATTGGGGATAAAGCAAGAAACGTTATGAGATTGATATAAAATCTTGCGAGGAAAGAGCTGAGAAGAAGAACAATTGGAAGTACAACATCAAGCAACGACAGAGATGTGAAAGATTAATGATCGATTCAATAGAGCAGCGAGAGGAAGGTAATGGCGAGCAGAAAGTAAAATGATGAAAGGTAAAATGATGAAATTTAAAGATAGTAAGTAGAAAGGTAAAATGATGAAATTTAAAGAAGCTTACACAGAATTTGTTTTAAAAGAAAATCAAAGAAATGAAATTTTATCAGAGTTACAATGCTCGTGAGAAACGCGAATAACATTTCGCAGAGATTAATAGAATGGTACGAACCTTTATGACTCAGTGATAAGGTTATACCGCTGCTGGAACCTGAGTTATGCATATGTTGGGGTTAAAGAAAACCTATCCAGGAGAGGGATCTTGGATTTCCAATTATATAAGGTATACCCTGATTGGATGACTAAGGACCTCTTATAAGGAGTGCAGAGTATGACCAAGGTGCCGAGGTACACGGTTGAGTCAAGGGCGCCCAGGGCATACGAAACTACCCTGGACATCCTTGGAAAGTCTTGGATATGATGCACTCGGCCTGAAGAAAACCCCACTTAGGGTGCAGTCTTGTAACTATAAGCCATATAAGCATAAAGGACAAGCGGCTGCGAATACAGTTGGTTATTGGAAAATCTGGATGGGAGAAGCTAGTCTTGTATGGCCGATGTGCCCTCTTTGAAGGGGCAACCAGGGGGAAGATAAGGGCGGCACCCTCCATTAGGAAGATGATAAGTTTCTAAAGACGGCAATGTCATGGGGCTTTATGATCGCAAGAACATTTAGGCCTGTCATATTATCGCGTGACGAAAGTTATACAAAGGCAACAAGCCAAAAGAGAAAAGTTAAGATGAGATCAATAAGTTTTTACATTTAACAAGTGTAAAGACGTCATGCGATTTCATCGCAAGACGGCAATGTCATAAGGTTTAATTCTTGCAAGAGAGTTTATACTTATCATGTAGGACCAGAATATCGCTACAACACTATTTCTGCGATATTAACAACACTTTTGCGAGCGTCAAAGAAGATTCTTTAACGACATTTCGCGAGCGTCACAGAATAATCCAAAAGAAGCTGACGATAGAAGAAATACAAAGAGAGTATGTTTATCTCGCGATGGTTATCAATTTTGCGAGAAAGAATATTATAGCAATCGCGATAAGATCGCAAAGTATATTCGAAAAAGGAGGAAAAACTAGCTGTCATCCACTATGTAAAACCCTATATAAAGGGTTCGTAAGGTTCAGAAAATGATGATGTCTTTTGGAGAGTTGATAAGGTTTTGAGGAGAGAGAAACTCTAGAAAGAAATTTGTACTTCTGAGTTCTTATGTCTTTTGTAAAGAATTAAAAAGTTAAAATAATAAAAAAGTGTCGTAATTCATTCTCAAAGATAACTCAATTTCTGTAGATTCTTATCAGGGGTGTAGTGTAGGAATTCCTGCAACTACATATCATATTGTCGCAGAGATGTTGATAAAATTGATAAGACAAGATCAATGGGTCAATACATTCAAATGTAAAGATGTCCTGCGATTTTGTCGCAGAAAGAAAAGATGTGGCAAAATAAGACCTTTAATTAGGAAGGCATAGTAACACCATAAGATTATTGCGATAATGCTCGCAGAATTTATGAGATTTGCGATTCTACGCAGAAATCATAAAGTTATGCAATTATTGCTAGCGATAACATCGCCGATATTGAGGCAAATTTAATTTGATTCACAACTAATATCTAATCTCTACTCGATTTTTTCATATTGCAGATGAATAATAGAGGCAAGTATGGGAATGCATAGAATGATGAAATTATTATTCATCCATCATATGATAAAATTTCTTAGATGATACATTTATACAAATAATTAAAGGATAATAATTCTGATTGATTGATTATGTTGCAGAAAAATAATTGTTTTCTAATTCATACAGATAAAAGCAAAAGAAGTTTACACATCAAGTTGGAGAAGCTCGCAACGATGTTACGAGAAGAAAAAAGTAAATGTACAAAATTTACAAAGAAGAAAAAGAGAAGAAACAAGACTAAGTAGATCCATCAACACCTTCATCAGAGCTCTTTTCTTTTTCAAATTTATCTTCATTACCAGATTTCTCTTCTTCATCATTTTCATTACTATCTCTATCTACGTCAGATTTCTCTTCCTCACCAGATAATTCTTCAACATATTCGCTATACTCCTCAACTTCGCTATCAGAGATAACTAAATTTGGGGAATCAGCTGGAATTTCCTTTACAAGATCGAGGTATGTAGAATGAGGGATACCATGATCATCACAGACTAGTTTAACAGCGTCATTACGAACATGGAGAAGGGAATTACTAAATTTGAAGATGAGATTTTCAATTTTTCCTTCAATCTAGAATACTTTTCATTGCGAGAAGATATATTTCCAGCGAGTTGGCTTTTATCTTCTTCTAACTCATCAAATCTTTTACGATAGTTCTTTTCGGATGCTGCGAGCAAATGATAACAAAGTTAATACATATAAGGATGATTCAATTAGGAAATAATTCAGGGAAATCATAAGAGTGATAACCTTCTCTTTTAGAAATCATGTCTTTAATTAAAGCCGCTTGATCAGCATGAAGACTAACATCTACACCTAAATTAGTTCTGGCGTTATCAAGAATCTTCGCAGCCCAAGCAAACTTATCATCACTATTAATAAGGAGACGGGATCGAGCTTGAGTTTCCCTCGCAAGAAGATCTTCATTCTCACGGATAAGTTTATCTCTTTCCGTTTGAACATTAAGAAGAGTTTTATGAAAGTTTGCTAGGGTCTTGGAGCCATTTTTAATAGCAAGATCCTTCTCATCAATAAGATCACTATTCCTTTTTCTTAATCTATTCACTTCTTCCTTTGAACTAAGATAAAGGTTCTTAAACTTGTTGGTTAAATTTAAATTGAACCTATGTTCAATTTTTAAGAGATTAAGTTTGGATTTAAGTTCATCAATAGAGAGAGGTCTAATCCTATCGTCTGAGAAGTTACTTAAAGAACTATTAATGCAAGCAAGAAGGGTATTATCATCTACAGGTTTAGGGAAGGATTGGAAGAATGTAGCCTCGTAAGTAAGACCATAAATATCTGCAAAAATGGTTTCTTGAATAAGCTGCGATAGGGTGAGAAGAAATAAAGAGAAAAGAAATAAATCATACCATAGTGTTGTTGATTGGCTTTATCAAGATCAGAGATTTTTTGCTTGTCAACTGAAGCTTCAGTCTCCAGCTGCTTATTTTTCCTGCGAAGCTCAACAACTTCAACTTCTAGTTTTTCTTTATCTTGACGAAGATTAGCAGCTTTCTTTTCATAAGTAATACGCATATTGTCTAAATCAGAAGCAACAGCAAAAGCGGCTTTTCCAACCTACGATAGAACTATATAAATCAATGTATGACAAAAATATCAATAGATACATAAAAATGATGAACAAGTAGAAACATACCAAGCCTCCAAGTGAATTTAAGATACTTGGAGTCAGCGATCTTGAAACCCCGCGAAGGGAATCACTGTCAGCTAGTATGGGAGCATCGCATACATTGGCGAGTGACTGGGATATTTTAATAATAGCATCTCCATACTCATTTGGGATACCAAACATATTTTTGCAAAAAAATTTGGATAAATGAGCCATCGAAGAATCAGAATCAGAAGAATTCTTTATAGAAGGGAAGATGTTATCATTGAAATCCTCATCATTATTATCCTTGTCAAAATCGACACTTAGATTCTCTGGAATGGGTTGAGGAGTTGAAGAAGAAGAAGGTCGGGTCTTCCTTTTCTTCAAATGAGGATCGCCAGATTCTTCACCGCGAGGGGAAGAAGACTTCCCTTTGGGAGGAACAGTAGATTTAACCTTTAAAGATTTATCCTTAGTTCTCGTGGGTTTGATTGGTTCTAGTTCTTCAATCTCCTGTGAACACAGATAAAGATAAGAAATAGGGGCTACAATATATTGTTAAAGCTAATAAACAATATTTCTTACTTCATCTGTGAAGGATTTAATAGCTAAGAAAGTGCTGGGCTTCCTAAAAGTTTGGTACCTGAGCTTCATTCTATCAATCTGAGAAAGATCAAAATAATTAGCGAGAATATAAAAACATGAAGAAGATAGTGAATAATAATAATGCAAAAACTTGAGAGGATATACTTCTTTAGATCTTTCAGGCCAGTTGAAGAACCATGGCTCATACTCTGAGAGATTCGCAGGTAATGGGAGAGAACCAGATATATAAGGACCTTCAAGACATAATGGAAAAATAAAGCACTTGTCATCGCTAGAGTGGTCTCGGACCTTGATTAGTAGGTGTATTCCAATCAATGTCTAACATAAGAGCCATATCATCAGCGATCTTTTCTTTCTTCAAGCGAACACCCCAGCAAGTACTATCCCTCTTCATAGGAACTATCTTGTAATTTTTGAAGAAATTCTTCACAGTATAATCTGCAGAGATAATGGGAACATCTTTAAATTGAGGATTCTTCATAGCTTCGGGATAGCGAGATCCTTTATCAGCACCGCGAGAATCATATTCAAGCAGCAATCTAATACAATCTCCACCTAATTGATATATCGCTCGCGAGAACCTCTCGTCAGATATTATTTGATAGAATAATGGGATTTCTGGGTCAAAGAGAGGAAGGGGAAGACCATCTTCAAGTTGACCTAGCGATACTATGATTTTCTGGCAAGAGCATTGATGATCAGAAAATATTTTGAGAGAAAGTTCAGATTTAGGGCTTTGACTTGAAATTATAGACAAGGTAAAACCTTTGCTTTTGAGCTTTTCTCGCATCTCATTAAAAACAGTCAAGTTTTTAGCACCAGCAACAACCATTTTTGAGTATGGGAATGAAAGAAAAGGTTGAAAAATAAGAAAGAAATCACAGCGATGACAGACGCGCAATTTACAGAAGAACAGTAAACTTGCAGAGAAGTTACGCAGAGAAAGAAGACAAAAGTAAAAAGAGGAAAAGAAAAGAATGAAAGGAGTATTTATAGAAGAAGAGATTTCTCAAAGAAGATGAACGCAATAAATGCAAAGAAAAGAAATGAACGGTCATATCGCAGCGGTTAGAAAGGACGTGTCAAAGATTTATTGGAAGAAAGAATGCATGAAAAGAGCTGGCGAAGGATATAGAAACGTGTCAGAAAAGAGATCGATGTGAAAAGATAAGTATTTGCGGCATTTAGTTCTCATGATCTTCTCTTCTTCGCAGAAAATACATGAGAAGAGTCAAGATGTAGGACCAGAATATCGCTACATCTATTCTCTGCGAGATTAACAACACTTCCCAGCGAGCATCACCGCAAGATCTTCGACTACACTTCACGAGTGTCACAAAAGCCTTCAAAAGAGTGACGTAATAACTGACGATTGAAGAAAACTTGAGAAAAGTATGTTTGTTCTGCGATGGTTACAAAACTTGCGAGATTTAACATTGTAACTATCGCGGTACAATCGCAGAATCAACCCGAAATAAGAGGGAAACTTAGCTATCATCCACTATGTAACTACCCTATAAATATAGACCCAATGTTTCCAGAAAAGGATGATGTATTTTTGAGAGTTAAGAAAGTCTTGAGGAGATAGAAACTTCAATAGAATGGTTGTAATCTTGAATTCTTCCATTTCTGTAAACATTCCTGAAACCAAAATAATAAAGTGTCATTTTTCATCTTCAGTTATGAGTTGATTATAGCAAAATCTTAACAAGGGTGTAGTGTGGGAAATCCTGCAACTACAAGAATGGTGAATGTTGAATTATGTCATACGTTTAAGAAAGCTTGCATAGAACTTGGATTACACTGATCATGAGTATAAGACATTAAGACTCAATCACTTCATTGTCAGCTTAATTGTCTCTCGCATAACCGTCAATCCCTGCGAGCCATAGAACCAAGGTTTGATTAAGTGAATAAAATTCACGATGAGGAACCCATCCATTAACAACGTTTTACTCAACAATGGGGTCTGTCATTGTCTCTCTGTTATGGGTTCCCCGTTAGGAAATTTAAGATACGGATGTATACCCCTAAAGGGAGAAGAAACCTTGATCTGAAACACCCATTACCACTCTAAGAAACACAAATTAAATATATAGAAACACATAAATCAACCCTAAGATTAAAAACTCTCTCTGCAAGCAACTATATACCTCATTAGTAGATCCAACTAAGAGTACAAAGACTGAGTACGTAGTTCAAGTAACTATCTCTCTGCAACCCTAAGTAATTATCAGTTCCTTAAAAAAGTAATATCAATTCCTTAAAAAAGTAATTAAGAATACTAAATCAGTTTAAGTGGTGCTTCGCCGCTTCCAGATCTTATATCAGTGCTTCTTTGGAATGTTACATACATCTGTAGCCTCAACAACTCTACATATAGCTTTCAAACTCAAAATTTCAGCTAAGGAAAAGAAACTCAATTGAGTCCTATGGACAGATTTTGATTTTATTTAAAAGCGTCTTAGACCCTGTATATGAAAATATAACATGAACCCTAAAGTGGTGCTCATGAACCCTGTTACACCACCAAATAGAGATACTTGATATACGCATTGTGTGTGCAACTAAAACTAATCACAATGGTTGTGTAAAAGTGGACTATTACTACTATCACTTTCTACATAGATGACTCCACTATTGTGACTTTTTACCGTGTCTATTACTTTCTGATTCCAACCAGGCAACCAAACATGATTCTGAGTACTCTAAATATAATTACCATAAACAGAACCAATTATCAAAATGAAAGCTAGCAAGTTCTCTTACTAATCTTACCTGTCCATACACCAGAAGACAGCAAGTACTTCCCGTTGACTTCCTCTTGCACCTGTTCTTATACACCACCAGCTCTTGGACCTCTTAAATCATCTGGACGTCCAACACCACCTATTTACCGTCACCAGCTACACAACCTGAACTCTACCACCAGAAACCTTAGCATCAAATTGCATCTCTTAGTGAATAATTTCCTTCAATGAGTCTAGGATGTTGAAATAGTCACTATACTCAATTATTAACTATTTAATCTGTGGCAACTTGTTTAGAGATTTGTAAAATATCAATAAACTGTAGTCAGGGATCAACGAAGTAAATCTCCTATGATAAAGGTCTTCTTTCTTATGATAAAATATCAATAGAACATGTCATCGGAACAGCTAATCACATCTAGAAAATTTAATTAGCACATTAATATAAGAAAAAACCCAACAGGTTACCTCTAAATTCAAAGCTAGGTTTTTTATTAAAATTTCATGTTAATTTCAAATTCAGTAATCAGATCCATAGAAAAAAGAAGGAACAATCAAACCTCTTTTGCCTATATGGGTTGCTGTAGATATCAGCTCCCCGATATCCTGCACAACCTTAGTTTGAAATCTCGTCACAAAATAGTACTTTCACAACGACAAAAGTGCTGAGAAGAAGATTCACGAAAGAAAAATACACAAACACTACAATTCACACAGAGATTTTTTTAGCACGAAGTTGAAGATATTGGGACAATAAGTAACACCAAGTGAGTGAGCAAATCATATATTCAAATTCTACAATCCAAAATTATTCTCTGAAAACCAAAATTCACATTCCCATGAGAACGTACCGTACTTAGATGTAAATTGGCAAGCCTGGTACACAAACATTTCATCAAGAGGCTCAAGGACTTCTTATTAAAGAAACATGAGCAACCAAGAAGCAATGTAATACGGGAAACTCTAATGCATCGGTGGTCACATCCCACACTCGAGTTTTCAGAATCACATCGTATCTTGATTCTCACCCTAAAATCCTGGTCCCGAACACGATGTGGTCACTTATTCAACTTGCCCTGGCAACTCTGCCAACTCTAATGTCTAAGAATAACTAAGAATTAGGCACAATGTGTCTTCTACTAATATAATTTGATCCACACAACTGACCTACAAAACATACAAACATACAAACGATAAGAACATGGATAAAAGCATAAAAAAAATGAAGTGCTTCGATCCAAACACTCAATTTTTTTAACTCCTCAGGCTTCTACCACTAAAATTAATGCACATTCAGAGACATGAGATAATTTCTGGAAATTAGGGGTGCAAAACCATATCACGAAACTTTAATTTGAAAGGCAAAAATGAATATCACAAAATCGAGAGGCTCAATGATGCTAATTATTGGAAATTGACATTGAAAGTTCAAAGACTACATGAAGGGAATATCAACAGCCTTATTTCCCTTAATGCCAGTAATACCTACGACTCCAGACATATACGATTAATATAATTCATTATACTAAACCTACGCTGATACATAAAAGCTAAAACCACGTGCAAGCCAGCGCCTAGCATCCGAGGCATTATATAGTCATTTTATGGACTCGTTCGGATTGATGGGATCAGCTGCAAATACAAAGTGATCATAAAAAATTGATAATCCTAATCAATGTTTATTACCTATATTTCCACCTTTGAATCTAACCCAACCACAAATCTCTCATCTCCTCCATAGTTATTATTAACCTGCAAATTCATCAACAAATAATCTAAATCAGATGAACCTAATAGGATCTCTTCAAAGAAGACATAACTAAGACCATTGGTTAAGCCGTGAAATTAGGCCTTTTCTAAAATTTCAGCTTCTAGTTCTTCTATCGTAACAGAGATTAACAAAAATCCTTATCAAAATTTAGCCAAAAAAACAAATACAAAATTGAGATAAAAATCCTTATCAAACCACTTCTATCCTAGGTACTCAAATGTGGCTGCAATAAATTGAGCATTACTGCCTATTCCCTATAAAAGTCATTCCTGCATCACCTGCAATTTCTCAATTCCATCACAACAAACCGATTTCTATCTCACATGTCTTCCCTGCCAACACAAACCAAATCAGACTCCACAAACCCTTGGAAATCACCTCCTATACTAAATCAATACTCATCATCTCCCATTGCCGCGGCCATTAGCACATCAACCCCACTTCTCTATCATTGTCTGCGGTCCCATATAATTGCCGCTGTTGAGGCTTCACGGATTATGGATTGGATTCGAACAGTGCAGTGATACGATAAATACTTCTTTGTCATATAACTGCCGTTGTTGAGGCTTCACGGGTTATTGCAATTGAACCTGCCAGGAGACGTAATTCAGTTACTATAATATTATGTTTAACGTACCTAACTATGCAGGGGACATTGCAACACAAATGAGCACATGCCATTTTCGAATATCAAAAAATTAAGTGAACAAAATTGCAAGCGCATCATAATATCATATAACTCACCAGCTCAGGCACATAATTTATCCCTCAGTCACCTTAAAACTCATTGATTAACTGGTTTTTTATTCTTCTTCTGGTGCTCCATGAACCTGACAAAGAACCAGATAAAATAGTAAATATAGGTTTCTAGGTTGATTCAAGTATCCTTGTACCCATTAAGCTAGTTCATGGATTCAAAGTTGCAACAAGAGTCCCCAACTGTAATGCTCAGCAACACGTCTCCTTGTACAGCTAATGGGAATTTCAAAAAAACTGGAGATAAATAAGCTGAAACCATAAACCTGTACACATCCAATATCTTAATATGAAATTTAGAAATAACACAACACTATTATCACTTCTGAATCACCTCTATTTAATGATACAATGATATTGATTTGAGATGCACTGCCGATATAGTTAGGGTTTTTATTTAAGTGCATACCTTCTTCTTTTATTCCTCTTCATCATCTTCTTCTTCCCGATTATGTTTTGCTTCCAAAAGCACAGCTTTTCCTCCAAAATCACAAACTAAAACACTGCAAAAAGTCAACAAACTTTCACCAGAAGCTATAATCTACAACAGATAAGTAAGGAAGAACCGCAAAAAATAAGAAGCATTATTCCCCTATAAACAAACAATTATACAACAATATTACGTAATAGAGGAATTCTGTTTTTGGGGGGAAGGAATTTTTAGTTATATCGGAAATTTGTGTTTCTTCTCCCTGTGTTTATAGCCAAGACCAACAACTCTTATTCAATCGTACAACTCATGGGGATATTCTAGCTCAACCCAATTTCAGCAGCTTCAGTAAACCCCAATTTCATCTTTCAATAACACAAAATCGGCACTAATCTTACCCCCAAACATCATCTGTTGTTGTGCCACTGTTATTGTATATAACTCCATAAACATCTGCATATATAAGTATATCTGATAAGATTTGAACATATTTTTTTCGTAATTCTAATCGCAAAGAAGCAAACAAAATAAAAAATCAATATAAGTAAGAAGAATCTGTTAATCTTAACTTTCTTTCAAATCGTAACTCTATCTCCGAGAGTGCTATGAATCATTATCATATTATGGAAGGCTAAAAATCCATCGTAATTCATATTATAGAGATGTAGCTGAACCCCCAATCTTTGCTAGTGTAAACACGCAAGTGCCTAAACCCGATTCTGTTCAAAGATGGAGACAGTTTTCCTAATGAGTCCATAGCCTCCGAGGTACCAAAGTATCAGAATTAAAAATAGCAAGAATGACATTCATGGAGTCATACTCTACCCAAATACGACGAAGGTTGCGAGCTTTCACAATCCTAAATGCATGAATGACTCCCTATACTCAAAACCAGTAGAGTACAGGTTGTGGAAAAGAATGATAGATTTTGATATTAAAACAGAAGACTAACCATTTGATAATTTCCTTAAACATCACCGTCAGATATTATTTTCAATCATCATTGCATCTTGTAAATTTGGCAATGCCCACTATTTACGACTCCATGTGTTGTCTTCTTAGTAATAGCTTCTTGTTCTGCTCTCTCTCTCTTCTTCCATGAAAAATCTAAATGCAAGATGCTGGAAAACCATCTCCTTCCGTTTCCACAGTAAATATGGATGTGCTCCAACCAAAAAACGAAACAACAATTTATACGGAGCAGAAAGCGGCATAAGAACTTATGAGAGTTACCTGATGAGGACTTCAGAAAGAGCATTAGAACCGGCAAAAACACGAAAAATGGGCTTCCCTTGAACTATTCATTGCAAAGAGACGTGAGATCTCCCAATATAAAAGTGCCATGAGATCAAAATTTTGCAAGTGCAATCAGAACTAAAACTCATTGCCACTGTTTTTCCACTGGTCGCAGCACCTCACACCAATTGTCCAGCCAGAATTTCACCTTTATCACCTTTGCTAATAATCTAGAACAATCTAAGTTGCATCAATTGCAACTGTTTTTCCACAGCCGACCAAATTGACTGATATTTAACCCAAAACAAAATAAATAAATATGAAAACAGTAATAAAAGAATAACAAACTCGATTCAAATATTATCTCTTCGTCAGCATCTTCTATAGCATTAAATCGAATTGCACAATGAAGGTTAAATTCCAAAATATTGAACAAAATAAACAATCAAAAGATCCAGTTAGGGGTTCACATCTCCAAGATCAACCTCGAGTGTCGAAGTTTTGAGAGAGTCTAGCATCAACCAAAAAATCCATCAGACAAAGCAATTTCCAGCCTCTTTTTATTGTATGAGAAATAAAAATAATGCAATAAACCCTAAACCAAAAATAACTTTGAAAGAGATACTGTACCAATTTGGAATTAAGACAGAACAATGAGAACAACGAATTTGCTTAATCACGGAGGATGAATGAGAAGGGTTTCACCGATTTCTTTGTTTTAAGTAAGCTAGAAGAAGAGAAGAGTGTCACGGAATTGGGAAAAAAGACCTGAGAAAAGTAGAAGAAAACCTGAGAGTTAAAAATCACCATGAATGACCTTAAACCGAAAGTAGTTACTCCCAAAACATATTGAGTATACATAAAACTAAACCATAAGCATTATTTCATTATCAACCCTAACTTTCGAAATCAAACCGTTCTTAATTTACAAAAATCAACCCTAATTTATATTAACCGATAATTAATCTCTAATACAACTTACCTAATTCATAGTATCAGTGACACAGAATCATGGTTCTTTTATGATCACCACTGCAAAAAAAAAATATAAAAATATCAATCTTTATGTTTAATCAAAAAAATAAAATATCAACTTTTCTCTACTTTTTTGTATAGCATTTTATAGTATCAGTGACACAGAATCATGGTCCTGTTAGATGATACGAAGAGAAAATTGTAAAAAGAGAGATAATCGTGAGAAACCCAATTTTGGAATTGAGTTCATATTAATCTGAAAATAATTAACCCCAAAATTAGGGTTCAGAAATTAGGGTTAGGAAAACAAACCTGCATCAATTGTGGATTTTTGATGGTGGCGATGGATCTGGTTGCGATTGATTGTTCTTTAGCTAATTAGGATCACCGGAGGCAGAGAAAATTTCTTCGTGAAAACTTTCTTCAGTTGATTGAGAAAAGAAATTGATGTTTATATCCGCATTATAATTTCCATCAATTCCTTCTTCTCGATCTCAACAGAGTCAGATAATAATCTTCTTTATAATTAACTTCTCGATCTCTTCTGGATCTGTAACCCTCAGTGTTATACAACTGACAAAGACACGGAAAGGTTGAAGAGAAAACGCAAAAGCTTGAAGAGAAAAGAGGAGAGAAAAGATTCAGTGAAGGAGATAACACGGAAAGGTTGAAGAGAAAACGCAAAAGCTTGAAGAGAAAAGAGGAGAGAAAAGATTCAGTGAAGGAGATAAAGATTTTTTTCGTAATTAAAAATAGGGTAATTCTGGTCGGACCGAGGCATGTAACAGAGTCCCGTGTTTTTAAACATAATCGGACGGTCCTGAATTATTCCCGAGAATCTGGACGGACGAATATATCTTTTGCCCAATGATATATCCTGGCCACAGGATCGCTCGATCCGACGGTGGCTATGTCTCCCTTATTACTCTTTTTCCCTCCCTGAATTACTCATTTTGACCATAGGATCGTCGTATCCTACGAACACGAATGTCCTAATCATAACCACCACATTTCCTTGGGGTGGGTGGGTGGGGGGTGTGGGGGGGGGGGAACTAGGTATCACGCCAACCACTTGTCGATTTTCAAAAAGTTATTCAAAACTTATATAACTTATAGTTTTGTTTATTGTTCATTTGTTTGGTCTGTCGATCATTATCTTCCCATAGAATTTTAGTCTGTAGTCATAGAAGAACGGTCCCAATATTTAGTTGGTTGTATCATATTATATATAATATGTAAGTTAGTCGGGTCACAGTAGGGTATTTAATTAGTTGGGTCATAGAATCCGGAGGTGGCCGGGGCCTACGGCCCCGACGGTGGAGTAAATTTAAAGGCATATGTAATGCCCACATTTAAATTAGTGTGTTAGTTGGTCTTGCGTATAATAGTCGGAAGCATATTTAGTTGGTCGGGTCATAGCATAACGGTCCCAATATTTAGTTGGTCGTATCATGTTTAAGTTAGTCGGGTCACAGTAGAGTATTTAATTAGTTGGATCATAGTATCCAGAGGGGGCCGGGGCCTACGGCCCCGGCGGTGGAGAAAATTTAAATGCAGATGGAGTGCCCACATTTAAATTAGTGTGTTAGTTGGTCATGTCTATAATATTCAGGAGCCTATTTATTTAGTCGGGTCATAGCAGAAGGGTCCCAATATTTAGTTGGTCGTGTCTTATTATAGTGTGTTAGTTAGTTGGGTGACAGTAGTGTATCTCTAATTAGTTGGATCATAGTAGCCAGATAGGTAGGCACCGGCGGTGGAGAAAATTTAAAGGCAGATGTAGTGCCCATATTAAAATTAGTGTGTTGATCATGGTCCTGTCTATAATAGTCGGGAGCATATTTAGTTAGTCGGGTCACATCAAAACGGTCCCAATATTTAGTTGGTCGTATCATATTATAGTGTGTTAGTTAGTCGAGTCACGGTTGCGTGTCTAATTAGTTGGATCACAGTAGTTGGATAGGACTGGGGCCTACGGCCTCGGCCTGGAAAAAATTTAAAGGAAGATGTAGTGTCCATATTAAAATTAGTGTGTTAATTGGTCATGTCTATAATAGTCGGGAGCATATTTAGTTAGTCGGGTCATATAAGAATAGTCCCAATATTTAGTTGGTCGTGTCATATTATAGTGTGTTAGTTAGTCGGGTGACAGTAGTGTGTCTAATTAGTTGGATCATAGTATCCAGATAGGGACGGGGCCTACGGACCCGGCGGTGGAGAAAATTTAAAGGCAGATGTAGTGCCCATATTAAAATTAGTGTGTTGATCCTGGTCCTGTCTATAATAGTCGGGAGCATATTTAGTTAGTCGGGTCACATCAAAACGGTCATAATATTAAGTTGGTCATATCATATTATAGTGTGTTAGTTAGTCGAGTCACGGTAGCGTGTCTAATTAGTTGGATCACAGTAGTTGGATAGGACAGGGGCCTACGGCCCCGGCGTGGAAAATTTTTAAAGGAAGATGTAGTGTCCATATTAAAATTAGTGTGTTAATTGGTCATGTCTATAATAGTCGGGAGAAAATTTAGTTAGTCGGGTCATAGAAGAAGAGTCTCAATATTTAGTTGGTCATGTCATATTATAGTGTGTTAGTTAGCTGGGTCACAACAACGTGTCTAATTAATTGGATCAGAGTAACCGGATGGGGCCGGGGCCTACGGCCCCGGCGGTGGAGAAAATTTAAAGGCAAATGTAGTTCCCATATTATAATTAGTTTGTTGGTCTTGGTCCTGTCTATAATAGTCGAGAGCATATTTAGTTATTCGGGTCATAAAAGAACGGTGTCAATATTTAGTTGGTCGTATCATATTATAATGTGTTAGTTAGTCGGGTCAAAGTAGCGTGTGTAATTAGTTGTATCATAATAGCCGGATAGGGCTGGGGCCTACGACCCTATCCAGATAGTGGAACCAAATTCAACACTCGTGCTTACCTTTTGCATAATTAGACCAACATTATTTGCATAATATCACAAGAGAACATTATTTAAATACCCTTATTATAGAGCCCCTTCTAAAATACCCTTATCAACTTATACAAATACCCCTAAGCCTAATACATTACTAAAATACCCTCTTTTATATAGTGTATATACAAAACCACCACCATTACCACTATTCAAAAAAAATAAAAAAAAATCTCTAATGCCCACACCACTGTCCACCGCCAACCAGCACCACTGTCCACCGCTTCCCACCACCGACCACCACCACCGATGACCACCGCCACCGACCACCACCACCACCGACCACCACCACCACCGACCACCACCACTATTGTCCACCACCGCCGCCGCCAACCACCACCACTGTCCACAACCGTCACCGCTAACCAACACCACTGTCCACTTCCACCGCCGCCGCCAACAACCATCACCACCGTCAACCACCATTGACGCCGCCAACCACCACCACCATGTGGAGTCAACTTGCTGAAGTTGTGTCCACATCGGAGGCAACTAGTTCAAGTTGTCTTCAACAAGTGAAAGAAACTAGCTCAAGTTGTCTTCAACAAGTGAAAGCAACTAGCCTAAGTTGTCTCCATATATGGAGGCAACTTGCACAAGTTGTCTCTAAAAAAAATAAAAATTATACACAAATAAGTGAACCTAGTGTGAATCGAACACACATCTTCTGACATATAGTCAGTTGTGCTACCATTGCACCACAGGTTCGCCACCCCATCAGTGTTCAACCAACAATTAAAACAGCCACCATACAACACCACACCATCCATCTCTGCTACTGCAACTCTACCTGTAACAGCTTCATGACCACAACCGTTTATGCACACTTGCAACATGAGCCAATAACTGCAGTCACTTCCATGCCCCTACTCAAAGACCATCAACAACACACAAGCAGTAACAACTTCTTGTTCTGCTTTCACTGCCTGGATACATATTGAGTTCATGCTCAAGTTCCTAAGCATTCATCTATCCTCTTGACTTTAAATCATGAGCATCAACAACACAACCATCATCAGCAAATCAACACAACCTTGTGTTACCATTGCACCACAAATTCGTCAACAAGCTCAAAAACATAACCAAGTTGCCTCCGAAATAGAATCAACTATCTCAAGTTGCCTCCAATATGGAAGCAACTAGCACAAGTTGCCTCCAAAAGTGAAGGCAACTAGCTCAAGTTTCCTCCAAAAGGTGAAAGCACCTTGGTCAAGTTGCCTCCAATCTGGAAGCAACTAGCACAAGTTGCCTCTAAAAAGTGAAAGCAACTTGGTCAAGTTGTCTTCAAAGTTGGAAGCAACTAGCATAAGTTGTCTCCAAATAGTAGAAGCAACTTGGTCAAGTTGAATATCACACCATCGAAATGGAGCTATTTTCGATGTTTCTACAGTTCAATATCACACTATTCAAGCAAAATAAAATTAACTGAATCGATAATGGCATCAAGAGAGAGTATACCTGAAATTTAGCCAACTAAGTTGCAGTAAAGTAGCCTCCCTGCAACCTCCAAGCTTGGCACCACCAATGCATTCAAGCTTCCCTGTAATCTCAGTACCTATTCCACCTGAACAATAGCTTCATCTCTGCTTCATAACATCTCAAACACCAACCAACAATTCAAACCACCACCAGACAAAACAACATATCCTTCATCTCTGCTACTGCAAACTCTACCTGCAACAACAACTCAATTGCAGTAAAGCAGCTTCATTAAGCTTGTCTTCAACATGTGCCGGTGTTGTTTCCAATCCAAAAAAGAACCCATTTTCTTCCTCTGCAAAGATTACAGCAAACAACACACTTTTCAAAATGCAAAAACCTGATCAACCAATTATGATTTCTCATTTAAAAGGAAAAAACAGCAAATTAGTTAGTTCAATTTCCCCCCAAAACCTGCACTTCCACCAACTTGGAACCATACTAGCTCCACCTCCATTACCTCCGCTTGCCCAAAACCTTAACCACATCCTCCAACAAATTCACCACATCACCATGTACTCTATCCACTGCCATAATCCATAATTCCACTCTCTGGTGCACCACCTAATCCTCTGCAGATTTCACCACCAGCCCTCCCTTCACCTTTCATCCACCACCTATACCAATTCCACCACCACCACAGAAGAGCCTCATGTTGTCCACTTCCACCAGCATCCCCTCCAACTCCTCTGCCACCACCAACAACACCAGATACACCACCAACACCTCCTCCAGCTCCACTTCCACAACCAGCACCACCTCCAACTCCACCCCCACCCTCTATCCCACCAACTTCACCCATCCCACCACTTACACGTCAACCAGATCCAGACCCTCACCAATTCCACCTCCTCTATCCCCAATTACAATCAAACAAATCCAGAACTAATCCAACTAAGAA
Organism: Papaver bracteatum; assembly: GCA_023529315.1. Taxonomy (NCBI): domain Eukaryota; kingdom Viridiplantae; phylum Streptophyta; class Magnoliopsida; order Ranunculales; family Papaveraceae; genus Papaver; species Papaver bracteatum. The sequence continues at coordinate 1,145,187 of JAJJWX010005351.1, forward strand.
GATGCAGTAATTTCAAACACAGGAAAAACTGGTCCAGTAAGTTCTAATGTTTCCCAGAATCACTTCTAAATTTTACCAATTCAGCCAATTACCAGCACCACCTACACCTCCGCCACCACCTCCTCCAGCACTAATTACAATCTATTATCAATCTGCAAAAAAATGAAATCCAATATTAGGGATTCGTAATCAACTAAATCAGTACAGTAAACACTTGAAATCAACTAAATGAAAACACCGAATAGATTTGTTCACCTTTCGATCCAATCATCATATCGATTTTTATTATAGACTACATCGATATATCTTTAAAAATCTTCAAACCATCTCATCAATTTTCCAGATCTGAAAATTGAAAACATAATCATTAGTTTTTAAGCTAGGACCTGCAACTTCATCGATCTTCTTCTTCATTACTGCAAAATGATGGAAGCACCTTCATCTCCCTTGATTTCTTTAGTTTCATCTCACTTCCGACTGCAACATCAACTCAAACCCTAATATCAACAAAAACATCTTCCATTTAATCTCGATTCAGTCAACAACAGCTTCAGATTCAGATCTACTCGATCTCTCTCGATAATAATGGTGGTGTTGGTGGCGTTGACGGCGATGGAGATGATGGTGGTGTTGGTGGCATTGGTTGTGGTGGCGACGGAGAATGGTTTTTCCCAGAGCAGAAAAATGAAACTGGTCGTGAATAATGAAGAAGAAGTTGAAGTATAAGGTGGAAAGGTTAAAACTGGAATTAAAAATATTCATAATTTCGATTCTGCCATCAGGGGTATTATTAAAGACCCATAAGGGTGTTTGTGCATGACCCATGGATAGTAGGGGCATAAGTAACATTCCCACATATCACAAAGCATGCCATAAAATGATTTTTATTTACATTCGGTATTGGTAGTTATGTATGCAATGTTCCAAGTCAAATATACACGAAGCTTCTATACATAGAGTTGCTGCTGGATTGAGTTTTCCTTGGGCTTAGTTGGTCGTGTCATAATATGGTGTGTTATTTAGTCGGTTCACTATAGCATATTTAATTAGTTGGATCATAACTTCCGGAAGGGGCCGGGTCCTATGGCCCCGACTGTCGAGAAAATTTAAAGGCAGATGTAAGGCCCACAAATGAGTGTATTAGTTTGTCCAGTCTATAATAGTCGGGAGCATATATTTAGTGAGTCGGGTCATAACCGAACGGTTCCAATATTTAGTTGGTCATGTCATATTATAGTGTGTTAGTTAATCGGGTCACTGTAACGTGTTTAGTTAGTTGGATCATAATATCCGGAGGGAGCCGGGTCCTAAGGCCCCGACAACCGAGAAAATTTAAAGGCAGATGTAGTGCCGACATTTAAATTAGTGTGCTGGTTGGTCCTCTCTATAATAGTCGGTAGCATATTTAGTTAGTCGGGTCATAACAGAACGGTCCCAATATTTAGTTGGTCGTGTCATATTATAATGTATTAGTTAGTCGGGTCAATGTAACGTGTTTAATTGGTTGGATCATAGTAGCCGGAGGGGCCGGGTCCTATGGCCCCGGCGGTCGAGAAAATTTTAAGGCAGATGTAGTGCCCACAATTAATATAGTGTGTTGGTTGGTCATTTCTATAATGGTCGGTAGCATATTTAGTTAGTCGGGTCATCGCCGAACGATCCCAATATTTAGTTGGTCGTGTCATACTATATTGTGTTAGTTAGTCGGGTCATTGTATCGCGTTTAATTAGTTGGATCATAGTAGCCTTAGGGGACGGGTCCTACGGCCCCGGCGATCGAGAACATTTAAAGGCAGATGTAGTGACCACATTAAAATTAGTGTATTAGTTGGTAATGTCTATAACAGTGGGGATCATATTTTGTTAGTCGGGTCATAGCAGAACGGTCAAAATATTTAGTTGGTCGTGTCATGTTATATTGCGTTAGTTAGTCGGGTCATTGTATCACGTTTAATTAGTTGGATCATAGTATCCTTAGGGGGATGGGTCCTACGGGCCCGGCGATGGAGAAAATTCAAAGGCAGATGTAGTTCCCACATTAATATTAGTGTGTTAGTTGGTCATGCCTATAATAGTGGGGAGCATATTTTGTTAGTCGGGTCATAACAGAACGGTCCCAATTTAGTTGGTTGTGTCATGTTATATTGTGTTACTTAGTCGGGTCACTGTTATAGTATGTTAGTTAGTCGGGTCACTGTATCGTGTTTAATTAGTTGGATCATAGTAGCCTTAGGGGGAAGGGTCCTACGGCCCCGGCGGTGGAGAAAATTTAAAAGCAGATGTAGTGCCCACATTAAAATTAGTGTGTTAGTTGGTCCTGTCAATAATAGTCAGAGTATATTTTGTTAATCGAGTCACAACATAATGGTCCCAATATTTAGTTATCATATTATTGTGTGTTAGTTAGTCGGGTCACGGTAGCGTGTTTAATTATTCGTTGGATCATAATAGCCGTATAGGGTCGGGGATGTAGAGAAAATTTAAAGGCAAATGTAGTGCCCACATATTTAGTTGGTCCATATCATATTATAGCGTGTTAGTTAGTCAGGTCACAATAACGTATTTAATTAGTTGGATCATAGTAGCTGGATAGGAAATCATTATGGAAGGTACCACATTGTGTTAGAATTTTTAGTTTCATTAGTCAATATGGCTTGGAATTAGTCAGTATAGAGACTCTTAATCATTCTAAATCTATAATATTGACAAACACATATCTAAACGGATGAAAGAATAGTGAGAAAGATAATTAACCGTGTGTGGGTCTGCGTTTATTATTCCAGGCGCCTGACCATTGTTGCATAATTGTCTCCAAATAGGAACCACCCATTTACAAATCTCATTAACCAACAGGATTACTGAACTAACGTCCCTAACAATTACTTCTGGCCCCATCTGTGGGAGTGCAAACCGCAGTAGTAACTATCATGTTAAACATTAACTATTTTTATAAAAATTGTAATGTACAGATATAACTGTATGGATACAGAAGAAAATTTAAATAAAATGGTGATGGTGATACTAAGTAGGGTTTGTACCTTGTTATTTCGTAACCACGGAAGAGCTTGATATAGTTTTCAACTGCACAACCAAACCAAGGAGCTATTCATGGGATCACATAGTCTTGTCTTAGAACACTGTGGGTACTTTGTGAAGCTTATTTGGGATTGCCACCACCTTAGATGATGCTTCATAACTACCAGTCCAATTTTTAGAATTCAAAAGTACTTGAGTGCAAATATCCAGCTGAGAATGGCTTTGCTGAAATAATCTTCTCAAGAGAGCCTGCAAATATTGATTTCCGACTCGAGAAGGTAGTTAAAACACCCAAGAAAAGTTCCCTGCATTGATATTTTTAAAATACTCGACTACAATTGACAATGGGAACAAAATAAAATCTCTAAATAGCTCAATGGCAGTTACATTTGGGTTATTGAACTTATATTCCATCTGTGGTAGTAGAACCCACACCTACATGGCTGAAGGCCATGTGCTCTTCCAGTTGAGCTAAGATAGAAAAAAAAAATGTCTACGATAAGCATGTATGAAAAAAAAATGTCTACGATAAGCATAAACTTCTGTATATACAGTAGGACGTAAACATTTCAAAATCCAATTTAGACTTCGCATGTTTAGTTGATTAAAATGGAGTTCCGTATCTCAAATTTTTGAGGTTTTCTGTTCACTGATTACTCCTGCAATGAGATGGTTCGTTAATAATGCATACATCAATAAAACACATTTCATACATTGTATGACTATTGAGAAGAACTTCACATGAACCTTGTCAGTAAGCCTGTTGGGTACTTGAATTTAAAATACAATCATCGTTCCAGTGAAGAAGGTCCTATGTCGTGATGTGGAGTAAGACCATCACGCTTTCCAAATATTTGCATTCGATATATTGGACTTCCAACCGCTAATTGTAAACAGAAATCCCTAAACACCAAGTATTCAAATGCAGCTTCTATAAACCATTCTGAAAATATATAACTTAAACGTTTTACATGAGAGCACTCTTACGGATGAGAATAACAATTGAGTAGTGGTGTGAGATTCCCTTTACCTTTAGTATATGTGCTAGAGCTACAGATGAATTTAGGTCCTGATCCCAACAAAGTAAACCACTTTTCACCTTTAGGTGGGGGTGTAGTTTGATTTTTCTGTGTTTTGCAATGTACAAATATAAAGTTAGTTAAACCATGCAACTGAAACATATAATTTTTTTTTATAAGGAATCAATAAGAAAACTCGTGAAAATTTAATGGAAAGAGATACTGATTAAATCATAAATAAAGATAACCACCGGAAGAAAGAGACAAATAAATATGGTTAGGCATACAGATAAGAGGTCGTGATTGGTGAGATTAGATTCACCACAATATGTATATTACGCTGACCGATGTATTTGCCGATAATTGGAATTATTGGAAAAACGATGGACTACTAACAACAACTTCCATGCCTGTGGTCTAAACTTGGAAACACAGAGAGGGGGAGATAGGTTTATGGAGGGTTTTAGGGCAGAAGAAGAGTGGCGAATTACCTCATTGTGAGCTATGGTGTCTGATTACCATTTGAGCCTAAAAATAGCCCCACAGAGAGGATTTGTAATCATGATTTTTAGTATCCTGCACCGAAAACCAATCACCTACATAGGAACCCAATAATAATCCCCACTAAGAGTGTTGAGGATTTGTAATCATAATCTAACAACAACTTCCATGCCTGTGGTCTAAACCTGGAAAAACAGAGAGGGGGGATAGGTTTATGGAGGGTTTTAGGGCAGAAGAAGAGTGGAAAATTACCTCATTGTGAGCTATGGTGTCTGATTACCATTTGAGCTTAAAAACATCCCCACAGAGAGGATTTGTAATCATAATTTTGAGTATCCTGCACCGAAAACCAACCACCTACATAAGAACCCAATAATAATCCCCACTAAGAGTGTTGAGGATTTGTAATCATAATCTCCAAACCATTAAGTTCACAAACAACAAATTAACAAAAAAACTGAAGATAACAAATACTTATTTAGATAATCTGATCTTTTAGATAGAATTTCCTGCATCATTCCAGAAACTCAGCAAGTTTCACAGCAAGAACAGGAAATTAAAATACCCGTGATCTGCTAGGCTGTATCATCTTAGTGAAGGAATTCAATTCGGGTTGCTGTCACTGGCTCTCAAGATAATGAAGTTAAGTAGCACCATGGTCATTTACACTTGCAGTTTCATCCTTGCATTTAGTAGTATATATCTCCCAGGAGAGTTGAGACATAACTGACAGGCATATCATCTTGAGAGCCAAGTTGACACATTAAAGAGAGGTTAGGTCAAGTTGACAATTCATTATAACCAACAATAGTAAAAATCTCCTAAAAGAGAGACTTACAATCAGATGCTTGTCCATTAGTGTCCGCACAAAAACTTTAGTGAAAATCAAACCTTGAAATTAGGACAAAAAATAATGATAAAAAAATACATACATTACCGAAATCTCTTCAACGGCAACATTAGCTCGTTATATGTATTTCGCAACCTTAATTGTCAAGATCACGATCTAGTCATCTGTTGATTAGAAGATCATTGGCCTAGAAAACCTAAGATCAAGCTAGGTTCAATCCATATCATAAAGTGGAGAACCTGAGGACTTTGGATTGACGGATGTCCTAATTGACAGCAAAACAAAAGAAACTATTGAATCTAGAGCAAACTGAAACAAAAAAATGTGAACCTCCAAATTCAAAAGAAAACTGAAACTAAACAGAAAGAAAATAGATATTGCAATTCTACAAAGCCAGAGCAGTATACTGAGGTGTCCTTCATGTGACAGGAATATAAGAGTTTTGTTCGATACCACTGTTATTCTAGGGTTCATATATGACATCAAGCAAACAATCAGAAGATGCAAAAAAACTCTAAGAACATAATTCTAGGGTTCATATATGTCTACCTCCATCTTCATCATAAAGCAGATCCCTTCACTCCTAAAGCAAAAAGTATATCCCTGTAAAAATCAACAAACAAAATCAACAAACCGTATATCATAACTTCCCGATTCTGTTACGAGCATTCCCCACATTACTGGAAGCCACTACATTTAGTAAAGATGATCGTATAATGTCGACTTGATGCTTATGTCGATGGTTTTTCATTAATTATGTAGCGAATGTAGCAAGAATACACCATTGTAACACTTCGAGTCAATGAACAATAGTGAATTCCAGCATCATAAAAAGACTGACATGAACCCCAGCATCATCATATCTACAAATAGGTAAATCTTACCATAACTTATTTGGTACATCCTATTAAAACATGTCTTCCCATCCTCATAAAGATCATATCCATGTTAATGGTGCCATGACATCCAGTTGCGTTACTCATCACCACCTACATCCTAGTAATCTGCAATAAGCCTTGATAGGTAAGAATTTATGGATCAAATGTATTAGACCTTCACATTAATCCAAAACCTGCTTGAGTTTATTAGATACAACATTGAGCAAAACAAAATAAAAATTATTAGGTCTAGAGTAACCATCGCTTACGATGAAAATACGAACACAATTAATTTACAACACAATACATAATCCGATAAATTAGGTTTCAGTTGCAACCAAAGAGAATCAAAAACAATGATGAGCTAACTGATCGAAATATGAAACATTCTATAAAAAAAACCCTACAACATAAGATCAGAGTTTTACAAACGCTTAAGCCCTTCCACCATCTTGGGCAGGTTAGAGGCAACCTTACACTACACAACAACATGGACGACGGGAGAGACGAAAACTTCATCGCTCTGATAGGATGAGCATCATCTTCCTTTTCGTTTGTGAGGGTTGAATTCTTGGTGATAAATTAACAAAACTAAAATACACAATCAAAACACTACGATTCATACCAACCAAAAACCTGTAAACACCAACTAACAAACCCATAATTAAAATCAAACCAACCATAAAAATAAATAACGTATAAACTTAAAGCAAAGAACCAAAGAATATAATTTTTGGGTTTATATATGTATACCTTCTTCAGTTCTTCTTTTATTCCTCTTCATGATCATCTTTCTGATTTTACTTAGCCTCCTACAAAGTAAATCCCCTGATAAAATATCAATAAACTTTAGTCAGGTATCAACGAAGCCAAGATTACAAATCTCAGAGATGTACATGATATATATATATATATATACACATTGCAGTAGGATGTTTTTTTGTAGGTTTGCGTACAGTCGATAATAAATACCTTGCAAGCTATGAATTTAGCTTCAGATTAAGCTAAATCACTTAAGAAATAAACTATAACAAAACTTGGAAGCAGTTATGAGACTTCATGTGCACCAGCACGGTTATGTTACTCATTTATTACTCATTCCCAAGAAAGTAGTTTAGAGTCAGTAATGAAGAGAGTAAAAGCTGAATGACCTACCTAGACTTAGCAGAAGAAATAAGGGAATGCCCTTGCATCAAGAAGCATCGCAGGAGTAAAGAGAAAGCTTACAGATCGATGTCGTATGCGTCAAAAATAATTTACACTTTCTTACTACTCAAAATATAAATATAGCAAGGGCAAGAAAGGATCGATCCCACAGAGAGGTCTAGGTTGTCTCGTTGTTTCGGTTTCCTATATTTAACACGGTTGATTTTCTGATTTTATATATTAAAATAAAATAAAAGCAAAACAATAAAAAGTAAAGCACACAAATCAAGGTATTGAGAATATTGGTTAAGGATTCATCTTCATTCACAAATATGTTTTCTTCACAATAAGTAGAATTGATATTTAATCTCAACTTTTATCAAAAGCCCTAGGATATCTTGATCGCAAGAATATCCCGCTAATCTCCTTTTGTCATCAACAAACACATTAAAAGATGTGAATATGAGTTTTATCTTAAAGAACAACCTAATGTGTAAAAGCACTAATCAAGTTTAATTCCCTAGATGCATTAAGTTCTATGAAATCAGGCCAATCAAAGCAATCGAACGTGGAAAACGCACTAATTCAATTTAACATTCACATATGATCATAAGAATATATCACTACAAACTATAATCATATTTATGCTACTTGCAATCAGGAATCTATCAATTTTACGTATAACAAACCCTAATCTAGCAATAGAGATGAAAACAAACTCAACCGATTCGCGACTCGATCAAACAAGCATTCAAATCATATAACAATATTAATTGTGAATCATAATCGATAAAATATGGAGACAAAACTAATTTATCATATCAAAAACCATATTATGTGAAATCCAATTATTCCATAACCAATAATAAAATTAAGTACTCATATTCAAGGAGTTCATAACAAGAAGAAGAAGAAACCCTAACATGTTTCTAAAACCATAAAACAAAGTAGAAGTTCTCCCTAATGGAGATATATCTAGGTTTAGAGAATTTTTTTTATTTATATGCCTCTCCCAAAAGAATACCCAAAAGTAGGTCAAGTCTTCTCAAAACCCTCCTCAAATTCGTCCACCAAGCCCATGAGTGAAAATAAGTCTCTGGAAAATTTGGGTCCAAAAACGGGTCGCCGGATTGCTGACGTCATCACCGGAATCCGTTTGCCGGGAAATTATCTCTGGCCGCCTTTGTCATCATACACTGTCACCAGGAAATTCTACACTTCCAGTAGCTCAACTTTGCTTCTATGCAGTTCAAATATCCACACAAATCATCCAAACCAATTCTTTCTCTCTTGCGAAAACGCACCCAAAAGCGTGACCCGTAGCACATATGTCCGGCCGCCAACATCCGCATCCAACTCATACCCCCTTCATGATTCATTGAAATATTGCAACTCATACTTTAACTTCCGAAATTCGGCAACCGGAACTATGCTCACCGGCGCGCCATTTTTACTCCGTTTTCGCACTGTTTTCTGCAGCATACACAATCAACAGCTCTGGTCCCATTTCATTTTCGTAGCTCAAATGAGTTGTAGCTTCTTGTACCACAAATTGCAATCATCGGCATATAATCGCCAGCATAAGCAACCATTTGCATCTCTGCAGCTGCTTAAAATGGCAACAACAGCTCACAGGCTTCAGCCTCTCGCTCCACCTGAACCATATCCCAAGCCAGCACCATTTGCATCTTAATCTCATGACTGCAATTCAGACCTGCAATTCCCATAATTTCCATTGCAGCATCACCAGCCACTGCTTCATTCTCCATATCCCTGCACAATTACATTACCACACAGAGGCACTATAACCTGACTCCATCTCACTTGCACTGCGGTTCAGCTCGCCGCTTCCCCATAGCGCAGCCGTCTTGTAACTCCAACAGCACCCCTTACTTCTTTCTTGCCTCAGATATTCCATCTCCAATTATGTGTCGCCACCAGCTCTCAGTTGCATCTCATTGCAGCTGCTTCCACTGCACCATCTACAGGTAAGCCCAGCTCTCCTGGCCACCTGAATCGTATTCCAGTCGCAACCGTCCCTGCATCATCAAACAAATACAGGCCATAACTCCATCTGCAATCTCCCATCACCTCGAATGCATCAAACCCAGCACTGCATTGCACTACGCCATCTGTAACTCAGCTGCAACCTGCGATTTCAACTGGAATTCAAGACACTATCCCATTGCTACACACTATGCAGCACAGTTTCACCGATACAACCATCAGAACCTTAAGCCATCTATTCTATGCATTTCTATGACACATATCTTCTCAATTTCCTTCCATCTCCGGCCATCACAGTACAGTTCTGCCAATATCTACAGAACTGCAGCTTCTTACCATCTTTGCTTTACTGCATTCTCCCCATTCAGACATTTCTTCAATCACATTCTGTGCCACAAACTGATAATTCAGTCTTAACCTTGCTGATGATTTCAAAGGCCACTGCTCCTTCCATGCCAACATTCATACACAACCCATTGTTTACAGACCTTTGAATCCACCGAAACTAGTAACTGCTTGATGATTCCACTCCCTTTATCTCCATTTTCTCTGACATCAGCTTATTATTCTTGATAGTTTTTTCGTCTGAGAATTCAAACACAAACTAAACTCTTACAAACTTGACTGTTCTTACCCTTTTACAACTCTTCGGCATGAATCATTCTTGGCAAGGAACTGATAGTGGCGACGAGATTTAGCTGAGAGAAGAACTGGTCGTGTAATGACCAACTCAACCTAGTTTCTAGGTTATAAGGGAAATGGATATACAAAACCCAATCATTAGGATAAGGGACACCCGAACTATCTTTTGTTGATTTCAACTGTCGGTTCTGGAAAACTGACAGGACAAATTTCTGATTTTTGCTCATAACTTTCTCATACGGCATTGGAATGACCTCATTCTTTCGCCTGCGACTTAATGTGTTTTCCCTTTTCGCTCCAAATAGAAATTCTCTCCTTCGTTTGCTCCATATGACTTCATAGCACCTAATAAACTCAAACCCATACATAAGATACATAAGTCATACGAAAACTCGCAAATAAAGCATAAATACTAGACATAAAATTAGCCGTTTATCACACCTATCAGATTCCCCCACACTTAGACTTTGCTAGTCCTCGAGCAAATCAAACAAAACAATTATAAAACAAATAAATACAACTCCGTCTCTTCGAGGCTACGGTTACTCTAAGCATAAATAACAAGCCTTTAAACCCCTAGGTGTCCCTAGTGGACGAGTTTTAGTCTCGTGAAGGTTTACAAGAGGTCTACCTACAAAACCTATATTTCCAACTCCAGCTACCTGTGACAAATCTATGAACGAATCCAAAATGGCTATTGGAGGAGGTACCCTTATTCAAATTCAGTTCATATATAAATAAATAAAGTTTTTCTTAGAAAGTCGAACAAACCACAATACTCGGAATCTGACTAACCACAATCACAATGAAAATATTAAGAAGATGGATATAGAAGTAGATGTCGGCGAATGTTCACAAGTGATCGATGTTTCCCATATCTGTCTGAAGGTCACCGCCAAGATGAACCTATTCATCCTATTGGATTGAGATACTGGTCTGAATTCTAGTGTCAACACACTGGCATATACAAGGGAACCAGCGGTTAACAATCTTAATTCTTCATCAACTCAACTGGCATATACAAGGGAACCAGGAGTCGACTTTATTCAACACAATAATAATATATTCTTTTTTTCCTCTTTTTTTTTTTTTTTTTTTTTTTTTTCTTTTTCACTTTTTTTTTTCTTTTTCGAATTGACAACATGATTAGATCTTTTGGATCCAAGCGCATGATTCCTTGTCAGCAAGTACATGATAGTTGCCTTGGATCCTGCATTCCACGCTTGTTTAGGCGACGGAGACAGGGACAACGTTTCACACATACTGCTATTCCCAAGTGTCATTTTATTCCGTTTGGTCTAATTGGTCGGTCTTTTTTTTTTTTTTAGCAACTCAATCACTCTATTTCATCCTAGCAGTAATAACAACTCGATGTTTAGTGACTCACCAAATCACTTAGAAAACAATAGATAAATATGGAAAAATAAAAATAGAATGTGATATGGTGATATTCCGAGATATGGTAACAACTATCATATAATTTCTAACACTTGAATAATCCAGTCCCTTTAGTTAATGGGTTCCTCAACTCCTCCAACCAAGATGGTTCCATCCATTTAGATTGATAATGTCGTCCTAAAGGCACATGTTTCTATGTTTCAGAGTTTATAAAGCAATTTTTTTTCGTTTTCTAATTTTCTGATTTTTTTTTAATTTTTTTTAACAAGGCTAAAAACTCTATATGCGAACAGTCCCCCACACTTAAACTTTACATTGTCCTCAATGTAAATTGAATCGTCCAAATAAAGTCAAGGTGGGAAATCCTAACATGATATATACACGATAAGAAAATAAAATGCATGATAAAAAAAAAACGGATGCTCCAACTCATAGCTATTTCGGAACAATAGAGAATAAACACTAAACAAGCTATTTAGTTGGCATCTAATCCCAACTCAGCCAATATATACCTCACCGCCAAGAAAAAATTCCATCTACTTAGAAAGGCTAGTGTCTATTCTAAATTGTTCAAAAATCTCTAAAAGTTGGAGTTTTGATATGCAAATATCCAAAATATGAAAATATATATAAAAGACTTAAAATTAAAATAAAAAGATAGAGATAGATACACAAAACCAGTGGGTTGCCTCCCATTAGCGCTTGGTTTAAAGTCGTCAGCCCGACTTGCAAGTTGAATTCCCCATACACCAATAAGCGGAAAAGTTGGGGATCCTTCCATGTAACCTGTTTTGCAACTACTAGCTCCACACAAATATTAGTAATATAAAACATAAATGAAGCTATGAACCAATAAAAGCTTCCCCCACACTTATTCTTGTCCACACTTGGAAGTGCATAAAGAATATAGAAGTCGGGTAATTCCACGGTTTCTTGTGCAAAAATCTACATATTATGAGAATCAAGTATCTCTAATGGCGGAAATCGAGAAACAAAGTCATCTAACAATGTTTTCGAAGCACATACATTCAAACCAATAAGAGGTAAAGGAGAAGAAATAATAGGCAAAGGGTTAGAAAAACCTTGCACAATCTCTTTTATTACAGAATCCTCTTCATCCCTGAAAAACTCAAGTGAATTATTCACCACTTGTATATCATGGTCCTCTATCAAGCTTTGCAACCATTATTCGTTCGTTTCTGCCTTAACCAAAGTCTCGGCATCAACATCATCATTACAATCATATGCAAGCTCAATTGGGTCTTCCATAATATTGGTCATAACGGTTTCATTCTCAACATACTCCTCTTCGTTACTAGGCACATACTCTATTGCGGATCCAAATTTCACTATAAGGAACTTTTTTAGGACACTTAAAAATGCATCATCCTCAAGCTCCACCCTTTGAATAGGCTCTTGATCATTATTAAGTTCAATGCTTGAGTTATCTACAAAAGTGTCATAGTCCTCTTCATCTTCATCTTGATCCCAAAAAGATTCCGCGGTATACCTTTGGGAAATGTCACCATGAGTTGGTTCAAGTGACATATCCTCATAATCATCATCACTGTCATAGTTAACATAAGATTGGTCGTCGCTGAATGTAGCGTTGCTAGTCTCAAACTCATCCTTTTTAATAGGTGAATGATCATTATTAAGATCAAGAGTTGAGTTAACTACATAATTATCAACGAAAGACCCCAAAGGTTGGCCTTTTTCAATATTAGCATCAATCAAATATTCTTCACAAACCACAGGCACATTAGAATAATTATTGTTTTGAAAACAAAGTTCTTCTTCATACCTTTCTTCTTTGTATTGATCAATATCTCTTTGTAAGTTAGCAATATTTTCACGAAGTTCTTGGAGTTGCTCGTCTGTAGCCTCTTTATCTTTTCGAAACTCTTGTCGTACAGAGTTGAAAAACTTGTCTAACAAATTAGAGACTTCTTGTTCACGAGCATAAGAATCCTCCAATCCTTATGGTTGTTCACACACGTACCCACCATAAGGTTGTTGAGGAAAACCATAAGGTTCCATGGGATATTGGTCATAACCAATGAATTGGTTTTGATTATACGCCTGGAATTGGTGGTTGTCATATTGTTGAGATTGTTGGAAACCGTATCCATTATTCCAATATGCTCCATCCATGAGAAATAAGTACCTGAAACACGATTCTCAAAACAAGGTTAAAAACCAGAAAATAAGAAAAACTAAAAACAAAACAAAAAAACAAAAATAAGAAACCAAAAACAAGTGACAACCGTTGCCTCCCCGGCAACGGCGCCAAAATTTGATCATTGTCGATTGTCGTCAAAAATAATTTACACTTTCTTACTACTCAAAATATAAATATAGCAAGGGCAAGAAAGGATCGATCCCACAGAGAGGTCTAGGTTGTCTCGTTGTTTCGGTTTCCTATATTTAACACGGTTGATTTTCTAATTTTTATATATTAAAATAAAATAAAAGCAAAGCAAAACAATAAAAAGTAAAGCACACAAATCAAGGTATTGAGAATATTGGTTAAGGATTCATCTTCATTCACAAATATGTTTTCTTCACAATAAGTAGAATTGATATTTAATCTCTACTTTTATCAAAAGCCCTAGGATATCTTGATCGCAAGAATATCCCGCTAATCTCCTTTTGTCATCAACAAACACATTAAAAGATGCGAATATGAGTTTTATCTTAAAGAACAACCTAACGTGTGAAAGCACTAATCAAGTTTAATTCCCTAGATGCATTAAGTTCTATGAAATCAGGCCAATCAAAGCAATCGAACGTGGAAAACGCACTAATTCAATTTAACAAAGGTTATAATTCACATATGATCATAAGAATATATCACTACAAACTATAATCATATTTATGCTACTTGCAATCAGGAATCTATCACTTTTACGTATAACAAACCCTAATCTAGCAATAGAGATGAAAACAAACTCAACCGATTCGCGACTCGATCAAACAAGCATTCAAATCATATAACAATATTAATTGTGAATCATAATCGATAAAATATGGAGACAAAACTAATTTATCATATCAAAAACCATATTATGTGAAATCCAATTATTCCATAACCAATAATAAAATTAAGTACTCATATTTAAGGAGTTCATAACAAGAAGAAGAAGAAACCCTAACATGTTTCTAAAACCCTAAAACAAAGTAGAAGTTCTCCCTAATGGAGATATATCTAGGTTTATAGAATTTTTTTTATTTATATGCCTCTCCCAAAAGGATACCCAAAAGTAGGTCAAGTCTTCTCAAAACCCTCCTCAAATTCGTCCACCAAGCCCATGAGTGAAAATAAGTCTCTGGAAAATTTGGGTCCAAAAATGGGTCGCCAGATTGCTGACGTCATCACCGAAATCCGGTGATCGGCGCCGGAATTCGTTCGCCGGAAAATTATCTATGGACGCCTTTGTCATCAGACACTGTCACCAGGCAAATCTACACTTCCAGTAGCTCAACTTTGCTTCTCTGCAGTTCAAACATTCACACAAATCATCCAAACCAATTCTTTCTCTCTTGCGAAAACGCACCCAAAAGCGTGACCCGTAGCACATATGTCCGGCCGCCAACTTCCGCATCCAACTCATACCCCCTTCATGATTCACTGAAATATTGCAACTCATACTTTAACTTCCAAAATTCGGCAACCGGAACTATGCTCACCGGCGCGCCATTTTTACTCCGTTTTCGACTTTGTTTTTCTGCAGAAGATACACAATCAACAGACTCTGGTCCCATTTCATTTTCGTAGCTCAAATGAGTTGTAGCTTCTTGTACCACCAATTGCAATCATCGGCATATAATCGCCAGCATAAGCAACCATTTGCATCTCTGCACTGCTTAAAACGGCAACAACGACTCACAGGCTTCACCTCTCGCTCCACCCGAACCATATCCCAAGCCAGCACCATTTGCATCTTAATCTCATGATCGCAATTCAGACTGCAATTCCCATAATTTCCATTGCAAAGCATCACCAGCCACTGCTTCATTCTCCATATCCCTGCACAATTCCATTACCACAAAGAAGACTATAACTCCGACTCCACTCACTTGCACTGCGGTTCAGCTCGCAGCTTCCCCATAGCGCAGCCTGTCTTGTAACTCCAACAACCCCTTACTTCTTTCTAGCCTCAGCTATTCCACTCTAATTCTCGTGTCGCCACCAGCTCTCGTTGCGTCTCATTGCACTGCTTCCACCGCACAATCTATAGGTAAGCATATCCAGCTCTCCCGGCCACCCGAATCGTATTCCAGTCACAACCGTCCCTGCATCATCAAACAAATACAGGCCATAACTCCACCTGCAATCTCCCATCACCTCGAATGCCTCAAACCCAGCACTGTATTGCACTGCGCCATCTGTAACTCAGTTGCAACCTGCGATTTCAACTGTAATTCAAGCCACTATCCCATTGCTACATAATATGCAGCATAGTTTCACCGATACAACCATCAGAACCATCATAATCGATACAACCATCATAATCGATACAACCATCATAATCGATAAAATATGGAGACAAAACTAATTTATCATATCAAAAACCATATTATGTGAAATCCAATTATTCCATAACCAATAATAAAATTAAGTACTCATATTTAAGGAGTTCATAACAAGAAGAAGAAGAAACCCTAACATGTTTCTAAAACCCTAAAACAAAGTAGAAGTTCTCCCTAATGGAGATATATCTAGGTTTAGAGAATTTTTTTTATTTATATGCCTCTCCCAAAAGGATACCCAAAAGTAGGTCAAGTCTTCTCAAAACCCTCCTCAAATTCGTCCACCAAGCCCATGAGTGAAAATAAGTCTCTGGAAAATTTGGGTCCAAAAATGGGTCGCCAGATTGCTGACGTCATCACCGAAATCCGGTGATCGGTGCCGGAATTCGTTCGCCGGAAAATTATCTCTGGACGCCTTTGTCATCAGACACTGTCACCAGGCAAATCTACACTTCCAGTAGCTCAACTTTGCTTCTCTGCAGTTCAAACATTCACACAAATCATCCAAACCAATTCTCTCTCTTGCGAAAACGCACCCAAAAGCGTGACCCGTAGCACATATGTCCGGCCGCCAACTTCCGCATCCAACTCATACCCCCTTCATGATTCACTGAAATATTGCAACTCATACTTTAACTTCCAAAATTCGGCAACCGGAACTATGCTCACCGGCGCGCCATTTTTACTCCGTTTTCGCACTGTTTTCTGCAGCATACACAATCAACAGCTCTGGTCCCATTTCATTTTCGTAGCTCAAATGAGTTGTAGCTTCTTGTACCACCAATTGCAATCATCGGCATATAATCGCCAGCATAAGCAACCATTTGCATCTCTGCAGCTGCTTAAAACGGCAACAACAGCTCACAGGCTTCAGCCTCTCGCTCCACCTGAACCATATCCCAAGCCAGCACCATTTGCATCTTAATCTCATGACTGCAATTCAGACCTGCAATTCCCATAATTTCCATTGCAGCATCACCAGCCACTGCTTCATTCTCCATATCCCTGCACAATTCCATTACCACACAGCAGCACTATAACCTGACTCCAGCTCACTTGCACTGCGGTTCAGCTCGCCGCTTCCCCATAGCGCAGCCGTCTTGTAACTCCAACAGCACCCCTTACTTCTTTCTTGCCTCAGCTATTCCAGCTCCAATTCTGTGTCGCCACCAGCTCTCAGTTGCGTCTCATTGCAGCTGCTTCCACTGCACAATCTATAGGTAAGCATATCCAGCTCTCCTGGCCACCTGAATCGTATTCCAGTCACAACCGTCCCTGCATCATCAAACAAATACAGGCCATAACTCCACCTGCAATCTCCCATCACCTCGAATGCCTCAAACCCAGCACTGTATTGCACTGCGCCATCTGTAACTCAGTTGCAACCTGCGATTTCAACTGTAATTCAAGCCACTATCCCATTGCTACATAATATGCAGCATAGTTTCACCGATACAACCATCAGAACCTTAAGCCATCTATTCTCTGCATTTCTGTGACACGTATCTTCTCAATTTCCTTCCATCTCAGGCCATCACAACAACCAATTACCCTTCCGCAATCTCAGTGCCGCCAACTCCTAAACATACCCATTTCGATCCCATACTGCCAATTTCAGATCAGTTCTTCAACTACAACTTCAACCACCAACGTTGCAAACCAGTTACATTACCACAATCACCTGTAGCTCAGTTCCATTCTCCAACACCAGAAATCTTACCCTACAATACCCATTACATACCAAGCTCCACCTAACATTCCAGACCTCATACTTACCAGCAAAAACACCATCATTTCTGCCAATAGCTACAGAACTGCAGCTTCTTACCATCTTTGCTTTACTGCATTCTCCCCATTCAGACATTTCTTAAATCACATTCTGTGCCACAAACTGATAATTCAATCTTAACCTTGCTGATGATTTCAAAGGCCACTGCTCCTTCCCTGCCAACATTCATACACAACCCATTGTTTATAGACCTTTAAATCCACCGAAACTAGTAACTGCTTGATGATTCTACTCCCTTTATCTCCATTTTCTCTGACATCAGCTTATTATTCTTGATAGTGTTTTCGTCTGAGAATTCAAACACAAACTAAACTCTTACAAACTTGACTGTTCTTACCCTTTTACAACTCTCCGGCATGAACCATTCTTGGCAAGGAACTGATAGTGGCGACGAGATTTAGCTGAGAGAAGAACTGGTCGTGTAATGACCAACTCAACCTAGTTTCTAGGTTATAAGGGAAATGGATATACAAAACCCACTCATTAGGATAAGGGACACCCGAACGATTTTTTGTTGATTTCAACTGTCGGTTCTGGAAAACTGACAGGCAAAATTTCTGATTTTTTCTCATAACTTTCTCATACGGCGTTGGAATGACCTCATTCTTTCTCCTGCGACTTAATGTGTTTTCCCTTTTCGCTCCAAATGGACATTCTCTCCTTCGTTTGCTCCATATGACTCCAAAGCACCTAATAAACTCAAACTCACACATAAGATACATAAGTCATACGAAAACTCGCAAAGAAAGCATAAATACCAGATATAAAATTAGGCGTTTATCACACCTATCACTTACTTTTTATTGGATCATGAAACTCCACATTGAATTCTTTATGCCCATCTTTAATTGTCTCCATAACATAGTAACTCACCATCCTAATAATAAACAAAATAGATTATACACCAGTACGGTTATGTTACTCAACTGCCAACATGGAAAAGTGAATCAAACAATCTAACTATTGAGCAAGTAAATCACATCCCAAATATAATTCTTTTGTGTTTCAACAAAATCAGTTTCTCAGTTTCTCTCAATTATCCCAAGCGCATAAGTTCCATGTAAGTCAAAAGGTACATGGAAACCCAAATCGCAAAACATGATATCTCCATATCGGTGAAGAAACTTTGTGTGTTTGGCTGTATCATACTTAAGAATAATACCATAGATTAATAAGAATTCCTACTGTTACAATAAGGAGAGGAAAAGGACAATGTTACAAATCAAATAAAAATACCTCACAAAATTGATTTGATGCATAGAGATTGGTTCAAACAACATTAATGGATGCAATTATCCAAACAGATTGATTTGAACAGGAGTAGGAGCGACATTGATCTCGCATGAACCGATCACCATGAAGAGGAGGAACCCCATAACTCAAAATAACAATGAATTAAAAAAACCTGTTGATATGATATAAGAAATTGAAAAATTAGAGTTTGATACACCATATGTTTTCGGTAGATTATATTCTTAGAAAGAAGAATGCCTGCAACATATTAGAATTAAAATTTAAACATTCGAAAAAACTGGTAAACAACAGTTATCGAAAGGGACCAGATAAATTTAAGGAGGAGCAATGGCGATTCATAAATTAATATGGTTGATTAATTTGCTTAAGATTCACATATCATAAATCGCCAATTTCAGTGGCTGCAACCAAAAAGTGTACTAAACCAAAAGAAAGGGATAAACTAAACCCATCAAAATTAATTTGCTTCCAACCTCGTAACCAAATCAAATTAATTTGCTTCCAAATTATTTTAACCATGAATTAACCTAATACAAATTCTTTCCTGTAGCGTTTAGTTACAATTAAACAGACCCAAAATTTGCTAAACTCCTGAAAATATTAGCAATACGCAGCAGCAATTAAACAGACCCAAACTTTCTGAGATACAGATACTAAAACCCATTGAATTTCTTCTCCCACATGTTCTCCCTTGATGGAATCAGTTGATTTTCTAGGGTTTATCTATCTCAGAGGAAAGAAAAATGGGTAAACCAATACATAGATATATGACGATATGTAGATGATAACCGAATCGTAATCGAACCTTATATCTGGAAAGAAACTTTGCTGAACCTGCTAGGTAAGAATTAGGTTCGGAAGATGACGAAGGAAGACGCCCTAGTAGTGGTAGCGTTTGGAAACCTTAATATCTCGGGAAGCGGACCAAAATAAGAAAATATTTAAGAACGTTTGACCAAAATCTAAATAGAATCCACAGCCCAGAATTGCTCTAATCCACGTCCCAGAACTACTTCCGAAAAAAAAAAGTAGACAAAATCTGACGGATACGAATTACTCACCAAATCCCACAGTCGTCTTTATCCCAGACATAACCACCACATTTCCTTAAGCGGGCCGGCGCTCAACCTCTCGTCGATTTACGATTTATATATTCTTAGTAGAAAAATATAGTATGGAGATTTACTTAAAGAATCAATATGCAAAGTTCAGTCTGTGTCCATAGCAGAACGGTCCCAATATTTAATTGGTTTTGTCATATTATAGTGTGTAAGTTAGTCGGGTCATAGTAGCATATTTAATTAGTTGAATAATAGTAATCGGAAGGGGTCGGGACCTACGGCCCGGCGGTGGAGAAAATTTAAAGGCAGATGTAGTGCCCATATTTAAATTAGTGTGTTAGTTGGTCTTGTCTATAATATTCGAGAACATATTTAGTTAGTCTGTAGCATTGTAGGACCAGAATATCGCTAGAACGATATTCCTGCGATATTAACAACGTTTCTGTGAGTATTATTGCCAATTCTTTAACAACGTATCGCGAGCTTCACAGAATATCCAAAAGAAACTGACAATGGAAGAAGTAAAAGAAGAATATGCTGACCCTGCGATGGTCATCACTCTTGCGATATAAGAACATTGTAACTGTCGCGATGAGATCGCAGAATAGATCCGAAATAGGAGGAAAACTTAGCTGTCATCCATTATGTAAGTCTCTATATAAAGAGGTCGATAGATCCAGAAAAGGATGATGCATTTTTTAGAGTTGAAAGAGTCTTTGAGGAGAGAGAAACTTTAAGAGTGTATCTGTAATCTTGATTTCTTCCAATTCTGTAAACATTTCTGAAATTTGAATAGTAAAGTGTCGTTTAATCTTTAAAGTTTAGTTGATTTCTATAGAATCTTAACAAGGGTGTAGTGTGGGAATTCCTGCAACTACATTTTGGCGCCCAGAAACAGGGATTGAAAACTAAGAAATCTCTGATTACAATTTGAGAATTTGAGAAATTATCAGAGTTGAAGAAATGGCTAGAAGAAGAAGAAATACATCTGAACCGCCGACAACTGTGAGGAGAAGTAAAAGACTTGCAGGTGAGGGAATAGGTGAATTGGAAGAATCTTTAAGGATAAGGTCAGGGAGAAATATAATAAGAAATGAAGCTGAAAGTTCAATTCAACAGCCAAATCAACAAGCACAAACACGAGATAGGAATGTGGATTATGATAGAGTGAGTGTGCATACTTGGAGGTCGGATTCAATGGAAGAAACAAACAATCGACAATTAAGAAATGAAGAAGAAGGAGAAAGAAATCAAAAAATGGCTGGAGGATTAATAATAGATGATTTGAGATAAAGAATACAGGAGGAAAGGAGATTAGAGGCAGAAGAGCGTGCGAATTTAACAAGACAAAATCATGATCTAAGAATGGAGAATTTGAGGTTACAAAGAAGGAGGTCAAGAAGTACTGTTAGATCAAATTCAAGATCATTCAGAGAAGAACCAAGGCAAAATTCCCCAATGAGAAATGTTAGAGAAGAAGTGCAAAATTTAAATGGAGAACAACATCATAGATAAGAAGAGATAATTGGCGATCGCTATAATCCGCGTGACAATAGAAATCAAGAGGGAAGAAACAATCAAATTGAAGAAGAAAATTCAGAAGAAGGTGGGAGGATATTACATGGGCGAGAGAATCAGAGAAATCAAAGAATGATTGAAGAAGAAATCGAGAGACATTATGTTGAACAAGCACGTCTAGCTCGTGAGAGGGAAAGATTAAGGGCAGAAGTAGAGGAACATGAATTTCAAGAAGCAGTGCGACAAAATAATCATGAAAATCGAGAAAGGAGACGTATGCAAAATCGCTACAATGGTAATATTCAAGAGGAGTATGATATGATACAGAGGAGAATAGAGAGACAACGAAGAGAAATGAAGAAATTCGCAAAGAAGAAGATGAAAGAGAAAATCACAGAGAAAGACGAGATGATGATGAAGAAGGAGATACGCAAAATCTCGCAAGACAAGAAAGGAAAGAACGCAGGAGAAGGGAAACAACATTAAAGAGGCCAATGGAACAAAACTCAGCTGAGAATGAGCAAATTTTGAGAGAATTAGCAAAAATGCGAGGAATGATAAGCAATAGAAGAGAAGGAGGTAGAAGGCAACTTGATGAAGCTATTGAAGAAGCTGCGAGGACTCCATTTACTCAAGAAGTACAGTTAAGAGGAATACCTCCAAAATGTAATTTACCAGCATTAACCAGCATTTTTGATGGGACTACTTGTGATGTTCAACACGTCAAAGATTATGTTAGGTGTATGCTAAAGTGGGAGAATCATGATGATGTGTTATGCAAATATTTTGCATCCAGCTTAACTGGCGAGGCGTTGAAATGGTTTGAGTGATTACCAAAAAATACCATAACTTCTTTTGATCATTTACAAGCTACATTTTTAGGAGCGTATATTAGCAACAATTCATCGCGGCCGGGTATTGAAGATGTGTTTGGGCTAAAACAGAGAGTTGGCGAGAGTCTGAAGCACTTAACCATAAGGTGGAAATCAATGTGCAGCGAGATGGCTGGAAGAGTGGATGAGAGTTACCTGATCTTATCCTTCATTAATTTAATGTTCGCGACTAATCTGTTGTACATTCAAATTTTCAGAGTCAAAAATACAATCAATATGACAGAGCTGCGAGAGTTACAAGAAGAATACATTGCTTTGGAGGAGAAACAAAATGAGATGGAATCATACCCAATCGCGAACACCAAATGATAAGTAATGTGGCGAGCACCTCGCAAGCACAACAAGAGAAAATAGTAATTGACAACCAACAAAAATTGGTAGCAATGGGCAGTCGAGATCAAGAATAATATGAAAGGGAGAAGAATTATTACAATCGCGGTGGAAATAATAAGATTCAAAGGATTGATCATCCGCAATAAACTTATGGCGGACAAAGGCAGAATAACTTTAGAGGGAAAGGAAACCAAAAGATAATATGGGAAGAAATTAAGATGTCACCTCTTAATGCTAGTATAGAAAAAATTTGGGAAGCTATCATCCTGATGGAAAATATACCATCCCCATGGAACATGGGAAAAGAACTACATCCAAGTAATAGAAGTCAAGAATTTTGTCCTTATCATCACTTTCATGGCCATTCAATAAATGATTGTAGGAATGTGAAGAGGATAATTTTGAGAATGATTGATCAGGGGAAATTAAATCACTTTCTAGTAGGGCATCCACAACCTCGTCAATTACCACCAGCACCAGAAACTCGCAGAGTGAATGCTGTAAAAGGAGCATAAATATTCGTGATAGAAGTGGGGGCTAAAGCAAAGAATTTGTCTTGTAATTCCATAGTCCATTCATTCAGAACTGTGCAAGATTTCCATGATAATGTTCTAAGTAGAGTCTTCGCAAGAAATACAGATGGAAGAGAGATAATGAATATAGCGAGAGCCTTGCCATTAGAAGAATGACAGAAGCAAACTCTATCTTTCACCGCGCAAGATATACCGGAACTTGGCGAGCAACATGACAACCCATTGGTGGTACGGTTAGAGGTAAAACCAAAGAAAATGCAAGAAGAAGATGAAGAAAATGATGGTAAAATTGAAGACTCTTGGGCTGTCAACAGAGTCTTAATAGATACCGGGAGCTCAGTTGATATCTTGTTCTATCATACCTATAGAACCATGGGAGGAAAAGATGAATATTTGATACCATCAACGTATAAAATCTATGGATTTAATGGTACAGCTAACAAACCAAAGGGGGAAATTGAAATGCAAATACCGTTAAAAGGAATATCTTCAAAAATCTTATTCTGTTTTGTGGACATCGAATCACCTGACAATTCTTTGATAGGAAGACCTTGGTTACACGGGATATTAGGTGTAGCATCTACTTATCACCAGTGTATCAAATTTCCTCATCCTAAAGGTGTTGGAGTTATTAAAGGATATTGGGAGAAAGCAAGAAATGTTATGAAATCGATATGAAGTCTTGTGAAGAAAGAGCTGAAAAGAATAGCAATTGGAGATACAAAATCAAACAACAACAGAGATGTGAAAGGTTAATGATTGACATAATAGAGCGGAAAGAGGATATGAAAGATGATGGCGAGTGTCTCGCATAGAAAGGAAAAACAATAAAACGTAGCAGAAAAGCAGAATCAAAAAATAGTAAGTAGAGAGGTAAAATGATGAACTTTAGAGAATTCTATGAATAATTTGTTTGAAGAATATGTAATTGAACAGAATTTTCTGCTTGAAAGAATCGCAAGATTTTACAAAAGAAAGAAGATCAAAGTTATGAAATTTTATCAGAGTTACAATACTCGCGAGAAACGCGAATAAAATTTCGCAGAGATTAAAGAATGGGACGAACCTTTATGGCGTGCACCCTAGTTCGCGAATAAAACTTCGTAAGAGGCAAATGTAAGACCTAAAAGCGCGTCATAAGAGGGGGTATCTCTTGACATGATTCATGGGTAAGGTTATACCGTTGCTGGATCCTGAGTCATGCAGATGTTGGGGTTAAAGAAAACCTATCCGGGAGAGATATCTTGGATTTCAAACTATATATGGTTATACCCTGGTTGGACGACCGAGAATATCTTCCAAGAAGTGTAAAGTATGACCAAGGCGCCGAGGTACACAGTTGAGCCAAGGGTGCAAAGGGCGTACGAAACTCCCTTTCCATTCTTGGTAAGTCTTGGCTATGATGCACTTGGCCTGAAGAAAACCCTACTTAGGGTGCAGTCTTGTAACTATAAGCCATATAGGCATAAAGGACAAGAGGCTGCGAAAACATCTGGTTGTTGGTAAATCTGGATGGGAGGAGATAGTCTTGTATGGTCGATGTGCCCTCCTTGAAGGGGCAACCAGGGGGGAGATAAGGGCGGTACCCTCCATTAGGGAGCTGATAAGTGTCTTAAGACGGAAATGTCATGGGGCTTAATGATCGCAAGAACATTTAGGCCTGTCATATTGTCGTGTGACGTAAAATTATACAGAGGAAACAAGCCAAAAGTTAAGATGAAATCAATGGGCTTTTACATGAAAGTGTAAAGACGTCCTACGATTTCATTGCAAGATGGAAATGTCACAAGACTTTGATCTCGCGAGAGAACTTAGACTTGTTATATTGTCGCAATACAATCAAAGAAGAAATATAAGGCAAGATCAATGGGTAAATACATACAAATGTAAAGACGTCCTGCGATTTTGTCGCAGAAAGAAAGAGTGTGCCAAAATAAGACCTTTAATTAGGAAGGCGTAATAAGATCACAAGATTACTGCGATAATGCTCGCAGATGTTATGAGGCAATATTGAGGAAAATTTTATTGTTGACGATAAGATCGCCAATATTGAGGCAAATTTTATTTCCCAGTAATATCTAATCTTTAATAAATTTTTATATTGCAGATGAATAATAGAGGCAAGTATGGGAATGCATGAGAGTGATGAAATTATTATTCATCTATCATATAAAAATTGCATAGATAAATGTGCACGCAGATAACTAAAGAATAATAATTATATTAATTGATTGACTTGCACAAAAAGAACTGTTTTCTAATTCATACATGTAGAAGCAAAAGAAAGTCACAAAAAATGGAGAAACTCGCAACAATGCTACAAAAAGAAGAAAATAAATATACAAGGAAGACAGAAGGAAAAAGAAGAACTAGCTAGATCCATCGCCATCCTCTTTATCAGACTTTTCTCCATCGCCAGATTTCTCTCTTTCATCATTATCATCACTATCTTCATTTTTATCAGATTCTTCTCCTCCACCAGATTTTTCATCCTCATCAGAATCCTCAGCTTCACTATCAGAGATGTTAAGATTTGGGACTACTGCGGGAATCTCTTTTGCAAGGTCAAGATATATGGAAGGAGAAATTCCATGATCATTGTAGACCAACTTAACGGAATCATTACGAACAACAATGAGATATCTATTGAAGTTCGCGGTAGTAATGTCAAATTGCTCCTTCAATCGAGAATATTTCTTATTACGAGCAGCAAGGGTATTTTCAAGTTCTCCAATTTTTTCAAGATATCTTTTTTCAGCTCCTGCGAGAATATATGACAACAAGTTAGAAAATTTTGTAAAAAAGAATAATAAAAACAGAAAGTTGGCGAGAAGAAGAAAAGCAAACAACCTTCTCTTTCAGAAATCATATCTCTAATTAAGGCCGCCTGTTCAACTTGAAGGCTAACATTTACACCTAAATCATTCCTGATGTTGTCAAGAATCTTCGCAGCCCAAGCAAACTCATCATCGCTATTAATAAGGAGACGAGATCGAACTTGAGTCTCCCTCGCAAGAAGATCTTCATTCTCGCGGATAAGTTTATCTCTGTCCATTTGAATGTCAAGGAGGGTTTTATGACAGTCTACTAGGGTCTTGGATCCCTTTTTGATAGCAAGATCTTTCTCGTCAATAAGATCGTTATTGTTCTGTCTTAATTTATCTATTACTTTCTTTGAATCAAGATAAAAACGCTTATATTTATCAGTTGAACCTGTGTTCAATTTTTAAGAGATTAAACTGGGATCTAAGTTCATCTATGGAGAGGGATTTAATCTTATCATCTGAGAAATTACTAAAGGAATTATTAAGACAAGCAAGAAGAGTATGATCATATATAGGTTCGGGGAAAGATTGAAAGAGTATAGCCTCGTCAGTAAGACCATAAATATCTGCAAGTTAAAAGTGGTCGCTTGAATAAGCTGCGATAGAATAAAAAGAATTACGAGAGAAAGGAAATCAGTCATACCATAGAGTTGTTGGTTAGCTCTATCAAGATCAGAGATCTCTTGATTATTAACTGAAGCTTCAGTCTGCAGCTGTTTATTCTTCTTGCGAAGCTCAATAACTTCAAGTTCTAATTTTTCTTTATCCTGGCGAAGTTTCGCAGCTTTCTCTTCAGAGTTGGTACATCTTTTATCTAAATTAGAAGCAACGGCAAAATAATCTCTTCCAACCTGCGAAAGAAGAATATAAATTAAGATCAAGCGATAGAGAAAATATATATATAAAAAAAAAAACGAAAACATACCAAGGCACCAAGAGAATTCAAGAGACTGGGAGTCAGCGATCTTGAGATTCCTTGGAGAGAATCATTATCCACCAGAATAGGGGCATCACAAACTTTAGCGAGAGCTTGGGATGTTTTATCAATAATTTCATCCTCATCATTAGAAGTCATGATGTGGGAAATATCGCTAAAAATTCTGGATAAATGATTCATTGAAGAATCAGAAGAAGAACAATTCTTTATTGAAGGAAAACCGCTAACATTAAAATCCTCGTCATTATTATCCTTATGAAGATTAACACTTGGGTCTTCAAGTTGTCCTAGCGATACTATGATTTTTTCGCAAGAACATTGATCATCAGTAAACAATTTAAGAGAAAGTTCAGATCTAGAATCCTGATCTGGAATTAAAGATAAGTTAAAACCTTTAATTTTGAGTTTCTCGCGCATCTCATAAAAAGCCTTCAAGTTCTTAGAACCAGCAACAACCATCTTTGGGTATGGGAATGAAAGAAAAAGTTGAAAAGAAGAAAGAAATCACGGTAGTAACAGAAGCGTAATTCGCGGAAGAACAACAAAATTTGCAGAGAGAGTATGAAAGAAGAAGAAAGTAAAAGAGAAAAGGGAAAAGAATGAGAAGAATATTTATAGAAGAAGAAATTTCTCGAAGAAGACAAAGGTAATTAATGCAAAGAAAAGACGTGGTTGGTCATATCGCAGCGGTTAGAGAAGACGTGTCAAAAATTTATTGGAAGAAAGAATTTGTGAAAACAACTGGCGAAGGACAAGAAACGTGTCAAGATAAAGAAATCTGAGAAAATCGGCAGTTATGGCATTTTAAAAGGTTCTCATGATCTTCTCTTCCTCGCATAAAAGACATGAGAAGAGGCAAGATGTAGGACCATAATATCGCTACAACGATATTCCTGCGATATTAACAACGTTTCTGCGAGTATTATTGCCAATTCTTTAACAACGTATCGCGAGCGTCACAGAATATCCAAAAGAAAATGACGATGGAAGAAGTAAAAGAAGAATATGCTGAACCTGCGATGGTCATCACTCTTGCGATAGAAGAACATTGTAACTGTCGCGATGAGATCGCAGAATAGATTCGAAATAGGAGGAAAACTTAGCTGTCATCCATTATGTAAGTCTCTATATAAAGAGGTCGATAGATCCAGAAAAGGATGATGCACTTTTTAGAGTTGAAAGAGTCTTTGAGGAGAGAGAAACTTTAAGAGTGTATCTGTAATCTTGATTTCTTCCAGTTCTGTAAACATTTCTGAAATTTGAATAGTAAAGTGTCGTTTAATCTTTAAAGTTTAGTTGATTTCTATAGAATCTTAACAAGGGTGTAGTGTGGGAATTCCTGCAACTACAAGCATATTTAATTAGTCGGTCCCAATATTTAGTTGGTCGTGTCATTTAGTTGGACAACATTAAAGGAGGTGGAGAAAATATAAAGGTAGGTGTAGTGCTCACGTTAAAATCAGTGTGTTAGTTAGTCCTATCTATAATAGTTGGGAGTATTTTTAGTTGGTCGTATCATATTATAGTGCGTTAGTCGGTTCGCAATAGCGTTTTTAATTACTTGGACCCTAATAGCCGGATATGTGGCCGGAACCTACGGTCCCGGCGGTGGAGAAAATTTTGAGGCAGGTGTAGCGTCCACATTAAAATTAGTGTGTTAGTTAATCCCATCTATAATAGTCGAGAGCAAATTTAGTTGGTCGGGTCATAGCAGAACGGTCCCAATATTTAGCTGGTCGTGTCATATTATAATGTGTTAGTTAGTCGGGTCACAATAGCTTGTTAAATTAGTTGGTCCATAATCATTATCCATATTTACCACATGAAAGCCTGTAGTTTTTCAAGATAAAAATCAAAGCTACCTTAATAGTCCATAGTTGTTTGGTTTGGTGCATAAACATTATCTAGTTTAAATCAAGTAGATGGTTTTGAATGAAAAATGTGCATTATTTTCGTGTTTTATAGTTTAATACATCACTAAATGGTAATGTAGAGGGAAAAATATAAAGAATAAGACTCTTAGTAATTATGTCCCTAGATAGTCTAACCGCGTTTGTGAATGTCATTTACAGAATTCTGTGTTATCTCAACTGTATTTTGAGCATAGAAACCCATGTATCCACCCTACATAAGCCCTTGTCAGTTGGCGATACTATTAGAACACGTGCACAACCTTTAACACTTAGCTAGTCATACCCGTATATATAGTACCGAGTTTTGTGTAATGATGATATCAAGATTAAAAAAAAAATCCCACTTACAGTAACAGCTCCCAAATCACCTACCACACGTTCCAATATTTCAATCTAATAATTCTGTAAGAACATTACAAACAGTTAGGAAATTATATCCATCAAAAACAATCCATTAGTTAATTTATTAATTTGATGGTGATAGAATGAGAAATAAGACATAGTAAGAGATTAAGAATAAGATTGAATGGCACTTCTTGAATTCAAGGTACACCTACAGAAGCACCCAACTAAGATTCCAATGGCATAAAACGGCGATGGTGGACTGTTTCTATGGGTTAGGAGTCGAAAATATATTTTCTAGAACCACTTTTTGTTTACTCAAATACACAAACATAACGACAATTTGAATTTGCAAATGTGATTCAAAATCAAAAGAACAAAAATAACTTAAGTTGTTGTTCAAAACTCACCTATTGGACTGAATTGGACTAAATTACAGTCCAAAATTGTAGGAACCAAAGCTAGCCCAACATACCAATGTAATGAGCGACAACGATAATGAGAAAATTATAGTAGCAAGTTTTACGTGATGTCGTTTCTTGCTGTAGATAACTCCAAATATTTTGAGTATATGGTTTATATAAAGAGCCTGCACTACTTATGAAGTATAAACCCGAAAGACCTCTCCAAGTTAGTGTTGGCGCAATGCAGAAATTATCCAGTATTTTTAACAGCCCTTCCAGGAGATTCAAAAGTGGGAAAAATACAATATAACTGAAATTTTACCTTCTAAGCCACGTGAATAGACACTCATGCCTTTTTCCTTTATTTTCAGACAGATCTCAGCAACTACAACCACCTGAAAATTTATAACATGAGAAGAGAATTATGACTATGAGGATGAACACGAATGTGAAGATGAAGAAACAAATTTCATATGTTTCATAGATAGGGGGAAAGATAAAGTGCCGAAATGAGTATAGCTGCTACTTTAAGAAATACGAATTAAAACTTGTCTTGTCATTCAGTATGACAAACTATCTAATGACATACCTGTCAATCCACTCTTAAGAAGGTTCTTGTATCCATAATTCATAGCCTTGTCATATTCATGTTGTTTTTTACATGCCCCTTTAAAAAATCTGCATCTTAAAAAAATGGGCATGTTAAGCGAGTATCGAAAAACGCCTAAAAAACTCTTGCAACAAATATTAAAGCATGAATGTTTGTCCCTGTATATTTTCGGTTTTACCGGAAACACCGCCCTAAATTTTTCGCAAACTTAGCTTTACAAAAATAACTTGAAAATTTGAACACCGAACTTTCAACTTATCCATTTTAGATGAACTTGAAAGATGAAATCTTTAATGAAACACAATTATCAAATCACTTAATTTGAAACAATTTGGTATTTTGAAAATCCTTATAAATTCACACTGGCAGTTGACTGTATATCACTTAGACTCTGTTGGAATATTTTCAACCGCGCTACAAAGGGGGGTCCTGGGGGGCGTAGCCCCCCAGGCTGTGGTCGAGACTGTGGAAGAATTTTTGGATATGCAATTGTTTTGGACAGTTGGAAAACGTTTCCAGAAATTTCTAAACTCAACAGACAGTGTTTGTTGATGAAGAGACGCATCTCTTTAGAAGAGAAACCTGTTGGTGAAAAGACATGTCTTTTCCCAACAGATGCAAAAACCCCTATAAGTAGCATCTCCCAAACCCATTTCGATATCATCTTTTGGAAAACTCTTTTCTCTGTTTTCTCTCTTCTTCTAAAGCATCATCAGAACCTTCTTTTCATGTGTTCTTGATTGGGTCAAGGGGTGCAAACCTTGAATCCAATTTTCGGTTGTAGGGCTTTCACTGTATCCTGAAGGCAGTATTTCACATACCTGTTGCAATTGCCAACTCGTTGGAAGGGTAGAAATATTTGTCTAAAAGAAATCACCAGAGCCTTGAAAGCTTTTGAGTACAACCACAGTCTGTTTTTGTGTTTCATCTCCATTGCAGCCCGGTAAGTTTTTTCCAACAGACTCTTACTGTTAAAATTAGTTCCTTTAGATGTAGTTTTTGAAGTTCAATGATTCAATGATCACCACCAAAGGCATTGCCCAGTCCAAACTGCACATCCTCCACACAACAATCAAACTCACAAAAATATCTGAATATCAATCTGATTTGATGCAAGTATAAGCAACTGCCAACGAAATCGACTCAATGAACCTACAACTACTAAATTAACTGAGATCAAACATGCATCACCAGATAACTTTTCCTTAAATAGATTATGATATGAAGGAAAGCATACGTTTATCTCTTCAACAGGCCCTTGATACTGCGACGAAATGATCTGATACATTTCAACTTTTATTTAAAGGTGTTAGCATAAGCTACTAACAGGTCACGTGGGGGTGGAGGCCAATAAAATAAGTATGAGAACTACATATTAAACCTTACAATTTAATCGAATCAATGAAATACACAGAAGCTCCAACTTGCTTCCTATTTTTACCATTCATCCATTTTCATGAATGCCGCTAGCGCTTCCTGGTATATCTAATTAAAGTTGAAAAGAATCTCTAGAACACGTTTCTTTTCTTTGCTTAGAAAGTTGTTGCATAGCTTCAGGCGAGAGTATTAAATTCTGGTAGTTTAAAATTTACATATTTTGAAGTAAACAAATTTGTTAGTCTGATACATCCGTTAACATTAATAACCTCAAAAGCTGATGCAACATCCAGTTATTCCGAGAAGAAAATATCAGATTATAATGGGACTTGGCCGACAATTTACCTGAATAATTCCACATCAAATTGGGCTTCTTCTAGACCTTCTACATTCGGCATGAAAAGAGATTATGTTATGTAGTGATTGCTAACATATATCGTTGCCTTCTTGTCAAGCGCCATTGTTTAAATGCCCTGATGCATAAAACATGACCTTTAGATACCAAAGATAAGCATAATGCACAAATACAATCAAATTGGTTTGGATTAATTAGGTTTGTGATTTTGTTCCTCCTAATTTCAATACTGTCAGCTCCAACTCAGATTAATATCCCATTAAAGATTCACGTACAACATCAACATATACTTACATGTTTCTGCTCAGCCATCACCAACAGTTGCAATCCCAAATTCAAACCCTGCAAGTCTCAGATCACACACACCAGAACCCATTGCCCCATTGTTGTAACTTCTCTGGTAGCAACACCAACAACAGCTCTGCAATTACCCATTGCCCCATTGAATGTATAATTAATTCAATTGAAATTGATATGCAAAAAAATAGAAAAATATTTGAACGTGGAATATTTTTTCTCGATTGATTTCTTCATCTGGTTGCAAATCGATCTCAACCCAACTAATCAGATTTTTGGCATCAGTTTATGCCCTGTAAACAGAAATTCAGCATGATTAATTCGTGGAAACCTAACCATTATATATACAAAAGATCTGAACTGGAACAATAACAACGACATGAGAGGCGATGAATTTACCTGGAATAATATCAATGTCTCGTCTGGCCCTGTCAAATTTCAAAAATTGGAATGCAATAAGAAAAGCCCTAATTATAAAATCCTGAGAGTAAGAGAGTTTACCTTGATTAAAAATAAGAGAGAATCATGCATTCCTGGGCATTAGGTTTCTTCATTGACTGGGCATTCACAGAGCAGGTCAAAGGTCAATAAACCAATAACCTCTGTAGAGAGGGCTTTTGTTACATCTTATATTGAACTCACCAATTTCAAGTGATGTCTGTCTCGGGAATCATATATCCTGAAAATGAAACCTGCAAAACCCAAAATTAAAGATCACAGGTCAACACCAAATCAATTGAAGGCCAAATAACATATAAAAATCTCCATTCGGGCTTACTTTACCATTATATACAGAATTTAGAATTGAAAAACTGAAAAGCAGAGAATTAAATAGAAAAGTGATATACCTTAAAAGACATATCTTCAATGAAGCAACACACCAATGACCTAATATTGAAAAACAAAGAAACACCGAAAATTTCTCTAATTGAAACACCAGCAGCAGCCTCCTTGAAAACAACCACAACAACATAAAATTGATTTCCCCTTCAAAATCAGTGTACGTTTGAGGCTTCATAGAGTTTGAGATCGAGCCGAGTTTGAAGAGAAAAGGGGAGGAAAAAATAGCAGGGTTAGGTTTCTGAATCGGGTTTCAGTCTCTACACAAATTCACAATCAACCAAAATAACACATAAAGGAGTTGCCTTTGTATCTGAAAGAATCACACCTGTATAGTCTAGCAATGTCACTGCATTTATGAGCAATGTTCTCAAGATATGTATTGCTCATATACCCATGACTTAAATCAACATTGTTGTATTACAAAACCCAACATTAGAATCCTATTCATATTTTAGAAGGAAATAGAGGGGGATCTGTAGGTATCTGGGAGGAATTTCATCAAGAGTGGAGTGGATGCTATATTTAAATACTGCTCCAGATCTTCCACATCTAGAACTACCACAAAATGATAATGAATCGATGATATAAAAAATAACCAAAGTAAAGGAGCCAAAGCTGGAATACTAACTAATATGCGTGAATTTATTCCGCAGTAAGCATTTCAAGGCATAGGGGTACCTCAGGATAAACCAACCACTTCGATCAAAACCACAATCTTCAAAATTGGTTGTCAGAAAATATCATCTTGCTAGATGAAATACATGGTCGGTACTGCAAGGTAACTTCATTTGTAGTCTGGTGTTTCCCAATCTCTCATCTTTATAATTTTATTGTGTAATGCTGTAATTATGTAAAATCTGAGTTAGAATTAGTAAAAGATTGTGTACTGATGAAACAGTTGAAATTGAACAACCAACCAACTTCAGGATATATATGAAATCCATTAATACTAAACAAACTCCAAGCCTGAGAGATTTTCCAAGACCAAACAAATATCGAATATTAAGAATGCAAAAACTTTGAGGTACCACGTTCTTGAGCCACCACACTATTTCCAACAAAAAATAGAGTATATGAACCAATGTCACTATAATCATTAGGCAACACTCTGATAATACAACATTGACTTAAAATTACCCTGAAAATAGTGAAGTTCAATAAGTATTACGCTTCATTGGCAATCGCAAAAGTAATAAGTATCACGCTTCATTGGAAATCACAAAATATCTTATTCCGAGTACATAATGAGTTTAAAGAGACGAAGGATATAAGAAACTTACAATTCAAAGAAGCTGTACACCTCTTTGTTCCAACCAATGTCTGTAAACCTCATGTCAAAGTACTTACGATCTCTGTTGTGATATTCATATTGAAACAATCCATCCATGGGGCTAAGGGAATCTCAACTGCACAACAAAAAATAAACTTATCATAGAGAAAGAGGACTTGCTATAATACTGGAAACAGAACTTATATCCGACACTACCCCTGAGAGGCTGAGAGTTTACATAAGATTAAAACAAATGAAAGAATAAGGTCAAGGGGTTTCTTTACTGCCTCGATTCTCTTTTCCGCTTGCCAATTTGAGTTCGAGAATAACCCATTTTTCCTAGTCTTGATCTCAGCTCAACACCAGATTCAATGGCCGCAACCTCTCATTCTGTAAGTTTTGAGATTATCAATTAGTATGCTCTCAAATACGAATTCAGGATGTTCAATTTGAGAAGTTCCATAGTTGATCTGTTGGTACCTGAGAGGAATTTCAGAAAGAAATAGTGTGCCATCCATGGCTATGATCAACAGAACCTGTTAAAATCAAACAATCAAAATTAATCAAATCAGCTTAAACCCAACAAAGGGTTCTTTAATTTCATCAAATCAACTATCTGCTTCAGTTCACTAAATTCCCTCCAAAATCAGGGTATGTTTTGCTTCATAGAGGGTAAACATAGTTTTCTCCCGACTCCTGAGGCCAATTTCTTTCTCATGGCAAACTAAATTAGAGAAAAATGAAAAGAAAAAAAAATTCCTTCATTATCTAGTAAGGTTAAGGTGAACATAGTAGCGGAGAAGAGAAATTGGTAGTAAGGTTAAGGTATTTCGAAAAACATAGCAGGGGACACTGAAGCATTATTATGTTTATGCAGGGGACATTGAAGCACAAAGGAGTTAGCAGATACTATTCACGAAGACCAAAAAATTAAGTGAACAGATATGCAAGTGCATCATATAACTCACCAACTCATGCACATAATTTGTTCCCTCGGTCACCTTAAAACTCATTGATCATCTGGTTTTCATTATTCTCTGGGTGCTCCATGAATATGAACACTAAGAACCAGATAGAAAAGTAAATTTAAGCTGTGATGTCAAGGAGAAGAAACTTTGCTAAATTACTTTTCACATTACCTTGGTATCGATGCTCATTTTAGATAGTAGAAGTTTCCACCTTCCGCTTCACATTCCCATGAGAACATGTCATACATAGATCTAAATTGGAAAACCTGGAAGACAAACATATCGACAAGAGGTAAGGTGAATTTTTATTCAGCTAATATGAAGGCCCCGAGTGTTTTGGAGACGAAGAACCACTAAACAAACCAGTGGAACAATTTCTAAAGAAAGGCATATAACTTATCGAGTCATGACTCATAATAGCCGTTGGGGCTTGGACCCCCGAAATCCAACAAATCATGGAAACGTATGTTATCTCCACAGTTCTCATTATAAGCACATTGTGTCATGAACTTTCTTTTAAGAGTGTGGTTAGTGGGGCCTAAGGCGGCAGTATAACCAAATATTTCAATTGTTTTTAATCCTTTAATCGGTTACCATTTTTGCCATCTGATAATGTGGTGATTCTGCAAGAAATAAATTAAATAGGTAAGTATCTTCTAATCAGTATTTGTCATTAGATAATAAAGACGATAGAAACACGACATCCCTTCAGATTCCCTAAAGGTTGTCTAAATTTATAACTACAGCAAAAAAGATAGGTCTACTCCATTTGGTCCATCAAATTGAAGTTAAGTGCATATATGTATAGGTACTTAAAGCCTTCGGAGTTGTGACATTAAAATCAAGCCTTATTTTGGGAAAACTTATCGACCAAATACACCACTGTGTTGTATATTTTTCGGTTTTTCCTGCAAATGTCATTTCTTCCCAACTCCACTACCTGGATATAGAGGAATTAAAGAAACAAAATTCAAACATCAAACTCGGATTGCAGAAGCACTGTACTCAAGAACTCAAAAGCTAGTTTCCATACTACACCCCATAAGCAGTAGACCAAACCCTACTGCTTCTTGGCACTCCGGAGTTCTCCCCTGTTGTTATCCTTAATTTTCCAGTTGGACCTCTATTTTTCTACAAATTTAAAAGTGGATAAGTTCATATGCATGGCATATTAATTCTTAGATGCTTCTTACAATGGAGCAGATAGTTAGAAGAACACAAAGTAAAATAACCAATTTTCAAAATAAATCAGTTCTGAGAAGATTATGTGAACGATATAAACAAAGAATATGAGCCTCATATAGCATACTTTTTACACTAAAAGAAAAAATCTATTAGAAGATTTGGCTTAAGAATTTCTTGGTGCTTACTTCCAAGCATTGAGGAATACTAATTCTTCCTTTAAAGGTTCCTAGGTTATAGATAATTAGTTAAGTTGATACCAATATACCTATAGATTGTCAACAATTTGACTCATAGTAACACTGTTGTAGTGGATGATTAAAGAATCCCTGCACAACTTGGCAAGAACGCCACCATATATGCTTTTCCAGAATTTGAAGCTATTAAGATGCTATTAACTTGTAGAAGATAGTGATTGGTGAATCTACCAAATAGTAATTCCATCTGTAGGAGTCGAACCCACAATTACATGGTTGAGAACCATGTGCTTTTCCATTTGAGCTAAGACAGCAAATAACAATTCCAATTTAAGTGGGATATAACATGAGTAATATAAAGTAGACGTAGTTGTAAACATTAAATATCTTTAGATCCTACTTCAGGCTTGAGTTGATGGCCATTTGTACACCTAGCAGAATACTACACAAACACTGTGGAGAGCAAGAGATAATTTGACCAGTGAAGTACCTCCCAGATCAGGAATAATATCCGTACATCATTTGCAATGTGTCATCGTGGTGTTGATATGGGTATAGAAGTAATCCAATTCATATAATGATCAGCGTGGTAGCATTAAAGTACCTCTTGAATTCACCTGAAGTTCCCAAAGAAATCATAAATAATCCAATTAAGACTGAAACAAAGATAACTGAAGCTTAGAGATGTATAATTAACCATTGAACAACCAAATGTAGATCCAAAGAATTAAAGTGATAGAAGTCGAGTGAGTTTTCTGCTCTTCTTGAATTTGAACCATGTGATTTAGATTCAAACAACTATCATCATCATTCTCTACATTAGGAACCACTTCCTAAAACGTACACAGTTTCAAAAAATATACTTATAATGCCATAAAAATTGTCATTTAAAGCTTAACAACTTAAGATTGGGCTCTTCAAGTGTCTTGAAGATAAAAAAGAGCGAAATTTCGGATACATTTACATCTATGCAGAATTAAAATCTTAGTATGACTATGCTATAGGAAAATTCTTGGGGTACACAACGGGCGTGTTCATATTTCAGATCCTTGCAAGCAGATTAAATTTATTAATACGTGCACATATCTGAGTTGCATAACACAAATGTATTAATTCGAGCACATATATTAGTTGCATAACACTCACTTGAGAAAATTTTGGCATTTTGACCTGCATACTGACCAAAAAGTTCTATGAAATAGTAAGATCCCCATAAATGTATGCAGAATCTATATAAGATAACACAGATTATCGGCTAAGAAAGAGAGGTAAAAAAGTATATTTATTTCATTCCATAAGAATGATAAGGTTCTTACTTACTGGTTCAAAGGAAAAATCTCATTAGCACAGGGTGTATGCTATAGAAGCTTGTTTTGTTCTTTGTCTCATAATCTCATTGCTCTCTCTACATATATGTTGTCTACGTTCTGAAAAGCATTTCTTTGTATTGGTCCCTGCATTGGAACTAACAGGTTTAGTGTGAAATTCGAAAAGTAAGCATTAGACTTGCTTGCGCACTAACTTTTCCCTGCACTTAATTGAACAAAGCCTCCACTTCATCATTATTCAAATCAAAAGGAGCGCTGAGTATAATACAGCGTATACATAAAATACATCCACATGTATTTCAAATTCATTACCTAAAAGTCGAAGATAATTACCGAAAGTGGAGCTTAATTGGATACCTTAATTGATCATTTTGACAGAATTATGTCGCAGAATTACGTCTCTAACAGCCTTCATTGTATCTAAAGATGCAAAATCAATTACAATAAGCACTACCTTATGAATGGTGGTCATTATCAAACCTTAGAGCACATCTACTTGTATTTGCCAACTCAAATTCATGTGAGAACCAAAACCCGTCACTGCTCAAACAATATACACATCTAACAAAATCAATAACCAAACCCAAAATATTTTAAGTGGAATGATGCCCAAAAAGTAAGGAAAACAAATGGCTCCTACATGCATCCAGGATTCCAAATTCTTTCTTCAAAGAGATTCAGAGAGATACATTGACTAATAAGATAGAAGCAATCCGGGAGATTATGAATGCACCTGAAATCCCTGTATCACAACACAAAAATAAGAGAGAATAAAAATTAGAATATGCTGTTTATAAAAAAACTCAGAGATTCAAAACTCAGTTTATCCATT
Organism: Papaver bracteatum; assembly: GCA_023529315.1. Classification (NCBI taxonomy): domain Eukaryota; kingdom Viridiplantae; phylum Streptophyta; class Magnoliopsida; order Ranunculales; family Papaveraceae; genus Papaver; species Papaver bracteatum. Next base: position 1,184,258 of record JAJJWX010005351.1, read on the forward strand.
TTTCATACGATTCATTGAATTTCTTCTCTCACATGTTCTCCCTTGCTGGAATCAGTTGAACTCAGAATTTCAAAAAAATTTACCCAAATATCCAATTTTCATCGGATTCAAAATCAAGTAAAATAAGGAATCGTCGATGAAGATAAACAATTACCTGAGTCAATTACTAATCTGAAAAGAACTAAACCCAAAATTAAATAATGAATCGTTGATGAATTATAGTAGCTCATATTAGTTTTTATTTTGTAGTGATGAATTACAGTAGATCATATTAGTTTAGGCCCACTTACTGCCATATGCCGAGTGTCGAGTCTTACTTTCTTCCATGGTAGTAAAACAAAAGCATAAAATCAATTCCACAAAAAAGTAATTAAGAATACTAAAATCAGTTGTTATTATTGGCATATCACATAAATATGCTTATCAAGGAACTTGAAGAAATATGTAATGCGTCCATCGAGGATCTTGATACTATACAATGATCACATGCCACGGTCTGTGGGACTCATAATTTGCAAAATGGTCACCTAACTTGAAAGAATTACTCGAATGATAGAAGCCTGAGAAAGCTAAAATTATAGCAAATTCTGCTCACGCAATCCCAAATATTATCCTAGCCAAATAGATCAGCGTGTCAGGATCAATGAGTAAAATGGACCAAGTAAATTAAAATTGAGCATCTCCAATAGAAATTAACTCATGTCCTAAACAGTGAGTTCTCAGAACCCCAATGTCCTTATTTGGCTCAGCGTCGAAGGGTATTACTACAGTGGTGCTTCGCAGCTTCTGGATCTAATATTAGTGCTTCTTTGGACTGTGTTACATACAAAGGTAGCGGCTGTAGCCTCAACAACTCTACATATAGCTATCAAACTCAAAATTTCACGAAGGAAAGAACCTCAATTGAGTCCCATGGACATATTTTGAATTTATTTAAAAGTGTCTTAGACCCTATATATGAAAATCGTAAAGTGGTGCTCATGAACCCTGTTATACCACCAAATAGAGAGACACTTGAAATACGCATTGTGTGCAACAAAACCTAACCACAATGGTTGTGTAAAAGTCGAACACAGATGACTCCACTACTATGACTTTCTACCATGTCTATTACTTTCTGATTCCAACCAGCAGGCAACCAAACATGATTCTGAGTACTCTGAATATAATTGTTAACAGTATGCAAGTTTACCAATTACCATAAACAGAACCAATTATAAAACTGAAAGCTAGGAAGTTCTCTTGCTAATCTTGCATGTCCGTATACAGTACCACCAGAAACCAGCAAGTACTTCCCGTTGACTTCCTCTCTCACCTGTTCTTATACAACACCAGTTTTTGGACCTCTTAAATCATCCGGACGTCCAACACCACCTAATATCAGTTTACCGTCACCAGCTACACAACCTGAACTCTACCACCGGAAGCTCATCGACTAATATCAGCCCCAAAATTACTATTACTGTGATCTGTGTGGAAGCTCTGTGAAAACAAAGTAACGAACATTAACACCTGAAATGAGTAAGATAAAAAATCTAAGAAATGGAATTAAACAAAAGAGTATGGAGAGGAAAAGAGGCAGTAGACTATCAGGGTTGCGAGAAAAGGATAAGATATTGTATATTAGGCCGTAGGTGTCCTTACAGTCAATTATAATCAACTGATACATCTGCTCTTCTAATTAATTCATCTTACCATACAAACTGTCTATTATAATCAACTCATATATCTGCAGCTCTTCCAATTAATTCAACTTAATACCATACAAACTGTCTATTGTAATCTGATTGAAAGAGCCACGGATTATGAGAAGATTACCTCCACCCTTTTTCTCGTTTGTTGATACAAAAGCAACACCCTTTCCTCATTGAACTAATTATCATCATCTAAACCCTACAAAATTCAAACACAAAGGTGTGAGATACCTCTCCAACTGATCTTAACAGGATAGTGCTCCAACCGATCTTAACTGTTGCATCAGACTTTATAGTTAAAGAACAACATCATGTCATGAACTTAACCAATAGACATGTGAAAGATCAAGAGCATCAATCTAAAATAAAGCTTGAGTGAAAACGGTAAAATCTTTGAAATTGTTGTAGCATGATGTTCATTATTATTGTTTGGATACAAAATCAAAATCTAAGAGATTATATTATAGGCTTACATACCATGAACCACATGAGTGACTATACTCTCAAATTTCACCTGTACACACAAAATAATGTTAAGCCATCATGTTGCACTTTCAATTTTCAACTGCAATCAGTTTTTTAATAAACTAAAAAGAACAATTAAACTATATAGTAGAAACCAACTGTAGTTGCAGATTATCTCACAACTACACCCTCATAAGAATCCATTAAAATGATTCCTACATTTAATTAATTTGATATGAAACTAAGAATTAAAGTACTAAAATTATAAAAAGAGACACAAAGATTTTTACGTGGTTCGATCAATGTGATCTACATCCACGGTGCTTCACTAGTGATTGTATGTGATTACATGATTTTATAATTGAGACTCCATTAATGAATATTTGGAGCTCTAGTTTTTTGGGGAAGAAGATGATAAAGAAAATAAATCTCTCCTAACATTTTCTCTCCCCTCCTAAAATTATCCTCTCTTTCAAAATGTGTCTCTCCTTCTAAAAAAGACCTCTCTTACTTCTCATGCCTAAATGGCTATTTATATGATCTTACAAAAGACGACAGTTGTGTTGTCCCGCCATTTCGGATTTGAGAATTATCTTGCGAACCTTCGTAACTTCACTTCGCGAATTTCCTTTGCTTTCCTCGTGATTTCCTTTGCTCGCAAGATGTCTTTTCTCTCCACAATTTCGTAAGTTATCATTTGTTGTGATATTCCGCTCCTACATCTTGCCTCTTTTTTCTTGAATATTTCTTGAAGAGCGATATTTAAGAAAAAATCCGTTGTAGTAGTCTTTGATCTTTGTTGATGAAGGAACGAGTGAAAGAATATCAAACTCAAAAAGTATATACTTGCCTCTATTCTTTTGCGAAGTTCTGAAGCTTTAAGAAGTAATTAGAAGTATCATCTTGCGAAGTATCTTGAAGAAGTATGAAATATAAGAAATATAAAATATCCTTGAAGAAGTATAAGAAGTACTCAATCCTCGAAATATATAGGAAGTATGAAATATCCTTGATTAGTGTGATAAATATTGCCTCTGTTCATGTGATAAATATTGCCTCTGTTCATGTGAAATTATTATTCCATTTTTGGTGAGGATTCTTGTTGAGAAGATAAAGAACATAAAATATTTTCTTGGGTATCCATAGTTGCCTCTGTTCTTTATCTATGAAGGAGAATCCTTGAGAAAATGTTGAATAAGTAAATTGTGTCTTTATTCTTATCTTGTATCTGCCTCAAGTGGTAACCCTACTAATTTCTGAATTTTTCTGCGAATTTCTGGGGTTTTCTGCGAATTTCTGAACTTCTAAATAGTGCTGCGAATAGTGTTGCGAATATAGTGTTGCGAATATAGTGTTGCGAACATAGTGTTGCGAATATAGTGTTGCGAACATAGTGTTGCGAATATAGTGTTGCGAATATAGTGTTGCGAACTATGAATAGTCCTGCGAATTATGAATGTTTCTGCGAAGTTTCGCGGTATTATCCTGTAAAATTTTGTAAAATACTTGTGCGCATATAATGTATATGTAATGATTATGTTATGAAATGTGTATGCGATGCTTATGCAATGCTTTTATGATGCGAATATAATGCTTGAATGATGCGAGTATGATACTTGTATGATGCGAATACTTTTGCAATGTATATTTCAAGTTTCTGTTACTTAGCTCATTTTTTCGCATTAAAATTGATGTAATCTTTAAGTTGCTTCCATTCCTGCAATATAATCATCTTCGCAAGTATATTTGCGTATTTTTGTACATGTATCCGTCTTTGATTGCGAATGAAATCGCCTCTTTTGTTATGACTTAGTGATATATATTCTTGTAAAAATTCTTCAATGATATTGATGGAATTGTCTTCTTTGTTAGGACTTCATGATATATATTCTTGTAAAAATTCTTCAATGATATTGATGGAATTGTCTTCTTTGTTAGGACTTCATGATATATATTCTTGTAAAAATTCTTCAATGATATTGATGGAATTAATTTCATTAATTGCTGTGGTCTTATTATGCCTTCCTAAGTAAAGGTCTTATTTTGCCACCTCTTTTGTAGCGACAAAATCGCAGGACGTTCTTACATTTTCATGCAAAAACCCATTGATCTTGCCTTATATTTTTTGTATAGTATTTTAGCCTCTTCAGGAAGTGTTGCGACAACATGATAGGCCTAAATATTCTTGTGAACGTAAATCCCCATGACATTGCCGTCTTGCGATGAAATCGCAGGACGTCTCTACACTTTCATGTAGTGACCCATTGATCTCATCTTAACTTCTTTATTATGTTCTGCGAGTTCTATTTTTTTTTTTTTTTTTAGAAGGATCGCAGAAGTTCAATTGTTGCACAAATATGACAAGCCTTAATGTTCTTGCGAACAAAAAGCCTCGTGATATTTGCGTCTTACAGCACGTATCAGCTCCCTAATGGAGGGTGCCGCCCTTTATCTTCCCCTTGGTTTCCCCTTCAAGGAAGCGTACATCGACCATACAAGGTTAGCTCTTCCCATCCGGTTCTGAAAACAACCAGCTTTTGATCGCAACCTCTTATCCTTTTTGCCTATAGGGCTTATAGTTACGAGGTTGCACCCTATGGGGTATCTTTGGGCCAAGTGCATCATTTTCCAAGACTTGTCAAAAATGGCAGATGTGCTTCAAGCCCACCCGACACTCTTGACTCAACCGTGTACCTCGGCGCCTTGATCGTTTTCTGCACTTCTTGGGAAAGACAGTATGCCTTAGTCGCCCAACCTAAATCATGTTACACCGCATAATATTGCGTAATGTCGCAAGATTAGGTGAGAATCCAAGGTGTCTAACCCGGATAGGTACCCCGTAAAATCTGCCATGTACTAAGGGCCCTTGGTGGTGTTCCGGTTACCCTTAGCCATGGTTATAGGTACCCCCTTAAATGACGCACTTTAGGACTTTGCCTCTTACGAAATGTTGCTTCGAGAACTAGGGTGTACGCCACAAAGGTTTTCCTGTGTAAAATTTTCTGCGGCTCTCTTTCTTTTTTGGAGGCTGATCACAGATTGCGGTCTTTTGTTCGCAAATAAATTTTTGCATCTTTCTTTAATGAAAGCTAATCGCAATTGATTTTTGGCGGTATTTTTTCGCCTTTTATAAGTAGAATTAAAATTCTTTTTATTCGTAAAAACTCATCGTAAATTTTTCATGTACATAAAATGTTGCATATTTTCATAAGATCTTTAGTATAAGAAGTATGAGAAGTATTCATATCGTTTCTTTAAATTAAAACTGTTCTATAGAAGTATTTAATTTTCTCTGTTTTTTGTAACTTTGAAGTCTTTGAAAAATTTTGAAATCTTTAAATTTTTGCGATTAATTCAATTTTGAATTTTGCGAGTATATCGCTTTTGGTAAATAAAATCAAAAATCTTTTGTATTTTGTAAATAAAATACTCGAGGATTGAGTACTTACCTTTTTCGGCTTGTTGTTGTCTCTGTTGTTGTTGTCTGAGAAGCGAATAAGCGCCTTAAATTATATGAATGTCTCGCAACAGTATGAAGTGTGAGAATTGAGACTTGTTGGTTACTGAGACTTAAAGTAACAGGTATGGCGAGCTGGATTTGCTAGGCTATTGAGATCACAATGAACTGGTAATCTATTGTTGCGAAGTTAGAAGTGAAACTTGTTAGGCTATTGCTGCGAAGTAATTGGTGCTTTGGTTAGCTGGGTTTTCTATTGCTGGTAATAAGTATTTTCACGAGCTGGGTTTGATGTTAATCTTCATTGTTGCGAACCGAACCCTCTTTGCTAGTTAATCTTCATTGTTGGATGGGCTTGTAATGATTCATTAGGGTTCCTTAATTTAATTTCACTGCATAATAAATCTTGACGTAGTATATTTCGCAGACTTCTTTCCTTTTCTTTGCTCGTAGCTTTTAGCTGGAGTTGTCTCTATTCTTTGCACGTTACTATGTTTGTTGCTCTGGCTATAGAATTCTTCTACTTTTCCCTTCCTGAGCCTATGCTTCGCGAACTGATAGGTGTTCTGCGAAACATTGTTGCGATCAACAGAATGTTTCTAAGGGAGATGGTACAGAAGCTTGATAACACTGATGAGCTTTAAGTTGGATACTATTGGCTTCTATTTTTTGTTGTGGTTGGTGACTAGACATTGATGCACGGAGGTTGGAGTTTGAAGGGTGTTGTTGCATCTTCATCTTTCTCAGACAGATCAGCTCATCAGCTCATGGAATAGTGGTTAGGTATACTGTATAGGGAGTTGGAGTTGAAGGGTGTTGTTGCAGCCTTAAACAGTGCGCACTTGTTCCAAGTTATCTTTGCTAATCTGCCATATTTGTGTGAGTTTCCTTTTACGAAGTGACAGATTGTTGCGAACTGGATTGGTTGATTTCTCTCCAACCGTGAGTATCCTTCGCAGAACATGAGTAATAATTCTTTTCTTAGGACTGTTTTCAATATGTTCCTCTTTTATGCTGTATTCTTCATCACTGTCAATGATTCCCATTTTTTTTCTTAACTAAGCTTCTATACTTGAAAGTTTTTGACGAATTGTGCTTCGCAGAATTTCTCCCTTGTCACGTTTATTTTTCCTCTTCGCAGAAACTTACCCTTTTTGGATATAAAGATTGGACAATTTCTTCTACTAACTTGATGATCCATGATTAATACCAGTACCTAAACACACAGATCCTTCTCATCACCACGCTAAGTATAATAACTGCCATAGTACATTCGCCATAAATTGGGAACACCAGCAAAGATCCTCCACATAGAGTACAAAGTTTTTGCTACTTCATTATAAAGCATCTTAGATGAATGTTCCCTAACGTAATTTTCACGTATGAACTGTAACTCCTTAAGGTGAACAGCAACGTGTTCCCTGGTGAATCCAGCAGGTGAATTCATGTGTGCAAAAATCTTAGCTCCACCGGCTTTTCAGGTTCCTCTTTAACTTGGAACTCGAATAGCTGCATGTGTGTTTAGCTGGTGTTGTTTTCAAGGGAGTGAATAAAATGCTTTGAACTACTTTCTTCTTGCGAAATAGTTACAGGCTTTGCGAAGTAAACCTCCATATGAAGTACTTGTTTGCGCTATGAGTGTTCGCAAGGTACACATTTGAAGCTGCGTTGAGAGTTGCGTCAATAGTTGCGTCTGTAAAAGAGGAACTGTTGCGTCTTGTACACATCTAAACCTCCATATGAAATATTGTTGCGTCAAGATGTAAACGATTAAAAATTTCTGGTGTAATATCTGATTATTTGGCTGGTGTTTTCTTGACAGTTCCATCATTAGTCAATACTCAATAAAAATTTCCAAGCTAAGTTGTTGTTCTTGTGTTTCAGGATTTAAGCTGTCTAACTCTTCTTTTTGTTGAGGTTGATCATAGTACCTCAATATCTTTACCGATTCCTCATGTACATTTTCCTGCGAATCTTGTCTTAGTCGAGATCATCTTAGTTCAAAACCTGTGGAATCATTTCATCTCTTTATTTCAAAATCTTCAATATACAGCCACAACAACAAACGCAACACCAACTCCCTTTCTATTATATCCGTTGCCACAACATGCAAAGCTTTTGTCTTTCTGTTCAAATCCCAGCTTCTTAGTTTCTTCCAGATTATTTCACTCTAGATTCATGTCTATAGCATTCTGGAGTGGGGCATTTCATAACCTTCTTCTGTCTTCACTGGAATAGTTAGTTGTCGTTGGGCTGCGAATATTCTGCGGCCATTGACCTCCTACTCTTGGCGCTGCGAGTCTTTGGAACTTTGCTTGATTTAATTATCCATTTTCCCTGCTTCTCTGTGAATTGTTGATGATGTTTTTGTATCATTATGCACCTCTGTTCTTCGCGTGAATGACATTTCTTCACTGGTGATGTAGTTAATTTTATTTTTTGGTTCACAGGAATTGATGAACTGAGACGGAATGGCTCTATTCACTAGTTGTACTAGCTAATCTTCGCAGGAGAGATTTTTGTAGCATTTTGATTCTTCTGTGAAGATATCTTGTGTTCGTTGTTTTTACTTCGCAAACTTTTAATGAATAGAAAATAGGCAAACTTCTTCTGATTAAAGCAAATTTCTTCTGATGTTAGTTTGTTTCCTTCATGAGGTAAGTTTCTTCATTCGCATTTCTGATGAATGCAAATTTCTTCGTCCTATATCAACCCCAATCTTTCCTCTATCAACTGCAAAGATTCCTTCACGGAGCTATTTGATTTTTTCCTTCGTCCAACTCTTTGGCATCTTCAACTTTCTTTTCCCTGGTTGTACGTTTGTATCAGTTGTTCGCCATTTGAAGATACAATATTATAGTCTTTTGATAATATTCTTTAATTGATCTTGAAAATTTGAAATCCAGCGGAGTTCATCATCAACCGTAACTAATTTCTTTAAATTTTCTCGGAACCAACAAGAATAGGCTTCTCTTCCTATTTCTAGCGCCAATTATGTAGTTGCAGATTATCTCACAACTACACCCTCATAAGAATCCATTAAAATGATTCCTAAATTTAATTAATTTGATATGAAACTAAGAATTAAAGTACTAAAATTATAAAAAGAGACACAAAGATTTTTACGTGGTTCGATCAATGTGATCTACATCCACGGTGCTTCACTAGTGATTGTATGTGATTACATGATTTTACAATTGAGACTCCATTAATGAATATTTGGAGCTCTAGTTTTTTGGGGAAGAAGATGATAAAGAAAATAAATCTCTCCTAACATTTTCTCTCCCTTCCTAAAATTATCCTCTCTTTCAAAATGTGTCTCTCCTTCTAAAAAAGACCTCTCTTACTTCTCATGCCTAAATGGCTATTTATATGATCTTACAAAAGACGACAGTTGTGTTGTCCCGCTATTTCGGATTTGAGAATTATCTTGCGAACCTTCGTAACTTCACTTCGCGAATTTCCTTTGCTTTCCTCGTGATTTCCTTTGCTCGCAAAATGTTCTTTGCTCGCAATATGTCTTTTCTCTCCACAATTTCGTAAGTTATCATTTGTTGTGATATTCCGCTCCTACACCAAGAAAAAGTAGCAAAATATCAAAATTTATAAACAAAAAGATCAAAGAAACCCTGCCCATATTTACCCCAGAGAAACTCCCCATAACAGTGAGTATGAACAATCCAAAGCTGGACGAAATTTTCCAAGTTGTACTGATCATCCAAAACAAATCCAGTTAACATCAGTCTACACTTGAATACCGATAATGATGTACATCATTCACAAATCCAGGCTAGATATGTTTCATATAATCATGTGAACAGAGAATATTTCAATGCCAACATAAAGAAATTCCAGTATAATCCATCTAAAGTTAATTACCACCCAATGACATAAATGTAAACAGAAACAACAATGTACTTTAGTATCGAGAAAGTCGAAAACACACCTTACAGAAACCATTTTTTGTAACCTAAGCCTACACCATGGGAATAATTTTTTTTTTAATGTGGGAACAAATAAAAAATACAAAAGTATTGTGTAATTCCGACATAGCCATTGTCACCACGGGATCACACTAAACAATTACACCATCGGTCGCCCCATTACTGGCGTGTGCTTGAACAGGAAGCCGATACCTATACCGGTATTGTAAGATATTAAAACTATATGATTTTATATATACTATAGTATCTGACCACTTCATTACTTAAAATTATCCACCTTCTTTGCTAGCATCTGACCACCTTCATTGTGTCTACGCATACAACAATATTGTTGGAAAAACTAACCAGCATATAATATAGCTGGTCAAGTGGAACGTAATAAATTAAGATTCTTAGGCACAAACTTTAAGAGTAGGTCGTGACTTATGAGCATAACAAAAAGTAGAAAACACTCAAAAATTGGATTGCATCGTTACTGCACATCTTAGCATACTGACATATCCTACTGTTGATTCACATGTCATTCACAAATGGAAATCAATATATAACAAATAAATCATAGAAATGAAGAAAACTGACCCTAAATCGGAGAAAAGCCTCTGTTTTGAATTGTTGAGACAAATGAGTTATCAAAGTAATACTACATATGAGGGAAAAAAAACAATCGATAGATATGTTTCCCAAACTTTGTGATAACATTTAACTTGATCCTACATTGTAATTAACTGGATCTTAAGAATATCCCTGAAGATGGCAAAAAAATATCTGTTGCATAGACGAAGTCGGTTCACTTAATCTTGATTAAGAAATTTGCTACACAAAACAACACTACCAAGCAATGACGACAAAATATATTATTGAAGGAATTTGAAGATGCATGAAAACTCTTGTCCAAACAAAGCAATAAGATAAAAACAATCCAGTATCATGAGAAAATAGGCTGTTATATAATCAGTCTTTTCTATGCGAGCTCTCGCACCTGAATTTAAAATGAAGCAGCCTTCAGAATATTCGACAGTCCGTGTTAATCCATGATCCTGAAAAGCTCTCGTGTCAAAGTCTGTATGGCAAAAAAACTTTGATACATATACTTTGTGCACAATGGCAGAAATGGAGATAACAAAATTATTATTTATTCACAGACCTGACTCGATTGAACGATCCTGTGGCCTGAAACAAAAATTTTTTGGCATGCACACTTGTCTTTCAAACTGCACTTGGTCCCTTTTAAACAACACTTTGCTGCTATCAACACGAATAGTTGCAGCAACACTTTTTACAACTAAAAATCAGCTCAAGAACTTGACCCCAACAGACCACTCAAGAACTGGACAACATCATCCTATTGTTTGTGTTATTCAACCTGTATAGTGAAACCAATGCGAATTTTGAAGTTTTTAATTACCTATTTGGCTGCCATAAGCTCTACCTCTAAGGCGTCCACCGCACTACCAAGTTGTTCCTCCTTTACAGAAGATGCCTTAGTTTCGTGGGATCAAGATCCTACCGCGAATCAACATTAATATCTGGAACAAACAAAACAGTTATTCGCCATAACTATTGCTATCAGAATTGCTGGAGAAAGAAAATAAGAAAACTGACCTATTAAACTTTGAATCGAATCCAGTCCCAGAAAGAAGAACCATAGGGTGCTTGGGTTGTCATGGATTTAGAGCAAATAACTATAATTAAGCCTAATTGACAAAAGAAATTAAACTTTGCCTCCAAAAGCACAAACTAAAACACTGCAAAAAATTAACAAACTTTCGTTAGGAATTACAATAATCTACAACAGATAAGCAGGGACGAACCGCAAAAAAAAAAAAAAAAAAAAAAAAACCAAATCAAAATAATTCAAATCCTCAAATTAAAGCCTGACCTAATTATCAAATCTGGAGCAAAAGCAAAAAGGATAGAAAGAAACCCAATTCATACCTGGTTGAGAACTCTTCCGATAAACCATACTGACACAGATAGGAGAAACTCAATAACCCTAGAAATCATAAGAAATTGAAAAATTGAATCCAAATCGATATTTATTTAGATTGAAAATTAATCATCCACAATTCATGGTATAAGTCGAACAATTTCCTCACTAATTAATGGATTCGACAATCCCCATTACGTCTAATTTAAACTCAATGAATAAATTAAACCACTGTGAGGTAGAGATCAAAATAAGGTTAATTATCTTGAAAATTTTACAGTAGCAGTATCATCCTTAATGAAACTGAAGGCAACCTTGTTGGGAAATTGTTGGGGAACACGGAAAGAAGGAGAGAGGTTTAGGGGAGAAAGAGATCCTGGCCACTACATACATATGGTTTACGGATCATTATGTAAGGAGGAGTGGTTTTCATTGTGAGATGTAAGTATTGACTAAGGGGGAGCGATACATATCACCATAGTATTATTTCACAGTTGTGATGCAATTGGACTTTAATTCGATATAATAATATTATAACATTGTATAACAATGATTGAGAACATCCAGTTTCTTATTGTTATGGATATGGATCTTCAACAACAATGATGTTGAGTTGAACAAGTTCAGAATCGCTGGAGTACTTGGAGTAGCAAAGAATTCAAGGAATGTTGAAAAGCCAAGGAAATCAAGCATGATGGATGAGAAGCAACAAAGTTTATTTATTTTGTAATCCATATGTATTGATAGTTTTCCCACTAAAATTGACAAAGGGGGAGATTGTTAGAGATCTGCTTGGTCGAACTCCCAAAATTTGCTATCTCAAGCTTGTTTTTCAAGTTTAGTTGTCAAAACTATAAGTCTTGATTTCTAGTCTACTTATAGCTATGTCTTAGATTAGGTTAGAATATGTAGTTAAGCTTTAGACTTCGTTCACCAATTGAAGAAGAACATCTACTGAAGAGCTTGGAGGAACTTCATCAATAAAAGGTATGTGGAGACTAAAACTTATCTATCACTCATAAGTCTATTTTATTCTATATTCTAATGAGACTAAGTTGTATAGCTATATAGACTTTTACATTATACACATTTGATATTTCGAGAATGGTTTATCCGTAAACCATAACGATGAATACAGATTTTTATCTATGTAACAGAGTCCCGTGTCTTAAAACATAATCGGACGGTCCCGAATTACTCCCGAGAATCTAGACGGACGGATATATCTTTCGCCTAATGATATATCCTGGCCACAGGATCGCTCGATCCGACGGTGGATATGTCTCCCGTATTACTCTTTTTGCCTCCCCGAATTACTTATTCCTGACCACAGGATCGTCGTATCCTACGAACACGAATGTCCCAATCATAACCACCGTATTTCCTTAAGGGGGACACTAGGTATCACGCCGGCCTACGGCCGGGGCTCAACCTCTCGTCGATTTTTCTAAAAGTTGTTCTAAGCCTATATAACTTAAAATATAATATAATAGAATTGAACGTCAACTGAAAATACTAAGACCAAGTCTAATGCAATTTTAGTTTGTTGTCATAGCAGAACGATCTCAATATTTAATTTGACGTGTCATATTATACTGTGTTAGTCGGGGCATAGTAGCATGTTTAATTAGTTGGACCCTAGTATCCGGATAAGGAGCCGGGGCCTACGGCCCCAGCGGTGGTGAAAATTTAAATGCAGGTGTGGTGCCCAAATATTTAGTTGGTCGTATCATATTATAGTGTGTGATATTACGCTATATCATTTAGCGGTCCAAATATTTAGTTGGTCGTGTCATATTGTAGTGTGTTAGTTAGTCGGGTCACAACAGCGTGTTTGATTAGTTTGATCATAGTAGCCGGGAAGTCGGGGCCTACGGCCCCGGCTGTCGATAAAATTTAAAGGAATATATAGTGCCCACATATTTAGTTGGTCGTATCATATTATAGTGTGTTAGTTAGTCGGGTCACAGTAGCGTGTTTAATTAGTTTGATCATAGTATATGGGAAGCCGGGGCCTACGGCCCCGGCGGTCGAGAAATTTGAAAGGAAGATATAGTGCCAACATATTTAGTTGGTCGTATCATATTATAGTGTGTTACTTAGTCGGGTCACAGTGGCGTGTTTAATTAGTTTGATCATAGTAGACGGAAAGCAGGGGCCTACGGCCCCGGCGGTCGAGAAAATTGAAAAGTAGATATAGTGCCAACAAATTTAGTTGGTCGTATCATACTATAGTGTGTTAGTTAGTCGGGTCACAGTAGCGAGTTTAATTAGTTTGATCATAATAGTTAGGAAGCCTGGGCCTACGGCCTCAGTGGTGGAGAAATTTAAAAGTAGATATAATGCCCACATATTTAGTTAGTCGTATCATATTATAGTATGTTAGTTAGTCGGGTCACAGTAGTGTGTTTAATTAGTTTGATCATAGTAGTCGAGAAAATTTAAAAGTAGATATAGTGCCAACATATTTAGTTGGTTGTATCATACTATAGTGTGTTAGTTAGTCGGGTCACAGTAGCGTGTTTAATTAGTTTCATCATAGTAGTCGGGAAGCCGGGGCCTACGGCCCTGGCGGTGGAGAAATTTATAAGCAGATATAGTGAGGATATGAGAACATTATTGTCTTACCTCTCGACGATTTTCAAAAAGTTGCTCTTACCTCTAGTTGATTTCTCGTGTCCGGCTGGGGCTTAACCTTTTTAGATTTTTGTTTATTGTTCATTTGCTAGGGCGGTCGATCAGTATCTTCCCATGCAATTTTAGTTTGTGGTCATTGCAAAACGGTCCCAATATTTAGTTGGTTTTTTCACAGAAGTGTGTTTAATTAGTTAAACCATAGTAGCCAGATAGCCGGGGCCTACAGCCCCGACGGTGGAAAAATTTAATGGAAGATTTAGTGCCCACATTAAAATTAGTGTGTCGGTTTGTCATGTCTATAATAGTCGGGAGCATATTTAGTTAGTTGAGTCATAGCAAAACGATCCCAATATTTAGTTGGTCGTGTCATATTATAGTGTGTTAATTAGTCTGGTAACAATATCATGTTTAATTAGTAGGACCATAGCCCCGACGATGGAGAAAATTTAAAGGAAGATATAGTCCCACATTAAAATTAGTGTGTTAGTTGGTCCTGTCTATAATAGTCGGGAGCATATTTAGTTAGTCGGGTCATAGAAGAACGGTCACATTATTTAGTTGGGCGTGTCATATTATAGTGTGTTAGTTAGTCGGATCAAAGTAGCGTGTTTAATTAGTTGGATCATAGTAGCCGGATAAGGCCGGGGCCTATAGCCCCGGTGGTGGATAAAATTTAAAGGCAGATATAGTGCCCAATATTATTTAGTCGGTGTTTGTGGGAGAAAACTACTTCTGCCGGTTTGGGTAATTTTGGGTGTGTGTGGATGAGAAGTGAGTTTAAACCTTCAAAAAATGTGCTGCACGATGAGCACTTTGATTCGAGAGGTAATCTATACAATTCTGGCCTAAACCGAAGACACGGACGTTCCAGATTTGTTTCGGTCACAGGTGAAGGATGTGAGGTTGATCTTAGGGAGGGAAGCGAAGAATGTGTTGAGAGTATGAAGGTGAAGGCTATTTGATGACTTGTTAACAAAAGATTGAGAAATCTAGCAAATGTTGCAGGCAGGCTCTGGGTGTTGAATACGATTAACACTTGGTTTTTTGTGTTGTTCGAACTTCTGTCTTTGGAAATAGGGAGGAGAGCCTATTTATACAAGTCATTAATCCTTCTTCACGTCTCTCATGGGAAGTGGAGGAAGTGGTGTGAGGGAAGAGTGGAGTTGTGTGTGAGTGTCACACGATCAGAACTGCCCACTTCTCTCATCTTGACTTAACCGCCCATGTCTTCCTAACACGTTCTTGTGATGGCGCGTTGCACGCTGCACGCTGTAAACCGCCAGACCAATACCCCAGTTTGTATCCCCCAGTTGTGACGTGATTAATGTCTCGAGTGTGTGGATCGCGGGACCCACAGAAAATAGTGCAGGGTGAACCATGAACTTGGTATAACATCGCATGCAGCCATCTTCAGGTAACCGTTTGGAGGCTGTATAGACAGGCCATGCCTTGGTCGGTTACCTTGTGAAGAAGAGTGACGGATGGTGGTCATAGTGATACCTTGTTTGCTGTTTGATTCGCACCCAAAGCCATTCGTCCAAGCTTGCAAAGATGGATGGACGAGATGACTCGTAGCCTTGCTTGCGACCATTGGATGGGAGGCGCGCATGCTGTCTCTTTCGGCCCAAACGTTTGCATGCTTAGAGAGTTCCAATGGAGGAACCGATCAGCCCTGCATGGAGGTGGTACAATGGTGTTCACGCCCATGCCTGCTTGACTCGTAAAGATTTAATCTAAGCCACTCGACTCAGGTGGAAAAGACGAGTGGTCGAGATTAGAATTTATGAAGGGGCCGTGACATATCACCTTTGGGCGCGCGTACCGAGGAGCTTGATCACCGCCGGTCTTGTCCGATCAGCTAGACGTGAATCCGGGCCCACAATGGTCATGATAGCATGCCCGGTTCCTTCTAAGTCTCCATCTTGGCCTTCCGTCCAAGCCTGCGAAGATGGACGCTCGAGATGTTTCTGCGCCGCAAACCCTAATTAGGGCTTTAGACCGGACACTTTGAGCGATCGGTTTTGGGTTGCGTGCACCTCTTTTGGGGAGACCGACCATGTATGCATCATCTTGGGTCAACGGTGATCATGTACATGCTTGCTATATGACCCTGGGCGCAATCTAAGCCATCCAACTATGCCGGCGAAGTCGGATGGTCGTGATCGTTTTGGATCTTCTCAACCTGCATAAGGCGTTAAACTAGCCTTGTTTGGGCAATCGTTTCTTGCACCACGGCTTGCCTATGAGGGATTCGGTCATGTAGGTAGAAAGTAGGCCCGCCAATGGTGTACCATCACTTCACTACTTATTTTAGGGTATAATCTAAGCCGTCCAACTATGCCGGCGAAGTTGGACGCTCACGATTAAAAGAAACCCTAGCCGTGCGTCATGCTCACTTTGAGCGCACGTTTTGGAAGGACCAACCGTGGTTGGTCTTGACCGTTCGGTCATGTGTGAAGATGGGTCCGAGGTGATCATGGTAGCATGCTCAGGACCCCCTGAATCTATATCTACACCCTCCATCTATGCTTGCGAAGTTGGACGGGTGAGATATATTTTTGGGTTTGTTTTCAGCAAGTGAGACTAACATGGATAGTCTTGCATGCGTTCAACGGGGGCTAGTATAACCTACCGTCAAGTATCCTATGGGTATTTGCACGTCGAAAACAAGGCTTTAATTAAAGCATTTATAGTAATGTTGTATACCTATAGAAAACCGGGATGGTTGCCACATGCTCCGTCGGGATGGTTGCCACATGCTCCGTTCTGGGTAGGTATATTTAATTCTCAGGGATGGTTGCACATGCTCCAATGAATTAATATGGTGAGAAGTATTCACCGCCTGAAGGCTTTATCCTTTGCAGGACGTCAGCTTACAAAAATTGGATTTTTACAATTTTACCCTTTAAATAGAAATCCACCATCAACATTAAGTCCCCTGCCTAGCATGCAATGGTTACACTATTGTAGGGTAGGCATGATATGGTGACAAATATACGTAAAAGAAATAAAGGTAACTAACCTTGGAAGACAGCCGCTAGTGATTGTCCATGTGGATGTACCGTCGCAAGCATGAAATCTTGGGTGGGCCGGTTTCCCTTCTTGGTTTTTTGGAAGCAGAACGGAATCCTTTTCTAATCAGGATTCTTCAAATTTTGCCTATAAAAAGGGAGAACCCTTTTTCCGTTTTTTCTTCACGAATTTTTTTTTCCTTCTCGAGTGGACGTCCAGCTCTCTCCCGCGCCGCCGTCACTCCAGCCGCCGGAGTTCACCGTCACCATTGCTGGTTTTTGTCGTTGCCGACGCCGTTTGTCAGGTAGGTTTTTTTTTTTTTTTTTTTTTTTTTTTTTTTTGCAAACCCTAATTATTTAGTTAGAGTTTCTTTTGCATTTTGAGAGGATTGTAGGTGCAGCAAAACATACCATGATTAATTCCTTTACAGCCTGTTAGGGTTGCGTAGTAAAAGAAATCATAAACATGTCGTTTGTTCCCTTTATCCTTGCATGTCAAAACCCAGGTTGTATCTTGGTAGAACCGCTGTCTTGAACTTGTAGACATGATACCCAACTGTATAAAAATATGTTGACATGTTTGCTTAGCTTTAGGGATACGCATGCAAACCTTAGTGCCCGCCTGCGTGATTTTGAGGTACTCTTGTGCGTGCGTTTACCGATATTGCTGTAGAATCTTCATACAAGCTCGGATTTCGACGTTCCGCATACGTAACTTCAAGCCCAGAAAATTTCCAAGCTTTAACAAAGAATATTTTTGTATTTTGAGCGTGTTTAGGGGATAAAAACCTCGAAATATCAAACTTCCAGGAGGTTTTCAGAATTTTTTCAGGTTGCGTGTCTTCTGATGTTTTGGCCACCCATTCTATCTCTTTCATCCGATTGTCGTCAAATTTTGATACGTTGTAGGTAACTTACATATGAAGAGAATGGCACATAACATAACACTATATTCCATACCCATTGCTCCCAGATCATAATCGAACACAGGGTAGTGTAAATTTCCCTCAACTAAGTTTGTTCGGAGGACGCTTGTACCATCTCAATCCCATGTAATCTCCGTATTAGGTGCCTCACAACGAAGTTGGGAATCAAGAGAATCTTTTATTGTTGTACGACCCCTTGGAAACATGCTAACACTTCCAATCTTATTGCAGTACATCATGAAAGGAATTGGTGATGATAACTCTGCAGCTTCTTCAGAAAAAAGTTTTGAAGTTGACAAACCAGAAGCTAACGCACATGAAGAAGTGATGGCTAAAATTGATTTTCCACTTTGTGAAGTCGGCCATGCCGTACAGGGAATGTCTGTCTTGCATTTAACCATTGTCAGGGGGCGGCTCCGTGCTCTTTCAGCTGTAATTGATATGGAGGAGAAACAAAGACATGAAGAAGCGTTGCGAGCGAAGTGGAAACGCGAGGCGTCACAAGCACCAGCAGGCTCGAGAACTGAAAGGTTTGTGGCTCGGTTGAAGAGATGGAGGGTTGAACACGAACGTCATGCATGTGATGGGAAGTGTGATTACCCAATACGTGGTGGTGTAATAATCCTTGACCCTGATACTGATGAGACTGAACGCCCGAAAGTGATTGGCACGATTTCCAAGGTTGCAATGGATTCTGTAGAAGGTGAAAAATATACGCATGATGAAGATGTTAAGGCGGAAGTTGCTGTGTCCGAAGAAGAAGTTGAGACGTCTCTGGAGAAAACGGCACAAGATGTGGATCCCAACAGTGATGAAGACGCAACCGGCAATTGAGTTTCCCTGTTATTCTTCTTTGTAGTGTTTTTCTTCTTTGCTTGCTTGTCTTGAACAAAGTTTTATTCAATGTTGCTTTTCGAAACATGCACATTTTTTTCTGCTTGTGCCCCATGACGTGAGTCTGGCTATGTTGAAGTTGATCATTTAGGATACCTTCCTCCTCCCTTTTTACATGTCTTATTCCTCCCATATTACCAGGCCGGTATGAGGATTTAGGGTTTTCTTTCTGGGTAATGGTGGTTTGAATGTGACTCATAACTTTGTGTGATTTTATGAGAAATTGTAAAAGGAATGAAATCTTGATTACTTGAAGAAATATTGAAACCCTTATAAGTATGAAGGCAAGCAGTGCCATCATTTTGAAGGAATTACAAATATTTTGAAAAGGAAAATTGTTGGAGGAATTCCCTAGGGGGATTAGAGAGGTGGTGTCGTGTCTTCAGGTAAGGTAGGGCTTGAGCCACCGTGAGTGAACAACCACACCTTCAAGTTTGTCTGCATTGATGATCTTGAAGTAACCGTCCAAGATAACATCTGCCACTAAGAATATTTCCTTTTCCTTTGCAGGCATACCAGACTGGGCAGTTATCTTTACTGCCATGTTTCCAACTTGGAACGTGGTTACCTTTGCTACCATATCTCCGATTTGAAACGGATTTGGACTTGGCATAACGGCTTGCTTCTGACACGTATCGTTCTTGACTGCTTCCAAGCTTTTGGTGAAGCGCTTAAAGGGGCCAGTACTCCATTCAAATCTCTTGGTGGTGGCCCGCCTGTCAGGTGAAACAGTCCCCGGTGGTCTAACAGGACAATCATCCACTACTTGCAAAGAGGGTCATTCAATGAGACTTACTTGGGCTCGGAATCTCTTGACGAAGGGCTTTCACCAGGTAGTTGCGTTATGCCTATGAGTTGTTGGTATGGGGGAAACAGGCAGTCTTCGATTCTCCAAGGTTTGTTGGAAATCATTGGAGCTGGCTTGTTGGAGATTCTTTCAGGTACTGAAATTGGTAAGGAATGCGCCTTGTGTACCCACGGGCGCCCCAGAATCATGTCGTAATCCGGATGTTCCTTAATTATATGGAATCTAGCTTGTGTTGGAGTGTTACCAATCTTGACATCAAGGTCAATGTATCCGTAGACATCCACAAATTCTCCTGCTGGGCTCTTGATCACAGTCGGACCACGGGTAGCTTCCCGCTTTGAGATTTTCGCAGCTTGCAGGGTCTTGATAGTAACGATGTTAAATTCAGAAGCTGCATCGATTAATGTGCTATCGAACTTGACATCTTTCAGATGGGAGACGGTCAAAAGTCCCCAATTTCCTTTGTTGGTGTTATTTTCCAAGGAGGCTTGAGACGCTGGAACGACTTCCTTTTCTGGATACAATCGCCTGCCTGACACAATACGGTTGAGGGCCATGAATATATCTTGACGTTGTACCTTGGAAAGGTACAAGATTTCACACAGGTGTTCCATCATGGATTGTACAGTCTTGCGCACAGAGCTTCCAGATATCATGCAACTTCGGACGGGAAGGGGGTCTGTGTAAACTCCTTCATTTCCCAATTGGAGCTCTCCTGCAGCTATCTTTTCCCTGAAGATTTCTTTCAGCTTGTTACAATCCTTAGTTGGGTGGTGGACAAACCTATGATAACAGCAGTACTTAGGGTCTGCCATGTCTTTCTCAGTTGGTGGACGTTTGACAGGAGGTATTCTGATAGCATTATCCTGAATCCATGCCTCCAAGAGTTCTATTACTTCACTTATCGGAAACGGGAAGCATGTGTCTTCGGTGCTCTGCGCAGGATCTTTGCCTGTTCCCTTTCGAGGCGAAGCTTTATGCGTTTGAGTCGCACTCTTGGGTAGTTGTTCTGCCGCCGCTGTAGCTTTTCTCTTTCCGCCTTCGCTTACTACACTGACAGAAGGTCCAGTATTATATTGCTTGTTTATGAGGTGCCTATTTCCCTGATTATATCGTGAATCGTCACTCCTAACGATCCTGGTTCTTTCCAATAATGCTGGGACGGTAGTGGCCGAACGTTTGGCTGCTTCATGGAGCTCTGAGAACGTCTGGAATCCCAAGTTTTCCAGCAGGGCACGATATATGGGTATCATTCCATTGATGCATAATTCCACCAGCTATCATTCTGTGACATTTGGTTCATGGCAGTCCAACGCTTGTGTTCTGAACCTTTTGACAAAATTATTTGGATGTTCATTGTTCCGTTGGGAGATTCTCCCCAAGTCTGAGAAAGTAACTTGTTCAGATACAAAGAAGTACTTCTTGTAAAACGCGCTGACCATCTCACTCCAATTGGATATGCTGTCGGGTACAATATTGTTGTACCACGTATAGGCTCTCCCCGTAAGTGATTTGGAGAATTCCTTCAAGCGGAAAACGTGATTGTATTCGTGTTCTCCTAAGGATTCTAAAAATCGAGAGACGTGTTCACGAGCATTACCGGTACCATCGTAGAGGATGAATTGAGGGGAGGTATATCCCCTGGGAAGAGGAATACGATGCACGTCTTGTGGATATGGAGGTTGGTGTCGATGCGCGTCCATCGGATTTTCTTTGCCACGATTTTGGAGGAGTCTCTCCAGATCTTCACGTGGATGATCGGCTCCTTTCCCTGAGACGCTCCTGGTCCCTTTATCTTGCGTGGTCAGCAGCATAGGACTCTTCGTTCAGGTAGGCTTGCGTAGCTGAGGCATCTGCTCCAGATGTGCTGAACGTATCTCTTGATGACCTTTGAGGCTGTCTCGACTCTTGTGGTAATCGATCAGTTAATGTTTTAAGGAAGGTGAGTACCTCCTTCTGAGTGGTTGCCATTTCTGCCTGAGCTTTAGCGAGGGTTTCTTGTCTCTCCATCAAGTCCACCATGGTGATAGGAGGTTGTCCTCCTCTGGGTCCTCCAGATCCTCATCCTGAAAGGGAAGTAACAGTTGTTCTGGTGACGGACGGAAGTGTCATGCTTGAGGAAATTCTTGGATTTGCACCCGCTCTGGATATTATAATGGGAGGTGTCACGCCTGCTGGAATGTCTGCTCCTGCTCCACTGGTACTGATGGTAGAAGACGCGATTCCACGAGACACATTGGTTGCACTGGCGGGTTGCACTGTAACACCAGTAATTGGGATATCAGCGCCACCAGAAGTGTTGTCGGTGTTAACTCCATCGTTGGTTGCTGATCCAGACCTAAGATCCACCATTTTTGAAATCAGAGAAATTGAATTGGTATTGAAGAAATCGACTTCACAACCGAGAGATTAACCTCCCACTGTGGTCGCCAATTGTTTGTGAGAGAAAGCTACTTCTGCCGGTTAAGGTAATTTTGGGTGTGTGTGGATGAGAAGTGAGTTTAAACCTTCAAAAAATGTGTTGCACGATGAGCACTTTGATTCGAGAGGTAATCTATACAATTCTTGCCTAAACCGAAGACACGGCCGTTCCAGATTTGTTTCGGTCACAGGTGAAGGATGTGAGGTTGATCTTAGGGAGGGAAGCGAAGAAGGTGTTGAGAGTATGAAGGTGAAGGATATTTGATGACTTGTTAACAGAAGATTGAGCAGGCTAGCAAATGTTGCAGGCAGGCTCTGGGTGTTGAATACGATTAACACTTGGTTTTCTGTGTTGTTCGAACTTCTGTCTTTGGAAATAGGGAGGAGAGCCTATTTATACAAGTCATTAAGCCTTCTTCACGTCTCTCGTGGGAAGTGGAGGAAGTGGAGTGAGGGAAGAGTGGAGTTGTGTGTGAGTGTCACACGATCAGAACTTCCCACTTCTCTCATCTTGACTTAACCGCCCATGTCTTCCTAACACGTTCTTGTGATGGCGCGTTGCACGCTGCACGCTGTAAACCTCCAAACCAATACCCCAGTTTGTATCCCCCAGTTGTGATGTGATTAATATCTCGAGTGTGTGGATTGCGGGACCCACAGAAAATAGTGCAGGGCGAACCATGAACTTGGTATAACATCGCATGCAGCCATCTTCAGGTAACCGTTTGGAGGCTGTATATACAGGCCATGCCTTTGTCGGTTACCTTGTGAAGAAGAGTGACGGATGGTGGTCATAGTGATGCCTTGTTTACTGGTTGATTCGCACCCTAAGCCATTCGTCCAAGTTTGCAAAGCTGGATGGACGAGATGACTTGTAGCCTTGATTGCGACCGTTGGATGGGAGGCGCGCATGCTGTCTCTTTCGTCCCAAACGTTTGCATGCTTAGAGAGTTCCAATGGAGGAACCGATCATCCCTGCATGGAGGTAATACAATGTTGTTCACGCCCATGCCTGCTTGACTCACAAAGATTTAATCTAAGCCACTCGACTCAGGCGGCAAAGACGAGTGGTCGAGATTAGAATTTATGGAGGGGCCGTGACATATCACCTTTGGGCGCGCGTACCGAGGAGCTTGTTCACCGCAGGTCTTGGACGATTAGCTAGACTTGAAGCCGGGCCCACGGTGGTCATGCTAGCATGATCGGTTCCTTCTAAGTCTCCATCTTGGCCTTCCGTCCAAGCCTGCGAAGATGGACGCTCGAGATATTTCTGCGTCGCAAACCCTAATTAGGGCTTTAGACCGGCCACTTTGAGCGATCGGTTTTGGGTTGCGTGCACCTCTTTTTGGGAGACCGACCATGTATGTTCTTGGGTCGACGGTGAGCATGTACATGCTTGCTCTATGACCCTGGGCGCAATCTAAGCCATCCAACTATGCCGGCGAAGTCGGATGGTCGTGATCGTTTTGGATCTTCTCAACCTGCATAAGGCGTTAAACTAGCCTTGTTTGGGCAATCGTTTCTTGCACCACGACTTGCCTATGAGGGAGTCGGTCATGTAGGTAGAAAGTAGGTCCGCCAATGGTGTACCATCACTTCACTACTTGTTTTAGGGTATAAACTAAGCCGTCCAACTATGCCGGCGAAGTTGGACGCTCGCGATTAAAAGAAACCCTAGCCGTGCGTCATGCTCACTTTGAGCGCACGTTTTGGAAGGACCAACCGTGGTTGGTATTGACCGTTCGGTCATGTGTGAAGGTGGGTCCGAGGTGATCATGGTAGCATGCTCAGGACCCCCTGAATCTATATCTACACCCTCCATCTATGCTTGCAAAGTTGGACGGGTGAGATATATTTTTGGGTTTGTTTTCAGCAAGTGAGACTAACATGGATAGTCTTGCATGCGTTCAACGGGGGATAGTATAACCTACCGTAAGGTAGCCTATGGGTGTTTGCACGTCGAACACAAGGCTTTAATTAAAGCATTAATAGTAATGATGTATACCTACAGAAAACCGGGATGGTTGCCACATGCTCCGTCGGGATGGTTGCCACATGCTCCGTTCTGGGTAGGTATGTTTAATTCTCAGGGATGGTTGCACATGCTCTGTCCTTTGAGAAGTATTCACCGCCTGAAGGCTTTATCCTTTGCAGGACGTCAGCTTACAAAAATTGGCTTTTACAATTTTACCCTTTAAATAGAAATCCACCATCAACAGTCGGCTCATAGTAGAACGGTCCCAAAATTTAGTTGGTCATGTGCCGGTGCCCAACCTATTCTCGATTTTTGAAAAGTTTTTCTAACCTCTTGTCGATTTTTCATGTTCAGCAGGGGCTCAACCTTTTTAGAGTTTTGTTTATTGTACATTTGTTTGGTCATTCGATCAATATCTTCTCATGCAATTTTATTTTGTGGTCATAGCAGAACGGTCTCAATATTTAGTAAGTAGTGTTATATTATAGTGTGCTAGTTAGTCGGGTCACAGTAGCGTGTTTAATTAGTTGGACCATAGTACCCGGATAGCCGGGGCCTACGACCCCAGCGGTGGATAAAATTTAAAGGAAGATGTAATTCCCACATTAAAATTAGTGTGTCAGTTGGTCCTTTTTATAATAGTCATGAGATTATTTAGTTAGGCGTGTCATAGTAGAACGATCCCAATGTTTAGTTGGTCGTGTCATATTATATAGTGTGTTAGTTAGTCGGGTCACAGTAGTGTGTTTAATTAGTTGGACCATAGTAGCCGGAAAGCC
The DNA here is from genome assembly GCA_023529315.1 of Papaver bracteatum. Taxonomy (NCBI): domain Eukaryota; kingdom Viridiplantae; phylum Streptophyta; class Magnoliopsida; order Ranunculales; family Papaveraceae; genus Papaver; species Papaver bracteatum. Next base: position 1,209,196 of record JAJJWX010005351.1, read on the forward strand.
GGGTCCTACATCCCCGGCGGTGGCGACAATTTATTTAGTTGGTCATGTCATATTATAGTGTTCTAGTTAGTCGGGTCACAGTATCGTGTTTACTTAGTTTGATCATAGTGCTCATATGTTTAGTTAGTCATGTCATATTATAGTGTGTTAGTTTTTCGGGTCACAATAGCGTGTTTACTTAGTTGGATCATAGTATCCGGAAAGCCGGGACCTACAGCCCCGGCGGTCGAGAAAATTTAAAAGCAGATATAGTGCCCACGAATATTTAGTGTATTATTTTTTAGGCTCACAGTAGAGTGTTTAATTAGTTGTATCATAGTAGCCGGAAAGCCGGGACCTACGGCCCCGGCGGTGGAGAAAATTTATAAGCAGATATAGTGCCCAAATATTTAGTTGGTCGTGTCATATTATATTGTGTTCATTAGTCGGCTCATAATAGAGTGTTTGATTAGTTGGATCATAGTATACGGAAAGCCGGGACCTACGGCCGCGGCGGTGGAGAAAATTTAAAAGCATATATAGTGCCCAAATATTTAGTTGGTCGTGTTATATTATATTGTGTTAGTTAGTCGGCTCACAATAGAGTCTTTAATTAGTTGGATCATAGTAGCCGGAAATATTTATTTGGTCGTGTCATATTATGGTGTGCTAGTTAGTCGGATCACAGTAGCGTTTTTAATTAGTTGGACCATAGTAGCCGGATAGCCGGGGACTACGGCCCGGGCAGTGGGGATAATTTAAAGGAAGATGTATTTCCCACATTAAAATTAATGTGTCAGTTGGTCTTGTCTATAATAGTCGGGAGCATATTTAGTTAGTCGGGTCATAGCAGAACGGTCTCAAGATTTAGTAGTTTGTGTCATATTATAGTGTGCTAGTTAGTCGGGGCATAGTAGTGTGTTTAATTAGTTGGACCATAATAGCCGGATAGCCAGGGGCCTACGGCCCCGGCGGTGGAGAAATTTTAAAGGAAGATATAGTGCCCACATTAAAATTAGTGTGTTAGTTCTATTTATAATTGTCAGGAGCATATTTAGTTGGTCGGGTCATAGAAGAACAGTCCCAAATATTTAGTTGGTCGGATCATATTATAGTGCGTTTTTTTTTTATCATATTATAGTGCGTTAGTTAGTCGGGTCACAATAGCGTTTTTAATTACTTGGACCCTAAGTAGCCTGAAAGGGGGACGGGAGGTCCCGGCGGTGGAGAAAGTTTAAAGGTACGTGTAGTGCCCACGTTAAAATTAGTGTGTTAGTTAGTCCTATCTATAATATTCGGGAGCATGTTTAGTTGGTCGGGTCATAACAGAACGGTCCCAATATTTAGGGGTGGTGTCATTACAGTGTGTTAGTTTGTCGAGTCACAGTGCGCGTTCAAAAATATCCAATGTAGTTAGTGGAACAACGTACAAACCATTTTGGAAGTTGATTTGGAACTTTATCAGCATCATGATGCAGTTAGTGGAACAACGACACTGTATGTAGCTAACGATTATGCAAAACTACCATCAATGGGTTATATGGAGGTGAATATTCTCTAATGGCATCTCGATAATTGTATTGGCGACTATTGCATCATAATAACCCATAAGAAAATTTCATTTAATTTGATTGCGTTTTCACTTGCTATCTTGGAAGAATCAACAGTAAATCGAGTTCTGGGAAACCTACAACTAAGTTTGAGCAGGCAAAATATTAAAGCTCCTGCCATTTTCATAGTTGTTTATATCGCAACTATCTTTATGAAGCAATGACGTGTCATTTTCTTTCACTGCCATTTTTAAACATTAGTTATTGTCCACCACCTGGATTTATCCCAGGTGGGAAAAGCTTTGCAAGTCCTTATCCCATCTTATTTTGGGATGTCCACAAACTGCAATTCTTTTAAGAACTCTTTGGCGTTGGTTGTTTTATTTTGTATAGGTCATTATTTTCTATAATCCATTTGGATGGAAGAGGGATGATTTCTGCAAGGACAACAACTCATATAGAAAACCGCCTTCACAACATTTCTATTAATATCGAAAGTTGATTGACCAGTTGAAATCTGCAAGCAATCAGTAATTTTTTAAGCTGTCAACTAATATCGTCTCAGGTTATCAGTGAATTAGTTAAGGTTTGGAATTTAATTTAATTTAATCACAGCTCTTACCTCTATACAGTGCTTCGTTGAATTGAATTTAATCACAACTAATAATGGTGATAGAGGTATATAGTTTGGAGAATAAAGATTTAAGGCAACTGGAGGAGGCATTGACATTGGTACACTTGAAAGTGTTCTTCCGGCAGCAGCATTCTTTTCCAACTGCAAGATGACAATTAGGACAACAATATTATTTGAAGCCAGAAAACAAAGAAAACCACAAAAAAATTATGCATACCTCAGCTAACCCTTTTTTTTTAATGTATGTTCGAAATGAATTGCTCGCATTCTGAAGTTGGGAAATTATATCAAAACCTGGCATGGTCTCAAAAAGTGAGAATTAAGCTACAGAAATTCCAATAATCAAAAAGATAAAAAAGCATAAGCCAGCAGCCTAGAGGTGATGACCCAGTTCATAGAATTAACAAAACCTTAAGATGTGCATCAGAAGAATTTGTTGCAGGAATTGGACTATTGTTCATAGAATTGCCTCACAGAGTTTGGCCAACAGGACCTGGATGATCAATTTCAGAGGTATACACTTAAGGTTAATGAGAGACTATTGAAAGGATTAGGAAATCTTTTGGGAATTTTCAGTTTATAAGTGAATGAAGTTGTTCTTAGTTACCGAACTGGGAAAGGCAGGGAGGGTTAGGTGACAACGCGGCATATTGAGCGTTAACGCAAGGAATCGACGGGAAAAAATAATTATTACTTCGATCCACAGGACCGACGACCCCGAATTATTACTTTGAACCACCTGTAAAAAATTAACTAACATGATTATCTATGAATCGAATCTTATTAACTTTAAACGCATCCATACCTGCTTTCAGAACATTGTTCTTTAGAAAAACAAATATATCAGGTGAGGAAGAATTGGACGTCCGTATTAAGAAACATGGTTATCCCAGGAAACCCAAGATACAGACGGACGGACGGATATAATATCCCTTAAGCAGCAAAACAACCCATTAAGCAGAGCATTCTCCTCGGATTAATGAATCAAGTGATAAGGTGGATAAAACTTCCAAATTCATAATAGATATTCAAAATTCATGATAACACTTCCAGTTTTAAATCCCTGACAATTTGGAAACAATTTGAAAGCAGTAACAGTAAGAACAGATTGTGTTTAGAAATAATTAGTAAAAATAGAGAATCATATATTACCAATTCAAATCCATTGCTTTTCAGTTTAAATAACTGAATACTTGAGCTTTGAATTCCCTCTATAAGCAATTGAAGTGTGAAACAAAGATGCCAATGATCTGCAAATCTGCGGATTAAAGAGTACATCACCATTGTCCGGCTAGTTCCAAGCAATTACACACGAAGGACCAATAATTTGATGGCGTATGGTATTTACTTGACTGCATTGCTTTTGTCTCTGATTTAGTTCCCAGCTAGAAAAACCCTATTAATTTATTAGGGAAAACCCGTAACCAAATCAAACTAACAACCCCAGTAATGTGGTATAAGCATGAACCGAACAACGAACAACCAGAAGAAGCAAAAACATTAGCTTAAATCGTAGACACAAAAGCAAGGTATCTTTCCTTAAATCATTAACATTAGCTTCAAGAACAAAACTAACCTGATCAGTACTGTCAAGATAACTCGTATGTACACGTCCAAACCCTCTTTCACCAAAAGCACACTCTTCCTTGAATTTATTCGCGGGAACATCTAGCTCCTCAACAACTTCAAAAACTACTTATATGAGTACCTCAATGTTAGCTTGGATTTTCCATCTACAGCATGCTCAAGAAGCTAGTATTGGAAGTCCTGCACAAACATATAAAACCTTCTTGTTTATAGCAAAACGTAAAAGCAAAAAACCAATTTACAGCACAAACACAAAAGAAATTTTACATATAGTAAGGCTTACCTCAAAGGACAGTCTAGAAAGGCAGAATCATCATGTCGAAGGGTTCCATAAGAGTGCATTCGAAAAAGGGGTTTTTTGAACACGGTCTACTTTCTTCACATCAATCCCCCATCTGATTAGCTCAAATTCTTAGTCTAACAGCAACCAGAACTCCACTGGTTTGTACCACCAGTTGTGCGTGCTTCTTAACTACCAAACACGACCATTGAACCATGGAAAAGCACCAGTTCCTTTTCCTGATTGATTACATAAAAACTTGACCAAAATGTAGTCTTCTGGCTTGTCTTTCAAACTGCATTTGGTCTCTTGTAAACATCACTTTGCTTCTATCGACACGAACAGTTACAGCAACACTTTATACAGCTGCAAATCAGCTCAAGAACTTGACCGCAACATACCACTTTTCTCGTCACCTTGTCTTCTCAACTGAACCTGATCACACCCTCCGGCAAACAGACTCGATTGGAGCTTGAAGTGGCGAACTCATTCAGGCCTTTACTCGAATATGTTGTGTGCCATTCTCTTCTTGCTGTAGCCTTTAGACTTCTACAGCTTCCAAAGTCACCCAATCTGCTGAAAATTCAATTCACAGTAAAGCATCATTTCAATGACACAAAACCCCTTTCATTTATGTCTAGAAACTCAACCTAATTCAGCCATCACCCTGAGTTCCAACTGCCACACCAATTCGAACCAAATACTATCAGCACATTATCATTTAGCCCCCGAATATATGGAAGCGACCCAGTGGAACCAAACTGGTAATGGTTCAGGCTTTCAATTTATGGTCCTGGTTATCTCTTTATGGCTGGATTAGTTTCTCCAAATCGATTTCCCTGGAAAGAACTCCAATACGAAGCAAACCCATATCTCTTTACCAACCCTAACCAAACAGAGAAGAAAATAATAATTAGCTTCTATAAATGGGAGTTGAGATTAAATTCGTTATTATTGCTGGGAATCATAAATTACAACAAATCAATTGGAAATCAATACGAAAAGCATGAAGAGACAAAATTAAATATTGGGCGTCAGTAACTCATAATTTTTTTAAAAAAAAATTACCCAAATATCCAATTTTCATCGGATTCAAAATAAAGTAAAATAACGAATCGTCGATGAAGATAAACAATTACTTGGGTTTTCGGAGTGTTCATGACATTTTACCGGAGTTTTCCTTCACCTTCTTAACAACTGAAAGTGCAGATACAAACCAATTAACATGCAATTACAGTGAAGCTCACTACATTTGAAAAGAATCAGTAGAAGAACAATACAATCGAATATCTTTACTCGTGGCAACCCAAGTCGGTGAAATCACATGAGATAGCCGGTAGAAGGCAAAAAAAATCGAATATCCCATATCCTCAATTTAAACTCAATCGAAATCCACAGGAGAGACAAATATGCTAGTTCCGAAGGATCATACAAATTAACGCAGCTAATGTCATGAACTTTGCTGGACTTGTTTCAGATAATAACAAATTTTAATATCGACTGATGTAACATAACTTTGATAATAGAGGATTACCTTAAATCATTCATCCACCTTCATTCTTTCCAGCCTCATATGCAGCATATAACCAATACTACAGGATATCACGACATATAACCAATACTACAGAGTTAGCTCCCTACACAGGTCCTTATCTCTTCTTGTGATTTTTTTTATTGATTTAGGACTTTGCATCAGTTCTGCCATTGCCCAATCCATGGCAACGGCAGACGTGTCGATTCCAGCAAGAAAAAAATTCTAAAAACAGTTTATAGTAAAAAGCATATTAGTGTTTGGTTTTCTACTTACTTTGTACTTATTTTTTAATACCATACTCGGTTTCGAAAAAAAAATAATAATAACGCTTCGCACGCCTTTGACAGCATAGAGTTAGATAAGATTACCATAAGAACTGCCTTGATATGATCTTTCGTGAGACGAATGGAACTGAATCCAACCTTCTCTAGTTTGAGCAGAATATCAATGATATCGTCTTGGTCTGGTACTGATCTCTGCGGATCTAGATGTTCATCGATGATTTCCTGCTAGAAAGTATCCAAACCATGGAAGCTCTTCTCAAGTCTTCGATGCAGGACGATGATGATCTGATTCCCATGAATTTTTCCAGCAATTCTAAGAAGGGGATATATTACCTGTGACAAAAAATCAGCTTTGTCTCTCTTGAAACCTAAGATTTTGATTACAGCTTATGAGCGATCCATGAGAATATGAGAGGCTCTGAAGTGCAGCCACAGCAATTCCCTTCACTCGAGTACTGACTAATAAAAAGAAAAGAATACGCCCACTAATTTACACAATATCAAGAAAAGAAACATCACCAGTACAAATTGGCTGCAATCCGACCAAGCTATGCAAGGTTATAAATTGGCTGCATTGATTGGTTACCTGAAACCAACATAAATAAGGGTTTATCAAAGTTGATTTGGGTTATTGATACATTGAACAAAATAAACAATCATCAAAATATCCATTATTTGGGTTCACTAAACTTAAAAATCTCTACTTTCACATCAAAAAATTAACTCTTCACTTAAACTAATAATCTGTACCTGCACAAAAAATACAACAAAAAGGATACGCAGCTGCAGGTGATGGATGGTGTTGCGACTGCAAGGTACTGGTGGTATTAGCCTAAGAAGGTGTTGTGTTGCTGATGGTGGTATCTTTGAACCGCGGGAAGGGGCTTTTGATGTGGCTTGAAAACCAAACAAATTGAATACCCTGATTATTTATTATTGTAAATCAACAACTAAACCAAACCTGCGCGTTTGTGTCACGGTTCAAGTATTACAAAGAAGAAAAAGAATCAATAGCAAATCCATATCAATGCATTATCACATGGAGTAAATCTTACCATATCTTATTCAGTCCATCCCCTTAAAACATGTCTTCCCATCCTCATAAAGATCATATCCATGTTAATGGTGCCATGACACCCAGCCGCGTCACTCATCACCACATACATCCTGGTAATCTGCAATAAGCCTTGATAGGTAAGAATTTATGGATAAAAATGTATTAGACCTTCACATTCCGGAAACTGCTTGAGTTTATTAGATACAACATTAACCAAAACAGAAGATAAATTCCTAGGTCTAAACATACGATGAGAAAGAAAAGAGATCAGAAGTTCAACTCTAAACCAACAAATTCAATGAAATTATTGTAATCTCAAATTTGACATGTAAGAACCCTAATTTGGGGTTTTCTTAAAAACAATAAATCAAAAAACAAAATTTAGATTTTTTTGCTGTATTGAAAATTGAATTCCACCTTAATAATTTGCGTAATCATCGAAAAAAGTTTTATTTGCACTTCCAATCCAAAACACAATCCGTTAATTTGTGTAAAATCTATTCATTCGACTCCTTTGATCATCCGCAAATGATGGCCGCAACTCACTTCTCTGGTTTCTCCACTCAAGTCTAAAGAAACTCAGTGTTTTAATTTTGATAATGAAAATCGCGAAGAGATTTGAGAGTTATATCTGCAAAAAAAAAACCCCAGAGACCGTGTGATTCAGTCCGATGCTTTTCATTAGAAGACCGATGATTTGAATACAATCGGGAAGGAGTAGGGTTCGCATAGTAAGAAGAATATGATCTTTTCATTAGATAACCAGTGTTGTTATCTGTGAGACCCAGTTTATGTCCCCATTAGCCACCGACAGAAGAATACACTCACTCAATGCTTCAAGGACAACTGTAATGGATTTTATTTTAATATAAAAATAAAAGAAAGTCAATGAAAGCCACACGAAGCATTAAAGTTTATTCAAACCTTGTAAGGATGCTTTTGGAGCTTCATACTGTAAATTTTTTCCCTTGATTGTATCTATACAATAAGGAAGTCTCTCTTTTTTTTCCCATCTAGGTCTACAGATTGATCTTGATGTGGTGCAATACATGTTACAACTTACTGCCCCTCATCAACTTTTTTATTGGACAGACCTCGAATGAAATTGAGAAAGATGCTAGTGAATAAAATACTGCACACATGTTTTTTTTTCAAAAAATAAGAGTATTACCTTGGCATATCATAAACAATAACTCCGTCGCCAGCTTATTAAATTCACTCCATAGGATTGCATCCAACAATGTTTTACTAATTGGCCAACTCTGCCTGAAAAGTAAAAAAGCAGAAACTCAATATTTATTGGGCATTGGCATCCATCATAAAGTTGCATTCCTAAACAGTAAACAAAAGAATCCATTAAACAAACTAAGCAACATAGCATCAATGTCAAGCTTCTTAAGCACAACCAAATAAACGGATCGTGAAAATGGCAACGACTATGTTAAGTGAGCTATGGAAATTAGAGACATTGGCTAAACATGCAACATGGAACTAAAAGTTTATGTCAAGAAAATCTGTTTTTACCATATCAATGTCTCGAATTGTCGCATGGCATCTATACTGCAAAATCTAAAGATACAACAGTTTAAAGTTGAAAAATTACTTGTATTAAGGAACAGACGGACGAATACGATCCAGGCCAGGGGATAGCCAAAATTACCCGTACCCATCTGTTTTTTTCCCTTCTTATTAATCCTGACATTAGTGATGCAGTTCCTTCTGGACTTTTATTTCTTGAACTTGCAGGTGGTAATGATCTTACTATTCTGTTAATGCTTAAGCAGATTGTATGTGAACCCAAAATGAATTACCAAGAAGGTAAAAAAACATGAACCCAAAAAGAATAAAATTGTATAGTGAATTTCTCGGCATCCAAGTTGAAGAAGCACAAAATATGATTTTCAACAATCAACTCAAATTTGTTGACATATGCGAGAACTTAAGTTTTTACCCCAATCACCATACCAAGAGCAGAGCTTTTCAATTGGATTTTACTGCTTCAAAATAAACTGAAACCATTGAGATGATTGTTAACTAACCATACAAAAGATGCCACAATGTTTAAGAGAGTATATGAGCTTGTAATACATGGAGCTGAGTTTGAGGGGTAAGTGTAATTGTTAGAGAAGGTACCAAAAAAAAAAACAAAAAACAAAAAACAAAGTCAAAACAATACAGACCCTTAGTCTACTGGAATTTGAGCCACCATTAGTACACATACGTTGTCAAATCTGCACCCATCAAAAATACGTTAGTATTCATTCTTTAGTCTTCATCTAAACTGCAAAATTAGTCTTCATGATCAACTAAACAGCAAAACAACCCATCAAGCAGAGCTTTCTCCTTAGATTACCTTTTCCATTGTCATCACACCGATTGTTGTCGTGAGACTAATTGTAGTGTGTTAGTTAGTATGCCACATCTAAGATTACATCAGTGACCCTATTTTGAAGATCACATCCCCTGAATCCGAAGAAAACCTAAACCACAGACACAAATCCATTCCATTCCATGACTTCTTTCCTCCATCGCTGCATCAATAACACCAACAGCTTCTTCATGTTATTTCCCCTAATTTCTGAAATTTTCCCAAATATTGAAATCTCTTCAAATCCCTAATCTAAATTTCCTTGATTGCAAATCCTTAATTCAATTAACCTGAATTCAAACACCACCATTCAAAACGTCTTCTTTATCTAAAATTACTCAACTCATGAACACTAATTACACAACCCCTTCACCTAATTCCTAAAGAAACTTAAATTAAGCCTAATACATCTAATTATACTTCAATTAAGAGCAAACCCATCATAATGTGATCAAATTATAAATCAATTCCAAACAACCAGAGTTAATTAAAGAAACCCTAAATTACCTGGTTTTGCGATTCTTCATCATAATAACCTCCCATCGATAAATCAACAACAACCCCTTTTAATTCTCTGTAATCTTCGACCCAATAACATTATCCGACTCCAATCAAAGTCTCAACCAGATTAAACCCTAACTTCAATTTAGGGTTTTTCTTCTTCATTCTTCTCTTTCGTTTCTTTCTTCTCTGTTCTTCTCACGGTCGTGATAATCAAATACTCTATCGGGTTTCTTTCTCTATCTTTCATCTCTCAATCCCTGTTAACAAATCAACAAAAACGAAAATCGGTTATCATAATGAGAAAAACGAAAATCCCTGTAACCCGCGATTTTGTTACATCTTATGAGAAAGAAGAAGAATAAGAAGAAAAGTCTTTACCTCTTAATGCCAGATCGATCTTCACCACTACATATCCTTTGAATCCCTTCCTTCTAGTATTAAGTATCAACAAATTAAGAAAAGTCATGAATCATGTGATTCGTATGGGAAAACAGAAATTTAGAAACATGCATAAGAGATGTATACCTTGTTGGAATCTCTTCGTTAGTCTTTATGATCCGACTTAACACCTAAATCACAAAATCAAGATGCATCTAAACCCTATAGAAGAGAAGCGGAGACAATCGCCTAGAAGAAAAAAAGAAAAGAATAGAAGAAGAGACCATCGCGAAAAAAATAAATAAAATTATATCCGAAAACATATAACTGATAAGAAGTCACGTTAGGTTAGGGAAACTTTGGTCGGGCCAGGACATCATCCACACCGTCCCAAAAAATATAAGTCAAGATCGTGCGAACGTAAGTATCTCTCGCCAACGATATATCATGGCCGCACTATCGCCGAATCCAACGGACACCTTTGTCCCGGACACAAGGACCACTTTTTCATAATAAAGAGACTAGGTATCACGTCGGCCTGCGGCCGGCGCTCAACCTCTTGTCGATTTTCGAAAATTTGACCTAACCTCTTGTATTTTCCATGTTCGATTGGGGCTCAACCATTTTAGAGTTTTATTTATTGTTCATTTGTTTGGTATATTTGTCGTTTTACGAAAATATCAAAATATCCCCCTTAATAGAATGTTTAATTAGTTGGACCATAATATCCGGACAGGGGGCCGAGAAAATTTAAAGGAAGGTGTAGTGCCCAAATATTTAATTAGTCGTAACAAATTATAGTGTGTTAGTTATTCTGGTCACAGTAGCGTTTTTAATTAGTTGGACCCTAATATCCGGATAGGGAGTCGGGGCCTACGGCCCCGGCGGTGGAGAAAATGTAAAGGAAGGTATAGTACCCAAATATTTAGTTGGTCGTACCATATTATAGCGTGTTAGTTAGTCAGGTCATAGTAGCGTTTTTAATTAGTTGGACCCTAGTATCCAGATAGGGGGTCGGGGCCTACGGCCCCGCTGGTCGAGAAAATTTAAAGTCAGGTGTAGTGCCCAAATATTTAGTTGGTCGTACCAAATTATAGTGTGTTAGTTAGTCTGGTCCTTGTAGCGTTTTTAATTAGTTGGACCCTAGTATCCGGATAGGGGGTCGGGGCCTACGGCCCCGGTGGTCGAGAAAATTTAAAGGCATGTGTTGTGCCCAAATATTTAGTTGGTCGTACCAAATTATAGTGTGTTAGTTAGTCTGGTCATAGTAGCGTTTTTAATTAGTTGGACCCTAGTATCCGAATATGGGGCCGGGGCCTACCGCCCCGGCGGTGGAGAAAATTTAAAGGCAGGTGTAGTGCCCAAATATTTAGTTGGTCGTACCAAATTATAGTGTGTTAGTTATTCTGGTCACAGTAGCATTTTTAATTAGTTGGACCCTAATATCCGGATAGGGGGTCGGGGCCTACGGCCCCGGCGGTGGAGAAAATTTAAAGGCATGCGTAGTGCCAAAATATTTAGTTGGTCGTACCATATTATAATGTGTTAGTTAGTCGTGTCACAATAGCATTTTTAATCAGTTGGACCGTAGTAGCTGGATAGGGAGCCGGGGCCTATCGCCCTGGCGGTGGAGAAAATTTAAAAACAGGTGTGGTGCCCAAATATTTAGTTGGCCGTATCATATTATATTGTGGTAGTTAGTCGGGTCACAGTAGCGTTTTTAATTAGTTGGACCATAGTAGTTGGATAGGGGGCCAGGGCCAAAATTTAAAGGCAGGTGTAGTGCCCAAATATTTAGTTGGTCATAACAAATTATAGTGTGTTAGTTAGTCTGGTCACAGTAGCGTTTTTAATTAGTTGAACCCTAATATCCGGATAGGGAGTCGGGGCCTACGGCCCCGGCGGTGGAGAAAATTTAAAGGCAGGTGTAGTGCCCAAATATTTAGTTGGTCGTACCAAATTATAGTGTGTTAGATAGTCTGGTCATAGTAGCGTTTTTAATTAGTTGGACCCTAGTATCCAGATAGGGGGCCGGGGCCTACGGCCCCGGCGGTGGAGAAAATTTAAAGGCAGGTGTAGTGCCCAAATATTTAGTTGGTCGTACCAAATTATAGTGTGTTAGTTATTCTGGTCACAATAGCAGTTTTAATTAGTTGGAACCTAATATACGGATAGGGGGCCGGGGCCTACGAACCCGGCGGTGGAGAAAATTTAAAGGCAGGTGTAGTGCCCAAATGTTTAGTTGGTTGTACCATATTATAGTGTGTTAGTTAGTCGTGTCGCAATAGCGTTTTTAATCAGTTGGACCATAGTAGCTGGATAGGGAGCCAGGGCCTATTGCCCCGGCGATGGAGAAAATTTAAAAACAGGTGTGGTGCCCAAATATTTAGTTGGTCGTATCATATTATATTGTGGTAGTTAGTCGGGTCACAGTAGCATTTTTAATTAGTTGGACCATAGTAGCTGGATAGGGGGCCGGGGCCAAAATTTAAAGGAAGGTGTTGTACCCAAATATTTAGTTGGTCGTCTCATATCATAGTTTGATAGTTAGTCGGATCACAGTAGCGTGTTTAATTAGTTGGATCATAAATAGCCGGATAAAGCCGAGGTCTACGGTCCAGGCCATGGAGAAAATTTGAAGACAAATATAAGGTCCACTTATTTAGTTAGGTCACAATAACGTGTTTAATTAGTTGGATCATAGTATCCGAATAAGACGGAGTTACAGCCGTATTTAGGATTAATGGCTAGGTTAATGTTAGTGCAAATGAAAGATGGAGGGGAAATTTCCTTTGAGTGCTTATTGTACACATGGGCTGTTGCCGTTGATTGAAGCTAGTGTAATGGGACGTACATGCTAAATATGGCCGTGAAGATACGTATCAACGATATCTTACATCAGCATGCATAGGAAAAAAAATTAATTTAATTCCATTTGTCCTTTTGAAATTCAAAGCTTAGAGCTTGAAGTTATGCTGGCTATTTGTTTAACCCATTATGCGTGTATTGAATAACATTATTTGCACCGACAGAAAGAGAAAGTGTGATGAAAGGGTAACGTTGTCGTGTTTTTTCTCTTACGTAAGACAATTCTCTTGCGTGAATGGACAGACCGATGGGCGGATATATTTTGAGATTTATTTCAAATCCGGAAGTACGCAGGAATCTCCATCACCGATCTGATTTCCTACTCGAGTTACCTACCAGCAAAATGATCAACCAATGGCAGCAATTGCTCTGCTGCATCACTGATACATTAATGGCAACATATATCATTCTATCTTTCCACCGATCACAACAGCAGCGACACTACCATCTTCGATAATCATTCACATAAAACAACTTTGTTCTATTCTCCTTCTACCTCCATCAATCAACACCATAGAACCAACTCCATATGCTCATCATCACCCTCCTCACTGCCAAGATTGAGTCCTCAGCTCCAAATCCATTGTCTTCATCGTCCCTTTTCATCATAACGACCATCATTATAATGACAATCTCCATGGGTTCTTTTCCTATGGCATTGTACAAATTGGACAGGAGAACTTTTCAGTATCCACATTATACAGACGTTGTGCCCTTCTCACCGTAAATTTCCATTGGCTCAAGATCAGTTGAGATACATTGCCAGATTTAATAGTATTTACATACCATCATCAAACAAACCATCCACCCAGCCTCTTTGCTAGTCATCTCCTGAGCTTTAATCACTGTGGTCCAATCCCCCATTCAAAAAGCATACAACCTTTACCGAGTTCTTCGCATCCCATGCCTACTAACAACAGAACTGGTACACCGACCTCTAGTCGGATCTCATGTCCTGGAAATCCTGGGTATCCGTATTCCCGGCGATTTAGAGTCATCTCTGTTAATCACCAATCCTCCATCGATGCCCATCATAATCTCTGCCAGTCAAACTCAATCACCGAGCAATCGTTCAACTGCAGCAACATCAAACCAATACTCAAGAAATTTATAGCGTAAACTTGCCAACTTCCGATGCTTATTTAATTTCCAGTTTTGATCTTTTTCATCTTTGGCATGTTTTGGTTCGCATCGATTAATTTTCTGAGCTCTTCAAGTCCGTATCTTCTTTACCAACTTGCTTTTCCTTTTACTAATGAGGTCGTCGGCAGTGAAGATGTGTTGTATCTAACCATGTACAAATCTAGGGTTTTCCAGGGTCTGCTGGAGCTCGAGATCAGAAACCTTTAGTGAGAAGAATAGATTAAATCAATAAAAGGTTCTTTATTAATAGCATGAATTATTAATGATTTAGGAAACCCAAAGCAAAAGAGTTCAGGTAAGGAAAGCGTTTGTCGGGTATTTTTGGTTTATTGGCTGAGGAAAGTTTTGGTGCGGCGACCGGTCACGTTAGGTTAGGGAAATCATGGTCGGGCCACGGCATTATCTACGCCGCCCAAAAAATTATATGTCAAGATTGGACGTACGGATATATCCCTCGATTTTCGAAAAGTTGTTCTAACCTATTATCGATTTTTCATGTTCGGCCGAGGCTTAACCTTTTTAGAGGAGTTTTGTTCATTGTTTGGTCAGTCGGTATATTCCCATAGAATTTTAGTCTGTCTATAATAGTCGGGAGCATATTTAGTTAGTCGAGTCATAGAAAAACGTTCCCAATATTTAGTTGGTCGTGTAATATTATAGTGTGTTATTTAGTTGGGTCACAGTAGCGTGTTTAATTAGTTTGATCATAGTAGCTTGAAAGCCGGGGATTACGGCCCCGGCGGTGGAGGAAATTTAAAAGAAGATATAGTACCCCACATATTTAGTTAGTCATATCATATTATAATAGTGTGTTAGTTAATCGGGTCACAATAGCCTGTTTCATTAGTTTGATCATAGTAGACGGAAATTCGGGGCCTACGGCCCCGACGGTGGAGAAAATTTAAAAGCAGATATAGTGCCCACATATTTAGTTAGTCGTACCATATTATAGTGTGTTAGTTAATCGGGTCGTAGTAGCGTGTTTATTTAGTTTGATCATAGTAGCCGGAAAGTCGGGGCCTATGGCCCCGGCGGTGGGGAAATTTAAAGTATTCTAATTAGGTGGTTTCCCATTTCAATAAAGATTGCTAATGTCTCAAAGCCATACATGGTAATGTCTTGTCGATTGCTAAATCCAAAACTGAAATATGTAATGGTTAAGATACATCTGCCTAAGGACAAACCTTTAGTTACCTGAGTTTCCGATGCAGTCTTCTTGCACAGAAATTTCCTTTCTTCTAGGGTGCATTACTTTCATAGGAGATCCACGTGTCAGCACTATAACCAGATCTTTATTATCTGAAATTTTTTTAAGAAAAGAATAACCAAAGATAAATTAGTTAGTTTTACATATGCGCAAACGTAAGACAGACTTTTTTGTCCAAACCACTTGGGCCTTGAATTTTTCCTCATATCATATTCAAATTTGTAAGAAAACAATATATATCCAGGGCATAAGGGTACCTTGGTTAACTACGACCACTTTGCCTGAGTGAGCTTGACATGGGAAAAAATCTCCGATAACATGGATCAACTGATTTCATTGTGTAGCCATTCACCTGTAATGGAACCAAAAATTAACTCAATAGGTTATCCAAGCTATAACCTTTGATAATAACTTTAATTCATATGGTTCATAACATGTTCATAAGTAACTATCATCTTTATGCAATGCCAAAGCATTGTCAATGGAGTCTATTATTGTATTATCATTTATTGCATATTTACTAATAGTGAGTAAAATTTTGCTCATGTTTATTCAAAAATCAAAACCATACCAAATGCTAAAAAGAACCTGGTGGTTGTAATACAATTAGACGTGTTTAATAAAAAAGAATCACAGAACTTTTGGGGAAGGAAATAAAGAAAAAAATAGAGATAATGGTTATTGTCACTTTACCTTAAACTGAGTCAGTCAATAGACCACCGAATTCTTCCTCTAGAAGCATGAATCGAGGACCCGTTCCAAGCGACCAATAATTATGATTGGTCAGATCATAGTAGTCGGGACCATAAATTTAAAATCTTATAGCAAGGGCTTGACCAATCTTTACCTCAACAACAACAGTAATTACATTAGGTGGATACAATCTAATCATCCAAAATTCATGGTACTACATTGAACAATTTCCTCACTAAATAATCAAGAACCAAACCGAGAGTAGACCAACTTCCTCCCAATTTGCAAGTGCTGCCTATTTACCATAATATACCAGGTTAAATTTCTTCCCACATTGTGTGTCAAAACATGACCACCATTACTGCATATGATAATGGTCTTCTCCTTTGCTATTACGATTAAAAATCAAAATAGAAAAAGACATTTACGGTATACTGTTATTTGTGGGAGAAAACTACTTCTGCAGGTTTAGATAATTTTGGGTGTGTGTGGATGAGAAGTGAATTTAAACCTTCAAAAAATGTGCTGCACGATAAGCACTTTTGATTCGAGAGATAATCTGTACAATTCTGGTCTAAACCGAAGACACGGCCGTTCCAGATTTGTTTCGGTCACATGTGAAGGATGTGAGGTTGATCTTAGGGAGGGAAGCGAAGAAGGTGTTGAGAGTATGAAGGTGAAGGCTGATTATGACTTAAAACAGAAGGTGAGAAAGGCTTGCAAATATTGCAGGCAGGCTCTGAGTGAATACAATCTGTATTAACACTTGGTTTCTTTGTGTTTGGACTTGTGTTGTTGTTAAAAATAGGGCAGAGAACCTATTTATACAAGTCTTTTAGCCTAACCTTCGTATCTCGTGGGAAGTGGAGAAAGTGGAGTGATGGAGTAGTGGAGTAGTGTGTTGGTGTCACACGACCAGGCTTGCCCACTTCTCCCATCATCACTAACCGTCCATGACTTCCTGACACGTTCTTGTGATGGCGCGTTGTGCGCTGCACGCTGTAAACCGCCAGATCAATACCCCAGTATGTATCCCCCAGTATGTGACATGATTGATGTCTCGAGTGTTTTGGAAAACATGTAGCATGTTGTTGTAGCTTGGCAAGTCAGGCTCGGGAAGCTTGCTAGCTTGGTGACCTTCGACAGTCGAGATTTTGCATCTTGAGAGGAGGGGAAACCGTTGATCGTTGCACCAGAAACCCTAATTAGCGCTCCTTACTAGAATCGTTGTAGAATTATAGTACAAACTCGGATTTTGATGATCCGCCCCTCCATTCCATACGGAAAAGAATTTTCTATCTCCCAGCGAGGGAATATTTAGGTTTTAAGCTCGTTCGGAGGAGAAAACAGCCCGAAAGCAAAACCGAGGAAGGAAATTGATACTTGTGAAGTATCGTGTTGTTTGTAGGCGCATATTGTATGCATGCGGTGCTTTAAATATGTTTAACATGTTTGAATCCTACAACCTTGATGAAAATATTGCAAGTTGAAGTGACCCAACTAGCTATGTTCAGGCGTTGTTCGGAGGTCGCATGAGAGGGACCCACCTTGGTCGGTTATGCCATGGGGAAGTGTGGAGGATGGTAATCACGGTGATACCTTGTTTTCCACCTAACTCCCTTCCTAGGCTATTCATCCAAGCATGCGAACTTGGACGGACGAGATTGATGGAGGAATAATCGTTGGATTAGGGTTTGGAAGGCTTGCGAGCTTCCTCTTTCACCCTAACGGTTTTATGCCTTGAGAGGCATGCATGGAGTGGCCGATTGTCCCTGCATGTAGGTGGGATGCCACTCTATACGTCCACGCTAGCTGGAAATCAATCGGAGCAATCTGGGTCGCCCGTTCTAGCCTGTGATGACGGATGGCCGAGATTAGAAGGGATCTCACATGCTGCCTTTGGGCACAAATTTCGAGATGGCTGGTTACAATCTTCAATGTACGATTGATTGGATGTGTAGCCGAGCCCATGGTGAGCACGTTGGTACTACCGTCCGGTGGTTGGGACATCAAACCGTTCGTGTACGCCGGTTGCAAGTTGCTTGGTCGCAACTTGTTTAGCAAACCCTAATTTTAGGGTTTGTGGGTCTGCCACTTCTCTCTAATGTTTTTGTGGTTTCTACGGCCCCCTTGGGGAAACTAATCAATCCGGGAGGAAGGTAGGCTGGTGGTGAGCATGTGCATGCATGCTACTCGGTCCCGCGTGCGATCTAGGCCGTCCAACTATGCCTGCGAAGTTGGACGGTTGAGATCTATTTTTTAAGCTTGTCTTTGCAGAACAGCTTTTCATGACTAGCATGGCTAGTATTTTTTATACTCAACGGGGCTAATATAACCCGCCGTGAGAGACGCTCAACGGGTCTAGTATAACCTGCCGTGAGGCTTTACTCAATCGGGATAGTATAACACCGAGAGTTTCAGCCTGTACGTGTATTTCGCACATGTCTCCTTATTAATGCTTGGCGATTCGTGTTGGTCTGCTGAGAGAAACACTCAGTCGTCATGCCGCACAAATAATAAGAGTGGAGAAGTACAAGAAATACAAGGCTGGCCATGCATTAATCAATAATGTTGTAAATTCACAGGGTGTATGGGATTATTGCTACATGCTCCAACCTGGATGAATTTTGTGTATTTAATTCACTA
Source organism: Papaver bracteatum (assembly GCA_023529315.1). NCBI lineage: Eukaryota > Viridiplantae > Streptophyta > Magnoliopsida > Ranunculales > Papaveraceae > Papaver > Papaver bracteatum. The sequence goes on from JAJJWX010005351.1 coordinate 1,227,908, forward strand.
AGTACTGAGATTGTTTCCACATGCTCCATTCTAGGTGAATTAGTAAAGTGAATAAGTACTCATCACTTCATTAACGGCTTTATCCCTTACAGGATGTCAGCATATATTTATTTGGTTTTACAATTTTAGCCCTGAACTAAAATCCACCATCAACATTAAGTCCCATGCCTAGCACACAACGGTTACACTGTTGCGAGGTAGGCATGAGATGGTGACAGTTTAAAGACAAAACTTATAAGAAAAAGTTAGATGTTACCAGGAGAGACGGGTTATCCTGTCCTCGGAGGATGTCACGTTTAAGAGGCGTGCAGGCAAACGTTCCCCTAGCATGATGTAGGTCTTGCTTGTTTCAGTCGAACTTGTTATGCCTGCTTAGATCGAGGGACTACTGCACATGCTCAATCGTGGGGTTGTGCCTAATCGACGGACTATTGCGCTTGCTTCGTTCATGGGTCTACTGCGCCCGCGTGATCGAACGTGGAACCTGATATGGGCATGTTTGCTTCAAACATGAGAAGTTGTGCATGCTTCAATCGAACATGGGTCCATCGTGTGCACGTTTTCAAACTTTTTCCATGTCCTATGATTTCTTGATATGCATGTGGGCCTGCCTAATCCTCTTAACCGTGGGACTCATCATGCGCCTGCTTGATCTGGGATTGTTGTGCCTGCTTGATAGGCATGTTCAACCTTGCATGCGCCTGTATGATACCTGCATGCTCAACCTTGACTGCGCCTACATGTTATGCTTGCATGCTTAACCTTGCGCCTGCATGTTATGCCTGCATTCTCAACCTTTCCTGCGCCTGCATGCTCAACCTTTCCTGCATGCTACATGCTCAACCTTTCCTACGCCTGCATGCTCAACCTTGCCAGCGCCTGCATGCTCAACCTTGCCTGCGCCTGCATGCTCAACTTTGCCTGCGCCTGCATGGTTGATGTGCCTGCTTTGATGAACTTTGTGTGCTCAAATGTAAATTCGGATCCTGTAGAGAGCGTTGAAACAGCTTCTTAAGCGAGCGTGGAGACGTCTCCCAGTGAGAGCGTTGAAGCAGGCTTCTGAAGCGAACATGGAGGAGGCTCCTGGTGAGCGTTGAAGAAGGCTTCTGAAGCGAACATGCTGGAGGCTCCCGAAGAGCGTTGAAAAATGCTTTTGAAGTGAACATGCTGGAGGATCCCGAAGTGCGTTGAAGCAGGCTTCTGAAGTGAACATGCTAGAGGCTCCTGAAGAGTGTTGAAGTAGGCTTCTGAAGCGAACATGGAGGATACTCCTGGTGAGCATTGAAGAAGGCTTCTGAACCGAACATGCTGGAGACTCCTGAAGAGTGTTGAGGCAGGAGGCGACTCCTGAAAAGAGCGTTGAATAGGCTCCTTCTTCGATTCGGTTTTCCTTTTACATGCTTCTTGATTGACCATCTATTGGAGAAGTCCTTGATTGATGGCGAAGGAATCTCATGCTGAGCCTCAGTCCCCAAGCATGATCTATGTGTCTCCATCTTACATTCCCGGTTATTAGCAGCAACAGTGATTAGAAGCTGGTAGGGAGAGGTGTGGTGGAAACTTGCACGAACTTGGCACTCTTCGGTAAAGATCGTCTCATTTAGAAAGATAAGCTGGAACCAATGGCTTTCTTGATGTTTTTTCATGAAATAGAGAAGGGGAAGACAGTCCCCTGCCCACGAGTATCCAGAGCTTTCGACTTGATAGGTATTTCCACACTAGGTTCATGAGGATGTCTTCGAGATGGGCGGTGCTAAGCAGTCCCAGTCACACTCCTTTGGTAAAGCAACTACTTCTTCTACGGGAGACAAATTCTGAAAGCTATCTCACTGATGTAGTTACCATCGATCCAGATATGGAATATCTTGGACGTTGTTTCACCATTGCGTCAGTTGTGCGTAGGGTGCTGGAGTTGGAGTTGGTGATGTTGGACCCGCAGGACGTTGTATCTCGGTGGCTTTCCTCTTGCTGCTTCAACTAAACTGCTTATGGAAGGCTGAAGATTGTATTTCTGTTGGTGGGATGTATGCTTCCACGAACATCATGAGGCTCTTCATTCTTGGCAGGCCTGGTGCTTTCCAGCAGGGTGGATGCTGTCGTTGATGAGTATTCAATAAATTCACGAATTCCAGAGGATGACCAAAAGTGTAGATTCTCCAACATAGCATGGTAGACATGCACCATTGTCTGATAGAGTGACTCGATTTTGTTCGACATGACGCATGGAAATCATTATCCTCTTGAGGCTTCTCCCTTGAGGTATCAACTGCAGTGGAAGATTGCCGCCATAGAGCGTTGATATGTTGTACCAGAATTCTTTTAACCCAATGGCAGTACAATATACTAAAAATTTCCGAGAGAAGTTCGAAAAGCTATCTTACTTGCGTCATGCTCGTACATCCTTATCTGGTTGTAGCCGCTGTAACCATCCATGAAGGAGAACATCCAGTGTCCGCTGGTGGCGCCTACTAGCATGTCGATGTTAGGCATTAGAGAGTCGTCCCTACACAAGGTAGAGCTGATGGAGATAGGCCTAGGATATTCCTCATCTTCGAGCTCATCAGTTGTGGGGTTGATGACATCTTGCAGATGTTGTGGAGCATCTAGCACTTGTTCTTGTGGTTCGTTATTGTTGAAGCATTCCATTGGGAGGGGAGAACATGCATCAGTCTCCCTCTTGGTGTCAACATGGTTCGCTGCTTCACTAGATGAAGAAGAACGCCTTGTCAGCGAATATGCATTGGGAGGAATAATCCTTAATGATGCAATTCGGTCCTCCTCCCGGATTGACAGCCACATAGGGAGTGGGATGAAATGAACTTTGTATGGTTCTTCCCGCGGAGCTTCTCTTGGTTCGAATAACTCCACTCCATACATCGATGCGTAATGAGACAGTGATGCAGGAATACAAACAACTTCTTTATCCAGCATGGTATTCAGGCACTGATGATATGTTGAAGGGAAAACCCCGTATGTGTTGGTCTAGTTTCCTTCGAAGTCCAGCATTGTGGTAGGCTTCCGTATTATCTTGCAGGGGCGAATCTTGGATGTCCTGAGAGCCTTGAGGGTAATCACAGTCGAAGACGCTCTTGTGTCGATGGGGGCCTTCCTGAACTCTGAGCCCTTGATGCGTGCAGCAACATATAGGGGCCGGTTGTCACCTTCCTCCGTCATCATGTCGTCCACTGTAAATGTAACATCATTTACATATGCTTCCGATGCGGTTAAGACTCCTTGACGTGAAGGAGTCAGGTGGACATTCAGATCTATCTAATTAATTACAGAAAACGTCTCCGCCTGCTGATTCATCGAGAGATGTAAGAGTTTACACAAGATTTCCACTAGAGATGCCACTTCCTGCTCCATTGGTATCTGGTTCGTAGTAAAGTTGTCGAAATGAGGATAATCGTTGTGAGGACCAGTCCCCAGTGTAGGAGTCTCCATGATAAGACCGCCAATATCTGATGTTGCTTCTTTTATCAAGTCCATGTAGGCCTGCGTCGTTGAAGTACCTTCTCTGGGTACGTTGAACGCACTCCCTGTTGGCTCCAGGTGCTGTCGAGGCTCTTCTGGAAATAGATCAGTTAATATATTAAGAAAAGTGAGTACCTCTTTCTGAGTTGCAGCCATATCCGTTTGAGTCTTAGCAAGGAATTCCTGCCTCTCCATCAAATCTGCGATGGTAATGGGAGATGGTCCTCCCCTTGATCCTCCAGTTCCTCATCCTGATGAAGGGGTGGAAGTTTTTGCTCTGGTGACCGTTGGAGGCGTTACACTTGAAGAGATACTAGGATTTGCGGCTACTCTGGTTCTTGTGATAGGAGGTGTCGCGCCCAATGGAATATCTCCTCCTGCTCCGCTGGTGCTGGTAGTAAAGGAATTAATTCCACGAGATACATTGATTGCCTTTGAAAGGTCAGACGGTAACACCACTAATTGGGATATCAACACCAGGAGTTCTGTCGGCGCTAGTCCCGTCAGGATTGGTTGCTGATCCACCATTTTGAAATCAGAGAAATTGAATTGATATTGAAGGAATTGTCTTCACAACCGAGATATTAATCCTCCCACTGTGGTCGCAAATTGTTTGTGGGAGAAAACTACTTCTGCAGGTTTAGGTAATTTTGGGTGTGTGTGGATGAGAAGTGAATTTAAACCTTCAACAAATGTGCTGCATGATGAGCACTTTTGATTCAAGAGATAATCTGTACAATTCTGGCCTAAACCGAAGACACGGACGTTCCAGATTTGTTTCGGTCACAGGTGAAGGATGTGAGGTTGAACTTAGGGAGGGAAGCGAAGAAGGTGTTGATAGTATGAAGGTGAAGGCTGATTATGACTTGAAACAGAAGGTGATCAAGGCTTGCAAATATTGCAGGCAGGCTCTGAGTGAATACAATCTGTATTAACACTTGGTTTCTTTGTGTTTGGACTTGTGTTGTTGTTGAAAATAGGGCAGAGAACCTATTTATACAAGTCTTTTAACCTAACCTTCGTATCTCGTGGGAAGTGGAGAAAGTGGAGTGATGGAGTAGTGGAGTAGTGTGTTGGTGTCACACGACCAGGCTTGCCCACTTCTCCCATCATCACTAACCGTCCATGACTTCCTGACACGTTCTTGTGATGGCGCGTTGTGCGCTGCACGATGTAAACCGCCAGACCAATACCCTAGTATGTATCCCCCAGTTTGTGACATGATTGATGTCTCGAGTGTTTTGGAAAACATGTAGCATGTTGTTGTAGCTTGGCAAGTCAGGCTCGGGAAGCTTGCTAGCTTGGTGACCTTCGATGGTCGAGATTTTGCATCTTGAGAGGAGGGGCAACCGTTGATCGTTGCACCAGAAACCCTAATTAGCGCTCCTTACTAGAATCGTTGTAGAATTCTAGTACGGACTTGGATTTTGATGATCCGACCCTCCATTCCATACGGAAAAGAATTTCCTATCTCCCAACGCGGGAATATTTAGGTTTTAAGCTCGTTCGGAGGAGAAAACATCCCGAAAGAAAAACCCAGGAAGGAAATTGATACTTGTGAAGTATCGTGTTGTTTGTAGGCGCATATTGTATGCATGCGGTGCATTAAATATGTTTAACATGTTTGAATCCTACAACCTTGATGAAAAGATTGCAAGTTGAAGTGACTCAACTAGCTATGTTCAGGCGTTGTTCGGAGGTCGCATGAGCGGGACCCACCTTGGCCGGTTATGCCATGGGGAAGTGTGGAGGATGGTGATCACGGTGATACCTTGTTTGCCACCTAACTCCCTTCCTAGGCTATTCATCCAAGCATGCAAACTTGGACGGACGAGATTGATGGAGGAATAACCGTTGGATTAGGGTTTGGAAGGCTTGCGAGCTTCCTCTTTCACCATAACGGTTTTATGTCTTGGGAGGCATGCATGGAGTGGCCGATTATCCCTGCATGTAGGTGGGATGCCACTCTATACGTCCACGCTAGCTGGAAGTCAATCGGAGCAACTGATGTTGGGTCGCCTGTTCTAGATTTGAATACCCTAGTATCCATATTATCATTGTTTACATATCTTGATATGACGGATGGCCGAGATTATAAGGGATCTCGCATCTTGTGTCTTTGGGCACAAATTTCGAGACGGCTAGCTGCAATCTTCAATGCCAACAACATTTAGATCTTGATGATGATAATGATGTGCATGAAATCAACATGATTCGAAAGTTTGATTCAGGAGTCTATGTCCCATGACCCTGATGCTTGTTTGAATAATTTCAACCTAGATATGTTTGATGATGAATACATAAGTGAAGTGAATACTTTGCTTGAATCCACACCACTCATGGAGTGGAAAGCTAGAGTGGAACCACTTCCACCTTGAATCCAAGTCTGCTCCATCTCTTGCTGAGCCACCAAAGCTCGAACCGAAACCATTGCTTGATACTCTTAAATATGTTTTTTGGGACCTTCTAATACTTTGCCTGTAATCATTTCATCTGCCTTAGATACAAAACAGGAAATAAAACTTTTTAGAAGTGCTTAAGGAGCATAAAGAAGCATTAGGATGGACCATCTCTGACCTTAAAGGCATAAGCCCCAATCGATTGCATGCAACGCATATAAACCTTGAGGACAATGCCAAACCATCTAGGGAGATGCAAAGGCGCCTCTCAATCCTAACATGAAAGAGGTTGTTAAGAGTGAGATCATAAAGCTTTTGATGCGGGTATCATATACCCAGCCTCGAGCAAGCAAGTGGGTCATCCCATTCAAGTGGTACCCAAGAAGTCCGGGGCATTACGTAGTTCAAAATGAGAAGAATGAGCTTTGTCCCCACCCGTGTAACTGTGGTATGAGTTTGTATTGACTATAGGAAATTGAACAAAGAACTAAGAAAGATTTTCCAACGCCCTTCATTGATCAAATGCTAGAAAAGTTTTCTGACATAGGTACTATTGTTTCTTAGATGGCTATCTGTGCCACAACCAAATTCACATAGCACCCGAAGATCAAGATAAAACCACATTTACTTGTCCGTACGGAACATTTATGCCTTGGGTTGTGTAATTGCTACTTTTCAAAGATGTATGATGAGCATATTTTTACATGATAGATGAGTTTCTTGAAATCTTCATGGATGATTTTTCTGCCTTTTTTGCTCTTTTCTTTGATGAATGTTTCATCTACTCGTGTGCTTATTCGTGTAAAGAAAAGAATTTGATCTTGAATTGGGAAAATGTCATTTCATGGTCAATTTGCATTGTTCTAGGGCATATCATCTCGTAAAAGGCATAGAAGTAGATAAAGCCAAGGTTGATATCATTCAATATTTCCTCAACCTCGCCTCCGTGAGGGAGGTTAGATCATTTTTAGGCCATGTGTGAGATTCATTAAAGATTTCAAGAAGATCTCAAGACCACCGTGTAATCTACTCAAAGCAAAGATGGTTTGATAATACTTGTGTGCATGTTGAGGAGCTCAAAATCTTTCTAACTTCACTCCTATAGTCCGACTCCGATTGAAATTGCCATTTGAAATCATGTGTGACGATCCGATTTTGTTGTTGAGCTGTCTTAGGGTCGCTAGTCGATAAACACCCTTATGTGATCTACTATGCTAGTGAATGAGGCTCAAATGAACTATTCAACAACCGAAAAAGAGCCATAGATGTTGTGTTCGCAGATTAGATAAGTTTAGATCTTATTTGATAGGATCTAAAATCATCATTTATACCGACCATGCCGCATTAAGATATCTTTTATCTAAAAAGATGCTGGCTCGCCTAATTCGATGGATACCTTGTTACAAGAGTTCCATTTAAATTCGAGATAAAAATAGAATGTTGTTGCCGATCACTTATCTAGATTGAATGTCGAGTTGGATGAATTTAGATTATTAGAGAATCTTTTCCGCATTTAACAATCGATGCTAGTTTCGAAATGACATCGTGAACTACTCACAGGTAGGATGCCACTCATTGGTCTAAACAAGACCGGTCTAAATTCTTGGTAAGTGAAACATTTCATGGATGACCCTCTCAAATACCGTCTGACTAAATCATATCAAGTGGAGGCCACTTTAGTGCAAAGAAAACTGCTGCAAAGATCTTGCAGAGTGGTTTTTACGCCAACATTGTTTAAGGATAGCCATGAATTTTGCAGGCGTAAATTGTGAGGTATATCAAAAAACTAAAACATGATGCCCCTACAACCCATTTTGATTATAGCCATTTGATGTATGGGGTATTGTTGGGACCATTTCCTAACTCTGAAGAAAGTTGTACACCTATGTTTCTGTGGTAGAAGCAATCGCAACTAAAACTAATGACCACAAGGTGGTACTTTGCTCTTAAAGGAAAACATTTTTTCTCGATTTGGCACCCCTAGAGCTATAATCAGTGACGGTGGTTCACATTTCAATAGGCCTTTTGAGTCTTTAGTTTTATGGCATAACTCAAAAGTCGCAACCCCATATCATTTTAGGTCAAATAGGGAGATTGTGAAAAGTAACCCGCCTCAGAAAAGATTGGTCTTTAAGATTGAATGAGTTTTATGCGGCCTATAGAACGCATACAAGACCCCCATTGGTATGTCCTAACTTGGTTGAAAGCTTGTCATCTTCGTAGAGTTAGAACATCGTGCATATTGGGTCAGAAAGAAACCGAACTTGATCTGGGGCACCTAAAGGAACTCAACTCAATGAGTTGGAAGAGTTTATGTCTTGGGAGGCATGCATGGAGTGGCACTTTTTCCGAAAATTATCCTGTAGAACTAGAAGATGTAACAACCAAGAATGTCAAGGTGGGATGCCACTCACCCGAGATTGAAACAATACGATCCACGCTTCGTATATCTTCCTCGCTCTGGTTGCTTTAGAAGTCAATGCTTTGATGGTTTGTTGTTGTTTCTATCATATTTTGAAAATTGAGGGCAATGTTAGATTTAGGTTTGGGGAGTATTTCATATGGCATTGTGAGTTTTTTCGTTCTAGCTGCGAGGATCCTTTGACGGATGGCTTTGTAGTCGAGATTATAAGGGATCTCATCTTGTCTTTGGGCACAAATTTGAAGACATCAAGACGAAGATTTCTATGGATGCAATTTGAGAAGGTTTTGTGGGTAGCTCCCCTCACGAGATTACAACTCGTCCACTAGGGACAAGGGTTTCTTTATACGCTGATTGATTGGATGTGTAGCCGAGCCCACGGTGAGCATGTTGGTACTACCAGACGGTGGTTGGGACATCAAACCGTTCGTGTACGCCGGTTGCAAGTTGCTTGGTCGCAATTTGTTTAGCAAACCCTAATTTTAGGGTTTGTGGGTCTGCCACTTCTCTCTAACGGTTTTGTGGTTTCTACGGCCCCCTTGGGGAAACTAATCAATCCAGGAGGAAGGTAGGCTGGGGGTGAGCATGTGCATGCATGCTACTCGGTCCCGCGTGCGATCTAGGCCGTCCAACTATACCTGCGAAGTTGGACAGTTGAGATCTATTTTTTAAGCTTGTCTTTGCAGAACAGCTTTTCATGACTAGCATGGCTAGTATTTTTTATACTCAACGGGGCTAATATAACCCGCCGTGAGAGACGCTCAACGGGGCTAGTATAACCTGCCGTGAGGCTTTACTCAATCGGGCTAGTATAACACCGAGAGTTTCAGTATGTACGTGTATTTCGCACATGTCTCCTTATTAATGCTTGGAGATTCGTGTTGGTCTGCTGAGAGCAACACTCAGTCGTCATGCCGCACAAATAATGAGATTTGAGAATTACAAGAAATACAAGGCTGGACATGCATTAATCAATAAATGTCAAATTCATTGTGGTGTATGGGATTGTTGCTACATGCTCCAACCTGGATGAATTTCGTGTATTTAATTCACAGAATACTGAGATTGTTTCCACATGCTCCATTCTAGGTGAATTAGTAAAGTGAAGAAGTACTCATCACTTCATTAACGGCTTTATCCCTTACAGGATGTCAACATATATTTATTTGGTTTTATAATTTTAGCCCTGAAATAAAATCCACCATCAACAACTGTCCTCTAGATTAGTGTTGCAGTACCATTGGGTGTCAAAACATGACCATCCTTACTGCATAGGATAATGGTCTTCTCCTTTGCTACTACCTGTAAAGTGTCCTTATTTGCTAATTGAATAAATGCTTTTAATTTTCCATGGATGCACACTGCACCCAAATACAACATGTCAATAAGGACGAAAATATTATTAACAAAAGTCTTATATGAGCACACAACGACAAATGTACACAGTGACGGCATCCGGTAACATTGTTTACTGAATACATTTTAATTTGTTAAGTAATAGTTATCCACGTCTTTGGTTACCACTGCCAACATGGTTGAAAGTTCACCTCTTTGAAGAGGTAGATGAAATGGTCGCAGTGATAGCTGCTTTTAGAGCAATGCTAGCTTTCTACCAAAGTACATTGCTATGCCATCTGTGGGAGTCGAACCCACAACTACATGGTTAAAAACCATGTGCTCTACCAAATTGAGCTAAGAAGGCAGTTAAATTTGATTGCATCCTTCTATTGTGTAAAAATAAGAAATGCAGTCAAGTGATACCTATATATAATGAAAGTAGATTGACAACCTAAGTTATATAAGAAAAGCATCTATAGTGGCTCAGTATATTTGCAAAAGACTAATCAATTTAAATATTAATGATAGGTGTAGAATACACCTAATTTACTATCTAAGAGTTTATGCTTTCTTTGCTATTTTTCTAGTAAATTATGTATTTTATGTGTGTTTTTGAGCTATTAGGTACTCTGGAGTCGCACAGACGAAAAGAAGGAGAAATCACCCAAATTGGAAAAAAAAGGGCAAAATCGTCATTTCATAGGGCGAGCACTATCTGGAGCCCAGCTATGGTTAAGGGGCTCTCATTCGTGGTACTCCTTATCGATCAATGAGTGGATGTTACTATCACTGGATAGCCCTTATCCAAAGGAAGGTTGGCTGTAGCACCCAGTCAGTGGGTGGTTTTAATGATGGGTGTCTGAATCCATTTGACTCATATACCCACAACCGTGGGGCGTACCCATCCGGACCCGAACCCGGATCCAACCCCAATTATTCCCAACCCTAAATGAAGAACTCTCCTCTCAATCATTTGTTTGATTCACTGAAATTGAGAACAAAGAAATTTGTTCACCTCCGAGAGATCGAAGTGAAATTTGAAGATCGAGATTGGGTTTCAAGAACTGAGAAATGAAGTTAGGGTTCAATAGAAACTATGTTGCTGCTGTTGAGAGGAAGATTCAGAGAGATGGCGATGTTGTTGTCGAATGGAGAGAAGAACAGATCGAGTTATAAGGGAGAATTTGAAGCTAGGGTTTCATTCGAATTGAAGGTGGAAGAAATTGATGGGTTTCATGGTTGAATTAAGAAATGGATGTGTGCTGCTGTAGATCGAAAAATGAAAAAATATTATGGTCTGTTTACTGTTCAAAGGACTGAAATGTGAGTGTTTGTGACTTATGGGGATAGTTGAATTGTTGGGTTTGTTTCAGATTAGATCTTGCAGGGATAGTGTATGTGAAGGTGGCTGTTGAGCTGAAGGGTAGCAGGTGAATTGCAGTCAAGGGTTGAGATCGGTTGTGGTTGTAAGCTCAGTATGGGTTTGATGATGAAGTTGCAGATTGGAGGTTGACAAAGAAATTGGCAGTGAAGCTGTGAATGGGTTTTGAGGTTGAATTTGGAGGAGTTGCAGATGGTGGTGTTGATGATTTGTGTTGTTGTGATAGCTTGAGAATGGAAGAATCTGTAGCTGGGAAATGGATTCACTGTGATGTGAGGAAACAGTGCATAGTGGTGTTGGTGGTGAAATGATATGGGTATTGTAGCTGAAGGAATTGAAGCTACTAGTTGGTTGCAGGGAGGTGGTATGGCTGGTCAAAGGCATGAAATGGGTACTGATGGATTATGGAATGGTGGTTTGAGTTGTGGGTGTTGTGCAACTGGTAGAATTGATGAGTTGAAGCTTGAATTGGAGGAACAGAAATGGGGTTGTTGTGCAACTCAGAATTGGTTATGCAGTGGAATTTGTGGTGGTATGTACTTATGTGGTGAAGTGACCAAATTGCAGGTGGATGAGATGGACTGAAATTGAAGCTACATATGGTGTTGCAGTTACACTGGTGTGTGGAGTTTTAGTTGTGAACTGGTGGACAAGAAGGAAAGACATGACCATCATGGTGAACAAATGATTGCAAATGAGGGTTGGCATGTGCAAGTTGTGCAACCGTGGCCTAGTAACCAAGAAGCCACGACTCAGTTGAGTTAGATGGCTAACTCAGTGACTCCTTGACCCAGTTGACTAATGGTTGACCATATTGACCGTTATATATAACAGAATCTTGACAGAATATTCCTTCGACGACAGTGGATTTTCAGGCGACCGACGACGACTTTTTGGTGCCGGATTCCGGCCGATTTCCGGCGAGCCAAAAATACAGAATTTTGTGTGGATTCCTCTTATGGGATGTGAAGAGTTGGACTTGGAATTGAATGAAGAATTCGGCTTGGATTTGGAAAGAGGAGGTGGAAGATTTGAGAAAGGCTTGGATTTGGAAATTGAGCTACAAAGGGAAAGGGATTCTATTCCTTGGAAGATTTGGAGAGCATTGAAGCCTATAAATAAAGGAGTTCTCTACACTTAGATACACACATCTTTTGCATATCTTTTGCACAATTTTACACACACAATACTTTTCTCTTTGTGTGAACTTCTTAGCATGAGTAACTAATTTGATTGAGGATGAATTCCTAGTTCTTAACATGTTTTGAGTTTTGTTTTAAATCTACTTTGAAGTTTTCACATAATTATCGTTTGTTTTTACTAATAGGAATGTATATACATTCATGATTGATTGATAGATTGTTTAGGTGCGCAACTAAATTGATTTGTTAATTTGATCTATACCTAGTGAAAGTTAGGGGATAAGTAATCGTTTCTTGACTCTTTACATAAGTAGCAAACACGAGACCTTGCGGAGGGATTCCGTGGAGCAATTGTGTGTGAAAACAACGTTAGAAAGTGGATCTTGATCTAAGAGTCTAACTACTAATATCAACCTAATAAATTCATAAATCTTAATGCGTTTAACTGAATTACATCTTGAGTGATCTACTACTAGGTGGTTTGGTGAATAGAATCCGGTAGTCGAGAACTTCTGTATCCGGTGATATAAGGGATTTTGGGGTTAGCACTGATCTAGATGCTATACCTACGGTTGGTGATAATTTGTGATTAATAAGAAGTGGAAAAGAACATAACTTTAATCATTGTTTTGCAGCGAAGAAGGATTCCTTGATCTAATCTCTCTTATTGATTTCCTTTTAATTTCTTTGTTTATTTTATTTACTTTCTCAAATTCTTAATCAAAACCCCCCTTTGTGTGACAAATTTACAACTAGAATCTCGTGCTCCTCGTGGGATCGACCTTGACTACCCTATATTACTTGTTAATTAGGTAGTAAAGTATTAATTAATTTGTTGTGGTTACGACACGCATACAATTAATATTAATATCCCATTTCTTAATATAGAATGGTGGTTGTATACAACAAGGGATTACCTATGAATCCGAGAGGCTATTCTTCCCAACTGCATCAATATATTAGTCCTGCATCTTGAACCCACTTGTGCTATTGTAGTCGTGTCTAAGGGCCCCGACCACTCCATGTCTCGATGGTGGTTTCTGGAATAATCTCAGTTAAATTATTACATAGGTACACGCAAAGAATGAAGTATAGTTTCCAAAATCATCAATTATAAGTTAAAATTTAAAACTAAATATGTACCCATCCCCCATGATCAATCTTTTAGACAAAATTCATACTCAAAAAGCTGTCAGATCTCATTTACTATTCTACAGCTATTTCATACAAGGGAAAAGAAGCAGAACCGGCACTAATTGGATCAAAAAAAAAGAAAAACGTTAACATAAATGCAAATGCATCGTTTAACTCACCAGCTGAGGCACATGATCTATTAACTGTTTATCAACTATTTTTTCAAACACAACAGATAGAAAGTCCAGTAGCAAGCTAGAAATACATCATCATACTTTGGTCCTCCAAAATACATCAAACAAAAAGTTCATTTTGCAAGCTAGAGCATCACGTGGATATGGATGGGCTAAACGCGACATTTTATATAGAAATGTTGGTCCTAAATCTTTAGAACCTCGCAGTTGACACATTATTATGCTTTCCATCTTCAGTAATCTCAGTAATCACATAACCCTGCAACCAAAAATGGAACAACTCATTAGTATATACCAATTTGAAGGGATCTACCCCCAAGTTAAAAATTAAAATAGAGAGATTGCAAACGTTTGGGCCGAGGCCGACCATATAACGTGGAGGTATTATTACTACAATGCTCTTTGGTTGTGTTCATGGAAAAACAGTGAAACTCTAAGATCTTAGCATGCTTGTGTGATAATTAGGTGCTAAACCATATACTAAGCTACAAAGTTTTGTCCCTTGTTTATAGTTGTTACAGATATCACTATGCTTTAAAGTTCCACATACGGACCCAACATAGACACTATATGCACTTGACTTAAGTGTTCATCTACATCTAAGTATATAAGAAAATACCTTTAAGATCCTTGGAGAGATTAGTCATATGGACTCGTAACACAACCTCTGAAATTGGATATGCAGATGGGGAAGGCATAGTCCATGATGCCTGCATTGACCCTCCACTCTACGAAGCTGAAAACCGCAGCCAAGATATAATCATACTTAAACACAAACCACATATTCATCTATACAGACACGTTAATTTAGAGAACAAAACCTAATCTTTTTCCTTTCTGCTATGAACTGATCTTCTGTCCGTTCTCCTCTTTCCATCCTAATACACTCCTCCTCCCTAACCTGCAATGAGTATCAATGCAACTGTTAATGTACATCAAACACGGTAATTGGCCAAGTGAAGATCCGTGGCCTACTAACCCGTTCTTGCGCTAACTGTTGTCGTAAAACATGATCGTTGTATTCTTTTTCAAGCCTATTACACTCATCTGCCCTAGCCTGCAATGAGTACCTTTACAAACAAAGAAAAGTAAAATATCTCAGGTATGAAAATAAGATAAGAAGAAAGACAGCAGTGGCATAAAAATTAACTTGTTCTTGCGCTAACTGTTGTCGTAAAACACGGTCATTGTATTCTTTTTCAAGCCTAATACACTCATCCTCCCTAGACTGGAATGAGTACGTTTACAAAAAAAGAACAGTAATCTCAATAACCATTAAATCTCGCAGGTAGGAAAATAGGATAAGAAGAAGGCAGCAGTTGCATAAAGATGATTGAATATTAATGCAACTGTTGATGTATATCAAACACTATCATCAAACATATACGTTAATGTATATGAAACACGCTAATTGTTCCCACTAACCTTCTCTTGCGCTAACTATTGTCACAAAATACGTTCATTGTATTCTTTTTCAAGCCTAATACAATCATTCGCCCTAGCCTACAATGATTGTCAAATTCAAGTTAACTAATATCTCAGTCCCCAGCATGTAAGGTTGAATACAATTTGAAATTCTCTATATTTCTATTAACTACAACTACTGCAATGGATGAACAGAGTTAGCTGACCAATCCTAGACTACCCGTCGTATGTGTATGTCAACCATTCTATATTCGTAAACTACCTGTTATTCAAACTTATACCTTTCTTCCCGCTCCACCTGCTGTTGTTTTTCCCTGTCACTCTGCCTTTTGCTTCTCCCACCTTAAACTCTGGGCCACAGACCTCGCCTGCAGCATTAATAAAATATAAATCAATGTAATCCTTTGTCATGACAATTATATTTCGAAACATACATTAATGGTTGTTAATTTCCAAACACGACCATTGAACCATGGAAAAGCACCAGTTCCTTTGCCTAACTGATTACATAAAAACTTGACCAAAATCCAGTCTTCTGGGCTTGTCTTTCAAACTGCACTTGGTCCCTTGTAAACATCACTTTGCTGCTATCAACACGAACAGTTGCAGCATCACTTTTTACAGCTGAAAATCAGCTCAAGAACTTGACTCCAATAGACCACATCAACTGAACCTGATCACAACCTCTGGCAAACAGACTCGACTGGAGGTTGATGTGGTGAAGAGTCAGGGTTTACTCGAATATGTTGTGTGCCATTCTATTCTTGTTGTAGCCTTTAAACTTCTACAGCTTCCAAACTCACCCATTCGAGTAACTCATAACATAAATTTAAAAGAGGACTAAGGTTGTTCATAAATTAAGAAAATAACTCAACGCAGAACAAAAGAACCTAAACTTAAAATATCATGATTCCATCCAATACATTCTCAATATGAAGTCGCATGAAAATTCTATGATACTAATATTGACTATTATGTGTGTTATTATTTGTGGTTTAGGTAGCATGTGGCAGAAACATAACATAGTATATTCGTTCTTGGGTATGACCAACCTACACTAACACAGTATGTTCTGCCAAACCTTTAGACGACCAAATCCTAAAACTGAAATATTCACCTGCAATTATTAATTGGCTAAAGAGATATACCTTTAGTAAGCTACCTGCAAGCTCCTTATTCTATGGATCCGCTTTCAATTCTCATATTCTTTAGGCTTCAGGACATTCACCCCCATCCATAAGAAAGAGCCAATCGCAGATGCCGCCATTATTTCTTATTAAGTTGATGGACTCCAGCCAACTTTAGTCTTCGCACATGTTGGTATCTCTAGGTCATATGCCAGTATATACTAAATCGATGTCTCTTCTTAACAATAGATTGGGACGCTGGAATGGGCATGGGAGTTTGGCATCAATGGACTTTCCATCATGTCACTGTTGCTTACATATGTTTACGGCTAACCGTTATTAATTTATCAACATCGGAATTGAACTGCCTCGATGCTTATTTTGATTTACATGAGCTTCATAATTTTGCATACCTTGTTTAATGCCTCTTGTCGCCGAAGCTTGAGCTGAATACCTCATTCGTTGTGCCATTAATTTTTTTCTATGATACCTGGCATTGCATAAGAACACAATAGAAAGTAAAATATTTACTACGCAACCATACTCTAATAGCCATTATGATGATGCTGATGTTGCAACCGTGTGGATGTCTGTTTCTTATATTGATAATTTTGCTTTGTTAACAGCCCTTCTTTGTAAAATAGAAGAAGAGGATTTTCTTATGTGAATCGCAAGCTAGGAAATCGTTAATGAATTAAGTTGAGAGGAGAAAATCTTGAAAAAAAATTCAGCAAGAAATACAGACAACTTTATATATAAAAACACAGCGACTGATTATATAAAGCCTGCTAAAAGAAAATTCAGGCAGCTTCGTGCTTAAGAGAAAGTTGATAATACAATCAAATTAGAAGAAAAAAATTGCAGTTCGTATGTCTTTTTGTTTTATCGGCAACTCATATGTGTATGATGAATTCTTACCGTGCCAGATCATGGGGAAGCTTCAACTCCAAATCCATCTGGGTCTCCCATGAACATAACTGTCGACATTAAACATGCTTATAATTGAACCATCAAAAAATACCAAACGCAAATCGAATACAACTGAACCCTAAACCAAAAATCCAGATTGGAATTACCGGTTTTGATTGCGCCGGAAATTCACGAAAAGAAGATTAAAGAGTTCGATATATAAAAAACTCTACTGATTTTATTTTAGCCTAAATTGGCAAATATAGCAACAACGAACATTAGGTATATATCCACAAAACTGAAAGCAATCTAGCACATTCAGATAATGAACTAATTGAATGATTGTCAGAAATAGTACCTTCATCTTAGAAATTACCTCATGATGAGGAATTTTCTTCATCGTATTTGTCGAAGTATTCTTTACTTTGTCCGCTTTTCAATCAAAAAACCATGGCTTGCAGCTGCATAAAGCTATGGAGAACTTGCAGGGGATCTAGCACTTGACTTTGATATATAAGCTAAGCCATTTGTATCTCCTTCCCAGCAACAATTTCATATTCAACACAAACCCAAATTTCATAGATCTCTAAAACATCTCTTCAATTCCTTCTATCCATCGGCAACAACTCACATCTTCCCTGATTTTTCGACAAAATTCCAACTCGGAAACACGAACCCATTATTCCTCTCCATCCTCACCCATGTGATTCAGCATTACCTTGTAAAGCACAAAGTAAAAAACCTGAAAAAGAATCAACAAACTGTTATCAGGACTTACAAAAGAGGAGCAAGGAATGCAAAAAAGACGACACACAGAATCTATAATTCAACCTTTATGAGGAAAGGAAATTTATCTAAATTATTGTTCGTAATTACGAACGAAATTAAATTAAACAAATCGATAACTAAAACGAAACCAAAACTATATTAAAAAGCTAGGGTTTGAATCATTACTATTGGAAGATTTTATAATAATTTCCTTGAACCTGGATTGCAGATGCTATTATCAGTCAATAAACCCAAATTAGGTTACAAACCTAAAAGTAAATTGAAAATATAGGAAATCAGAGAACCCAACCTTCGAATTATGGCACTTCAACTGATTTGAATCAAATTCAAAAATCCCCAATTACAGCGCAGCTCCAGAAATCCCCAATTATTGTTAAACGGTGTATGAGATATGAAATATAGACTTTGACGAAATCCCCAATTACAGAAAAGAAGAAACAGAATATACCTTGCGAAACAGATTTTCGTTTTAGATAATCAGTGATTTAGTGAGGGTGTTCTGCGCTGAATACTGGTTGGGGAAGAAGGATTCTTTTTGTTATACATGGAGTCGTATCTGGGTAATTAAGAAATTGGACGGAGAAGAATTTAACAACGAAGAAAAAGAAAAAGAGGAGGACGCCCGTGTTTTAAAATTGGTCGGGCCACGGAATAATCCAAGCCGTCCAGAAAATTATAAGTCAATAACGGACGAATGGATATATCCCTCGCTGACGATATATCCAGGCCGCACGATCGCCGAATCCGACGAACACCTTTGTCCCGGACACAAGGACCACTTTTTCTTAATAAAGAGACTAGGTATCATGCCGGCCTGCGGCCGGCGCTCAACCTCTCGACGATTTTCTAAAATTTGTTCTAAGCTTATATAACTTAAAATATAATATAGCTAAATAATATCTAATGATTATATTAGTTAAAGATTTAATACCTAAACAATAACAGAATTGAACATTAACTGAAAATAATCGGGAACAAAACCTTTTTAGAGTTTTGTTTATTGTTTGGTCGGTTGATCAATATATTCCCATGCAATTTTAGTTTGTGGTCATCGCAGAACGCTCCCAAATATTTAATTGGCCGTATCATATTATAGTGCTTTAGTTAGTCGGGTCACAATATCTTTTAATTACTTGGACCCTAGTAGCCGGATAGAGGGTCGGGACCTACGGTCCCGGCGGTGGAGAAAATTTAAATGCAAGTGTATTACACACATTAAAATTAGTGTGTTAGTTAGAACTATCTATAATAGACGGGAGCATATTTAGTTGGTCGGGTCATAGCAGGACGGTCCCAAATATTTAGTTGGTTGTATCATTTTATAGTGCGTTAGTTAGTCGGGTCACAATATCTTTTAATTACTTAGACCTTAGTATCCGGATAGGGGGCCGGGACCTACGGTCCGGCGGTGGAGAAAATTTAAAGGCAGATGTAGTGCCCACATTAAAATTAGTGTGTTAGTTAGTCCTATCTATAATAGTCGGGAGCATATTTAGTTGCTCGGGTCATAGCAGGACGGTCCCAAATATTTAGTTGGTTGTATCATTTTATAGTGCGTTAGTTAGTCAGGTTACAATATCTTTTAATTACTTGGACCCTAGTAACCGGATAGGGGGCCGGGACCGTGGAGAAAATTTAAAGGGAGATGTAGTGACCACATTAAAATTTGTGTGTTAGTTAGTCCTATCTATAGTAGTCGGGAGCATATTTAGTTGGTCGGGTCATAAAAGAACGATCCCAAATATTTAGTTGGTGGTATCATATTATAGTGCGTTAGTTAGTGGCCGGATATTATAGTGCGTTAGTTAGTTGGTGGTATCATATTATATTTAGTTGGTGGTATCATATTATAGTCGGGTCACAATAGTTTTTAATTACTTGGACCCTAGTGGCCGGATATGGTAGAGACCTACTGATTCCGCGGTGGAGAAAATTTAAAGGCAGGTGTAGTGCCCACATCAAAATTAGTGTGTTAGTTAGTCATATCTATAATAGTCGGGAGCATATTTTATTGGTCGGGTCATAGCAGAGAGGTCCCAAATATTTAGATGGTCGTATCATATTATAATGCGTTAGTTAGTCGGGTCATAATAGTTTTTAATTACTTGGACCCTAGAAGCCGGATAGGGGGCCGGGACCTACGGTCCCGGCGGTGGAGAAAATTTAAAGGCAAATGTAGTGCCCACATCAAAATTAGTGTGTTAGTTAGTCCTATCTATAATAGTCGGGAGCATATTTTGTTGGTCGGGTCATAGCAGAGCGCTCCCAAATATTTAGTTGGTCGTATCATATTATAGTGCTTTAGTTAGTCGGGTCACAATAGTTTTTAATTACTTGGACCCTAGTGGCCGGATAGGGGGTGGGGACCTACGGTCCCGGCGGTGGAGAAAATTTAAAGGCAAGTGTAGTGCCCACATTAAAATTAGTGTGTTAATTAGTCGGGAGCATATTTAATTGGTCAGGTCATTGCAGAGCGGTCCAAAATATTTAGTTGGTCGTATCATATTATAGTGCGTTAGTTAGTCGAGTCACAATAATTTTAATTACTTGGACCCTAGTAGCCGGATAGGGGGCCGGGACCATAGGTCCAGGTGGTTGAGAAAATTTAAAGGCAAGTGTAGTGCCCACATTAAAATTATTATGTTAGTTAGTCCTATCTATAATAGTAGGGAGCATATTTAGTTGGTCGGGTCATAGCAGAATAGTCCCAAATATTTAGTTGGTTGTATCATATTATAGTCCGTTAGTTAGTCGGGTCACAATAGTTTTTAATTACTTGGACCCTAGTAGCCGGATAGGGAAAATTTAAAGGCATATGTAGTGCTCACATTAAAATTAGTGTGTCAGTTGGTCCTATCTATAATAGTCGGGAGCATATTTAGTTGGTCGGGTCTTAGCAGAACGATCCCAATATTTAGTTGGTCATGTCATATTATAGTAGTCGGGTCACATTTTAAAAGAAATTAAGTGCCCTTCCGTGCATGTCACTGTCGGAACGAACTCTATAGCTAGGTTGTCAGTTTCATTAAGTAACAGAGAACGGATAAACCTTCAAAGTTATCAGCCACTTTCCCTTGTGACAAATTGTTCTTTTTTGCGATTAGTCAGTTTATGGGTTTGAACTCAAGTTTAAGTAAATGCCAAAATCACCAATACACATTCACTTCTCGTCAGGAAAGACAGACTTACCGGTTTACAGTTAGCGTAATTAGTGTGTTATATCATATTATAGTGTGTTAGTTAGTCGGGTCGTAGTATCGTGTTTAATTAGTTGAGGCCGTCATCGTGAAGAATTAATACTTTGTGCCCCCATCGGTTGTATTTGTACATACATTGGCACCTAATATCAGTTTTCATCACCAGTTGCCTCCTACATCACCTGCTTGTTTCTACAACAACATTCCATCCACCAGCTGATACCATCTCCTTACACATAGGGCACCAGTTTTCCTTCCATTTGCACCCCATAAAACAGCACCAATAAGAGTTGTCTTGTGTTATTTTTGCAATCTAGGATCGTGACTAAATTCCAGTTTTATTAGTCTTAATTTCGATCATTGGAAAAATTATTAATTTGCAAATGAATACTCGGTGATTTAAAACTGATTTTCCTTTTTGATTTGTACCCATGGTTCTTAATTTTGTATCCATTTGACTTCCGCAAATGGCCATATACCAAACTGTGTCATGGTTCTTAATTTTGTATCCACTTGACTTCCGCAAATGGCCATATACCAAACTGTGCCATATTTCCTGTTTGTTCTCGGCGTCCCATTAAGGTAGAAGCATTGCTAAAAGTTTGTCACATCGAAACTTGATAATGAATCGAAAAATTAAGTAATTTGATAGCATCTCATATTTGTCCACTTGCACAGTGTTGTCGTGCTGTGGGGTTCTGGGAGGGGGAGATGATATGGGAACCATAGAAATGTAGAATCAAATATATCCCAAGCCCTCTGTCTTTCCCGTTGGTAGGTCGGTCAAGGTCTAGATTAGGAAATCTAGTTGGTTAAGGAAACCAAGTACTTGTGTCCTAAGTATAGCAGCTTAAGAGGTTTGTCTCTTAGAGCTAAGTTAGGAAACCTTATACTTGTAGGAAAATAATCCTTGTTAGGGACCAAAAAGCATCTATCCATATAAGCTGTAGATTTATTTGAATCACGTGTAAGAACATTTGTTGATCATATAACAGATGAAGCAAATTTAAGACCATTAAGTATTTTTATCAAGTCAGATTTTCCAGTCCGGAGACTGGTTGCATAAACGGAAATCCAAAATCAATAATAAAAAAAAAACATAATTTCCACAGCCTGCCCTACTCAAACCCCCGTTTATATGTCAGTTTTGGCAACATATGTTAACTGGAAGATAAAAACCTTTTGCATGCTGCTCAGAGAATTAAAATCGATATATGCAAAACCTCATACTGAAGTTTGTCTAAGTAATTTGATCAAACAAAAAAAGGCTTCGAACTTGTTTTCCAGGTTTATGGCTAATTTCCCGATGGTTGTGAAATGGTGGTTGCTCTTTGTTCAAATTCTCATAGCCAATTTCAACTTCCCTGTTTTTCCATGTTTACATAACACCAAACAGACCCAGATCCATCAGATTGTACATCTCTTCTCCATTCTATGAATTTCGTAGCAACCCTATCAACAGCATCAACATCTCAAATTCCACCAAAACCCTTGACTGCATCCATATCAGACCAACAACAGAACAGATTTCGTAAATTGCAGCACCACCATCACTGCATCACCTTGTTGTAAAATCCACACAAAGAACATTAGTTTTCTTCTTAATTTCGTACCAAACACCACAATTTCTCGGTTCATATATCAAACCCCACGATTACTCGCGAAGATTATAACTGCCATTGATTTTAATCTGAAAGCAACAACTATTCAATAAAAAATTTTGAGTCAAATTCAAATTCACATTGCAGGAAGTTAATCAAGCATAAAAATTAAACATGCCTTCTTCCAAAGATTGCACTGGGTATTACTCACCTAAAGATCCCTTGCTACAGAAAACCATCAGAAAATTTGCTACAATGAGGTACAACTTGGAACATGCATATCTGTCTGAGACCAAGACCAACATGCATAGCTGTCTACAGACTCACGAAATTGTTTTTCTAAATCTAATTTCTGAATGCAGCTATTTTGCTCTGAACTTCATATAGGATCATGGTTAAATACGGTTAAGAGTTTGTCAGAGAAAACATAATATCTGGCATTTAAACATATATGACGTTTTTTTTCCAGTTTTGACGATTTTTCTAAGCACTTTGGAATGGTTAAATTTCTTTAGCTCGACTATCAGATGAATTACTCACATAAAGATTAGATATTGTAGTTCTTAGCCTTGTTTTAATTATAAATCCAGAATGAACTGGGACACTTACAGTCTTTAGATGGACTAGACTTTCAAGACTATAATGTTCCATGTAAGCCAAGCTGAGGTTGCATCTTGGCCAGCGAAATAGAAAAACTTGCATTCTTTTATCACCTCTTCCGTAGTCATGCAGACGTTACCTGTTGATGTATTGGAATTAGCTTGAAGATAATCAGGGTTGTTACATTCCAATAACATTTAATAATCATATCATCATCAAATAACCATGCTTACAAAGGCGAACTTTATAATTCTAAGCTCTATCCAAGGTGTAACATCAAATACGACATAAATTCACATTACAGTTGGCAGGAAATGTACCCGGTTCTCTCTTTAAGTTATTAATGCTCCGAGAGTCAACATATAAGTATTATATAGTAGCTTTCATGTGAAATTTGAATTATCAACGCCAGACTGCTCCATACAATTCTAACTCACTGGCATCCCTAAGCCATGCATTATCTGAGATGCATTATCAACAGTGCTTCGAATGAGCTTTTTTTGATTGAGAACCCATCAAACTATGTAATATTGGAAACTCTAGTGCATTAACAATCACACCCCACAATGGAGTTTCCAAAATTACATAGTTTCATGGCTCCCATTCTCCGTAACAACTCCAACAAAACTCCCCATAGCAGTGAGTATCATCATCATTCTATTTTTTTCATGGACTGCTTTTCCAAAAGTGATGAATAGAAAGCCAAGGAAAGGGAAATTTCAAGATGTCACAAAAAAGGATAATAAAAGGAAAAAAGAATAAGCTAACAACCTTTAGGCATTTACCAATGACAATACATGACAGGTTCTGACTTCTGACAATAAGCATAAGATTGTAGGATGGACTTCATTGATCCGACGACGATGAGCTTAGTGACATTTGGTTTGACATGGGTCATAGCTCATGATCTAGGATGATTTTGTTTTAATTAAAACCTTTGCTAGAGCTTTCGTTCTTCTTAAGAACTGAAAGTGTGTATATGTAACCAATTAAAATCCAATTTCAACGATGCTTATTACAGGTAAAAAAGAAATAGTATAGGGGCAGTAAACTTTACTCGTGGTAACCTAAGTCGGGCCAAGTAAACCAATGAATGCGAGCACCTGCAAAGAAAAACAAAAACCAAAAAATCACATCAGATAGCCGGTAGAAGGCAAATGCAATCGAATATCCATCAGAATCAATTTAGGCAAAACTATTCACATCAACAACTATGTAATCAACTATCGAATATCCATCAAAATCAATTGTTTATATCATACCCTTTACTACATGTCAATCCGTGATAAGTATGACCCAGACTACAAAAGAGAGCAATGCTTAATTTTGGTTGGTCATACCCTGCATACAAACCTTCTCTGCAAACTCTATGAAGAACATATATAAGCCCTTACTGCAACAACAAAAAAATAGAAAAATTCCAAGCGAACTTCACATTGAAGAGTGGAGATGATAAAGACATGCAATAATTACCACAGAATATAGTATACCTGTTAAGAATCCGAGAAAACATTAGTACCTCGAAGCCCTAAACACGATACATGATAGATTCAACATAAGTCTTAACTGGAACAGTCCACGGAGGAGTAAAACATATGGAAATTTATACATTCTGAGGAAGCTTGCTGGTAACTTCATTACATGACATGAAATCCATACACCCACAGTTTGTTGATATGCATGTCAGTTTCAATTTTGCAGCCATAGACTTTAGGTCCTTGCATAAAGTAATAGGATTTACCTCTGATAGACATGTTTAGAAACTAAATAGGATTCTCCAAAAGTTGCAGCACTTCATAGATAATACAATCGCAAAGCTTCAAAGGTTTTCTATACTCTTTCACCCTGCAAAACTAAGATGAATTACTAACTCCAAATTGATAATCGAAGCATCAAATTTATGAACAGATACGACATTAAATAAATTTGTAATCATCTTACCATCATAAAAGTGTGAACCCGTTCACAAAAGAGCAGAAAATCTTCAATAGAGTAGGACAGACATTTCTCTTGAGAGGGCTAGATGCTAAGAAGATCAGAGTTTTAACCCCCAATGTTTTGATAGCTCCAACGCTTACCCTCGCACAGTTTCAAAGGTTTTCTATACTTTTGCACGCTGCAAAACTAAGATGAATTTTTAATCACATAACCAACAAAAATCATCCAAATTGCTAATCCAAGCATCAAATTTATGAACAGATACGACCATAAATAAGAGCAAGATCGATAAGCCAAGATGATTATGTTTTGCTTTTCCATCCGTAAGTGTATTAGCAACTGCACATAAAACAACTAGATAATCAAATAGAAAAAGAAATCTCTATGAAAAGGAGGAGTAAAATACGTCTCGTCATCCCCTGCAAAACGAATTATAGTTGCCAACTAATACTTGTGAAGTAAACCATTAGTGGGGTACATGATTGCATTCAATGCTTGAAGTTACAGAAGAAGTTTACTCAACCATTGGGTTGGGGGACTCTTTATCGGAGGTGTTGTAGATATGAATAAACATAAGCCCTATATCCCCCTATGTCTTGGTTGTGCAACACATCTTTACCTGAAACCGGAATGGTGCATGTTGTGGTTGTTCCTGGTGGTGCACCTAATACCAATAGAACCAATATTTTGTACTAAACAGTAGGATATACCTGATCTTACAACCTACATGACATGAAAAGTAAAGTAAGGCTACTGCATTTTGATCGATAGAGCCTAGATAAACATGAACAATCAAACCACATCCTATTGATTGTGATGTTAAACTTGTCTACATTTTCTAAAGATCACCCACATAATAACTATTGACAGAATGCGAATTTTGAAGTTTCAGTAACCTCTTTGGGTGGAGTAATCTCCAGCTCCAAGGCGTCCACGTAGACCACAGCACTACCAAATTATTCCTCCTTAACAGGAGCTGCCTCAGGTTTCGTGGGATAAATATCTCTCCGCGAAGCAACATTACTCTCTGGAACAACAGATATATGGCAAACAACCTGTACATTCGTAAAGCACCTTTAGATCACTCTCATCAGTAAACAACTACTAAGAAAATCGACTCATTAAATCAACAAAAACTAAATTAGAATTTTTATAATCTCTGATGGAATCGTAAACATGAAGATTGTAATCAATTAATCGATCTCTCACCACCATGTCTGCTGCCTCTTCTTTTATACTTCCTCGTCTTTTTTATTTTGATTATGTTCAAACAACATTAGTTGCTGCAATGATATTGCCTAAACCGAATACCATGACCAGGAGGAACCCTGTAAATCAAAATAACAGTGAATTTAAAAACCCTATTCGTACCAAAATATCAGGGTTTGATTTCAATGAATCATGAAACCATTAATAAGATCAAAAATTTAATAGAAATTACAGAAATTTCAATCCATCGATCAATAGCTGCTTGTAAGATGAAGATATGCTTGGCATTAATTAATCAAATTACAAACCAAAATAATAAAATAATAAATTTTAATACCTAATCGTTTGGATGCATGAATCCGGCTACAAAAACCCTAAAAAGCTGAAACTTGAAAAGAAAAAAAAATTGAGACCTGAAAAAAAAAAATCAACAGACAATTAAAGATCTGATACCGATCATGAGAAAAGGGAGATAACCACCAGATTATAAAACCAAAACCAAGCGGAGAGCAACCTTTTTTCCTGTTATCCCTCTTCATCGTCTTTTCGATTCAACTTCGCCCCCTAAATCACAAAATCAAGCTGCATCTTAATCCTGGTGTAAAACCTGTAGAACACAGAAGCAGAGATTATCTTCTTTTAACAGCCAACCATGAATACATCTCAAAGCCCCTAAGCCTGCGGTGAATAAGATGAAACAATTAAACAAAAAAAACTTAAATTAAGCCTAATACATCTAATTATACTTCAATTAAGAGCAAACCCATCATAATTTGATCAAATTATAATCAATTCCACACGAACTCAATTAAGAGCAAACCCATCTGTTAATTAAAGAAACCCTAAATTACCTGGTTTTGTGATTCCTCATCAGAATAACCTCCCATCGATAAATCAATAACAGACCCTTTTAATTCTCTGTAATCATCGACCCAATAACATTACCCGACTCCAATCAAATTTTTAACCAGATGAAACCCTAACTTCAATTTATAACAGCAACGGGTTTTTTCTTCTTTCTTCTCTGTTCTTCTCCCGTTGAAGATGTAGAGATAATTTGTGTGTACGCCTTGAGAGACTTGGATCGTGATAATCAAAGGGTTTCAGTCTCTGCTCGTGAATCTGAGAAAAAAGTGATGGAGTAGTTAATAACGAAGAAGGGACCTGTTTTTTTTTTATTCTCTGAAAATATATGTGCAAATATGATACGGTGTAGGGGGCCTAAATTAGCCTAAACAGAAACGCCCGATCTCGGCCACATGATTGGATCTCGACGGTCACGAATGACTTTTGCGGCCGCTTTTTCCTGGCCACAGGATCGTCGATCCTACGGTCACGTTTGTCCAGATCATAACCACCATATTTCAGGGGACAAAATAAAAGATTTTTTTCGTAATTAAAACCTAGGGTAATTCTGGTCGGGTCGGGGCATCATCCGCGCCGCCCAAAAAATTATATGTCCCAATCCGACGAACGTAAGTATCTCTCGCCGACGATATATCATGGCCGCAGGATGGCCGAATCCGACGAACACCTTTGTCCCGGACACAAGGACCACTTTTCCTTAATAAAGAGACTAGGTATCACGCCGGCCTACGGCCGGCGCTCAACCTCTCGTCGATTTTCAAAAAAAATCGAACATGTAGATTTACTTTATGAAACAATATCTAAAATGTATATTAATATTAATTTTACGATTTAATACCAATCTATATACAATAATAAACTTATATAGTAGCTGAAAATTCTAACAATTTTATATATTTAAATTTAAAATTGTCTCTCAAACCTTAAAAAAAAAAAATTTGTTCCATAAGAATAGCTATTAAAGTTAGTTAATAATTTGCATGTTCAAGGATTTATTTATCATACTGGCATCCGAGACTTGTAAAGTTGTTGGTGTAATTATAACTCCTTAAATTTTTCTTAAATAAATGTGAACGGTTATCATCCAATGTGATCCTATCATCCAAGACTTTATCTCCATCTGTATCTTTATGTGGTTTGTAAGCTTCTTGGATTTCAACCATGCAAGGCTTTATATCCGAAAGGCATGGTGTGGTTTCTTTGTCCATCTGTAATGGTTGTTCTGCGTCACTTGCAGTTTTGTCATCAAAATGGACACCAGGGTTGGGTTGTTTTCTTGTATATGCTCTAGTTACCTGATAGTTGAAAAAAGTAAGAATTAAGTGTTGATACTGTTGGTTTTCATTGTTGTTAGAAAAATAATAATACCTTCATTGTTTTTTTGGTGGCATCTATTTCCATTATTTCTTTTGCTCCAAAAGACATGATTCCCCATGTGAGTTTTGCCACTTCTAAGCGGAAGACACATGTATAGCCCTTTATCCTGCTTGTTACCTCTTTTCTGAATTTTTTTTGGGTCTCCTGCAGTCATGGTTAATTGTTGTTATGTAACATGTTGCTCATTAGCATAATTTTTTTTTAGGCATTACCTTATTCTCTGTTGACATTTTTAGAATGTTGGTAACTTTCAATCCAGTTAGTTCCTCGGCGTGCTGTCCGTGTACCAATATCTCAGCTTTGCATGTGTTGTCTTTCACTTGGAGTCTTATTAGCAATCTGTAGATCAGGTATATTAATAGGTTTGTTATTTAAAAATTATCTTAAATTTGTTTTCTTAAATAAATTAAAAACGTTACCTTGCTATTGGAGAGGAATTTGTTCATTACACTTTAAACAGTAGCTTAAATCATTAGTTGTTTGGTATCTTTCATTGCAACTCGGGAAAGCATAGTAAAACCATTCCTGTCTTCTTTTAAGGCGTACGATTGTTGCACTCATCTTTATTGAGTAGCGCTGTTAGATAAATCAAAAATAGTTACGATAATAATCATTAACGTTGATAATTCCTGGTATCGTTAAAAAGTCTTAAACTACGGTTAGTTGGTATGAGATTCCGTAATATAATGTTGTATTGTAATGATAGAGATCATATGCATGTATAAAATATTATTTGAGATTGAGCGTACCTTATTTTTCCCGTACAGGTCTTGTTTTTCCAGATAAGTTGAAGCTTTGGCTATGCTCATTCTATTCCTCTTTATAACTCGATCTGCCATCTCTTGTTTGTAATTGCGTGGAGATATTGCTTGATGTGTAGTAGATAGATTGTATGTTACTTTGTATGCTTTATATAGACCCATAGAAACTTGGATGTCAAGTTAACTGTAGGAATTATAGGAAACTTGTTTGTTATAGTTCTAGGAAACTGGTTTGTTATAGGAATCTGATGGTACACTTTAAAGAATGTTCGAATTTTTTTTGGTTTAGAGACCTTTCATATGTATGGAAACTTCTAGCGCTTTTGTGTGTGTTTCCTATACTAATCGAATTCGTTTTTCCGTGGGAATTTCTGGTGTTTTTAGTTTTAAGAAATCGATTTCCTAGTAGGTTTTGTTCATAGAGTATGTATTTGTCGTGTTGCGGTAGGCTTATGGGGTACTATATACTCGGAAATTCATCCGGTGTCTTAACGGTCGCCAAACAATTTAATGAATTTGTAAGGGGTGGCTTTATGAATTCGTCTGAAGGCTTGAACATGCAAAATTAAAATTAGAATTATTTTTTATGCAAGGAAAATAAGCTGGTAGGTGACCCAACTAACACAACATCTTTACGTGATGTGAAGTAAGGCTGGCCAATCATAAAACAGATTTAGTTTACACAGCCAGACATATGAACACTAGTTTGGTATTTGACGGTTATTCGGTGAATTATTAAACACTCTATGCTAAGAAGAAAACAAAAGTCAAAGTACATTTATAAATAGACATCTCTAAGCCAGGTACCAAAATAATGAAAAAATTGACTTAAACGACAATGCTACACCCATATATTCACTAAAGACGTAAAATCACAGCTTCATTGAATAGTCGTTCCATGAGACAGATTTCAAGCATGACATCTTCACGTAGTATAAAATTTTCCATTATGCATATTTACATGCTACATCAGATTGGTCCTGGGGTGATCAGCAGCATCAGGAGTATGTGATGAGCTACCAACAAATTTATGTTACAGACTGATCTCTTTCAGGTTCATATTGTTGTTGTCTTTGCATGTTCGCCTAAAAGAATGGCATCATATATTACAAAACAAACTTAGATTGGTCCTTGGGTCATCAGAAGCATAAGTAGTGTGCGATGAGTAACCACAACACAATAATGTTATAACTTGATCTCTTTTCATTTGTTGTCTTTGCATCTTCCATAAAAGAATGGCATCATATATTACAAAGAAAACTCATTGGACTGCCCAAACAAAAATAAACTGCAAACATTTAATTAAATTGATCATATGTACGTTCTTTTGTTAGGATGCAAGGAGTAGCACTTGAGATGTGTATAATGGTGTCAAAAGTTGGTATTTCAATGAAGAACAGAATAAGAAGTATAAGTTTCACAATGAGCACAACCCACAACTTGTTAGTAGGCTATATTAACTAAAGTGGATCAGAATAGTACTCATTTTTGGAGGGCATATAATTGAAAAGAAATCGACTTAGGTCTTTGTATATTTCACAAAGTTGATACTATTTATGAAAGAAAGCAAAGTATATTATTAAATGAAGCCGTAAAATAAAACTGGCTATCTATGGCATTTTGCTATCTAGTAAACTGATCACACAGGAAATCAGTGAGATCTCTATTTGGCGATTTTGTGCTGGATATTATCAATGCCATGGTCTATTATTGGAAAATTATCTTCAACTTGTAGTGTGAGAGTGACCTTTTTGTATTTGTCTTTTTTGTTCTTGTCTTCTATAACCACCATATCCATGGGTTCATTGCTTGTGCCGCTTGAGATCCACTGGAAAAATCTTCCTTGTTGAAACTTTTTGTTGTCGACATATATACCTACATTGTGCAGGGCTTGTGATTTGCTATCTTCCATGAGGCATGCATAGCAAATTTTAATTGGGAATTGTCTTCTAGTGAAAATTACTTGAGATGCATCATCGGCTTTAGTAGTATGCACTTTTAATAAGTTGATTATTTTTCCATAATGTTTACTTGTCAGTACTTGAGCTTGAATTACTGCACTCTGCAATAAGGTCACCCAAAGTCTTGTACCTTTACGAACTTCTTCATAGTCTCCTAATATCATGATTGGTACAACAACCTTCAATCGGATCACATGACATGGGAATCCTGGGTACTCTAAATTGTTCAGAATTTTCTGGAGGCTATAATACTCCATCGCGTTGTTATTGTATTTCGTTGTGCTTACATATGAATCTCCACTTGCATATATGTGCTCGTCTAATGGAAGAAGAGACATTATATGGCTATTGATTTTCTCTACGTTTTCATATTTATGCGTCACGATAATTGTCTTATTTAGATATTCAGGATCATTAATAGTTTCCTGTATGTTTGGATATGTGGTCTTGACAACATCTCCTAGAAATTCTTCCTCAGATTCTAGTTGAACTTCATCTTGTTCTGTTGTTGCATTAGGCGGGTAACGGTATCACCTGTTTTTTGGACAATGAAATATGATTCATTAGTTAACAAAGAAAACGAATATAAGATGACTCTTTATGTGAACATGATTCATTAGTATTCTTAAAATTCTTCTGTGTGTAAGAATGATATTTACATACCCTGATTATTATCTTCGACCTATCTAACAGCTTGGTTGTTAATCTCCATCACTTGTAGTCCGCCTTCCCTTCACCGAAAATATTGATTCCGTAACTTTTTTGATCTTTTTCTGAGAATTTATTTATTTATGTGAATTTAGGTTTTTATTTATATAGGTCTAATAAGGTATTGTAGTTAATGTCCGATGAAATTCAAAGAAATTCCATATATTGGTATTGGTATCTCATTAGGAAATATTGTGATCTAGAAACTGGGTAGTTATAGGAATCTGATGTACAATTCTGAAATTCCTTTTTTATACCTTAGGACCCTCGAGCACACGCAATTTAGGTAGTTTGTATAGTTTATTCCTTTCAAGTAACATAAACAAACAATTTTGAATGTTATTTTCGTAGCTAACTTTCAGAAATTATCTAGGTTGAAACGTTATTTTTCATAGTCGATGAAAGGTTTCTTAGAGTATTCTCTGAAATGTTCCAATCTCCATCTTCTGTGTAGTCTATGAATTTTTCTAACATCTTAGATCCTAACATAAATCTTAATTCAAAACAGTGGCTGGAGTTGTCAATTGAATTAGTATTTCTTGGGTATAGTACATGAGACTGCGTTTATGTCAATACACCTCAACTAAGGATCAAACTCATATCTGATTATCTACTATGAACCAAGGATACCAAATAGAGATTTTAGTATTTATTTATCAAAATAGCAACGTCCCTCATTGACATATACAGAATTCATGCTTTAAGACTTTCTAGTTCAAGAGTGCCAGTCACATACTTGCTTTGCTTTTCTACCAAGATTCCAAAATACCTATGTTCTTCTTAGACACGTTTATCAAAATACCAACATTCTTCTTAGATAAATTTATAAAATACCAAGAGCATCAGTCATATACTTGCTTCGTTCTTAGTTTATCTTATGCATGCTTCGGGTTTTATATGATACTGGGCCTCTCTTGATTCTCCTATTCCGTGTACCATATGCAACTGGTGATGCTGGATCTGAAGTGGTTCGTCGAGTACATGATTAAATTTTTGTATTGTCTTTTTGAGTTGTCCACGATACCTTCCAAATCGGTTTGGCATCCATTTGTTTGTAGCATACTTTGGTAATATTTTTGTTGTCATTGCTATCACTATTACTGTTTGCTTTAGGTCTGTGTGGGAAGCTCATCAGTCTTATTATGACAGTGTCAGGTGGTGGTCGGTGTCTGGTCGCAACAGATGATTTATCATCAAAGTCAGCTGATAAATAATAGTGCTCACTTTCGCCACTGCTAGTACCCCCCCCCCCCCTGTTTGCTTTGTTCAGAAGTTTTCGTTGTCATTGTTATCTGTCATGAATAAGAATTGGATAAGGGATATGAACTACCAAACACATAAATATTCAGCTAAAATTAAATATATGTGTAAGTGATTGTAAGTTGAATTTAAGATTTATATAAGGTAAATTTTTGTATGTGAAGAAAATAGATTTATGGATATCCAAGTCCATAGCCTGTAATGTAATCATATTGTAGTTTCAAAAATATTTTCAATTAATATATAATCGTCACTACTATTAGAACCACATTAAGTGCAGTCGAGAATCACACAATGCAGCTATGTTATGTATCATGTGTTTGGAAAATCGCATAATACAGTTGTCATATGACCAAAAGACTGATACTATTATTAATACCAATAAATTAACATAAACGGGTACAATTTTATTGTACAATCGAAGGTCTCCAAAAACAGTCAACCAAATTCATGTTCAGAAAAAAACTTATACAAACCATGGGCAACAGATTTGATACCAAGACAATATACCAATTCATTTATTTGCAAATATAAACTAATCAAGATAATATACCAATAATTATAAACTTCTATCTACCATAGGTATACTAATGGGTATTATCTGTAAACCAAATTAATATACAGCTTGAGACAATAAGCAAAATCTAACCATCTTCAGTCATCTTCAAAATAACAAAAATATTAAATGTTGT
The DNA here is from genome assembly GCA_023529315.1 of Papaver bracteatum. NCBI lineage: Eukaryota > Viridiplantae > Streptophyta > Magnoliopsida > Ranunculales > Papaveraceae > Papaver > Papaver bracteatum. The sequence goes on from JAJJWX010005351.1 coordinate 1,261,813, forward strand.
TGAATCTCCTTTTATACAGTTTTCATATATGGTTTTATCATAACATAGGAATGAAACACATAGAATTCAATTTAAAATCCCAGTTATATGTTTGTATATAAATTTCTGCTCTTGAAATGTTTCACTGCAAGAGTTTCACATATGAATTATAAAATGTATCTCATACTAAAAGAGTTGAGTACAGAATCATACATGCGGTTAGATTTTGTAACATATAAGTCAGAGTATTCTTAACAAAATGCATGCTCGAGACAATTATCAAATTCCAGCACCCAGCTAAGTAATTCAAAGATGATGATGATTCCATCATAAAAAATTGGAATATGCGTGTGCATAATTATAACTAAACTAAGTAAGTATACAGTATAAGAAAGAGCTACAATATGAATACAATATACTTCAGGTTGAATGGATAATACAATATGGGAATGTATATAAGAAACTTAAGAATGCCAATACATAAGAATACCTCAGTTAAACAGTTGCACGGAATACCTCGGTATATCAACATTCAGATTTATCCAAAAATTTAAAAATAGACTAAAGTTTTTCAGAAACATAAAGCGAGAAAATCATTGAACAATCACTGATGCTAGTAATACTAATGAAACTAGTAATATTTATAAATCAAATAGAATTATGTACCCTGCAAATAGGGTTATTAGGAGAAAGAGGGAAGAAAAGAGTGTGTTTGGGAGTTGGAAGCCAGTTATGTAATTAGTACCTAAATAAAGTACAAATTGATGCAAATATAGAAGAGAACGATGCAGATAGATTAAAAATAACAGGAGAACCCCATCAATTTAAATAACAATGAATTAAAAAAACTCATTGGTAGCAAAAAAAATTAGGTATTATTCCAATCGAACCATACTAATAGAAATCACAGAATGATAAAATAGATTTTTAACTTATTACCGGATGTAAAAATTGTGTGTGCCTTGTAGAAATCTTAACTAATCATCTGATTGTTTTGGTTCAGTAAACTTGGTGATGAAAACTCTCGATTTATTTGGATTCCTTTTTTTTTTTGATTCAAAATTTGGATTCTTTTTAGCTTTGTATGTTTGGTAGGCGATAAAAACAATGTTTACATTGTTAGGTAAGTTAAATACACGTGTTTAGATCTTCAGGAAAAGGTGCCTACGTTTACAACGTCAAAAAGTGATACCAGATCGTCGATATCTTCTCCCTTTTAAGGAAAATAAGGAAATCAAAATCTCTTAAGTTTTTTTTGTTCACCGTGACATGGAATAAGAGCCGTCCGATTTAGATTTGTTGTTTGAATGAAAAACACGGTTACTTTAAGACGTGAGAAAATAAAACAGCTCGTAGGATCGATTCTTAGTGACTTCAAATTTTCTTTTCTTTTTTAATTTTGACCATTCTACATAACTATTCAATCAATATTTTTCAGCTAATGTCATTCGTAAATTTAACACAGGAATTTTATAAAATTTTATAATTGTATCATAAAATTAAAATTAACCATTTAAAGTAATTGAAATTAATATCATAAAACAGGTGCAAAGTACTACATATATATGCATCTGTCGGCATCATGTTAAAGGTGTGTGGTAAGTGGAAGTGCAGTTTCAACTATATATGGAAACACCCCGTGGTAAAATATTTGTTTCTTTGTAGATTCCCATGACCATGAATTTGCCTGGACTGGAGCCTTTGTTGCACTGTTTAATTAGCACATCAAAAATAAATGTTCCTCCCAGAATTGAATCAAATTTCGATAATGCCTCATCATATTTGTTTGCTTTCACCATATCATAGTGTTGTCGGACGTCGTAATTCATGAGAGTTTCTGCGACTCTTCCTTGGACAACGAATACATCATCGGATGTGTTATCCACCATTTTCAGAAGCATCTTGTACCTATAAGTGTTAAAATTTAAATATTCTAGTTATATGTTAATTATGCAGATTGATATTGAGAAATCAATAATTTATACATACACTGGTATTTCCAACGTAGTCGAAGTATTGCATTCAAAGCAGTATGCTCGATAATTCCCGGAATTGTTTGGTGTCTCCTTTTGTACAGTTTTCTGATGGAATTCTCTGCAAGTCAGATAATACTAATTCTTGTCCTGGACTAAACCAAGTATTGTTGCCTTGCACATGAACGTTTTTCCCTGATGTTTTGTAAGTTTACAATTGTTAAACATAGTAGAATTTGCACAGAATTAATAGAATAAGAGAATTATGTTATTAGATAAAATTGAAATTACCTTGTTAGTGTAATCTTTTAACATATTGTTAGCGTACCATATAGATCTCATGTTTCGAATGAAAAAATATAGATCAGCGAACCTTGGGAATTATTGTATGACCTGGCTTGTAAAAGCGTCTTTCATATATGTTATGTGTAAGCCTTTGTGTCTGTTATATATAGTGTTCAAAGAACCCTCCTAAGGAAATCAGTATTTCCTCAAAATTTGAATTCTATTAACTTTCTGAGAAAGTAAATCAGTGTCCTAAAATATCTCAATTCTGTATTGGCTTTTCTTAATCCATTCTGATTCAATTTTCGTTTTTTTTTTTTTTTTTGTTCTTAATTTAATTCTAATGAAAGAGTATTTTTTTCATGATTTTTTGTGCTTTTGGCCTTGCTGCTGCTGTATTGGGCTCTCTTCGGCATGGTAACCTGTCATTTGATTGGAAAATTTTCAATTAAACACCCCTTAATGTAAGATATATGGTTGAAAATTTAAGATATATGGTTGGATTGTAGTGCAGTTTCAACCATATATGTAAACACCCCTTGGTGAAATTCTAGCATCGTTCATAAAATTTTAGTGTCTGACATTGTTATTCGATGTCTTATCTTAATTCATGAAAGTTTGTCCTGTCTCGATTGTCAAAGTCGCAATACGTGCATAATACCAAGAGGAAAACAACTCCACGATTAAGTTTTGATAACAAAACTAATTTAGAAATAATATGAAATGAACGTATCTAAGAACAATCTAATCTAATAATCTTAAAAATATCAAACGAATCATTACATGTCTATGTTATTATCATCCATCCCGAAACAAAATTTGTATATCTTTGAATTGTGCTCTAATTGCCAGCTTCTTTCTTCAATTCTAAACACTATAAGATTTTGTTTGCAAGCTCGTATTATTTCTTGATCCCAGATTCTATCTACGTTTACATGATATTCTTTACTCAGGTGTTTTTTGAAGTCCAACATTTTTTGTTTTTGATTTCTATTTACCTCTCGTTCATCCTGATAGATATGTTCGTCATATTCTTTTATGTAATATATTTTTTGTTCAATTCTTGATACTTGATTAAGTTGAAATTTGAGCAATAGTAAAAAAAACTTTATGTCCAGCATTAGTCTCCTTATCATCTCTAGCTTTTGCAAAATTAATTGTTAAATCCTTCAACTTAGGTTGCACGATTTACATCTCTAAATTGGCAAATTTCGAATAGAACAATTGAAAATTTCGATTTACATCCCTCAAATAAGGATCGATTCTTAGTGACTTTATTTTTTTTTGTATGGACCTAAAAACGAACCGCAACGAAGGCCAAGTTTGACGATGATTAAGATTGAATTAGAGTCTGAGAATCACAAATTGGGATACTTATAGGCTGGACAAATAAATTATCTTGCTAATGAATTTTTTAAAGTAAAGTAAATAAGATTAAGAGATGCAGTGAAAGTAATAACTTTATTGATGTCTTTTCTAGCTCATTATCATTTCCTGTCTCAGCTGGTGTTTTAACTCATTCACTAGCCAGCAAAATATAACAGTTTAGGATGATTGAGTTTAAAATATGCAAACCATATTTTAAATTGGATGATACAGACTGCTTTTAAGATTTTTTGAATGGTGATGTTTCTGACCATTCTAGATTGTACTTTTAGTAACGTGGCTTGGTGTCATTATATTTAACCACTGATAGTACTCGCAGACAATTGTGGCTGGACCGTATTTATTTGCTAAGACTATGGTCAAGCATACTTGTTTATCTTGTACTGTACTTTCAAAAACAATAAGATGAATTTCAATTAATATTCGATTTCAATGTAGTTGTGCGATCACTACTTGAATTTTATCCCCACGAAGCAACCGACATTCTAGTTTTAGGAAATCGATTTCTATTAGAACTGATAGGTATTAGGTCTTCTATAGAGTACGTATATGTGCAAGAGTACCTTATGCAAGGCGTACTTGTGCAGAAGGTATAATAGTGAGCATTCGACCTTATTTATGCTTATGGTTTCACTTGGATTGTATATAATATAAATTTAATTTAAAACGGTTGTTGGATCAGTTAGTATTTTTCGGATAGCGTACATGACATTTCCTTCATGCCAATACACCTCAAATAAGGATGAAATTGTATTACAGTTATAACTGTAATGTTAAGCAGGATGACACATCTAAAAGGTTTAAGTTAATAAGTAGCTTTTGATATACACTAATGGTAATTGACATAAACTTGAAATTGAATTATAAAGAGATCTAAACATTGTAATCCACTGATTAAAAGTAACTATTTCCAACAGATTTAATGCTCCATGTTTCTCTATTAGGACTGTATGTTCTATGTGGCCATTGGAAGAATACCGGCATCAATAGTTTTTATCGGAAATTGTGTCCGTTGTATTGCGAAGGACTCGCAGTGTGCCTGGAATATTTCCCTTATGATGTCAACAACTTTTCCAATATTTTCTCCTTCTAGTACCCGTGCTTTAATATATTTTTCTCTCAATTTTACCACTGAAAGATAAGTGCCCGTTCTCAAAAGTATTGCTTCTTCCGTGTATGGTGCCACCGCTACATATACCTCTTTAATTACCATTATCGTTGATCCAATATTCATTGTCATGATGCGCTTTGGTATACCATCAATTTTTTTCTTATCGAGCAACTCGAGCATGTTCTCTGGAAATTGTTTTACGGGGATTACATAAGGTAGCTTTACTTTAATTATATCTTCACCGTAAAATTTGTGCTCCTTGGATTTAATGTATGCATCCTTTGTAGTGTTTGTTTCCTTATCTCTTATAGTTGGTACCTACATCATTGTGTAGAAATAAAGTCATTAGTGTGTAACAAAGGATTTATAATTATTAATGAATATATACATAAATTATACAAAAATACGTTAGTACCTGGATGCACCCAAAAATTTTTTCTGAATTTCCTTTCATCCTAAAAGCATATTCATATGTTTTATGTTTGTATCTGACAATCCATAAACTCTCTTCGGTTGTTTTTCTGAATTTCCATTCTGCTGTTCTTTGTTGGTCCTAGATTTTGTCTATGTTTGCCCTGTAATTCAGGCCAACTTTTTTCTTGAATCGTTCTAGGCTTTGTGCTTGTTTTGCATTGAACTTCTCCATCTTATTGTGAATCTATTTTCTGTGCGCTTGTCTTTTTTTTTTCTGGTCCTTTGAATGGAAATATTAGCATGCTCATATATTCCATCAGTTCTGATTTTCGCAGTTCGTCGTCTAGGAAGTTCATCATCTCCCAGTTGATTCTACGCATTATTTCTTTTTGCATCACTTTCGTTTCGAAAAAGAAATTTGTAATTTTTCCGGTGTCGTAGAGTTTTATCTTTAGTTGTTTTTCATCACATCCGTCTTCATCGTTTTTGAAGGGGTCTATTTCGGTGAAAAATTCCATGTATGCGATTAAAACATACACAATTGCTTATTCTTCAGACGCAAACAATTTCAGTAATGTATGAAATCAAATCAAATCATATGGTCAAGATGCTGGTACCTTTTTGCTTGTTCGCGATTTTTTTTTTTGGCAAAGTAAATATGCGCTTTCGCTTTTTTTTCTTCTTTTTTTTTAGGAAAAAAGATGTTTTTGATAGAAGGTAGTCTTATATAAGATCTAATAAACTTAAATTAAGAAATCCTAGTTGTATCTTTATTTTGGAATCACGGTTTTGCTTCTTTACATAGATTTTAAATACTTGGTTTGCAAGAAAAACAGTCTTTAAGAAACAGCTGGGAGAGACATGCTATGTAGTCTTTGTATAGCATTTCGGTAGAAATAATCTATTCCACATGCTGTGTGGTCTATAAAAATCTCACACAAACTTCAAATCATATGACCGATTACTATAGCGTGGAATTACCATCACCATTCAAAAGAATATAAGAATCTTACATAAAAAATAGGAAAAGCCTTGTCAGAACACAAATTTCAAATCACATGACGGACTACTTGATTCGAAAATTAAGAGATCACAAAGTGAATAATATAGCGTGGAGTTACCATTACCATTGAATTTTAATTGACTTCAGTTCATCGCTTAATCCTAACCCGAATTTATACATCTTTGAACATTGATGGATTTCCCAGCTCCTTGCTTCGCTTTGATATACTATAAGACTCTTTTTGCATACGTGAATTCTGTCTCGATCCCAGATTCTGTCCATGTTGACGTTGTATATTTTATTTAGATTATCCTTGAATATTAGCCACATGCGTTCATGTATTGTACTTAATTTTTGCCATTCCTCATTGACAATTTCCTTTTTAATGTTGTGAAGAATTTTCTCTGTTTTCTTCTCATCTCGGACTAAAAAGGAAGAACATGAGTTTTCTCTTTCTTTCTTCCACTGGATACACATCTGGTGGCATAGAAAACTGATGTTCAATATCAAAAAAAAAAAAATCGTAGTAGATGAAGAACGTATTTTCGAGGAGTCGATGGTATCAATGGAAGAAAGAAAGAAACCGTACAGGAGGCTTCCTTGGAATATATATAAGAATAGGAGTATAATATATACCATTGAAGGATACGTATATGATGATACAGACGATGACGAAAAATAATTGCGGTCTTTTATACAATGTCACGTGATGGGCTACGATCATGAGAGACCTCAATGCTACTCTTACGTCAAGAGTTTCAGGAATAAAAAGGAATGGATGAGAGATCACTACAAAACAATAATACATCTAGACAACTTTAAAAAGGTATACAAATGGTATGATTTGAACAGAGGCAATTCCCACCTAATCGTATGCATAACATCTTTTTTTATTGCATATTTTATTGTTGTGTTCTAAAACTAACAGTTAGGAAGTGTTGGGAATGTATAACACCGTATTCTTTATACCATTCATTGCACTGCACTTGTAATCTCTATGAATAAGTGACTGCAATTTAAAGAGATTCAATGCACCTCTATCCCATTCGACAGCTTTGTGTACAAATGGTATGGTTTCGACAGAGGCAACTTTCACCTAATCGTATTCATTACTTACACCTACCTCTATAGCTTGTTATATATAAGAGAAGCTAATCCATTCATCTGGTACATCATTTTTCACCATGTTTGTGTTTATTATAGATTTTTTTTTATTTTTTTTTGAAAAAGTCAGATTCATTGTTCGATTGTTGTTGATGGATGAACATAAATTGATTGTTTTCCGTAAGGTGTATTTCCTGTCGCAGTTTAAAAAAAGAACATGATGGTATATTCTCTCGTTGGAAACTTTGGTTACTATAAAATTTCACACGTTTTGTTGAGAAACATTTGGTTTTGAGGTACAATCACTGGGATCATCCTGTGTATTTTTATCAATTCCATGTTTCTCCATTATTTCATCTGGAATTCGGTTACTATTGCATTTGACAGTGGAATTGCAGATCTCATTCAACATAACGAAGAATCATTAGAGATTAGTACATCTAATGTGGCTGTATTGTATTTCTTTTCATGGAAAGCTAATTAACTGTATTTAAATCTTGTTAATGTATCAATGTTAATGATGATATTTTCTATTTCAGAAAGTAGATCAATTTGGTGAGTGTTGATTACATTCAATTTATGTTAATTACGTTCAAGGAAAATAAATGTAGAATATAAAACAATAACTCATAACCAAGAGATTTTTCAGCACAAAGTTTCAAATTATAATTTTCAGATGTTATGAAAGCATGCACTGATTAATAAGAGATACATGAGAGCTGGGTGAAGGTAAGTTTGTACAGATCAAAGAGAAGCATATAAAGTAGTACTAATAATAGACAGATCAATAAAGTAGTGAAGGTAAGTTTGTTTCTATACACTCGAACGAATCTGAAATTTGTTGAAGTGATTGTCACTGAGTACAATGATGCTAGATAAAAATCACCGCCGCAAGACTAACGACATAAACAAAAAAATAATTAACGTTCTTGTACGTTCCCGCTATTATTAACCCAGAATTTGTATGTTGCCGCTACATACAACACGTCTACACCTTTTTATTGAATTTTAGTATGTGAACTATGTTAGTTTCCAAATGCAGAAGTGTCTGCAATCGAACTTAAAAATGATAACAGAACTAACCATGTGGTTCAGTACCTAGAAAAAAAATCAAGATGGTAAGCATATGACTTGGCAAAGTGTTCAAAGACGAACAACATTTAGAGAGCATGCAGAGTTTAAACATGGTAGTGTTGTTGTAGATGTGACACGGGTTTGATGTAATAATTGAGAGTAGACAATGCAGTTTGAAGTTTAGTTTTTTGGTCATTTAATGTACCTTATCTTTTCTATATGGCTCTATCTCTAGAGTCAACTGCTAGAATAGTTGTTCTTTAACGGAAATCTAATGCTAATAGTCTACTACTACTTAGAGTCAACTGCTATTGTAGGTATCCTAATTTAATAGACCAAATAGCTGAAACATAAAGCAATAAAAATGGCCTGCAAAAATTTAAAGTTTGCATTTACTTTTTTTTTATTTATTAATTCTCACCTGACAAAGAAAGAAACCTCTATTTAAGATTGTTTTCTATATCTATTTCATCATCAGATAAAGTACCATGTTCATTTCAAGTTTGGTCAATGTACTACATCCCTTTAAAACAACTTTTGTTATTCACTGCTATTCAAACGATTATGGGGTTCGTCTTGTGTACTTAGATCAATTTCATGTTTCTTTGTAATTTTATCTGGGATGTTCACTTATTCGTAGCACCTTGTTTATTTTTAAGATGGAAACCCCGGTAAAATAACAAAAAAGATAAATTTTGATCCTTAGGTTTTTGTTTTAGTCACAATAGGAAATATATTCAGTTAGAGCATCCGTAGTGGGCGACTAAAACCCAGAGTAAAGATCAAATAGCAGACGCATTCGAGAAGGAGTAAAGATCAAAGACCAAACTATAACAAAAACCCAGACTATATTTAGTCTTTACTCTGGTCTTTATTTGGGCGTAATTTAAAGCTACGCCCGAACAGGCGTAATAGAAAACTCCGACTGACACTAAAAAAAAAAAAAAAAAATGGGGCATTAGTCGATATTTTTCACTTGTATTGCATCAGACAAAGAGCATTAGTCGTTCTTATGTTTATTCTCTTATTTCTCTTGATAATCTATAGCTGAAGCAAATCTAGAACAATACAATGAGTATTTTATAGTAGATGAGATGTTAATGAGATGAAGAAGAATAGGGTTTGTGTTGTCAATGTAGTTGAGTGTTGCTTTTTTGTTTGAAATTGAATTGAAGATGGGTTAATCCGAAGTGTGTATGACTTGGTACAGGTTATGTACTGATGTTGTTTTTATAAAATCTAACAAACAATAACTATGCATCATAAAGCTACCAGATTGAATTAATATTCAAGGAAATGAAAAAAATACTAACAGCAAACTTCACAAAAACGAAACATCTGATCCTAAACTAAATTAATGACACGGTCTATTAATGGAAACTTGTTTAGACTAAACGTTATTTTGCATGTATTTCTTGTAGATCTCTAATTGGCGATCTTATGCTGGATATTACTAATGACACGGTCTATTAATGGAAAATTGTCTTCAACTTGTAGCGTGAGAGTGACCTTTTTGTATTTGTCTTGTTCGTTCTTGTTTTCTATAACCACCATCTTCATCGGTTCATTGCTTGTGGCGTTTGAGATCCACTGGAAAAATCTTCCTTGTTGAAACTTTTTGTTGTCGACATATATACCTACATTGTGTAGGGCTTGTGATTTTCTATCTTCCAGTAGGCATGCATAGGAAATTTTAATTGGGAATTGCCTTCTACTGAAAATTACTTGATATGCATCATCGACTTTAGTAGTATGTACTTTTAATAAGTCGATTATTTTTCCAGAATGTTTCCCTGTCAGTACTTGAGCTTGAATTACTACATTCTGTAACAAGGTCACCCAAAGTCTTGTACCCTTATGAACTTCTTCGTAGTCTTCTAATAGCATCATTGGTACACCAACCTTCAATCGGATCACATGACATGGGAATCCTGGGTATTCCAAATTGTTGAGAATTTTCTGGCGGCTATAATTCTCTATCCTGTCGTTATTCTATTTCGGTGTGCTTACATTTGAATCTTCACTTACGTACATGTGTTCGTCTAATGGAAGAAGAGACATTATGTGGCTATTTATTTTCTCTACGTTTTCAGATGTATGCGTCACGATAATTGTCTTTTTTAGATATTCAGGATCCTGGGTAATTTCTTGTATGTTTGGATATGTGGTGTTGACAACATCTTCAAGAAATTCTTTCTCAGATTTTAGCTGAACTTCATCTTGTTCTACTATTGCATTAACGTTGTTTAAAAACTGGTTTATATATTCGATTAGGCGGGCAAAGGAATCATCTAGTTTTTCTACAGTGAAATATGATTCATTAGTTAACAAAGAATTCATTAGTCAACAAAAATAATGAATATAAGATGACGCACTATGTAACAAATTATTAGATTAGAATTTTAAAAATTCTTTTTTATGTAAGTACTTTGAAGAATCAATGTAACAAAGATGTTTACATACCCTGATTATTATTTTCGACCTGTCTAACAGCTAGGTTGTTAATCTCCATTGCTTGTAGTCCGTCTTCTCTTCACCGAAAATATTGAGTCTGTAACTTTTTCGATCTTTTTCTGAGTAGTGATTTATGTGAATTTAGGTTTTTATTTATAGGTATAATAAGTCTATTTTCTTTTAATTATGGTTAATGCCCGACGAAAACTAATGAAATTCCATATATTGGTATTCAATTTTCCTAATATAGTTTTTTAGCTTGTTCAATAAATAAATAAATATATGTATAGGAAATATTGTGATTAGGAAACTGGTTTATGATAGGAATCTGTTGCATAGGCGCGTGTAGATGTGGTTTCACAATTTTGGAATCCCTTTCTTTCACATTATGATAGGAATCTGTTGCACACGTAATTTTGGTAGTTCGCAGAGTTTATTTCTTGCAATTTAATTTTCAACGTTATCTTCGTACCCAACTTCCACAAATCATCTAGGTCGAAACGTTATTTTTCATAGTCGATGAAAGGTTGCTTAGAGTATTATCTTAAATGTTCCAAGCTCAATCTTCTATGTAGTCTATGAATTTGTTGTTGCCGTTCGACTGTCTTTCACTCATAAATCATCCATGTCAGCGAAAGAAAATTCTCTAACGTCTTACCTAAGCATGTCGCAATTTGAACAATAATTTGAAGAACTTGTATGACAGCTATAATTGTAATGTTATATTGGAATATATGATAATGGAATGTTAGGGTAGTATTATAAAAAAACAATCTAAAAAACAAAATAATATGAAATGAACGTATCTAAGAACAATGTAATATAATAATCTGAAAAATATCAAACGAATCATTACATGTCTATGTTATTATCATTCATCCCGAAACAGAATTTGTATATCTTTGAATTGTGCTCGAATTTCCAGATTCTTTCTTCTATTCTAAATACTATAAGATTTTGTTTGCAAGCTCGGATTCTTTCTTGATCCCAGATTCTATCTACGTTTACATGATATTATTTACTCAGTAGTTTTTTGAAGTCCAACAATTTTTGTTCTTGATCTCTATTTACCTCTCGTTCATCGTGATAGATATGTTCTTCATATTCTTTTATGCAATCTTCGGGTCCGCGCCTTGGACAACGACTCCTTAATGTATGTTGTCTATATATTTTATCCGTTACCTATTATGCTATGAATGAGATGATTTCTCTGTCTATTTCTTTGATTATTTTCATCTTTAAAACAATATTTGGAAAACAATAATGGTTCAATCTTTTAATGTTCTTAAGTCGTTTCTTGAGTTCTTCTTCTGGATACTCTATTTGTCCCTCAAACTCCCCCATTAAATAAGCTTCAACCATTCTAGAGTCATAGTTCAGTTTTGAGTTAGTTGAATTCTCTTTTACTGTATCTATAGTTGTTGAATTGTCTTCTACTATATCCCCAGTGTCTCCCAACACCATGAATTCATTAAACGTTATACCATCCCAGTCTTTGGGTAACTTTTGATACTTTGTAAACTTCTTCAGTTCGTCTTGATGTGTTTTCAAGTAGCTTTCCATAAACTTTCTCAACTTGTAATGATCTTTTATCCATTCTTTCTTATTTGATCCATATATTAGAATAGGATTGTGTCTAAACATATACTCATTACTGTACTCTATCTGTTGCTCCATTATAAAATCTCTCATTTCAGTATGGTCATTGGAATCTGTAGGTTCTCTATAGGCTACCCAGGGAATCTCTGTGTATGTTTTTTTTTGTTCTTCCATTTTCTTAAGATGGGTTTTCCTATCAAAATTTAATATATATATATAAGATTACAAATATAAGATGATGCTATATGTAATTGAAATGGTACTATGAAATTATAATTGTTAATATATTTGTGTTTACCTTTCTTTCATATCTTGAAATTGTTTTATGTCTAGATCCACGTATACTCTGGTTGCTTTTGATGAGAAAAGTTCGTATTTCCCTATTTTTTATAAATCCAGTATTAGAATCAAAGTTGCATACGCACATTCTATAATGAAATTGAATAATATGAATCTTACCATTGAATTTTTCCACATGCAGGCCAACTATTATCAGTATAATTTGATTTTCTTTAGATATGTTGTCCCTGTTGTTGATTTCAGTAGCTTGGTCTTCTGACAGTCTAATTTTTATATGCATTCCTCTCTTATTTTCCATAATGATATCAATCTTCATGAATCTCATGCTCACTATGTTGACCAAATGCCCAATAATGTCTACATAAACATGGTGTCATAATGTTAGTACAAAATCGGTCGTTAAATTGATGTGTGGTTTCGATGTGTGTAACATTTATAGATACCTGTGCAATGTTTTTTATCCCCGCATCTCTCATTTAGTTCTTCAAATTCCGTTAGGCTGAAGCTGTACTTTGGGATAACTGCAAGACATTCGTCTTCTTTTTCCACTCGTACTTGTGTGAGTGTATTGAAAGAAAGCTTTCGATCCTTAGTTAAGGGTCTGTACCGGAGATTGTATTTTGTGATCCCAAAGTGTTTTAATAACACTATAGTCTGTTCTTTTAGCTTATCCATATGATTTTTATATTGATTCGGTGTGATTGCACAATGGATTTGGTCGCCCTGTTATCATTCATGTATTTATATTTATTATTATGCATATTTTGTTTCAATGCAGGTTATCATAATATTAAACGTGGCGTTGATCTTACTGTTTGGTCGATTAGGATCATGTTATAGCTTGTACATGCTCCCATCCGTGGATTCTTGATTTCCCAGGTACGTAGTATTCGCAGCTTGATTCTCTTATCTATGAATTCCTCTTCAAATCTTGATGACATATTAATCTGTGAAATCCTTTTGATGAATGCTTGATGTTTTGTGTTATAGCCTAGACATCATAAGATGTTAGTAACTAATCAAAATTAAATAAAAATTGTTTGAACTGATTTTCTGAGTTTTTGTTAGTTTTATTACTATCTCCATCGGCTGGAACAACATGTTTTTTTATAGTGTATAAATCGTTTTTTGTGTATATTTGGTATTTTTATGAATTGTTACTTACCCTTTGTGTTTCTTTTGCGCTTTTTCCCAATTTCTTTGGGTTTCACTTTTTATGCAGCCCATCTGTTAGCTGTATCATCATTTTCTATGTTTGATAACAAACAGTATACAAACAAAGATAAGGAATTCTAAGAGTGAGATAATAATTTGAACATGGAAATCTACCATATTGTGTGCTTACCTCCACGGCCTAGAGGATTCAAGCGTGTATCACATCCATCTTTATTGTATCCTGATTTAAAGATGTAGAACAATAAATATTATTATTTATTCACTTTTTTCCCCTCATGTAAACATTAAATTTTTGAATGTTGTTTAACTTACTTTTGGTAGAATTATTCTCGTTTGATGCAATGGCATGATTGATCCTTCGTTCTTGCTCATCGTAACTTGTCTCCATACTATATTGTTTTGCTTTGTCGGACCTAAGAATTGTATTTTTTTTGCAGTATAACAAGGTTTATATAGTAGTTATTTGCAGATAGTTGGGTACTATGTTTCCTAGAACGTTCTATTGATTTTCTAGAATTGGATTTCCGTTTGTATATTGATTTCCCAGAATTGAATTCCTGTATTAAGGTTTGTATAGTTTGTATATCAATCTGTCTTGGAAAAGGATATATAAGCGATTGTAGAGTATAAGTGATTTTAGAGGATAAGGATACATAGGTAATCCAAGTGTGGTACCTATAAACATAATCGGTATTAAACATATCATTCGTCTCAAATAACACCGATTAAAAGAAACTTTTTTCAACAGATTCAATTCTCTATGTCTCTCTATGAGGTCTGTATGGCCTACGTGGCCATTGGGAGAATCCCATCATCAATAATTGTTATCATAATATATGTCCATTGTATTGCGAATGACTCGAAGTGCGCCTGGAATGTTTCCCTTGTGATTTCAGCAACTTGACCAATATGCACAAGCAGACGGCTTCCTTGTTATCAGTCTGAACCTTGTTTCGATTATCATTGAAGGAGATAGTCAGGTTGTCGTCAACTGCTTGGATAGTACATCGAGAACAACCCCTTGGAGAATCTGGAAGATTGGAGATGACATAATAACAGTCATTAGTCAGTTCAACAGTTGCACTTTTAAGTTTGTTCCTAAACTGGCCAATACTGTAGCACACTCTTTAGCAGCCTATGATCTCCCTCACAAAGTCCAAAACAGGTGGACTAATATTATCAATAGGTCTTTTAGATGCAGGGAAACCAATAATGTTATTGATGTTGTAGGTGTTGCTGCACCAAATATCATCAGGACTAAGCAGAAGTTTATTTTGTCATATTCAATGCCTCTATCGCATGTAGATCATGCTATGCATCTATGTTTTAGAGTGTTCATTAACCCTTCTGGTGTATCTTTAAAAAATTAACAGCATTAATATATAAATTTAAAAGAGGACTAAGATTGTTCAAAAATCAAGAAAACAACTTAACGAATAACAAAAGATCATAATTATCAATTAGATAAGTCTAAGCAGTCTAGTTTTTAATCTCATAATTCTAAATTAACTATATATGGAACCACGTCGTGGTAAAAGCTCAGTGTCGTTGTAAACATCCATGACCATGAATTTTCCTTTTTTGTCTTCTCTGTTACACTCTGCAATCAGCACATCAAAAACATATGTTCTTCCCACCATTGAATCAAACAGCGATAATGCCTCATCTGGTTTATTTGCTATCACCTTGTTGTAATGTTCTTCGACACTGTAATTCATCCATGTTTCTGCTATCTTGCCTTTGATCACAAATACGGCATTGGAGGTGTTGTCTAGCACCGTAAAATTTATCTTGTACCTACAGGAAAATAGAAGTAGTAAGTTATCCAAGCTCTATGTTATTAATTCACAAAGTATATTTTATACATACACCGGATTTTCTAATGGAGATGAAGTTCTGCATCTAATGCAGCATTTAACGGTAAACTCGTAATTATTCCTACGACTCTTTTTGCACAGTTTTTTCATTGCACCACCTGCAAGTCAAATAATACCATTCTTTGCCCTGTTCCAAGCCATGTATCCTCGCCTTGCACATAAATGTCTTTCCCTGTTATTTTGTGATGTAAAAGTTGTTAGAGGTGATATGATAAACTGTGTACCGAATTGTATCAAAATACATGTTAGTCGGAGTTAAAAGTACCTTGTTATTGGGATCACCTATCATGTTGTTTGCATCCAATAAAGATCTCATATTTCTAAAGGGATTGATGAAATAATTGAACAGTCATGTGAACACCAAATTTTATTGTGGTGGCTTATATAGACTACGGAAGTTTGAATTTTGAAATTTTTATGGGTTTCATATTTATATAGTTTGTTTGTTAATAGGAAACTGTGCTTTGTCCATATTCTTAGTATTCTGAATTTGTTCATAAACTTAAATCCTAGTTGTATCGGTATTTTGGAATTTTAAATGTTTAGGAATCACTGTTTTGTTTCTTTTCATAGATTTCGAATACTTGGTTTGCAAGAAAAACAACCGTTAAAAAACCTATTTTCATTTATGGAAATTGTTTTGTTCCTTGATATTTATCGCCGCGCTGATAAGACATCAATGGATTCATATATTGTACGAAGACAAATTAGTTAAATATAGAGATTTTTGAAAACAATCTAACATTATTTCTCGCATTTTTAGTTTGATTCTTCTGTGGATTTCCTAACCAAAAAAAAGATAGAAATCGATTTCCTAATACCTAACAGTTGATGCTTTTTCTGATTAGTATTTATTATTAGATGGACTAATAATATTTGTTGTTAAGATAGTTGGCGTGGCTTCATTCTCCACATGTAGCGATTGTTCCGTGTCACTTGAAGTTTCTTTCGAATAATCATCATGTAGAATTATACATAGGAGATACATAAGTCCCTGGTAGATTTTGGATATCAGTTTCATGTGTTGATTATGCTTTCGTATTTAAAAAACAATTAAAAAAATTAAAAAAATTGCTAGGACACTGCAAGATGATCAAATATGTATTGCATCAAGCTATTGGTAATATAATGTAATAATTGATTGACATAAAATTTAGTTATGTTTTTGATCTTCTTTTCATGATCTTTCTTTAAGGTAT
This sequence comes from Papaver bracteatum, assembly GCA_023529315.1. Classification (NCBI taxonomy): domain Eukaryota; kingdom Viridiplantae; phylum Streptophyta; class Magnoliopsida; order Ranunculales; family Papaveraceae; genus Papaver; species Papaver bracteatum. The sequence continues at coordinate 1,278,747 of JAJJWX010005351.1, forward strand.
TGGAAATTGTTTCCGATGAATGACGCTCTTCAATCCTTGCATGTTTAGTATTACAACTCGGAATGTGAATCTTGGTATCGATATTTTCCTTTTAGATTGATCTCCACCTAGAATCTCAACTTCAATCAGTTTTTCTGTTAATCTTGTAATTAGAAGAGGTTGGGTAGGATGAATTTCCTTGTATATTATTCTATTTACAACTATCACCATTCCCACCTTGAGTTTGACAATATGATCGGGTACTTCGTGCAACTCTAAGATGTTTAAAAATTCTTGATGGTAATCAGAATGGCATTCGACAACTCTGTCACTGCTTAGGTATGCATGCTCTTGGTATTCGTTGTTGGTTGCCATAGTGATCGGTTACTTTAGGACTGTGTATTAACTGTTGTATTTTTCTCTTATATATATACATAGGTCATTGGCATGTATATTTCTCTTAATAGAATTCTAGATTTTTATAGAATTTGTGTGTATTTTTGGAAAACACTTTATAATGTGTATCCTATTGGGACAGTTATTCTATAAACTTAGATTAGACGACCTTAATTTGGATGTATATAACTCAGGAGGGTAATGGGGACATCAGTTAAATAATCAACCAATCATAAGATCATGTGAAATATACACTCATTAAAGGAGTGTGAACAAATTTGGACTCCAAAATCCTATTAGTCCAGTTTCTATATGTGCGGTTTAGTATAACTCTGTGTAGTGTTTGTGCGTGATACAAAAGGATTGGATCGTAGTGAATACATACAAAAGGATTATCACAAAAGGTTAAATTTGGCTGATATAATAAAATCTTTTAATTTTTTTAGTACAAACTTTTGTCTTAATTATTCAATTAGCGGTAATACTAATTAACATTATATCAGTCATTACGAACACAAACCGTTAGGCGTGTATTTCCTAATAAAATTTGTTTCGTTTGGATTACTTATGGATATGAATACAAAAAGTGTAAGAAGAAGAAGTTGTTGATCGTAAAGTAGAACATATGAAGGTTTAAAAATTACGCAAAAGAAAAATAAAGTTGACCATGCTACATATGTTGCTTCCATTTTTAATGGATCGTATAACTGGGATTCAGCTTGGCCATCAGTCTACGCGCGCTTCTCTTGCGTTTTTTTATTAGTTTCCGTTGTTTCTCCCATTGTTCATCGACTTTGATAGGAAACTGCTTTCTGTGCATTACGAACTGCAACTGTGCGCAATATGTGTAGAATGTTTGTCTTTCTATGTAAACAATTTCACCAGCTCCACGTAATTTATTTCCTCCAATGTAGTAATCGGTGAGCTTCACAACATTAAGGATGTCACCTATCTCGGCAAATATGTCATCTTCTTCAGCTATATGATTGATGATGATTATTCAGGTCCCAATATGTAGTTTGATTCAGTGCTGTGGTAAGCCTTCAAATTGTTGTACATCTAAGAATTCAGCCGGAAATCCTACAATAGGTAATTTGTGAGGGTGTTTTAGCTTTAGTATATCTTCGATAAAGTATGTTAGTTCCTTAAATTTTTCGAAACCATCCCTTCTAAATCTGTGTTCCCAATCAAATATTAAATCGCCCCAAGTCTCCATAAGATCCTTTATAGTTGGTGGCAAGTTTTGCTGGCAAGGAAGATACAAATTAGATACAATTGTAAAGTTAGTTTCAATCAAAGAAACACTTTGTAAAAGCTGCATGAGAATTTTTAAATTTTTAAATCTGTATCTCATTGTAAGCAAGGTTATCTTTTTGATTGACCCTGAAAGCATATTCATATGTATTCGTTTGATAAGTAATAAGCCAGCAACTTTCTTTGGTTTTTCTTCTGAATTTGCGCTGTATAATTCTATCTTGGTTCCAGATTTTTTCAATGTTGGTTTGATATTGCTGCTCCAAACGTTTTTTAAATTTGTTTAGATTCCTTTCCTGAGCTATGTCTAATTCCTCTATTGTAACAGACAGGTGAATTTTTGCTTCCGCCGGGTTGGATTTTAACCCGACCGGCAAGGCCAAACCCCCTTGTCCGTCACTCAAAGAATGAAAAAAATCATATAATAGAAAGAAAAAAATCAAATTAAGATGATACGTAATAATATTAATTCAAATTTACAAATTTAGAAACAATAAAATCTTCAAGACCAAGAAGCAAAATAGAAACAAGAAATGAAAATGCATCCATCTTACAAGACATTTTATGAAACAAATCAGTTTCTGGTCACGTATCAAAATGTGGAGGAAATCATTCGTTCCATAAGGTAGTAGTCTGAAGATAAAATGTTATATGAAACATGTTCTACATTTGTCAACACAAAAAAAAAGGAAGTCACGGATAGTGATATTTACATTAAGGCATGCCAGTAAAGAAGTTCCAAGTAGACAGTAGTACATAAACGAAGGCATGCCGACGCATTGACAAGAAATTAAGGTTCTGTATGCAGTATGTATATACGCGCCAAAATCAGACCTTCTGTTCAGGACACCACCAAGTTTCCAGTTACAAAGAATAACAAGATCATTTACAAGATCCCAATCATAGCAGCAAAATGTACCAAAATGACATGGGATAAAGCAAGCAAACTAACTACCCAGATACCCCTGTGATATACAATATCATAAGCTTATAAAATACTAACTTTCAAGCCCTAATGCTTCCGTAAGATCTGCCCGGCTTACTGTTGCAACTTCTCTTCGTACTCTGAGGGGGGAAAAACAAAACAAAACGGGGTGAGTGAATTCCCAGTAGAGGGTATAACGACAAAAACGTAGTGCGAGAGATAAACATAGATAATAAATAAAAGCATCATCTAAACAAAAATATAGAAATGTAAGTCTTGCGCAAATACAAATTATAAAAATCCTCAGAGCCGCAAATAAAATTTACTCTTTTATTCTCATGGCCAGTGCCACCGTCAGGGTAGTTCAGGTTACCAGCCATCGTTTCCGCAATGATCTTCCGGGTAGCCACTGAGGTGGTGGGGTGCCACTTAGGCCCGAAGTTCCTAAAGTAGAGTCGCCTAGCTTCCCATCGTAATAGAACGACAAAATGTAAATTCTTACATGCATTTCGATGCAATCCGATAGCTCCAAAATCAAGCGATGAAACAACACAAGTACAAGTGCGGCATTTTTAATCTTACCAGTAAGCCAGTTTCGTAAATAAAAAACAAATACCACACACCTTTGTTCAACCAGTAAATACATCAATTTATATGTGTCAATGAAACTCTAAATCATTAGGTAAAATAAGCTGGTAAAGCTGCACCCAAATATATATTTAAAAGAGAAAAGCACTTGTTACAAGTTTAAAATGATAAAGTACCCATTAATTCATTTCTAAAGTCTGTGTCAAAACACATAATAACGAGGAACCTTAGTTAAGTTAAGTTATGAAATCAAGGCTTTTAGAAAAACACTTAAGCTAGTGACGGAAAGCAACATATGGAACTGAAATTTTGAGCTGCAGGGTGGGAAGAAGTGAACTACAAAAATCCATGAGAAATGTTATTAGATCTTTAGCTAAAAGAGTGGTGTTGAGTTAACCAAATAGCTCGATGGATAATTTTCACAAACATGTCATAGGAAAATTTAGAAATTCAGTACAAAACTTTATTTAAGTTGGAAAATGAAAACTAATGCAACTGCCAAACATTTTCAATCTTCAGAAGATTATTAAAAGCATTCAAAAATGATAAATCATGGTCAAATATAATAGTTAATAGAGAGAAATTAATAGGTTTCAAACCCAGCTCAACATTAAACAATCCTCAAAGGAATTAAAACATGGGTACTTTGAAGAAAGTTTATGGGAAAAATCAAAGCATAATAGATCAAACATCCCAAAAAGTCAATTAAAATTTCGAATGAAATAGAGTTAGAATGGAACTCGTAATGGAAATAAACGGAACATGAACAACAACGAAAAGAGAGAAAACCAGTAGAAACAAAATAAAGTTCAGGGATTTCTTAATGTTCTATCAACCATATCAACAGACTAAAATACTTCAAATTAAAATTTAACTAAACCCTAAATCATGCAGATATCCAAATCACAAATGAACCGAGAGAGATTTGAAAGCAACATGCATTAACAGTATCGATTAGCATCATAAACCCATAGTTCAAAACAATGGAAGAAAAAGAAAAACTGTAGAGAAAGGACCCCCCCTACCTCAACTGCCGATTCGAATCAAACGAAATCCAAGGCACGGTTAGCAAAATCTTCAAGGGAGAATGAAATGAACAGTTTTCTTCTTCCATCTTCAAATCAGATTTTTATAGTAAAGAACATTGGAAGAGTTCATGCTGTTTTCTAAAAAAATTAGAATCAGAAAAAGAGTTTGGTCTTCTCAAATTTTAGTTGAAATAAAGAGGTCGAAGACACCCTTAGTTTCCCTCATGCTAAACACGTGTGGACCATGCTCAGAGTATCTAGAGTGTTCCATATACATCTACTAACCGAGGACCTTAATGCCACTAAAGGATATCTTATTTAGTTAAAAACACCCATTGTAAAATTTAGGGGCACTCTATATTAGGATCACAGGCACACACTATCCAGTTATAACTTTCCACCCAAATGGGTTGAGTTCGCTTCCAAAGTTAAAAAGAGATTCTAGTGTCGCTACACCATCAACTCCTAAAAAAAGAATTTGGTCCCCAAATTCAAAAATAAACGAAGAAGCTAAGGATACCTAGAAGTAGCTTCAGGTAGCTGTCTTGCACGTCAAGTCGAACTCCCAAGTTGCGTGCCGTCTTCAAAAGGGTGATGTCGCCTTACTAATTTCATCATCGCGAGAGTTTCCCATGTAAGATACCTCGTCATTCAGCTACAGGTCTCTCCATTCGATTACATGTGATGAGTATGCAACGTACTTCAATATCAAAATAGACCTCTCTCTTCGATTGTAACCCATGCAAAGTTTCTGAAAAGTAATTAAAAGAATCTAACCGCTAAAACGCCTTATATCGTACCCATAATTTCGTCGCCTTACTAAGATGAGCAAGAAAACGATGCGTTCTACAGATTCGTCTTGTCTTCTCATTCCTCGAATCGAAGAGCTTATCACTTGTTATTTCTCACCTTGACGAATACACGGCTACCATACGCTGTCACAAAATAGACCCTCTTCTCATCACAACACAATGTAGCCTGATTCACCGATATCCACTCATTTTCCCTAACTTTCAGAAAATCCTTCGAGTCTTCGGCAGTACTCAACTTCCCGGTCTCTAATAACGTAAATGACAGTCACAACCGAACCTACCAGTTTTTCTAAATTGTTCTCAAGGTGTTATGTCCTCTTGTTCAGATTCTTCTTACATACAAAGCTCGAGGCTACAGGTTCTCTCCAAAACATAAAATGCGTTAGATTTATAACTAGTTAGTAATGTACAACTAAAGATATGTATATCACAGTATCTAGATAGTTTTCCCCAGCCCCAAAACAAATGACTCATACAAATCAACTAACGTGAGTCTAGGTAAAAGATTTCATAAAATAATTTTTAACAAAACCAACATTATATATTAACAAATTCAGAGTTTTCCCAATAGGTAAGTAACACCACTTAAATACAAAAAGAAATAAACTTGCAGCACAATCAGAAAGATTCAAGTTCAGACCATAAACCCAATATCAGTTTTGCACCATTAATTTAAAGAGTATCCAGTAATGCAAGTGAAAAAAAAGAAACTCAAGTACATAGTCAAATATAATGCCCTGAACAAGTTATAAGAATGCAGATAGTCAGTGGAAAGTCGGTCATTGTAGCAAATAAGAAAACCGATCACAGTCCCGGTAAATCGAAACACGCTCTGATTACTAACTGTAACAGACAGGTGAATTTTTGCTTCCGCCGGGTTGGATTTCAACCCGACCGGCAAGGCCAAACCCCCTTGTCCGTCACTCAAAGAATGAAAAAAGAATCATATAATAGAAAAATAAATAAATTAAGATGATACGTAATAATATTAATTCAAATTTACAAATTTAGCAACAATAAAATCTTCAAGACCAAGAAGCAAAATAGAAACAAGAAATGAAAATGCATCCATCTTACAAGACATTTTATGAAACAAATCAGTTTCTGGTCACGTATCAAAATGTGGAGGAAATCATTCATTCCATAAGGTAGTAGTCTGAAGACAAAAAGTTATATGAAACATGTTCTACATTTGTCAACACAAAAAAAAAGGAAGTCACGGATAGTGATATTTACATTAAGGCATGCCAGTAAAGAAGTTCCAAGTAGACAGTAGTACATAAACGAAGGCATGCCGACGCATTGACAAGAAATTAAGGTTATGTATGCAGTATGTATATACGCGCCAAAATCAGACCTTCTGTTCAGGACACCACCAAGTTTCCAGTTACAAAGCATAACAAGATCATTTACAAGATCCCAATCATAGCAGCAAAATGTACCAAAATGACATGGGATAAAGCAAGCAAACTAACTACCCAGATACCCCTGTGATATACATTATCATAAGCTTATAAAATACTAACTTTCAAGCGCTAATGCTTCCGTAAGCTCTGCCCGGCTTACTGCTGCAACTTCTCTTCGTACTCTGAGGGGGGGAAAACAAAACAAAACGGGGTGAGCGAATGCCCAGTAGAGGGTATAACGACAAAAACGTAGTGCGAGAGATAAACATAGATAATAAATAAAAGCATCAGCTAAACAGAAATATAGAAATGTAAGTCTTGCGCAAATACAAATTATAAAAATCTTCAGAGCCGCAAATAAAATTTACTCTATTATTCTCATGGCCAGTGCCACCGTCAGGGTAGTTCTGGTTACCAGCCATCGTTTCCGCAACGATCTTCCGGGTAGCAACCGAGGTGGTGGGGTGCCACTTAGGCCTGACGTTCCTAAAGTAGAGTCGCCTAGCTTCCTATCGTAATAGAACGACAAAATGTAAATTCTTACATGCATTTCGATGCAATCCGATAGCTCCAAAATCAAGCAATGAAACAACACAAGTACAAGTGCAGCATTTTTAACCTTACCAGTAAGCCAGTTCCGTAAATAAAATACGAATACCACATACTATTCAACCAGTAAATACATCAATTTATATGTGTCAATGAAACTCTAAATCATTAGGTAAAAGAAGCTAGTAAAGTTGCACCCGAATATATATATAAAAGAGAAAAGCAATTGTTACAAGTTTAAAATGATAAAGTACCTATTAATTCATTTCTAAAGTCTGTGTCAAAACACATAATCACGAGGAACCTTAGTTAAGTTAAGTTATGAAATCAAGGTTTTAGAAAAACACTTAAGCTAGTAACGGAAAGCAACATATGGAACTGAAATTTTGAGCTGCAGGGTGGGAAGAAGTGAACTACAAAAATCCATGAGAAATGTTATTAGATCTTTAGCTAAAAGAGTGGTGTTGAGTTAACCAAATAGATCGATGGATAATTTTCACAAGCATGTCATAGGAAAATTTAGAAATTCACTACAACACTTTATTTAAGTTGGAAAATTAAAATTAATGCAACTGCCAAACATTTTCAATCTTCAGAAGATTATTAAAAGCATTCAAAAATGATAAATCATGGTTAAATGTAATAGTTGATAGAGAGAAATTAATAGGTTTCAAACCCAGCTCAACATTAAACAATCCTCAAAGGAATTAAAACATGGGTACTTTGAAGAAAGTTTATGGGAAAAATCAAAGCATAATAGATCAAACATCCCAAAAAGTCAATTAAAATTTCGAATGAAACAGAGTTAGAATGGAACTCGTAATGGAAATAAACAGAACATGAACAACAACGAAAAGACAGAAAACCAGTAGAAACAAAATAAAGTTCAGGGATTTCTTAATGTTCTATCAACCATATCAACCAGACTAAAATACTTCAAATTAAAATTTAACTAAACCCTAAATCATGCAAATATCCAAATCACAAATGAACCGAGAGAGATTTGAAAGCAACATGCATTAACAGTATCGATTAGCATCATAAACCCATAGTTCAAAACAATGGAAGAAAAATAAAAACTGTAGAGAAAGGACCCCCCTACCTCAACTACCGATTCGAATCAAACGAAATCCAAGTCACGGTTAGCAAAATCTTCAAGGGAGAATGAAATGAACGGTTTTCTTCTTCCGTCTTCAAATCAGATTTTTATAGCAAAGAACATTGGAAGAGTTCATGCTGTTTTCTAAAAAAATTAGAATCAGAAAAAGAGTTTGGTCTTCTCAAATTTTTGTTGAAATAAAGAGGTCGAAGACACCCTTAGTTTCCCTCATGCTAAACACGTGTGGACCATGCTCAGAGTATCTAGAGTGTTCCATATAAATCTACTAACCAAGGACCTTAATGCCACTAATGGATAGCTTATTTAGTTAAAAACACCCATTGTAAAATTTAGGGGCACTCACCACGACTATACGCACCCTATATTAGGATCACATGCACACACTATCCAGTTATAACTTTCCACCCAAATGGGTTGAGTTCGTTTCCAAAGTTAAAAAGAGATTCTAGTGTCGCTTCACCATCAACTCCTAAAAAAATAATTTGGTCCCCAAATTCAAAAATAAACGAAAATCTAAGAAGGATACCTAGAAGTAGCTTCAAGTAGCTGTCTTGCACGTCAAGTCGAACTCCCAAGTTGCGTGCCGTCTTCAAAAGGGTGATGTCGCCTTACTAATTTCATCATCGCGAGAGTTTCCCATGTAAGATACCTCGTCATTCAGCTACAGGTCTCTCCATTCGATTACATGTGATGAGTATGCAACGTACTTCAATATCAAAATAGACCTCTCTCTTCGATTGTAACCCATGCAAAGTTTCTGAAAAATAATTAACAGAATCTAACCGCTAAAACGCCTTATATCGTACCCATAATTTCGTCACCTTACTAAGATGAGCAAGAAAATGATGCGTTCTATAGATTCGTCTCGTCTTCTCATTCCTCGAATCGAAGAGCTTATCACTTGTTATTTATCACCTTGACGAATACACAGCTACCATACGCTGTCACAAAATAGACCCTCTTCTCATCACAACACAATGTAGCCTGATTCACCGATATCCACTCATTTTCCCTAACTTTCAGAAAATCCTTGAGTCTTGACAGTACTCAACTCCCGGTCTCTAATAACGTAAATGACAGTCACAACCGAACCTACCAGTTTTTCTAAATTGTTCTCAAGGTGTTATGTCCTCTTGTTCAGATTCTTCCTACATACAAAGCTCGAGGCTACAGGTTCGCTCCAAAACATAAAATGTGTTAGATTTATAACTAGTTAGTAATGTACAACTAAAGATATGTATATCACAGTATCTAGATAGTTTTCCCCAGCCCCAAAACAAATGACTCATACAAATCAACTAACGTGAGTCTAGGTAATAGATTTCATAAAATAATTTTTAACAAAACCAACATTATATATTAACAAATTTAGAGTTTTCACAATAGGTAAGTAACACCACTTAAATACAAAAAGAAATAAACTTGCAGCACAATCAGAAAGATTCAAGTTCAGATCATAAACCCAATATCAGTTTTGCACCATTAATTTAAAGAGTATCCAGTAATGCAAGTGAAAAAAAAGAAACTCAAGTACATAGTCAAATATAATGCCCTGAACAAGTTAAAGTATAAGAATGCAGATAGTCAGTGGAAAGTCGGTCATTGTAGCAAATAAGAAAACCGAACACGTCCAGTAAATCGAAACACGCTCGATTACTAATCATATGAGACAGGTGAATTTTGCTTCGTGTTGGTTGGATTTCAACCCGACCGGCAAGGCCAAACCCCCTTGTCCGTCACTCAAAGAATGAAAAAAGAATCATATAATAGAAAAATAAATAAATTAAGATGATACGTAATAATGTTAATTCAAATTTACAAATTTAGCAACAATAAAATCTTCAAGACCAAGAAGCAAAATAGAAACAAGAAATGAAAATCCATCCATCTTACAAGACATTTTATGAAACAAATCAGTTTCTGGTCACGTATCAAAATGTGGAGGAAATCATTCATTCCATAAGGTAGTAGTCTGAAGACAAAATTTTATATGAAACATGTTCTATATTTGTCAAAAAAAAAAAGAGGAAGTCACAGATAGTGATATTTACATTAAGGCCTGCCAGTAAAGAAGTTCCAAGTCGACAGTAGTACATAAACGAAGGCATGCCGACGCATTGACAAGAAATTAAGGTTATGTATGCAGTATGTATATACGCGCCAAAATCAGACCTTCTGTTCAGGACACCACCAAGTTTCCAGTTACAAAGCATAACAAGATCATTTACAAGATCCCAATCATAGCAGCAAAATGTACCAAAATGACATGGGATAAAGCAAGCAAACTAACTACCCAGATACCCCTGTGATATACAATATCATAAGCTTATAAAATACTAACTTTCAAGCGCTAATGCTTCCGTAAGCTCGCCCGCTTTCTACGCAACTTCTCTTCGTACTCTGAGGGGGGAAAAACAAAACAAAACGGGGTGAGCGAATGCCCAGTAGAGGGTATAACGACAAAAACGTAGTGCGAGAGCTAAACATAGATAATAAATAAAAGCATCAGCTAAACAGAAATATAAAAATGTAAGTCTTGCGCAAATACAAATTATAAAAATCTTCAGACCCGCAAATAAAATTTACTCTACTATTCTCATGGCCAGTGCCACCGTCAGGGTAGTTCTGGTTACCAGCCATCGTTTCCGCAACGATCTTCCGGGTAGCCACCGAGGTGGTGGGGTGCCACTTAGGCCCGACGTTCCTAAAGTAGAGTCGCCTAGCTTCCCATCGTAATAGAACGACAAAATGTAAATTCTTACATGCATTTCGATGCAATCCGATAGCTCCAAAATCAAGCAATGAAACAACACAAGTACAAGTGCAGCATTTTTAACCTTACCAGTAAGCCAGTTCCGTAAATAAAATACGAATACCACATACTATTCAACCAGTAAATACATCAATTTATATGTGTCAATGAAACTCTAAATCATTAGGTAAAAGAAGCTAGTAAAGTTGCACCCGAATATATATATAAAAGAGAAAAGCAATTGTTACAAGTTTAAAATGATAAAGTACCCATTAATTCATTTCTAAAGTCTGTGTCAAAACACATAATCACGAGGAACCTTAGTTAAGTTAAGTTATGAAATCAAGGTTTTAGAAAAACACTTAAGCTAGTAACGGAAAGCAACATATGGAACTGAAATTTTGAGCTGCAGGGTGGGAAGAAGTGAACTACAAAAATCCATGAGAAATGTTATTAGATCTTTAGCTAAAAGAGTGGTGTTGAGTTAACCAAATAGATCGATGGATAATTTTCACAAGCATGTCATAGGAAAATTTAGAAATTCAATACAACACTTTATTTAAGTTGGAAAATTAAAATTAATGCAACTGCCAAACATTTTCAATCTTCAGAAGATTATTAAAAGCATTCAAAAATGATAAATCATGGTTAAATGTAATAGTTGATAGAGAGAAATTAATAGGTTTCAAACCCAGCTCAACATTAAACAATCCTCAAAGGAATTAAAATATGGGTACTTTGAAGAAAGTTTATGGGAAAAATCAAAGCATAATAGATCAAACATCCCAAAAAGTCAATTAAAATTTCGAATGAAACAGAGTTAGAATGGAACTCGTAATGGAAATAAACAGAACATGAAAACAACGAAAAGACAGAAAACCAGTAGAAACAAAATAAAGTTCAGGGATTTCTTAATGTTCTATCAACCATATCAACCAGACTAAAATACTTCAAATTAAAATTTAATTAAACCCTAAATCATGCAAATATCCAAATCACAAATGAACCGAGAGAGATTTGAAAGCAACATGCATTAACAGTATCGATTAGCATCATAAAACCATAGTTCAAAACAATGGAAGAAAAAGAAAAACTGTAGAGAAAGGACCCCCCTACCTCAACTGCCGATTCGAATCAAACGAAATCCAAGGCACGGTTAGCAAAATCTTCAAGGGAGAATGAAATGAACGGTTTTCTTCTTCCGTCTTCAAATCAGATTTTTATAGCAAAGAACATTATAAGAGTTCATGCTGGTTTCTAAAAAAATTAGAATCAGAAAAAGAGTTTGGTCTTCTCAAATTTTAGTTGAAATAAAGAGGTCGAAGACAACCTTAGTTTCCCTCATGCTAAACACGTGTGGACCATGCTCAGAGTATCTAGAGTGTTCCATATAAATCTACTAACCAAGGACCTTAATGCCACTAATGGATAGCTTATTTAGTTAAAAACACCCATTGTAAAATTTAGGGGCACTCACCACGACTATACGCACCCTATATTAGGATCACATGCACACACTATCCAGTTATAACTTTCCACCCAAATGGGTTGAGTTCGTTTCCAAAGTTAAAAAGAGATTCTAGTGTCGCTACACCATCAAATCCTAAAAAAAGAATTTGGTCCCCAAATTCAAAAATAAACGAAGAAGCTAAGAAGGATACCTAGAAGTAGCTTCGGGTAGCTGTCTTGCATGTCAAGTCGAACTCCCAAGTTGCGTGCCGTCTTCAAAAGGGTGATGTCGCCTTACTAATTTCATCATTGCGAGACTTTCCCATGTAAGATACCTCGTCATTCAGCTGCAGGTCTCTCCATTCGATTACATGTGATGAGTATGCAACGTACTTCAATATAAAAGTAGACCTCTTTCTTCGATTGTAACCCATGCAAAGTTTCTGAAAAATAATTAACAGAATCTAACCGCTAAAACGCCTTATATCGAACCCATAATTTCGTCACCTTACTAAGATGATCAAGAAAACGATGTGTTCTACAGATTCGTCTCGTCTTCTCATTCCGCGAATTGAAGAGCTTATCACTTGTTATTACTCACCTTGACGAATACATAGCTACCATACGTTGTCACAAAATAGACCCTCTTCTCATCACAACACAATGTAGCCTGATTCACAGATATCCACTCATTTTCCCTAACTTTCAGAAAATCCTTCGAGTCTTCGGCAGTACTCAACTTCCCGGTCTCTAATAACGTAAATGACAGTCACAACCGAACCTACCAGTTTTTCTAAATTGTTCTCAAGGTGTTATGTCCTCTTGTTCAGATTCTTCCTACATACAAAGCTCGAGGCTACAGGTTCGCTTAAAAACATAAAATGCGTTAGATTTATAACTAGTTAGTAATGTACATTACTAACACAACTAAAGATATGTGTATCACGGTATATAGATAGTTTTCCCCATCCCCAAAACAAATGACTCATACAAATCAACTAACGTGAGTCTAGGTAAAAGATTTCATAAAATAATTTTTAACAAAACCAACATTATATATTAACAAATTCAGAGTTTTCACAATAGGTAAGTAACACCACTTAAATACAAAAAGAAATAAACTTGCAGCACAATCAGAAAGATTCAAGTTTAGACCATAAACCCAATATCAGTTTTGCACCATTAATTTAATGAGTATCCAGTAATGCAAGTGAAAAAAAAGAAACTCAATTACATAGTCAAATATAATGCCCTGAACAAGTTAAAGTATAAGAATGCAGATAGTCAGTGGAAAGTCGGTCATTGTAGCAAATAAGAAAACCGAACACAGTCCCGGTAAATCGAAACACGCTCTGATTACCAACTGTAACAGACATATGAATTTTTTCTTCCGCCGGGTTGGATTTCAACCCGACCGGCAAGGCCAAAACCCCTTGTCCGTCACTCAAAGAATGAAAAGAATCATATAATAGAAGAAAAAAAAATTTAAGATGATACTTAATAATATTAATTCAAATTTACAAATTTAGCAACAATAAAATCTTCAAGACCAAGAAGCAAAATAGAAACAAGAAATGAAAATGCATCCATCTTACAAGACATTTTATGAAACAAATCAGTTTCTGGTTACATATCAAAATGTGGAGGAAATCATTCATTCCATAAGGTAGTAGTATGAAGACAAAATTTTATATGAAACATGTTCTACATTTGTCAACAAAAAAGAGAGGAAGTCACAGATAGTGATATTTACATTAAGGCCTGCCAGTAAAGAAGTTCCAAGTAGACAGTAGTACATAAACGAAGGCATGTCGACGCATTGACAAGAAATTAAGGTTCTGTATGCAGTATGTATATACGCGCCAAAATCGGACCTTACATTCGTGACACCACCAAGTTTCAGTTACAAAGCATAACAAGATCATTTACAAGATCCCAATCATAGCGACAAAATGTACCAAAATGACATGGGATAAAGCAAGCAAACTAACTACCCGAGATACCATTTGTGATATACAATATGAAAATCTTATAAAATACTAACTTTCAAGCGCTAATGCTTCCGTAAGCTCTGCCGGCACTACTGCGCAACTTTCTCTTCGTACTCGAGGGGGAAAAACAAAACAAAACAGGGTGAGCGAATGCCCAAAGAGAGGGTATAACGACAAAAACGTAGTGCGAGAGCTAAACATAGATAATAAATAAAAGCATCAGCTAAACAGAAATATAGAAATATAAGTCTTGCGCAAATACAAATTATAAAAATCTTCAGACCCACAAATAAAATTTACTCTACTATTCTCATGGCCAGTGCCACCGTCAGGGTAGTTCTGGTTACCATCCATCGTTTCCGCAATGATCTTCCGGGTAGCCACCGAGGTGGTGGGGTGCCACTTAGGCCCGACGTTCCTAAAGTAGAGTCGCCTAGCTTCCCATCGTAATATAACGACAAAATGTAAATTCTTACATGCATTTCGATGCAATCCGATAGCTCCAAAATCAAGCAATGAAACAACACAAGTACAAGTGCAGCATTTTTAACCTTACCAAAAGAAGCGGGTTAAAGTAAATAAAATACGAATACCACATACTATTCAACCAGTAAATACATCAATTTATATGTGTCAATGAAACTCTAAATCATTAGGTAAAAGAAGCTAGTAAAGCTGCACCCGAATATATATATAAAAGAGAAAAGCACTTGTTACAAGTTTAAAATGATAAAGTACCCATTAATTCATTTCTAAAGTCCGTGTCAAAACACATAATCACGAGGAACCTTAGTTAAGTTAAGTTATGAAATCAAGGTTTTAGAAAAACACTTAAGCTAGTAACGGAAAGCAACATATGGAACTGAAATTTTGAGTCGGGGGTGGGAAGAAGTGAACTACAAAAATCCATGAGAAATGTTATTAGATCTTTAGCTAAAAGGGTGGTGTTGAGTTAACCAAATAGATCGATGGATAATTTTCACAAGAATGTCATAGGAAAATTTAGAAATTCAATACAACACTTTATTTAAGTTGGAAAATTAAAATTAATGCAACTGCCAAACATTTTCAATCTTCAGAAGATTATTAAAAGCATTCAAAAATGATAAATCATGGTTAAATGTAATAGTTGATAGAGAGAAATTAATAGGTTTCAAACCCAGCTCAACATTAAACAATCCTCAAAGGAATTAAAACATGGGTACTTTGAAGAAAGTTTATGGGAAAAATCAAAGCATAATAGATCAAACATCCCAAAAAGTCAATTAAAATTTCGAATGAAACAGAGTTAGAATGGAACTCGTAATGGAAATAAACAGAACATGAACAACAACGAAAAGACAGAAAAACCAAAGAGAAACAAAATAAAGTCAGGGATTTCTTAATGTTCTATCAACCATATCAACCAGACTAAAATACTTCAAATTAAAATTTAACTAAACCCTAAATCATGCAAATATCCAAATCACAAATGAACCGAGAGAGATTTGAAAGCAACATGCATTAACAGTATCGATTAGCATCATAAACCCATAGTTCAAAACAATGGAAGAAAAAGAAAAACTGTAGAGAAAGGAACCCCTACCTCTGTAGGACCAGAATATCGCTATAATACTTCTCTGCGAGATTAACAAAACTTCCCAGCGAGCATCACCGCAAGATCATCAACTACACTTTGCGAGTGTAGGACCAGAATATCGCTACAACACTATTTCTGTGATATTAATAACACTTTCGCGAGCGTCACAGAAGAATCCAAAAGAAGCTGACAATAGAAGAAATACAAAGAGAGTATGTTTATCCCGCAATGGTTATCAATTTTGCGAGAGAGAATATTATAGCAATCGCGATGAGATCGCAGAGTAAATTCGAAAAAGGAGGAAAACTTAGCTGTCATCCACTATGTAAAACCCTATATAAAGGGTTCGTTAGGTGCAGAAAATGATGATGTCTTTTGGAGAGTTGATAAGGTTTTGAGGAGAGAGAAACTCTAGAAAGAAATTTGTACTTTTGAGTTCTTATATCTTTTGTAAAGAATTCTAAAATTAAAATAAGAAAATTATTGTTATTCCTCTTCAAAATAATCCAATTTCCATAGATTCTTATCAAGGGTGTAGTGTAGGAATTCTTGCAACTACATTTTGGCGCTCGAAACAGGGATTGAATTAACAAAAATTGAAGAGAAAGTGGAGAAGAAGGTAAGAATTGTTCAAGATTAAGGGAATCATTAAGTAAATCGGTGAGATAATTGAAGGGAGAATGATCAGAATCAAAGAGGATTGTAGAAAATTGGAGTGTGATATGGTAACAAGAACAATGATTGATAGATTTCATGAAAATATTAAGGGGAAGATACACAAACGGGATTTTGAAGGAAGGAAAATTATGACGGTGGAAAAAATATCACCATTAAAAGAATGGGAAAGCAAGAAATCACGTTTACAGCAGCAGAAATACCAGAAGAAAATCTAATTCATACATCTCCATTGATAGTCACAGTATCCACTATACCAATGAGAAAGGAGAAATCAATAAAATATGTAGAAGAATGGGCTATGAATAGAACTTTGGTGGATGCATGAAGTTCTGTAGACATGATATTTTATCATACTTTCAAGAAAATGGGATATAAAGAAGAAGAAATGTCTTATTCAACATATCATGTCCATGGCTTTGGAAAGTCTTTAACAAAACCTAAAGGCGAGATAATGGTACGAATTCCTCTAGGGGAAATTGAAACACAAGTAACGTTATGTGTGGTAGACGTGGAATCACCATATAACATGATATTAGGAAGATCATGGATACACGCAATTAAGGTTGTAGCACCAACATTGCATCAATGCATCAAGTTTCCTACACCCAGTGGAATTGGAGAAATCAGAGGAGACATAGATTTTGTGAAA